>JANDEH010000052.1:0-1227511 GCA_024610705.1 Tetragnatha versicolor | reverse complement strand
GCCTTGTAGCCGTTCTGAGTCGCTCACAGACTGAGTAATACGGTGCCTAAAGCCGTTTAAGGCCACCCCCCTAGAGGGTCTAGAATTCTTCCTCGGGGCTCAAATTCGCACAGAATGTGTAGTATTATGCATAGAAGATACCCTGCGAGTTTGGAGTCCAAGCGACTTGATTTTGGGGGGTTGGGCCTGCTCCCTATATGGCCTTGTAGCCGTTCTGAGTCGCTCACAGACTGAGTAATACGGTGCCTAAAGCCGTTTAAGGCCACCCCCCTAGAGGGTCTAGAATTCTTCCTCGGGGCTCAAATTCGCACAGAATGTGTAGTATTATGCATAGAAGATACCCTGCGAGTTTGGAGTCCAAGCGACTTGATTTTGGGGGGTTGGGCCTGCTCCCTATATGGCCTTGTAGCCGTTCTGAGTCGCTCACAGACTGAGTAATACGGTGCCTAAAGCCGTTTAAGGCCACCCCCCTAGAGGGTCTAGAATTCTTCCTCGGGGCTCAAATTCGCACAGAATGTGTAGTATTATGCATAGAAGATACCCTGCGAGTTTGGAGTCCAAGCGACTTGATTTTGGGGGGTTGGGCCTGCTCCCTATATGGCCTTGTAGCCGTTCTGAGTCGCTCACAGACTGAGTAATACGGTGCCTAAAGCCGTTTAAGGCCACCCCCCTAGAGGGTCTAGAATTCTTCCTCGGGGCTCAAATTCGCACAGAATGTGTAGTATTATGCATAGAAGATACCCTGCGAGTTTGGAGTCCAAGCGACTTGATTTTGGGGGTTGGGCCTGCTCCCTATATGGCCTTGTAGCCGTTCTGAGTCGCTCACAGACTGAGTAATACGGTGCCTAAAGCCGTTTAAGGCCACCCCCCTAGAGGGTCTAGAATTCTTCCTCGGGGCTCAAATTCGCACAGAATGTGTAGTATTATGCATAGAAGATACCCTGCGAGTTTGGAGTCCAAGCGACTTGATTTTGGGGGGTTGGGCCTGCTCCCTATATGGCCTTGTAGCCGTTCTGAGTCGCTCACAGACTGAGTAATACGGTGCCTAAAGCCGTTTAAGGCCACCCCCCTAGAGGGTCTAGAATTCTTCCTCGGGGCTCAAATTCGCACAGAATGTGTAGTATTATGCATAGAAGATACCCTGCGAGTTTGGAGTCCAAGCGACTTGATTTTGGGGGGTTGGGCCTGCTCCCTATATGGCCTTGTAGCCGTTCTGAGTCGCTCACAGACTGAGTAATACGGTGCCTAAAGCCGTGTAAGGCCACCCCCCTAGAGGGTCTAGAATTCTTCCTCGGGGCTCAAATTCGCACAGAATGTGTAGTATTATGCATAGAAGATACCCTGCGAGTTTGGAGTCCAAGCGACTTGATTTTGGGGGGTTGGGCCTGCTCCCTATATGGCCTTGTAGCCGTTCTGAGTCGCTCACAGACTGAGTAATACGGTGCCTAAAGCCGTTTAAGGCCACCCCCCTAGAGGGTCTAGAATTCTTCCTCGGGGCTCAAATTCGCACAGAATGTGTAGTATTATGCATAGAAGATACCCTGCGAGTTTGGAGTCCAAGCGACTTGATTTTGGGGGGTTGGGCCTGCTCCCTATATGGCCTTGTAGCCGTTCTGAGTCGCTCACAGACTGAGTAATACGGTGCCTAAAGCCGTTTAAGGCCACCCCCCTAGAGGGTCTAGAATTCTTCCTCGGGGCTCAAATTCGCACAGAATGTGTAGTATTATGCATAGAAGATACCCTGCGAGTTTGGAGTCCAAGCGACTTGATTTTGGGGGGTTGGGCCTGCTCCCTATATGGCCTTGTAGCCGTTCTGAGTCGCTCACAGACTGAGTACTACGGTGCCTAAAGCCGTTTCAGGCCACCCCCTCGCGGAAACGGTTGGGCGGAAGGACACGTAGTCACCGCCAAAGTTCGAGAATTCAGCCAAGGAAAAAAATAAGCCAAACCGCGTAGAGATCGGACCGTAAGTTCCAGAGTAGTAAATTCCGCGGAAACGGTGGATCGGAAGGACACGTAGTCACCGCCAAAGTTCGAGAATTCAGCCAAGGAAAAAAATAAGCCAAACCGCGTAGAGATCGGACTGTAAGTTCGAGAGTTGTAAATTCCGCGGAAACGGTTGGGCGGAAGGACACGTAGTCACCGCCAAAGTTCGAGAATTCAGCCAAGGAAAAAAATAAGCCTAACCGCGTAGAGATCGGACTGTAAGTTCCAGAGTTGTAAATTCCGCGGAAACGGTTGGGCGGAAGGACACGTAGTCACCGCCAAAGTTCGAGAATTCAACCAAGGAAAAAAATAAGGCAAACCGCGTAGAGATCGGACTGTAAGTTCCAGAGTTGTAAATTCCGCGGAAACGGTTGGGCGGAAGGACACGTAGTCACCGCCAAAGTTCGAGAATTCAGCCAAGGAAAAAAATAAGCCAAACCGCGTAGAGATCGGACTGTAAGTTCCAGAGTTGTAAATTCCGCGGAAACGGTTGGGCGGAAGGACACGTAGTCACCGCCAAAGTTCGAGAATTCAGCCAAGGAAAAAAATAAGCCAAACCGCGTAGAGATCGGACTGTAAGTTCCAGAGTTGTAAATTCCGCGGAAACGGTTGGGCGGAAGGACACGTAGTCACCGCCAAAGTTCGAGAATTCAGCCAAGGAAAAAAATAAGCCAAACCGCGTAGAGATCGGACTGTAAGTTCCAGAGTTGTAAATTCCGCGGAAACGGTTGGGCGGAAGGACACGTAGTCACCGCCAAAGTTCGAGAATTCAGCCAAGGAAAAAAATAAGCCAAACCGCGTAGAGATCGGACTGTAAGTTCCAGAGTTGTAAATTCCGCGGAAACGGTTGGGCGGAAGGACACGTAGTCACCGCCAAAGTTCGAGAATTCAGCCAAGGAAAAAAATAAGTTAAACCGCGTAGAGATCGGACTGTAAGTTCCAGAGTTGTAAATTCCGCGGAAACGGTTGGGCGGAAGGACACGTAGTCACCGCCAAAGTTCGAGAATTCAGCCAAGGAAAAAAATAAGCCAAACCTTGTAGAGATCGGACTGTAAGTTCGAGAGTTGTAAATTCCGCGGAAACGGTTGGGCGGAAGGACACGTAGTCACCGCCAAAGTTCGAGAATTCAGCCAAGGAAAAAAATAAGATAAACCGCGTAGAGATCGGACTGTAAGTTCCAGAGTTGTAAATTCCGCGGAAACGGTTGGGCGGAAGGACACGTAGTCACCGCCAAAGTTCGAGAATTCAGCCAAGGAAAAAAATAAGCAAAACCGCGTAGAGATCGGACTGTAAGTTCCAGAGTTGTAAATTCCGCGGAAACGGTTGGGCGGAAGGACACGTAGTCACCTCCAAAGTTCGAGAATTCAGCCAAGGAAAAAAATAAGCCAAACCGCGTAGAGATCGGACTGTAAGTTCCAGAGTTGTAAATTCCGCGGAAACGGTTGGGCGGAAGGACACGTAGTCACCGCCAAAGTTCGAGAATTCAGCCAAGGAAAAAAATAAGCCAAACCGCGTAGAGATCGGACTGTAAGTTCCAGAGTTGTAAATTCCGCGGAAACGGTTGGGCGGAAGGACACGTAGTCACCGCCAAAGTTCGAGAATTCAGCCAAGGAAAAAAATAAGCCAAACCGCGTAGAGATCGGACTGTAAGTTCCAGAGTTGTAAATTCCGCGGAAACGGTTGGGCGGAAGGACACGTAGTCACCGCCAAAGTTCGAGAATTCAGCCAAGGAAAAAAATAAGCCAAACCGCGTAGAGATCGGACTGTAAGTTCGAGAGTTGTAAATTCCGCGGAAACGGTTGGGCGGAAGGACACGTAGTCACCGCCAAAGTTCGAGAATTCAGCCAAGGAAAAAAATAAGCCAAACCGCGTAGAGATCGGACTGTAAGTTCCAGAGTTGTAAATTCCGCGGAAACGGTTGGGCGGAAGGACACGTAGTTACCGCCAAAGTTCGAGAATTCAGCCAAGGAAAAAAATAAGCCAAACCGCGTAGAGATCGGACAGTAAGTTCCAGAGTTGTAAATTCCGCGGAAACGGTTGGGCGGAAGGACACGTAGTCACCTCCAAAGTTCGAGAATTCAGCCAAGGAAAAAAATAAGCCAAACCACGTAGAGATCGGACTATAAGTTCCAGAGTTGTAAATTCCGCGGAAACGGTTGGGCGGAAGGACACGTAGTCACTGCCAAAGTTCGAGAATTCAGCCAAGGAAAAAAATAAGCCAAACCGCGTAGAGATCGGACTGTAAGTTCCAGAGTTGTAAATTCCGCGGAAACGGTTGGGCGGAAGGACACGTAGTCACTGCCAAAGTTCGAGAATTCAGCCAAGGAAAAAAATAAGACAAATCGCGTAGAGATCGGACTGTAAGTTCCAGAGTTGTAAATTCCGCGGAAACGGTTGGGCGGAAGGACACGTAGTCACCTCCAAAGTTCGAGAATTCAGCCAAGGAAAAAAATAAGCCAAACCGCGTAGAGATCGGACTGTAAGTTCCAGAGTTGTAAATTCCGCGGAAACGGTTGGGCGGAAGGACACGTAGTCACCGCCAAAGTTCGAGAATTCAGCCAAGGAAAAAAATAAGCCAAACCGCGTAGAGATCGGACTGTAAGTTCCAGAGTTGTAAATTCCGCGGAAACGGTTGGGCGGAAGGACACGTAGTCACCGCCAAAGTTCGAGAATTCAGCCAAGGAAAAAAATAAGCCAAACCGCGTAGAGATCGGACTGTAAGTTCCAGAGTTGTAAATTCCGCGGAAAAGGTTGGGCGGAAGGACACGTAGTCACCGCCAAAGTTCGAGAATTCAGCCAAGGAAAAAAATAAGCCAAACCGCGTAGAGATCGGACTGTAAGTTCCAGAGTTGTAAATTCCGCGGAAACGGTTGGGCGGAAGGACACGTAGTCACCTCCAAAGTTCGAGAATTCAGCCAAGGAAAAAAATAAGCCAAACCGCGTAGAGACCGGACTGTAAGTTCCAGAGTTGTAAATTCCGCGAAAACGGTTGGGCGGAAGGACACGTTGTCACCGCCAAAGTTCGAGAATTCAGCCAAGGAAAAAAATAAGCCAAACCGCGTAGAGATCGGACTGTAAGTTCCAGAGTTGTAAATTCCGCGGAAACGGTTGGGCGGAAGGACACGTAGTCACCGCCAAAGTTCGAGAATTCAGCCAAGGAAAAAAATAAGTTAAACCGCGTAGAGATCGGACTGTAAGTTCCAGAGTTGTAAATTCCGCGGAAACGGTTGGGCGGAAGGACACGTAGTCACCGCCAAAGTTCGAGAATTCAGCCAAGGAAAAAAATAAGCCAAACCGCGTAGAGATCGGACTGTAAGTTCCAGAGTTGTAAATTCCGCGGAAACGGTTGGGCGGAAGGACACGTAGTCACCGCCAAAGTTCGAGAATTCAGCCAAGGAAAAAAATAAGCCAAACCGCGTAGAGATCGGACTGTAAGTTCGAGAGTTGTAAATTCCGCGGAAACGGTTGGGCGGAAGGACACGTAGTCACCGCCAAAGTTCGAGAATTCAGCCAAGGAAAAAAATAAGTTAAACCGCGTAGAGATCGGACTGTAAGTTCCAGAGTTGTAAATTCCGCGGAAACGGTTGGGCGGAAGGACACGTAGTCACCGCCAAAGTTCGAGAATTCAGCCAAGGAAAAAAATAAGCCAAACCGCGTAGAGATCGGACTGTAAGTTCGAGAGTTGTAAATTCCGCGGAAACGGTTGGGCGGAAGGACACGTAGTCACCGCCAAAGTTCGAGAATTCAGCCAAGGAAAAAAATAAGTTAAACCGCGTAGAGATCGGACTGTAAGTTCCAGAGTTGTAAATTCCGCGGAAACGGTTGGGCGGAAGGACACGTAGTCACCGCCAAAGTTCGAGAATTCAGCCAAGGAAAAAAATAAGCCAAACCGCGTAGAGATCGGACTGTAAGTTCGAGAGTTGTAAATTCCGCGGAAACGGTTGGGCGGAAGGACACGTAGTCACCGCCAAAGTTCGAGAATTCAGCCAAGGAAAAAAATAAGCCAAACCGCGTAGAGATCGGACTGGAAGTTCCAGAGTTGTAAATTCCGCGGAAACGGTTGGGCGGAAGGACACGTAGTCACCGCCAAAGTTCGAGAATTCAGCCAAGGAAAAAAATAAGCCAAACCGCGTAGAGATCGGACTGTAAGTTCCAGAGTTGTAAATTCCGCGGAAACGGTTGGGCGGAAGGACACGTAGTCACCTCCAAAGTTCGAGAATTCAGCCAAGGAAAAAAATAAGCCAAACCGCGTAGAGACCGGACTGTAAGTTCCAGAGTTGTAAATTCAGCGAAAACGGTTGGGCGGAAGGACACGTTGTCACCGCCAAAGTTCGAGAATTCAGCCAAGGAAAAAAATAAGCCAAACCGCGTAGAGATCGGACTGTAAGTTCCAGAGTTGTAAATTCCGCGGAAACGGTTGGGCGGAAGGACACGTAGTCACCGCCAAAGTTCGAGAATTCAGCCAAGGAAAAAAATAAGTTAAACCGCGTAGAGATCGGACTGTAAGTTCCAGAGTTGTAAATTCCGCGGAAACGGTTGGGCGGAAGGACACGTAGTCACCGCCAAAGTTCGAGAATTCAGCCAAGGAAAAAAATAAGCCAAACCGCGTAGAGATCGGACTGTAAGTTCCAGAGTTGTAAATTCCGCGGAAACGGTTGGGCGGAAGGACACGTAGTCACCGCCAAAGTTCGAGAATTCAGCCAAGGAAAAAAATAAGCCAAACCGCGTAGAGATCGGACTGTAAGTTCGAGAGTTGTAAATTCCGCGGAAACGGTTGGGCGGAAGGACACGTAGTCACCGCCAAAGTTCGAGAATTCAGCCAAGGAAAAAAATAAGTTAAACCGCGTAGAGATCGGACTGTAAGTTCCAGAGTTGTAAATTCCGCGGAAACGGTTGGGCGGAAGGACACGTAGTCACCGCCAAAGTTCGAGAATTCAGCCAAGGAAAAAAATAAGCCAAACCGCGTAGAGATCGGACTGTAAGTTCGAGAGTTGTAAATTCCGCGGAAACGGTTGGGCGGAAGGACACGTAGTCACCGCCAAAGTTCGAGAATTCAGCCAAGGAAAAAAATAAGTTAAACCGCGTAGAGATCGGACTGTAAGTTCCAGAGTTGTAAATTCCGCGGAAACGGTTGGGCGGAAGGACACGTAGTCACCGCCAAAGTTCGAGAATTCAGCCAAGGAAAAAAATAAGCCAAACCGCGTAGAGATCGGACTGTAAGTTCGAGAGTTGTAAATTCCGCGGAAACGGTTGGGCGGAAGGACACGTAGTCACCGCCAAAGTTCGAGAATTCAGCCAAGGAAAAAAATAAGCCAAACCGCGTAGAGATCGGACTGGAAGTTCCAGAGTTGTAAATTCCGCGGAAACGGTTGGGCGGAAGGACACGTAGTCACCGCCAAAGTTCGAGAATTCAGCCAAGGAAAAAAATAAGCCAAACCGCGTAGAGATTGGACTGTAAGTTCGAGAGTTGTAAATTCCGCGGAAACGGTTGGGCGGAAGGACACGTAGTCACCGCCAAAGTTCGAGAATTCAGCCAAGGAAAAAAATAAGCCAAACCGCGTAGAGATCGGACTGTAAGTTCCAGAGTTGTAAATTCCGCGGAAACGGTTGCGCGGAAGGACACGTAGTCACCGCCAAAGTTCGAGAATTCAGCCAAGGAAAAAAATAAGACAAATCGCGTAGAGATCGGACTGTAAGTTCCAGAGTTGTAAATTCCGCGGAAACGGTTGGGCGGAAGGACACGTAGTCACCGCCAAAGTTCGAGAATTCAGCCAAGGAAAAAAATAAGTTAAACCGCGTAGAGATCGGACTGTAAGTTCCAGAGTTGTAAATTCCGCGGAAACGGTTGGGCGGAAGGACACGTAGTCACCGCCAAAGTTCGAGAATTCAGCCAAGGAAAAAAATAAGCCAAACCGCGTAGAGATCGGACTGTAAGTTCCAGAGTTGTAAATTCCGCGGAAACGGTTGGGCGGAAGGACACGTAGTCACCGCCAAAGTTCGAGAATTCAGCCAAGGAAAAAAATAAGCCAAACCGCGTAGAGATCGGACTGTAAGTTCGAGAGTTGTAAATTCCGCGGAAACGGTTGGGCGGAAGGACACGTAGTCACCGCCAAAGTTCGAGAATTCAGCCAAGGAAAAAAATAAGTTAAACCGCGTAGAGATCGGACTGTAAGTTCCAGAGTTGTAAATTCCGCGGAAACGGTTGGGCGGAAGGACACGTAGTCACCGCCAAAGTTCGAGAATTCAGCCAAGGAAAAAAATAAGCCAAACCGCGTAGAGATCGGACTGTAAGTTCGAGAGTTGTAAATTCCGCGGAAACGGTTGGGCGGAAGGACACGTAGTCACCGCCAAAGTTCGAGAATTCAGCCAAGGAAAAAAATAAGCCAAACCGCGTAGAGATCGGACTGGAAGTTCCAGAGTTGTAAATTCCGCGGAAACGGTTGGGCGGAAGGACACGTAGTCACCGCCAAAGTTCGAGAATTCAGCCAAGGAAAAAAATAAGCCAAACCGCGTAGAGATTGGACTGTAAGTTCGAGAGTTGTAAATTCCGCGGAAACGGTTGGGCGGAAGGACACGTAGTCACCGCCAAAGTTCGAGAATTCAGCCAAGGAAAAAAATAAGCCAAACCGCGTAGAGATCGGACTGTAAGTTGCAGTGTTGTAAATTCCGCGGAAACGGTTGGGCGGAAGGACACGTAGTTACCGCCAAAGTTCGAGAATTCAGCCAAGGAAAAAAATAAGCCAAACCGCGTAGAGATCGGACTGTAAGTTCCAGAGTTGTAAATTCCGCGGAAACGGTTGGGCGGAAGGACACGTAGTCACCTCCAAAGTTCGAGAATTCAGCCAAGGAAAAAAATAAGCCAAACCGCGTAGAGATCGGACTGTAAGTTCCAGAGTTGTAAATTCCGCGGAAACGGTTGGGCGGAAGGACACGTAGTCACCGCCAAAGTTCGAGAATTCAGCCAAGGAAAAAAATAAGCCAAACCGCGTAGAGATCGGACTGTAAGTTCCAGAGTTGTAAATTCCGCGGAAACGGTTGGGCGGAAGGACACGTAGTCACTGCCAAAGTTCGAGAATTCAGCCAAGGAAAAAAATAAGCCAAACCGCGTAGAGATCGGACTGTAAGTTCCAGAGTTGTAAATTCCGCGGAAACGGTTGGGCGGAAGGACACGTAGTCACTGCCAAAGTTCGAGAATTCAGCCAAGGAAAAAAATAAGCCAAACCGCGTAGAGATCGGACTGTAAGTTCCAGAGTTGTAAATTCCGCGGAAACGGTTGGGCGGAAGGACACGTAGTCACCTCCAAAGTTCGAGAATTCAGCCAAGGAAAAAAATAAGCCAAACCGCGTAGAGATCGGACTGTAAGTTCCAGAGTTGTAAATTCCGCGGAAACGGTTGGGCGGAAGGACACGTAGTCACCGCCAAAGTTCGAGAATTCAGCCAAGGAAAAAAATAAGCCAAACCGCGTAGAGATCGGACTGTAAGTTCCAGAGTTGTAAATTCCGCGGAAACGGTTGGGCGGAAGGACACGTAGTCACTGCCAAAGTTCGAGAATTCAGCCAAGGAAAAAAATAAGCCAAACCGCGTAGAGATCGGACTGTAAGTTCCAGAGTTGTAAATTCCGCGGAAACGGTTGGGCGGAAGGACACGTAGTCACTGCCAAAGTTCGAGAATTCAGCCAAGGAAAAAAATAAGCCAAACCGCGTAGAGATCGGACTGTAAGTTCCAGAGTTGTAAATTCAGCGGAAACGGTTGGGCGGAAGGACACGTAGTCACCTCCAAAGTTCGAGAATTCAGCCAAGGAAAAAAATAAGCCAAACCGCGTAGAGATCGGACTGTAAGTTCCAGAGTTGTAAATTCCGCGGAAACGGTTGGGCGGAAGGACACGTAGTCACCGCCAAAGTTCGAGAATTCAGCCAAGGAAAAAAATAAGCCAAACCGCGTAGAGATCGGACTGTAAGTTCGAGAGTTGTAAATTCCGCGGAAAAGGTTGGGCGGAAGGACACGTAGTCACCGCCAAAGTTCGAGAATTCAGCCAAGGAAAAAAATAAGCCAAACCGCGTAGAGATCGGACTGTAAGTTCCAGAGTTGTAAATTCCGCGGAAACGGTTGGGCGGAAGGACACGTAGTCACCTCCAAAGTTCGAGAATTCAGCCAAGGAAAAAAATAAGCCAAACCGCGTAGAGACCGGACTGTAAGTTCCAGAGTTGTAAATTCCGCGAAAACGGTTGGGCGGAAGGACACGTAGTCACCGCCAAAGTTCGAGAATTCAGCCAAGGAAAAAAATAAGCCAAACCGCGTAGAGATCGGACTGTAAGTTCCAGAGTTGTAAATTCCGCGGAAACGGTTGGGCGGAAGGACACGTAGTCACCGCCAAAGTTCGAGAATTCAGCCAAGGAAAAAAATAAGTTAAACCGCGTAGAGATCGGACTGTAAGTTCCAGAGTTGTAAATTCCGCGGAAACGGTTGGGCGGAAGGACACGTAGTCACCGCCAAAGTTCGAGAATTCAGCCAAGGAAAAAAATAAGCCAAACCGCGTAGAGATCGGACTGTAAGTTCGAGAGTTGTAAATTCCGCGGAAACGGTTGGGCGGAAGGACACGTAGTCACCGCCAAAGTTCGAGAATTCAGCCAAGGAAAAAAATAAGTTAAACCGCGTAGAGATCGGACTGTAAGTTCCAGAGTTGTAAATTTCGCGGAAACGGTTGGGCGGAAGGACACGTAGTCACCGCCAAAGTTCGAGAATTCAGCCAAGGAAAAAAATAAGCCAAACCGCGTAGAGATCGGACTGTAAGTTCGAGAGTTGTAAATTCCGCGGAAACGGTTGGGCGGAAGGACACGTAGTCACCGCCAAAGTTCGAGAATTCAGCCAAGGAAAAAAATAAGCCAAACCGCGTAGAGATCGGACTGGAAGTTCCAGAGTTGTAAATTCCGCGGAAACGGTTGGGCGGAAGGACACGTAGTCACCGCCAAAGTTCGAGAATTCAGCCAAGGAAAAAAATAAGCCAAACCGCGTAGAGATCGGACTGTAAGTTCGAGAGTTGTAAATTCCGCGGAAACGGTTGGGCGGAAGGACACGTAGTCACCGCCAAAGTTCGAGAATTCAGCCAAGGAAAAAAATAAGCCAAACCGCGTAGAGATCGGACTGTAAGTTCCAGAGTTGTAAATTCCGCGGAAACGGTTGGGCGGAAGGACACGTAGTCACCGCCAAAGTTCGAGAATTCAGCCAAGGAAAAAAATAAGCCAAACCGCGTAGAGATCGGACTGTAAGTTCCAGAGTTGTAAATTCCGCGGAAACGGTTGCGCGGAAGGACACGTAGTCACCGCCAAAGTTCGAGAATTCAGCCAAGGAAAAAAATAAGCCAAACCACGTAGAGATCGGACTGTAAGTTCCAGAGTTGTAAATTCCGCGGAAACGGTTGGGCGGAAGGACACGTAGTTACCGCCAAAGTTCGAGAATTCAGCCAAGGAAAAAAATAAGCCAAACCGCGTAGAGATCGGACTGTAAGTTCCAGAGTTGTAAATTCCGCGGAAACGGTTGGGCGGAAGGACACGTAGTCACCTCCAATGTTCGAGAATTCAGCCAAGGAAAAAAATAAGCCAAACCGCGTAGAGATCGGACTGTAAGTTCCAGAGTTGTAAATTCCGCGGAAACGGTTGGGCGGAAGGACACGTAGTCACCGCCAAAGTTCGAGAATTCAGCCAAGGAAAAAAATAAGCCAAACCGCGTAGAGATCGGACTGTAAGTTCCAGAGTTGTAAATTCCGCGGAAACGGTTGGGCGGAAGGAGACGTAGTCACCGCCAAAGTTCGAGAATTCAGCCAAATAAAAAAATAAGTTAAACCGCGTAGAGATCGGACTGTAAGTTCCAGAGTTGTAAATTCCGCGGAAACGGTTGGGCGGAAGGACACGTAGTCACCGCCAAAGTTCGAGAATTCAGCCAAGGAAAAAAATAAGCCAAACCTTGTAGAGATCGGACTGTAAGTTCGAGAGTTGTAAATTCCGCGGAAACGGTTGGGCGGAAGGACACGTAGTCACCGCCAAAGTTCGAGAATTCAGCCAAGGAAAAAAATAAGCCAAACCGCGTAGAGATCGGACTGTAAGTTCCAGAGTTGTAAATTCCGCGGAAACGGTTGGGCGGAAGGACACGTAGTCACCGCCAAAGTTCGAGAATTCAGCCAAGGAAAAAAATAAGCCAAACCGCGTAGAGATCGGACTGTAAGTTCCAGAGTTGTAAATTCCGCGGAAACGGTTGGGCGGAAGGACACGTAGTCACCTCCAAAGTTCGAGAATTCAGCCAAGGAAAAAAATAAGCCAAACCGCGTAGAGATCGGACTGTAAGTTCCAGAGTTGTAAATTCCGCGGAAACGGTTGGGCGGAAGGACACGTAGTCACCGCCAAAGTTCGAGAATTCAGCCAAGGAAAAAAATAAGCCAAACCGCGTAGAGATCGGACTGTAAGTTCCAGAGTTGTAAATTCCGCGGAAACGGTTGGGCGGAAGGACACGTAGTCACCGCCAAAGTTCGAGAATTCAGCCAAGGAAAAAAATAAGCCAAACCGCGTAGAGATCGGACTGTAAGTTCCAGAGTTGTATATTCCGCGGAAACGGTTGGAGAGGACACGTAGTCACCGCCAAAGTTCGAGAATTCATCCAAGGAAAAAAATAAGCCAAACCGCGTAGAGATCGGACTGTAAGTTCCAGAGTTGTAAATTCCGCGGAAACGGTTGGGCGGAAGGACACGTAGTCACCGCCAAAATTCGAGAATTCAGCCAAGGAAAAAAATAAGTTAAACCGCGTAGAGATCGGACTGTAAGTTCCAGAGTTGTAAATTCCGCGGAAACGGTTGGGCGGAAGGACACGTAGTCACCGCCAAAGTTCGAGAATTCAGCCAAGGAAAAAAATAAGCCAAACCGCGTAGAGATCGGACTGTAAGTTCGAGAGTTGTAAATTCCGCGGAAACGGTTGGGCGGAAGGACACGTAGTCACCGCCAAAGTTCGAGAATTCAGCCAAGGAAAAAAATAAGCCAAACCGCGTAGAGATCGGACTGTAAGTTCCAGAGTTGTAAATTCCGCGGAAACGGTTGGGCGGAAGGACACGTAGTTACCGCCAAAGTTCGAGAATTCAGCCAAGGAAAAAAATAAGCCAAACCGCGTAGAGATCGGACAGTAAGTTCCAGAGTTGTAAATTCCGCGGAAACGGTTGGGCGGAAGGACACGTAGTCACCTCCAAAGTTCGAGAATTCAGCCAAGGAAAAAAATAAGCCAAACCACGTAGAGATCGGACTATAAGTTCCAGAGTTGTAAATTCCGCGGAAACGGTTGGGCGGAAGGACACGTAGTCACTGCCAAAGTTCGAGAATTCAGCCAAGGAAAAAAATAAGCCAAACCGCGTAGAGATCGGACTGTAAGTTCCAGAGTTGTAAATTCCGCGGAAACGGTTGGGCGGAAGGACACGTAGTCACTGCCAAAGTTCGAGAATTCAGCCAAGGAAAAAAATAAGCCAAACCGCGTAGAGATCGGACTGTAAGTTCCAGAGTTGTAAATTCCGCGGAAACGGTTGGGCGGAAGGACACGTAGTCACCTCCAAAGTTCGAGAATTCAGCCAAGGAAAAAAATAAGCCAAACCGCGTAGAGATCGGACTGTAAGTTCCAGAGTTGTAAATTCCGCGGAAACGGTTGGGCGGAAGGACACGTAGTCACCGCCAAAGTTCGAGAATTCAGCCAAGGAAAAAAATAAGCCAAACCGCGTAGAGATCGGACTGTAAGTTCGAGAGTTGTAAATTCCGCGGAAAAGGTTGGGCGGAAGGACACGTAGTCACCGCCAAAGTTCGAGAATTCAGCCAAGGAAAAAAATAAGCCAAACCGCGTAGAGATCGGACTGTAAGTTCCAGAGTTGTAAATTCCGCGGAAACGGTTGGGCGGAAGGACACGTAGTCACCTCCAAAGTTCGAGAATTCAGCCAAGGAAAAAAATAAGCCAAACCGCGTAGAGACCGGACTGTAAGTTCCAGAGTTGTAAATTCCGCGAAAACGGTTGGGCGGAAGGACACGTAGTCACCGCCAAAGTTCGAGAATTCAGCCAAGGAAAAAAATAAGCCAAACCGCGTAGAGATCGGACTGTAAGTTCCAGAGTTGTAAATTCCGGGGAAACGGTTGGGCGGAAGGACACGTAGTCACCGCCAAAGTTCGAGAATTCAGCCAAGGAAAAAATAAGTTAAACAGCGTAGAGATCGGACTGTAAGTTCCAGAGTTGTAAATTCCGCGGAAACGGTTGGGCGGAAGGACACGTAGTCACCGCCAAAGTTCGAGAATTCAGCCAAGGAAAAAAATAAGCCAAACCGCGTAGAGATCGGACTGTAAGTTCGAGAGTTGTAAATTCCGCGGAAACGGTTGGGCGGAAGGACACGTAGTCACCGCCAAAGTTCGAGAATTCAGCCAAGGAAAAAAATAAGCCAAACCGCGTAGAGATCGGACTGTAAGTTCCAGAGTTGTAAATTCCGCGGAAACGGTTGGGCGGAAGGACACGTAGTTACCGCCAAAGTTCGAGAATTCAGCCAAGGAAAAAAATAAGCCAAACCGCGTAGAGATCGGACAGTAAGTTCCAGAGTTGTAAATTCCGCGGAAACGGTTGGGCGGAAGGACACGTAGTCACCTCCAAAGTTCGAGAATTCAGCCAAGGAAAAAAATAAGCCAAACCGCGTAGAGATCGGACTGTAAGTTCCAGAGTTGTAAATTCCGCGGAAACGGTTGGGCGGAAGGACACGTAGTCACCGCCAAAGTTCGAGAATTCAGCCAAGGAAAAAAATAAGCCAAACCGCGTAGAGATCGGACTGTAAGTTCCAGAGTTGTAAATTCCGCGGAAACGGTTGGGCGGAAGGACACGTAGTCACCGCCAAAGTTCGAGAATTCAGCCAAGGAAAAAAATAAGCCAAACCGCGTAGAGATCGGACTGTAAGTTCCAGAGTTGTAAATTCCGCGGAAACGGTTGGGCGGAAGGACACGTAGTCACCTCCAAAGTTCGAGAATTCAGCCAAGGAAAAAAATAAGCCAAACCGCGTAGAGATCGGACTGTAAGTTCCAGAGTTGTAAATTCCGCGGAAACGGTTGGGCGGAAGGACACGTAGTCACCGCCAAAGTTCGAGAATTCAGCCAAGGAAAAAAATAAGCCAAACCGCGTAGAGATCGGACTGTAAGTTCCAGAGTTGTAAATTCCGCGGAAACGGTTGGGCGGAAGGACACGTAGTCACCGCCAAAGTTCGAGAATTCAGCCAAGGAAAAAAATAAGCCAAACCGCGTAGAGATCGGACTGTAAGTTCCAGAGTTGTATATTCCGCGGAAACGGTTGGAGAGGACACGTAGTCACCGCCAAAGTTCGAGAATTCATCCAAGGAAAAAAATAAGCCAAACCGCGTAGAGATCGGACTGTAAGTTCCAGAGTTGTAAATTCCGCGGAAACGGTTGGGCGGAAGGACACGTAGTCACCGCCAAAATTCGAGAATTCAGCCAAGGAAAAAAATAAGTTAAACCGCGTAGAGATCGGACTGTAAGTTCCAGAGTTGTAAATTCCGCGGAAACGGTTGGGCGGAAGGACACGTAGTCACCGCCAAAGTTCGAGAATTCAGCCAAGGAAAAAAATAAGCCAAACCGCGTAGAGATCGGACTGTAAGTTCGAGAGTTGTAAATTCCGCGGAAACGGTTGGGCGGAAGGACACGTAGTCACCGCCAAAGTTCGAGAATTCAGCCAAGGAAAAAAATAAGCCAAACCGCGTAGAGATCGGACTGTAAGTTCCAGAGTTGTAAATTCCGCGGAAACGGTTGGGCGGAAGGACACGTAGTTACCGCCAAAGTTCGAGAATTCAGCCAAGGAAAAAAATAAGCCAAACCGCGTAGAGATCGGACAGTAAGTTCCAGAGTTGTAAATTCCGCGGAAACGGTTGGGCGGAAGGACACGTAGTCACCTCCAAAGTTCGAGAATTCAGCCAAGGAAAAAAATAAGCCAAACCACGTAGAGATCGGACTATAAGTTCCAGAGTTGTAAATTCCGCGGAAACGGTTGGGCGGAAGGACACGTAGTCACTGCCAAAGTTCGAGAATTCAGCCAAGGAAAAAAATAAGCCAAACCGCGTAGAGATCGGACTGTAAGTTCCAGAGTTGTAAATTCCGCGGAAACGGTTGGGCGGAAGGACACGTAGTCACTGCCAAAGTTCGAGAATTCAGCCAAGGAAAAAAATAAGCCAAACCGCGTAGAGATCGGACTGTAAGTTCCAGAGTTGTAAATTCCGCGGAAACGGTTGGGCGGAAGGACACGTAGTCACCTCCAAAGTTCGAGAATTCAGCCAAGGAAAAAAATAAGCCAAACCGCGTAGAGATCGGACTGTAAGTTCCAGAGTTGTAAATTCCGCGGAAACGGTTGGGCGGAAGGACACGTAGTCACCGCCAAAGTTCGAGAATTCAGCCAAGGAAAAAAATAAGCCAAACCGCGTAGAGATCGGACTGTAAGTTCGAGAGTTGTAAATTCCGCGGAAAAGGTTGGGCGGAAGGACACGTAGTCACCGCCAAAGTTCGAGAATTCAGCCAAGGAAAAAAATAAGCCAAACCGCGTAGAGATCGGACTGTAAGTTCCAGAGTTGTAAATTCCGCGGAAACGGTTGGGCGGAAGGACACGTAGTCACCTCCAAAGTTCGAGAATTCAGCCAAGGAAAAAAATAAGCCAAACCGCGTAGAGACCGGACTGTAAGTTCCAGAGTTGTAAATTCCGCGAAAACGGTTGGGCGGAAGGACACGTAGTCACCGCCAAAGTTCGAGAATTCAGCCAAGGAAAAAAATAAGCCAAACCGCGTAGAGATCGGACTGTAAGTTCCAGAGTTGTAAATTCCGCGGAAACGGTTGGGCGGAAGGACACGTAATCACCGCCAAAGTTCGAGAATTCAGCCAAGGAAAAAAATAAGCCAAACCACGTAGAGATCGGACTATAAGTTCCAGAGTTGTAAATTCCGCGGAAACGGTATGGCGGAAGGACACGTAGTCACCGCCAAAGTTCGAGAATTCAGCCAAGGAAAAAAATAAGCCAAACCGCGTAGAGATCGAACTGTAAGTTCCAGAGTTGTAAATTCCGCGGAAACGGTTGGGCGGAAGGACACGTAGTCACTGCCAAAGTTCGAGAATTCAGCCAAGGAAAAAAATAAGCCAAACCGCGTAGAGATCGGACTGTAAGTTCCAGAGTTGTAAATTCCGCGGAAACGGTTGGGCGGAAGGACACGTAGTCACTGCCAAAGTTCGAGAATTCAGCCAAGGAAAAAAATAAGCCAAACCGCGTAGAGATCGGACTGTAAGTTCCAGAGTTGTAAATTCCGCGGAAACGGTTGGGCGGAAGGACACGTAGTCACCTCCAAAGTTCGAGAATTCAGCCAAGGAAAAAAATAAGCCAAACCGCGTAGAGATCGGACTGTAAGTTCCAGAGTTGTAAATTCCGCGGAAACGGTTGGGCGGAAGGACACGTAGTCACCTCCAAAGTTCGAGAATTCAGCCAAGGAAAAAAATAAGCCAAACCGCGTAGAGATCGGACTGTAAGTTCCAGAGTTGTAAATTCCGCGGAAACGGTTGGGCGGAAGGACACGTAGTCACTGCCAAAGTTCGAGAATTCAGCCAAGGAAAAAAATAAGCCAAACCGCGTAGAGATCGGACTGTAAGTTCCAGAGTTGTAAATTCCGCGGAAACGGTTGGGCGGAAGGACACGTAGTCACTGCCAAAGTTCGAGAATTCAGCCAAGGAAAAAAATAAGCCAAACCGCGTAGAGATCGGACTGTAAGTTCCAGAGTTGTAAATTCCGCGGAAACGGTTGGGCGGAAGGACACGTAGTCACTGCCAAAGTTCGAGAATTCAGCCAAGGAAAAAAATAAGCCAAACCGCGTAGAGATCGGACTGTAAGTTCCAGAGTTGTAAATTCCGCGGAAACGGTTGGGCGGAAGGACACGTAGTCACCTCCAAAGTTCGAGAATTCAGCCAAGGAAAAAAATAAGCCAAACCGCGTAGAGATCGGACTGTAAGTTCCAGAGTTGTAAATTCCGCGGAAACGGTTGGGCGGAAGGACACGTAGTCACCGCCAAAGTTCGAGAATTCAGCCAAGGAAAAAAATAAGCCAAACCGCGTAGAGATCGGACTGTAAGTTCCAGAGTTGTAAATTCCGCGGAAACGGTTGGGCGGAAGGACACGTAGTCACCTCCAAAGTTCGAGAATTCAGCCAAGGAAAAAAATAAGCCAAACCGCGTAGAGACCGGACTGTAAGTTCCAGAGTTGTAAATTCCGCGAAAACGGTTGGGCGGAAGGACACGTAGTCACCGCCAAAGTTCGAGAATTCAGCCAAGGAAAAAAATAAGCCAAACCGCGTAGAGATCGGACTGTAAGTTCCAGAGTTGTAAATTCCGCGGAAACGGTTGGGCGGAAGGACACGTAGTCACCGCCAAAGTTCGAGAATTCAGCCAAGGAAAAAAATAAGTTAAACCGCGTAGAGATCGGACTGTAAGTTCCAGAGTTGTAAATTCCGCGGAAACGGTTGGGCGGAAGGACACGTAGTCACCGCCAAAGTTCGAGAATTCAGCCAAGGAAAAAAATAAGCCAAACCGCGTAGAGATCGGACTGTAAGTTCGAGAGTTGTAAATTCCGCGGAAACGGTTGGGCGGAAGGACACGTAGTCACCGCCAAAGTTCGAGAATTCAGCCAAGGAAAAAAATAAGCCAAACCGCGTAGAGATCGGACTGTAAGTTCCAGAGTTGTAAATTCCGCGGAAACGGTTGGGCGGAAGGACACGTAGTTACCGCCAAAGTTCGAGAATTCAGCCAAGGAAAAAAATAAGCCAAACCGCGTAGAGATCGGACAGTAAGTTCCAGAGTTGTAAATTCCGCGGAAACGGTTGGGCGGAAGGACACGTAGTCACCTCCAAAGTTCGAGAATTCAGCCAAGGAAAAAAATAAGCCAAACCGCGTAGAGATCGGACTGTAAGTTCCAGAGTTGTAAATTCCGCGGAAACGGTTGGGCGGAAGGACACGTAGTCACCGCCAAAGTTCGAGAATTCAGCCAAGGAAAAAAATAAGCCAAACCGCGTAGAGATCGGACTGTAAGTTCCAGAGTTGTAAATTCCGCGGAAACGGTTGGGCGGAAGGACACGTAGTCACCGCCAAAGTTCGAGAATTCAGCCAAGGAAAAAAATAAGCCAAACCGCGTAGAGATCGGACTGTAAGTTCCAGAGTTGTAAATTCCGCGGAAACGGTTGGGCGGAAGGACACGTAGTCACCTCCAAAGTTCGAGAATTCAGCCAAGGAAAAAAATAAGCCAAACCGCGTAGAGATCGGACTGTAAGTTCCAGAGTTGTAAATTCCGCGGAAACGGTTGGGCGGAAGGACACGTAGTCACCGCCAAAGTTCGAGAATTCAGCCAAGGAAAAAAATAAGCCAAACCGCGTAGAGATCGGACTGTAAGTTCCAGAGTTGTAAATTCCGCGGAAACGGTTGGGCGGAAGGACACGTAGTCACCGCCAAAGTTCGAGAATTCAGCCAAGGAAAAAAATAAGCCAAACCGCGTAGAGATCGGACTGTAAGTTCCAGAGTTGTAAATTCCGCGGAAACGGTTGGGCGGAAGGACACGTAGTCACCGCCAAAGTTCGAGAATTCAGCCAAGGAAAAAAATAAGCCAAACCACGTAGAGATCGGACTATAAGTTCCAGAGTTGTAAATTCCGCGGAAACGGTATGGCGGAAGGACACGTAGTCACCGCCAAAGTTCGAGAATTCAGCCAAGGAAAAAAATAAGCCAAACCGCGTAGAGATCGGACTGTAAGTTCCAGAGTTGTAAATTCCGCGGAAACGGTTGGGCGGAAGGACACGTAGTCACTGCCAAAGTTCGAGAATTCAGCCAAGGAAAAAAATAAGCCAAACCGCGTAGAGATCGGACTGTAAGTTCCAGAGTTGTAAATTCCGCGGAAACGGTTGGGCGGAAGGACACGTAGTCACTGCCAAAGTTCGAGAATTCAGCCAAGGAAAAAAATAAGCCAAACCGCGTAGAGATCGGACTGTAAGTTCCAGAGTTGTAAATTCCGCGGAAACGGTTGGGCGGAAGGACACGTAGTCACCTCCAAAGTTCGAGAATTCAGCCAAGGAAAAAAATAAGCCAAACCGCGTAGAGATCGGACTGTAAGTTCCAGAGTTGTAAATTCCGCGGAAACGGTTGGGCGGAAGGACACGTAGTCACCGCCAAAGTTCGAGAATTCAGCCAAGGAAAAAAATAAGCCAAACCGCGTAGAGATCGGACTGTAAGTTCGAGAGTTGTAAATTCCGCGGAAACGGTTGGGCGGAAGGACACGTAGTCACCGCCAAAGTTCGAGAATTCAGCCAAGGAAAAAAATAAGCCAAACCGCGTAGAGATCGGACTGTAAGTTCCAGAGTTGTAAATTCCGCGGAAACGGTTGGGCGGAAGGACACGCAGTCACCGCCAAAGTTCGAGAATTCAGCCAAGGAAAAAAATAAGCCAAACCGCGTAGAGATCGGACTGTAAGTTCCAGAGTTGTAAATTCCGCGGAAACGGTGGGGCGGAAGGACACGTTGTCACCGCCAAAGTTCGAGAATTCAGCCAAGGAAAAAAATAAGCCAAACCGCGTAGAGATCGGACTGTAAGTTCCAGAGTTGTAAATTCCGCGGAAACGGTTGGGCGGAAGGACACGTAGTCACCGCCAAAGTTCGAGAATTCAGCCAAGGAAAAAAATAAGCCAAACCGCGTAGAGATCGGACTGTAAGTTCCAGTGTTGTAAATTCCGCGGAAACGGTTGGGCGGAAGGACACGTAGTCACCGCCAAAGTTCAAGAATTCAGCCAAGGAAAAAAATAAGCCAAACCGCGTAGAGATCGGACTGTAATTTCCAGAGTTGTAAATTCCGCGGAAACGGTTGGGCGGAAGGACACGTAGTCACCGCCAAAGTTCGAGAATTCAGCCAAGGAAAAAATTAAGTCAAACCGCGTAGAGATCGGACTGTAAGTTCCAGAATTGTAAATTCCGCGGAAACGGTGGGGAGGAAGGACACGTAGTCACCGCCAAAGTTCGAGAATTCAGCCAAGGAAAAAAATAAGCCAAACCGCGTAGAGATCGGACTGTAAGTACCAGAGTTGTAAATTCCGAGGAAACGGTTGGGCGGAAGGACACGTAGTCACCGCCAAAGTTCGAAAATTCAGCCAAAGAAAAAAATAAGGCAAACCGCGTAGAGATCGGACTGTAAGTTCCAGAGTTGTAAATTCCGCGGAAACGGTTGGGCGGAAGGACACGCAGTCACCGCCAAAGTTCGAGAATTCAGCCAAGGAAAAAAATAAGCCAAACCGCGTAGAGATCGGACTGTAAGTTCCAGAGTTGTAAATTCCGCGGAAACGGTTGGGCGGAAGGACACGTAGTCACCGCCAAAGTTCGAGAATTCAGCCAAGGAAAAAAATAAGCCAAACCGCGTAGAGATCGGACTGTAAGTTCCAGAGTTGTAAATTCCGCGGAAACGGTTGGGCGGAAGGACACGTAGTCACCGCCAAAGTTCGAGAATTCAGCCAAGGAAAAAAATAAGCCAAACCGCGTAGAGATCGGACTGTAAGTTCCAGAGTTGTAAATTCCGCGGAAACGGTTGGGCGGAAGGACACGTAGTCACCGCCAAAGTTCGAGAATTCAGCCAAGGAAAAAAATAAGCCAAACCGCGTAGAGATCGGACTGTAAGTTCCAGAGTTGTAAATTCCGCGGAAACGGTTGGGCGGAAGGACACGCAGTCACCGCCAAAGTTCGAGAATTCAGCCAAGGAAAAAAATAAGACAAACCGCGTAGAGATCGGACTGTAAGTTCCAGAGTTGTAAATTCCGCGGAAACGGTTGGGCGGAAGGACACGTAGTCACCGCCAAAGTTCGAGAATTCAGCCAAGGAAAAAAATAAGCCAAACCGCGTAGAGATCGGACTGTAAGTTCCAGAGTTGTAAATTCCGCGGAAACGGTTGGGCGGAAGGACACGTAGTCACCTCCAAAGTTCGAGAATTCAGCCAAGGAAAAAAATAAGCCAAACCGCGTAGAGATCGGACTGTAAGTTCCAGAGTTGTAAATTCCGCGGAAACGGTTGGGCGGAAGGTCACGTAGTCACCGCCAAAGTTCGAGAATTCAGCCAAGGAAAAAAATAAGCCAAACCGCGTAGAGATCGGACTGTAAGTTCCAGAGTTGTAAATTCCGCGGAAACGGTTGGGCGGAAGGACATGTAGTCACCGCCAAAGTTCGAGAATTCAGCCAAGGAAAAAAATAAGCCAAACCGCGTAGAGATCGGACTGTAAGTTCCAGAGTTGTAAATTCCGCGGAAACGGTTGGGCGGAAGGACACGCAGTCACCGCCAAAGTTCGAGAATTCAGCCAAGGAAAAAAATAAGCCAAACCGCGTAGAGATCGGACTGTAAGTTCGAGAGTTGTAAATTCCGCGGAAACGGTTGGGCGGAAGGACACGTAGTCACCGCCAAAGTTCGAGAATTCAGCCAAGGAAAAAAATAAGCCAAACCGCGTAGAGATCGGACTGTAAGTTCCAGAGTTGTAAATTCCGCGGAAACGGTTGGGCGGAAGGACACGTAGTCACCGCCAAAGTTCGAGAATTCAGCCAAGGAAAAAAATAAGACAAACCGCGTAGAGATCGGACTGTAAGTTCCAGAGTTGTAAATTCCGCGGAAACGGTTGGGCGGAAGGACACGTAGTCACCGCCAAAGTTCGAGAATTCAGCCAAGGAAAAAAATAAGCCAAACCGCGTAGAGATCGGACTGTAAGTTCCAGAGTTGTAAATTCCGCGGAAACGGTTGGGCGGAAGGACACGTAGTCACCGCCAAAGTTCGAGAATTCAGCCAAGGAAAAAAATAAGCCAAACCGCGTAGAGATCGGACTGTAAGTTCCAGAGTTGTAAATTCCGCGGAAACGGTTGGGCGGAAGGTCACGTAGTCACCGCCAAAGTTCGAGAATTCAGCCAAGGAAAAAAATAAGCCAAACCGCGTAGAGATCGGACTGTAAGTTCCAGAGTTGTAAATTCCGCGGAAACGGTTGGGCGGAAGGACACGTAGTCACCGCCAAAGTTCGAGAATTCAGCCAAGGAAAAAAATAAGACAAACCGCGTAGAGATCGGACTGTAAGTTCTAGAGTTGTAAATTCCGCGGAAACGGTTGGGCGGAAGGACACGTAGTCACCGCCAAAGTTCGAGAATTCAGCCAAGGAAAAAAATAAGCCAAACCGCGTAGAGATCGGACTGTAAGTTCCAGAGTTCTAAATTCCGCGGAAACGGTTGGGCGGAAGGACACGTAGTCACCGCCAAAGTTCGAGAATTCAGCCAAGGAAAAAAATAAGCCAAACCGCGTAGAGATCGGACTGTAAGTTCCAGAGTTGTAAATTCCGCGGAAACGGTTGGGCGGAAGGACACGTAGTCACCTCCAAAGTTCGAGAATTCAGCCAAGGAAAAAAATAAGCCAAACCGCGTAGAGATCGGACTGTAAGTTCCAGAGTTGTAAATTCCGCGGAAACGGTTGGGCGGAAGGACACGTAGTCACCGCCAAAGTTCGAGAATTCAGCCAAGGAAAAAAATAAGCCAAACCGCGTAGAGATCGGACTGTAAGTTCCAGAGTTGTAAATTCCGCGGAAACGGTTGGGCGGAAGGTCACGTAGTCACCGCCAAAGTTCGAGAATTCAGCCAAGGAAAAAAATAAGCCAAACCGCGTAGAGATCGGACTGTAAGTTCCAGAGTTGTAAATTCCGCGGAAACGGTTGGGCGGAAGGACATGTAGTCACCGCCAAAGTTCGAGAATTCAGCCAAGGAAAAAAATAAGCCAAACCGCGTAGAGATCGGACTGTAAGTTCCAGAGTTGTAAATTCCGCGGAAACGGTTGGGCGGAAGGACACGCAGTCACCGCCAAAGTTCGAGAATTCAGCCAAGGAAAAAAATAAGCCAAACCGCGTAGAGATCGGACTGTAAGTTCGAGAGTTGTAAATTCCGCGGAAACGGTTGGGCGGAAGGACACGTAGTCACCGCCAAAGTTCGAGAATTCAGCCAAGGAAAAAAATAAGCCAAACCGCGTAGAGATCGGACTGTAAGTTCCAGAGTTGTAAATTCCGCGGAAACGGTTGGGCGGAAGGACACGTAGTCACCGCCAAAGTTCGAGAATTCAGCCAAGGAAAAAAATAAGACAAACCGCGTAGAGATCGGACTGTAAGTTCCAGAGTTGTAAATTCCGCGGAAACGGTTGGGCGGAAGGACACGTAGTCACCGCCAAAGTTCGAGAATTCAGCCAAGGAAAAAAATAAGCCAAACCGTGTAGAGATCGGACTGTAAGTTCCAGAGTTGTAAATTCCGCGGAAACGGTTGGGCGGAAGGACACGTAGTCACCGCCAAAGTTCGAGAATTCAGCCAAGGAAAAAAATAAGCCAAACCGCGTAGAGATCGGACTGTAAGTTCCAGAGTTGTAAATTCCGCGGAAACGGTTGGGCGGAAGGTCACGTAGTCACCGCCAAAGTTCGAGAATTCAGCCAAGGAAAAAAATAAGCCAAACCGCGTAGAGATCGGACTGTAAGTTCCAGAGTTGTAAATTCCGCGGAAACGGTTGGGCGGAAGGACACGTAGTCACCGCCAAAGTTCGAGAATTCAGCCAAGGAAAAAAATAAGACAAACCGCGTAGAGATCGGACTGTAAGTTCTAGAGTTGTAAATTCCGCGGAAACGGTTGGGCGGAAGGACACGTAGTCACCGCCAAAGTTCGAGAATTCAGCCAAGGAAAAAAATAAGCCAAACCGCGTAGAGATCGGACTGTAAGTTCCAGAGTTCTAAATTCCGCGGAAACGGTTGGGCGGAAGGACACGTAGTCACCGCCAAAGTTCGAGAATTCAGCCAAGGAAAAAAATAAGCCAAACCGCGTAGAGATCGGACTGTAAGTTCCAGAGTTGTAAATTCCGCGGAAACGGTTGGGCGGAAGGACACGTAGTCACCTCCAAAGTTCGAGAATTCAGCCAAGGAAAAAAATAAGCCAAACCGCGTAGAGATCGGACTGTAAGTTCCAGAGTTGTAAATTCCGCGGAAACGGTTGGGCGGAAGGACACGTAGTCACCGCCAAAGTTCGAGAATTCAGCCAAGGAAAAAAATAAGCCAAACCGCGTAGAGATCGGACTGTAAGTTCCAGAGTTGTAAATTCCGCGGAAACGGTTGGGCGGAAGGACACGTAGTCACCGCCAAAGTTCGAGAATTCAGCCAAGGAAAAAAATAAGCCAAACCGCGTAGAGATCGGACTGTAAGTTCCAGAGTTGTAAATTCCGCGGAAACGGTTGGGCGGAAGGACACGTAGTCACCGCCAAAGTTCGAGAATTCAGCCAAGGAAAAAAATAAGCCAAACCACGTAGAGATCGGACTATAAGTTCCAGAGTTGTAAATTCCGCGGAAACGGTATGGCGGAAGGACACGTAGTCACCGCCAAAGTTCGAGAATTCAGCCAAGGAAAAAAATAAGCCAAACCGCGTAGAGATCGGACTGTAAGTTCCAGAGTTGTAAATTCCGCGGAAACGGTTGGGCGGAAGGACACGTAGTCACTGCCAAAGTTCGAGAATTCAGCCAAGGAAAAAAATAAGCCAAACCGCGTAGAGATCGGACTGTAAGTTCCAGAGTTGTAAATTCCGCGGAAACGGTTGGGCGGAAGGACACGTAGTCACTGCCAAAGTTCGAGAATTCAGCCAAGGAAAAAAATAAGCCAAACCGCGTAGAGATCGGACTGTAAGTTCCAGAGTTGTAAATTCCGCGGAAACGGTTGGGCGGAAGGACACGTAGTCACCTCCAAAGTTCGAGAATTCAGCCAAGGAAAAAAATAAGCCAAACCGCGTAGAGATCGGACTGTAAGTTCCAGAGTTGTAAATTCCGCGGAAACGGTTGGGCGGAAGGACACGTAGTCACCGCCAAAGTTCGAGAATTCAGCCAAGGAAAAAAATAAGCCAAACCGCGTAGAGATCGGACTGTAAGTTCGAGAGTTGTAAATTCCGCGGAAACGGTTGGGCGGAAGGACACGTAGTCACCGCCAAAGTTCGAGAATTCAGCCAAGGAAAAAAATAAGCCAAACCGCGTAGAGATCGGACTGTAAGTTCCAGAGTTGTAAATTCCGCGGAAACGGTTGGGCGGAAGGACACGCAGTCACCGCCAAAGTTCGAGAATTCAGCCAAGGAAAAAAATAAGCCAAACCGCGTAGAGATCGGACTGTAAGTTCCAGAGTTGTAAATTCCGCGGAAACGGTGGGGCGGAAGGACACGTTGTCACCGCCAAAGTTCGAGAATTCAGCCAAGGAAAAAAATAAGCCAAACCGCGTAGAGATCGGACTGTAAGTTCCAGAGTTGTAAATTCCGCGGAAACGGTTGGGCGGAAGGACACGTAGTCACCGCCAAAGTTCGAGAATTCAGCCAAGGAAAAAAATAAGCCAAACCGCGTAGAGATCGGACTGTAAGTTCCAGTGTTGTAAATTCCGCGGAAACGGTTGGGCGGAAGGACACGTAGTCACCGCCAAAGTTCAAGAATTCAGCCAAGGAAAAAAATAAGCCAAACCGTGTAGAGATCGGACTGTAATTTCCAGAGTTGTAAATTCCGCGGAAACGGTTGGGCGGAAGGACACGTAGTCACCGCCAAAGTTCGAGAATTCAGCCAAGGAAAAAATTAAGTCAAACCGCGTAGAGATCGGACTGTAAGTTCCAGAATTGTAAATTCCGCGGAAACGGTGGGGAGGAAGGACACGTAGTCACCGCCAAAGTTCGAGAATTCAGCCAAGGAAAAAAATAAGCCAAACCGCGTAGAGATCGGACTGTAAGTACCAGAGTTGTAAATTCCGAGGAAACGGTTGGGCGGAAGGACACGTAGTCACCGCCAAAGTTCGAAAATTCAGCCAAAGAAAAAAATAAGGCAAACCGCGTAGAGATCGGACTGTAAGTTCCAGAGTTGTAAATTCCGCGGAAACGGTTGGGCGGAAGGACACGCAGTCACCGCCAAAGTTCGAGAATTCAGCCAAGGAAAAAAATAAGCCAAACCGCGTAGAGATCGGACTGTAAGTTCCAGAGTTGTAAATTCCGCGGAAACGGTTGGGCGGAAGGACACGTAGTCACCGCCAAAGTTCGAGAATTCAGCCAAGGAAAAAAATAAGCCAAACCGCGTAGAGATCGGACTGTAAGTTCCAGAGTTGTAAATTCCGCGGAAACGGTTGGGCGGAAGGACACGTAGTCACCGCCAAAGTTCGAGAATTCAGCCAAGGAAAAAAATAAGCCAAACCGCGTAGAGATCGGACTGTAAGTTCCAGAGTTGTAAATTCCGCGGAAACGGTTGGGCGGAAGGACACGTAGTCACCGCCAAAGTTCGAGAATTCAGCCAAGGAAAAAAATAAGCCAAACCGCGTAGAGATCGGACTGTAAGTTCCAGAGTTGTAAATTCCGCGGAAACGGTTGGGCGGAAGGACACGTAGTCACCGCCAAAGTTCGAGAATTCAGCCAAGGAAAAAAATAAGCCAAACCGCGTAGAGATCGGACTGTAAGTTCCAGAGTTGTAAATTCCGCGGAAACGGTTGGGCGGAAGGACACGCAGTCACCGCCAAAGTTCGAGAATTCAGCCAAGGAAAAAAATAAGCCAAACCGCGTAGAGATCGGACTGTAAGTTCGAGAGTTGTAAATTCCGCGGAAACGGTTGGGCGGAAGGACACGTAGTCACCGCCAAAGTTCGAGAATTCAGCCAAGGAAAAAAATAAGCCAAACCGCGTAGAGATCGGACTGTAAGTTCCAGAGTTGTAAATTCCGCGGAAACGGTTGGGCGGAAGGACACGTAGTCACCGCCAAAGTTCGAGAATTCAGCCAAGGAAAAAAATAAGACAAACCGCGTAGAGATCGGACTGTAAGTTCCAGAGTTGTAAATTCCGCGGAAACGGTTGGGCGGAAGGACACGTAGTCACCGCCAAAGTTCGAGAATTCAGCCAAGGAAAAAAATAAGCCAAACCGCGTAGAGATCGGACTGTAAGTTCCAGAGTTGTAAATTCCGCGGAAACGGTTGGGCGGAAGGACACGTAGTCACCTCCAAAGTTCGAGAATTCAGCCAAGGAAAAAAATAAGCCAAACCGCGTAGAGATCGGACTGTAAGTTCCAGAGTTGTAAATTCCGCGGAAACGGTTGGGCGGAAGGTCACGTAGTCACCGCCAAAGTTCGAGAATTCAGCCAAGGAAAAAAATAAGCCAAACCGCGTAGAGATCGGACTGTAAGTTCCAGAGTTCTAAATTCCGCGGAAACGGTTGGGCGGAAGGACACGTAGTCACCGCCAAAGTTCGAGAATTCAGCCAAGGAAAAAAATAAGCCAAACCGCGTAGAGATCGGACTGTAAGTTCCAGAGTTGTAAATTCCGCGGAAACGGTTGGGCGGAAGGACACGTAGTCACCGCCAAAGTTCGAGAATTCAGCCAAGGAAAAAAATAAGCCAAACCGCGTAGAGATCGGACTGTAAGTTCCAGAGTTGTAAATTCCGCGGAAACGGTTGGGCGGAAGGACACGTAGTCACCGCCAAAGTTCGAGAATTCAGCCAAGGAAAAAAATAAGCCAAACCGCGTAGAGATCGGACTGTAAGTTCGAGAGTTGTAAATTCCGCGGAAACGGTTGGGCGGAAGGACACGTAGTCACCGCCAAAGTTCGAGAATTCAGCCAAGGAAAAAAATAAGTTAAACCGCGTAGAGATCGGACTGTAAGTTCCAGAGTTGTAAATTCCGCGGAAACGGTTGGGCGGAAGGACACGTAGTCACCGCCAAAGTTCGAGAATTCAGCCAAGGAAAAAAATAAGCCAAACCGCGTAGAGATCGGACTGTAAGTTCGAGAGTTGTAAATTCCGCGGAAACGGTTGGGCGGAAGGACACGTAGTCACCGCCAAAGTTCGAGAATTCAGCCAAGGAAAAAAATAAGCCAAACCGCGTAGAGATCGGACTGGAAGTTCCAGAGTTGTAAATTCCGCGGAAACGGTTGGGCGGAAGGACACGTAGTCACCGCCAAAGTTCGAGAATTCAGCCAAGGAAAAAAATAAGCCAAACCGCGTAGAGATCGGACTGTAAGTTCGAGAGTTGTAAATTCCGCGGAAACGGTTGGGCGGAAGGACACGTAGTCACCGCCAAAGTTCGAGAATTCAGCCAAGGAAAAAAATAAGCCAAACCGCGTAGAGATCGGACTGTAAGTTCCAGAGTTGTAAATTCCGCGGAAACGGTTGGGCGGAAGGACACGTAGTCACCGCCAAAGTTCGAGAATTCAGCCAAGGAAAAAAATAAGCCAAACCGCGTAGAGATCGGACTGTAAGTTCCAGAGTTGTAAATTCCGCGGAAACGGTTGCGCGAAAGGACACGTAGTCACCGCCAAAGTTCGAGAATTCAGCCAAGGAAAAAAATAAGCCAAACCACGTAGAGATCGGACTGTAAGTTCCAGAGTTGTAAATTCCGCGGAAACGGTTGGGCGGAAGGACACGTAGTTACCGCCAAAGTTCGAGAATTCAGCCAAGGAAAAAAATAAGCCAAACCGCGTAGAGATCGGACAGTAAGTTCCAGTGTTGTAAATTCCGCGGAAACGGTTGGGCGGAAGGACACGTAGTCACCGCCAAAGTTCGAGAATTCAGCCAAGGAAAAAATTAAGTCAAACCGCGTAGAGATCGGACTGTAAGTTCCAGAATTGTAAATTCCGCGGAAACGGTGGGGAGGAAGGACACGTAGTCACCGCCAAAGTTCGAGAATTCAGCCAAGGAAAAAAATAAGCCAAACCGCGTAGAGATCGGACTGTAAGTACCAGAGTTGTAAATTCCGAGGAAACGGTTGGGCGGAAGGACACGTAGTCACCGCCAAAGTTCGAGAATTCAGCCAAGGAAAAAAATAAGCCAAACCGCGTAGAGATCGGACAGTAAGTTCCAGTGTTGTAAATTCCGCGGAAACGGTTGGGCGGAAGGACACGTAGTCACCGCCAAAGTTCGAGAATTCAGCCAAGGAAAAAAATAAGCCAAACCGCGTAGAGATCGGACTGTAAGTTCCAGAGTTGTAAATTCCGCGGAAACGGTTGGGCGGAAGGACACGTAGTCACCTCCAAAGTTCGAGAATTCAGCCAAGGAAAAAAATAAGCCAAACCGCGTAGAGATCGGACTGTAAGTTCCAGAGTTGTAAATTCCGCGGAAACGGTTGGGCGGAAGGACACGTAGTCACCGCCAAAGTTCGAGAATTCAGCCAAGGAAAAAAATAAGCCAAACCGCGTAGAGATCGGACTGTAAGTTCGAGAGTTGTAAATTCCGCGGAAACGGTTGGGCGGAAGGACACGTAGTCACCGCCAAAGTTCGAGAATTCAGCCAAGGAAAAAAATAAGCCAAACCGCGTAGAGATCGGACTGTAAGTTCCAGAGTTGTAAATTCCGCGGAAACGGTTGGGCGGAAGGACACGCAGTCACCGCCAAAGTTCGAGAATTCAGCCAAGGAAAAAAATAAGCCAAACCGCGTAGAGATCGGACTGTAAGTTCCAGAGTTGTAAATTCCGCGGAAACGGTGGGGCGGAAGGACACGTTGTCACCGCCAAAGTTCGAGAATTCAGCCAAGGAAAAAAATAAGCCAAACCGCGTAGAGATCGGACTGTAAGTTCCAGAGTTGTAAATTCCGCGGAAACGGTTGGGCGGAAGGACACGTAGTCACCGCCAAAGTTCGAGAATTCAGCCAAGGAAAAAAATAAGCCAAACCGCGTAGAGATCGGACTGTAAGTTCCAGTGTTGTAAATTCCGCGGAAACGGTTGGGCGGAAGGACACGTAGTCACCGCCAAAGTTCAAGAATTCAGCCAAGGAAAAAAATAAGCCAAACCGCGTAGAGATCGGACTGTAATTTCCAGAGTTGTAAATTCCGCGGAAACGGTTGGGCGGAAGGACACGTAGTCACCGCCAAAGTTCGAGAATTCAGCCAAGGAAAAAATTAAGTCAAACCGCGTAGAGATCGGACTGTAAGTTCCAGAATTGTAAATTCCGCGGAAACGGTGGGGAGGAAGGACACGTAGTCACCGCCAAAGTTCGAGAATTCAGCCAAGGAAAAAAATAAGCCGAACCGCGTAGAGATCGGACTGTAAGTACCAGAGTTGTAAATTCCGAGGAAACGGTTGGGCGGAAGGACACGTAGTCACCGCCAAAGTGCGAAAATTCAGCCAAAGAAAAAAATAAGGCAAACCGCGTAGAGATCGGACTGTAGGTTCCAGAGTTGTAAAATCCGCGGAAACGGTTGGGCGGATGGACACGCAGTCACCGCCAAAGTTCGAGAATTCAGCCAAGGAAAAAAATAAGCCAAACCGCGTAGAGATCGGACTGTAAGTTCCAGAGTTGTAAATTCCGCGGAAACGGTTGGGCGGAAGGACACGTAGTCACCGCCAAAGTTCGAGAATTCAGCCAAGGAAAAAAATAAGCCAAACCGCGTAGAGATCGGACTGTAAGTTCCAGAGTTGTAAATTCCGCGGAAACGGTTGGGCGGAAGGACACGTAGTCACCGCCAAAGTTCGAGAATTCAGCCAAGGAAAAAAATTAGCCAAACCGCGTAGAGATCGGACTGTAAGTTCCAGAGTTGTAAATTCCGCGGAAACGGTTGGGCGGAAGGACACGTAGTCACCGCCAAAGTTCGAGAATTCAGCCAAGGAAAAAAATAAGCCAAACCGCGTAGAGATCGGACTGTAAGTTCCAGAGTTGTAAATTCCGCGGAAACGGTTGGGCGGAAGGACACGTAGTCACCGCCAAAGTTCGAGAATTCAGCCAAGGAAAAAAATAAGCCAAACCGCGTAGAGATCGGACTGTAAGTTCCAGAGTTGTAAATTCCGCGGAAACGGTTGGGCGGAAGGACACGCAGTCACCGCCAAAGTTCGAGAATTCAGCCAAGGAAAAAAATAAGCCAAACCGCGTAGAGATCGGACTGTAAGTTCGAGAGTTGTAAATTCCGCGGAAACGGTTGGGCGGAAGGACACGTAGTCACCGCCAAAGTTCGAGAATTCAGCCAAGGAAAAAAATAAGCCAAACCGCGTAGAGATCGGACTGTAAGTTCCAGAGTTGTAAATTCCGCGAAAACGGTTGGGCGGAAGGACACGTAGTCACCGCCAAAGTTCGAGAATTCAGCCAAGGAAAAAAATAAGACAAACCGCGTAGAGATCGGACTGTAAGTTCCAGAGTTGTAAATTCCGCGGAAACGGTTGGGCGGAAGGACACGTAGTCACCGCCAAAGTTCGAGAATTCAGCCAAGGAAAAAAATAAGCCAAACCGCGTAGAGATCGGACTGTAAGTTCCAGAGTTGTAAATTCCGCGGAAACGGTTGGGCGGAAGGACACGTAGTCACCTCCAAAGTTCGAGAATTCAGCCAAGGAAAAAAATAAGCCAAACCGCGTAGAGATCGGACTGTAAGTTCCAGAGTTGTAAATTCCGCGGAAACGGTTGGGCGGAAGGTCACGTAGTCACCGCCAAAGTTCGAGAATTCAGCCAAGGAAAAAAATAAGCCAAACCGCGTAGAGATCGGACTGTAAGTTCCAGAGTTGTAAATTCCGCGGAAACGGTTGGGCGGAAGGACACGTAGTCACCGCCAAAGTTCGAGAATTCAGCCAAGGAAAAAAATAAGACAAACCGCGTAGAGATCGGACTGTAAGTTCTAGAGTTGTAAATTCCGCGGAAACGGTTGGGCGGAAGGACACGTAGTCACCGCCAAAGTTCGAGAATTCAGCCAAGGAAAAAAATAAGCCAAACCGCGTAGAGATCGGACTGTAAGTTCCAGAGTTCTAAATTCCGCGGAAACGGTTGGGCGGAAGGACACGTAGTCACCGCCAAAATTCGAGAATTCAGCCAAGGAAAAAAATAAGCCAAACCGCGTAGAGATCGGACTGTAAGTTCCAGAGTTGTAAATTCCGCGGAAACGGTTGGGCGGAAGGACACGTAGTCACCTCCAAAGTTTGAGAATTCAGCCAAGGAAAAAAATAAGCCAAACCGCGTAGAGATCGGACTGTAAGTTCCAGAGTTGTAAATTCCGCGGAAACGGTTGGGCGGAAGGACACGTAGTCACCGCCAAAGTTCGAGAATTCAGCCAAGGAAAAAAATAAGCCAAACCGCGTAGAGATCGGACTGTAAGTTCCAGAGTTGTAAATTCCGCGGAAACGGTTGGGCGGAAGGACACGTAGTCACCGCCAAAGTTCGAGAATTCAGCCAAGGAAAAAAATAAGCCAAACCGCGTAGAGATCGGACTGTAAGTTCCAGAGTTGTAAATTCCGCGGAAACGGTTGGGCGGAAGGACACGTAGTCACCGCCAAAGTTCGAGAATTCAGCCAAGGAAAAAAATAAGCCAAACCACGTAGAGATCGGACTATAAGTTCCAGAGTTGTAAATTCCGCGGAAACGGTATGGCGGAAGGACACGTAGTCACCGCCAAAGTTCGAGAATTCAGCCAAGGAAAAAAATAAGCCAAACCGCGTAGAGATCGGACTGTAAGTTCCAGAGTTGTAAATTCCGCGGAAACGGTTGGGCGGAAGGACACGTAGTCACTGCCAAAGTTCGAGAATTCAGCCAAGGAAAAAAATAAGCCAAACCGCGTAGAGATCGGACTGTAAGTTCCAGAGTTGTAAATTCCGCGGAAACGGTTGGGCGGAAGGACACGTAGTCACTGCCAAAGTTCGAGAATTCAGCCAAGGAAAAAAATAAGCCAAACCGCGTAGAGATCGGACTGTAAGTTCCAGAGTTGTAAATTCCGCGGAAACGGTTGGGCGGAAGGACACGTAGTCACCTCCAAAGTTCGAGAATTCAGCCAAGGAAAAAAATAAGCCAAACCGCGTAGAGATCGGACTGTAAGTTCCAGAGTTGTAAATTCCGCGGAAACGGTTGGGCGGAAGGACACGTAGTCACCGCCAAAGTTCGAGAATTCAGCCAAGGAAAAAAATAAGCCAAACCGCGTAGAGATCGGACTGTAAGTTCGAGAGTTGTAAATTCCGCGGAAACGGTTGGGCGGAAGGACACGTAGTCACCGCCAAAGTTCGAGAATTCAGCCAAGGAAAAAAATAAGCCAAACCGCGTAGAGATCGGACTGTAAGTTCCAGAGTTGTAAATTCCGCGGAAACGGTTGGGCGGAAGGACACGCAGTCACCGCCAAAGTTCGAGAATTCAGCCAAGGAAAAAAATAAGCCAAACCGCGTAGAGATCGGACTGTAAGTTCCAGAGTTGTAAATTCCGCGGAAACGGTGGGGCGGAAGGACACGTTGTCACCGCCAAAGTTCGAGAATTCAGCCAAGGAAAAAAATAAGCCAAACCGCGTAGAGATCGGACTGTAAGTTCCAGAGTTGTAAATTCCGCGGAAACGGTTGGGCGGAAGGACACGTAGTCACTGCCAAAGTTCGAGAATTCAGCCAAGGAAAAAAATAAGCCAAACCGCGTAGAGATCGGACTGTAAGTTCCAGAGTTGTAAATTCCGCGGAAACGGTTGGGCGGAAGGACACGTAGTCACTGCCAAAGTTCGAGAATTCAGCCAAGGAAAAAAATAAGCCAAACCGCGTAGAGATCGGACTGTAAGTTCCAGAGTTGTAAATTCCGCGGAAACGGTTGGGCGGAAGGACACGTAGTCACCTCCAAAGTTCGAGAATTCAGCCAAGGAAAAAAATAAGCCAAACCGCGTAGAGATCGGACTGTAAGTTCCAGAGTTGTAAATTCCGCGGAAACGGTTGGGCGGAAGGACACGTAGTCACCGCCAAAGTTCGAGAATTCAGCCAAGGAAAAAAATAAGCCAAACCGCGTAGAGATCGGACTGTAAGTTCGAGAGTTGTAAATTCCGCGGAAACGGTTGGGCGGAAGGACACGTAGTCACCGCCAAAGTTCGAGAATTCAGCCAAGGAAAAAAATAAGCCAAACCGCGTAGAGATCGGACTGTAAGTTCCAGAGTTGTAAATTCCGCGGAAACGGTTGGGCGGAAGGACACGCAGTCACCGCCAAAGTTCGAGAATTCAGCCAAGGAAAAAAATAAGCCAAACCGCGTAGAGATCGGACTGTAAGTTCCAGAGTTGTAAATTCCGCGGAAACGGTGGGGCGGAAGGACACGTTGTCACCGCCAAAGTTCGAGAATTCAGCCAAGGAAAAAAATAAGCCAAACCGCGTAGAGATCGGACTGTAAGTTCCAGAGTTGTAAATTCCGCGGAAACGGTTGGGCGGAAGGACACGTAGTCACTGCCAAAGTTCGAGAATTCAGCCAAGGAAAAAAATAAGCCAAACCGCGTAGAGATCGGACTGTAAGTTCCAGAGTTGTAAATTCCGCGGAAACGGTTGGGCGGAAGGACACGTAGTCACTGCCAAAGTTCGAGAATTCAGCCAAGGAAAAAAATAAGCCAAACCGCGTAGAGATCGGACTGTAAGTTCCAGAGTTGTAAATTCCGCGGAAACGGTTGGGCGGAAGGACACGTAGTCACCTCCAAAGTTCGAGAATTCAGCCAAGGAAAAAAATAAGCCAAACCGCGTAGAGATCGGACTGTAAGTTCCAGAGTTGTAAATTCCGCGGAAACGGTTGGGCGGAAGGACACGTAGTCACCGCCAAAGTTCGAGAATTCAGCCAAGGAAAAAAATAAGCCAAACCGCGTAGAGATCGGACTGTAAGTTCGAGAGTTGTAAATTCCGCGGAAACGGTTGGGCGGAAGGACACGTAGTCACCGCCAAAGTTCGAGAATTCAGCCAAGGAAAAAAATAAGCCAAACCGCGTAGAGATCGGACTGTAAGTTCCAGAGTTGTAAATTCCGCGGAAACGGTTGGGCGGAAGGACACGCAGTCACCGCCAAAGTTCGAGAATTCAGCCAAGGAAAAAAATAAGCCAAACCGCGTAGAGATCGGACTGTAAGTTCCAGAGTTGTAAATTCCGCGGAAACGGTGGGGCGGAAGGACACGTTGTCACCGCCAAAGTTCGAGAATTCAGCCAAGGAAAAAAATAAGCCAAACCGCGTAGAGATCGGACTGTAAGTTCCAGAGTTGTAAATTCCGCGGAAACGGTTGGGCGGAAGGACACGTAGTCACCGCCAAAGTTCGAGAATTCAGCCAAGGAAAAAAATAAGCCAAACCGCGTAGAGATCGGACTGTAAGTTCCAGTGTTGTAAATTCCGCGGAAACGGTTGGGCGGAAGGACACGTAGTCACCGCCAAAGTTCAAGAATTCAGCCAAGGAAAAAAATAAGCCAAACCGTGTAGAGATCGGACTGTAATTTCCAGAGTTGTAAATTCCGCGGAAACGGTTGGGCGGAAGGACACGTAGTCACCGCCAAAGTTCGAGAATTCAGCCAAGGAAAAAATTAAGTCAAACCGCGTAGAGATCGGACTGTAAGTTCCAGAATTGTAAATTCCGCGGAAACGGTGGGGAGGAAGGACACGTAGTCACCGCCAAAGTTCGAGAATTCAGCCAAGGAAAAAAATAAGCCAAACCGCGTAGAGATCGGACTGTAAGTACCAGAGTTGTAAATTCCGAGGAAACGGTTGGGCGGAAGGACACGTAGTCACCGCCAAAGTTCGAAAATTCAGCCAAAGAAAAAAATAAGGCAAACCGCGTAGAGATCGGACTGTAAGTTCCAGAGTTGTAAATTCCGCGGAAACGGTTGGGCGGAAGGACACGCAGTCACCGCCAAAGTTCGAGAATTCAGCCAAGGAAAAAAATAAGCCAAACCGCGTAGAGATCGGACTGTAAGTTCCAGAGTTGTAAATTCCGCGGAAACGGTTGGGCGGAAGGACACGTAGTCACCGCCAAAGTTCGAGAATTCAGCCAAGGAAAAAAATAAGCCAAACCGCGTAGAGATCGGACTGTAAGTTCCAGAGTTGTAAATTCCGCGGAAACGGTTGGGCGGAAGGACACGTAGTCACCGCCAAAGTTCGAGAATTCAGCCAAGGAAAAAAATAAGCCAAACCGCGTAGAGATCGGACTGTAAGTTCCAGAGTTGTAAATTCCGCGGAAACGGTTGGGCGGAAGGACACGTAGTCACCGCCAAAGTTCGAGAATTCAGCCAAGGAAAAAAATAAGCCAAACCGCGTAGAGATCGGACTGTAAGTTCCAGAGTTGTAAATTCCGCGGAAACGGTTGGGCGGAAGGACACGCAGTCACCGCCAAAGTTCGAGAATTCAGCCAAGGAAAAAAATAAGCCAAACCGCGTAGAGATCGGACTGTAAGTTCGAGAGTTGTAAATTCCGCGGAAACGGTTGGGCGGAAGGACACGTAGTCACCGCCAAAGTTCGAGAATTCAGCCAAGGAAAAAAATAAGCCAAACCGCGTAGAGATCGGACTGTAAGTTCCAGAGTTGTAAATTCCGCGGAAACGGTTGGGCGGAAGGACACGTAGTCACCGCCAAAGTTCGAGAATTCAGCCAAGGAAAAAAATAAGACAAACCGCGTAGAGATCGGACTGTAAGTTCCAGAGTTGTAAATTCCGCGGAAACGGTTGGGCGGAAGGACACGTAGTCACCGCCAAAGTTCGAGAATTCAGCCAAGGAAAAAAATAAGCCAAACCGCGTAGAGATCGGACTGTAAGTTCCAGAGTTGTAAATTCCGCGGAAACGGTTGGGCGAAAGGACACGTAGTCACCTCCAAAGTTCGAAAATTCAGCCAAAGAAAAAAATAAGCCAAACCGCGTAGAGATCGGACAGTAAGTTCCAGTGTTGTAAATTCCGCGGAAACGGTTGGGCGGAAGGACACGTAGTCACCGCCAAAGTTCAAGAATTCAGCCAAGGAAAAAAATAAGCCAAACCGCGTAGAGATCGGACTGTAATTTCCAGAGTTGTAAATTCCGCGGAAACGGTTGGGCGGAAGGACACGTAGTCACCGCCAAAGTTCGAGAATTCAGCCAAGGAAAAAATTAAGTCAAACCGCGTAGAGATCGGACTGTAAGTTCCAGAATTGTAAATTCCGCGGAAACGGTGGGGAGGAAGGACACGTAGTCACCGCCAAAGTTCGAGAATTCAGCCAAGGAAAAAAATAAGCCAAACCGCGTAGAGATCGGACTGTAAGTTCCAGAGTTGTATATTCCGCGGAAACGGTTGGGCGGAAGGACACGTAGTCACCGCCAAAGTTCGAGAATTCATCCAAGGAAAAAAATAAGCCAAACCGCGTAGAGATCGGACTGTAAGTTCCAGAGTTGTAAATTCCGCGGAAACGGTTGGGCGGAAGGACACGTAGTCACCGCCAAAATTCGAGAATTCAGCCAAGGAAAAAAATAAGTTAAACCGCGTAGAGATCGGACTGTAAGTTCCAGAGTTGTAAATTCCGCGGAAACGGTTGGGCGGAAGGACACGTAGTCACCGCCAAAGTTCGAGAATTCAGCCAAGGAAAAAAATAAGCCAAACCGCGTAGAGATCGGACTGTAAGTTCGAGAGTTGTAAATTCCGCGGAAACGGTTGGGCGGAAGGACACGTAGTCACCCTCAAAGTTCGAGAATTCAGCCAAGGAAAAAAATAAGCCAAACCGCGTAGAGATCGGACTGTAAGTTCCAGAGTTGTAAATTCCGCGGAAACGGTTGGGCGGAAGGACACGTAGTTACCGCCAAAGTTCGAGAATTCAGCCAAGGAAAAAAATAAGCCAAACCGCGTAGAGATCGGACAGTAAGTTCCAGAGTTGTAAATTCCGCGGAAACGGTTGGGCGGAAGGACACGTAGTCACCTCCAAAGTTCGAGAATTCAGCCAAGGAAAAAAATAAGCCAAACCACGTAGAGATCGGACTATAAGTTCCAGAGTTGTAAATTCCGCGGAAACGGTTGGGCGGAAGGACACGTAGTCACCTCCAAAGTTCGAGAATTCAGCCAAGGAAAAAAATAAGCCAAACCGCGTAGAGATCGGACTGTAAGTTCCAGAGTTGTAAATTCCGCGGAAACGGTTGGGCGGAAGGACACGTAGTCACCTCCAAAGTTCGAGAATTCAGCCAAGGAAAAAAATAAGCCAAACCGCGTAGAGATCGGACTGTAAGTTCCAGAGTTGTAAATTCCGCGGAAACGGTTGGGCGGAAGGACACGTAGTCACCGCCAAAGTTCGAGAATTCAGCCAAGGAAAAAAATAAGCCAAACCGCGTAGAGATCGGACTGTAAGTTCCAGAGTTGTAAATTCCGCGGAAACGGTTGGGCGGAAGGACACGCAGTCACCGCCAAAGTTCGAGAATTCAGCCAAGGAAAAAAATAAGCCAAACCGCGTAGAGATCGGACTGTAAGTTCCAGAGTTGTAAATTCCGCGGAAACGGTTGGGCGGAAGGACACGTAGTCACCGCCAAAGTTCGAGAATTCAGCCAAGGAAAAAAATAAGCCAAACCGCGTAGAGATCGGACTGTAAGTTCCAGAGTTGTAAATTCCGCGGAAACGGTTGGGCGGAAGGACACGTAGTCACCGCCAAAGTTCGAGAATTCAGCCAAGGAAAAAAATAAGCCAAACCGCGTAGAGATCGGACTGTAAGTTCCAGAGTTGTAAATTCCGCGGAAACGGTTGGGCGGAAGGACACGCAGTCACCGCCAAAGTTCGAGAATTCAGCCAAGGAAAAAAATAAGCCAAACCGCGTAGAGATCGGACTGTAAGTTCGAGAGTTGTAAATTCCGCGGAAACGGTTGGGCGGAAGGACACGTAGTCACCGCCAAAGTTCGAGAATTCAGCCAAGGAAAAAAATAAGCCAAACCGCGTAGAGATCGGACTGTAAGTTCCAGAGTTGTAAATTCCGCGGAAACGGTTGGGCGGAAGGACACGTAGTCACCGCCAAAGTTCGAGAATTCAGCCAAGGAAAAAAATAAGACAAACCGCGTAGAGATCGGACTGTAAGTTCCAGAGTTGTAAATTCCGCGGAAACGGTTGGGCGGAAGGACACGTAGTCACCGCCAAAGTTCGAGAATTCAGCCAAGGAAAAAAATAAGCCAAACCGCGTAGAGATCGGACTGTAAGTTCCAGAGTTGTAAATTCCGCGGAAACGGTTGGGCGGAAGGACACGTAGTCACCTCCAAAGTTCGAGAATTCAGCCAAGGAAAAAAATAAGCCAAACCTTGTAGAGATCGGACTGTAAGTTCGAGAGTTGTAAATTCCGCGGAAACGGTTGGGCGGAAGGACACGTAGTCACCGCCAAAGTTCGAGAATTCAGCCAAGGAAAAAAATAAGCCAAACCGCGTAGAGATCGGACTGTAAGTTCCAGAGTTGTAAATTCCGCGGAAACGGTTGGGCGGAAGGACACGTAGTCACCGCCAAAGTTCGAGAATTCAGCCAAGGAAAAAAATAAGCCAAACCGCGTAGAGATCGGACTGTAAGTTCCAGAGTTGTAAATTCCGCGGAAACGGTTGGGCGGAAGGACACGTAGTCACCTCCAAAGTTCGAGAATTCAGCCAAGGAAAAAAATAAGCCAAACCGCGTAGAGATCGGACTGTAAGTTCCAGAGTTGTAAATTCCGCGGAAACGGTTGGGCGGAAGGACACGTAGTCACCGCCAAAGTTCGAGAATTCAGCCAAGGAAAAAAATAAGCCAAACCGCGTAGAGATCGGACTGTAAGTTCCAGAGTTGTAAATTCCGCGGAAACGGTTGGGCGGAAGGACACGTAGTCACCGCCAAAGTTCGAGAATTCAGCCAAGGAAAAAAATAAGCCAAACCGCGTAGAGATCGGACTGTAAGTTCCAGAGTTGTATATTCCGCGGAAACGGTTGGGCGGAAGGACACGTAGTCACCGCCAAAGTTCGAGAATTCATCCAAGGAAAAAAATAAGCCAAACCGCGTAGAGATCGGACTGTAAGTTCCAGAGTTGTAAATTCCGCGGAAACGGTTGGGCGGAAGGACACGTAGTCACCGCCAAAATTCGAGAATTCAGCCAAGGAAAAAAATAAGTTAAACCGCGTAGAGATCGGACTGTAAGTTCCAGAGTTGTAAATTCCGCGGAAACGGTTGGGCGGAAGGACACGTAGTCACCGCCAAAGTTCGAGAATTCAGCCAAGGAAAAAAATAAGCCAAACCGCGTAGAGATCGGACTGTAAGTTCGAGAGTTGTAAATTCCGCGGAAACGGTTGGGCGGAAGGACACGTAGTCACCGCCAAAGTTCGAGAATTCAGCCAAGGAAAAAAATAAGCCAAACCGCGTAGAGATCGGACTGTAAGTTCCAGAGTTGTAAATTCCGCGGAAACGGTTGGGCGGAAGGACACGTAGTTACCGCCAAAGTTCGAGAATTCAGCCAAGGAAAAAAATAAGCCAAACCGCGTAGAGATCGGACAGTAAGTTCCAGAGTTGTAAATTCCGCGGAAACGGTTGGGCGGAAGGACACGTAGTCACCTCCAAAGTTCGAGAATTCAGCCAAGGAAAAAAATAAGCCAAACCACGTAGAGATCGGACTATAAGTTCCAGAGTTGTAAATTCCGCGGAAACGGTTGGGCGGAAGGACACGTAGTCACCTCCAAAGTTCGAGAATTCAGCCAAGGAAAAAAATAAGCCAAACCGCGTAGAGATCGGACTGTAAGTTCCAGAGTTGTAAATTCCGCGGAAACGGTTGGGCGGAAGGACACGTAGTCACCTCCAAAGTTCGAGAATTCAGCCAAGGAAAAAAATAAGCCAAACCGCGTAGAGATCGGACTGTAAGTTCCAGAGTTGTAAATTCCGCGGAAACGGTTGGGCGGAAGGACACGTAGTCACCGCCAAAGTTCGAGAATTCAGCCAAGGAAAAAAATAAGCCAAACCGCGTAGAGATCGGACTGTAAGTTCCAGAGTTGTAAATTCCGCGGAAACGGTTGGGCGGAAGGACACGCAGTCACCGCCAAAGTTCGAGAATTCAGCCAAGGAAAAAAATAAGCCAAACCGCGTAGAGATCGGACTGTAAGTTCCAGAGTTGTAAATTCCGCGGAAACGGTTGGGCGGAAGGACACGTAGTCACCGCCAAAGTTCGAGAATTCAGCCAAGGAAAAAAATAAGCCAAACCGCGTAGAGATCGGACTGTAAGTTCCAGAGTTGTAAATTCCGCGGAAACGGTTGGGCGGAAGGACACGTAGTCACCGCCAAAGTTCGAGAATTCAGCCAAGGAAAAAAATAAGACAAACCGCGTAGAGATCGGACTGTAAGTTCCAGAGTTGTAAATTCCGCGGAAACGGTTGGGCGGAAGGACACGTAGTCACCGCCAAAGTTCGAGAATTCAGCCAAGGAAAAAAATAAGCCAAACCGCGTAGAGATCGGACTGTAAGTTCCAGAGTTGTAAATTCCGCGGAAACGGTTGGGCGGAAGGACACGTAGTCACCGCCAAAGTTCGAGAATTCAGCCAAGGAAAAAAATAAGACAAACCGCGTAGAGATCGGACTGTAAGTTCCAGAGTTGTAAATTCCGCGGAAACGGTTGGGCGGAAGGACACGTAGTCACCGCCAAAGTTCGAGAATTCAGCCAAGGAAAAAAATAAGCCAAACCGCGTAGAGATCGGACTGTAAGTTCCAGAGTTGTAAATTCCGCGGAAACGGTTGGGCGGAAGGACACGTAGTCACCTCCAAAGTTCGAGAATTCAGCCAAGGAAAAAAATAAGCCAAACCGCGTAGAGATCGGACTGTAAGTTCCAGAGTTGTAAATTCCGCGGAAACGGTTGGGCGGAAGGTCACGTAGTCACCGCCAAAGTTCGAGAATTCAGCCAAGGAAAAAAATAAGCCAAACCGCGTAGAGATCGGACTGTAAGTTCCAGAGTTGTAAATTCCGCGGAAACGGTTGGGCGGAAGGACACGTAGTCACCGCCAAAGTTCGAGAATTCAGCCAAGGAAAAAAATAAGACAAACCGCGTAGAGATCGGACTGTAAGTTCCAGAGTTGTAAATTCCGCGGAAACGGTTGGGCGGAAGGACACGTAGTCACCGCCAAAGTTCGAGAATTCAGCCAAGGAAAAAAATAAGCCAAACCACGTAGAGATCGGACTGTAAGTTCCAGAGTTCTAAATTCCGCGGAAACGGTTGGGCGGAAGGACACGTAGTCACCGCCAAAGTTCGAGAATTCAGCCAAGGAAAAAAATAAGCCAAACCGCGTAGAGATCGGACTGTAAGTTCCAGAGTTGTAAATTCCGCGGAAACGGTTGGGCGGAAGGACACGTAGTCACCGCCAAAGTTCGAGAATTCAGCCAAGGAAAAAAATAAGCCAAACCGCGTAGAGATCGGACTGTAAGTTCCAGAGTTGTAAATTCCGCGGAAACGGTTGGGCGGAAGGACACGTAGTCACCGCCAAAGTTCGAGAATTCAGCCAAGGAAAAAAATAAGCCAAACCGCGTAGAGATCGGACTGTAAGTTCGAGAGTTGTAAATTCCGCGGAAACGGTTGGGCGGAAGGACACGTAGTCACCGCCAAAGTTCGAGAATTCAGCCAAGGAAAAAAATAAGTTAAACCGCGTAGAGATCGGACTGTAAGTTCCAGAGTTGTAAATTCCGCGGAAACGGTTGGGCGGAAGGACACGTAGTCACCGCCAAAGTTCGAGAATTCAGCCAAGGAAAAAAATAAGCCAAACCGCGTAGAGATCGGACTGTAAGTTCGAGAGTTGTAAATTCCGCGGAAACGGTTGGGCGGAAGGACACGTAGTCACCGCCAAAGTTCGAGAATTCAGCCAAGGAAAAAAATAAGCCAAACCGCGTAGAGATCGGACTGGAAGTTCCAGAGTTGTAAATTCCGCGGAAACGGTTGGGCGGAAGGACACGTAGTCACCGCCAAAGTTCGAGAATTCAGCCAAGGAAAAAAATAAGCCAAACCGCGTAGAGATCGGACTGTAAGTTCGAGAGTTGTAAATTCCGCGGAAACGGTTGGGCGGAAGGACACGTAGTCACCGCCAAAGTTCGAGAATTCAGCCAAGGAAAAAAATAAGCCAAACCGGGTAGAGATCGGACTGGAAGTTCCAGAGTTGTAAATTCCGCGGAAACGGTTGGGCGGAAGGACACGTAGTCACCGCCAAAGTTCGAGAATTCAGCCAAGGAAAAAAATAAGCCAAACCGCGTAGAGATCGGACTGTAAGTTCGAGAGTTGTAAATTCCGCGGAAACGGTTGGGCGGAAGGACACGTAGTCACCGCCAAAGTTCGAGAATTCAGCCAAGGAAAAAAATAAGCCAAACCGCGTAGAGATCGGACTGTAAGTTCCAGAGTTGTAAATTCCGCGGAAACGGTTGGGCGGAAGGACACGTAGTCACCGCCAAAGTTCGAGAATTCAGCCAAGGAAAAAAATAAGCCAAACCGCGTAGAGATCGGACTGTAAGTTCCAGAGTTGTAAATTCCGCGGAAACGGTTGCGCGAAAGGACACGTAGTCACCGCCAAAGTTCGAGAATTCAGCCAAGGAAAAAAATAAGCCAAACCACGTAGAGATCGGACTGTAAGTTCCAGAGTTGTAAATTCCGCGGAAACGGTTGGGCGGAAGGACACGTAGTTACCGCCAAAGTTCGAGAATTCAGCCAAGGAAAAAAATAAGCCAAACCGCGTAGAGATCGGACTGTAAGTTCCAGAGTTGTAAATTCCGCGGAAACGGTTGGGCGGAAGGACACGTAGTCACCGCCAAAGTTCGAGAATTCAGCCAAGGAAAAAAATAAGCCAAACCGCGTAGAGATCGGACTGTAAGTTCCAGTGTTGTAAATTCCGCGGAAACGGTTGGGCGGAAGGACACGTAGTCACCGCCAAAGTTCGAGAATTCAGCCAAGGAAAAAAATAAGCCAAACCGCGTAGAGATCGGACTGTAATTTCCAGAGTTGTAAATTCCGCGGAAACGGTTGGGCGGAAGGACACGTAGTCACCGCCAAAGTTCGAGAATTCAGCCAAGGAAAAAATTAAGTCAAACCGCGTAGAGATCGGACTGTAAGTTCCAGAATTGTAAATTCCGCGGAAACGGTGGGGAGGAAGGACACGTAGTCACCGCCAAAGTTCGAGAATTCAGCCAAGGAAAAAAATAAGCCAAACCGCGTAGAGATCGGACTGTAAGTACCAGAGTTGTAAATTCCGAGGAAACGGTTGGGCGGAAGGACACGTAGTCACCGCCAAAGTTCGAGAATTCAGCCAAGGAAAAAAATAAGCCAAACCGCGTAGAGATCGGACTGTAAGTTCCAGAGTTGTATATTCCGCGGAAACGGTTGGGCGGAAGGACACGTAGTCACCGCCAAAGTTCGAGAATTCATCCAAGGAAAAAAATAAGCCAAACCGCGTAGAGATCGGACTGTAAGTTCCAGAGTTGTAAATTCCGCGGAAACGGTTGGGCGGAAGGACACGTAGTCACCGCCAAAATTCGAGAATTCAGCCAAGGAAAAAAATAAGTTAAACCGCGTAGAGATCGGACTGTAAGTTCCAGAGTTGTAAATTCCGCGGAAACGGTTGGGCGGAAGGACACGTAGTCACCGCCAAAGTTCGAGAATTCAGCCAAGGAAAAAAATAAGCCAAACCGCGTAGAGATCGGACTGTAAGTTCGAGAGTTGTAAATTCCGCGGAAACGGTTGGGCGGAAGGACACGTAGTCACCGCCAAAGTTCGAGAATTCAGCCAAGGAAAAAAATAAGCCAAACCGCGTAGAGATCGGACTGTAAGTTCCAGAGTTGTAAATTCCGCGGAAACGGTTGGGCGGAAGGACACGTAGTTACCGCCAAAGTTCGAGAATTCAGCCAAGGAAAAAAATAAGCCAAACCGCGTAGAGATCGGACAGTAAGTTCCAGAGTTGTAAATTCCGCGGAAACGGTTGGGCGGAAGGACACGTAGTCACCTCCAAAGTTCGAGAATTCAGCCAAGGAAAAAAATAAGCCAAACCACGTAGAGATCGGACTATAAGTTCCAGAGTTGTAAATTCCGCGGAAACGGTTGGGCGGAAGGACACGTAGTCACCTCCAAAGTTCGAGAATTCAGCCAAGGAAAAAAATAAGCCAAACCGCGTAGAGATCGGACTGTAAGTTCCAGAGTTGTAAATTCCGCGGAAACGGTTGGGCGGAAGGACACGTTGTCACCTCCAAAGTTCGAGAATTCAGCCAAGGAAAAAAATAAGCCAAACCGCGTAGAGATCGGACTGTAAGTTCCAGAGTTGTAAATTCCGCGGAAACGGTTGGGCGGAAGGACACGTAGTCACCGCCAAAGTTCGAGAATTCAGCCAAGGAAAAAAATAAGCCAAACCGCGTAGAGATCGGACTGTAAGTTCCAGAGTTGTAAATTCCGCGGAAACGGTTGGGCGGAAGGACACGCAGTCACCGCCAAAGTTCGAGAATTCAGCCAAGGAAAAAAATAAGCCAAACCGCGTAGAGATCGGACTGTAAGTTCCAGAGTTGTAAATTCCGCGGAAACGGTTGGGCGGAAGGACACGTAGTCACCGCCAAAGTTCGAGAATTCAGCCAAGGAAAAAAATAAGCCAAACCGCGTAGAGATCGGACTGTAAGTTCCAGAGTTGTAAATTCCGCGGAAACGGTTGGGCGGAAGGACACGTAGTCACCGCCAAAGTTCGAGAATTCAGCCAAGGAAAAAAATAAGCCAAACCGCGTAGAGATCGGACTGTAAGTTCCAGAGTTGTAAATTCCGCGGAAACGGTTGGGCGGAAGGACACGCAGTCACCGCCAAAGTTCGAGAATTCAGCCAAGGAAAAAAATAAGCCAAACCGCGTAGAGATCGGACTGTAAGTTCCAGAGTTGTAAATTCCGCGGAAACGGTTGGGCGGAAGGACACGTAGTCACCGCCAAAGTTCGAGAATTCAGCCAAGGAAAAAAATAAGCCAAACCGCGTAGAGATCGGACTGTAAGTTCCAGAGTTGTAAATTCCGCGGAAACGGTTGGGCGGAAGGACACGTAGTCACCGCCAAAGTTCGAGAATTCAGCCAAGGAAAAAAATAAGACAAACCGCGTAGAGATCGGACTGTAAGTTCCAGAGTTGTAAATTCCGCGGAAACGGTTGGGCGGAAGGACACGTAGTCACCGCCAAAGTTCGAGAATTCAGCCAAGGAAAAAAATAAGCCAAACCGCGTAGAGATCGGACTGTAAGTTCCAGAGTTGTAAATTCCGCGGAAACGGTTGGGCGGAAGGACACGTAGTCACCTCCAAAGTTCGAGAATTCAGCCAAGGAAAAAAATAAGCCAAACCTTGTAGAGATCGGACTGTAAGTTCGAGAGTTGTAAATTCCGCGGAAACGGTTGGGCGGAAGGACACGTAGTCACCGCCAAAGTTCGAGAATTCAGCCAAGGAAAAAAATAAGCCAAACCGCGTAGAGATCGGACTGTAAGTTCCAGAGTTGTAAATTCCGCGGAAACGGTTGGGCGGAAGGACACGTAGTCACCGCCAAAGTTCGAGAATTCAGCCAAGGAAAAAAATAAGCCAAACCGCGTAGAGATCGGACTGTAAGTTCCAGAGTTGTAAATTCCGCGGAAACGGTTGGGCGGAAGGACACGTAGTCACCTCCAAAGTTCGAGAATTCAGCCAAGGAAAAAAATAAGCCAAACCGCGTAGAGATCGGACTGTAAGTTCCAGAGTTGTAAATTCCGCGGAAACGGTTGGGCGGAAGGACACGTAGTCACCGCCAAAGTTCGAGAATTCAGCCAAGGAAAAAAATAAGCCAAACCGCGTAGAGATCGGACTGTAAGTTCCAGAGTTGTAAATTCCGCGGAAACGGTTGGGCGGAAGGACACGTAGTCACCGCCAAAGTTCGAGAATTCAGCCAAGGAAAAAAATAAGCCAAACCGCGTAGAGATCGGACTGTAAGTTCCAGAGTTGTATATTCCGCGGAAACGGTTGGGCGGAAGGACACGTAGTCACCGCCAAAGTTCGAGAATTCATCCAAGGAAAAAAATAAGCCAAACCGCGTAGAGATCGGACTGTAAGTTCCAGAGTTGTAAATTCCGCGGAAACGGTTGGGCGGAAGGACACGTAGTCACCGCCAAAATTCGAGAATTCAGCCAAGGAAAAAAATAAGTTAAACCGCGTAGAGATCGGACTGTAAGTTCCAGAGTTGTAAATTCCGCGGAAACGGTTGGGCGGAAGGACACGTAGTCACCGCCAAAGTTCGAGAATTCAGCCAAGGAAAAAAATAAGCCAAACCGCGTAGAGATCGGACTGTAAGTTCGAGAGTTGTAAATTCCGCGGAAACGGTTGGGCGGAAGGACACGTAGTCACCGCCAAAGTTCGAGAATTCAGCCAAGGAAAAAAATAAGCCAAACCGCGTAGAGATCGGACTGTAAGTTCCAGAGTTGTAAATTCCGCGGAAACGGTTGGGCGGAAGGACACGTAGTTACCGCCAAAGTTCGAGAATTCAGCCAAGGAAAAAAATAAGCCAAACCGCGTAGAGATCGGACAGTAAGTTCCAGAGTTGTAAATTCCGCGGAAACGGTTGGGCGGAAGGACACGTAGTCACCTCCAAAGTTCGAGAATTCAGCCAAGGAAAAAAATAAGCCAAACCACGTAGAGATCGGACTATAAGTTCCAGAGTTGTAAATTCCGCGGAAACGGTTGGGCGGAAGGACACGTAGTCACCTCCAAAGTTCGAGAATTCAGCCAAGGAAAAAAATAAGCCAAACCGCGTAGAGATCGGACTGTAAGTTCCAGAGTTGTAAATTCCGCGGAAACGGTTGGGCGGAAGGACACGTAGTCACCTCCAAAGTTCGAGAATTCAGCCAAGGAAAAAAATAAGCCAAACCGCGTAGAGATCGGACTGTAAGTTCCAGAGTTGTAAATTCCGCGGAAACGGTTGGGCGGAAGGACACGTAGTCACCGCCAAAGTTCGAGAATTCAGCCAAGGAAAAAAATAAGCCAAACCGCGTAGAGATCGGACTGTAAGTTCGAGAGTTGTAAATTCCGCGGAAACGGTTGGGCGGAAGGACACGTAGTCACCGCCAAAGTTCGAGAATTCAGCCAAGGAAAAAAATAAGCCAAACCGCGTAGAGATCGGACTGTAAGTTCCAGAGTTGTAAATTCCGCGGAAACGGTTGGGCGGAAGGACACGTAGTTACCGCCAAAGTTCGAGAATTCAGCCAAGGAAAAAAATAAGCCAAACCGCGTAGAGATCGGACAGTAAGTTCCAGAGTTGTAAATTCCGCGGAAACGGTTGGGCGGAAGGACACGTAGTCACCTCCAAAGTTCGAGAATTCAGCCAAGGAAAAAAATAAGCCAAACCACGTAGAGATCGGACTATAAGTTCCAGAGTTGTAAATTCCGCGGAAACGGTTGGGCGGAAGGACACGTAGTCACCTCCAAAGTTCGAGAATTCAGCCAAGGAAAAAAATAAGCCAAACCGCGTAGAGATCGGACTGTAAGTTCCAGAGTTGTAAATTCCGCGGAAACGGTTGGGCGGAAGGACACGTAGTCACCTCCAAAGTTCGAGAATTCAGCCAAGGAAAAAAATAAGCCAAACCGCGTAGAGATCGGACTGTAAGTTCCAGAGTTGTAAATTCCGCGGAAACGGTTGGGCGGAAGGACACGTAGTCACCGCCAAAGTTCGAGAATTCAGCCAAGGAAAAAAATAAGCCAAACCGCGTAGAGATCGGACTGTAAGTTCCAGAGTTGTAAATTCCGCGGAAACGGTTGGGCGGAAGGACACGCAGTCACCGCCAAAGTTCGAGAATTCAGCCAAGGAAAAAAATAAGCCAAACCGCGTAGAGATCGGACTGTAAGTTCCAGAGTTGTAAATTCCGCGGAAACGGTTGGGCGGAAGGACACGTAGTCACCGCCAAAGTTCGAGAATTCAGCCAAGGAAAAAAATAAGCCAAACCGCGTAGAGATCGGACTGTAAGTTCCAGAGTTGTAAATTCCGCGGAAACGGTTGGGCGGAAGGACACGTAGTCACCGCCAAAGTTCGAGAATTCAGCCAAGGAAAAAAATAAGCCAAACCGCGTAGAGATCGGACTGTAAGTTCCAGAGTTGTAAATTCCGCGGAAACGGTTGGGCGGAAGGACACGCAGTCACCGCCAAAGTTCGAGAATTCAGCCAAGGAAAAAAATAAGCCAAACCGCGTAGAGATCGGACTGTAAGTTCGAGAGTTGTAAATTCCGCGGAAACGGTTGGGCGGAAGGACACGTAGTCACCGCCAAAGTTCGAGAATTCAGCCAAGGAAAAAAATAAGCCAAACCGCGTAGAGATCGGACTGTAAGTTCCAGAGTTGTAAATTCCGCGGAAACGGTTGGGCGGAAGGACACGTAGTCACCGCCAAAGTTCGAGAATTCAGCCAAGGAAAAAAATAAGACAAACCGCGTAGAGATCGGACTGTAAGTTCCAGAGTTGTAAATTCCGCGGAAACGGTTGGGCGGAAGGACACGTAGTCACCGCCAAAGTTCGAGAATTCAGCCAAGGAAAAAAATAAGCCAAACCGCGTAGAGATCGGACTGTAAGTTCCAGAGTTGTAAATTCCGCGGAAACGGTTGGGCGGAAGGACACGTAGTCACCTCCAAAGTTCGAGAATTCAGCCAAGGAAAAAAATAAGCCAAACCTTGTAGAGATCGGACTGTAAGTTCGAGAGTTGTAAATTCCGCGGAAACGGTTGGGCGGAAGGACACGTAGTCACCGCCAAAGTTCGAGAATTCAGCCAAGGAAAAAAATAAGCCAAACCGCGTAGAGATCGGACTGTAAGTTCCAGAGTTGTAAATTCCGCGGAAACGGTTGGGCGGAAGGACACGTAGTCACTGCCAAAGTTCGAGAATTCAGCCAAGGAAAAAAATAAGCCAAACCGCGTAGAGATCGGACTGTAAGTTCCACAGTTGTAAATTCCGCGGAAACGGTTGGGCGGAAGGACACGTAGTCACCTCCAAAGTTCGAGAATTCAGCCAAGGAAAAAAATAAGCCAAACCGCGTAGAGATCGGACTGTAAGTTCCAGAGTTGTAAATTCCGCGGAAACGGTTGGGCGGAAGGACACGTAGTCACCGCCAAAGTTCGAGAATTCAGCCAAGGAAAAAAATAAGCCAAACCGCGTAGAGATCGGACTGTAAGTTCCAGAGTTGTAAATTCCGCGGAAACGGTTGGGCGGAAGGACACGTAGTCACCGCCAAAGTTCGAGAATTCAGCCAAGGAAAAAAATAAGCCAAACCGCGTAGAGATCGGACTGTAAGTTCCAGAGTTGTATATTCCGCGGAAACGGTTGGGCGGAAGGACACGTAGTCACCGCCAAAGTTCGAGAATTCAGCCAAGGAAAAAAATAAGCCAAACCGCGTAGAGATCGGACTGTAAGTTCCAGAGTTGTAAATTCCGCGGAAACGGTTGGGCGGAAGGACACGTAGTCACCGCCAAAGTTCGAGAATTCAGCCAAGGAAAAAAATAAGCCAAACCGCGTAGAGATCGGACTGTAAGTTCCAGAGTTGTAAATTCCGCGGAAACGGTTGGGCGGAAGGACACGTAGTCACCTCCAAAGTTCGAGAATTCAGCCAAGGAAAAAAATAAGCCAAACCGCGTAGAGATCGGACTGTAAGTTCCAGAGTTGTAAATTCCGCGGAAACGGTTGGGCGGAAGGACACGTAGTCACCGCCAAAGTTCGAGAATTCAGCCAAGGAAAAAAATAAGCCAAACCGCGTAGAGATCGGACTGTAAGTTCCAGAGTTGTAAATTCCGCGGAAACGGTTGGGCGGAAGGACACGTAGTCACCGCCAAAGTTCGAGAATTCAGCCAAGGAAAAAAATAAGCCAAACCGCGTAGAGATCGGACTGTAAGTTCCAGAGTTGTATATTCCGCGGAAACGGTTGGGCGGAAGGACACGTAGTCACCGCCAAAGTTCGAGAATTCATCCAAGGAAAAAAATAAGCCAAACCGCGTAGAGATCGGACTGTAAGTTCCAGAGTTGTAAATTCCGCGGAAACGGTTGGGCGGAAGGACACGTAGTCACCGCCAAAATTCGAGAATTCAGCCAAGGAAAAAAATAAGTTAAACCGCGTAGAGATCGGACTGTAAGTTCCAGAGTTGTAAATTCCGCGGAAACGGTTGGGCGGAAGGACACGTAGTCACCGCCAAAGTTCGAGAATTCAGCCAAGGAAAAAAATAAGCCAAACCGCGTAGAGATCGGACTGTAAGTTCGAGAGTTGTAAATTCCGCGGAAACGGTTGGGCGGAAGGACACGTAGTCACCGCCAAAGTTCGAGAATTCAGCCAAGGAAAAAAATAAGCCAAACCGCGTAGAGATCGGACTGTAAGTTCCAGAGTTGTAAATTCCGCGGAAACGGTTGGGCGGAAGGACACGTAGTTACCGCCAAAGTTCGAGAATTCAGCCAAGGAAAAAAATAAGCCAAACCGCGTAGAGATCGGACAGTAAGTTCCAGAGTTGTAAATTCCGCGGAAACGGTTGGGCGGAAGGACACGTAGTCACCTCCAAAGTTCGAGAATTCAGCCAAGGAAAAAAATAAGCCAAACCACGTAGAGATCGGACTATAAGTTCCAGAGTTGTAAATTCCGCGGAAACGGTTGGGCGGAAGGACACGTAGTCACCTCCAAAGTTCGAGAATTCAGCCAAGGAAAAAAATAAGCCAAACCGCGTAGAGATCGGACTGTAAGTTCCAGAGTTGTAAATTCCGCGGAAACGGTTGGGCGGAAGGACACGTAGTCACCTCCAAAGTTCGAGAATTCAGCCAAGGAAAAAAATAAGCCAAACCGCGTAGAGATCGGACTGTAAGTTCCAGAGTTGTAAATTCCGCGGAAACGGTTGGGCGGAAGGACACGTAGTCACCGCCAAAGTTCGAGAATTCAGCCAAGGAAAAAAATAAGCCAAACCGCGTAGAGATCGGACTGTAAGTTCGAGAGTTGTAAATTCCGCGGAAACGGTTGGGCGGAAGGACACGTAGTCACCGCCAAAGTTCGAGAATTCAGCCAAGGAAAAAAATAAGCCAAACCGCGTAGAGATCGGACTGTAAGTTCCAGAGTTGTAAATTCCGCGGAAACGGTTGGGCGGAAGGACACGTAGTTACCGCCAAAGTTCGAGAATTCAGCCAAGGAAAAAAATAAGCCAAACCGCGTAGAGATCGGACAGTAAGTTCCAGAGTTGTAAATTCCGCGGAAACGGTTGGGCGGAAGGACACGTAGTCACCTCCAAAGTTCGAGAATTCAGCCAAGGAAAAAAATAAGCCAAACCACGTAGAGATCGGACTATAAGTTCCAGAGTTGTAAATTCCGCGGAAACGGTTGGGCGGAAGGACACGTAGTCACCTCCAAAGTTCGAGAATTCAGCCAAGGAAAAAAATAAGCCAAACCGCGTAGAGATCGGACTGTAAGTTCCAGAGTTGTAAATTCCGCGGAAACGGTTGGGCGGAAGGACACGTAGTCACCTCCAAAGTTCGAGAATTCAGCCAAGGAAAAAAATAAGCCAAACCGCGTAGAGATCGGACTGTAAGTTCCAGAGTTGTAAATTCCGCGGAAACGGTTGGGCGGAAGGACACGTAGTCACCGCCAAAGTTCGAGAATTCAGCCAAGGAAAAAAATAAGCCAAACCGCGTAGAGATCGGACTGTAAGTTCCAGAGTTGTAAATTCCGCGGAAACGGTTGGGCGGAAGGACACGCAGTCACCGCCAAAGTTCGAGAATTCAGCCAAGGAAAAAAATAAGCCAAACCGCGTAGAGATCGGACTGTAAGTTCCAGAGTTGTAAATTCCGCGGAAACGGTTGGGCGGAAGGACACGTAGTCACCGCCAAAGTTCGAGAATTCAGCCAAGGAAAAAAATAAGCCAAACCGCGTAGAGATCGGACTGTAAGTTCCAGAGTTGTAAATTCCGCGGAAACGGTTGGGCGGAAGGACACGTAGTCACCGCCAAAGTTCGAGAATTCAGCCAAGGAAAAAAATAAGCCAAACCGCGTAGAGATCGGACTGTAAGTTCCAGAGTTGTAAATTCCGCGGAAACGGTTGGGCGGAAGGACACGCAGTCACCGCCAAAGTTCGAGAATTCAGCCAAGGAAAAAAATAAGCCAAACCGCGTAGAGATCGGACTGTAAGTTCGAGAGTTGTAAATTCCGCGGAAACGGTTGGGCGGAAGGACACGTAGTCACCGCCAAAGTTCGAGAATTCAGCCAAGGAAAAAAATAAGCCAAACCGCGTAGAGATCGGACTGTAAGTTCCAGAGTTGTAAATTCCGCGGAAACGGTTGGGCGGAAGGACACGTAGTCACCGCCAAAGTTCGAGAATTCAGCCAAGGAAAAAAATAAGACAAACCGCGTAGAGATCGGACTGTAAGTTCCAGAGTTGTAAATTCCGCGGAAACGGTTGGGCGGAAGGACACGTAGTCACCGCCAAAGTTCGAGAATTCAGCCAAGGAAAAAAATAAGCCAAACCGCGTAGAGATCGGACTGTAAGTTCCAGAGTTGTAAATTCCGCGGAAACGGTTGGGCGGAAGGACACGTAGTCACCTCCAAAGTTCGAGAATTCAGCCAAGGAAAAAAATAAGCCAAACCTTGTAGAGATCGGACTGTAAGTTCGAGAGTTGTAAATTCCGCGGAAACGGTTGGGCGGAAGGACACGTAGTCACCGCCAAAGTTCGAGAATTCAGCCAAGGAAAAAAATAAGCCAAACCGCGTAGAGATCGGACTGTAAGTTCCAGAGTTGTAAATTCCGCGGAAACGGTTGGGCGGAAGGACACGTAGTCACTGCCAAAGTTCGAGAATTCAGCCAAGGAAAAAAATAAGCCAAACCGCGTAGAGATCGGACTGTAAGTTCCACAGTTGTAAATTCCGCGGAAACGGTTGGGCGGAAGGACACGTAGTCACCTCCAAAGTTCGAGAATTCAGCCAAGGAAAAAAATAAGCCAAACCGCGTAGAGATCGGACTGTAAGTTCCAGAGTTGTAAATTCCGCGGAAACGGTTGGGCGGAAGGACACGTAGTCACCGCCAAAGTTCGAGAATTCAGCCAAGGAAAAAAATAAGCCAAACCGCGTAGAGATCGGACTGTAAGTTCCAGAGTTGTAAATTCCGCGGAAACGGTTGGGCGGAAGGACACGTAGTCACCGCCAAAGTTCGAGAATTCAGCCAAGGAAAAAAATAAGCCAAACCGCGTAGAGATCGGACTGTAAGTTCCAGAGTTGTATATTCCGCGGAAACGGTTGGGCGGAAGGACACGTAGTCACCGCCAAAGTTCGAGAATTCATCCAAGGAAAAAAATAAGCCAAACCGCGTAGAGATCGGACTGTAAGTTCCAGAGTTGTAAATTCCGCGGAAACGGTTGGGCGGAAGGACACGTAGTCACCGCCAAAATTCGAGAATTCAGCCAAGGAAAAAAATAAGTTAAACCGCGTAGAGATCGGACTGTAAGTTCCAGAGTTGTAAATTCCGCGGAAACGGTTGGGCGGAAGGACACGTAGTCACCGCCAAAGTTCGAGAATTCAGCCAAGGAAAAAAATAAGCCAAACCGCGTAGAGATCGGACTGTAAGTTCGAGAGTTGTAAATTCCGCGGAAACGGTTGGGCGGAAGGACACGTAGTCACCGCCAAAGTTCGAGAATTCAGCCAAGGAAAAAAATAAGCCAAACCGCGTAGAGATCGGACTGTAAGTTCCAGAGTTGTAAATTCCGCGGAAACGGTTGGGCGGAAGGACACGTAGTTACCGCCAAAGTTCGAGAATTCAGCCAAGGAAAAAAATAAGCCAAACCGCGTAGAGATCGGACAGTAAGTTCCAGAGTTGTAAATTCCGCGGAAACGGTTGGGCGGAAGGACACGTAGTCACCTCCAAAGTTCGAGAATTCAGCCAAGGAAAAAAATAAGCCAAACCACGTAGAGATCGGACTATAAGTTCCAGAGTTGTAAATTCCGCGGAAACGGTTGGGCGGAAGGACACGTAGTCACCTCCAAAGTTCGAGAATTCAGCCAAGGAAAAAAATAAGCCAAACCGCGTAGAGATCGGACTGTAAGTTCCAGAGTTGTAAATTCCGCGGAAACGGTTGGGCGGAAGGACACGTAGTCACCTCCAAAGTTCGAGAATTCAGCCAAGGAAAAAAATAAGCCAAACCGCGTAGAGATCGGACTGTAAGTTCGAGAGTTGTAAATTCCGCGGAAACGGTTGGGCGGAAGGACACGTAGTCACCGCCAAAGTTCGAGAATTCAGCCAAGGAAAAAAATAAGCCAAACCGCGTAGAGATCGGACTGTAAGTTCCAGAGTTGTAAATTCCGCGGAAACGGTTGGGCGGAAGGACACGTAGTTACCGCCAAAGTTCGAGAATTCAGCCAAGGAAAAAAATAAGCCAAACCGCGTAGAGATCGGACAGTAAGTTCCAGAGTTGTAAATTCCGCGGAAACGGTTGGGCGGAAGGACACGTAGTCACCTCCAAAGTTCGAGAATTCAGCCAAGGAAAAAAATAAGCCAAACCACGTAGAGATCGGACTATAAGTTCCAGAGTTGTAAATTCCGCGGAAACGGTTGGGCGGAAGGACACGTAGTCACCTCCAAAGTTCGAGAATTCAGCCAAGGAAAAAAATAAGCCAAACCGCGTAGAGATCGGACTGTAAGTTCCAGAGTTGTAAATTCCGCGGAAACGGTTGGGCGGAAGGACACGTAGTCACCTCCAAAGTTCGAGAATTCAGCCAAGGAAAAAAATAAGCCAAACCACGTAGAGATCGGACTATAAGTTCCAGAGTTGTAAATTCCGCGGAAACGGTTGGGCGGAAGGACACGTAGTCACCTCCAAAGTTCGAGAATTCAGCCAAGGAAAAAAATAAGCCAAACCGCGTAGAGATCGGACTGTAAGTTCCAGAGTTGTAAATTCCGCGGAAACGGTTGGGCGGAAGGACACGTAGTCACCTCCAAAGTTCGAGAATTCAGCCAAGGAAAAAAATAAGCCAAACCGCGTAGAGATCGGACTGTAAGTTCCAGAGTTGTAAATTCCGCGGAAACGGTTGGGCGGAAGGACACGTAGTCACCGCCAAAGTTCGAGAATTCAGCCAAGGAAAAAAATAAGCCAAACCGCGTAGAGATCGGACTGTAAGTTCCAGAGTTGTAAATTCCGCGGAAACGGTTGGGCGGAAGGACACGCAGTCACCGCCAAAGTTCGAGAATTCAGCCAAGGAAAAAAATAAGCCAAACCGCGTAGAGATCGGACTGTAAGTTCCAGAGTTGTAAATTCCGCGGAAACGGTTGGGCGGAAGGACACGTAGTCACCGCCAAAGTTCGAGAATTCAGCCAAGGAAAAAAATAAGCCAAACCGCGTAGAGATCGGACTGTAAGTTCCAGAGTTGTAAATTCCGCGGAAACGGTTGGGCGGAAGGACACGTAGTCACCGCCAAAGTTCGAGAATTCAGCCAAGGAAAAAAATAAGCCAAACCGCGTAGAGATCGGACTGTAAGTTCCAGAGTTGTAAATTCCGCGGAAACGGTTGGGCGGAAGGACACGCAGTCACCGCCAAAGTTCGAGAATTCAGCCAAGGAAAAAAATAAGCCAAACCGCGTAGAGATCGGACTGTAAGTTCGAGAGTTGTAAATTCCGCGGAAACGGTTGGGCGGAAGGACACGTAGTCACCGCCAAAGTTCGAGAATTCAGCCAAGGAAAAAAATAAGCCAAACCGCGTAGAGATCGGACTGTAAGTTCCAGAGTTGTAAATTCCGCGGAAACGGTTGGGCGGAAGGACACGTAGTCACCGCCAAAGTTCGAGAATTCAGCCAAGGAAAAAAATAAGACAAACCGCGTAGAGATCGGACTGTAAGTTCCAGAGTTGTAAATTCCGCGGAAACGGTTGGGCGGAAGGACACGTAGTCACCGCCAAAGTTCGAGAATTCAGCCAAGGAAAAAAATAAGCCAAACCGCGTAGAGATCGGACTGTAAGTTCCAGAGTTGTAAATTCCGCGGAAACGGTTGGGCGGAAGGACACGTAGTCACCTCCAAAGTTCGAGAATTCAGCCAAGGAAAAAAATAAGCCAAACCTTGTAGAGATCGGACTGTAAGTTCGAGAGTTGTAAATTCCGCGGAAACGGTTGGGCGGAAGGACACGTAGTCACCGCCAAAGTTCGAGAATTCAGCCAAGGAAAAAAATAAGCCAAACCGCGTAGAGATCGGACTGTAAGTTCCAGAGTTGTAAATTCCGCGGAAACGGTTGGGCGGAAGGACACGTAGTCACTGCCAAAGTTCGAGAATTCAGCCAAGGAAAAAAATAAGCCAAACCGCGTAGAGATCGGACTGTAAGTTCCACAGTTGTAAATTCCGCGGAAACGGTTGGGCGGAAGGACACGTAGTCACCTCCAAAGTTCGAGAATTCAGCCAAGGAAAAAAATAAGCCAAACCGCGTAGAGATCGGACTGTAAGTTCCAGAGTTGTAAATTCCGCGGAAACGGTTGGGCGGAAGGACACGTAGTCACCGCCAAAGTTCGAGAATTCAGCCAAGGAAAAAAATAAGCCAAACCGCGTAGAGATCGGACTGTAAGTTCCAGAGTTGTAAATTCCGCGGAAACGGTTGGGCGGAAGGACACGTAGTCACCGCCAAAGTTCGAGAATTCAGCCAAGGAAAAAAATAAGCCAAACCGCGTAGAGATCGGACTGTAAGTTCCAGAGTTGTATATTCCGCGGAAACGGTTGGGCGGAAGGACACGTAGTCACCGCCAAAGTTCGAGAATTCATCCAAGGAAAAAAATAAGCCAAACCGCGTAGAGATCGGACTGTAAGTTCCAGAGTTGTAAATTCCGCGGAAACGGTTGGGCGGAAGGACACGTAGTCACCGCCAAAATTCGAGAATTCAGCCAAGGAAAAAAATAAGTTAAACCGCGTAGAGATCGGACTGTAAGTTCCAGAGTTGTAAATTCCGCGGAAACGGTTGGGCGGAAGGACACGTAGTCACCGCCAAAGTTCGAGAATTCAGCCAAGGAAAAAAATAAGCCAAACCGCGTAGAGATCGGACTGTAAGTTCGAGAGTTGTAAATTCCGCGGAAACGGTTGGGCGGAAGGACACGTAGTCACCGCCAAAGTTCGAGAATTCAGCCAAGGAAAAAAATAAGCCAAACCGCGTAGAGATCGGACAGTAAGTTCCAGAGTTGTAAATTCCGCGGAAACGGTTGGGCGGAAGGACACGTAGTCACCTCCAAAGTTCGAGAATTCAGCCAAGGAAAAAAATAAGCCAAACCACGTAGAGATCGGACTATAAGTTCCAGAGTTGTAAATTCCGCGGAAACGGTTGGGCGGAAGGACACGTAGTCACCTCCAAAGTTCGAGAATTCAGCCAAGGAAAAAAATAAGCCAAACCGCGTAGAGATCGGACTGTAAGTTCCAGAGTTGTAAATTCCGCGGAAACGGTTGGGCGGAAGGACACGTAGTCACCTCCAAAGTTCGAGAATTCAGCCAAGGAAAAAAATAAGCCAAACCGCGTAGAGATCGGACTGTAAGTTCCAGAGTTGTAAATTCCGCGGAAACGGTTGGGCGGAAGGACACGTAGTCACCTCCAAAGTTCGAGAATTCAGCCAAGGAAAAAAATAAGCCAAACCGCGTAGAGATCGGACTGTAAGTTCCAGAGTTGTAAATTCCGCGGAAACGGTTGGGCGGAAGGACACGTAGTCACCGCCAAAGTTCGAGAATTCAGCCAAGGAAAAAAATAAGCCAAACCGCGTAGAGATCGGACTGTAAGTTCGAGAGTTGTAAATTCCGCGGAAACGGTTGGGCGGAAGGACACGTAGTCACCGCCAAAGTTCGAGAATTCAGCCAAGGAAAAAAATAAGACAAACCGCGTAGAGATCGGACTGTAAGTTCCAGAGTTGTAAATTCCGCGGAAACGGTTGGGCGGAAGGACACGTAGTCACCGCCAAAGTTCGAGAATTCAGCCAAGGAAAAAAATAAGCCAAACCGCGTAGAGATCGGACTGTAAGTTCCAGAGTTGTAAATTCCGCGGAAACGGTTGGGCGGAAGGACACGTAGTCACCTCCAAAGTTCGAGAATTCAGCCAAGGAAAAAAATAAGCCAAACCTTGTAGAGATCGGACTGTAAGTTCGAGAGTTGTAAATTCCGCGGAAACGGTTGGGCGGAAGGACACGTAGTCACCGCCAAAGTTCGAGAATTCAGCCAAGGAAAAAAATAAGCCAAACCGCGTAGAGATCGGACTGTAAGTTCCAGAGTTGTAAATTCCGCGGAAACGGTTGGGCGGAAGGACACGTAGTCACCTCCAAAGTTCGAGAATTCAGCCAAGGAAAAAAATAAGCCAAACCGCGTAGAGATCGGACTGTAAGTTCCAGAGTTGTAAATTCCGCGGAAACGGTTGGGCGGAAGGACACGTAGTCACCGCCAAAGTTCGAGAATTCAGCCAAGGAAAAAAATAAGCCAAACCGCGTAGAGATCGGACTGTAAGTTCCAGAGTTGTATATTCCGCGGAAACGGTTGGGCGGAAGGACACGTAGTCACCGCCAAAGTTCGAGAATTCATCCAAGGAAAAAAATAAGCCAAACCGCGTAGAGATCGGACTGTAAGTTCCAGAGTTGTAAATTCCGCGGAAACGGTTGGGCGGAAGGACACGTAGTCACCGCCAAAATTCGAGAATTCAGCCAAGGAAAAAAATAAGTTAAACCGCGTAGAGATCGGACTGTAAGTTCCAGAGTTGTAAATTCCGCGGAAACGGTTGGGCGGAAGGACACGTAGTCACCGCCAAAGTTCGAGAATTCAGCCAAGGAAAAAAATAAGCCAAACCGCGTAGAGATCGGACTGTAAGTTCGAGAGTTGTAAATTCCGCGGAAACGGTTGGGCGGAAGGACACGTAGTCACCGCCAAAGTTCGAGAATTCAGCCAAGGAAAAAAATAAGCCAAACCGCGTAGAGATCGGACTGTAAGTTCCAGAGTTGTAAATTCCGCGGAAACGGTTGGGCGGAAGGACACGTAGTTACCGCCAAAGTTCGAGAATTCAGCCAAGGAAAAAAATAAGCCAAACCGCGTAGAGATCGGACAGTAAGTTCCAGAGTTGTAAATTCCGCGGAAACGGTTGGGCGGAAGGACACGTAGTCACCTCCAAAGTTCGAGAATTCAGCCAAGGAAAAAATTAAGCCAAACCACGTAGAGATCGGACTATAAGTTCCAGAGTTGTAAATTCCGCGGAAACGGTTGGGCGGAAGGACACGTAGTCACCTCCAAAGTTCGAGAATTCAGCCAAGGAAAAAAATAAGCCAAACCGCGTAGAGATCGGACTGTAAGTTCCAGAGTTGTAAATTCCGCGGAAACGGTTGGGCGGAAGGACACGTAGTCACCTCCAAAGTTCGAGAATTCAGCCAAGGAAAAAAATAAGCCAAACCGCGTAGAGATCGGACTGTAAGTTCCAGAGTTGTAAATTCCGCGGAAACGGTTGGGCGGAAGGACACGTAGTCACCGCCAAAGTTCGAGAATTCAGCCAAGGAAAAAAATAAGCCAAACCGCGTAGAGATCGGACTGTAAGTTCGAGAGTTGTAAATTCCGCGGAAACGGTTGGGCGGAAGGACACGTAGTCACCGCCAAAGTTCGAGAATTCAGCCAAGGAAAAAAATAAGCCAAACCGCGTAGAGATCGGACTGTAAGTTCCAGAGTTGTAAATTCCGCGGAAACGGTTGGGCGGAAGGACACGTAGTCACCGCCAAAGTTCGAGAATTCAGCCAAGGAAAAAAATAAGATAAACCGCGTAGAGATCGGACTGTAAGTTCCAGAGTTGTAAATTCCGCGGAAACGGTTGGGCGGAAGGACACGTAGTCACCGCCAAAGTTCGAGAATTCAGCCAAGGAAAAAAATAAGCCAAACCGCGTAGAGATCGGACTGTAAGATCCAGAGTTGTAAATTCCGCGGAAACGGTTGGGCGGAAGGACACGTAGTCACCTCCAAAGTTCGAGAATTCAGCCAAGGAAAAAAATAAGCCAAACCTTGTAGAGATCGGACTGTAAGTTCGAGAGTTGTAAATTCCGCGGAAACGGTTGGGCGGAAGGACACGTAGTCACCGCCAAAGTTCGAGAATTCAGCCAAGGAAAAAAATAAGCCAAACCGCGTAGAGATCGGACTGTAAGTTCCAGAGTTGTAAATTCCGCGGAAACGGTTGGGCGGAAGGACACGTAGTCACCTCCAAAGTTCGAGAATTCAGCCAAGGAAAAAAATAAGCCAAACCGCGTAGAGATCGGACTGTAAGTTCCAGAGTTGTAAATTCCGCGGAAACGGTTGGGCGGAAGGACACGTAGTCACCTCCAAAGTTCGAGAATTCAGCCAAGGAAAAAAATAAGCCAAACCGCGTAGAGATCGGACTGTAAGTTCCAGAGTTGTAAATTCCGCGGAAACGGTTGGGCGGAAGGACACGTAGTCACCGCCAAAGTTCGAGAATTCAGCCAAGGAAAAAAATAAGCCAAACCGCGTAGAGATCGGACTGTAAGTTCGAGAGTTGTAAATTCCGCGGAAACGGTTGGGCGGAAGGACACGTAGTCACCGCCAAAGTTCGAGAATTCAGCCAAGGAAAAAAATAAGCCAAACCGCGTAGAGATCGGACTGTAAGTTCCAGAGTTGTAAATTCCGCGGAAACGGTTGGGCGGAAGGACACGTAGTCACCGCCAAAGTTCGAGAATTCAGCCAAGGAAAAAAATAAGACAAACCGCGTAGAGATCGGACTGTAAGTTCCAGAGTTGTAAATTCCGCGGAAACGGTTGGGCGGAAGGACACGTAGTCACCGCCAAAGTTCGAGAATTCAGCCAAGGAAAAAAATAAGCCAAACCGCGTAGAGATCGGACTGTAAGTTCCAGAGTTGTAAATTCCGCGGAAACGGTTGGGCGGAAGGACACGTAGTCACCTCCAAAGTTCGAGAATTCAGCCAAGGAAAAAAATAAGCCAAACCTTGTAGAGATCGGACTGTAAGTTCGAGAGTTGTAAATTCCGCGGAAACGGTTGGGCGGAAGGACACGTAGTCACCTCCAAAGTTCGAGAATTCAGCCAAGGAAAAAAATAAGCCAAACCGCGTAGAGATCGGACTGTAAGTTCCAGAGTTGTAAATTCCGCGGAAACGGTTGGGCGGAAGGACACGTAGTCACCGCCAAAGTTCGAGAATTCAGCCAAGGAAAAAAATAAGCCAAACCGCGTAGAGATCGGACTGTAAGTTCGAGAGTTGTAAATTCCGCGGAAACGGTTGGGCGGAAGGACACGTAGTCACCGCCAAAGTTCGAGAATTCAGCCAAGGAAAAAAATAAGCCAAACCGCGTAGAGATCGGACTGTAAGTTCCAGAGTTGTAAATTCCGCGGAAACGGTTGGGCGGAAGGACACGTAGTCACCGCCAAAGTTCGAGAATTCAGCCAAGGAAAAAAATAAGATAAACCGCGTAGAGATCGGACTGTAAGTTCCAGAGTTGTAAATTCCGCGGAAACGGTTGGGCGGAAGGACACGTAGTCACCGCCAAAGTTCGAGAATTCAGCCAAGGAAAAAAATAAGCCAAACCGCGTAGAGATCGGACTGTAAGATCCAGAGTTGTAAATTCCGCGGAAACGGTTGGGCGGAAGGACACGTAGTCACCGCCAAAGTTCGAGAATTCAGCCAAGGAAAAAAATAAGCCAAACCGCGTAGAGATCGGACTGTAAGTTCGAGAGTTGTAAATTCCGCGGAAACGGTTGGGCGGAAGGACACGTAGTCACCTCCAAAGTTCGAGAATTCAGCCAAGGAAAAAAATAAGCCAAACCGCGTAGAGATCGGACTGTAAGTTCCAGAGTTGTAAATTCCGCGGAAACGGTTGGGCGGAAGGACACGTAGTCACCTCCAAAGTTCGAGAATTCAGCCAAGGAAAAAAATAAGCCAAACCGCGTAGAGATCGGACTGTAAGTTCCAGAGTTGTAAATTCCGCGGAAACGGTTGGGCGGAAGGACACGTAGTCACCTCCAAAGTTCGAGAATTCAGCCAAGGAAAAAAATAAGCCAAACCGCGTAGAGATCGGACTGTAAGTTCCAGAGTTGTAAATTCCGCGGAAACGGTTGGGCGGAAGGACACGTAGTCACCTCCAAAGTTCGAGAATTCAGCCAAGGAAAAAAATAAGCCAAACCGCGTAGAGATCGGACTGTAAGTTCCAGAGTTGTAAATTCCGCGGAAACGGTTGGGCGGAAGGACACGTAGTCACCGCCAAAGTTCGAGAATTCAGCCAAGGAAAAAAATAAGCCAAACCGCGTAGAGATCGGACTGTAAGTTCGAGAGTTGTAAATTCCGCGGAAACGGTTGGGCGGAAGGACACGTAGTCACCGCCAAAGTTCGAGAATTCAGCCAAGGAAAAAAATAAGCCAAACCGCGTAGAGATCGGACTGTAAGTTCCAGAGTTGTAAATTCCGCGGAAACGGTTGGGCGGAAGGACACGTAGTCACCGCCAAAGTTCGAGAATTCAGCCAAGGAAAAAAATAAGACAAACCGCGTAGAGATCGGACTGTAAGTTCCAGAGTTGTAAATTCCGCGGAAACGGTTGGGCGGAAGGACACGTAGTCACCGCCAAAGTTCGAGAATTCAGCCAAGGAAAAAAATAAGCCAAACCGCGTAGAGATCGGACTGTAAGTTCCAGAGTTGTAAATTCCGCGGAAACGGTTGGGCGGAAGGACACGTAGTCACCTCCAAAGTTCGAGAATTCAGCCAAGGAAAAAAATAAGCCAAACCTTGTAGAGATCGGACTGTAAGTTCGAGAGTTGTAAATTCCGCGGAAACGGTTGGGCGGAAGGACACGTAGTCACCGCCAAAGTTCGAGAATTCAGCCAAGGAAAAAAATAAGCCAAACCGCGTAGAGATCGGACTGTAAGTTCCAGAGTTGTAAATTCCGCGGAAACGGTTGGGCGGAAGGACACGTAGTCACCTCCAAAGTTCGAGAATTCAGCCAAGGAAAAAATTAAGCCAAACCACGTAGAGATCGGACTATAAGTTCCAGAGTTGTAAATTCCGCGGAAACGGTTGGGCGGAAGGACACGTAGTCACCGCCAAAGTTCGAGAATTCAGCCAAGGAAAAAAATAAGCCAAACCGCGTAGAGATCGGACTGTAAGTTCGAGAGTTGTAAATTCCGCGGAAACGGTTGGGCGGAAGGACACGTAGTCACCGCCAAAGTTCGAGAATTCAGCCAAGGAAAAAAATAAGCCAAACCGCGTAGAGATCGGACTGTAAGTTCCAGAGTTGTAAATTCCGCGGAAACGGTTGGGCGGAAGGACACGTAGTCACCGCCAAAGTTCGAGAATTCAGCCAAGGAAAAAAATAAGACAAACCGCGTAGAGATCGGACTGTAAGTTCCAGAGTTGTAAATTCCGCGGAAACGGTTGGGCGGAAGGACACGTAGTCACCGCCAAAGTTCGAGAATTCAGCCAAGGAAAAAAATAAGCCAAACCGCGTAGAGATCGGACTGTAAGTTCCAGAGTTGTAAATTCCGCGGAAACGGTTGGGCGGAAGGACACGTAGTCACCTCCAAAGTTCGAGAATTCATCCAAGGAAAAAAATAAGCCAAACCTTGTAGAGATCGGACTGTAAGTTCGAGAGTTGTAAATTCCGCGGAAACGGTTGGGCGGAAGGACACGTAGTCACCGCCAAAGTTCGAGAATTCAGCCAAGGAAAAAAATAAGCCAAACCGCGTAGAGATCGGACTGTAAGTTCCAGAGTTGTAAATTCCGCGGAAACGGTTGGGCGGAAGGACACGTAGTCACCGCCAAAGTTCGAGAATTCAGCCAAGGAAAAAAATAAGCCAAACCGCGTAGAGATCGGACTGTAAGTTCCAGAGTTGTATATTCCGCGGAAACGGTTGGGCGGAAGGACACGTAGTCACCGCCAAAGTTCGAGAATTCATCCAAGGAAAAAAATAAGCCAAACCGCGTAGAGATCGGACTGTAAGTTCCAGAGTTGTAAATTCCGCGGAAACGGTTGGGCGGAAGGACACGTAGTCACCGCCAAAATTCGAGAATTCAGCCAAGGAAAAAAATAAGTTAAACCGCGTAGAGATCGGACTGTAAGTTCCAGAGTTGTAAATTCCGCGGAAACGGTTGGGCGGAAGGACACGTAGTCACCGCCAAAGTTCGAGAATTCAGCCAAGGAAAAAAATAAGCCAAACCGCGTAGAGATCGGACTGTAAGTTCGAGAGTTGTAAATTCCGCGGAAACGGTTGGGCGGAAGGACACGTAGTCACCGCCAAAGTTCGAGAATTCAGCCAAGGAAAAAAATAAGCCAAACCGCGTAGAGATCGGACTGTAAGTTCCAGAGTTGTAAATTCCGCGGAAACGGTTGGGCGGAAGGACACGTAGTTACCGCCAAAGTTCGAGAATTCAGCCAAGGAAAAAAATAAGCCAAACCGCGTAGAGATCGGACAGTAAGTTCCAGAGTTGTAAATTCCGCGGAAACGGTTGGGCGGAAGGACACGTAGTCACCTCCAAAGTTCGAGAATTCAGCCAAGGAAAAAATTAAGCCAAACCACGTAGAGATCGGACTATAAGTTCCAGAGTTGTAAATTCCGCGGAAACGGTTGGGCGGAAGGACACGTAGTCACCTCCAAAGTTCGAGAATTCAGCCAAGGAAAAAAATAAGCCAAACCGCGTAGAGATCGGACTGTAAGTTCCAGAGTTGTAAATTCCGCGGAAACGGTTGGGCGGAAGGACACGTAGTCACCTCCAAAGTTCGAGAATTCAGCCAAGGAAAAAAATAAGCCAAACCGCGTAGAGATCGGACTGTAAGTTCCAGAGTTGTAAATTCCGCGGAAACGGTTGGGCGGAAGGACACGTAGTCACCGCCAAAGTTCGAGAATTCAGCCAAGGAAAAAAATAAGCCAAACCGCGTAGAGATCGGACTGTAAGTTCGAGAGTTGTAAATTCCGCGGAAACGGTTGGGCGGAAGGACACGCAGTCACCGCCAAAGTTCGAGAATTCAGCCAAGGAAAAAAATAAGCCAAACCGCGTAGAGATCGGACTGTAAGTTCCAGAGTTGTAAATTCCGCGGAAACGGTTGGGCGGAAGGACACGTAGTCACCGCCAAAGTTCGAGAATTCAGCCAAGGAAAAAAATAAGCCAAACCGCGTAGAGATCGGACTGTAAGTTCCAGAGTTGTAAATTCCGCGGAAACGGTTGGGCGGAAGGACACGTAGTCACCGCCAAAGTTCGAGAATTCAGCCAAGGAAAAAAATAAGCCAAACCGCGTAGAGATCGGACTGTAAGTTCCAGAGTTGTAAATTCCGCGGAAACGGTTGGGCGGAAGGACACGCAGTCACCGCCAAAGTTCGAGAATTCAGCCAAGGAAAAAAATAAGCCAAACCGCGTAGAGATCGGACTGTAAGTTCGAGAGTTGTAAATTCCGCGGAAACGGTTGGGCGGAAGGACACGTAGTCACCGCCAAAGTTCGAGAATTCAGCCAAGGAAAAAAATAAGCCAAACCGCGTAGAGATCGGACTGTAAGTTCCAGAGTTGTAAATTCCGCGGAAACGGTTGGGCGGAAGGACACGTAGTCACCGCCAAAGTTCGAGAATTCAGCCAAGGAAAAAAATAAGACAAACCGCGTAGAGATCGGACTGTAAGTTCCAGAGTTGTAAATTCCGCGGAAACGGTTGGGCGGAAGGACACGTAGTCACCGCCAAATTTCGAGAATTCAGCCAAGGAAAAAAATAAGCCAAACCGCGTAGAGATCGGACTGGAAGTTCCAGAGTTGTAAATTCCGCGGAAACGGTTGGGCGGAAGGACACGTAGTCACCGCCAAAGTTCGAGAATTCAGCCAAGGAAAAAAATAAGCCAAACCGCGTAGAGATCGGACTGTAAGTTCCAGAGTTGTAAATTCCGCGGAAACGGTTGGGCGGAAGGTCACGTAGTCACCGCCAAAGTTCGAGAATTCAGCCAAGGAAAAAAATAAGCCAAACCGCGTAGAGATCGGACTGTAAGTTCCAGAGTTGTAAATTCCGCGGAAACGGTTGGGCGGAAGGACACGTAGTCACCGCCAAAGTTCGAGAATTCAGCCAAGGAAAAAAATAAGACAAACCGCGTAGAGATCGGACTGTAAGTTCCAGAGTTGTAAATTCCGCGGAAACGGTTGGGCGGAAGGACACGTAGTCACCGCCAAAGTTCGAGAATTCAGCCAAGGAAAAAAATAAGCCAAACCGCGTAGAGATCGGACTGTAAGTTCCAGAGTTGTAAATTCCGCGGAAACGGTTGGGCGGAAGGACACGTAGTCACCGCCAAAGTTCGAGAATTAAGCCAAGGAAAAAAATAAGCCAAACCGCGTAGAGATCGGACTGTAAGTTCCAGAGTTGTAAATTCCGCGGAAACGGTTGGGCGGAAGGACACGTAGTCACCGCCAAAGTTCGAGAATTCAGCCAAGGAAAAAAATAAGCCAAACCGCGTAGAGATCGGACTGTAAGTTCCAGAGTTGTAAATTCCGCGGAAACGGTTGGGCGGAAGGACACGCAGTCACCGCCAAAGTTCGAGAATTCAGCCAAGGAAAAAAATAAGCCAAACCGCGTAGAGATCGGACTGTAAGTTCGAGAGTTGTAAATTCCGCGGAAACGGTTGGGCGGAAGGACACGTAGTCACCGCCAAAGTTCGAGAATTCAGCCAAGGAAAAAAATAAGCCAAACCGCGTAGAGATCGGACTGTAAGTTCCAGAGTTGTAAATTCCGCGGAAACGGTTGGGCGGAAGGACACGTAGTCACCGCCAAAGTTCGAGAATTCAGCCAAGGAAAAAAATAAGACAAACCGCGTAGAGATCGGACTGTAAGTTCCAGAGTTGTAAATTCCGCGGAAACGGTTGGGCGGAAGGACACGTAGTCACCGCCAAATTTCGAGAATTCAGCCAAGGAAAAAAATAAGCCAAACCGCGTAGAGATCGGACTGGAAGTTCCAGAGTTGTAAATTCCGCGGAAACGGTTGGGCGGAAGGACACGTAGTCACCGCCAAAGTTCGAGAATTCAGCCAAGGAAAAAAATAAGCCAAACCGCGTAGAGATCGGACTGTAAGTTCCAGAGTTGTAAATTCCGCGGAAACGGTTGGGCGGAAGGTCACGTAGTCACCGCCAAAGTTCGAGAATTCAGCCAAGGAAAAAAATAAGCCAAACCGCGTAGAGATCGGACTGTAAGTTCCAGAGTTGTAAATTCCGCGGAAACGGTTGGGCGGAAGGACACGTAGTCACCGCCAAAGTTCGAGAATTCAGCCAAGGAAAAAAATAAGACAAACCGCGTAGAGATCGGACTGTAAGTTCCAGAGTTGTAAATTCCGCGGAAACGGTTGGGCGGAAGGACACGTAGTCACCGCCAAAGTTCGAGAATTCAGCCAAGGAAAAAAATAAGCCAAACCGCGTAGAGATCGGACTGTAAGTTCCAGAGTTCTAAATTCCGCGGAAACGGTTGGGCGGAAGGACACGTAGTCACCGCCAAAGTTCGAGAATTAAGCCAAGGAAAAAAATAAGCCAAACCGCGTAGAGATCGGACTGTAAGTTCCAGAGTTGTAAATTCCGCGGAAACGGTTGGGCGGAAGGACACGTAGTCACCGCCAAAGTTCGAGAATTCAGCCAAGGAAAAAAATAAGCCAAACCGCGTAGAGATCGGACTGTAAGTTCCAGAGTTGTAAATTCCGCGGAAACGGTTGGGCGGAAGGACACGTAGTCACCGCCAAAGTTCGAGAATTCAGCCAAGGAAAAAAATAAGCCAAACCGCGTAGAGATCGGACTGTAAGTTCCAGAGTTGTAAATTCCGCGGAAACGGTTGGGCGGAAGGACACGTAGTCACCGCCAAAGTTCGAGAATTCAGCCAAGGAAAAAAATAAGTTAAACCGCGTAGAGATCGGACTGTAAGTTCCAGAGTTGTAAATTCCGCGGAAACGGTTGGGCGGAAGGACACGTAGTCACCGCCAAAGTTCGAGAATTCAGCCAAGGAAAAAAATAAGCCAAACCGCGTAGAGATCGGACTGTAAGTTCGAGAGTTGTAAATTCCGCGGAAACGGTTGGGCGGAAGGACACGTAGTCACCGCCAAATTTCGAGAATTCAGCCAAGGAAAAAAATAAGCCAAACCGCGTAGAGATCGGACTGGAAGTTCCAGAGTTGTAAATTCCGCGGAAACGGTTGGGCGGAAGGACACGTAGTCACCGCCAAAGTTCGAGAATTCAGCCAAGGAAAAAAATAAGCCAAACCGCGTAGAGATCGGACTGTAAGTTCGAGAGTTGTAAATTCCGCGGAAACGGTTGGGCGGAAGGACACGTAGTCACCGCCAAAGTTCGAGAATTCAGCCAAGGAAAAAAATAAGCCAAACCGCGTAGAGATCGGACTGTAAGTTCGAGAGTTGTAAATTCCGCGGAAACGGTTGGGCGGAAGGACACGTAGTCACCGCCAAAGTTCGAGAATTCAGCCAAGGAAAAAAATAAGCCAAACCGCGTAGAGATCGGACAGTAAGTTCCAGAGTTGTAAATTCCGCGGAAACGGTTGGGCGGAAGGACACGTAGTCACCTCCAAAGTTCGAGAATTCAGCCAAGGAAAAAAATAAGCCAAACCACGTAGAGATCGGACTATAAGTTCCAGAGTTGTAAATTCCGCGGAAACGGTTGGGCGGAAGGACACGTAGTCACCTCCAAAGTTCGAGAATTCAGCCAAGGAAAAAAATAAGCCAAACCGCGTAGAGATCGGACTGTAAGTTCCAGAGTTGTAAATTCCGCGGAAACGGTTGGGCGGAAGGACACGTAGTCACCGCCAAAGTTCGAGAATTCAGCCAAGGAAAAAAATAAGCCAAACCGCGTAGAGATCGGACTGTAAGTTCCAGAGTTGTAAATTCCGCGGAAACGGTTGGGCGGAAGGACACGTAGTCACCGCCAAAGTTCGAGAATTCAGCCAAGGAAAAAAATAAGCCAAACCGCGTAGAGATCGGACTGTAAGTTCCAGAGTTGTAAATTCCGCGGAAACGGTTGGGCGGAAGGACACGTAGTCACCTCCAAAGTTCGAGAATTCAGCCAAGGAAAAAAATAAGCCAAACCGCGTAGAGATCGGACTGTAAGTTCCAGAGTTGTAAATTCCGCGGAAACGGTTGGGCGGAAGGACACGTAGTCACCGCCAAAGTTCGAGAATTCAGCCAAGGAAAAAAATAAGCCAAACCGCGTAGAGATCGGACTGTAAGTTCCAGAGTTGTAAATTCCGCGGAAACGGTTGGGCGGAAGGACACGTAGTCACCGCCAAAGTTCGAGAATTCAGCCAAGGAAAAAAATAAGCCAAACCGCGTAGAGATCGGACTGTAAGTTCCAGAGTTGTAAATTCCGCGGAAACGGTTGGGCGGAAGGACACGTAGTCACCGCCAAAATTCGAGAATTCAGCCAAGGAAAAAAATAAGTTAAACCGCGTAGAGATCGGACTGTAAGTTCCAGAGTTGTAAATTCCGCGGAAACGGTTGGGCGGAAGGACACGTAGTCACCGCCAAAGTTCGAGAATTCAGCCAAGGAAAAAAATAAGCCAAACCGCGTAGAGATCGGACTGTAAGTTCGAGAGTTGTAAATTCCGCGGAAACGGTTGGGCGGAAGGACACGTAGTCACCGCCAAAGTTCGAGAATTCAGCCAAGGAAAAAAATAAGCCAAACCGCGTAGAGATCGGACTGTAAGTTCCAGAGTTGTAAATTCCGCAAAAACGGTTGGGCGGAAGGACACGTAGTTACCGCCAAAGTTCGAGAATTCAGCCAAGGAAAAAAATAAGCCAAACCGCGTAGAGATCGGACAGTAAGTTCCAGAGTTGTAAATTCCGCGGAAACGGTTGGGCGGAAGGACACGTAGTCACCTCCAAAGTTCGAGAATTCAGCCAAGGAAAAAAATAAGCCAAACCACGTAGAGATCGGACTATAAGTTCCAGAGTTGTAAATTCCGCGGAAACGGTTGGGCGGAAGGACACGTAGTCACTGCCAAAGTTCGAGAATTCAGCCAAGGAAAAAAATAAGCCAAACCGCGTAGAGATCGGACTGTAAGTTCCAGAGTTGTAAATTCCGCGGAAACGGTTGGGCGGAAGGACACGTAGTCACTGCCAAAGTTCGAGAATTCAGCCAAGTAAAAAAATAAGCCAAACCGCGTAGAGATCGGACTGTAAGTTCCAGAGTTGTAAATTCCGCGGAAACGGTTGGGCGGAAGGACACGTAGTCACCTCCAAAGTTCGAGAATTCAGCCAAGGAAAAAAATAAGCCAAACCGCGTAGAGATCGGACTGTAAGTTCCAGAGTTGTAAATTCCGCGGAAACGGTTGGGCGGAAGGACACGTAGTCACCGCCAAAGTTCGAGAATTCAGCCAAGGAAAAAAATAAGCCAAACCGCGTAGAGATCGGACTGTAAGTTCCAGAGTTGTAAATTCCGCGGAAACGGTTGGGCGGAAGGACACGTAGTCACCTCCAAAGTTCGAGAATTCAGCCAAGGAAAAAAATAAGCCAAACCTTGTAGAGATCGGACTGTAAGTTCGAGAGTTGTAAATTCCGCGGAAACGGTTGGGCGGAAGGACACGTAGTCACCGCCAAAGTTCGAGAATTCAGCCAAGGAAAAAAATAAGCCAAACCGCGTAGAGATCGGACTGTAAGTTCCAGAGTTGTAAATTCCGCGGAAACGGTTGGGCGGAAGGACACGTAGTCACTGCCAAAGTTCGAGAATTCAGCCAAGGAAAAAAATAAGCCAAACCGCGTAGAGATCGGACTGTAAGTTCCACAGTTGTAAATTCCGCGGAAACGGTTGGGCGGAAGGACACGTAGTCACCTCCAAAGTTCGAGAATTCAGCCAAGGAAAAAAATAAGCCAAACCGCGTAGAGATCGGACTGTAAGTTCCAGAGTTGTAAATTCCGCGGAAACGGTTGGGCGGAAGGACACGTAGTCACCGCCAAAGTTCGAGAATTCAGCCAAGGAAAAAAATAAGCCAAACCGCGTAGAGATCGGACTGTAAGTTCCAGAGTTGTAAATTCCGCGGAAACGGTTGGGCGGAAGGACACGTAGTCACCGCCAAAGTTCGAGAATTCAGCCAAGGAAAAAAATAAGCCAAACCGCGTAGAGATCGGACTGTAAGTTCCAGAGTTGTATATTCCGCGGAAACGGTTGGGCGGAAGGACACGTAGTCACCGCCAAAGTTCGAGAATTCAGCCAAGGAAAAAAATAAGCCAAACCGCGTAGAGATCGGACTGTAAGTTCCAGAGTTGTAAATTCCGCGGAAACGGTTGGGCGGAAGGACACGTAGTCACCGCCAAAGTTCGAGAATTCAGCCAAGGAAAAAAATAAGCCAAACCGCGTAGAGATCGGACTGTAAGTTCCAGAGTTGTAAATTCCGCGGAAACGGTTGGGCGGAAGGACACGTAGTCACCTCCAAAGTTCGAGAATTCAGCCAAGGAAAAAAATAAGCCAAACCGCGTAGAGATCGGACTGTAAGTTCCAGAGTTGTAAATTCCGCGGAAACGGTTGGGCGGAAGGACACGTAGTCACCGCCAAAGTTCGAGAATTCAGCCAAGGAAAAAAATAAGCCAAACCGCGTAGAGATCGGACTGTAAGTTCCAGAGTTGTAAATTCCGCGGAAACGGTTGGGCGGAAGGACACGTAGTCACCGCCAAAGTTCGAGAATTCAGCCAAGGAAAAAAATAAGCCAAACCGCGTAGAGATCGGACTGTAAGTTCCAGAGTTGTATATTCCGCGGAAACGGTTGGGCGGAAGGACACGTAGTCACCGCCAAAGTTCGAGAATTCATCCAAGGAAAAAAATAAGCCAAACCGCGTAGAGATCGGACTGTAAGTTCCAGAGTTGTAAATTCCGCGGAAACGGTTGGGCGGAAGGACACGTAGTCACCGCCAAAATTCGAGAATTCAGCCAAGGAAAAAAATAAGTTAAACCGCGTAGAGATCGGACTGTAAGTTCCAGAGTTGTAAATTCCGCGGAAACGGTTGGGCGGAAGGACACGTAGTCACCGCCAAAGTTCGAGAATTCAGCCAAGGAAAAAAATAAGCCAAACCGCGTAGAGATCGGACTGTAAGTTCGAGAGTTGTAAATTCCGCGGAAACGGTTGGGCGGAAGGACACGTAGTCACCGCCAAAGTTCGAGAATTCAGCCAAGGAAAAAAATAAGCCAAACCGCGTAGAGATCGGACTGTAAGTTCCAGAGTTGTAAATTCCGCGGAAACGGTTGGGCGGAAGGACACGTAGTTACCGCCAAAGTTCGAGAATTCAGCCAAGGAAAAAAATAAGCCAAACCGCGTAGAGATCGGACAGTAAGTTCCAGAGTTGTAAATTCCGCGGAAACGGTTGGGCGGAAGGACACGTAGTCACCTCCAAAGTTCGAGAATTCAGCCAAGGAAAAAAATAAGCCAAACCACGTAGAGATCGGACTATAAGTTCCAGAGTTGTAAATTCCGCGGAAACGGTTGGGCGGAAGGACACGTAGTCACCTCCAAAGTTCGAGAATTCAGCCAAGGAAAAAAATAAGCCAAACCGCGTAGAGATCGGACTGTAAGTTCCAGAGTTGTAAATTCCGCGGAAACGGTTGGGCGGAAGGACACGTAGTCACCTCCAAAGTTCGAGAATTCAGCCAAGGAAAAAAATAAGCCAAACCGCGTAGAGATCGGACTGTAAGTTCCAGAGTTGTAAATTCCGCGGAAACGGTTGGGCGGAAGGACACGTAGTCACCGCCAAAGTTCGAGAATTCAGCCAAGGAAAAAAATAAGCCAAACCGCGTAGAGATCGGACTGTAAGTTCGAGAGTTGTAAATTCCGCGGAAACGGTTGGGCGGAAGGACACGTAGTCACCGCCAAAGTTCGAGAATTCAGCCAAGGAAAAAAATAAGCCAAACCGCGTAGAGATCGGACTGTAAGTTCCAGAGTTGTAAATTCCGCGGAAACGGTTGGGCGGAAGGACACGTAGTTACCGCCAAAGTTCGAGAATTCAGCCAAGGAAAAAAATAAGCCAAACCGCGTAGAGATCGGACAGTAAGTTCCAGAGTTGTAAATTCCGCGGAAACGGTTGGGCGGAAGGACACGTAGTCACCTCCAAAGTTCGAGAATTCAGCCAAGGAAAAAAATAAGCCAAACCACGTAGAGATCGGACTATAAGTTCCAGAGTTGTAAATTCCGCGGAAACGGTTGGGCGGAAGGACACGTAGTCACCTCCAAAGTTCGAGAATTCAGCCAAGGAAAAAAATAAGCCAAACCGCGTAGAGATCGGACTGTAAGTTCCAGAGTTGTAAATTCCGCGGAAACGGTTGGGCGGAAGGACACGTAGTCACCTCCAAAGTTCGAGAATTCAGCCAAGGAAAAAAATAAGCCAAACCGCGTAGAGATCGGACTGTAAGTTCCAGAGTTGTAAATTCCGCGGAAACGGTTGGGCGGAAGGACACGTAGTCACCGCCAAAGTTCGAGAATTCAGCCAAGGAAAAAAATAAGCCAAACCGCGTAGAGATCGGACTGTAAGTTCCAGAGTTGTAAATTCCGCGGAAACGGTTGGGCGGAAGGACACGCAGTCACCGCCAAAGTTCGAGAATTCAGCCAAGGAAAAAAATAAGCCAAACCGCGTAGAGATCGGACTGTAAGTTCCAGAGTTGTAAATTCCGCGGAAACGGTTGGGCGGAAGGACACGTAGTCACCGCCAAAGTTCGAGAATTCAGCCAAGGAAAAAAATAAGCCAAACCGCGTAGAGATCGGACTGTAAGTTCCAGAGTTGTAAATTCCGCGGAAACGGTTGGGCGGAAGGACACGTAGTCACCGCCAAAGTTCGAGAATTCAGCCAAGGAAAAAAATAAGCCAAACCGCGTAGAGATCGGACTGTAAGTTCCAGAGTTGTAAATTCCGCGGAAACGGTTGGGCGGAAGGACACGCAGTCACCGCCAAAGTTCGAGAATTCAGCCAAGGAAAAAAATAAGCCAAACCGCGTAGAGATCGGACTGTAAGTTCGAGAGTTGTAAATTCCGCGGAAACGGTTGGGCGGAAGGACACGTAGTCACCGCCAAAGTTCGAGAATTCAGCCAAGGAAAAAAATAAGCCAAACCGCGTAGAGATCGGACTGTAAGTTCCAGAGTTGTAAATTCCGCGGAAACGGTTGGGCGGAAGGACACGTAGTCACCGCCAAAGTTCGAGAATTCAGCCAAGGAAAAAAATAAGACAAACCGCGTAGAGATCGGACTGTAAGTTCCAGAGTTGTAAATTCCGCGGAAACGGTTGGGCGGAAGGACACGTAGTCACCGCCAAAGTTCGAGAATTCAGCCAAGGAAAAAAATAAGCCAAACCGCGTAGAGATCGGACTGTAAGTTCCAGAGTTGTAAATTCCGCGGAAACGGTTGGGCGGAAGGACACGTAGTCACCTCCAAAGTTCGAGAATTCAGCCAAGGAAAAAAATAAGCCAAACCTTGTAGAGATCGGACTGTAAGTTCGAGAGTTGTAAATTCCGCGGAAACGGTTGGGCGGAAGGACACGTAGTCACCGCCAAAGTTCGAGAATTCAGCCAAGGAAAAAAATAAGCCAAACCGCGTAGAGATCGGACTGTAAGTTCCAGAGTTGTAAATTCCGCGGAAACGGTTGGGCGGAAGGACACGTAGTCACTGCCAAAGTTCGAGAATTCAGCCAAGGAAAAAAATAAGCCAAACCGCGTAGAGATCGGACTGTAAGTTCCACAGTTGTAAATTCCGCGGAAACGGTTGGGCGGAAGGACACGTAGTCACCTCCAAAGTTCGAGAATTCAGCCAAGGAAAAAAATAAGCCAAACCGCGTAGAGATCGGACTGTAAGTTCCAGAGTTGTAAATTCCGCGGAAACGGTTGGGCGGAAGGACACGTAGTCACCGCCAAAGTTCGAGAATTCAGCCAAGGAAAAAAATAAGCCAAACCGCGTAGAGATCGGACTGTAAGTTCCAGAGTTGTAAATTCCGCGGAAACGGTTGGGCGGAAGGACACGTAGTCACCGCCAAAGTTCGAGAATTCAGCCAAGGAAAAAAATAAGCCAAACCGCGTAGAGATCGGACTGTAAGTTCCAGAGTTGTATATTCCGCGGAAACGGTTGGGCGGAAGGACACGTAGTCACCGCCAAAGTTCGAGAATTCATCCAAGGAAAAAAATAAGCCAAACCGCGTAGAGATCGGACTGTAAGTTCCAGAGTTGTAAATTCCGCGGAAACGGTTGGGCGGAAGGACACGTAGTCACCGCCAAAATTCGAGAATTCAGCCAAGGAAAAAAATAAGTTAAACCGCGTAGAGATCGGACTGTAAGTTCCAGAGTTGTAAATTCCGCGGAAACGGTTGGGCGGAAGGACACGTAGTCACCGCCAAAGTTCGAGAATTCAGCCAAGGAAAAAAATAAGCCAAACCGCGTAGAGATCGGACTGTAAGTTCGAGAGTTGTAAATTCCGCGGAAACGGTTGGGCGGAAGGACACGTAGTCACCGCCAAAGTTCGAGAATTCAGCCAAGGAAAAAAATAAGCCAAACCGCGTAGAGATCGGACTGTAAGTTCCAGAGTTGTAAATTCCGCGGAAACGGTTGGGCGGAAGGACACGTAGTTACCGCCAAAGTTCGAGAATTCAGCCAAGGAAAAAAATAAGCCAAACCGCGTAGAGATCGGACAGTAAGTTCCAGAGTTGTAAATTCCGCGGAAACGGTTGGGCGGAAGGACACGTAGTCACCTCCAAAGTTCGAGAATTCAGCCAAGGAAAAAAATAAGCCAAACCACGTAGAGATCGGACTATAAGTTCCAGAGTTGTAAATTCCGCGGAAACGGTTGGGCGGAAGGACACGTAGTCACCTCCAAAGTTCGAGAATTCAGCCAAGGAAAAAAATAAGCCAAACCGCGTAGAGATCGGACTGTAAGTTCCAGAGTTGTAAATTCCGCGGAAACGGTTGGGCGGAAGGACACGTAGTCACCTCCAAAGTTCGAGAATTCAGCCAAGGAAAAAAATAAGCCAAACCGCGTAGAGATCGGACTGTAAGTTCGAGAGTTGTAAATTCCGCGGAAACGGTTGGGCGGAAGGACACGTAGTCACCGCCAAAGTTCGAGAATTCAGCCAAGGAAAAAAATAAGCCAAACCGCGTAGAGATCGGACTGTAAGTTCCAGAGTTGTAAATTCCGCGGAAACGGTTGGGCGGAAGGACACGTAGTTACCGCCAAAGTTCGAGAATTCAGCCAAGGAAAAAAATAAGCCAAACCGCGTAGAGATCGGACAGTAAGTTCCAGAGTTGTAAATTCCGCGGAAACGGTTGGGCGGAAGGACACGTAGTCACCTCCAAAGTTCGAGAATTCAGCCAAGGAAAAAAATAAGCCAAACCACGTAGAGATCGGACTATAAGTTCCAGAGTTGTAAATTCCGCGGAAACGGTTGGGCGGAAGGACACGTAGTCACCTCCAAAGTTCGAGAATTCAGCCAAGGAAAAAAATAAGCCAAACCGCGTAGAGATCGGACTGTAAGTTCCAGAGTTGTAAATTCCGCGGAAACGGTTGGGCGGAAGGACACGTAGTCACCTCCAAAGTTCGAGAATTCAGCCAAGGAAAAAAATAAGCCAAACCACGTAGAGATCGGACTATAAGTTCCAGAGTTGTAAATTCCGCGGAAACGGTTGGGCGGAAGGACACGTAGTCACCTCCAAAGTTCGAGAATTCAGCCAAGGAAAAAAATAAGCCAAACCGCGTAGAGATCGGACTGTAAGTTCCAGAGTTGTAAATTCCGCGGAAACGGTTGGGCGGAAGGACACGTAGTCACCTCCAAAGTTCGAGAATTCAGCCAAGGAAAAAAATAAGCCAAACCGCGTAGAGATCGGACTGTAAGTTCCAGAGTTGTAAATTCCGCGGAAACGGTTGGGCGGAAGGACACGTAGTCACCGCCAAAGTTCGAGAATTCAGCCAAGGAAAAAAATAAGCCAAACCGCGTAGAGATCGGACTGTAAGTTCCAGAGTTGTAAATTCCGCGGAAACGGTTGGGCGGAAGGACACGCAGTCACCGCCAAAGTTCGAGAATTCAGCCAAGGAAAAAAATAAGCCAAACCGCGTAGAGATCGGACTGTAAGTTCCAGAGTTGTAAATTCCGCGGAAACGGTTGGGCGGAAGGACACGTAGTCACCGCCAAAGTTCGAGAATTCAGCCAAGGAAAAAAATAAGCCAAACCGCGTAGAGATCGGACTGTAAGTTCCAGAGTTGTAAATTCCGCGGAAACGGTTGGGCGGAAGGACACGTAGTCACCGCCAAAGTTCGAGAATTCAGCCAAGGAAAAAAATAAGCCAAACCGCGTAGAGATCGGACTGTAAGTTCCAGAGTTGTAAATTCCGCGGAAACGGTTGGGCGGAAGGACACGCAGTCACCGCCAAAGTTCGAGAATTCAGCCAAGGAAAAAAATAAGCCAAACCGCGTAGAGATCGGACTGTAAGTTCGAGAGTTGTAAATTCCGCGGAAACGGTTGGGCGGAAGGACACGTAGTCACCGCCAAAGTTCGAGAATTCAGCCAAGGAAAAAAATAAGCCAAACCGCGTAGAGATCGGACTGTAAGTTCCAGAGTTGTAAATTCCGCGGAAACGGTTGGGCGGAAGGACACGTAGTCACCGCCAAAGTTCGAGAATTCAGCCAAGGAAAAAAATAAGACAAACCGCGTAGAGATCGGACTGTAAGTTCCAGAGTTGTAAATTCCGCGGAAACGGTTGGGCGGAAGGACACGTAGTCACCGCCAAAGTTCGAGAATTCAGCCAAGGAAAAAAATAAGCCAAACCGCGTAGAGATCGGACTGTAAGTTCCAGAGTTGTAAATTCCGCGGAAACGGTTGGGCGGAAGGACACGTAGTCACCTCCAAAGTTCGAGAATTCAGCCAAGGAAAAAAATAAGCCAAACCTTGTAGAGATCGGACTGTAAGTTCGAGAGTTGTAAATTCCGCGGAAACGGTTGGGCGGAAGGACACGTAGTCACCGCCAAAGTTCGAGAATTCAGCCAAGGAAAAAAATAAGCCAAACCGCGTAGAGATCGGACTGTAAGTTCCAGAGTTGTAAATTCCGCGGAAACGGTTGGGCGGAAGGACACGTAGTCACTGCCAAAGTTCGAGAATTCAGCCAAGGAAAAAAATAAGCCAAACCGCGTAGAGATCGGACTGTAAGTTCCACAGTTGTAAATTCCGCGGAAACGGTTGGGCGGAAGGACACGTAGTCACCTCCAAAGTTCGAGAATTCAGCCAAGGAAAAAAATAAGCCAAACCGCGTAGAGATCGGACTGTAAGTTCCAGAGTTGTAAATTCCGCGGAAACGGTTGGGCGGAAGGACACGTAGTCACCGCCAAAGTTCGAGAATTCAGCCAAGGAAAAAAATAAGCCAAACCGCGTAGAGATCGGACTGTAAGTTCCAGAGTTGTAAATTCCGCGGAAACGGTTGGGCGGAAGGACACGTAGTCACCGCCAAAGTTCGAGAATTCAGCCAAGGAAAAAAATAAGCCAAACCGCGTAGAGATCGGACTGTAAGTTCCAGAGTTGTATATTCCGCGGAAACGGTTGGGCGGAAGGACACGTAGTCACCGCCAAAGTTCGAGAATTCATCCAAGGAAAAAAATAAGCCAAACCGCGTAGAGATCGGACTGTAAGTTCCAGAGTTGTAAATTCCGCGGAAACGGTTGGGCGGAAGGACACGTAGTCACCGCCAAAATTCGAGAATTCAGCCAAGGAAAAAAATAAGTTAAACCGCGTAGAGATCGGACTGTAAGTTCCAGAGTTGTAAATTCCGCGGAAACGGTTGGGCGGAAGGACACGTAGTCACCGCCAAAGTTCGAGAATTCAGCCAAGGAAAAAAATAAGCCAAACCGCGTAGAGATCGGACTGTAAGTTCGAGAGTTGTAAATTCCGCGGAAACGGTTGGGCGGAAGGACACGTAGTCACCGCCAAAGTTCGAGAATTCAGCCAAGGAAAAAAATAAGCCAAACCGCGTAGAGATCGGACTGTAAGTTCCAGAGTTGTAAATTCCGCGGAAACGGTTGGGCGGAAGGACACGTAGTTACCGCCAAAGTTCGAGAATTCAGCCAAGGAAAAAAATAAGCCAAACCGCGTAGAGATCGGACAGTAAGTTCCAGAGTTGTAAATTCCGCGGAAACGGTTGGGCGGAAGGACACGTAGTCACCTCCAAAGTTCGAGAATTCAGCCAAGGAAAAAAATAAGCCAAACCACGTAGAGATCGGACTATAAGTTCCAGAGTTGTAAATTCCGCGGAAACGGTTGGGCGGAAGGACACGTAGTCACCTCCAAAGTTCGAGAATTCAGCCAAGGAAAAAAATAAGCCAAACCGCGTAGAGATCGGACTGTAAGTTCCAGAGTTGTAAATTCCGCGGAAACGGTTGGGCGGAAGGACACGTAGTCACCTCCAAAGTTCGAGAATTCAGCCAAGGAAAAAAATAAGCCAAACCGCGTAGAGATCGGACTGTAAGTTCCAGAGTTGTAAATTCCGCGGAAACGGTTGGGCGGAAGGACACGTAGTCACCGCCAAAGTTCGAGAATTCAGCCAAGGAAAAAAATAAGCCAAACCGCGTAGAGATCGGACTGTAAGTTCGAGAGTTGTAAATTCCGCGGAAACGGTTGGGCGGAAGGACACGTAGTCACCGCCAAAGTTCGAGAATTCAGCCAAGGAAAAAAATAAGACAAACCGCGTAGAGATCGGACTGTAAGTTCCAGAGTTGTAAATTCCGCGGAAACGGTTGGGCGGAAGGACACGTAGTCACCGCCAAAGTTCGAGAATTCAGCCAAGGAAAAAAATAAGCCAAACCGCGTAGAGATCGGACTGTAAGTTCCAGAGTTGTAAATTCCGCGGAAACGGTTGGGCGGAAGGACACGTAGTCACCTCCAAAGTTCGAGAATTCAGCCAAGGAAAAAAATAAGCCAAACCTTGTAGAGATCGGACTGTAAGTTCGAGAGTTGTAAATTCCGCGGAAACGGTTGGGCGGAAGGACACGTAGTCACCGCCAAAGTTCGAGAATTCAGCCAAGGAAAAAAATAAGCCAAACCGCGTAGAGATCGGACTGTAAGTTCCAGAGTTGTAAATTCCGCGGAAACGGTTGGGCGGAAGGACACGTAGTCACCTCCAAAGTTCGAGAATTCAGCCAAGGAAAAAAATAAGCCAAACCGCGTAGAGATCGGACTGTAAGTTCCAGAGTTGTAAATTCCGCGGAAACGGTTGGGCGGAAGGACACGTAGTCACCGCCAAAGTTCGAGAATTCAGCCAAGGAAAAAAATAAGCCAAACCGCGTAGAGATCGGACTGTAAGTTCCAGAGTTGTATATTCCGCGGAAACGGTTGGGCGGAAGGACACGTAGTCACCGCCAAAGTTCGAGAATTCATCCAAGGAAAAAAATAAGCCAAACCGCGTAGAGATCGGACTGTAAGTTCCAGAGTTGTAAATTCCGCGGAAACGGTTGGGCGGAAGGACACGTAGTCACCGCCAAAATTCGAGAATTCAGCCAAGGAAAAAAATAAGTTAAACCGCGTAGAGATCGGACTGTAAGTTCCAGAGTTGTAAATTCCGCGGAAACGGTTGGGCGGAAGGACACGTAGTCACCGCCAAAGTTCGAGAATTCAGCCAAGGAAAAAAATAAGCCAAACCGCGTAGAGATCGGACTGTAAGTTCGAGAGTTGTAAATTCCGCGGAAACGGTTGGGCGGAAGGACACGTAGTCACCGCCAAAGTTCGAGAATTCAGCCAAGGAAAAAAATAAGCCAAACCGCGTAGAGATCGGACTGTAAGTTCCAGAGTTGTAAATTCCGCGGAAACGGTTGGGCGGAAGGACACGTAGTTACCGCCAAAGTTCGAGAATTCAGCCAAGGAAAAAAATAAGCCAAACCGCGTAGAGATCGGACAGTAAGTTCCAGAGTTGTAAATTCCGCGGAAACGGTTGGGCGGAAGGACACGTAGTCACCTCCAAAGTTCGAGAATTCAGCCAAGGAAAAAATTAAGCCAAACCACGTAGAGATCGGACTATAAGTTCCAGAGTTGTAAATTCCGCGGAAACGGTTGGGCGGAAGGACACGTAGTCACCTCCAAAGTTCGAGAATTCAGCCAAGGAAAAAAATAAGCCAAACCGCGTAGAGATCGGACTGTAAGTTCCAGAGTTGTAAATTCCGCGGAAACGGTTGGGCGGAAGGACACGTAGTCACCTCCAAAGTTCGAGAATTCAGCCAAGGAAAAAAATAAGCCAAACCGCGTAGAGATCGGACTGTAAGTTCCAGAGTTGTAAATTCCGCGGAAACGGTTGGGCGGAAGGACACGTAGTCACCGCCAAAGTTCGAGAATTCAGCCAAGGAAAAAAATAAGCCAAACCGCGTAGAGATCGGACTGTAAGTTCGAGAGTTGTAAATTCCGCGGAAACGGTTGGGCGGAAGGACACGTAGTCACCGCCAAAGTTCGAGAATTCAGCCAAGGAAAAAAATAAGCCAAACCGCGTAGAGATCGGACTGTAAGTTCCAGAGTTGTAAATTCCGCGGAAACGGTTGGGCGGAAGGACACGTAGTCACCGCCAAAGTTCGAGAATTCAGCCAAGGAAAAAAATAAGATAAACCGCGTAGAGATCGGACTGTAAGTTCCAGAGTTGTAAATTCCGCGGAAACGGTTGGGCGGAAGGACACGTAGTCACCGCCAAAGTTCGAGAATTCAGCCAAGGAAAAAAATAAGCCAAACCGCGTAGAGATCGGACTGTAAGATCCAGAGTTGTAAATTCCGCGGAAACGGTTGGGCGGAAGGACACGTAGTCACCTCCAAAGTTCGAGAATTCAGCCAAGGAAAAAAATAAGCCAAACCTTGTAGAGATCGGACTGTAAGTTCGAGAGTTGTAAATTCCGCGGAAACGGTTGGGCGGAAGGACACGTAGTCACCGCCAAAGTTCGAGAATTCAGCCAAGGAAAAAAATAAGCCAAACCGCGTAGAGATCGGACTGTAAGTTCCAGAGTTGTAAATTCCGCGGAAACGGTTGGGCGGAAGGACACGTAGTCACCTCCAAAGTTCGAGAATTCAGCCAAGGAAAAAAATAAGCCAAACCGCGTAGAGATCGGACTGTAAGTTCCAGAGTTGTAAATTCCGCGGAAACGGTTGGGCGGAAGGACACGTAGTCACCTCCAAAGTTCGAGAATTCAGCCAAGGAAAAAAATAAGCCAAACCGCGTAGAGATCGGACTGTAAGTTCCAGAGTTGTAAATTCCGCGGAAACGGTTGGGCGGAAGGACACGTAGTCACCGCCAAAGTTCGAGAATTCAGCCAAGGAAAAAAATAAGCCAAACCGCGTAGAGATCGGACTGTAAGTTCGAGAGTTGTAAATTCCGCGGAAACGGTTGGGCGGAAGGACACGTAGTCACCGCCAAAGTTCGAGAATTCAGCCAAGGAAAAAAATAAGCCAAACCGCGTAGAGATCGGACTGTAAGTTCCAGAGTTGTAAATTCCGCGGAAACGGTTGGGCGGAAGGACACGTAGTCACCGCCAAAGTTCGAGAATTCAGCCAAGGAAAAAAATAAGACAAACCGCGTAGAGATCGGACTGTAAGTTCCAGAGTTGTAAATTCCGCGGAAACGGTTGGGCGGAAGGACACGTAGTCACCGCCAAAGTTCGAGAATTCAGCCAAGGAAAAAAATAAGCCAAACCGCGTAGAGATCGGACTGTAAGTTCCAGAGTTGTAAATTCCGCGGAAACGGTTGGGCGGAAGGACACGTAGTCACCTCCAAAGTTCGAGAATTCAGCCAAGGAAAAAAATAAGCCAAACCTTGTAGAGATCGGACTGTAAGTTCGAGAGTTGTAAATTCCGCGGAAACGGTTGGGCGGAAGGACACGTAGTCACCGCCAAAGTTCGAGAATTCAGCCAAGGAAAAAAATAAGCCAAACCGCGTAGAGATCGGACTGTAAGTTCCAGAGTTGTAAATTCCGCGGAAACGGTTGGGCGGAAGGACACGTAGTCACCTCCAAAGTTCGAGAATTCAGCCAAGGAAAAAATTAAGCCAAACCACGTAGAGATCGGACTATAAGTTCCAGAGTTGTAAATTCCGCGGAAACGGTTGGGCGGAAGGACACGTAGTCACCTCCAAAGTTCGAGAATTCAGCCAAGGAAAAAAATAAGCCAAACCGCGTAGAGATCGGACTGTAAGTTCCAGAGTTGTAAATTCCGCGGAAACGGTTGGGCGGAAGGACACGTAGTCACCTCCAAAGTTCGAGAATTCAGCCAAGGAAAAAAATAAGCCAAACCGCGTAGAGATCGGACTGTAAGTTCCAGAGTTGTAAATTCCGCGGAAACGGTTGGGCGGAAGGACACGTAGTCACCGCCAAAGTTCGAGAATTCAGCCAAGGAAAAAAATAAGCCAAACCGCGTAGAGATCGGACTGTAAGTTCGAGAGTTGTAAATTCCGCGGAAACGGTTGGGCGGAAGGACACGTAGTCACCGCCAAAGTTCGAGAATTCAGCCAAGGAAAAAAATAAGCCAAACCGCGTAGAGATCGGACTGTAAGTTCCAGAGTTGTAAATTCCGCGGAAACGGTTGGGCGGAAGGACACGTAGTCACCGCCAAAGTTCGAGAATTCAGCCAAGGAAAAAAATAAGATAAACCGCGTAGAGATCGGACTGTAAGTTCCAGAGTTGTAAATTCCGCGGAAACGGTTGGGCGGAAGGACACGTAGTCACCGCCAAAGTTCGAGAATTCAGCCAAGGAAAAAAATAAGCCAAACCGCGTAGAGATCGGACTGTAAGATCCAGAGTTGTAAATTCCGCGGAAACGGTTGGGCGGAAGGACACGTAGTCACCTCCAAAGTTCGAGAATTCAGCCAAGGAAAAAAATAAGCCAAACCTTGTAGAGATCGGACTGTAAGTTCGAGAGTTGTAAATTCCGCGGAAACGGTTGGGCGGAAGGACACGTAGTCACCGCCAAAGTTCGAGAATTCAGCCAAGGAAAAAAATAAGCCAAACCGCGTAGAGATCGGACTGTAAGTTCCAGAGTTGTAAATTCCGCGGAAACGGTTGGGCGGAAGGACACGTAGTCACCTCCAAAGTTCGAGAATTCAGCCAAGGAAAAAAATAAGCCAAACCGCGTAGAGATCGGACTGTAAGTTCCAGAGTTGTAAATTCCGCGGAAACGGTTGGGCGGAAGGACACGTAGTCACCTCCAAAGTTCGAGAATTCAGCCAAGGAAAAAAATAAGCCAAACCGCGTAGAGATCGGACTGTAAGTTCCAGAGTTGTAAATTCCGCGGAAACGGTTGGGCGGAAGGACACGTAGTCACCGCCAAAGTTCGAGAATTCAGCCAAGGAAAAAAATAAGCCAAACCGCGTAGAGATCGGACTGTAAGTTCGAGAGTTGTAAATTCCGCGGAAACGGTTGGGCGGAAGGACACGTAGTCACCGCCAAAGTTCGAGAATTCAGCCAAGGAAAAAAATAAGCCAAACCGCGTAGAGATCGGACTGTAAGTTCCAGAGTTGTAAATTCCGCGGAAACGGTTGGGCGGAAGGACACGTAGTCACCGCCAAAGTTCGAGAATTCAGCCAAGGAAAAAAATAAGACAAACCGCGTAGAGATCGGACTGTAAGTTCCAGAGTTGTAAATTCCGCGGAAACGGTTGGGCGGAAGGACACGTAGTCACCGCCAAAGTTCGAGAATTCAGCCAAGGAAAAAAATAAGCCAAACCGCGTAGAGATCGGACTGTAAGTTCCAGAGTTGTAAATTCCGCGGAAACGGTTGGGCGGAAGGACACGTAGTCACCTCCAAAGTTCGAGAATTCAGCCAAGGAAAAAAATAAGCCAAACCTTGTAGAGATCGGACTGTAAGTTCGAGAGTTGTAAATTCCGCGGAAACGGTTGGGCGGAAGGACACGTAGTCACCGCCAAAGTTCGAGAATTCAGCCAAGGAAAAAAATAAGCCAAACCGCGTAGAGATCGGACTGTAAGTTCCAGAGTTGTAAATTCCGCGGAAACGGTTGGGCGGAAGGACACGTAGTCACCTCCAAAGTTCGAGAATTCAGCCAAGGAAAAAATTAAGCCAAACCACGTAGAGATCGGACTATAAGTTCCAGAGTTGTAAATTCCGCGGAAACGGTTGGGCGGAAGGACACGTAGTCACCGCCAAAGTTCGAGAATTCAGCCAAGGAAAAAAATAAGCCAAACCGCGTAGAGATCGGACTGTAAGTTCGAGAGTTGTAAATTCCGCGGAAACGGTTGGGCGGAAGGACACGTAGTCACCGCCAAAGTTCGAGAATTCAGCCAAGGAAAAAAATAAGCCAAACCGCGTAGAGATCGGACTGTAAGTTCCAGAGTTGTAAATTCCGCGGAAACGGTTGGGCGGAAGGACACGTAGTCACCGCCAAAGTTCGAGAATTCAGCCAAGGAAAAAAATAAGACAAACCGCGTAGAGATCGGACTGTAAGTTCCAGAGTTGTAAATTCCGCGGAAACGGTTGGGCGGAAGGACACGTAGTCACCGCCAAAGTTCGAGAATTCAGCCAAGGAAAAAAATAAGCCAAACCGCGTAGAGATCGGACTGTAAGTTCCAGAGTTGTAAATTCCGCGGAAACGGTTGGGCGGAAGGACACGTAGTCACCTCCAAAGTTCGAGAATTCATCCAAGGAAAAAAATAAGCCAAACCTTGTAGAGATCGGACTGTAAGTTCGAGAGTTGTAAATTCCGCGGAAACGGTTGGGCGGAAGGACACGTAGTCACCGCCAAAGTTCGAGAATTCAGCCAAGGAAAAAAATAAGCCAAACCGCGTAGAGATCGGACTGTAAGTTCCAGAGTTGTAAATTCCGCGGAAACGGTTGGGCGGAAGGACACGTAGTCACCGCCAAAGTTCGAGAATTCAGCCAAGGAAAAAAATAAGCCAAACCGCGTAGAGATCGGACTGTAAGTTCCAGAGTTGTATATTCCGCGGAAACGGTTGGGCGGAAGGACACGTAGTCACCGCCAAAGTTCGAGAATTCATCCAAGGAAAAAAATAAGCCAAACCGCGTAGAGATCGGACTGTAAGTTCCAGAGTTGTAAATTCCGCGGAAACGGTTGGGCGGAAGGACACGTAGTCACCGCCAAAATTCGAGAATTCAGCCAAGGAAAAAAATAAGTTAAACCGCGTAGAGATCGGACTGTAAGTTCCAGAGTTGTAAATTCCGCGGAAACGGTTGGGCGGAAGGACACGTAGTCACCGCCAAAGTTCGAGAATTCAGCCAAGGAAAAAAATAAGCCAAACCGCGTAGAGATCGGACTGTAAGTTCGAGAGTTGTAAATTCCGCGGAAACGGTTGGGCGGAAGGACACGTAGTCACCGCCAAAGTTCGAGAATTCAGCCAAGGAAAAAAATAAGCCAAACCGCGTAGAGATCGGACTGTAAGTTCCAGAGTTGTAAATTCCGCGGAAACGGTTGGGCGGAAGGACACGTAGTTACCGCCAAAGTTCGAGAATTCAGCCAAGGAAAAAAATAAGCCAAACCGCGTAGAGATCGGACAGTAAGTTCCAGAGTTGTAAATTCCGCGGAAACGGTTGGGCGGAAGGACACGTAGTCACCTCCAAAGTTCGAGAATTCAGCCAAGGAAAAAATTAAGCCAAACCACGTAGAGATCGGACTATAAGTTCCAGAGTTGTAAATTCCGCGGAAACGGTTGGGCGGAAGGACACGTAGTCACCTCCAAAGTTCGAGAATTCAGCCAAGGAAAAAAATAAGCCAAACCGCGTAGAGATCGGACTGTAAGTTCCAGAGTTGTAAATTCCGCGGAAACGGTTGGGCGGAAGGACACGTAGTCACCTCCAAAGTTCGAGAATTCAGCCAAGGAAAAAAATAAGCCAAACCGCGTAGAGATCGGACTGTAAGTTCCAGAGTTGTAAATTCCGCGGAAACGGTTGGGCGGAAGGACACGTAGTCACCGCCAAAGTTCGAGAATTCAGCCAAGGAAAAAAATAAGCCAAACCGCGTAGAGATCGGACTGTAAGTTCGAGAGTTGTAAATTCCGCGGAAACGGTTGGGCGGAAGGACACGCAGTCACCGCCAAAGTTCGAGAATTCAGCCAAGGAAAAAAATAAGCCAAACCGCGTAGAGATCGGACTGTAAGTTCCAGAGTTGTAAATTCCGCGGAAACGGTTGGGCGGAAGGACACGTAGTCACCGCCAAAGTTCGAGAATTCAGCCAAGGAAAAAAATAAGCCAAACCGCGTAGAGATCGGACTGTAAGTTCCAGAGTTGTAAATTCCGCGGAAACGGTTGGGCGGAAGGACACGTAGTCACCGCCAAAGTTCGAGAATTCAGCCAAGGAAAAAAATAAGCCAAACCGCGTAGAGATCGGACTGTAAGTTCCAGAGTTGTAAATTCCGCGGAAACGGTTGGGCGGAAGGACACGCAGTCACCGCCAAAGTTCGAGAATTCAGCCAAGGAAAAAAATAAGCCAAACCGCGTAGAGATCGGACTGTAAGTTCGAGAGTTGTAAATTCCGCGGAAACGGTTGGGCGGAAGGACACGTAGTCACCGCCAAAGTTCGAGAATTCAGCCAAGGAAAAAAATAAGCCAAACCGCGTAGAGATCGGACTGTAAGTTCCAGAGTTGTAAATTCCGCGGAAACGGTTGGGCGGAAGGACACGTAGTCACCGCCAAAGTTCGAGAATTCAGCCAAGGAAAAAAATAAGACAAACCGCGTAGAGATCGGACTGTAAGTTCCAGAGTTGTAAATTCCGCGGAAACGGTTGGGCGGAAGGACACGTAGTCACCGCCAAATTTCGAGAATTCAGCCAAGGAAAAAAATAAGCCAAACCGCGTAGAGATCGGACTGGAAGTTCCAGAGTTGTAAATTCCGCGGAAACGGTTGGGCGGAAGGACACGTAGTCACCGCCAAAGTTCGAGAATTCAGCCAAGGAAAAAAATAAGCCAAACCGCGTAGAGATCGGACTGTAAGTTCCAGAGTTGTAAATTCCGCGGAAACGGTTGGGCGGAAGGTCACGTAGTCACCGCCAAAGTTCGAGAATTCAGCCAAGGAAAAAAATAAGCCAAACCGCGTAGAGATCGGACTGTAAGTTCCAGAGTTGTAAATTCCGCGGAAACGGTTGGGCGGAAGGACACGTAGTCACCGCCAAAGTTCGAGAATTCAGCCAAGGAAAAAAATAAGACAAACCGCGTAGAGATCGGACTGTAAGTTCCAGAGTTGTAAATTCCGCGGAAACGGTTGGGCGGAAGGACACGTAGTCACCGCCAAAGTTCGAGAATTCAGCCAAGGAAAAAAATAAGCCAAACCGCGTAGAGATCGGACTGTAAGTTCCAGAGTTGTAAATTCCGCGGAAACGGTTGGGCGGAAGGACACGTAGTCACCGCCAAAGTTCGAGAATTAAGCCAAGGAAAAAAATAAGCCAAACCGCGTAGAGATCGGACTGTAAGTTCCAGAGTTGTAAATTCCGCGGAAACGGTTGGGCGGAAGGACACGTAGTCACCGCCAAAGTTCGAGAATTCAGCCAAGGAAAAAAATAAGCCAAACCGCGTAGAGATCGGACTGTAAGTTCCAGAGTTGTAAATTCCGCGGAAACGGTTGGGCGGAAGGACACGCAGTCACCGCCAAAGTTCGAGAATTCAGCCAAGGAAAAAAATAAGCCAAACCGCGTAGAGATCGGACTGTAAGTTCGAGAGTTGTAAATTCCGCGGAAACGGTTGGGCGGAAGGACACGTAGTCACCGCCAAAGTTCGAGAATTCAGCCAAGGAAAAAAATAAGCCAAACCGCGTAGAGATCGGACTGTAAGTTCCAGAGTTGTAAATTCCGCGGAAACGGTTGGGCGGAAGGACACGTAGTCACCGCCAAAGTTCGAGAATTCAGCCAAGGAAAAAAATAAGACAAACCGCGTAGAGATCGGACTGTAAGTTCCAGAGTTGTAAATTCCGCGGAAACGGTTGGGCGGAAGGACACGTAGTCACCGCCAAATTTCGAGAATTCAGCCAAGGAAAAAAATAAGCCAAACCGCGTAGAGATCGGACTGGAAGTTCCAGAGTTGTAAATTCCGCGGAAACGGTTGGGCGGAAGGACACGTAGTCACCGCCAAAGTTCGAGAATTCAGCCAAGGAAAAAAATAAGCCAAACCGCGTAGAGATCGGACTGTAAGTTCCAGAGTTGTAAATTCCGCGGAAACGGTTGGGCGGAAGGTCACGTAGTCACCGCCAAAGTTCGAGAATTCAGCCAAGGAAAAAAATAAGCCAAACCGCGTAGAGATCGGACTGTAAGTTCCAGAGTTGTAAATTCCGCGGAAACGGTTGGGCGGAAGGACACGTAGTCACCGCCAAAGTTCGAGAATTCAGCCAAGGAAAAAAATAAGACAAACCGCGTAGAGATCGGACTGTAAGTTCCAGAGTTGTAAATTCCGCGGAAACGGTTGGGCGGAAGGACACGTAGTCACCGCCAAAGTTCGAGAATTCAGCCAAGGAAAAAAATAAGCCAAACCGCGTAGAGATCGGACTGTAAGTTCCAGAGTTCTAAATTCCGCGGAAACGGTTGGGCGGAAGGACACGTAGTCACCGCCAAAGTTCGAGAATTAAGCCAAGGAAAAAAATAAGCCAAACCGCGTAGAGATCGGACTGTAAGTTCCAGAGTTGTAAATTCCGCGGAAACGGTTGGGCGGAAGGACACGTAGTCACCGCCAAAGTTCGAGAATTCAGCCAAGGAAAAAAATAAGCCAAACCGCGTAGAGATCGGACTGTAAGTTCCAGAGTTGTAAATTCCGCGGAAACGGTTGGGCGGAAGGACACGTAGTCACCGCCAAAGTTCGAGAATTCAGCCAAGGAAAAAAATAAGCCAAACCGCGTAGAGATCGGACTGTAAGTTCCAGAGTTGTAAATTCCGCGGAAACGGTTGGGCGGAAGGACACGTAGTCACCGCCAAAGTTCGAGAATTCAGCCAAGGAAAAAAATAAGTTAAACCGCGTAGAGATCGGACTGTAAGTTCCAGAGTTGTAAATTCCGCGGAAACGGTTGGGCGGAAGGACACGTAGTCACCGCCAAAGTTCGAGAATTCAGCCAAGGAAAAAAATAAGCCAAACCGCGTAGAGATCGGACTGTAAGTTCGAGAGTTGTAAATTCCGCGGAAACGGTTGGGCGGAAGGACACGTAGTCACCGCCAAATTTCGAGAATTCAGCCAAGGAAAAAAATAAGCCAAACCGCGTAGAGATCGGACTGGAAGTTCCAGAGTTGTAAATTCCGCGGAAACGGTTGGGCGGAAGGACACGTAGTCACCGCCAAAGTTCGAGAATTCAGCCAAGGAAAAAAATAAGCCAAACCGCGTAGAGATCGGACTGTAAGTTCGAGAGTTGTAAATTCCGCGGAAACGGTTGGGCGGAAGGACACGTAGTCACCGCCAAAGTTCGAGAATTCAGCCAAGGAAAAAAATAAGCCAAACCGCGTAGAGATCGGACTGTAAGTTCGAGAGTTGTAAATTCCGCGGAAACGGTTGGGCGGAAGGACACGTAGTCACCGCCAAAGTTCGAGAATTCAGCCAAGGAAAAAAATAAGCCAAACCGCGTAGAGATCGGACAGTAAGTTCCAGAGTTGTAAATTCCGCGGAAACGGTTGGGCGGAAGGACACGTAGTCACCTCCAAAGTTCGAGAATTCAGCCAAGGAAAAAAATAAGCCAAACCACGTAGAGATCGGACTATAAGTTCCAGAGTTGTAAATTCCGCGGAAACGGTTGGGCGGAAGGACACGTAGTCACCTCCAAAGTTCGAGAATTCAGCCAAGGAAAAAAATAAGCCAAACCGCGTAGAGATCGGACTGTAAGTTCCAGAGTTGTAAATTCCGCGGAAACGGTTGGGCGGAAGGACACGTAGTCACCTCCAAAGTTCGAGAATTCAGCCAAGGAAAAAAATAAGCCAAACCGCGTAGAGATCGGACTGTAAGTTCCAGAGTTGTAAATTCCGCGGAAACGGTTGGGCGGAAGGACACGTAGTCACCGCCAAAGTTCGAGAATTCAGCCAAGGAAAAAAATAAGCCAAACCGCGTAGAGATCGGACTGTAAGTTCCAGAGTTGTAAATTCCGCGGAAACGGTTGGGCGGAAGGACACGTAGTCACCTCCAAAGTTCGAGAATTCAGCCAAGGAAAAAAATAAGCCAAACCGCGTAGAGATCGGACTGTAAGTTCCAGAGTTGTAAATTCCGCGGAAACGGTTGGGCGGAAGGACACGTAGTCACCGCCAAAGTTCGAGAATTCAGCCAAGGAAAAAAATAAGCCAAACCGCGTAGAGATCGGACTGTAAGTTCCAGAGTTGTAAATTCCGCGGAAACGGTTGGGCGGAAGGACACGTAGTCACCGCCAAAGTTCGAGAATTCAGCCAAGGAAAAAAATAAGCCAAACCGCGTAGAGATCGGACTGTAAGTTCCAGAGTTGTATATTCCGCGGAAACGGTTGGGCGGAAGGACACGTAGTCACCGCCAAAGTTCGAGAATTCATCCAAGGAAAAAAATAAGCCAAACCGCGTAGAGATCGGACTGTAAGTTCCAGAGTTGTAAATTCCGCGGAAACGGTTGGGCGGAAGGACACGTAGTCACCGCCAAAATTCGAGAATTCAGCCAAGGAAAAAAATAAGTTAAACCGCGTAGAGATCGGACTGTAAGTTCCAGAGTTGTAAATTCCGCGGAAACGGTTGGGCGGAAGGACACGTAGTCACCGCCAAAGTTCGAGAATTCAGCCAAGGAAAAAAATAAGCCAAACCGCGTAGAGATCGGACTGTAAGTTCGAGAGTTGTAAATTCCGCGGAAACGGTTGGGCGGAAGGACACGTAGTCACCGCCAAAGTTCGAGAATTCAGCCAAGGAAAAAAATAAGCCAAACCGCGTAGAGATCGGACTGTAAGTTCCAGAGTTGTAAATTCCGCAAAAACGGTTGGGCGGAAGGACACGTAGTTACCGCCAAAGTTCGAGAATTCAGCCAAGGAAAAAAATAAGCCAAACCGCGTAGAGATCGGACAGTAAGTTCCAGAGTTGTAAATTCCGCGGAAACGGTTGGGCGGAAGGACACGTAGTCACCTCCAAAGTTCGAGAATTCAGCCAAGGAAAAAAATAAGCCAAACCACGTAGAGATCGGACTATAAGTTCCAGAGTTGTAAATTCCGCGGAAACGGTTGGGCGGAAGGACACGTAGTCACTGCCAAAGTTCGAGAATTCAGCCAAGGAAAAAAATAAGCCAAACCGCGTAGAGATCGGACTGTAAGTTCCAGAGTTGTAAATTCCGCGGAAACGGTTGGGCGGAAGGACACGTAGTCACTGCCAAAGTTCGAGAATTCAGCCAAGTAAAAAAATAAGCCAAACCGCGTAGAGATCGGACTGTAAGTTCCAGAGTTGTAAATTCCGCGGAAACGGTTGGGCGGAAGGACACGTAGTCACCTCCAAAGTTCGAGAATTCAGCCAAGGAAAAAAATAAGCCAAACCGCGTAGAGATCGGACTGTAAGTTCCAGAGTTGTAAATTCCGCGGAAACGGTTAGGCGGAAGGACACGTAGTCACCGCCAAAGTTCGAGAATTCAGCCAAGCAAAAAAATAAGCCAAACCGCGTAGAGATCGGACTGTAAGTTCGAGAGTTGTAAATTCCGCGGAAAAGGTTGGGCGGAAGGACACGTAGTCACCGCCAAAGTTCGAGAATTCAGCCAAGGAAAAAAATAAGCCAAACCGCGTAGAGATCGGACTGTAAGTTCCAGAGTTGTAAATTCCGCGGAAACGGTTGGGCGGAAGGACACGTAGTCACCTCCAAAGTTCGAGAATTCAGCCAAGGAAAAAAATAAGCCAAACCGCGTAGAGACCGGACTGTAAGTTCCAGAGTTGTAAATTCCGCGAAAACGGTTGGGCGGAAGGACACGTAGTCACCGCCAAAGTTCGAGAATTCAGCCAAGGAAAAAAATAAGCCAAACCGCGTAGAGATCGGACTGTAAGTTCCAGAGTTGTAAATTCCGCGGAAACGGTTGGGCGGAAGGACACGTAGTCACCGCCAAAGTTCGAGAATTCAGCCAAGGAAAAAAATAAGTTAAACCGCGTAGAGATCGGACTGTAAGTTCCAGAGTTGTAAATTCCGCGGAAACGGTTGGGCGGAAGGACACGTAGTCACCGCCAAAGTTCGAGAATTCAGCCAAGGAAAAAAATAAGCCAAACCGCGTAGAGATCGGACTGTAAGTTCGAGAGTTGTAAATTCCGCGGAAACGGTTGGGCGGAAGGACACGTAGTCACCGCCAAAGTTCGAGAATTCAGCCAAGGAAAAAAATAAGCCAAACCGCGTAGAGATCGGACTGTAAGTTCCAGAGTTGTAAATTCCGCGGAAACGGTTGGGCGGAAGGACACGTAGTTACCGCCAAAGTTCGAGAATTCAGCCAAGGAAAAAAATAAGCCAAACCGCGTAGAGATCGGACAGTAAGTTCCAGAGTTGTAAATTCCGCGGAAACGGTTGGGCGGAAGGACACGTAGTCACCTCCAAAGTTCGAGAATTCAGCCAAGGAAAAAAATAAGCCAAACCGCGTAGAGATCGGACTGTAAGTTCCAGAGTTGTAAATTCCGCGGAAACGGTTGGGCGGAAGGACACGTAGTCACCGCCAAAGTTCGAGAATTCAGCCAAGGAAAAAAATAAGCCAAACCGCGTAGAGATCGGACTGTAAGTTCCAGAGTTGTAAATTCCTCGGAAACGGTTGGGCGGAAGGACACGTAGTCACCGCCAAAGTTCGAGAATTCAGCCAAGGAAAAAAATAAGCCAAACCGCGTAGAGATCGGACTGTAAGTTCCAGAGTTGTAAATTCCGCGGAAACGGTTGGGCGGAAGGACACGTAGTCACCTCCAAAGTTCGAGAATTCAGCCAAGGAAAAAAATAAGCCAAACCGCGTAGAGATCGGACTGTAAGTTCCAGAGTTGTAAATTCCGCGGAAACGGTTGGGCGGAAGGACACGTAGTCACCGCCAAAGTTCGAGAATTCAGCCAAGGAAAAAAATAAGCCAAACCGCGTAGAGATCGGACTGTAAGTTCCAGAGTTGTAAATTCCGCGGAAACGGTTGGGCGGAAGGACACGTAGTCACCGCCAAAGTTCGAGAATTCAGCCAAGGAAAAAAATAAGCCAAACCGCGTAGAGATCGGACTGTAAGTTCCAGAGTTGTAAATTCCGCGGAAACGGTTGGGCGGAAGGACACGTAGTCACCGCCAAAGTTCGAGAATTCAGCCAAGGAAAAAAATAAGCCAAACCACGTAGAGATCGGACTATAAGTTCCAGAGTTGTAAATTCCGCGGAAACGGTATGGCGGAAGGACACGTAGTCACCGCCAAAGTTCGAGAATTCAGCCAAGGAAAAAAATAAGCCAAACCGCGTAGAGATCGGACTGTAAGTTCCAGAGTTGTAAATTCCGCGGAAACGGTTGGGCGGAAGGACACGTAGTCACCGCCAAAGTTCGAGAATTCAGCCAAGGAAAAAAATAAGCCAAACCACGTAGAGATCGGACTATAAGTTCCAGAGTTGTAAATTCCGCGGAAACGGTTGGGCGGAAGGACACGTAGTCACTGCCAAAGTTCGAGAATTCAGCCAAGGAAAAAAATAAGCCAAACCGCGTAGAGATCGGACTGTAAGTTCCAGAGTTGTAAATTCCGCGGAAACGGTTGGGCGGAAGGACACGTAGTCACTGCCAAAGTTCGAGAATTCAGCCAAGGAAAAAAATAAGCCAAACCGCGTAGAGATCGGACTGTAAGTTCCAGAGTTGTAAATTCCGCGGAAACGGTTGGGCGGAAGGACACGTAGTCACCTCCAAAGTTCGAGAATTCAGCCAAGGAAAAAAATAAGCCAAACCGCGTAGAGATCGGACTGTAAGTTCCAGAGTTGTAAATTCCGCGGAAACGGTTGGGCGGAAGGACACGTAGTCACCGCCAAAGTTCGAGAATTCAGCCAAGGAAAAAAATAAGCCAAACCGCGTAGAGATCGGACTGTAAGTTCGAGAGTTGTAAATTCCGCGGAAACGGTTGGGCGGAAGGACACGTAGTCACCGCCAAAGTTTGAGAATTCAGCCAAGGAAAAAAATAAGCCAAACCGCGTAGAGATCGGACTGTAAGTTCCAGAGTTGTAAATTCCGCGGAAACGGTTGGGCGGAAGGACACGCAGTCACCGCCAAAGTTCGAGAATTCAGCCAAGGAAAAAAATAAGCCAAACCGCGTAGAGATCGGACTGTAAGTTCCAGAGTTGTAAATTCCGCGGAAACGGTGGGGCGGAAGGACACGTTGTCACCGCCAAAGTTCGAGAATTCAGCCAAGGAAAAAAAATAAGCCAAACCGCGTAGAGATCGGACTGTAAGTTCCAGAGTTGTAAATTCCGCGGAAACGGTTGGGCGGAAGGACACGTAGTCACCGCCAAAGTTCGAGAATTCAGCCAAGGAAAAAAATAAGCCAAACCGCGTAGAGATCGGACTGTAAGTTCCAGTGTTGTAAATTCCGCGGAAACGGTTGGGCGGAAGGACACGTAGTCACCGCCAAAGTTCAAGAATTCAGCCAAGGAAAAAAATAAGCCAAACCGCGTAGAGATCGGACTGTAATTTCCAGAGTTGTAAATTCCGCGGAAATTGTTGGGCGGAAGGACACGTAGTCACCGCCAAAGTTCGAGAATTCAGCCAAGGAAAAAATTAAGTCAAACCGCGTAGAGATCGGACTGTAAGTTCCAGAATTGTAAATTCCGCGGAAACGGTGGGGAGGAAGGACACGTAGTCACCGCCAAAGTTCGAGAATTCAGCCAAGGAAAAAAATAAGCCAAACCGCGTAGAGATCGGACTGTAAGTACCAGAGTTGTAAATTCCGAGGAAACGGTTGGGCGGAAGGACACGTAGTCACCGCCAAAGTTCGAGAATTCAGCCAAAGAAAAAAATAAGGCAAACCGCGTAGAGATCGGACTGTAAGTTCCAGAGTTGTAAATTCCGCGGAAACGGTTGGGCGGAAGGACACGCAGTCACCGCCAAAGTTCGAGAATTCAGCCAAGGAAAAAAATAAGCCAAACCGCGTAGAGATCGGACTGTAAGTTCCAGAGTTGTAAATTCCGCGGAAACGGTTGGGCGGAAGGACACGTAGTCACCGCCAAAGTTCGAGAATTCAGCCAAGGAAAAAAATAAGCCAAACCGCGTAGAGATCGGACTGTAAGTTCCAGAGTTGTAAATTCCGCGGAAACGGTTGGGCGGAAGGACACGTAGTCACTGCCAAAGTTCGAGAATTCAGCCAAGGAAAAAAATAAGCCAAACCGCGTAGAGATCGGACTGTAAGTTCCAGAGTTGTAAATTCCGCGGAAACGGTTGGGCGGAAGGACACGTAGTCACCTCCAAAGTTCGAGAATTCAGCCAAGGAAAAAAATAAGCCAAACCGCGTAGAGATCGGACTGTAAGTTCCAGAGTTGTAAATTCCGCGGAAACGGTTGGGCGGAAGGACACGTAGTCACCGCCAAAGTTCGAGAATTCAGCCAAGGAAAAAAATAAGCCAAACCGCGTAGAGATCGGACTGTAAGTTCGAGAGTTGTAAATTCCGCGGAAACGGTTGGGCGGAAGGACACGTAGTCACCGCCAAAGTTCGAGAATTCAGCCAAGGAAAAAAATAAGCCAAACCGCGTAGAGATCGGACTGTAAGTTCCAGAGTTGTAAATTCCGCGGAAACGGTTGGGCGGAAGGACACGTAGTCACCGCCAAAGTTCGAGAATTCAGCCAAGGAAAAAAATAAGCCAAACCGCGTAGAGATCGGACTGTAAGTTCGAGAGTTGTAAATTCCGCGGAAACGGTTGGGCGGAAGGACACGTAGTCACCGCCAAAGTTCGAGAATTCAGCCAAGGAAAAAAATAAGCCAAACCGCGTAGAGATCGGACTGTAAGTTCCAGAGTTGTAAATTCCGCGGAAACGGTTGGGCGGAAGGACACGTAGTCACCTCCAAAGTTCGAGAATTCAGCCAAGGAAAAAAATAAGCCAAACCGCGTAGAGATCGGACTGTAAGTTCCAGAGTTGTAAATTCCGCGGAAACGGTTGGGCGGAAGGACACGTAGTCACCGCCAAAGTTCGAGAATTCAGCCAAGGAAAAAAATAAGCCAAACCGCGTAGAGATCGGACTGTAAGTTCCAGAGTTGTAAATTCCGCGGAAACGGTTGGGCGGAAGGACACGTAGTCACCGCCAAAGTTCGAGAATTCAGCCAAGGAAAAAAATAAGCCAAACCGCGTAGAGATCGGACTGTAAGTTCCAGAGTTGTAAATTCCGCGGAAACGGTTGGGCGGAAGGACACGTAGTCACCGCCAAAGTTCGAGAATTCAGCCAAGGAAAAAAATAAGCCAAACCACGTAGAGATCGGACTATAAGTTCCAGAGTTGTAAATTCCGCGGAAACGGTATGGCGGAAGGACACGTAGTCACCGCCAAAGTTCGAGAATTCAGCCAAGGAAAAAAATAAGCCAAACCGCGTAGAGATCGGACTGTAAGTTCCAGAGTTGTAAATTCCGCGGAAACGGTTGGGCGGAAGGACACGTAGTCACCGCCAAAGTTCGAGAATTCAGCCAAGGAAAAAAATAAGCCAAACCACGTAGAGATCGGACTATAAGTTCCAGAGTTGTAAATTCCGCGGAAACGGTTGGGCGGAAGGACACGTAGTCACTGCCAAAGTTCGAGAATTCAGCCAAGGAAAAAAATAAGCCAAACCGCGTAGAGATCGGACTGTAAGTTCCAGAGTTGTAAATTCCGCGGAAACGGTTGGGCGGAAGGACACGTAGTCACTGCCAAAGTTCGAGAATTCAGCCAAGGAAAAAAATAAGCCAAACCGCGTAGAGATCGGACTGTAAGTTCCAGAGTTGTAAATTCCGCGGAAACGGTTGGGCGGAAGGACACGTAGTCACCTCCAAAGTTCGAGAATTCAGCCAAGGAAAAAAATAAGCCAAACCGCGTAGAGATCGGACTGTAAGTTCCAGAGTTGTAAATTCCGCGGAAACGGTTGGGCGGAAGGACACGTAGTCACCGCCAAAGTTCGAGAATTCAGCCAAGGAAAAAAATAAGCCAAACCGCGTAGAGATCGGACTGTAAGTTCGAGAGTTGTAAATTCCGCGGAAACGGTTGGGCGGAAGGACACGTAGTCACCGCCAAAGTTTGAGAATTCAGCCAAGGAAAAAAATAAGCCAAACCGCGTAGAGATCGGACTGTAAGTTCCAGAGTTGTAAATTCCGCGGAAACGGTTGGGCGGAAGGACACGCAGTCACCGCCAAAGTTCGAGAATTCAGCCAAGGAAAAAAATAAGCCAAACCGCGTAGAGATCGGACTGTAAGTTCCAGAGTTGTAAATTCCGCGGAAACGGTGGGGCGGAAGGACACGTTGTCACCGCCAAAGTTCGAGAATTCAGCCAAGGAAAAAAATAAGCCAAACCGCGTAGAGATCGGACTGTAAGTTCCAGAGTTGTAAATTCCGCGGAAACGGTTGGGCGGAAGGACACGTAGTCACCGCCAAAGTTCGAGAATTCAGCCAAGGAAAAAAATAAGCCAAACCGCGTAGAGATCGGACTGTAAGTTCCAGTGTTGTAAATTCCGCGGAAACGGTTGGGCGGAAGGACACGTAGTCACCGCCAAAGTTCAAGAATTCATCCAAGGAAAAAAATAAGCCAAACCGCGTAGAGATCGGACTGTAATTTCCAGAGTTGTAAATTCCGCGGAAATTGTTGGGCGGAAGGACACGTAGTCACCGCCAAAGTTCGAGAATTCAGCCAAGGAAAAAATTAAGTCAAACCGCGTAGAGATCGGACTGTAAGTTCCAGAATTGTAAATTCCGCGGAAACGGTGGGGAGGAAGGACACGTAGTCACCGCCAAAGTTCGAGAATTCAGCCAAGGAAAAAAATAAGCCAAACCGCGTAGAGATCGGACTGTAAGTACCAGAGTTGTAAATTCCGAGGAAACGGTTGGGCGGAAGGACACGTAGTCACCGCCAAAGTTCGAGAATTCAGCCAAAGAAAAAAATAAGGCAAACCGCGTAGAGATCGGACTGTAAGTTCCAGAGTTGTAAATTCCGCGGAAACGGTTGGGCGGAAGGACACGCAGTCACCGCCAAAGTTCGAGAATTCAGCCAAGGAAAAAAATAAGCCAAACCGCGTAGAGATCGGACTGTAAGTTCCAGAGTTGTAAATTCCGCGGAAACGGTTGGGCGGAAGGACACGTAGTCACCGCCAAAGTTCGAGAATTCAGCCAAGGAAAAAAATAAGCCAAACCGCGTAGAGATCGGACTGTAAGTTCCAGAGTTGTAAATTCCGCGGAAACGGTTGGGCGGAAGGACACGTAGTCACTGCCAAAGTTCGAGAATTCAGCCAAGGAAAAAAATAAGCCAAACCGCGTAGAGATCGGACTGTAAGTTCCAGAGTTGTAAATTCCGCGGAAACGGTTGGGCGGAAGGACACGTAGTCACCTCCAAAGTTCGAGAATTCAGCCAAGGAAAAAAATAAGCCAAACCGCGTAGAGATCGGACTGTAAGTTCCAGAGTTGTAAATTCCGCGGAAACGGTTGGGCGGAAGGACACGTAGTCACCGCCAAAGTTCGAGAATTCAGCCAAGGAAAAAAATAAGCCAAACCGCGTAGAGATCGGACTGTAAGTTCCAGAGTTGTAAATTCCGCGGAAACGGTTGGGCGGAAGGACACGTAGTCACCGCCAAAGTTCGAGAATTCAGCCAAGGAAAAAAATAAGCCAAACCGCGTAGAGATCGGACTGTAAGTTCCAGAGTTGTAAATTCCGCGGAAACGGTTGGGCGGAAGGACACGCAGTCACCGCCAAAGTTCGAGAATTCAGCCAAGGAAAAAAATAAGCCAAACCGCGTAGAGATCGGACTGTAAGTTCCAGAGTTGTAAATTCCGCGGAAACGGTTGGGCGGAAGGACACGTAGTTACCGCCAAAGTTCGAGAATTCAGCCAAGGAAAAAAATAAGCCAAACCGCGTAGAGATCGGACTGTAAGTTCCAGAGTTGTAAATTCCGCGGAAACGGTTGGGCGGAAGGACACGTAGTCACCGCCAAAGTTCGAGAATTCAGCCAAGGAAAAAAATAAGCCAAACCGCGTAGAGATCGGACTGTAAGTTCCAGAGTTGTAAATTCCGCGGAAACGGTTGGGCGGAAGGACACGTAGTCACCGCCAAAGTTCGAGAATTCAGCCAAGGAAAAAAATAAGCCAAACCACGTAGAGATCGGACTGTAAGTTCCAGAGTTGTAAATTCCGCGGAAACGGTTGGGCGGAAGGACACGTAGTCACCGCCAAAGTTCGAGAATTCAGCCAAGGAAAAAAATAAGCCAAACCGCGTAGAGATCGGATGTAAGTTCCAGAATTGTAAATTCCGCGGAAACGGTGGGGCGGAAGGACACGTAGTCACCGCCAAAGTTCGAGAATTCAGCCAAGGAAAAAAATAAGCCAAACCGCGTAGAGATCGGACTGTAAGTTCCAGAGTTGTAAATTCCGCGGAAACGGTTGGGCGGAAGGACACGCAGTTACCGCCAAAGTTCGAGAATTCAGCCAAGGAAAAAAATAAGCCAAACCGCGTAGAGATCGGACTGTAAGTTCCAGAGTTGTAAATTCCGCGGAAACGGTGGGGCGGAAGGACACGTTGTCACCGCCAAAGTTCGAGAATTCAGCCAAGGAAAAAAATAAGCCAAACCGCGTAGAGATCGGACTGTAAGTTCCAGAGTTGTAAATTCCGCGGAAACGGTTGGGCGGAAGGACACGTAGTCACCGCCAAAGTTCGAGAATTCAGCCAAGGAAAAAAATAAGCCAAACCGCGTAGAGATCGGACTGTAAGTTCCAGAGTTGTAAATTCCGCGGAAACGGTTGGGTGGAAGGACACGTAGTCACCGCCAAAGTTCGAGAATTCAGCCAAGGAAAAAAATAAGCCAAACCGCGTAGAGATCGGACTGTAAGTTCCAGTGTTGTAAATTCCGCGGAAACGGTTGGGCGGAAGGACACGTAGTCACCGCCAAAGTTCAAGAATTCAGCCAAGGAAAAAAATAAGCCAAACCGCGTAGAGATCGGACTGTAATTTCCAGAGTTGTAAATTCCGCGGAAACGGTTGGGCGGAAGGACACGTAGTCACCGCCAAAGTTCGAGAATTCAGCCAAGGAAAAAATTAAGTCAAACCGCGTAGAGATCGGACTGTAAGTTCCAGAATTGTAAATTCCGCGGAAACGGTGGGGAGGAAGGACACGTAGTCATCGCCAAAGTTCGAGAATTCAGCCAAGGAAAAAAATAAGCCAAACCGCGTAGAGATCGGACTGTAAGTACCAGAGTTGTAAATTCCGAGGAAACGGGTGGGCGGAAGGACACGTAGTCACCGCCAAAGTTCGAGAATTCAGCCAAAGAAAAAAATAAGGCAAACCGCGTAGAGATCGGACTGTAAGTTCCAGAGTTGTAAATTCCGCGGAAACGGTTGGGCGGAAGGACACGCAGTCACCGCCAAAGTTCGAGAATTCAGCCAAGGAAAAAAATAAGCCAAACCGCGTAGAGATCGGACTGTAAGTTCCAGAGTTGTAAATTCCGCGGAAACGGTTGGGCGGAAGGACACGTAGTCACCGCCAAAGTTCGAGAATTCAGCCAAGGAAAAAAATAAGCCAAACCGCGTAGAGATCGGACTGTAAGTTCCAGAGTTGTAAATTCCGCTGAAACGGTTGGGCGGAAGGACACGTAGTCACCGCCAAAGTTCGAGAATTCAGCCAAGGAAAAAAATAAGCCAAACCGCGTAGAGATCGGACTGTAAGTTCCAGAGTTGTAAATTCCGCGGAAACGGTTGGGCGGAAGGACACGTAGTCACCGCCAAAGTTCGAGAATTCAGCCAAGGAAAAAAATAAGCCAAACCGCGTAGAGATCGGACTATAAGTTCCAGAGTTGTAAATTCCGCGGAAACGGTTGGGCGGAAGGACACGCAGTCACCGCCAAAGTTCGAGAATTCAGCCAAGGAAAAAAATAAGCCAAACCGCGTAGAGATCGGACTGTAAGTTCCAGAGTTGTAAATTCCGCGGGAACGGTTGGGCGGAAGGACACGTAGTCACCGCCAAAGTTCGAGAATTCAGCCAAGGAAAAAAATAAGCCAAACCGCGTAGAGATCGGACTGTAAGTTCCAGAGTTGTAAATTCCGCGGAAACGGTTGGGCGGAAGGACACATAGTCACCGCCAAAGTTCGAGAATTCAGCCAAGGAAAAAAATAAGCCAAACCGCGTAGAGATCGGACTGTAAGTTCCAGAGTTGTAAATTCCGCGGAAACGGTTGGGCGGAAGGACACGTAGTCACCGCCAAAGTTCGAGAATTCAGCCAAGGAAAAAAATAAGCCAAACCACGTAGAGATCGGACTGTAAGTTCCAGAGTTGTAAATTCCGCGGAAACGGTTGGGCGGAAGGACACGTAGTCACCGCCAAAGTTCGAGAATTCAGCCAAGGAAAAAAATAAGCCAAACCGCGTAGAGATCGGATGTAAGTTCCAGAATTGTAAATTCCACGGAAACGGTGGGGCGGAAGGACACGTAGTCACCGCCAAAGTTCGAGAATTCAGCCAAGGAAAAAAATAAGCCAAACCGCGTAGAGATCGGACTGTAAGTACCAGAGTTGTAAATTCCGCGGAAACGGTTGGGCGGAAGGACACGTAGTCACCGCCAAAGTTCGAGAATTCAGCCAAGGAAAAAAATAAGCCAAACCGCGTAGAGATCGGATGTAAGTTCCAGAATTGTAAATTCCGCGGAAACGGTGGGGCGGAAGGACACGTAGTCACCGCCAAAGTTCGAGAATTCAGCCAAGGAAAAAAATAAGCCAAACCGCGAAGAGATCGGACTGTAAGTACCAGAGTTGTAAATTCCGAGGAAACGGTTGGGCGGAAGGACACGTAGTCACCGCCAAAGTTCGAGAATTCAGCCAAGGAAAAAAATAAGCCAAACCGCGTAGAGATCGGTCTGTAAGTTCCAGAGTTGTAAATTCCGAGGAAACGGTTGGGCGGAAGGACACGTAGTCACCGCCAAAGTTCGAGAATTCAGCCAAGGAAAAAAATAAGCCAAACCGCGTAGAGATCGGTCTGTAAGTTCCAGAGTTGTAAATTCCGAGGAAACGGTTGGGCGGAAGGACACGTAGTCACCGCCAAAGATCGAGAATTCAGCCAAGGAAAAAAATAAGCCAAACCACGTAGAGATCGGACTGCAAGTTCCAGAGTTGTAAATTCCGCGGAAACGGTTGGGCGGAAGGACACGTAGTCACCGCCAAAGTTCGAGAATTCAGCCAAGGAAAAAAATAAGCCAAACCGCGTAGAGATCGGACTGCAAGTTCCAGAGTTGTAAATTCCGCGGAAACGGTTGGGCGGAAGGACACGTAGTCACCGCCAAAGTTCGAGAATTCAGCCAAGGAAAAAAATAAGCCAAACCGCGTAGAGATCGGACTGTAAGTACCAGAGTTGTAGATTCCGCGGAAACGGTTGGGAGGAAGGACACGTAGTCACCGCCAAAGTTCGAGAATTCAGCCAAGGAAAAAAATAAGCCAAACCGCGTAGAGATCGGACTGTAAGTACCAGAGTTGTAAATTCCGAGGAAACGGTTGGGCGGAAGGACACGTAGTCACCGCCAAAGTTCGAGAATTCAGCCAAGGAAAAAAATAAGCCAAACCGCGTAGAAATCGGTCTGTAAGTTCCAGAGTTGTAAATTCCGAGGAAACGGTTGGGCGGAAGGACACGTAGTCACCGCCAAAGTTCGAGAATTCAGCCAAGGAAAAAAATAAGCCAAACCACGTAGAGATCGGACTGTAAGTTCCAGAGTTGTAAATTCCGCGGAAACGGTTGGGCGGAAGGACACGTAGTCACCGCCAAAGTTCGAGAATTCAGCCAAGGAAAAAAATAAGCCAAACCGCGTAGAGATCGGATGTAAGTTCCAGAATTGTAAATTCCGCGGAAACGGTGGGGCGGAAGGACACGTAGTCACCGCCAAAGTTCGAGAATTCAGCCAAGGAAAAAAATAAGCCAAACCGCGAAGAGATCGGACTGTAAGTACCAGAGTTGTAAATTCCGAGGAAACGGTTGGGCGGAAGGACACGTAGTCACCGCCAAAGTTCGAGAATTCAGCCAAGGAAAAAAATAAGCCAAACCGCGTAGAGATCGGTCTGTAAGTTCCAGAGTTGTAAATTCCGAGGAAACGGTTGGGCGGAAGGACACGTAGTCACCGCCAAAGTTCGAGAATTCAGCCAAGGAAAAAAATAAGCCAAACCACGTAGAGATCGGACTGTAAGTACCAGAGTTGTAAATTCCGCGGAAACGGTTGGGCGGAAGGACACGTAGTCACCGCCAAAGTTCGAGAATTCAGCCAAGGAAAAAAATAAGCCAAACCGCGTAGAGATCGGACTGTAATTTCCAGAGTTGTAAATTCCGCGGAAACGGTTGGGCGGAAGGACACGTAGTCACCGCCAAAGTTCGAGAATTCAGCCAAGGAAAAAATTAAGTCAAACCGCGTAGAGATCGGACTGTAAGTTCCAGAATTGTAAATTCCGCGGAAACGGTGGGGAGGAAGGACACGTAGTCACCGCCAAAGTTCGAGAATTCAGCCAAGGAAAAAAATAAGCCAAACCGCGTAGAGATCGGACTGTAAGTACCAGAGTTGTAAATTCCGAGGAAACGGTTGGGCGGAAGGACACGTAGTCACCGCCAAAGTTCGAAAATTCAGCCAAAGAAAAAAATAAGGCAAACCGCGTAGAGATCGGACTGTAAGTTCCAGAGTTGTAAATTCCGCGGAAACGGTTGGGCGGAAGGACACGCAGTCACCGCCAAAGTTCGAGAATTCAGCCAAGGAAAAAAATAAGCCAAACCGCGTAGAGATCGGACTGTAAGTTCCAGAGTTGTAAATTCCGCGGAAACGGTTGGGCGGAAGGACACGTAGTCACCGCCAAAGTTCGAGAATTCAGCCAAGGAAAAAAATAAGCCAAACCGCGTAGAGATCGGACTGTAAGTTCCAGAGTTGTAAATTCCGCGGAAACGGTTGGGCGGAAGGACACGTAGTCACCGCCAAAGTTCGAGAATTCAGCCAAGGAAAAAAATAAGCCAAACCGCGTAGAGATCGGACTGTAAGTTCCAGAGTTGTAAATTCCGCGGAAACGGTTGGGCGGAAGGACACGCAGTCACCGCCAAAGTTCGAGAATTCAGCCAAGGAAAAAAATAAGCCAAACCGCGTAGAGATCGGACTGTAAGTTCCAGAGTTGTAAATTCCGCGGAAACGGTTGGGCGGAAGGACACGTAGTCACCGCCAAAGTTCGAGAATTCAGCCAAGGAAAAAAATAAGCCAAACCGCGTAGAGATCGGACTGTAAGTTCCAGAGTTGTAAATTCCGCGGAAACGGTTGGGCGGAAGGACACGTAGTCACCGCCAAAGTTCGAGAATTCAGCCAAGGAAAAAAATAAGCCAAACCGCGTAGAGATCGGACTGTAAGTTCCAGAGTTGTAAATTCCGCGGAAACGGTTGGGCGGAAGGACACGCAGTCACCGCCAAAGTTCGAGAATTCAGCCAAGGAAAAAAATAAGCCAAACCGCGTAGAGATCGGACTGTAAGTTCGAGAGTTGTAAATTCCGCGGAAACGGTTGGGCGGAAGGACACGTAGTCACCGCCAAAGTTCGAGAATTCAGCCAAGGAAAAAAATAAGCCAAACCGCGTAGAGATCGGACTGTAAGTTCCAGAGTTGTAAATTCCGCGGAAACGGTTGGGCGGAAGGACACGTAGTCACCGCCAAAGTTCGAGAATTCAGCCAAGGAAAAAAATAAGACAAACCGCGTAGAGATCGGACTGTAAGTTCCAGAGTTGTAAATTCCGCGGAAACGGTTGGGCGGAAGGACACGTAGTCACCGCCAAAGTTCGAGAATTCAGCCAAGGAAAAAAATAAGCCAAACCGCGTAGAGATCGGACTGTAAGTTCCAGAGTTGTAAATTCCGCGGAAAGGGTTGGGCGGAAGGACACGTAGTCACCTCCAAAGTTCGAGAATTCAGCCAAGGAAAAAAATAAGCCAAACCGCGTAGAGATCGGACTGTAAGTTCCAGAGTTGTAAATTCCGCGGAAACGGTTGGGCGGAAGGTCACGTAGTCACCGCCAAAGTTCGAGAATTCAGCCAAGGAAAAAAATAAGCCAAACCGCGTAGAGATCGGACTGTAAGTCCCAGAGTTGTAAATTCCGCGGAAACGGTTGGGCGGAAGGACACGTAGTCACCGCCAAAGTTCGAGAATTCAGCCAAGGAAAAAAATAAGACAAACCGCGTAGAGATCGGACTGTAAGTTCCAGAGTTGTAAATTCCGCGGAAACGGTTGGGCGGAAGGACACGTAGTCACCGCCAAAGTTCGAGAATTCAGCCAAGGAAAAAAATAAGCCAAACCGCGTAGAGATCGGACTGTAAGTTCCAGAGTTGTAAATTCCGCGGAAACGGTGGGGCGGAAGGACACGTTGTCACCGCCAAAGTTCGAGAATTCAGCCAAGGAAAAAAATAAGCCAAACCGCGTAGAGATCGGACTGTAAGTTCCAGAGTTGTAAATTCCGCGGAAACGGTTGGGTGGAAGGACACGTAGTCACCGCCAAAGTTCGAGAATTCAGCCAAGGAAAAAAATAAGCCAAACCGCGTAGAGATCGGACTGTAAGTTCCAGTGTTGTAAATTCCGCGGAAACGGTTGGGCGGAAGGACACGTAGTCACCGCCAAAGTTCAAGAATTCAGCCAAGGAAAAAAATAAGCCAAACCGCGTAGAGATCGGACTGTAATTTCCAGAGTTGTAAATTCCGCGGAAACGGTTGGGCGGAAGGACACGTAGTCACCGCCAAAGTTCGAGAATTCAGCCAAGGAAAAAAATAAGCCAAACCGCGTAGAGATCGGACTGTAAGTTCCAGAGTTGTAAATTCCGCGGAAACGGTTGGGCGGAAGGACACGTAGTCACCGCCAAAGTTCGAGAATTCAGCCAAGGAAAAAAATAAGACAAACCGCGTAGAGATCGGACTGTAAGTTCCAGAGTTGTAAATTCCGCGGAAACGGTTGGGCGGAAGGACACGTAGTCACCGCCAAAGTTCGAGAATTCAGCCAAGGAAAAAAATAAGCCAAACCGCGTAGAGATCGGACTGTAAGTTCCAGAGTTGTAAATTCCGCGGAAACGGTGGGGCGGAAGGACACGTTGTCACCGCCAAAGTTCGAGAATTCAGCCAAGGAAAAAAATAAGCCAAACCGCGTAGAGATCGGACTGTAAGTTCCAGAGTTGTAAATTCCGCGGAAACGGTTGGGTGGAAGGACACGTAGTCACCGCCAAAGTTCGAGAATTCAGCCAAGGAAAAAAATAAGCCAAACCGCGTAGAGATCGGACTGTAAGTTCCAGTGTTGTAAATTCCGCGGAAACGGTTGGGCGGAAGGACACGTAGTCACCGCCAAAGTTCGAGAATTCAGCCAAGGAAAAAAATAAGCCAAACCGCGTAGAGATCGGACTGTAATTTCCAGAGTTGTAAATTCCGCGGAAACGGTTGGGCGGAAGGACACGTAGTCACCGCCAAAGTTCGAGAATTCAGCCAAGGAAAAAATTAAGTCAAACCGCGTAGAGATCGGACTGTAAGTTCCAGAATTGTAAATTCCGCGGAAACGGTGGGGAGGAAGGACACGTAGTCATCGCCAAAGTTCGAGAATTCAGCCAAGGAAAAAAATAAGCCAAACCGCGTAGAGATCGGACTGTAAGTACCAGAGTTGTAAATTCCGAGGAAACGGGTGGGCGGAAGGACACGTAGTCACCGCCAAAGTTCGAGAATTCAGCCAAAGAAAAAAATAAGGCAAACCGCGTAGAGATCGGACTGTAAGTTCCAGAGTTGTAAATTCCGCGGAAACGGTTGGGCGGAAGGACACGCAGTCACCGCCAAAGTTCGAGAATTCAGCCAAGGAAAAAAATAAGCCAAACCGCGTAGAGATCGGACTGTAAGTTCCAGAGTTGTAAATTCCGCGGAAACGGTTGGGCGGAAGGACACGTAGTCACCGCCAAAGTTCGAGAATTCAGCCAAGGAAAAAAATAAGCCAAACCGCGTAGAGATCGGACTGTAAGTTCCAGAGTTGTAAATTCCGCTGAAACGGTTGGGCGGAAGGACACGTAGTCACCGCCAAAGTTCGAGAATTCAGCCAAGGAAAAAAATAAGCCAAACCGCGTAGAGATCGGACTGTAAGTTCCAGAGTTGTAAATTCCGCGGAAACGGTTGGGCGGAAGGACACGTAGTCACCGCCAAAGTTCGAGAATTCAGCCAAGGAAAAAAATAAGCCAAACCGCGTAGAGATCGGACTATAAGTTCCAGAGTTGTAAATTCCGCGGAAACGGTTGGGCGGAAGGACACGCAGTCACCGCCAAAGTTCGAGAATTCAGCCAAGGAAAAAAATAAGCCAAACCGCGTAGAGATCGGACTGTAAGTTCCAGAGTTGTAAATTCCGCGGAAACGGTTGGGCGGAAGGACACGTAGTCACCGCCAAAGTTCGAGAATTCAGCCAAGGAAAAAAATAAGCCAAACCGCGTAGAGATCGGACTGTAAGTTCCAGAGTTGTAAATTCCGCGGAAACGGTTGGGCGGAAGGACACATAGTCACCGCCAAAGTTCGAGAATTCAGCCAAGGAAAAAAATAAGCCAAACCGCGTAGAGATCGGACTGTAAGTTCCAGAGTTGTAAATTCCGCGGAAACGGTTGGGCGGAAGGACACGTAGTCACCGCCAAAGTTCGAGAATTCAGCCAAGGAAAAAAATAAGCCAAACCACGTAGAGATCGGACTGTAAGTTCCAGAGTTGTAAATTCCGCGGAAACGGTTGGGCGGAAGGACACGTAGTCACCGCCAAAGTTCGAGAATTCAGCCAAGGAAAAAAATAAGCCAAACCGCGTAGAGATCGGATGTAAGTTCCAGAATTGTAAATTCCACGGAAACGGTGGGGCGGAAGGACACGTAGTCACCGCCAAAGTTCGAGAATTCAGCCAAGGAAAAAAATAAGCCAAACCGCGTAGAGATCGGACTGTAAGTACCAGAGTTGTAAATTCCGCGGAAACGGTTGGGCGGAAGGACACGTAGTCACCGCCAAAGTTCGAGAATTCAGCCAAGGAAAAAAATAAGCCAAACCGCGTAGAGATCGGATGTAAGTTCCAGAATTGTAAATTCCGCGGAAACGGTGGGGCGGAAGGACACGTAGTCACCGCCAAAGTTCGAGAATTCAGCCAAGGAAAAAAATAAGCCAAACCGCGAAGAGATCGGACTGTAAGTACCAGAGTTGTAAATTCCGAGGAAACGGTTGGGCGGAAGGACACGTAGTCACCGCCAAAGTTCGAGAATTCAGCCAAGGAAAAAAATAAGCCAAACCGCGTAGAGATCGGTCTGTAAGTTCCAGAGTTGTAAATTCCGAGGAAACGGTTGGGCGGAAGGACACGTAGTCACCGCCAAAGTTCGAGAATTCAGCCAAGGAAAAAAATAAGCCAAACCGCGTAGAGATCGGTCTGTAAGTTCCAGAGTTGTAAATTCCGAGGAAACGGTTGGGCGGAAGGACACGTAGTCACCGCCAAAGATCGAGAATTCAGCCAAGGAAAAAAATAAGCCAAACCACGTAGAGATCGGACTGCAAGTTCCAGAGTTGTAAATTCCGCGGAAACGGTTGGGCGGAAGGACACGTAGTCACCGCCAAAGTTCGAGAATTCAGCCAAGGAAAAAAATAAGCCAAACCGCGTAGAGATCGGTTTGTAAGTTCCAGAGTTATAAATTCCGCGGAAACGGTTGGGCGGAAGGACACGTAGTCACCGCCAAAGTTCGAGAATTCATCCAAGGAAAAAAATAAGCCAAACCGCGTAGAGATCGGACTGTAAGTTCCAGAGTTGTAGATTCCGCGGAAACGGTTGGGAGGAAGGACACGTAGTCACCGCCAAAGTTCGAGAATTCAGCCAAGGAAAAAAATAAGCCAAACCGCGTAGAGATCGGACTGTAAGTACCAGAGTTGTAAATTCCGAGGAAACGGTTGGGCGGAAGGACACGTAGTCACCGCCAAAGTTCGAGAATTCAGCCAAGGAAAAAAATAAGCCAAACCGCGTAGAGATCGGTCTGTAAGTTCCAGAGTTGTAAATTCCGAGGAAACGGTTGGGCGGAAGGACACGTAGTCACCGCCAAAGTTCGAGAATTCAGCCAAGGAAAAAAATAAGCCAAACCACGTAGAGATCGGACTGTAAGTTCCAGAGTTGTAAATTCCGCGGAAACGGTTGGGCGGAAGGACACGTAGTCACCGCCAAAGTTCGAGAATTCAGCCAAGGAAAAAAATAAGCCAAACCGCGTAGAGATCGGACTGTAAGTTCCAGAGTTGTAAATTCCGCGGAAACGGTTGGGCGGAAGGACACATAGTCACCGCCAAAGTTCGAGAATTCAGCCAAGGAAAAAAATAAGCCAAACCGCGTAGAGATCGGACTGTAAGTTCCAGAGTTGTAAATTCCGCGGAAACGGTTGGGCGGAAGGACACGTAGTCACCGCCAAAGTTCGAGAATTCAGCCAAGGAAAAAAATAAGCCAAACCACGTAGAGATCGGACTGTAAGTTCCAGAGTTGTAAATTCCGCGGAAACGGTTGGGCGGAAGGACACGTAGTCACCGCCAAAGTTCGAGAATTCAGCCAAGGAAAAAAATAAGCCAAACCGCGTAGAGATCGGATGTAAGTTCCAGAATTGTAAATTCCACGGAAACGGTGGGGCGGAAGGACACGTAGTCACCGCCAAAGTTCGAGAATTCAGCCAAGGAAAAAAATAAGCCAAACCGCGTAGAGATCGGACTGTAAGTACCAGAGTTGTAAATTCCGCGGAAACGGTTGGGCGGAAGGACACGTAGTCACCGCCAAAGTTCGAGAATTCAGCCAAGGAAAAAAATAAGCCAAACCGCGTAGAGATCGGATGTAAGTTCCAGAATTGTAAATTCCGCGGAAACGGTGGGGCGGAAGGACACGTAGTCACCGCCAAAGTTCGAGAATTCAGCCAAGGAAAAAAATAAGCCAAACCGCGAAGAGATCGGACTGTAAGTACCAGAGTTGTAAATTCCGAGGAAACGGTTGGGCGGAAGGACACGTAGTCACCGCCAAAGTTCGAGAATTCAGCCAAGGAAAAAAATAAGCCAAACCGCGTAGAGATCGGTCTGTAAGTTCCAGAGTTGTAAATTCCGAGGAAACGGTTGGGCGGAAGGACACGTAGTCACCGCCAAAGTTCGAGAATTCAGCCAAGGAAAAAAATAAGCCAAACCGCGTAGAGATCGGTCTGTAAGTTCCAGAGTTGTAAATTCCGAGGAAACGGTTGGGCGGAAGGACACGTAGTCACCGCCAAAGATCGAGAATTCAGCCAAGGAAAAAAATAAGCCAAACCACGTAGAGATCGGACTGCAAGTTCCAGAGTTGTAAATTCCGCGGAAACGGTTGGGCGGAAGGACACGTAGTCACCGCCAAAGTTCGAGAATTCAGCCAAGGAAAAAAATAAGCCAAACCGCGTAGAGATCGGTTTGTAAGTTCCAGAGTTATAAATTCCGCGGAAACGGTTGGGCGGAAGGACACGTAGTCACCGCCAAAGTTCGAGAATTCATCCAAGGAAAAAAATAAGCCAAACCGCGTAGAGATCGGACTGTAAGTTCCAGAGTTGTAGATTCCGCGGAAACGGTTGGGAGGAAGGACACGTAGTCACCGCCAAAGTTCGAGAATTCAGCCAAGGAAAAAAATAAGCCAAACCGCGTAGAGATCGGACTGTAAGTACCAGAGTTGTAAATTCCGAGGAAACGGTTGGGCGGAAGGACACGTAGTCACCGCCAAAGTTCGAGAATTCAGCCAAGGAAAAAAATAAGCCAAACCGCGTAGAGATCGGTCTGTAAGTTCCAGAGTTGTAAATTCCGAGGAAACGGTTGGGCGGAAGGACACGTAGTCACCGCCAAAGTTCGAGAATTCAGCCAAGGAAAAAAATAAGCCAAACCACGTAGAGATCGGACTGTAAGTTCCAGAGTTGTAAATTCCGCGGAAACGGTTGGGCGGAAGGACACGTAGTCACCGCCAAAGTTCGAGAATTCAGCCAAGGAAAAAAATAAGCCAAACCGCGTAGAGATCGGATGTAAGTTCCAGAATTGTAAATTCCGCGGAAACGGTGGGGCGGAAGGACACGTAGTCACCGCCAAAGTTCGAGAATTCAGCCAAGGAAAAAAATAAGCCAAACCGCGAAGAGATCGGACTGTAAGTACCAGAGTTGTAAATTCCGAGGAAACGGTTGGGCGGAAGGACACGTAGTCACCGCCAAAGTTCGAGAATTCAGCCAAGGAAAAAAATAAGCCAAACCGCGTAGAGATCGGTCTGTAAGTTCCAGAGTTGTAAATTCCGAGGAAACGGTTGGGCGGAAGGACACGTAGTCACCGCCAAAGTTCGAGAATTCAGCCAAGGAAAAAAATAAGCCAAACCACGTAGAGATCGGACTGTAAGTACCAGAGTTGTAAATTCCGCGGAAACGGTTGGGCGGAAGGACACGTAGTCACCGCCAAAGTTCGAGAATTCAGCCAAGGAAAAAAATAAGCCAAACCGCGTAGAGATCGGACTGTAATTTCCAGAGTTGTAAATTCCGCGGAAACGGTTGGGCGGAAGGACACGTAGTCACCGCCAAAGTTCGAGAATTCAGCCAAGGAAAAAATTAAGTCAAACCGCGTAGAGATCGGACTGTAAGTTCCAGAATTGTAAATTCCGCGGAAACGGTGGGGAGGAAGGACACGTAGTCACCGCCAAAGTTCGAGAATTCAGCCAAGGAAAAAAATAAGCCAAACCGCGTAGAGATCGGACTGTAAGTACCAGAGTTGTAAATTCCGAGGAAACGGTTGGGCGGAAGGACACGTAGTCACCGCCAAAGTTCGAAAATTCAGCCAAAGAAAAAAATAAGGCAAACCGCGTAGAGATCGGACTGTAAGTTCCAGAGTTGTAAATTCCGCGGAAACGGTTGGGCGGAAGGACACGCAGTCACCGCCAAAGTTCGAGAATTCAGCCAAGGAAAAAAATAAGCCAAACCGCGTAGAGATCGGTCTGTAAGTTCCAGAGTTGTAAATTCCGAGGAAACGGTTGGGCGGAAGGACACGTAGTCACCGCCAAAGTTCGAGAATTCAGCCAAGGAAAAAAATAAGCCAAACCGCGTAGAGATCGGTCTGTAAGTTCCAGAGTTGTAAATTCCGAGGAAACGGTTGGGCGGAAGGACACGTAGTCACCGCCAAAGATCGAGAATTCAGCCAAGGAAAAAAATAAGCCAAACCACGTAGAGATCGGACTGCAAGTTCCAGAGTTGTAAATTCCGCGGAAACGGTTGGGCGGAAGGACACGTAGTCACCGCCAAAGTTCGAGAATTCAGCCAAGGAAAAAAATAAGCCAAACCGCGTAGAGATCGGACTGTAAGTTCCAGAGTTGTAAATTCCGAGGAAACGGTTGGGCGGAAGGACACGTAGTCACCGCCAAAGATCGAGAATTCAGCCAAGGAAAAAAATAAGCCAAACCACGTAGAGATCGGACTGCAAGTTCCAGAGTTGTAAATTCCGCGGAAACGGTTGGGCGGAAGGACACGTAGTCACCGCCAAAGTTCGAGAATTCAGCCAAGGAAAAAAATAAGCCAAACCGCGTAGAGATCGGTTTGTAAGTTCCAGAGTTATAAATTCCGCGGAAACGGTTGGGCGGAAGGACACGTAGTCACCGCCAAAGTTCGAGAATTCATCCAAGGAAAAAAATAAGCCAAACCGCGTAGAGATCGGACTGTAAGTTCCAGAGTTGTAGATTCCGCGGAAACGGTTGGGAGGAAGGACACGTAGTCACCGCCAAAGTTCGAGAATTCAGCCAAGGAAAAAAATAAGCCAAACCGCGTAGAGATCGGACTGTAAGTACCAGAGTTGTAAATTCCGAGGAAACGGTTGGGCGGAAGGACACGTAGTCACCGCCAAAGTTCGAGAATTCAGCCAAGGAAAAAAATAAGCCAAACCGCGTAGAGATCGGTCTGTAAGTTCCAGAGTTGTAAATTCCGAGGAAACGGTTGGGCGGAAGGACACGTAGTCACCGCCAAAGTTCGAGAATTCAGCCAAGGAAAAAAATAAGCCAAACCACGTAGAGATCGGACTGTAAGTTCCAGAGTTGTAAATTCCGCGGAAACGGTTGGGCGGAAGGACACGTAGTCACCGCCAAAGTTCGAGAATTCAGCCAAGGAAAAAAATAAGCCAAACCGCGTAGAGATCGGATGTAAGTTCCAGAATTGTAAATTCCGCGGAAACGGTGGGGCGGAAGGACACGTAGTCACCGCCAAAGTTCGAGAATTCAGCCAAGGAAAAAAATAAGCCAAACCGCGAAGAGATCGGACTGTAAGTACCAGAGTTGTAAATTCCGAGGAAACGGTTGGGCGGAAGGACACGTAGTCACCGCCAAAGTTCGAGAATTCAGCCAAGGAAAAAAATAAGCCAAACCGCGTAGAGATCGGTCTGTAAGTTCCAGAGTTGTAAATTCCGAGGAAACGGTTGGGCGGAAGGACACGTAGTCACCGCCAAAGTTCGAGAATTCAGCCAAGGAAAAAAATAAGCCAAACCACGTAGAGATCGGACTGTAAGTACCAGAGTTGTAAATTCCGCGGAAACGGTTGGGCGGAAGGACACGTAGTCACCGCCAAAGTTCGAGAATTCAGCCAAGGAAAAAAATAAGCCAAACCGCGTAGAGATCGGACTGTAATTTCCAGAGTTGTAAATTCCGCGGAAACGGTTGGGCGGAAGGACACGTAGTCACCGCCAAAGTTCGAGAATTCAGCCAAGGAAAAAATTAAGTCAAACCGCGTAGAGATCGGACTGTAAGTTCCAGAATTGTAAATTCCGCGGAAACGGTGGGGAGGAAGGACACGTAGTCACCGCCAAAGTTCGAGAATTCAGCCAAGGAAAAAAATAAGCCAAACCGCGTAGAGATCGGACTGTAAGTACCAGAGTTGTAAATTCCGAGGAAACGGTTGGGCGGAAGGACACGTAGTCACCGCCAAAGTTCGAAAATTCAGCCAAAGAAAAAAATAAGGCAAACCGCGTAGAGATCGGACTGTAAGTTCCAGAGTTGTAAATTCCGCGGAAACGGTTGGGCGGAAGGACACGCAGTCACCGCCAAAGTTCGAGAATTCAGCCAAGGAAAAAAATAAGCCAAACCGCGTAGAGATCGGACTGTAAGTTCCAGAGTTGTAAATTCCGCGGAAACGGTTGGGCGGAAGGACACGTAGTCACCGCCAAAGTTCGAGAATTCAGCCAAGGAAAAAAATAAGCCAAACCGCGTAGAGATCGGACTGTAAGTTCCAGAGTTGTAAATTCCGCGGAAACGGTTGGGCGGAAGGACACGTAGTCACCGCCAAAGTTCGAGAATTCAGCCAAGGAAAAAAATAAGCCAAACCGCGTAGAGATCGGACTGTAAGTTCCAGAGTTGTAAATTCCGCGGAAACGGTTGGGCGGAAGGACACGCAGTCACCGCCAAAGTTCGAGAATTCAGCCAAGGAAAAAAATAAGCCAAACCGCGTAGAGATCGGACTGTAAGTTCCAGAGTTGTAAATTCCGCGGAAACGGTTGGGCGGAAGGACACGTAGTCACCGCCAAAGTTCGAGAATTCAGCCAAGGAAAAAAATAAGCCAAACCGCGTAGAGATCGGACTGTAAGTTCCAGAGTTGTAAATTCCGCGGAAACGGTTGGGCGGAAGGACACGTAGTCACCGCCAAAGTTCGAGAATTCAGCCAAGGAAAAAAATAAGCCAAACCGCGTAGAGATCGGACTGTAAGTTCCAGAGTTGTAAATTCCGCGGAAACGGTTGGGCGGAAGGACACGCAGTCACCGCCAAAGTTCGAGAATTCAGCCAAGGAAAAAAATAAGCCAAACCGCGTAGAGATCGGACTGTAAGTTCGAGAGTTGTAAATTCCGCGGAAACGGTTGGGCGGAAGGACACGTAGTCACCGCCAAAGTTCGAGAATTCAGCCAAGGAAAAAAATAAGGCAAACCGCGTAGAGATCGGACTGTAAGTTCCAGAGTTGTAAATTCCGCGGAAACGGTTGGGCGGAAGGACACGTAGTCACCGCCAAAGTTCGAGAATTCAGCCAAGGAAAAAAATAAGACAAACCGCGTAGAGATCGGACTGTAAGTTCCAGAGTTGTAAATTCCGCGGAAACGGTTGGGCGGAAGGACACGTAGTCACCGCCAAAGTTCGAGAATTCAGCCAAGGAAAAAAATAAGCCAAACCGCGTAGAGATCGGACTGTAAGTTCCAGAGTTGTAAATTCCGCGGAAAGGGTTGGGCGGAAGGACACGTAGTCACCTCCAAAGTTCGAGAATTCAGCCAAGGAAAAAAATAAGCCAAACCGCGTAGAGATCGGACTGTAAGTTCCAGAGTTGTAAATTCCGCGGAAACGGTTGGGCGGAAGGTCACGTAGTCACCGCCAAAGTTCGAGAATTCAGCCAAGGAAAAAAATAAGCCAAACCGCGTAGAGATCGGACTGTAAGTTCCAGAGTTGTAAATTCCGCGGAAACGGTTGGGCGGAAGGACACGTAGTCACCGCCAAAGTTCGAGAATTCAGCCAAGGAAAAAAATAAGACAAACCGCGTAGAGATCGGACTGTAAGTTCCAGAGTTGTAAATTCCGCGGAAACGGTTGGGCGGAAGGACACGTAGTCACCGCCAAAGTTCGAGAATTCAGCCAAGGAAAAAAATAAGCCAAACCGCGTAGAGATCGGACTGTAAGTTCCAGAGTTCTAAATTCCGCGGAAACGGTTGGGCGGAAGGACACGTAGTCACCGCCAAAGTTCGAGAATTCAGCCAAGGAAAAAAATAAGCCAAACCGCGTAGAGATCGGACTGTAAGTTCCAGAGTTGTAAATTCCGCGGAAACGGTTGGGCGGAAGGACACGTAGTCACCGCCAAAGTTCGAGAATTCAGCCAAGGAAAAAAATAAGCCAAACCGCGTAGAGATCGGACTGTAAGTTCCAGAGTTGTAAATTCCGCGGAAACGGTTGGGCGGAAGGACACGTAGTCACCGCCAAAGTTCGAGAATTCAGCCAAGGAAAAAAATAAGCCAAACCGCGTAGAGATCGGACTGTAAGTTCGAGAGTTGTAAATTCCGCGGAAACGGTTGGGCGGAAGGACACGTAGACACCGCCAAAGTTCGAGAATTCAGCCAAGGAAAAAAATAAGTTAAACCGCGTAGAGATCGGACTGTAAGTTCCAGAGTTGTAAATTCCGCGGAAACGGTTGGGCGGAAGGACACGTAGTCACCGCCAAAGTTCGAGAATTCAGCCAAGGAAAAAAATAAGCCAAACCGCGTAGAGATCGGACTGTAAGTTCGAGAGTTGTAAATTCCGCGGAAACGGTTGGGCGGAAGGACACGTAGTCACCGCCAAAGTTCGAGAATTCAGCCAAGGAAAAAAATAAGCCAAACCGCGTAGAGATCGGACTGGAAGTTCCAGAGTTGTAAATTCCGCGGAAACGGTTGGGCGGAAGGACACGTAGTCACCGCCAAAGTTCGAGAATTCAGCCAAGGAAAAAAATAAGCCAAACCGCGTAGAGATCGGACTGTAAGTTCGAGAGTTGTAAATTCCGCGGAAACGGTTGGGCGGAAGGACACGTAGTCACCGCCAAAGTTCGAGAATTCAGCCAAGGAAAAAAATAAGCCAAACCGCGTAGAGATCGGACTGTAAGTTCCAGAGTTGTAAATTCCGCGGAAACGGTTGGGCGGAAGGACACGTAGTCACCGCCAAAGTTCGAGAATTCAGCCAAGGAAAAAAATAAGCCAAACCGCGTAGAGATCGGACTGTAAGTTCCAGAGTTGTAAATTCCGCGGAAACGGTTGCGCGAAAGGACACGTAGTCACCGCCAAAGTTCGAGAATTCAGCCAAGGAAAAAAATAAGCCAAACCACGTAGAGATCGGACTGTAAGTTCCAGAGTTGTAAATTCCGCGGAAACGGTTGGGCGGAAGGACACGTAGTTACCGCCAAAGTTCGAGAATTCAGCCAAGGAAAAAAATAAGCCAAACCGCGTAGAGATCGGACTGTAAGTTCCAGAGTTGTAAATTCCGCGGAAACGGTTGGGCGGAAGGACACGTAGTCACCGCCAAAGTTCGAGAATTCAGCCAAGGAAAAAAATAAGCCAAACCGCGTAGAGATCGGACTGTAAGTTCCAGTGTTGTAAATTCCGCGGAAACGGTTGGGCGGAAGGACACGTAGTCACCGCCAAAGTTCAAGAATTCAGCCAAGGAAAAAAATAAGCCAAACCGCGTAGAGATCGGACTGTAATTTCCAGAGTTGTAAATTCCGCGGAAACGGTTGGGCGGAAGGACACGTAGTCACCGCCAAAGTTCGAGAATTCAGCCAAGGAAAAAATTAAGTCAAACCGCGTAGAGATCGGACTGTAAGTTCCAGAATTGTAAATTCCGCGGAAACGGTGGGGAGGAAGGACACGTAGTCACCGCCAAAGTTCGAGAATTCAGCCAAGGAAAAAAATAAGCCAAACCGCGTAGAGATCGGACTGTAAGTACCAGAGTTGTAAATTCCGAGGAAACGGTTGGGCGGAAGGACACGTAGTCACCGCCAAAGTTCGAGAATTCAGCCAAGGAAAAAAATAAGCCAAACCGCGTAGAGATCGGACTGTAAGTTCCAGAGTTGTATATTCCGCGGAAACGGTTGGGCGGAAGGACACGTAGTCACCGCCAAAGTTCGAGAATTCATCCAAGGAAAAAAATAAGCCAAACCGCGTAGAGATCGGACTGTAAGTTCCAGAGTTGTAAATTCCGCGGAAACGGTTGGGCGGAAGGACACGTAGTCACCGCCAAAATTCGAGAATTCAGCCAAGGAAAAAAATAAGTTAAACCGCGTAGAGATCGGACTGTAAGTTCCAGAGTTGTAAATTCCGCGGAAACGGTTGGGCGGAAGGACACGTAGTCACCGCCAAAGTTCGAGAATTCAGCCAAGGAAAAAAATAAGCCAAACCGCGTAGAGATCGGACTGTAAGTTCGAGAGTTGTAAATTCCGCGGAAACGGTTGGGCGGAAGGACACGTAGTCACCGCCAAAGTTCGAGAATTCAGCCAAGGAAAAAAATAAGCCAAACCGCGTAGAGATCGGACTGTAAGTTCCAGAGTTGTAAATTCCGCGGAAACGGTTGGGCGGAAGGACACGTAGTTACCGCCAAAGTTCGAGAATTCAGCCAAGGAAAAAAATAAGCCAAACCGCGTAGAGATCGGACAGTAAGTTCCAGAGTTGTAAATTCCGCGGAAACGGTTGGGCGGAAGGACACGTAGTCACCTCCAAAGTTCGAGAATTCAGCCAAGGAAAAAAATAAGCCAAACCACGTAGAGATCGGACTATAAGTTCCAGAGTTGTAAATTCCGCGGAAACGGTTGGGCGGAAGGACACGTAGTCACCTCCAAAGTTCGAGAATTCAGCCAAGGAAAAAAATAAGCCAAACCGCGTAGAGATCGGACTGTAAGTTCCAGAGTTGTAAATTCCGCGGAAACGGTTGGGCGGAAGGACACGTAGTCACCTCCAAAGTTCGAGAATTCAGCCAAGGAAAAAAATAAGCCAAACCGCGTAGAGATCGGACTGTAAGTTCCAGAGTTGTAAATTCCGCGGAAACGGTTGGGCGGAAGGACACGTAGTCACCGCCAAAGTTCGAGAATTCAGCCAAGGAAAAAAATAAGCCAAACCGCGTAGAGATCGGACTGTAAGTTCCAGAGTTGTAAATTCCGCGGAAACGGTTGGGCGGAAGGACACGCAGTCACCGCCAAAGTTCGAGAATTCAGCCAAGGAAAAAAATAAGCCAAACCGCGTAGAGATCGGACTGTAAGTTCCAGAGTTGTAAATTCCGCGGAAACGGTTGGGCGGAAGGACACGTAGTCACCGCCAAAGTTCGAGAATTCAGCCAAGGAAAAAAATAAGCCAAACCGCGTAGAGATCGGACTGTAAGTTCCAGAGTTGTAAATTCCGCGGAAACGGTTGGGCGGAAGGACACGTAGTCACCGCCAAAGTTCGAGAATTCAGCCAAGGAAAAAAATAAGCCAAACCGCGTAGAGATCGGACTGTAAGTTCCAGAGTTGTAAATTCCGCGGAAACGGTTGGGCGGAAGGACACGCAGTCACCGCCAAAGTTCGAGAATTCAGCCAAGGAAAAAAATAAGCCAAACCGCGTAGAGATCGGACTGTAAGTTCGAGAGTTGTAAATTCCGCGGAAACGGTTGGGCGGAAGGACACGTAGTCACCGCCAAAGTTCGAGAATTCAGCCAAGGAAAAAAATAAGCCAAACCGCGTAGAGATCGGACTGTAAGTTCCAGAGTTGTAAATTCCGCGGAAACGGTTGGGCGGAAGGACACGTAGTCACCGCCAAAGTTCGAGAATTCAGCCAAGGAAAAAAATAAGACAAACCGCGTAGAGATCGGACTGTAAGTTCCAGAGTTGTAAATTCCGCGGACACGGTTGGGCGGAAGGACACGTAGTCACCGCCAAAGTTCGAGAATTCAGCCAAGGAAAAAAATAAGCCAAACCGCGTAGAGATCGGACTGTAAGTTCCAGAGTTGTAAATTCCGCGGAAACGGTTGGGCGGAAGGACACGTAGTCACCTCCAAAGTTCGAGAATTCAGCCAAGGAAAAAAATAAGCCAAACCTTGTAGAGATCGGACTGTAAGTTCGAGAGTTGTAAATTCCGCGGAAACGGTTGGGCGGAAGGACACGTAGTCACCGCCAAAGTTCGAGAATTCATCCAAGGAAAAAAATAAGCCAAACCGCGTAGAGATCGGACTGTAAGTTCCAGAGTTGTAAATTCCGCGGAAACGGTTGGGCGGAAGGACACGTAGTCACCGCCAAAATTCGAGAATTCAGCCAAGGAAAAAAATAAGTTAAACCGCGTAGAGATCGGACTGTAAGTTCCAGAGTTGTAAATTCCGCGGAAACGGTTGGGCGGAAGGACACGTAGTCACCGCCAAAGTTCGAGAATTCAGCCAAGGAAAAAAATATGCCAAACCGCGTAGAGATCGGACTGTAAGTTCGAGAGTTGTAAATTCCGCGGAAACGGTTGGGCGGAAGGACACGTAGTCACCGCCAAAGTTCGAGAATTCAGCCAAGGAAAAAAATAAGCCAAACCGCGTAGAGATCGGACTGGAAGTTCCAGAGTTGTAAATTCCGCGGAAACGGTTGGGCGGAAGGACACGTAGTCACCGCCAAAGTTCGAGAATTCAGCCAAGGAAAAAAATAAGCCAAACCGCGTAGAGATCGGACTGTAAGTTCGAGAGTTGTAAATTCCGCGGAAACGGATGGGCGGAAGGACACGTAGTCACCGCCAAAGTTCGAGAATTCAGCCAAGGAAAAAAATAAGCCAAACCGCGTAGAGATTGGACTGTAAGTTCCAGAGTTGTAAATTCCGCGGAAACGGTTGGGCGGAAGGACACGTAGTCACCGCCAAAGTTCGAGAATTCAGCCAAGGAAAAAAATAAGCCAAACCGCGTAGAGATCGGACTGTAAGTTCCAGAGTTGTAAATTCCGCGGAAACGGTTGCGCGAAAGGACACGTAGTCACCGCCAAAGTTCGAGAATTCAGCCAAGGAAAAAAATAAGCCAAACCACGTAGAGATCGGACTGTAAGTTCCAGAGTTGTAAATTCCGCGGAAACGGTTGGGCGGAAGGACACGTAGTTACCGCCAAAGTTCGAGAATTCAGCCAAGGAAAAAAATAAGCCAAACCGCGTAGAGATCGGACTGTAAGTTCCAGAGTTGTAAATTCCGCGGAAACGGTTGGGCGGAAGGACACGTAGTCACCGCCAAAGTTCGAGAATTCAGCCAAGGAAAAAAATAAGCCAAACCGCGTAGAGATCGGACTGTAAGTTCCAGTGTTGTAAATTCCGCGGAAACGGTTGGGCGGAAGGACACGTAGTCACCGCCAAAGTTCAAGAATTCAGCCAAGGAAAAAAATAAGCCAAACCGCGTAGAGATCGGACTGTAATTTCCAGAGTTGTAAATTCCGCGGAAACGGTTGGGCGGAAGGACACGTAGTCACCGCCAAAGTTCGAGAATTCAGCCAAGGAAAAAATTAAGTCAAACCGCGTAGAGATCGGACTGTAAGTTCCAGAATTGTAAATTCCGCGGAAACGGTGGGGAGGAAGGACACGTAGTCACCGCCAAAGTTCGAGAATTCAGCCAAGGAAAAAAATAAGCCAAACCGCGTAGAGATCGGACTGTAAGTACCAGAGTTGTAAATTCCGAGGAAACGGTTGGGCGGAAGGACACGTAGTCACCGCCAAAGTTCGAGAATTCAGCCAAGGAAAAAAATAAGCCAAACCGCGTAGAGATCGGACTGTAAGTTCCAGAGTTGTATATTCCGCGGAAACGGTTGGGCGGAAGGACACGTAGTCACCGCCAAAGTTCGAGAATTCATCCAAGGAAAAAAATAAGCCAAACCGCGTAGAGATCGGACTGTAAGTTCCAGAGTTGTAAATTCCGCGGAAACGGTTGGGCGGAAGGACACGTAGTCACCGCCAAAATTCGAGAATTCAGCCAAGGAAAAAAATAAGTTAAACCGCGTAGAGATCGGACTGTAAGTTCCAGAGTTGTAAATTCCGCGGAAACGGTTGGGCGGAAGGACACGTAGTCACCGCCAAAGTTCGAGAATTCAGCCAAGGAAAAAAATAAGCCAAACCGCGTAGAGATCGGACTGTAAGTTCGAGAGTTGTAAATTCCGCGGAAACGGTTGGGCGGAAGGACACGTAGTCACCGCCAAAGTTCGAGAATTCAGCCAAGGAAAAAAATAAGCCAAACCGCGTAGAGATCGGACTGTAAGTTCCAGAGTTGTAAATTCCGCGGAAACGGTTGGGCGGAAGGACACGTAGTTACCGCCAAAGTTCGAGAATTCAGCCAAGGAAAAAAATAAGCCAAACCGCGTAGAGATCGGACAGTAAGTTCCAGAGTTGTAAATTCCGCGGAAACGGTTGGGCGGAAGGACACGTAGTCACCTCCAAAGTTCGAGAATTCAGCCAAGGAAAAAAATAAGCCAAACCACGTAGAGATCGGACTATAAGTTCCAGAGTTGTAAATTCCGCGGAAACGGTTGGGCGGAAGGACACGTAGTCACCTCCAAAGTTCGAGAATTCAGCCAAGGAAAAAAATAAGCCAAACCGCGTAGAGATCGGACTGTAAGTTCCAGAGTTGTAAATTCCGCGGAAACGGTTGGGCGGAAGGACACGTAGTCACCTCCAAAGTTCGAGAATTCAGCCAAGGAAAAAAATAAGCCAAACCGCGTAGAGATCGGACTGTAAGTTCCAGAGTTGTAAATTCCGCGGAAACGGTTGGGCGGAAGGACACGTAGTCACCGCCAAAGTTCGAGAATTCAGCCAAGGAAAAAAATAAGCCAAACCGCGTAGAGATCGGACTGTAAGTTCCAGAGTTGTAAATTCCGCGGAAACGGTTGGGCGGAAGGACACGCAGTCACCGCCAAAGTTCGAGAATTCAGCCAAGGAAAAAAATAAGCCAAACCGCGTAGAGATCGGACTGTAAGTTCCAGAGTTGTAAATTCCGCGGAAACGGTTGGGCGGAAGGACACGTAGTCACCGCCAAAGTTCGAGAATTCAGCCAAGGAAAAAAATAAGCCAAACCGCGTAGAGATCGGACTGTAAGTTCCAGAGTTGTAAATTCCGCGGAAACGGTTGGGCGGAAGGACACGTAGTCACCGCCAAAGTTCGAGAATTCAGCCAAGGAAAAAAATAAGCCAAACCGCGTAGAGATCGGACTGTAAGTTCCAGAGTTGTAAATTCCGCGGAAACGGTTGGGCGGAAGGACACGCAGTCACCGCCAAAGTTCGAGAATTCAGCCAAGGAAAAAAATAAGCCAAACCGCGTAGAGATCGGACTGTAAGTTCGAGAGTTGTAAATTCCGCGGAAACGGTTGGGCGGAAGGACACGTAGTCACCGCCAAAGTTCGAGAATTCAGCCAAGGAAAAAAATAAGCCAAACCGCGTAGAGATCGGACTGTAAGTTCCAGAGTTGTAAATTCCGCGGAAACGGTTGGGCGGAAGGACACGTAGTCACCGCCAAAGTTCGAGAATTCAGCCAAGGAAAAAAATAAGACAAACCGCGTAGAGATCGGACTGTAAGTTCCAGAGTTGTAAATTCCGCGGACACGGTTGGGCGGAAGGACACGTAGTCACCGCCAAAGTTCGAGAATTCAGCCAAGGAAAAAAATAAGCCAAACCGCGTAGAGATCGGACTGTAAGTTCCAGAGTTGTAAATTCCGCGGAAACGGTTGGGCGGAAGGACACGTAGTCACCTCCAAAGTTCGAGAATTCAGCCAAGGAAAAAAATAAGCCAAACCTTGTAGAGATCGGACTGTAAGTTCGAGAGTTGTAAATTCCGCGGAAACGGTTGGGCGGAAGGACACGTAGTCACCGCCAAAGTTCGAGAATTCATCCAAGGAAAAAAATAAGCCAAACCGCGTAGAGATCGGACTGTAAGTTCCAGAGTTGTAAATTCCGCGGAAACGGTTGGGCGAAAGGACACGTAGTCACCGCCAAAATTCGAGAATTCAGCCAAGGAAAAAAATAAGTTAAACCGCGTAGAGATCGGACTGTAAGTTCCAGAGTTGTAAATTCCGCGGAAACGGTTGGGCGGAAGGACACGTAGTCACCGCCAAAGTTCGAGAATTCAGCCAAGGAAAAAAATAAGCCAAACCGCGTAGAGATCGGACTGTAAGTTCGAGAGTTGTAAATTCCGCGGAAACGGTTGGGCGGAAGGACACGTAGTCACCGCCAAAGTTCGAGAATTCAGCCAAGGAAAAAAATAAGCCAAACCGCGTAGAGATCGGACTGTAAGTTCCAGAGTTGTAAATTCCGCGGAAACGGTTGGGCGGAAGGACACGTAGTTACCGCCAAAGTTCGAGAATTCAGCCAAGGAAAAAAATAAGCCAAACCGCGTAGAGATCGGACAGTAAGTTCCAGAGTTGTAAATTCCGCGGAAACGGTTGGGCGGAAGGACACGTAGTCACCTCCAAAGTTCGAGAATTCAGCCAAGGAAAAAAATAAGCCAAACCACGTAGAGATCGGACTATAAGTTCCAGAGTTGTAAATTCCGCGGAAACGGTTGGGCGGAAGGACACGTAGTCACCTCCAAAGTTCGAGAATTCAGCCAAGGAAAAAAATAAGCCAAACCGCGTAGAGATCGGACTGTAAGTTCCAGAGTTGTAAATTCCGCGGAAACGGTTGGGCGGAAGGACACGTAGTCACCTCCAAAGTTCGAGAATTCAGCCAAGGAAAAAAATAAGCCAAACCGCGTAGAGATCGGACTGTAAGTTCCAGAGTTGTAAATTCCGCGGAAACGGTTGGGCGGAAGGACACGTAGTCACCGCCAAAGTTCGAGAATTCAGCCAAGGAAAAAAATAAGCCAAACCGCGTAGAGATCGGACTGTAAGTTCCAGAGTTGTAAATTCCGCGGAAACGGTTGGGCGGAAGGACACGCAGTCACCGCCAAAGTTCGAGAATTCAGCCAAGGAAAAAAATAAGCCAAACCGCGTAGAGATCGGACTGTAAGTTCCAGAGTTGTAAATTCCGCGGAAACGGTTGGGCGGAAGGACACGTAGTCACCGCCAAAGTTCGAGAATTCAGCCAAGGAAAAAAATAAGCCAAACCGCGTAGAGATCGGACTGTAAGTTCCAGAGTTGTAAATTCCGCGGAAACGGTTGGGCGGAAGGACACGTAGTCACCGCCAAAGTTCGAGAATTCAGCCAAGGAAAAAAATAAGCCAAACCGCGTAGAGATCGGACTGTAAGTTCCAGAGTTGTAAATTCCGCGGAAACGGTTGGGCGGAAGGACACGCAGTCACCGCCAAAGTTCGAGAATTCAGCCAAGGAAAAAAATAAGCCAAACCGCGTAGAGATCGGACTGTAAGTTCCAGAGTTGTAAATTCCGCGGAAACGGTTGGGCGGAAGGACACGTAGTCACCGCCAAAGTTCGAGAATTCAGCCAAGGAAAAAAATAAGCCAAACCGCGTAGAGATCGGACTGTAAGTTCCAGAGTTGTAAATTCCGCGGAAACGGTTGGGCGGAAGGACACGTAGTCACCTCCAAAGTTCGAGAATTCAGCCAAGGAAAAAAATAAGCCAAACCGCGTAGAGATCGGACTGTAAGTTCCAGAGTTGTAAATTCCGCGGAAACGGTTGGGCGGAAGGACACGTAGTCACCGCCAAAGTTCGAGAATTCAGCCAAGGAAAAAAATAAGCCAAACCGCGTAGAGATCGGACTGTAAGTTCCAGAGTTGTAAATTCCGCGGAAACGGTTGGGCGGAAGGACACGCAGTCACCGCCAAAGTTCGAGAATTCAGCCAAGGAAAAAAATAAGCCAAACCGCGTAGAGATCGGACTGTAAGTTCCAGAGTTGTAAATTCCGCGGAAACGGTTGGGCGGAAGGACACGTAGTCACCGCCAAAGTTCGAGAATTCAGCCAAGGAAAAAAATAAGCCAAACCGCGTAGAGATCGGACTGTAAGTTCCAGAGTTGTAAATTCCGCGGAAACGGTTGGGCGGAAGGACACGTAGTCACCGCCAAAGTTCGAGAATTCAGCCAAGGAAAAAAATAAGCCAAACCGCGTAGAGATCGGACTGTAAGTTCCAGAGTTGTAAATTCCGCGGAAACGGTTGGGCGGAAGGACACGCAGTCACCGCCAAAGTTCGAGAATTCAGCCAAGGAAAAAAATAAGCCAAACCGCGTAGAGATCGGACTGTAAGTTCGAGAGTTGTAAATTCCGCGGAAACGGTTGGGCGGAAGGACACGTAGTCACCGCCAAAGTTCGAGAATTCAGCCAAGGAAAAAAATAAGCCAAACCGCGTAGAGATCGGACTGTAAGTTCCAGAGTTGTAAATTCCGCGGAAACGGTTGGGCGGAAGGACACGTAGTCACCGCCAAAGTTCGAGAATTCAGCCAAGGAAAAAAATAAGACAAACCGCGTAGAGATCGGACTGTAAGTTCCAGAGTTGTAAATTCCGCGGACACGGTTGGGCGGAAGGACACGTAGTCACCGCCAAAGTTCGAGAATTCAGCCAAGGAAAAAAATAAGCCAAACCGCGTAGAGATCGGACTGTAAGTTCCAGAGTTGTAAATTCCGCGGAAACGGTTGGGCGGAAGGACACGTAGTCACCTCCAAAGTTCGAGAATTCAGCCAAGGAAAAAAATAAGCCAAACCTTGTAGAGATCGGACTGTAAGTTCGAGAGTTGTAAATTCCGCGGAAACGGTTGGGCGGAAGGACACGTAGTCACCGCCAAAGTTCGAGAATTCATCCAAGGAAAAAAATAAGCCAAACCGCGTAGAGATCGGACTGTAAGTTCCAGAGTTGTAAATTCCGCGGAAACGGTTGGGCGAAAGGACACGTAGTCACCGCCAAAATTCGAGAATTCAGCCAAGGAAAAAAATAAGTTAAACCGCGTAGAGATCGGACTGTAAGTTCCAGAGTTGTAAATTCCGCGGAAACGGTTGGGCGGAAGGACACGTAGTCACCGCCAAAGTTCGAGAATTCAGCCAAGGAAAAAAATAAGCCAAACCGCGTAGAGATCGGACTGTAAGTTCGAGAGTTGTAAATTCCGCGGAAACGGTTGGGCGGAAGGACACGTAGTCACCGCCAAAGTTCGAGAATTCAGCCAAGGAAAAAAATAAGCCAAACCGCGTAGAGATCGGACTGTAAGTTCCAGAGTTGTAAATTCCGCGGAAACGGTTGGGCGGAAGGACACGTAGTTACCGCCAAAGTTCGAGAATTCAGCCAAGGAAAAAAATAAGCCAAACCGCGTAGAGATCGGACAGTAAGTTCCAGAGTTGTAAATTCCGCGGAAACGGTTGGGCGGAAGGACACGTAGTCACCTCCAAAGTTCGAGAATTCAGCCAAGGAAAAAAATAAGCCAAACCACGTAGAGATCGGACTATAAGTTCCAGAGTTGTAAATTCCGCGGAAACGGTTGGGCGGAAGGACACGTAGTCACCTCCAAAGTTCGAGAATTCAGCCAAGGAAAAAAATAAGCCAAACCGCGTAGAGATCGGACTGTAAGTTCCAGAGTTGTAAATTCCGCGGAAACGGTTGGGCGGAAGGACACGTAGTCACCTCCAAAGTTCGAGAATTCAGCCAAGGAAAAAAATAAGCCAAACCGCGTAGAGATCGGACTGTAAGTTCCAGAGTTGTAAATTCCGCGGAAACGGTTGGGCGGAAGGACACGTAGTCACCGCCAAAGTTCGAGAATTCAGCCAAGGAAAAAAATAAGCCAAACCGCGTAGAGATCGGACTGTAAGTTCCAGAGTTGTAAATTCCGCGGAAACGGTTGGGCGGAAGGACACGCAGTCACCGCCAAAGTTCGAGAATTCAGCCAAGGAAAAAAATAAGCCAAACCGCGTAGAGATCGGACTGTAAGTTCCAGAGTTGTAAATTCCGCGGAAACGGTTGGGCGGAAGGACACGTAGTCACCGCCAAAGTTCGAGAATTCAGCCAAGGAAAAAAATAAGCCAAACCGCGTAGAGATCGGACTGTAAGTTCCAGAGTTGTAAATTCCGCGGAAACGGTTGGGCGGAAGGACACGTAGTCACCGCCAAAGTTCGAGAATTCAGCCAAGGAAAAAAATAAGCCAAACCGCGTAGAGATCGGACTGTAAGTTCCAGAGTTGTAAATTCCGCGGAAACGGTTGGGCGGAAGGACACGCAGTCACCGCCAAAGTTCGAGAATTCAGCCAAGGAAAAAAATAAGCCAAACCGCGTAGAGATCGGACTGTAAGTTCGAGAGTTGTAAATTCCGCGGAAACGGTTGGGCGGAAGGACACGTAGTCACCGCCAAAGTTCGAGAATTCAGCCAAGGAAAAAAATAAGCCAAACCGCGTAGAGATCGGACTGTAAGTTCCAGAGTTGTAAATTCCGCGGAAACGGTTGGGCGGAAGGACACGTAGTCACCGCCAAAGTTCGAGAATTCAGCCAAGGAAAAAAATAAGACAAACCGCGTAGAGATCGGACTGTAAGTTCCAGAGTTGTAAATTCCGCGGACACGGTTGGGCGGAAGGACACGTAGTCACCGCCAAAGTTCGAGAATTCAGCCAAGGAAAAAAATAAGCCAAACCGCGTAGAGATCGGACTGTAAGTTCCAGAGTTGTAAATTCCGCGGAAACGGTTGGGCGGAAGGACACGTAGTCACCTCCAAAGTTCGAGAATTCAGCCAAGGAAAAAAATAAGCCAAACCTTGTAGAGATCGGACTGTAAGTTCGAGAGTTGTAAATTCCGCGGAAACGGTTGGGCGGAAGGACACGTAGTCACCGCCAAAGTTCGAGAATTCAGCCAAGGAAAAAAATAAGCCAAACCGCGTAGAGATCGGACTGTAAGTTCCAGAGTTGTAAATTCCGCGGAAACGGTTGGGCGGAAGGACACGTAGTCACCGCCAAAGTTCGAGAATTCAGCCAAGGAAAAAAATAAGCCAAACCGCGTAGAGATCGGACTGTAAGTTCGAGAGTTGTAAATTCCGCGGAAACGGTTGGGCGGAAGGACACGTAGTCACCGCCAAAGTTCGAGAATTCAGCCAAGGAAAAAAATAAGCCAAACCGCGTAGAGATCGGACTGTAAGTTCCAGAGTTGTAAATTCCGCGGAAACGGTTGGGCGGAAGGACACGTAGTTACCGCCAAAGTTCGAGAATTCAGCCAAGGAAAAAAATAAGCCAAACCGCGTAGAGATCGGACAGTAAGTTCCAGAGTTGTAAATTCCGCGGAAACGGTTGGGCGGAAGGACACGTAGTCACCTCCAAAGTTCGAGAATTCAGCCAAGGAAAAAAATAAGCCAAACCACGTAGAGATCGGACTATAAGTTCCAGAGTTGTAAATTCCGCGGAAACGGTTGGGCGGAAGGACACGTAGTCACTGCCAAAGTTCGAGAATTCAGCCAAGGAAAAAAATAAGCCAAACCGCGTAGAGATCGGACTGTAAGTTCCAGAGTTGTAAATTCCGCGGAAACGGTTGGGCGGAAGGACACGTAGTCACTGCCAAAGTTCGAGAATTCAGCCAAGGAAAAAAAAATAAGCCAAACCGCGTAGAGATCGGACTGTAAGTTCCAGAGTTGTAAATTCCGCGGAAACGGTTGGGCGGAAGGACACGTAGTCACCTCCAAAGTTCGAGAATTCAGCCAAGGAAAAAAATAAGCCAAACCGCGTAGAGATCGGACTGTAAGTTCCAGAGTTGTAAATTCCGCGGAAACGGTTGGGCGGAAGGACAAGTAGTCACCGCCAAAGTTCGAGAATTCAGCCAAGGAAAAAAATAAGCCAAACCGCGTAGAGATCGGACTGTAAGTTCGAGAGTTGTAAATTCCGCGGAAACGGTTGGGCGGAAGGACACGTAGTCACCGCCAAAGTTCGAGAATTCAGCCAAGGAAAAAAATAAGCCAAACCGCGTAGAGATCGGACTGTAAGTTCCAGAGTTGTAAATTCCGCGGAAACGGTTGGGCGGAAGGACACGTAGTCACCTCCAAAGTTCGAGAATTCAGCCAAGGAAAAAAATAAGCCAAACCGCGTAGAGATCGGACTGTAAGTTCCAGAGTTGTAAATTCCGCGGAAACGGTTGGGCGGAAGGACACGTAGTCACCGCCAAAGTTCGAGAATTCAGCCAAGGAAAAAAATAAGCCAAACCGCGTAGAGATCGGACTGTAAGTTCCAGAGTTGTAAATTCCGCGGAAACGGTTGCGCGGAAGGACACGTAGTCACCGCCAAAGTTCGAGAATTCAGCCAAGGAAAAAAATAAGCCAAACCACGTAGAGATCGGACTGTAAGTTCCAGAGTTGTAAATTCCGCGGAAACGGTTGGGCGGAAGGACACGTAGTTACCGCCAAAGTTCGAGAATTCAGCCAAGGAAAAAAATAAGCCAAACCGCGTAGAGATCGGACTGTAAGTTCCAGAGTTGTAAATTCCGCGGAAACGGTTGGGCGGAAGGACACGTAGTCACCTCCAAAGTTCGAGAATTCAGCCAAGGAAAAAAATAAGCCAAACCGCGTAGAGATCGGACTGTAAGTTCCAGAGTTGTAAATTCCGCGGAAACGGTTGGGCGGAAGGACACGTAGTCACCGCCAAAGTTCGAGAATTCAGCCAAGGAAAAAAATAAGCCAAACCGCGTAGAGATCGGACTGTAAGTTCCAGAGTTGTAAATTCCGCGGAAACGGTTGGGCGGAAGGACACGTAGTCACCGCCAAAGTTCGAGAATTCAGCCAAGGAAAAAAAAAAGTTAAACCGCGTAGAGATCGGACTGTAAGTTCCAGAGTTGTAAATTCCGCGGAAACGGTTGGGCGGAAGGACACGTAGTCACCGCCAAAGTTCGAGAATTCAGCCAAGGAAAAAAATAAGCCAAACCTTGTAGAGATCGGACTGTAAGTTCGAGAGTTGTAAATTCCGCGGAAACGGTTGGGCGGAAGGACACGTAGTCACCGCCAAAGTTCGAGAATTCAGCCAAGGAAAAAAATAAGCCAAACCGCGTAGAGATCGGACTGTAAGTTCCAGAGTTGTAAATTCCGCGGAAACGGTTGGGCGGAAGGACACGTAGTCACCGCCAAAGTTCGAGAATTCAGCCAAGGAAAAAAATAAGCCAAACCGCGTAGAGATCGGACTGTAAGTTCCAGAGTTGTAAATTCCGCGGAAACGGTTGGGCGGAAGGACACGTAGTCACCTCCAAAGTTCGAGAATTCAGCCAAGGAAAAAAATAAGCCAAACCGCGTAGAGATCGGACTGTAAGTTCCAGAGTTGTAAATTCCGCGGAAACGGTTGGGCGGAAGGACACGTAGTCACCGCCAAAGTTCGAGAATTCAGCCAAGGAAAAAAATAAGCCAAACCGCGTAGAGATCGGACTGTAAGTTCCAGAGTTGTAAATTCCGCGGAAACGGTTGGGCGGAAGGACACGTAGTCACCGCCAAAGTTCGAGAATTCAGCCAAGGAAAAAAATAAGCCAAACCGCGTAGAGATCGGACTGTAAGTTCCAGAGTTGTATATTCCGCGGAAACGGTTGGGCGGAAGGACACGTAGTCACCGCCAAAGTTCGAGAATTCATCCAAGGAAAAAAATAAGCCAAACCGCGTAGAGATCGGACTGTAAGTTCCAGAGTTGTAAATTCCGCGGAAACGGTTGGGCGGAAGGACACGTAGTCACCGCCAAAATTCGAGAATTCAGCCAAGGAAAAAAATCAGTTAAACCGCGTAGAGATCGGACTGTAAGTTCCAGAGTTGTAAATTCCGCGGAAACGGTTGGGCGGAAGGACACGTAGTCACCGCCAAAGTTCGAGAATTCAGCCAAGGAAAAAAATAAGCCAAACCGCGTAGAGATCGGACTGTAAGTTCGAGAGTTGTAAATTCCGCGGAAACGGTTGGGCGGAAGGACACGTAGTCACCGCCAAAGTTCGAGAATTCAGCCAAGGAAAAAAATAAGCCAAACCGCGTAGAGATCGGACTGTAAGTTCCAGAGTTGTAAATTCCGCGGAAACGGTTGGGCGGAAGGACACGTAGTTACCGCCAAAGTTCGAGAATTCAGCCAAGGAAAAAAATAAGCCAAACCGCGTAGAGATCGGACAGTAAGTTCCAGAGTTGTAAATTCCGCGGAAACGGTTGGGCGGAAGGACACGTAGTCACCTCCAAAGTTCGAGAATTCAGCCAAGGAAAAAAATAAGCCAAACCACGTAGAGATCGGACTATAAGTTCCAGAGTTGTAAATTCCGCGGAAACGGTTGGGCGGAAGGACACGTAGTCACTGCCAAAGTTCGAGAATTCAGCCAAGGAAAAAAATAAGCCAAACCGCGTAGAGATCGGACTGTAAGTTCCAGAGTTGTAAATTCCGCGGAAACGGTTGGGCGGAAGGACACGTAGTCACTGCCAAAGTTCGAGAATTCAGCCAAGGAAAAAAATAAGCCAAACCGCGTAGAGATCGGACTGTAAGTTCCAGAGTTGTAAATTCCGCGGAAACGGTTGGGCGGAAGGACACGTAGTCACCTCCAAAGTTCGAGAATTCAGCCAAGGAAAAAAATAAGCCAAACCGCGTAGAGATCGGACTGTAAGTTCCAGAGTTGTAAATTCCGCGGAAACGGTTGGGCGGAAGGACAAGTAGTCACCGCCAAAGTTCGAGAATTCAGCCAAGGAAAAAAATAAGCCAAACCGCGTAGAGATCGGACTGTAAGTTCGAGAGTTGTAAATTCCGCGGAAACGGTTGGGCGGAAGGACACGTAGTCACCGCCAAAGTTCGAGAATTCAGCCAAGGAAAAAAATAAGCCAAACCGCGTAGAGATCGGACTGTAAGTTCCAGAGTTGTAAATTCCGCGGAAACGGTTGGGCGGAAGGACACGTAGTCACCTCCAAAGTTCGAGAATTCAGCCAAGGAAAAAAATAAGCCAAACCGCGTAGAGACCGGACTGTAAGTTCCAGAGTTGTAAATTCCGCGAAAACGGTTGGGCGGAAGGACACGTAGTCACCTCCAAAGTTCGAGAATTCAGCCAAGGAAAAAAATAAGCCAAACCACGTAGAGATCGGACTATAAGTTCCAGAGTTGTAAATTCCGCGGAAACGGTTGGGCGGAAGGACACGTAGTCACTGCCAAAGTTCGAGAATTCAGCCAAGGAAAAAAATAAGCCAAACCGCGTAGAGATCGGACTGTAAGTTCCAGAGTTGTAAATTCCGCGGAAACGGTTGGGCGGAAGGACACGTAGTCACTGCCAAAGTTCGAGAATTCAGCCAAGGAAAAAAATAAGCCAAACCGCGTAGAGATCGGACTGTAAGTTCCAGAGTTGTAAATTCCGCGGAAACGGTTGGGCGGAAGGACACGTAGTCACCTCCAAAGTTCGAGAATTCAGCCAAGGAAAAAAATAAGCCAAACCGCGTAGAGATCGGACTGTAAGTTCCAGAGTTGTAAATTCCGCGGAAACGGTTGGGCGGAAGGACAAGTAGTCACCGCCAAAGTTCGAGAATTCAGCCAAGGAAAAAAATAAGCCAAACCGCGTAGAGACCGGACTGTAAGTTCCAGAGTTGTAAATTCCGCGAAAACGGTTGGGCGGAAGGACACGTAGTCACCGCCAAAGTTCGAGAATTCAGCCAAGGAAAAAAATAAGCCAAACCGCGTAGAGATCGGACTGTAAGTTCCAGAGTTGTAAATTCCGCGGAAACGGTTGGGCGGAAGGACACGTAGTCACCGCCAAAGTTCGAGAATTCAGCCAAGGAAAAAAATAAGTTAAACCGCGTAGAGATCGGACTGTAAGTTCCAGAGTTGTAAATTCCGCGGAAACGGTTGGGCGGAAGGACACGTAGTCACCGCCAAAGTTCGAGAATTCAGCCAAGGAAAAAAATAAGCCAAACCGCGTAGAGATCGGACTGTAAGTTCCAGAGTTGTAAATTCCGCGGAAACGGTTGGGCGGAAGGACAAGTAGTCACCGCCAAAGTTCGAGAATTCAGCCAAGGAAAAAAATAAGCCAAACCGCGTAGAGATCGGACTGTAAGTTCGAGAGTTGTAAATTCCGCGGAAACGGTTGGGCGGAAGGACACGTAGTCACCGCCAAAGTTCGAGAATTCAGCCAAGGAAAAAAATAAGCCAAACCGCGTAGAGATCGGACTGTAAGTTCCAGAGTTGTAAATTCCGCGGAAACGGTTGGGCGGAAGGACACGTAGTCACCTCCAAAGTTCGAGAATTCAGCCAAGGAAAAAAATAAGCCAAACCGCGTAGAGACCGGACTGTAAGTTCCAGAGTTGTAAATTCCGCGAAAACGGTTGGGCGGAAGGACACGTAGTCACCGCCAAAGTTCGAGAATTCAGCCAAGGAAAAAAATAAGCCAAACCGCGTAGAGATCGGACTGTAAGTTCCAGAGTTGTAAATTCCGCGGAAACGGTTGGGCGGAAGGACACGTAGTCACCGCCAAAGTTCGAGAATTCAGCCAAGGAAAAAAATAAGTTAAACCGCGTAGAGATCGGACTGTAAGTTCCAGAGTTGTAAATTCCGCGGAAACGGTTGGGCGGAAGGACACGTTGTCACCGCCAAAGTTCGAGAATTCAGCCAAGGAAAAAAATAAGCCAAACCGCGTAGAGAATGGACTGTAAGTTCGAGAGTTGTAAATTCCGCGGAAACGGTTGGGCGGAAGGACACGTAGTCACCGCCAAAGTTCGAGAATTCAGCCAAGGAAAAAAATAAGCCAAACCGCGTAGAGATCGGACTGTAAGTTCCAGAGTTGTAAATTCCGCGGAAACGGTTGGGCGGAAGGACACGTAGTTACCGCCAAAGTTCGAGAATTCAGCCAAGGAAAAAAATAAGCCAAACCGCGTAGAGATCGGACAGTAAGTTCCAGAGTTGTAAATTCCGCGGAAACGGTTGGGCGGAAGGACACGTAGTCACCTCCAAAGTTCGAGAATTCAGCCAAGGAAAAAAATAAGCCAAACCGCGTAGAGATCGGACTGTAAGTTCCAGAGTTGTAAATTCCGCGGAAACGGTTGGGCGGAAGGACACGTAGTCACCGCCAAAGTTCGAGAATTCAGCCAAGGAAAAAAATAAGCCAAACCGCGTAGAGATCGGACTGTAAGTTCCAGAGTTGTAAATTCCGCGGAAACGGTTGGGCGGAAGGACACGTAGTCACCGCCAAAGTTCGAGAATTCAGCCAAGGAAAAAAATAAGCCAAACCGCGTAGAGATCGGACTGTAAGTTCCAGAGTTGTAAATTCCGCGGAAACGGTTGGGCGGAAGGACACGTAGTCACCTCCAAAGTTCGAGAATTCAGCCAAGGAAAAAAATAAGCCAAACCGCGTAGAGATCGGACTGTAAGTTCCAGAGTTGTAAATTCCGCGGAAACGGTTGGGCGGAAGGACACGTAGTCACCGCCAAAGTTCGAGAATTCAGCCAAGGAAAAAAATAAGCCAAACCGCGTAGAGATCGGACTGTAAGTTCCAGAATTGTAAATTCCGCGGAAACGGTGGGGAGGAAGGACACGTAGTCACCGCCAAAGTTCGAGAATTCAGCCAAGGAAAAAAATAAGCCAAACCGCGTAGAGATCGGACTGTAAGTACCAGAGTTGTAAATTCCGAGGAAACGGTTGGGCGGAAGGACACGTAGTCACCGCCAAAGTTCGAGAATTCAGCCAAAGAAAAAAATAAGGCAAACCGCGTAGAGATCGGACTGTAAGTTCCAGAGTTGTAAATTCCGCGGAAACGGTTGGGCGGAAGGACACGCAGTCACCGCCAAAGTTCGAGAATTCAGCCAAGGAAAAAAATAAGCCAAACCGCGTAGAGATCGGACTGTAAGTTCCAGAGTTGTAAATTCCGCGGAAACGGTTGGGCGGAAGGACACGTAGTCACCGCCAAAGTTCGAGAATTCAGCCAAGGAAAAAAATAAGCCAAACCGCGTAGAGATCGGACTGTAAGTTCCAGAGTTGTAAATTCCGCGGAAACGGTTGGGCGGAAGGACACGTAGTCACCGCCAAAGTTCGAGAATTCAGCCAAGGAAAAAAATAAGCCAAACCGCGTAGAGATCGGATGTAAGTTCCAGAATTGTAAATTCCGCGGAAACGGTGGGGCGGAAGGACACGTAGTCACCGCCAAAGTTCGAGAATTCAGCCAAGGAAAAAAATAAGCCAAACCGCGTAGAGATCGGACTGTAAGTTCCAGAGTTGTAAATTCCGCGGAAACGGTTGGGCGGAAGGACACGTAGTCACCGCCAAAGTTCGAGAATTCAGCCAAGGAAAAAATTAAGTCAAACCGCGTAGAGATCGGACTGTAAGTTCCAGAATTGTAAATTCCGCGGAAACGGTGGGGAGGAAGGACACGTAGTCACCGCCAAAGTTCGAGAATTCAGCCAAGGAAAAAAATAAGCCAAACCACGTAGAGATCGGACTATAAGTTCCAGAGTTGTAAATTCCGCGGAAACGGTATGGCGGAAGGACACGTAGTCACCGCCAAAGTTCGAGAATTCAGCCAAGGAAAAAAATAAGCCAAACCGCGTAGAGATCGGACTGTAAGTTCCAGAGTTGTAAATTCCGCGGAAACGGTTGGGCGGAAGGACACGTAGTCACCGCCAAAGTTCGAGAATTCAGCCAAGGAAAAAAATAAGCCAAACCGCGTAGAGATCGGACTGTAAGTTCGAGAGTTGTAAATTCCGCGGAAACGGTTGGGCGGAAGGACACGTAGTCACCGCCAAAGTTCGAGAATTCAGCCAAGGAAAAAAATAAGTTAAACCGCGTAGAGATCGGACTGTAAGTTCCAGAGTTGTAAATTCCGCGGAAACGGTTGGGCGGAAGGACACGTAGTCACCGCCAAAGTTCGAGAATTCAGCCAAGGAAAAAAATAAGCCAAACCGCGTAGAGATCGGACTGTAAGTTCCAGAATTGTAAATTCCGCGGAAACGGTGGGGAGGAAGGACACGTAGTCACCGCCAAAGTTCGAGAATTCAGCCAAGGAAAAAAATAAGCCAAACCACGTAGAGATCGGACTATAAGTTCCAGAGTTGTAAATTCCGCGGAAACGGTATGGCGGAAGGACACGTAGTCACCGCCAAAGTTCGAGAATTCAGCCAAGGAAAAAAATAAGCCAAACCGCGTAGAGATCGGACTGTAAGTTCCAGAGTTGTAAATTCCGCGGAAACGGTTGGGCGGAAGGACACGTAGTCACCGCCAAAGTTCGAGAATTCAGCCAAGGAAAAAAATAAGCCAAACCGCGTAGAGATCGGACTGTAAGTTCGAGAGTTGTAAATTCCGCGGAAACGGTTGGGCGGAAGGACACGTAGTCACCGCCAAAGTTCGAGAATTCAGCCAAGGAAAAAAATAAGTTAAACCGCGTAGAGATCGGACTGTAAGTTCCAGAGTTGTAAATTCCGCGGAAACGGTTGGGCGGAAGGACACGTAGTCACCGCCAAAGTTCGAGAATTCAGCCAAGGAAAAAAATAAGCCAAACCGCGTAGAGATCGGACTGTAAGTTCGAGAGTTGTAAATTCCGCGGAAACGGTTGGGCGGAAGGACACGTAGTCACCGCCAAAGTTCGAGAATTCAGCCAAGGAAAAAAATAAGCCAAACCGCGTAGAGATCGGACTGGAAGTTCCAGAGTTGTAAATTCCGCGGAAACGGTTGGGCGGAAGGACACGTAATCACCGCCAAAGTTCGAGAATTCAGCCAAGGAAAAAAATAAGCCAAACCGCGTAGAGATCGGACTGTAAGTTCCAGAGTTGTAAATTCCGCGGAAACGGTTGCGCGGAAGGACACGTAGTCACCGCCAAAGTTCGAGAATTCAGCCAAGGAAAAAAATAAGCCAAACCACGTAGAGATCGGACTGTAAGTTCCAGAGTTGTAAATTCCGCGGAAACGGTTGGGCGGAAGGACACGTAGTTACCGCCAAAGTTCGAGAATTCAGCCAAGGAAAAAAATAAGCCAAACCGCGTAGAGATCGGACTGTAAGTTCCAGAGTTGTAAATTCCGCGGAAACGGTTGGGCGGAAGGACACGTAGTCACCTCCAAAGTTCGAGAATTCAGCCAAGGAAAAAAATAAGCCAAACCGCGTAGAGATCGGACTGTAAGTTCCAGAGTTGTAAATTCCGCGGAAACGGTTGGGCGGAAGGACACGTAGTCACCGCCAAAGTTCGAGAATTCAGCCAAGGAAAAAAATAAGCCAAACCGCGTAGAGATCGGACTGTAAGTTCCAGAGTTGTAAATTCCGCGGAAACGGTTGGGCGGAAGGACACGTAGTCACCGCCAAAGTTCGAGAATTCAGCCAAGGAAAAAAATAAGTTAAACCGCGTAGAGATCGGACTGTAAGTTCCAGAGTTGTAAATTCCGCGGAAACGGTTGGGCGGAAGGACACGTAGTCACCGCCAAAGTTCGAGAATTCAGCCAAGGAAAAAAATAAGCCAAACCTTGTAGAGATCGGACTGTAAGTTCGAGAGTTGTAAATTCCGCGGAAACGGTTGGGCGGAAGGACACGTAGTCACCGCCAAAGTTCGAGAATTCAGCCAAGGAAAAAAATAAGCCAAACCGCGTAGAGATCGGACTGTAAGTTCCAGAGTTGTAAATTCCGCGGAAACGGTTGGGCGGAAGGACACGTAGTCACCGCCAAAGTTCGAGAATTCAGCCAAGGAAAAAAATAAGCCAAACCGCGTAGAGATCGGACTGTAAGTTCCAGAGTTGTAAATTCCGCGGAAACGGTTGGGCGGAAGGACACGTAGTCACCTCCAAAGTTCGAGAATTCAGCCAAGGAAAAAAATAAGCCAAACCGCGTAGAGATCGGACTGTAAGTTCCAGAGTTGTAAATTCCGCGGAAACGGTTGGGCGGAAGGACACGTAGTCACCGCCAAAGTTCGAGAATTCAGCCAAGGAAAAAAATAAGCCAAACCGCGTAGAGATCGGACTGTAAGTTCCAGAGTTGTAAATTCCGCGGAAACGGTTGGGCGGAAGGACACGTAGTCACCGCCAAAGTTCGAGAATTCAGCCAAGGAAAAAAATAAGCCAAACCGCGTAGAGATCGGACTGTAAGTTCCAGAGTTGTATATTCCGCGGAAACGGTTGGGCGGAAGGACACGTAGTCACCGCCAAAGTTCGAGAATTCATCCAAGGAAAAAAATAAGCCAAACCGCGTAGAGATCGGACTGTAAGTTCCAGAGTTGTAAATTCCGCGGAAACGGTTGGGCGGAAGGACACGTAGTCACCGCCAAAATTCGAGAATTCAGCCAAGGAAAAAAATCAGTTAAACCGCGTAGAGATCGGACTGTAAGTTCCAGAGTTGTAAATTCCGCGGAAACGGTTGGGCGGAAGGACACGTAGTCACCGCCAAAGTTCGAGAATTCAGCCAAGGAAAAAAATAAGCCAAACCGCGTAGAGATCGGACTGTAAGTTCGAGAGTTGTAAATTCCGCGGAAACGGTTGGGCGGAAGGACACGTAGTCACCGCCAAAGTTCGAGAATTCAGCCAAGGAAAAAAATAAGCCAAACCGCGTAGAGATCGGACTGTAAGTTCCAGAGTTGTAAATTCCGCGGAAACGGTTGGGCGGAAGGACACGTAGTTACCGCCAAAGTTCGAGAATTCAGCCAAGGAAAAAAATAAGCCAAACCGCGTAGAGATCGGACAGTAAGTTCCAGAGTTGTAAATTCCGCGGAAACGGTTGGGCGGAAGGACACGTAGTCACCTCCAAAGTTCGAGAATTCAGCCAAGGAAAAAAATAAGCCAAACCACGTAGAGATCGGACTATAAGTTCCAGAGTTGTAAATTCCGCGGAAACGGTTGGGCGGAAGGACACGTAGTCACTGCCAAAGTTCGAGAATTCAGCCAAGGAAAAAAATAAGCCAAACCGCGTAGAGATCGGACTGTAAGTTCCAGAGTTGTAAATTCCGCGGAAACGGTTGGGCGGAAGGACACGTAGTCACTGCCAAAGTTCGAGAATTCAGCCAAGGAAAAAAATAAGCCAAACCGCGTAGAGATCGGACTGTAAGTTCCAGAGTTGTAAATTCCGCGGAAACGGTTGGGCGGAAGGACACGTAGTCACCTCCAAAGTTCGAGAATTCAGCCAAGGAAAAAAATAAGCCAAACCGCGTAGAGATCGGACTGTAAGTTCCAGAGTTGTAAATTCCGCGGAAACGGTTGGGCGGAAGGACAAGTAGTCACCGCCAAAGTTCGAGAATTCAGCCAAGGAAAAAAAATAAGCCAAACCGCGTAGAGATCGGACTGTAAGTTCGAGAGTTGTAAATTCCGCGGAAACGGTTGGGCGGAAGGACACGTAGTCACCGCCAAAGTTCGAGAATTCAGCCAAGGAAAAAAATAAGCCAAACCGCGTAGAGATCGGACTGTAAGTTCCAGAGTTGTAAATTCCGCGGAAACGGTTGGGCGGAAGGACACGTAGTCACCTCCAAAGTTCGAGAATTCAGCCAAGGAAAAAAATAAGCCAAACCGCGTAGAGACCGGACTGTAAGTTCCAGAGTTGTAAATTCCGCGAAAACGGTTGGGCGGAAGGACACGTAGTCACCTCCAAAGTTCGAGAATTCAGCCAAGGAAAAAAATAAGCCAAACCACGTAGAGATCGGACTATAAGTTCCAGAGTTGTAAATTCCGCGGAAACGGTTGGGCGGAAGGACACGTAGTCACTGCCAAAGTTCGAGAATTCAGCCAAGGAAAAAAATAAGCCAAACCGCGTAGAGATCGGACTGTAATTTCCAGAGTTGTAAATTCCGCGGAAACGGTTGGGCGGAAGGACACGTAGTCACCGCCAAAGTTCGAGAATTCATCCAAGGAAAAAAATAAGCCAAACCGCGTAGAGATCGGACTGTAAGTTCGAGAGTTGTAAATTCCGCGGAAACGGTGGGGAGGAAGGACACGTAGTCACCGCCAAAGTTCGAGAATTCAGCCAAGGAAAAAAATAAGCCAAACCGCGTAGAGATCGGACTGTAAGTACCAGAGTTGTAAATTCCGAGGAAACGGTTGGGCGGAAGGACACGTAGTCACCGCCAAAGTTCGAGAATTCAGCCAAAGAAAAAAATAAGGCAAACCGCGTAGAGATCGGACTGTAAGTTCCAGAGTTGTAAATTCCGCGGAAACGGTTGGGCGGAAGGACACGCAGTCACCGCCAAAGTTCGAGAATTCAGCCAAGGAAAAAAATAAGCCAAACCGCGTAGAGATCGGACTGTAAGTTCCAGAGTTGTAAATTCCGCGGAAACGGTTGGGCGGAAGGACACGTAGTCACCGCCAAAGTTCGAGAATTCAGCCAAGGAAAAAAATAAGCCAAACCGCGTAGAGATCGGACTGTAAGTTCCAGAGTTGTAAATTCCGCGGAAACGGTTGGGCGGAAGGACACGTAGTCACCGCCAAAGTTCGAGAATTCAGCCAAGGAAAAAAATAAGCCAAACCACGTAGAGATCGGACTATAAGTTCCAGAGTTGTAAATTCCGCGGAAACGGTTGGGCGGAAGGACACGTAGTCACTGCCAAAGTTCGAGAATTCAGCCAAGGAAAAAAATAAGCCAAACCGCGTAGAGATCGGACTGTAAGTTCCAGAGTTGTAAATTCCGCGGAAACGGTTGGGCGGAAGGACACGTAGTCACCGCCAAAGTTCGAGAATTCAGCCAAGGAAAAAAATAAGCCAAACCGCGTAGAGATCGGATGTAAGTTCCAGAATTGTAAATTCCGCGGAAACGGTGGGGCGGAAGGACACGTAGTCACCGCCAAAGTTCGAGAATTCAGCCAAGGAAAAAAATAAGCCAAACCGCGTAGAGATCGGACTGTAAGTTCCAGAGTTGTAAATTCCGCGGAAACGGTTGGGCGGAAGGACACGCAGTTACCGCCAAAGTTCGAGAATTCAGCCAAGGAAAAAAATAAGCCAAACCGCGTAGAGATCGGACTGTAAGTTCCAGAGTTGTAAATTCCGCGGAAACGGTGGGGCGGAAGGACACGTTGTCACCGCCAAAGTTCGAGAATTCAGCCAAGGAAAAAAATAAGCCAAACCGCGTAGAGATCGGACTGTAAGTTCCAGAGTTGTAAATTCCGCGGAAACGGTTGGGCGGAAGGACACGTAGTCACCGCCAAAGTTCGAGAATTCAGCCAAGGAAAAAAATAAGCCAAACCGCGTAGAGATCGGACTGTAAGTTCCAGTGTTGTAAATTCCGCGGAAACGGTTGGGCGGAAGGACACGTAGTCACCGCCAAAGTTCCAGAATTCAGCCAAGGAAAAAAATAAGCCAAACCGCGTAGAGATCGGACTGTAATTTCCAGAGTTGTAAATTCCGCGGAAACGGTTGGGCGGAAGGACACGTAGTCACCGCCAAAGTTCGAGAATTCAGCCAAGGAAAAAAATAAGCCAAACCGCGTAGAGATCGGACTGTAAGTTCCAGAGTTGTAAATTCCGCGGAAACGGTTGGGCGGAAGGACACGTAGTCACCGCCAAAGTTCGAGAATTCAGCCAAGGAAAAAAATAAGCCAAACCACGTAGAGATCGGACTATAAGTTCCAGAGTTGTAAATTCCGCGGAAACGGTTGGGCGGAAGGACACGTAGTCACTGCCAAAGTTCGAGAATTCAGCCAAGGAAAAAAATAAGCCAAACCGCGTAGAGATCGGACTGTAAGTTCCAGAGTTGTAAATTCCGCGGAAACGGTTGGGCGGAAGGACACGTAGTCACCGCCAAAGTTCGAGAATTCAGCCAAGGAAAAAAATAAGCCAAACCGCGTAGAGATCGGATGTAAGTTCCAGAATTGTAAATTCCGCGGAAACGGTGGGGCGGAAGGACACGTAGTCACCGCCAAAGTTCGAGAATTCAGCCAAGGAAAAAAATAAGCCAAACCGCGTAGAGATCGGACTGTAAGTTCCAGAGTTGTAAATTCCGCGGAAACGGTTGGGCGGAAGGACACGCAGTTACCGCCAAAGTTCGAGAATTCAGCCAAGGAAAAAAATAAGCCAAACCGCGTAGAGATCGGACTGTAAGTTCCAGAGTTGTAAATTCCGCGGAAACGGTGGGGCGGAAGGACACGTTGTCACCGCCAAAGTTCGAGAATTCAGCCAAGGAAAAAAATAAGCCAAACCGCGTAGAGATCGGACTGTAAGTTCCAGAGTTGTAAATTCCGCGGAAACGGTTGGGCGGAAGGACACGTAGTCACCGCCAAAGTTCGAGAATTCAGCCAAGGAAAAAAATAAGCCAAACCGCGTAGAGATCGGACTGTAAGTTCCAGTGTTGTAAATTCCGCGGAAACGGTTGGGCGGAAGGACACGTAGTCACCGCCAAAGTTCCAGAATTCAGCCAAGGAAAAAAATAAGCCAAACCGCGTAGAGATCGGACTGTAATTTCCAGAGTTGTAAATTCCGCGGAAACGGTTGGGCGGAAGGACACGTAGTCACCGCCAAAGTTCGAGAATTCAGCCAAGGAAAAAATTAAGTCAAACCGCGTAGAGATCGGACTGTAAGTTCCAGAATTGTAAATTCCGCGGAAACGGTGGGGAGGAAGGACACGTAGTCACCGCCAAAGTTCGAGAATTCAGCCAAGGAAAAAAATAAGCCAAACCACGTAGAGATCGGACTATAAGTTCCAGAGTTGTAAATTCCGCGGAAACGGTATGGCGGAAGGACACGTAGTCACCGCCAAAGTTCGAGAATTCAGCCAAGGAAAAAAATAAGCCAAACCGCGTAGAGATCGGACTGTAAGTTCCAGAGTTGTAAATTCCGCGGAAACGGTTGGGCGGAAGGACACGTAGTCACCGCCAAAGTTCGAGAATTCAGCCAAGGAAAAAAATAAGCCAAACCGCGTAGAGATCGGACTGTAAGTTCGAGAGTTGTAAATTCCGCGGAAACGGTTGGGCGGAAGGACACGTAGTCACCGCCAAAGTTCGAGAATTCAGCCAAGGAAAAAAATAAGTTAAACCGCGTAGAGATCGGACTGTAAGTTCCAGAGTTGTAAATTCCGCGGAAACGGTTGGGCGGAAGGACACGTAGTCACCGCCAAAGTTCGAGAATTCAGCCAAGGAAAAAAATAAGCCAAACCGCGTAGAGATCGGACTGTAAGTTCCAGAATTGTAAATTCCGCGGAAACGGTGGGGAGGAAGGACACGTAGTCACCGCCAAAGTTCGAGAATTCAGCCAAGGAAAAAAATAAGCCAAACCACGTAGAGATCGGACTATAAGTTCCAGAGTTGTAAATTCCGCGGAAACGGTATGGCGGAAGGACACGTAGTCACCGCCAAAGTTCGAGAATTCAGCCAAGGAAAAAAAAAAGCCAAACCGCGTAGAGATCGGACTGTAAGTTCCAGAGTTGTAAATTCCGCGGAAACGGTTGGGCGGAAGGACACGTAGTCACCGCCAAAGTTCGAGAATTCAGCCAAGGAAAAAAATAAGCCAAACCGCGTAGAGATCGGACTGTAAGTTCGAGAGTTGTAAATTCCGCGGAAACGGTTGGGCGGAAGGACACGTAGTCACCGCCAAAGTTCGAGAATTCAGCCAAGGAAAAAAATAAGCCAAACCGCGTAGAGATCGGACTGTAAGTTCGAGAGTTGTAAATTCCGCGGAAACGGTTGGGCGGAAGGACACGTAGTCACCGCCAAAGTTCGAGAATTCAGCCAAGGAAAAAAATAAGCCAAACCGCGTAGAGATCGGACTGGAAGTTCCAGAGTTGTAAATTCCGCGGAAACGGTTGGGCGGAAGGACACGTAATCACCGCCAAAGTTCGAGAATTCAGCCAAGGAAAAAAATAAGCCAAACCGCGTAGAGATCGGACTGTAAGTTCCAGAGTTGTAAATTCCGCGGAAACGGTTGCGCGGAAGGACACGTAGTCACCGCCAAAGTTCGAGAATTCAGCCAAGGAAAAAAATAAGCCAAACCACGTAGAGATCGGACTGTAAGTTCCAGAGTTGTAAATTCCGCGGAAACGGTTGGGCGGAAGGACACGTAGTTACCGCCAAAGTTCGAGAATTCAGCCAAGGAAAAAAATAAGCTAAACCGCGTAGAGATCGGACTGTAAGTTCCAGAGTTGTAAATTCCGCGGAAACGGTTGGGCGGAAGGACACGTAGTCACCTCCAAAGTTCGAGAATTCAGCCAAGGAAAAAAATAAGCCAAACCGCGTAGAGATCGGACTGTAAGTTCCAGAGTTGTAAATTCCGCGGAAACGGTTGGGCGGAAGGACACGTAGTCACCGCCAAAGTTCGAGAATTCAGCCAAGGAAAAAAATAAGCCAAACCGCGTAGAGATCGGACTGTAAGTTCCAGAGTTGTAAATTCCGCGGAAACGGTTGGGCGGAAGGACACGTAGTCACCGCCAAAGTTCGAGAATTCAGCCAAGGAAAAAAATAAGTTAAACCGCGTAGAGATCGGACTGTAAGTTCCAGAGTTGTAAATTCCGCGGAAACGGTTGGGCGGAAGGACACGTAGTCACCGCCAAAGTTCGAGAATTCAGCCAAGGAAAAAAATAAGCCAAACCTTGTAGAGATCGGACTGTAAGTTCGAGAGTTGTAAATTCCGCGGAAACGGTTGGGCGGAAGGACACGTAGTCACCGCCAAAGTTCGAGAATTCAGCCAAGGAAAAAAATAAGCCAAACCGCGTAGAGATCGGACTGTAAGTTCCAGAGTTGTAAATTCCGCGGAAACGGTTGGGCGGAAGGACACGTAGTCACCGCCAAAGTTCGAGAATTCAGCCAAGGAAAAAAATAAGCCAAACCGCGTAGAGATCGGACTGTAAGTTCCAGAGTTGTAAATTCCGCGGAAACGGTTGGGCGGAAGGACACGTAGTCACCTCCAAAGTTCGAGAATTCAGCCAAGGAAAAAAATAAGCCAAACCGCGTAGAGATCGGACTGTAAGTTCCAGAGTTGTAAATTCCGCGGAAACGGTTGGGCGGAAGGACACGTAGTCACCGCCAAAGTTCGAGAATTCAGCCAAGGAAAAAAATAATCCAAACCGCGTAGAGATCGGACTGTAAGTTCCAGAGTTGTAAATTCCGCGGAAACGGTTGGGCGGAAGGACACGTAGTCACCGCCAAAGTTCGAGAATTCAGCCAAGGAAAAAAATAAGCCAAACCGCGTAGAGATCGGACTGTAAGTTCCAGAGTTGTATATTCCGCGGAAACGGTTGGGCGGAAGGACACGTAGTCACCGCCAAAGTTCGAGAATTCATCCAAGGAAAAAAATAAGCCAAACCGCGTAGAGATCGGACTGTAAGTTCCAGAGTTGTAAATTCCGCGGAAACGGTTGGGCGGAAGGACACGTAGTCACCGCCAAAATTCGAGAATTCAGCCAAGGAAAAAAATCAGTTAAACCGCGTAGAGATCGGACTGTAAGTTCCAGAGTTGTAAATTCCGCGGAAACGGTTGGGCGGAAGGACACGTAGTCACCGCCAAAGTTCGAGAATTCAGCCAAGGAAAAAAATAAGCCAAACCGCGTAGAGATCGGACTGTAAGTTCGAGAGTTGTAAATTCCGCGGAAACGGTTGGGCGGAAGGACACGTAGTCACCGCCAAAGTTCGAGAATTCAGCCAAGGAAAAAAATAAGCCAAACCGCGTAGAGATCGGACTGTAAGTTCCAGAGTTGTAAATTCCGCGGAAACGGTTGGGCGGAAGGACACGTAGTTACCGCCAAAGTTCGAGAATTCAGCCAAGGAAAAAAATAAGCCAAACCGCGTAGAGATCGGACAGTAAGTTCCAGAGTTGTAAATTCCGCGGAAACGGTTGGGCGGAAGGACACGTAGTCACCTCCAAAGTTCGAGAATTCAGCCAAGGAAAAAAATAAGCCAAACCACGTAGAGATCGGACTATAAGTTCCAGAGTTGTAAATTCCGCGGAAACGGTTGGGCGGAAGGACACGTAGTCACTGCCAAAGTTCGAGAATTCAGCCAAGGAAAAAAATAAGCCAAACCGCGTAGAGATCGGACTGTAAGTTCCAGAGTTGTAAATTCCGCGGAAACGGTTGGGCGGAAGGACACGTAGTCACTGCCAAAGTTCGAGAATTCAGCCAAGGAAAAAAATAAGCCAAACCGCGTAGAGATCGGACTGTAAGTTCCAGAGTTGTAAATTCCGCGGAAACGGTTGGGCGGAAGGACACGTAGTCACCTCCAAAGTTCGAGAATTCAGCCAAGGAAAAAAATAAGCCAAACCGCGTAGAGATCGGACTGTAAGTTCCAGAGTTGTAAATTCCGCGGAAACGGTTGGGCGGAAGGACAAGTAGTCACCGCCAAAGTTCGAGAATTCAGCCAAGGAAAAAAAATAAGCCAAACCGCGTAGAGATCGGACTGTAAGTTCGAGAGTTGTAAATTCCGCGGAAACGGTTGGGCGGAAGGACACGTAGTCACCGCCAAAGTTCGAGAATTCAGCCAAGGAAAAAAATAAGCCAAACCGCGTAGAGATCGGACTGTAAGTTCCAGAGTTGTAAATTCCGCGGAAACGGTTGGGCGGAAGGACACGTAGTCACCTCCAAAGTTCGAGAATTCAGCCAAGGAAAAAAATAAGCCAAACCGCGTAGAGACCGGACTGTAAGTTCCAGAGTTGTAAATTCCGCGAAAACGGTTGGGCGGAAGGACACGTAGTCACCTCCAAAGTTCGAGAATTCAGCCAAGGAAAAAAATAAGCCAAACCACGTAGAGATCGGACTATAAGTTCCAGAGTTGTAAATTCCGCGGAAACGGTTGGGCGGAAGGACACGTAGTCACTGCCAAAGTTCGAGAATTCAGCCAAGGAAAAAAATAAGCCAAACCGCGTAGAGATCGGACTGTAAGTTCCAGAGTTGTAAATTCCGCGGAAACGGTTGGGCGGAAGGACACGTAGTCACTGCCAAAGTTCGAGAATTCAGCCAAGGAAAAAAATAAGCCAAACCGCGTAGAGATCGGACTGTAAGTTCCAGAGTTGTAAATTCCGCGGAAACGGTTGGGCGGAAGGACACGTAGTCACCTCCAAAGTTCGAGAATTCAGCCAAGGAAAAAAATAAGCCAAACCGCGTAGAGATCGGACTGTAAGTTCCAGAGTTGTAAATTCCGCGGAAACGGTTGGGCGGAAGGACAAGTAGTCACCGCCAAAGTTCGAGAATTCAGCCAAGGAAAAAAATAAGCCAAACCGCGTAGAGATCGGACTGTAAGTTCGAGAGTTGTAAATTCCGCGGAAACGGTTGGGCGGAAGGACACGTAGTCACCGCCAAAGTTCGAGAATTCAGCCAAGGAAAAAAATAAGCCAAACCGCGTAGAGATCGGACTGTAAGTTCCAGAGTTGTAAATTCCGCGGAAACGGTTGGGCGGAAGGACACGTAGTCACCTCCAAAGTTCGAGAATTCAGCCAAGGAAAAAAATAAGCCAAACCGCGTAGAGACCGGACTGTAAGTTCCAGAGTTGTAAATTCCGCGAAAACGGTTGGGCGGAAGGACACGTAGTCACCGCCAAAGTTCGAGAATTCAGCCAAGGAAAAAAATAAGCCAAACCGCGTAGAGATCGGACTGTAAGTTCCAGAGTTGTAAATTCCGCGGAAACGGTTGGGCGGAAGGACACGTAGTCACCGCCAAAGTTCGAGAATTCAGCCAAGGAAAAAAATAAGCCAAACCGCGTAGAGATCGGACTGTAAGTTCGAGAGTTGTAAATTCCGCGGAAACGGTTGGGCGGAAGGACACGTAGTCACCGCCAAAGTTCGAGAATTCAGCCAAGGAAAAAAATAAGTTAAACCGCGTAGAGATCGGACTGTAAGTTCCAGAGTTGTAAATTCCGCGGAAACGGTTGGGCGGAAGGACACGTAGTCACCGCCAAAGTTCGAGAATTCAGCCAAGGAAAAAAATAAGCCAAACCGCGTAGAGATCGGACTGTAAGTTCGAGAGTTGTAAATTCCGCGGAAACGGTTGGGCGGAAGGACACGTAGTCACCGCCAAAGTTCGAGAATTCAGCCAAGGAAAAAAATAAGCCAAACCGCGTAGAGATCGGACTGGAAGTTCCAGAGTTGTAAATTCCGCGGAAACGGTTGGGCGGAAGGACACGTAATCACCGCCAAAGTTCGAGAATTCAGCCAAGGAAAAAAATAAGCCAAACCGCGTAGAGATCGGACTGTAAGTTCCAGAGTTGTAAATTCCGCGGAAACGGTTGCGCGGAAGGACACGTAGTCACCGCCAAAGTTCGAGAATTCAGCCAAGGAAAAAAATAAGCCAAACCACGTAGAGATCGGACTGTAAGTTCCAGAGTTGTAAATTCCGCGGAAACGGTTGGGCGGAAGGACACGTAGTTACCGCCAAAGTTCGAGAATTCAGCCAAGGAAAAAAATAAGCCAAACCGCGTAGAGATCGGACTGTAAGTTCCAGAGTTGTAAATTCCGCGGAAACGGTTGGGCGGAAGGACACGTAGTCACCTCCAAAGTTCGAGAATTCAGCCAAGGAAAAAAATAAGCCAAACCGCGTAGAGATCGGACTGTAAGTTCCAGAGTTGTAAATTCCGCGGAAACGGTTGGGCGGAAGGACACGTAGTCACCGCCAAAGTTCGAGAATTCAGCCAAGGAAAAAAATAAGCCAAACCGCGTAGAGATCGGACTGTAAGTTCCAGAGTTGTAAATTCCGCGGAAACGGTTGGGCGGAAGGACACGTAGTCACCGCCAAAGTTCGAGAATTCAGCCAAGGAAAAAAATAAGTTAAACCGCGTAGAGATCGGACTGTAAGTTCCAGAGTTGTAAATTCCGCGGAAACGGTTGGGCGGAAGGACACGTAGTCACCGCCAAAGTTCGAGAATTCAGCCAAGGAAAAAAATAAGCCAAACCTTGTAGAGATCGGACTGTAAGTTCGAGAGTTGTAAATTCCGCGGAAACGGTTGGGCGGAAGGACACGTAGTCACCGCCAAAGTTCGAGAATTCAGCCAAGGAAAAAAATAAGCCAAACCGCGTAGAGATCGGACTGTAAGTTCCAGAGTTGTAAATTCCGCGGAAACGGTTGGGCGGAAGGACACGTAATCACCGCCAAAGTTCGAGAATTCAGCCAAGGAAAAAAATAAGCCAAACCGCGTAGAGATCGGACTGTAAGTTCCAGAGTTGTAAATTCCGCGGAAACGGTTGGGCGGAAGGACACGTAGTCACCTCCAAAGTTCGAGAATTCAGCCAAGGAAAAAAATAAGCCAAACCGCGTAGAGATCGGACTGTAAGTTCCAGAGTTGTAAATTCCGCGGAAACGGTTGGGCGGAAGGACACGTAGTCACCGCCAAAGTTCGAGAATTCAGCCAAGGAAAAAAATAAGCCAAACCGCGTAGAGATCGGACTGTAAGTTCCAGAGTTGTAAATTCCGCGGAAACGGTTGGGCGGAAGGACACGTAGTCACCGCCAAAGTTCGAGAATTCAGCCAAGGAAAAAAATAAGCCAAACCGCGTAGAGATCGGACTGTAAGTTCCAGAGTTGTATATTCCGCGGAAACGGTTGGGCGGAAGGACACGTAGTCACCGCCAAAGTTCGAGAATTCATCCAAGGAAAAAAATAAGCCAAACCGCGTAGAGATCGGACTGTAAGTTCCAGAGTTGTAAATTCCGCGGAAACGGTTGGGCGGAAGGACACGTAGTCACCGCCAAAATTCGAGAATTCAGCCAAGGAAAAAAATCAGTTAAACCGCGTAGAGATCGGACTGTAAGTTCCAGAGTTGTAAATTCCGCGGAAACGGTTGGGCGGAAGGACACGTAGTCACCGCCAAAGTTCGAGAATTCAGCCAAGGAAAAAAATAAGCCAAACCGCGTAGAGATCGGACTGTAAGTTCGAGAGTTGTAAATTCCGCGGAAACGGTTGGGCGGAAGGACACGTAGTCACCGCCAAAGTTCGAGAATTCAGCCAAGGAAAAAAATAAGCCAAACCGCGTAGAGATCGGACTGTAAGTTCCAGAGTTGTAAATTCCGCGGAAACGGTTGGGCGGAAGGACACGTAGTTACCGCCAAAGTTCGAGAATTCAGCCAAGGAAAAAAATAAGCCAAACCGCGTAGAGATCGGACAGTAAGTTCCAGAGTTGTAAATTCCGCGGAAACGGTTGGGCGGAAGGACACGTAGTCACCTCCAAAGTTCGAGAATTCAGCCAAGGAAAAAAATAAGCCAAACCACGTAGAGATCGGACTATAAGTTCCAGAGTTGTAAATTCCGCGGAAACGGTTGGGCGGAAGGACACGTAGTCACTGCCAAAGTTCGAGAATTCAGCCAAGGAAAAAAATAAGCCAAACCGCGTAGAGATCGGACTGTAAGTTCCAGAGTTGTAAATTCCGCGGAAACGGTTGGGCGGAAGGACACGTAGTCACTGCCAAAGTTCGAGAATTCAGCCAAGGAAAAAAATAAGCCAAACCGCGTAGAGATCGGACTGTAAGTTCCAGAGTTGTAAATTCCGCGGAAACGGTTGGGCGGAAGGACACGTAGTCACCTCCAAAGTTCGAGAATTCAGCCAAGGAAAAAAATAAGCCAAACCGCGTAGAGATCGGACTGTAAGTTCCAGAGTTGTAAATTCCGCGGAAACGGTTGGGCGGAAGGACAAGTAGTCACCGCCAAAGTTCGAGAATTCAGCCAAGGAAAAAAAATAAGCCAAACCGCGTAGAGATCGGACTGTAAGTTCGAGAGTTGTAAATTCCGCGGAAACGGTTGGGCGGAAGGACACGTAGTCACCGCCAAAGTTCGAGAATTCAGCCAAGGAAAAAAATAAGCCAAACCGCGTAGAGATCGGACTGTAAGTTCCAGAGTTGTAAATTCCGCGGAAACGGTTGGGCGGAAGGACACGTAGTCACCTCCAAAGTTCGAGAATTCAGCCAAGGAAAAAAATAAGCCAAACCGCGTAGAGACCGGACTGTAAGTTCCAGAGTTGTAAATTCCGCGAAAACGGTTGGGCGGAAGGACACGTAGTCACCTCCAAAGTTCGAGAATTCAGCCAAGGAAAAAAATAAGCCAAACCACGTAGAGATCGGACTATAAGTTCCAGAGTTGTAAATTCCGCGGAAACGGTTGGGCGGAAGGACACGTAGTCACTGCCAAAGTTCGAGAATTCAGCCAAGGAAAAAAATAAGCCAAACCGCGTAGAGATCGGACTGTAATTTCCAGAGTTGTAAATTCCGCGGAAACGGTTGGGCGGAAGGACACGTAGTCACCGCCAAAGTTCGAGAATTCATCCAAGGAAAAAAATAAGCCAAACCGCGTAGAGATCGGACTGTAAGTTCGAGAGTTGTAAATTCCGCGGAAACGGTGGGGAGGAAGGACACGTAGTCACCGCCAAAGTTCGAGAATTCAGCCAAGGAAAAAAATAAGCCAAACCGCGTAGAGATCGGACTGTAAGTACCAGAGTTGTAAATTCCGAGGAAACGGTTGGGCGGAAGGACACGTAGTCACCGCCAAAGTTCGAGAATTCAGCCAAAGAAAAAAATAAGGCAAACCGCGTAGAGATCGGACTGTAAGTTCCAGAGTTGTAAATTCCGCGGAAACGGTTGGGCGGAAGGACACGCAGTCACCGCCAAAGTTCGAGAATTCAGCCAAGGAAAAAAATAAGCCAAACCGCGTAGAGATCGGACTGTAAGTTCCAGAGTTGTAAATTCCGCGGAAACGGTTGGGCGGAAGGACACGTAGTCACCGCCAAAGTTCGAGAATTCAGCCAAGGAAAAAAATAAGCCAAACCGCGTAGAGATCGGACTGTAAGTTCCAGAGTTGTAAATTCCGCGGAAACGGTTGGGCGGAAGGACACGTAGTCACCGCCAAAGTTCGAGAATTCAGCCAAGGAAAAAAATAAGCCAAACCACGTAGAGATCGGACTATAAGTTCCAGAGTTGTAAATTCCGCGGAAACGGTTGGGCGGAAGGACACGTAGTCACTGCCAAAGTTCGAGAATTCAGCCAAGGAAAAAAATAAGCCAAACCGCGTAGAGATCGGACTGTAAGTTCCAGAGTTGTAAATTCCGCGGAAACGGTTGGGCGGAAGGACACGTAGTCACCGCCAAAGTTCGAGAATTCAGCCAAGGAAAAAAATAAGCCAAACCGCGTAGAGATCGGATGTAAGTTCCAGAATTGTAAATTCCGCGGAAACGGTGGGGCGGAAGGACACGTAGTCACCGCCAAAGTTCGAGAATTCAGCCAAGGAAAAAAATAAGCCAAACCGCGTAGAGATCGGACTGTAAGTTCCAGAGTTGTAAATTCCGCGGAAACGGTTGGGCGGAAGGACACGCAGTTACCGCCAAAGTTCGAGAATTCAGCCAAGGAAAAAAATAAGCCAAACCGCGTAGAGATCGGACTGTAAGTTCCAGAGTTGTAAATTCCGCGGAAACGGTGGGGCGGAAGGACACGTTGTCACCGCCAAAGTTCGAGAATTCAGCCAAGGAAAAAAATAAGCCAAACCGCGTAGAGATCGGACTGTAAGTTCCAGAGTTGTAAATTCCGCGGAAACGGTTGGGCGGAAGGACACGTAGTCACCGCCAAAGTTCGAGAATTCAGCCAAGGAAAAAAATAAGCCAAACCGCGTAGAGATCGGACTGTAAGTTCCAGTGTTGTAAATTCCGCGGAAACGGTTGGGCGGAAGGACACGTAGTCACCGCCAAAGTTCCAGAATTCAGCCAAGGAAAAAAATAAGCCAAACCGCGTAGAGATCGGACTGTAATTTCCAGAGTTGTAAATTCCGCGGAAACGGTTGGGCGGAAGGACACGTAGTCACCGCCAAAGTTCGAGAATTCAGCCAAGGAAAAAAATAAGCCAAACCGCGTAGAGATCGGACTGTAAGTTCCAGAGTTGTAAATTCCGCGGAAACGGTTGGGCGGAAGGACACGTAGTCACCGCCAAAGTTCGAGAATTCAGCCAAGGAAAAAAATAAGCCAAACCACGTAGAGATCGGACTATAAGTTCCAGAGTTGTAAATTCCGCGGAAACGGTTGGGCGGAAGGACACGTAGTCACTGCCAAAGTTCGAGAATTCAGCCAAGGAAAAAAATAAGCCAAACCGCGTAGAGATCGGACTGTAAGTTCCAGAGTTGTAAATTCCGCGGAAACGGTTGGGCGGAAGGACACGTAGTCACCGCCAAAGTTCGAGAATTCAGCCAAGGAAAAAAATAAGCCAAACCGCGTAGAGATCGGATGTAAGTTCCAGAATTGTAAATTCCGCGGAAACGGTGGGGCGGAAGGACACGTAGTCACCGCCAAAGTTCGAGAATTCAGCCAAGGAAAAAAATAAGCCAAACCGCGTAGAGATCGGACTGTAAGTTCCAGAGTTGTAAATTCCGCGGAAACGGTTGGGCGGAAGGACACGCAGTTACCGCCAAAGTTCGAGAATTCAGCCAAGGAAAAAAATAAGCCAAACCGCGTAGAGATCGGACTGTAAGTTCCAGAGTTGTAAATTCCGCGGAAACGGTGGGGCGGAAGGACACGTTGTCACCGCCAAAGTTCGAGAATTCAGCCAAGGAAAAAAATAAGCCAAACCGCGTAGAGATCGGACTGTAAGTTCCAGAGTTGTAAATTCCGCGGAAACGGTTGGGCGGAAGGACACGTAGTCACCGCCAAAGTTCGAGAATTCAGCCAAGGAAAAAAATAAGCCAAACCGCGTAGAGATCGGACTGTAAGTTCCAGTGTTGTAAATTCCGCGGAAACGGTTGGGCGGAAGGACACGTAGTCACCGCCAAAGTTCCAGAATTCAGCCAAGGAAAAAAATAAGCCAAACCGCGTAGAGATCGGACTGTAATTTCCAGAGTTGTAAATTCCGCGGAAACGGTTGGGCGGAAGGACACGTAGTCACCGCCAAAGTTCGAGAATTCAGCCAAGGAAAAAATTAAGTCAAACCGCGTAGAGATCGGACTGTAAGTTCCAGAATTGTAAATTCCGCGGAAACGGTGGGGAGGAAGGACACGTAGTCACCGCCAAAGTTCGAGAATTCAGCCAAGGAAAAAAATAAGCCAAACCACGTAGAGATCGGACTATAAGTTCCAGAGTTGTAAATTCCGCGGAAACGGTATGGCGGAAGGACACGTAGTCACCGCCAAAGTTCGAGAATTCAGCCAAGGAAAAAAATAAGCCAAACCGCGTAGAGATCGGACTGTAAGTTCCAGAGTTGTAAATTCCGCGGAAACGGTTGGGCGGAAGGACACGTAGTCACCGCCAAAGTTCGAGAATTCAGCCAAGGAAAAAAATAAGCCAAACCGCGTAGAGATCGGACTGTAAGTTCGAGAGTTGTAAATTCCGCGGAAACGGTTGGGCGGAAGGACACGTAGTCACCGCCAAAGTTCGAGAATTCAGCCAAGGAAAAAAATAAGTTAAACCGCGTAGAGATCGGACTGTAAGTTCCAGAGTTGTAAATTCCGCGGAAACGGTTGGGCGGAAGGACACGTAGTCACCGCCAAAGTTCGAGAATTCAGCCAAGGAAAAAAATAAGCCAAACCGCGTAGAGATCGGACTGTAAGTTCCAGAATTGTAAATTCCGCGGAAACGGTGGGGAGGAAGGACACGTAGTCACCGCCAAAGTTCGAGAATTCAGCCAAGGAAAAAAATAAGCCAAACCACGTAGAGATCGGACTATAAGTTCCAGAGTTGTAAATTCCGCGGAAACGGTATGGCGGAAGGACACGTAGTCACCGCCAAAGTTCGAGAATTCAGCCAAGGAAAAAAAAAAGCCAAACCGCGTAGAGATCGGACTGTAAGTTCCAGAGTTGTAAATTCCGCGGAAACGGTTGGGCGGAAGGACACGTAGTCACCGCCAAAGTTCGAGAATTCAGCCAAGGAAAAAAATAAGCCAAACCGCGTAGAGATCGGACTGTAAGTTCGAGAGTTGTAAATTCCGCGGAAACGGTTGGGCGGAAGGACACGTAGTCACCGCCAAAGTTCGAGAATTCAGCCAAGGAAAAAAATAAGCCAAACCGCGTAGAGATCGGACTGTAAGTTCGAGAGTTGTAAATTCCGCGGAAACGGTTGGGCGGAAGGACACGTAGTCACCGCCAAAGTTCGAGAATTCAGCCAAGGAAAAAAATAAGCCAAACCGCGTAGAGATCGGACTGGAAGTTCCAGAGTTGTAAATTCCGCGGAAACGGTTGGGCGGAAGGACACGTAATCACCGCCAAAGTTCGAGAATTCAGCCAAGGAAAAAAATAAGCCAAACCGCGTAGAGATCGGACTGTAAGTTCCAGAGTTGTAAATTCCGCGGAAACGGTTGCGCGGAAGGACACGTAGTCACCGCCAAAGTTCGAGAATTCAGCCAAGGAAAAAAATAAGCCAAACCACGTAGAGATCGGACTGTAAGTTCCAGAGTTGTAAATTCCGCGGAAACGGTTGGGCGGAAGGACACGTAGTTACCGCCAAAGTTCGAGAATTCAGCCAAGGAAAAAAATAAGCTAAACCGCGTAGAGATCGGACTGTAAGTTCCAGAGTTGTAAATTCCGCGGAAACGGTTGGGCGGAAGGACACGTAGTCACCTCCAAAGTTCGAGAATTCAGCCAAGGAAAAAAATAAGCCAAACCGCGTAGAGATCGGACTGTAAGTTCCAGAGTTGTAAATTCCGCGGAAACGGTTGGGCGGAAGGACACGTAGTCACCGCCAAAGTTCGAGAATTCAGCCAAGGAAAAAAATAAGCCAAACCGCGTAGAGATCGGACTGTAAGTTCCAGAGTTGTAAATTCCGCGGAAACGGTTGGGCGGAAGGACACGTAGTCACCGCCAAAGTTCGAGAATTCAGCCAAGGAAAAAAATAAGTTAAACCGCGTAGAGATCGGACTGTAAGTTCCAGAGTTGTAAATTCCGCGGAAACGGTTGGGCGGAAGGACACGTAGTCACCGCCAAAGTTCGAGAATTCAGCCAAGGAAAAAAATAAGCCAAACCTTGTAGAGATCGGACTGTAAGTTCGAGAGTTGTAAATTCCGCGGAAACGGTTGGGCGGAAGGACACGTAGTCACCGCCAAAGTTCGAGAATTCAGCCAAGGAAAAAAATAAGCCAAACCGCGTAGAGATCGGACTGTAAGTTCCAGAGTTGTAAATTCCGCGGAAACGGTTGGGCGGAAGGACACGTAGTCACCGCCAAAGTTCGAGAATTCAGCCAAGGAAAAAAATAAGCCAAACCGCGTAGAGATCGGACTGTAAGTTCCAGAGTTGTAAATTCCGCGGAAACGGTTGGGCGGAAGGACACGTAGTCACCTCCAAAGTTCGAGAATTCAGCCAAGGAAAAAAATAAGCCAAACCGCGTAGAGATCGGACTGTAAGTTCCAGAGTTGTAAATTCCGCGGAAACGGTTGGGCGGAAGGACACGTAGTCACCGCCAAAGTTCGAGAATTCAGCCAAGGAAAAAAATAATCCAAACCGCGTAGAGATCGGACTGTAAGTTCCAGAGTTGTAAATTCCGCGGAAACGGTTGGGCGGAAGGACACGTAGTCACCGCCAAAGTTCGAGAATTCAGCCAAGGAAAAAAATAAGCCAAACCGCGTAGAGATCGGACTGTAAGTTCCAGAGTTGTATATTCCGCGGAAACGGTTGGGCGGAAGGACACGTAGTCACCGCCAAAGTTCGAGAATTCATCCAAGGAAAAAAATAAGCCAAACCGCGTAGAGATCGGACTGTAAGTTCCAGAGTTGTAAATTCCGCGGAAACGGTTGGGCGGAAGGACACGTAGTCACCGCCAAAATTCGAGAATTCAGCCAAGGAAAAAAATCAGTTAAACCGCGTAGAGATCGGACTGTAAGTTCCAGAGTTGTAAATTCCGCGGAAACGGTTGGGCGGAAGGACACGTAGTCACCGCCAAAGTTCGAGAATTCAGCCAAGGAAAAAAATAAGCCAAACCGCGTAGAGATCGGACTGTAAGTTCGAGAGTTGTAAATTCCGCGGAAACGGTTGGGCGGAAGGACACGTAGTCACCGCCAAAGTTCGAGAATTCAGCCAAGGAAAAAAATAAGCCAAACCGCGTAGAGATCGGACTGTAAGTTCCAGAGTTGTAAATTCCGCGGAAACGGTTGGGCGGAAGGACACGTAGTTACCGCCAAAGTTCGAGAATTCAGCCAAGGAAAAAAATAAGCCAAACCGCGTAGAGATCGGACAGTAAGTTCCAGAGTTGTAAATTCCGCGGAAACGGTTGGGCGGAAGGACACGTAGTCACCTCCAAAGTTCGAGAATTCAGCCAAGGAAAAAAATAAGCCAAACCACGTAGAGATCGGACTATAAGTTCCAGAGTTGTAAATTCCGCGGAAACGGTTGGGCGGAAGGACACGTAGTCACTGCCAAAGTTCGAGAATTCAGCCAAGGAAAAAAATAAGCCAAACCGCGTAGAGATCGGACTGTAAGTTCCAGAGTTGTAAATTCCGCGGAAACGGTTGGGCGGAAGGACACGTAGTCACTGCCAAAGTTCGAGAATTCAGCCAAGGAAAAAAATAAGCCAAACCGCGTAGAGATCGGACTGTAAGTTCCAGAGTTGTAAATTCCGCGGAAACGGTTGGGCGGAAGGACACGTAGTCACCTCCAAAGTTCGAGAATTCAGCCAAGGAAAAAAATAAGCCAAACCGCGTAGAGATCGGACTGTAAGTTCCAGAGTTGTAAATTCCGCGGAAACGGTTGGGCGGAAGGACAAGTAGTCACCGCCAAAGTTCGAGAATTCAGCCAAGGAAAAAAAATAAGCCAAACCGCGTAGAGATCGGACTGTAAGTTCGAGAGTTGTAAATTCCGCGGAAACGGTTGGGCGGAAGGACACGTAGTCACCGCCAAAGTTCGAGAATTCAGCCAAGGAAAAAAATAAGCCAAACCGCGTAGAGATCGGACTGTAAGTTCCAGAGTTGTAAATTCCGCGGAAACGGTTGGGCGGAAGGACACGTAGTCACCTCCAAAGTTCGAGAATTCAGCCAAGGAAAAAAATAAGCCAAACCGCGTAGAGACCGGACTGTAAGTTCCAGAGTTGTAAATTCCGCGAAAACGGTTGGGCGGAAGGACACGTAGTCACCTCCAAAGTTCGAGAATTCAGCCAAGGAAAAAAATAAGCCAAACCACGTAGAGATCGGACTATAAGTTCCAGAGTTGTAAATTCCGCGGAAACGGTTGGGCGGAAGGACACGTAGTCACTGCCAAAGTTCGAGAATTCAGCCAAGGAAAAAAATAAGCCAAACCGCGTAGAGATCGGACTGTAAGTTCCAGAGTTGTAAATTCCGCGGAAACGGTTGGGCGGAAGGACACGTAGTCACTGCCAAAGTTCGAGAATTCAGCCAAGGAAAAAAATAAGCCAAACCGCGTAGAGATCGGACTGTAAGTTCCAGAGTTGTAAATTCCGCGGAAACGGTTGGGCGGAAGGACACGTAGTCACCTCCAAAGTTCGAGAATTCAGCCAAGGAAAAAAATAAGCCAAACCGCGTAGAGATCGGACTGTAAGTTCCAGAGTTGTAAATTCCGCGGAAACGGTTGGGCGGAAGGACAAGTAGTCACCGCCAAAGTTCGAGAATTCAGCCAAGGAAAAAAATAAGCCAAACCGCGTAGAGATCGGACTGTAAGTTCGAGAGTTGTAAATTCCGCGGAAACGGTTGGGCGGAAGGACACGTAGTCACCGCCAAAGTTCGAGAATTCAGCCAAGGAAAAAAATAAGCCAAACCGCGTAGAGATCGGACTGTAAGTTCCAGAGTTGTAAATTCCGCGGAAACGGTTGGGCGGAAGGACACGTAGTCACCTCCAAAGTTCGAGAATTCAGCCAAGGAAAAAAATAAGCCAAACCGCGTAGAGACCGGACTGTAAGTTCCAGAGTTGTAAATTCCGCGAAAACGGTTGGGCGGAAGGACACGTAGTCACCGCCAAAGTTCGAGAATTCAGCCAAGGAAAAAAATAAGCCAAACCGCGTAGAGATCGGACTGTAAGTTCCAGAGTTGTAAATTCCGCGGAAACGGTTGGGCGGAAGGACACGTAGTCACCGCCAAAGTTCGAGAATTCAGCCAAGGAAAAAAATAAGCCAAACCGCGTAGAGATCGGACTGTAAGTTCGAGAGTTGTAAATTCCGCGGAAACGGTTGGGCGGAAGGACACGTAGTCACCGCCAAAGTTCGAGAATTCAGCCAAGGAAAAAAATAAGCCAAACCGCGTAGAGATCGGACTGTAAGTTCGAGAGTTGTAAATTCCGCGGAAACGGTTGGGCGGAAGGACACGTAGTCACCGCCAAAGTTCGAGAATTCAGCCAAGGAAAAAAATAAGTTAAACCGCGTAGAGATCGGACTGTAAGTTCCAGAGTTGTAAATTCCGCGGAAACGGTTGGGCGGAAGGACACGTAGTCACCGCCAAAGTTCGAGAATTCAGCCAAGGAAAAAAATAAGCCAAACCGCGTAGAGATCGGACTGTAAGTTCGAGAGTTGTAAATTCCGCGGAAACGGTTGGGCGGAAGGACACGTAGTCACCGCCAAAGTTCGAGAATTCAGCCAAGGAAAAAAATAAGCCAAACCGCGTAGAGATCGGACTGGAAGTTCCAGAGTTGTAAATTCCGCGGAAACGGTTGGGCGGAAGGACACGTAATCACCGCCAAAGTTCGAGAATTCAGCCAAGGAAAAAAATAAGCCAAACCGCGTAGAGATCGGACTGTAAGTTCCAGAGTTGTAAATTCCGCGGAAACGGTTGCGCGGAAGGACACGTAGTCACCGCCAAAGTTCGAGAATTCAGCCAAGGAAAAAAATAAGCCAAACCACGTAGAGATCGGACTGTAAGTTCCAGAGTTGTAAATTCCGCGGAAACGGTTGGGCGGAAGGACACGTAGTTACCGCCAAAGTTCGAGAATTCAGCCAAGGAAAAAAATAAGCCAAACCGCGTAGAGATCGGACTGTAAGTTCCAGAGTTGTAAATTCCGCGGAAACGGTTGGGCGGAAGGACACGTAGTCACCTCCAAAGTTCGAGAATTCAGCCAAGGAAAAAAATAAGCCAAACCGCGTAGAGATCGGACTGTAAGTTCCAGAGTTGTAAATTCCGCGGAAACGGTTGGGCGGAAGGACACGTAGTCACCGCCAAAGTTCGAGAATTCAGCCAAGGAAAAAAATAAGCCAAACCGCGTAGAGATCGGACTGTAAGTTCCAGAGTTGTAAATTCCGCGGAAACGGTTGGGCGGAAGGACACGTAGTCACCGCCAAAGTTCGAGAATTCAGCCAAGGAAAAAAATAAGTTAAACCGCGTAGAGATCGGACTGTAAGTTCCAGAGTTGTAAATTCCGCGGAAACGGTTGGGCGGAAGGACACGTAGTCACCGCCAAAGTTCGAGAATTCAGCCAAGGAAAAAAATAAGCCAAACCTTGTAGAGATCGGACTGTAAGTTCGAGAGTTGTAAATTCCGCGGAAACGGTTGGGCGGAAGGACACGTAGTCACCGCCAAAGTTCGAGAATTCAGCCAAGGAAAAAAATAAGCCAAACCGCGTAGAGATCGGACTGTAAGTTCCAGAGTTGTAAATTCCGCGGAAACGGTTGGGCGGAAGGACACGTAGTCACCGCCAAAGTTCGAGAATTCAGCCAAGGAAAAAAATAAGCCAAACCGCGTAGAGATCGGACTGTAAGTTCCAGAGTTGTAAATTCCGCGGAAACGGTTGGGCGGAAGGACACGTAGTCACCTCCAAAGTTCGAGAATTCAGCCAAGGAAAAAAATAAGCCAAACCGCGTAGAGATCGGACTGTAAGTTCCAGAGTTGTAAATTCCGCGGAAACGGTTGGGCGGAAGGACACGTAGTCACCGCCAAAGTTCGAGAATTCAGCCAAGGAAAAAAATAAGCCAAACCGCGTAGAGATCGGACTGTAAGTTCCAGAGTTGTAAATTCCGCGGAAACGGTTGGGCGGAAGGACACGTAGTCACCGCCAAAGTTCGAGAATTCAGCCAAGGAAAAAAATAAGCCAAACCGCGTAGAGATCGGACTGTAAGTTCCAGAGTTGTATATTCCGCGGAAACGGTTGGGCGGAAGGACACGTAGTCACCGCCAAAGTTCGAGAATTCATCCAAGGAAAAAAATAAGCCAAACCGCGTAGAGATCGGACTGTAAGTTCCAGAGTTGTAAATTCCGCGGAAACGGTTGGGCGGAAGGACACGTAGTCACCGCCAAAATTCGAGAATTCAGCCAAGGAAAAAAATCAGTTAAACCGCGTAGAGATCGGACTGTAAGTTCCAGAGTTGTAAATTCCGCGGAAACGGTTGGGCGGAAGGACACGTAGTCACCGCCAAAGTTCGAGAATTCAGCCAAGGAAAAAAATAAGCCAAACCGCGTAGAGATCGGACTGTAAGTTCGAGAGTTGTAAATTCCGCGGAAACGGTTGGGCGGAAGGACACGTAGTCACCGCCAAAGTTCGAGAATTCAGCCAAGGAAAAAAATAAGCCAAACCGCGTAGAGATCGGACTGTAAGTTCCAGAGTTGTAAATTCCGCGGAAACGGTTGGGCGGAAGGACACGTAGTTACCGCCAAAGTTCGAGAATTCAGCCAAGGAAAAAAATAAGCCAAACCGCGTAGAGATCGGACAGTAAGTTCCAGAGTTGTAAATTCCGCGGAAACGGTTGGGCGGAAGGACACGTAGTCACCTCCAAAGTTCGAGAATTCAGCCAAGGAAAAAAATAAGCCAAACCACGTAGAGATCGGACTATAAGTTCCAGAGTTGTAAATTCCGCGGAAACGGTTGGGCGGAAGGACACGTAGTCACTGCCAAAGTTCGAGAATTCAGCCAAGGAAAAAAATAAGCCAAACCGCGTAGAGATCGGACTGTAAGTTCCAGAGTTGTAAATTCCGCGGAAACGGTTGGGCGGAAGGACACGTAGTCACTGCCAAAGTTCGAGAATTCAGCCAAGGAAAAAAATAAGCCAAACCGCGTAGAGATCGGACTGTAAGTTCCAGAGTTGTAAATTCCGCGGAAACGGTTGGGCGGAAGGACACGTAGTCACCTCCAAAGTTCGAGAATTCAGCCAAGGAAAAAAATAAGCCAAACCGCGTAGAGATCGGACTGTAAGTTCGAGAGTTGTAAATTCCGCGGAAACGGTTGGGCGGAAGGACACGTAGTCACCGCCAAAGTTCGAGAATTCAGCCAAGGAAAAAAATAAGCCAAACCGCGTAGAGATCGGACTGTAAGTTCCAGAGTTGTAAATTCCGCGGAAACGGTTGGGCGGAAGGACACGTAGTTACCGCCAAAGTTCGAGAATTCAGCCAAGGAAAAAAATAAGCCAAACCGCGTAGAGATCGGACAGTAAGTTCCAGAGTTGTAAATTCCGCGGAAACGGTTGGGCGGAAGGACACGTAGTCACCTCCAAAGTTCGAGAATTCAGCCAAGGAAAAAAATAAGCCAAACCACGTAGAGATCGGACTATAAGTTCCAGAGTTGTAAATTCCGCGGAAACGGTTGGGCGGAAGGACACGTAGTCACTGCCAAAGTTCGAGAATTCAGCCAAGGAAAAAAATAAGCCAAACCGCGTAGAGATCGGACTGTAAGTTCCAGAGTTGTAAATTCCGCGGAAACGGTTGGGCGGAAGGACACGTAGTCACTGCCAAAGTTCGAGAATTCAGCCAAGGAAAAAAATAAGCCAAACCGCGTAGAGATCGGACTGTAAGTTCCAGAGTTGTAAATTCCGCGGAAACGGTTGGGCGGAAGGACACGTAGTCACCTCCAAAGTTCGAGAATTCAGCCAAGGAAAAAAATAAGCCAAACCGCGTAGAGATCGGACTGTAAGTTCCAGAGTTGTAAATTCCGCGGAAACGGTTGGGCGGAAGGACAAGTAGTCACCGCCAAAGTTCGAGAATTCAGCCAAGGAAAAAAAATAAGCCAAACCGCGTAGAGATCGGACTGTAAGTTCGAGAGTTGTAAATTCCGCGGAAACGGTTGGGCGGAAGGACACGTAGTCACCGCCAAAGTTCGAGAATTCAGCCAAGGAAAAAAATAAGCCAAACCGCGTAGAGATCGGACTGTAAGTTCCAGAGTTGTAAATTCCGCGGAAACGGTTGGGCGGAAGGACACGTAGTCACCTCCAAAGTTCGAGAATTCAGCCAAGGAAAAAAATAAGCCAAACCGCGTAGAGACCGGACTGTAAGTTCCAGAGTTGTAAATTCCGCGAAAACGGTTGGGCGGAAGGACACGTAGTCACCTCCAAAGTTCGAGAATTCAGCCAAGGAAAAAAATAAGCCAAACCACGTAGAGATCGGACTATAAGTTCCAGAGTTGTAAATTCCGCGGAAACGGTTGGGCGGAAGGACACGTAGTCACTGCCAAAGTTCGAGAATTCAGCCAAGGAAAAAAATAAGCCAAACCGCGTAGAGATCGGACTGTAAGTTCCAGAGTTGTAAATTCCGCGGAAACGGTTGGGCGGAAGGACACGTAGTCACTGCCAAAGTTCGAGAATTCAGCCAAGGAAAAAAATAAGCCAAACCGCGTAGAGATCGGACTGTAAGTTCCAGAGTTGTAAATTCCGCGGAAACGGTTGGGCGGAAGGACACGTAGTCACCTCCAAAGTTCGAGAATTCAGCCAAGGAAAAAAATAAGCCAAACCGCGTAGAGATCGGACTGTAAGTTCCAGAGTTGTAAATTCCGCGGAAACGGTTGGGCGGAAGGACAAGTAGTCACCGCCAAAGTTCGAGAATTCAGCCAAGGAAAAAAATAAGCCAAACCGCGTAGAGATCGGACTGTAAGTTCGAGAGTTGTAAATTCCGCGGAAACGGTTGGGCGGAAGGACACGTAGTCACCGCCAAAGTTCGAGAATTCAGCCAAGGAAAAAAATAAGCCAAACCGCGTAGAGATCGGACTGTAAGTTCCAGAGTTGTAAATTCCGCGGAAACGGTTGGGCGGAAGGACACGTAGTCACCTCCAAAGTTCGAGAATTCAGCCAAGGAAAAAAATAAGCCAAACCGCGTAGAGACCGGACTGTAAGTTCCAGAGTTGTAAATTCCGCGAAAACGGTTGGGCGGAAGGACACGTAGTCACCGCCAAAGTTCGAGAATTCAGCCAAGGAAAAAAATAAGCCAAACCGCGTAGAGATCGGACTGTAAGTTCCAGAGTTGTAAATTCCGCGGAAACGGTTGGGCGGAAGGACACGTAGTCACCGCCAAAGTTCGAGAATTCAGCCAAGGAAAAAAATAAGCCAAACCGCGTAGAGATCGGACTGTAAGTTCGAGAGTTGTAAATTCCGCGGAAACGGTTGGGCGGAAGGACACGTAGTCACCGCCAAAGTTCGAGAATTCAGCCAAGGAAAAAAATAAGCCAAACCGCGTAGAGATCGGACTGTAAGTTCGAGAGTTGTAAATTCCGCGGAAACGGTTGGGCGGAAGGACACGTAGTCACCGCCAAAGTTCGAGAATTCAGCCAAGGAAAAAAATAAGTTAAACCGCGTAGAGATCGGACTGTAAGTTCCAGAGTTGTAAATTCCGCGGAAACGGTTGGGCGGAAGGACACGTAGTCACCGCCAAAGTTCGAGAATTCAGCCAAGGAAAAAAATAAGCCAAACCGCGTAGAGATCGGACTGTAAGTTCGAGAGTTGTAAATTCCGCGGAAACGGTTGGGCGGAAGGACACGTAGTCACCGCCAAAGTTCGAGAATTCAGCCAAGGAAAAAAATAAGCCAAACCGCGTAGAGATCGGACTGGAAGTTCCAGAGTTGTAAATTCCGCGGAAACGGTTGGGCGGAAGGACACGTAATCACCGCCAAAGTTCGAGAATTCAGCCAAGGAAAAAAATAAGCCAAACCGCGTAGAGATCGGACTGTAAGTTCCAGAGTTGTAAATTCCGCGGAAACGGTTGCGCGGAAGGACACGTAGTCACCGCCAAAGTTCGAGAATTCAGCCAAGGAAAAAAATAAGCCAAACCACGTAGAGATCGGACTGTAAGTTCCAGAGTTGTAAATTCCGCGGAAACGGTTGGGCGGAAGGACACGTAGTTACCGCCAAAGTTCGAGAATTCAGCCAAGGAAAAAAATAAGCCAAACCGCGTAGAGATCGGACTGTAAGTTCCAGAGTTGTAAATTCCGCGGAAACGGTTGGGCGGAAGGACACGTAGTCACCTCCAAAGTTCGAGAATTCAGCCAAGGAAAAAAATAAGCCAAACCGCGTAGAGATCGGACTGTAAGTTCCAGAGTTGTAAATTCCGCGGAAACGGTTGGGCGGAAGGACACGTAGTCACCGCCAAAGTTCGAGAATTCAGCCAAGGAAAAAAATAAGCCAAACCGCGTAGAGATCGGACTGTAAGTTCCAGAGTTGTAAATTCCGCGGAAACGGTTGGGCGGAAGGACACGTAGTCACCGCCAAAGTTCGAGAATTCAGCCAAGGAAAAAAATAAGTTAAACCGCGTAGAGATCGGACTGTAAGTTCCAGAGTTGTAAATTCCGCGGAAACGGTTGGGCGGAAGGACACGTAGTCACCGCCAAAGTTCGAGAATTCAGCCAAGGAAAAAAATAAGCCAAACCTTGTAGAGATCGGACTGTAAGTTCGAGAGTTGTAAATTCCGCGGAAACGGTTGGGCGGAAGGACACGTAGTCACCGCCAAAGTTCGAGAATTCAGCCAAGGAAAAAAATAAGCCAAACCGCGTAGAGATCGGACTGTAAGTTCCAGAGTTGTAAATTCCGCGGAAACGGTTGGGCGGAAGGACACGTAGTCACCGCCAAAGTTCGAGAATTCAGCCAAGGAAAAAAATAAGCCAAACCGCGTAGAGATCGGACTGTAAGTTCCAGAGTTGTAAATTCCGCGGAAACGGTTGGGCGGAAGGACACGTAGTCACCTCCAAAGTTCGAGAATTCAGCCAAGGAAAAAAATAAGCCAAACCGCGTAGAGATCGGACTGTAAGTTCCAGAGTTGTAAATTCCGCGGAAACGGTTGGGCGGAAGGACACGTAGTCACCGCCAAAGTTCGAGAATTCAGCCAAGGAAAAAAATAAGCCAAACCGCGTAGAGATCGGACTGTAAGTTCCAGAGTTGTAAATTCCGCGGAAACGGTTGGGCGGAAGGACACGTAGTCACCGCCAAAGTTCGAGAATTCAGCCAAGGAAAAAAATAAGCCAAACCGCGTAGAGATCGGACTGTAAGTTCCAGAGTTGTATATTCCGCGGAAACGGTTGGGCGGAAGGACACGTAGTCACCGCCAAAGTTCGAGAATTCATCCAAGGAAAAAAATAAGCCAAACCGCGTAGAGATCGGACTGTAAGTTCCAGAGTTGTAAATTCCGCGGAAACGGTTGGGCGGAAGGACACGTAGTCACCGCCAAAATTCGAGAATTCAGCCAAGGAAAAAAATCAGTTAAACCGCGTAGAGATCGGACTGTAAGTTCCAGAGTTGTAAATTCCGCGGAAACGGTTGGGCGGAAGGACACGTAGTCACCGCCAAAGTTCGAGAATTCAGCCAAGGAAAAAAATAAGCCAAACCGCGTAGAGATCGGACTGTAAGTTCGAGAGTTGTAAATTCCGCGGAAACGGTTGGGCGGAAGGACACGTAGTCACCGCCAAAGTTCGAGAATTCAGCCAAGGAAAAAAATAAGCCAAACCGCGTAGAGATCGGACTGTAAGTTCCAGAGTTGTAAATTCCGCGGAAACGGTTGGGCGGAAGGACACGTAGTTACCGCCAAAGTTCGAGAATTCAGCCAAGGAAAAAAATAAGCCAAACCGCGTAGAGATCGGACAGTAAGTTCCAGAGTTGTAAATTCCGCGGAAACGGTTGGGCGGAAGGACACGTAGTCACCTCCAAAGTTCGAGAATTCAGCCAAGGAAAAAAATAAGCCAAACCACGTAGAGATCGGACTATAAGTTCCAGAGTTGTAAATTCCGCGGAAACGGTTGGGCGGAAGGACACGTAGTCACTGCCAAAGTTCGAGAATTCAGCCAAGGAAAAAAATAAGCCAAACCGCGTAGAGATCGGACTGTAAGTTCCAGAGTTGTAAATTCCGCGGAAACGGTTGGGCGGAAGGACACGTAGTCACTGCCAAAGTTCGAGAATTCAGCCAAGGAAAAAAATAAGCCAAACCGCGTAGAGATCGGACTGTAAGTTCCAGAGTTGTAAATTCCGCGGAAACGGTTGGGCGGAAGGACACGTAGTCACCTCCAAAGTTCGAGAATTCAGCCAAGGAAAAAAATAAGCCAAACCGCGTAGAGATCGGACTGTAAGTTCCAGAGTTGTAAATTCCGCGGAAACGGTTGGGCGGAAGGACAAGTAGTCACCGCCAAAGTTCGAGAATTCAGCCAAGGAAAAAAAATAAGCCAAACCGCGTAGAGATCGGACTGTAAGTTCGAGAGTTGTAAATTCCGCGGAAACGGTTGGGCGGAAGGACACGTAGTCACCGCCAAAGTTCGAGAATTCAGCCAAGGAAAAAAATAAGCCAAACCGCGTAGAGATCGGACTGTAAGTTCCAGAGTTGTAAATTCCGCGGAAACGGTTGGGCGGAAGGACACGTAGTCACCTCCAAAGTTCGAGAATTCAGCCAAGGAAAAAAATAAGCCAAACCGCGTAGAGACCGGACTGTAAGTTCCAGAGTTGTAAATTCCGCGAAAACGGTTGCGCGGAAGGACACGTAGTCACCTCCAAAGTTCGAGAATTCAGCCAAGGAAAAAAATAAGCCAAACCACGTAGAGATCGGACTATAAGTTCCAGAGTTGTAAATTCCGCGGAAACGGTTGGGCGGAAGGACACGTAGTCACTGCCAAAGTTCGAGAATTCAGCCAAGGAAAAAAATAAGCCAAACCGCGTAGAGATCGGACTGTAATTTCCAGAGTTGTAAATTCCGCGGAAACGGTTGGGCGGAAGGACACGTAGTCACCGCCAAAGTTCGAGAATTCATCCAAGGAAAAAAATAAGCCAAACCGCGTAGAGATCGGACTGTAAGTTCGAGAGTTGTAAATTCCGCGGAAACGGTGGGGAGGAAGGACACGTAGTCACCGCCAAAGTTCGAGAATTCAGCCAAGGAAAAAAATAAGCCAAACCGCGTAGAGATCGGACTGTAAGTACCAGAGTTGTAAATTCCGAGGAAACGGTTGGGCGGAAGGACACGTAGTCACCGCCAAAGTTCGAGAATTCAGCCAAAGAAAAAAATAAGGCAAACCGCGTAGAGATCGGACTGTAAGTTCCAGAGTTGTAAATTCCGCGGAAACGGTTGGGCGGAAGGACACGCAGTCACCGCCAAAGTTCGAGAATTCAGCCAAGGAAAAAAATAAGCCAAACCGCGTAGAGATCGGACTGTAAGTTCCAGAGTTGTAAATTCCGCGGAAACGGTTGGGCGGAAGGACACGTAGTCACCGCCAAAGTTCGAGAATTCAGCCAAGGAAAAAAATAAGCCAAACCGCGTAGAGATCGGACTGTAAGTTCCAGAGTTGTAAATTCCGCGGAAACGGTTGGGCGGAAGGACACGTAGTCACCGCCAAAGTTCGAGAATTCAGCCAAGGAAAAAAATAAGCCAAACCACGTAGAGATCGGACTATAAGTTCCAGAGTTGTAAATTCCGCGGAAACGGTTGGGCGGAAGGACACGTAGTCACTGCCAAAGTTCGAGAATTCAGCCAAGGAAAAAAATAAGCCAAACCGCGTAGAGATCGGACTGTAAGTTCCAGAGTTGTAAATTCCGCGGAAACGGTTGGGCGGAAGGACACGTAGTCACCGCCAAAGTTCGAGAATTCAGCCAAGGAAAAAAATAAGCCAAACCGCGTAGAGATCGGATGTAAGTTCCAGAATTGTAAATTCCGCGGAAACGGTGGTGCGGAAGGACACGTAGTCACCGCCAAAGTTCGAGAATTCAGCCAAGGAAAAAAATAAGCCAAACCGCGTAGAGATCGGACTGTAAGTTCCAGAGTTGTAAATTCCGCGGAAACGGTTGGGCGGAAGGACACGCAGTTACCGCCAAAGTTCGAGAATTCAGCCAAGGAAAAAAATAAGCCAAACCGCGTAGAGATCGGACTGTAAGTTCCAGAGTTGTAAATTCCGCGGAAACGGTGGGGCGGAAGGACACGTTGTCACCGCCAAAGTTCGAGAATTCAGCCAAGGAAAAAAATAAGCCAAACCGCGTAGAGATCGGACTGTAAGTTCCAGAGTTGTAAATTCCGCGGAAACGGTTGGGCGGAAGGACACGTAGTCACCGCCAAAGTTCGAGAATTCAGCCAAGGAAAAAAATAAGCCAAACCGCGTAGAGATCGGACTGTAAGTTCCAGTGTTGTAAATTCCGCGGAAACGGTTGGGCGGAAGGACACGTAGTCACCGCCAAAGTTCCAGAATTCAGCCAAGGAAAAAAATAAGCCAAACCGCGTAGAGATCGGACTGTAATTTCCAGAGTTGTAAATTCCGCGGAAACGGTTGGGCGGAAGGACACGTAGTCACCGCCAAAGTTCGAGAATTCAGCCAAGGAAAAAATTAAGTCAAACCGCGTAGAGATCGGACTGTAAGTTCCAGAATTGTAAATTCCGCGGAAACGGTGGGGAGGAAGGACACGTAGTCACCGCCAAAGTTCGAGAATTCAGCCAAGGAAAAAAATAAGCCAAACCACGTAGAGATCGGACTATAAGTTCCAGAGTTGTAAATTCCGCGGAAACGGTATGGCGGAAGGACACGTAGTCACCGCCAAAGTTCGAGAATTCAGCCAAGGAAAAAAATAAGCCAAACCGCGTAGAGATCGGACTGTAAGTTCCAGAGTTGTAAATTCCGCGGAAACGGTTGGGCGGAAGGACACGTAGTCACCGCCAAAGTTCGAGAATTCAGCCAAGGAAAAAAATAAGCCAAACCGCGTAGAGATCGGACTGTAAGTTCGAGAGTTGTAAATTCCGCGGAAACGGTTGGGCGGAAGGACACGTAGTCACCGCCAAAGTTCGAGAATTCAGCCAAGGAAAAAAATAAGTTAAACCGCGTAGAGATCGGACTGTAAGTTCCAGAGTTGTAAATTCCGCGGAAACGGTTGGGCGGAAGGACACGTAGTCACCGCCAAAGTTCGAGAATTCAGCCAAGGAAAAAAATAAGCCAAACCGCGTAGAGATCGGACTGTAAGTTCCAGAATTGTAAATTCCGCGGAAACGGTGGGGAGGAAGGACACGTAGTCACCGCCAAAGTTCGAGAATTCAGCCAAGGAAAAAAATAAGCCAAACCACGTAGAGATCGGACTATAAGTTCCAGAGTTGTAAATTCCGCGGAAACGGTATGGCGGAAGGACACGTAGTCACCGCCAAAGTTCGAGAATTCAGCCAAGGAAAAAAATAAGCCAAACCGCGTAGAGATCGGACTGTAAGTTCCAGAGTTGTAAATTCCGCGGAAACGGTTGGGCGGAAGGACACGTAGTCACCGCCAAAGTTCGAGAATTCAGCCAAGGAAAAAAATAAGCCAAACCGCGTAGAGATCGGACTGTAAGTTCGAGAGTTGTAAATTCCGCGGAAACGGTTGGGCGGAAGGACACGTAGTCACCGCCAAAGTTCGAGAATTCAGCCAAGGAAAAAAATAAGTTAAACCGCGTAGAGATCGGACTGTAAGTTCCAGAGTTGTAAATTCCGCGGAAACGGTTGGGCGGAAGGACACGTAGTCACCGCCAAAGTTCGAGAATTCAGCCAAGGAAAAAAATAAGCCAAACCGCGTAGAGATCGGACTGTAAGTTCGAGAGTTGTAAATTCCGCGGAAACGGTTGGGCGGAAGGACACGTAGTCACCGCCAAAGTTCGAGAATTCAGCCAAGGAAAAAAATAAGCCAAACCGCGTAGAGATCGGACTGGAAGTTCCAGAGTTGTAAATTCCGCGGAAACGGTTGGGCGGAAGGACACGTAATCACCGCCAAAGTTCGAGAATTCAGCCAAGGAAAAAAATAAGCCAAACCGCGTAGAGATCGGACTGTAAGTTCCAGAGTTGTAAATTCCGCGGAAACGGTTGCGCGGAAGGACACGTAGTCACCGCCAAAGTTCGAGAATTCAGCCAAGGAAAAAAATAAGCCAAACCACGTAGAGATCGGACTGTAAGTTCCAGAGTTGTAAATTCCGCGGAAACGGTTGGGCGGAAGGACACGTAGTTACCGCCAAAGTTCGAGAATTCAGCCAAGGAAAAAAATAAGCTAAACCGCGTAGAGATCGGACTGTAAGTTCCAGAGTTGTAAATTCCGCGGAAACGGTTGGGCGGAAGGACACGTAGTCACCTCCAAAGTTCGAGAATTCAGCCAAGGAAAAAAATAAGCCAAACCGCGTAGAGATCGGACTGTAAGTTCCAGAGTTGTAAATTCCGCGGAAACGGTTGGGCGGAAGGACACGTAGTCACCGCCAAAGTTCGAGAATTCAGCCAAGGAAAAAAATAAGCCAAACCGCGTAGAGATCGGACTGTAAGTTCCAGAGTTGTAAATTCCGCGGAAACGGTTGGGCGGAAGGACACGTAGTCACCGCCAAAGTTCGAGAATTCAGCCAAGGAAAAAAATAAGTTAAACCGCGTAGAGATCGGACTGTAAGTTCCAGAGTTGTAAATTCCGCGGAAACGGTTGGGCGGAAGGACACGTAGTCACCGCCAAAGTTCGAGAATTCAGCCAAGGAAAAAAATAAGCCAAACCTTGTAGAGATCGGACTGTAAGTTCGAGAGTTGTAAATTCCGCGGAAACGGTTGGGCGGAAGGACACGTAGTCACCGCCAAAGTTCGAGAATTCAGCCAAGGAAAAAAATAAGCCAAACCGCGTAGAGATCGGACTGTAAGTTCCAGAGTTGTAAATTCCGCGGAAACGGTTGGGCGGAAGGACACGTAGTCACCGCCAAAGTTCGAGAATTCAGCCAAGGAAAAAAATAAGCCAAACCGCGTAGAGATCGGACTGTAAGTTCCAGAGTTGTAAATTCCGCGGAAACGGTTGGGCGGAAGGACACGTAGTCACCTCCAAAGTTCGAGAATTCAGCCAAGGAAAAAAATAAGCCAAACCGCGTAGAGATCGGACTGTAAGTTCCAGAGTTGTAAATTCCGCGGAAACGGTTGGGCGGAAGGACACGTAGTCACCGCCAAAGTTCGAGAATTCAGCCAAGGAAAAAAATAAGCCAAACCGCGTAGAGATCGGACTGTAAGTTCCAGAGTTGTAAATTCCGCGGAAACGGTTGGGCGGAAGGACACGTAGTCACCGCCAAAGTTCGAGAATTCAGCCAAGGAAAAAAATAAGCCAAACCGCGTAGAGATCGGACTGTAAGTTCCAGAGTTGTATATTCCGCGGAAACGGTTGGGCGGAAGGACACGTAGTCACCGCCAAAGTTCGAGAATTCATCCAAGGAAAAAAATAAGCCAAACCGCGTAGAGATCGGACTGTAAGTTCCAGAGTTGTAAATTCCGCGGAAACGGTTGGGCGGAAGGACACGTAGTCACCGCCAAAATTCGAGAATTCAGCCAAGGAAAAAAATCAGTTAAACCGCGTAGAGATCGGACTGTAAGTTCCAGAGTTGTAAATTCCGCGGAAACGGTTGGGCGGAAGGACACGTAGTCACCGCCAAAGTTCGAGAATTCAGCCAAGGAAAAAAATAAGCCAAACCGCGTAGAGATCGGACTGTAAGTTCGAGAGTTGTAAATTCCGCGGAAACGGTTGGGCGGAAGGACACGTAGTCACCGCCAAAGTTCGAGAATTCAGCCAAGGAAAAAAATAAGCCAAACCGCGTAGAGATCGGACTGTAAGTTCCAGAGTTGTAAATTCCGCGGAAACGGTTGGGCGGAAGGACACGTAGTTACCGCCAAAGTTCGAGAATTCAGCCAAGGAAAAAAATAAGCCAAACCGCGTAGAGATCGGACAGTAAGTTCCAGAGTTGTAAATTCCGCGGAAACGGTTGGGCGGAAGGACACGTAGTCACCTCCAAAGTTCGAGAATTCAGCCAAGGAAAAAAATAAGCCAAACCACGTAGAGATCGGACTATAAGTTCCAGAGTTGTAAATTCCGCGGAAACGGTTGGGCGGAAGGACACGTAGTCACTGCCAAAGTTCGAGAATTCAGCCAAGGAAAAAAATAAGCCAAACCGCGTAGAGATCGGACTGTAAGTTCCAGAGTTGTAAATTCCGCGGAAACGGTTGGGCGGAAGGACACGTAGTCACTGCCAAAGTTCGAGAATTCAGCCAAGGAAAAAAATAAGCCAAACCGCGTAGAGATCGGACTGTAAGTTCCAGAGTTGTAAATTCCGCGGAAACGGTTGGGCGGAAGGACACGTAGTCACCTCCAAAGTTCGAGAATTCAGCCAAGGAAAAAAATAAGCCAAACCGCGTAGAGATCGGACTGTAAGTTCCAGAGTTGTAAATTCCGCGGAAACGGTTGGGCGGAAGGACAAGTAGTCACCGCCAAAGTTCGAGAATTCAGCCAAGGAAAAAAAATAAGCCAAACCGCGTAGAGATCGGACTGTAAGTTCGAGAGTTGTAAATTCCGCGGAAACGGTTGGGCGGAAGGACACGTAGTCACCGCCAAAGTTCGAGAATTCAGCCAAGGAAAAAAATAAGCCAAACCGCGTAGAGATCGGACTGTAAGTTCCAGAGTTGTAAATTCCGCGGAAACGGTTGGGCGGAAGGACACGTAGTCACCTCCAAAGTTCGAGAATTCAGCCAAGGAAAAAAATAAGCCAAACCGCGTAGAGACCGGACTGTAAGTTCCAGAGTTGTAAATTCCGCGAAAACGGTTGGGCGGAAGGACACGTAGTCACCTCCAAAGTTCGAGAATTCAGCCAAGGAAAAAAATAAGCCAAACCACGTAGAGATCGGACTATAAGTTCCAGAGTTGTAAATTCCGCGGAAACGGTTGGGCGGAAGGACACGTAGTCACTGCCAAAGTTCGAGAATTCAGCCAAGGAAAAAAATAAGCCAAACCGCGTAGAGATCGGACTGTAAGTTCCAGAGTTGTAAATTCCGCGGAAACGGTTGGGCGGAAGGACACGTAGTCACTGCCAAAGTTCGAGAATTCAGCCAAGGAAAAAAATAAGCCAAACCGCGTAGAGATCGGACTGTAAGTTCCAGAGTTGTAAATTCCGCGGAAACGGTTGGGCGGAAGGACACGTAGTCACCTCCAAAGTTCGAGAATTCAGCCAAGGAAAAAAATAAGCCAAACCGCGTAGAGATCGGACTGTAAGTTCCAGAGTTGTAAATTCCGCGGAAACGGTTGGGCGGAAGGACAAGTAGTCACCGCCAAAGTTCGAGAATTCAGCCAAGGAAAAAAATAAGCCAAACCGCGTAGAGATCGGACTGTAAGTTCGAGAGTTGTAAATTCCGCGGAAACGGTTGGGCGGAAGGACACGTAGTCACCGCCAAAGTTCGAGAATTCAGCCAAGGAAAAAAATAAGCCAAACCGCGTAGAGATCGGACTGTAAGTTCCAGAGTTGTAAATTCCGCGGAAACGGTTGGGCGGAAGGACACGTAGTCACCTCCAAAGTTCGAGAATTCAGCCAAGGAAAAAAATAAGCCAAACCGCGTAGAGACCGGACTGTAAGTTCCAGAGTTGTAAATTCCGCGAAAACGGTTGGGCGGAAGGACACGTAGTCACCGCCAAAGTTCGAGAATTCAGCCAAGGAAAAAAATAAGCCAAACCGCGTAGAGATCGGACTGTAAGTTCCAGAGTTGTAAATTCCGCGGAAACGGTTGGGCGGAAGGACACGTAGTCACCGCCAAAGTTCGAGAATTCAGCCAAGGAAAAAAATAAGTTAAACCGCGTAGAGATCGGACTGTAAGTTCCAGAGTTGTAAATTCCGCGGAAACGGTTGGGCGGAAGGACACGTAGTCACCGCCAAAGTTCGAGAATTCAGCCAAGGAAAAAAATAAGCCAAACCGCGTAGAGAATGGACTGTAAGTTCGAGAGTTGTAAATTCCGCGGAAACGGTTGGGCGGAAGGACACGTAGTCACCGCCAAAGTTCGAGAATTCAGCCAAGGAAAAAAATAAGCCAAACCGCGTAGAGATCGGACTGTAAGTTCCAGAGTTGTAAATTCCGCGGAAACGGTTGGGCGGAAGGACACGTAGTTACCGCCAAAGTTCGAGAATTCAGCCAAGGAAAAAAATAAGCCAAACCGCGTAGAGATCGGACAGTAAGTTCCAGAGTTGTAAATTCCGCGGAAACGGTTGGGCGGAAGGACACGTAGTCACCTCCAAAGTTCGAGAATTCAGCCAAGGAAAAAAATAAGCCAAACCGCGTAGAGATCGGACTGTAAGTTCCAGAGTTGTAAATTCCGCGGAAACGGTTGGGCGGAAGGACACGTTATCACCGCCAAAGTTCGAGAATTCAGCCAAGGAAAAAAATAAGCCAAACCGCGTAGAGATCGGACTGTAAGTTCCAGAGTTGTAAATTCCGCGGAAACGGTTGGGCGGAAGGACACGTAGTCACCGCCAAAGTTCGAGAATTCAGCCAAGGAAAAAAATAAGCCAAACCGCGTAGAGATCGGACTGTAAGTTCCAGAGTTGTAAATTCCGCGGAAACGGTTGGGCGGAAGGACACGTAGTCACCTCCAAAGTTCGAGAATTCAGCCAAGGAAAAAAATAAGCCAAACCGCGTAGAGATCGGACTGTAAGTTCCAGAGTTGTAAATTCCGCGGAAACGGTTGGGCGGAAGGACACGTAGTCACCGCCAAAGTTCGAGAATTCAGCCAAGGAAAAAAATAAGCCAAACCGCGTAGAGATCGGACTGTAAGTTCCAGAATTGTAAATTCCGCGGAAACGGTGGGGAGGAAGGACACGTAGTCACCGCCAAAGTTCGAGAATTCAGCCAAGGAAAAAAATAAGCCAAACCGCGTAGAGATCGGACTGTAAGTACCAGAGTTGTAAATTCCGAGGAAACGGTTGGGCGGAAGGACACGTAGTCACCGCCAAAGTTCGAGAATTCAGCCAAAGAAAAAAATAAGGCAAACCGCGTAGAGATCGGACTGTAAGTTCCAGAGTTGTAAATTCCGCGGAAACGGTTGGGCGGAAGGACACGCAGTCACCGCCAAAGTTCGAGAATTCAGCCAAGGAAAAAAATAAGCCAAACCGCGTAGAGATCGGACTGTAAGTTCCAGAGTTGTAAATTCCGCGGAAACGGTTGGGCGGAAGGACACGTAGTCACCGCCAAAGTTCGAGAATTCAGCCAAGGAAAAAAATAAGCCAAACCGCGTAGAGATCGGACTGTAAGTTCCAGAGTTGTAAATTCCGCGGAAACGGTTGGGCGGAAGGACACGTAGTCACCGCCAAAGTTCGAGAATTCAGCCAAGGAAAAAAATAAGCCAAACCACGTAGAGATCGGACTATAAGTTCCAGAGTTGTAAATTCCGCGGAAACGGTTGGGCGGAAGGACACGTAGTCACTGCCAAAGTTCGAGAATTCAGCCAAGGAAAAAAATAAGCCAAACCGCGTAGAGATCGGACTGTAAGTTCCAGAGTTGTAAATTCCGCGGAAACGGTTGGGCGGAAGGACACGTAGTCACCGCCAAAGTTCGAGAATTCAGCCAAGGAAAAAAATAAGCCAAACCGCGTAGAGATCGGATGTAAGTTCCAGAATTGTAAATTCCGCGGAAACGGTGGGGCGGAAGGACACGTAGTCACCGCCAAAGTTCGAGAATTCAGCCAAGGAAAAAAATAAGCCAAACCGCGTAGAGATCGGACTGTAAGTTCCAGAGTTGTATATTCCGCGGAAACGGTTGGGCGGAAGGACACGTAGTCACCGCCAAAGTTCGAGAATTCATCCAAGGAAAAAAATAAGCCAAACCGCGTAGAGATCGGACTGTAAGTTCCAGAGTTGTAAATTCCGCGGAAACGGTTGGGCGGAAGGACACGTAGTCACCGCCAAAATTCGAGAATTCAGCCAAGGAAAAAAATCAGTTAAACCGCGTAGAGATCGGACTGTAAGTTCCAGAGTTGTAAATTCCGCGGAAACGGTTGGGCGGAAGGACACGTAGTCACCGCCAAAGTTCGAGAATTCAGCCAAGGAAAAAAATAAGCCAAACCGCGTAGAGATCGGACTGTAAGTTCGAGAGTTGTAAATTCCGCGGAAACGGTTGGGCGGAAGGACACGTAGTCACCGCCAAAGTTCGAGAATTCAGCCAAGGAAAAAAATAAGCCAAACCGCGTAGAGATCGGACTGTAAGTTCCAGAGTTGTAAATTCCGCGGAAACGGTTGGGCGGAAGGACACGTAGTTACCGCCAAAGTTCGAGAATTCAGCCAAGGAAAAAAATAAGCCAAACCGCGTAGAGATCGGACAGTAAGTTCCAGAGTTGTAAATTCCGCGGAAACGGTTGGGCGGAAGGACACGTAGTCACCTCCAAAGTTCGAGAATTCAGCCAAGGAAAAAAATAAGCCAAACCACGTAGAGATCGGACTATAAGTTCCAGAGTTGTAAATTCCGCGGAAACGGTTGGGCGGAAGGACACGTAGTCACTGCCAAAGTTCGAGAATTCAGCCAAGGAAAAAAATAAGCCAAACCGCGTAGAGATCGGACTGTAAGTTCCAGAGTTGTAAATTCCGCGGAAACGGTTGGGCGGAAGGACACGTAGTCACTGCCAAAGTTCGAGAATTCAGCCAAGGAAAAAAATAAGCCAAACCGCGTAGAGATCGGACTGTAAGTTCCAGAGTTGTAAATTCCGCGGAAACGGTTGGGCGGAAGGACACGTAGTCACCTCCAAAGTTCGAGAATTCAGCCAAGGAAAAAAATAAGCCAAACCGCGTAGAGATCGGACTGTAAGTTCCAGAGTTGTAAATTCCGCGGAAACGGTTGGGCGGAAGGACAAGTAGTCACCGCCAAAGTTCGAGAATTCAGCCAAGGAAAAAAAATAAGCCAAACCGCGTAGAGATCGGACTGTAAGTTCGAGAGTTGTAAATTCCGCGGAAACGGTTGGGCGGAAGGACACGTAGTCACCGCCAAAGTTCGAGAATTCAGCCAAGGAAAAAAATAAGCCAAACCGCGTAGAGATCGGACTGTAAGTTCCAGAGTTGTAAATTCCGCGGAAACGGTTGGGCGGAAGGACACGTAGTCACCTCCAAAGTTCGAGAATTCAGCCAAGGAAAAAAATAAGCCAAACCGCGTAGAGACCGGACTGTAAGTTCCAGAGTTGTAAATTCCGCGAAAACGGTTGGGCGGAAGGACACGTAGTCACCTCCAAAGTTCGAGAATTCAGCCAAGGAAAAAAATAAGCCAAACCACGTAGAGATCGGACTATAAGTTCCAGAGTTGTAAATTCCGCGGAAACGGTTGGGCGGAAGGACACGTAGTCACTGCCAAAGTTCGAGAATTCAGCCAAGGAAAAAAATAAGCCAAACCGCGTAGAGATCGGACTGTAAGTTCCAGAGTTGTAAATTCCGCGGAAACGGTTGGGCGGAAGGACACGTAGTCACTGCCAAAGTTCGAGAATTCAGCCAAGGAAAAAAATAAGCCAAACCGCGTAGAGATCGGACTGTAAGTTCCAGAGTTGTAAATTCCGCGGAAACGGTTGGGCGGAAGGACACGTAGTCACCTCCAAAGTTCGAGAATTCAGCCAAGGAAAAAAATAAGCCAAACCGCGTAGAGATCGGACTGTAAGTTCCAGAGTTGTAAATTCCGCGGAAACGATTGGGCGGAAGGACAAGTAGTCACCGCCAAAGTTCGAGAATTCAGCCAAGGAAAAAAATAAGCCAAACCGCGTAGAGATCGGACTGTAAGTTCGAGAGTTGTAAATTCCGCGGAAACGGTTGGGCGGAAGGACACGTAGTCACCGCCAAAGTTCGAGAATTCAGCCAAGGAAAAAAATAAGCCAAACCGCGTAGAGATCGGACTGTAAGTTCCAGAGTTGTAAATTCCGCGGAAACGGTTGGGCGGAAGGACACGTAGTCACCTCCAAAGTTCGAGAATTCAGCCAAGGAAAAAAATAAGCCAAACCGCGTAGAGACCGGACTGTAAGTTCCAGAGTTGTAAATTCCGCGGAAACGGTTGGGCGGAAGGACACGTAGTCACCGCCAAAGTTCGAGAATTCAGCCAAGGAAAAAAATAAGCCAAACCGCGTAGAGATCGGACTGTAAGTTCCAGAGTTGTAAATTCCGCGGAAACGGTTGGGCGGAAGGACACGTAGTCACCGCCAAAGTTCGAGAATTCAGCCAAGGAAAAAAATAAGTTAAACCGCGTAGAGATCGGACTGTAAGTTCCAGAGTTGTAAATTCCGCGGAAACGGTTGGGCGGAAGGACACGTAGTCACCGCCAAAGTTCGAGAATTCAGCCAAGGAAAAAAATAAGCCAAACCTTGTAGAGATCGGACTGTAAGTTCGAGAGTTGTAAATTCCGCGGAAACGGTTGGGCGGAAGGACACGTAGTCACCGCCAAAGTTCGAGAATTCAGCCAAGGAAAAAAATAAGCCAAACCGCGTAGAGATCGGACTGTAAGTTCCAGAGTTGTAAATTCCGCGGAAACGGTTGGGCGGAAGGACACGTAGTCACCGCCAAAGTTCGAGAATTCAGCCAAGGAAAAAAATAAGCCAAACCGCGTAGAGATCGGACTGTAAGTTCCAGAGTTGTAAATTCCGCGGAAACGGTTGGGCGGAAGGACACGTAGTCACCTCCAAAGTTCGAGAATTCAGCCAAGGAAAAAAATAAGCCAAACCGCGTAGAGATCGGACTGTAAGTTCCAGAGTTGTAAATTCCGCGGAAACGGTTGGGCGGAAGGACACGTAGTCACCGCCAAAGTTCGAGAATTCAGCCAAGGAAAAAAATAAGCCAAACCGCGTAGAGATCGGACTGTAAGTTCCAGAGTTGTAAATTCCGCGGAAACGGTTGGGCGGAAGGACACGTAGTCACCGCCAAAGTTCGAGAATTCAGCCAAGGAAAAAAATAAGCCAAACCGCGTAGAGATCGGACTGTAAGTTCCAGAGTTGTATATTCCGCGGAAACGGTTGGGCGGAAGGACACGTAGTCACCGCCAAAGTTCGAGAATTCATCCAAGGAAAAAAATAAGCCAAACCGCGTAGAGATCGGACTGTAAGTTCCAGAGTTGTAAATTCCGCGGAAACGGTTGGGCGGAAGGACACGTAGTCACCGCCAAAATTCGAGAATTCAGCCAAGGAAAAAAATCAGTTAAACCGCGTAGAGATCGGACTGTAAGTTCCAGAGTTGTAAATTCCGCGGAAACGGTTGGGCGGAAGGACACGTAGTCACCGCCAAAGTTCGAGAATTCAGCCAAGGAAAAAAATAAGCCAAACCGCGTAGAGATCGGACTGTAAGTTCGAGAGTTGTAAATTCCGCGGAAACGGTTGGGCGGAAGGACACGTAGTCACCGCCAAAGTTCGAGAATTCAGCCAAGGAAAAAAATAAGCCAAACCGCGTAGAGATCGGACTGTAAGTTCCAGAGTTGTAAATTCCGCGGAAACGGTTGGGCGGAAGGACACGTAGTTACCGCCAAAGTTCGAGAATTCAGCCAAGGAAAAAAATAAGCCAAACCGCGTAGAGATCGGACAGTAAGTTCCAGAGTTGTAAATTCCGCGGAAACGGTTGGGCGGAAGGACACGTAGTCACCTCCAAAGTTCGAGAATTCAGCCAAGGAAAAAAATAAGCCAAACCACGTAGAGATCGGACTATAAGTTCCAGAGTTGTAAATTCCGCGGAAACGGTTGGGCGGAAGGACACGTAGTCACTGCCAAAGTTCGAGAATTCAGCCAAGGAAAAAAATAAGCCAAACCGCGTAGAGATCGGACTGTAAGTTCCAGAGTTGTAAATTCCGCGGAAACGGTTGGGCGGAAGGACACGTAGTCACTGCCAAAGTTCGAGAATTCAGCCAAGGAAAAAAATAAGCCAAACCGCGTAGAGATCGGACTGTAAGTTCCAGAGTTGTAAATTCCGCGGAAACGGTTGGGCGGAAGGACACGTAGTCACCTCCAAAGTTCGAGAATTCAGCCAAGGAAAAAAATAAGCCAAACCGCGTAGAGATCGGACTGTAAGTTCCAGAGTTGTAAATTCCGCGGAAACGGTTGGGCGGAAGGACAAGTAGTCACCGCCAAAGTTCGAGAATTCAGCCAAGGAAAAAAAATAAGCCAAACCGCGTAGAGATCGGACTGTAAGTTCGAGAGTTGTAAATTCCGCGGAAACGGTTGGGCGGAAGGACACGTAGTCACCGCCAAAGTTCGAGAATTCAGCCAAGGAAAAAAATAAGCCAAACCGCGTAGAGATCGGACTGTAAGTTCCAGAGTTGTAAATTCCGCGGAAACGGTTGGGCGGAAGGACACGTAGTCACCTCCAAAGTTCGAGAATTCAGCCAAGGAAAAAAATAAGCCAAACCGCGTAGAGACCGGACTGTAAGTTCCAGAGTTGTAAATTCCGCGAAAACGGTTGGGCGGAAGGACACGTAGTCACCTCCAAAGTTCGAGAATTCAGCCAAGGAAAAAAATAAGCCAAACCACGTAGAGATCGGACTATAAGTTCCAGAGTTGTAAATTCCGCGGAAACGGTTGGGCGGAAGGACACGTAGTCACTGCCAAAGTTCGAGAATTCAGCCAAGGAAAAAAATAAGCCAAACCGCGTAGAGATCGGACTGTAAGTTCCAGAGTTGTAAATTCCGCGGAAACGGTTGGGCGGAAGGACACGTAGTCACTGCCAAAGTTCGAGAATTCAGCCAAGGAAAAAAATAAGCCAAACCGCGTAGAGATCGGACTGTAAGTTCCAGAGTTGTAAATTCCGCGGAAACGGTTGGGCGGAAGGACACGTAGTCACCTCCAAAGTTCGAGAATTCAGCCAAGGAAAAAAATAAGCCAAACCGCGTAGAGATCGGACTGTAAGTTCCAGAGTTGTAAATTCCGCGGAAACGGTTGGGCGGAAGGACAAGTAGTCACCGCCAAAGTTCGAGAATTCAGCCAAGGAAAAAAATAAGCCAAACCGCGTAGAGATCGGACTGTAAGTTCGAGAGTTGTAAATTCCGCGGAAACGGTTGGGCGGAAGGACACGTAGTCACCGCCAAAGTTCGAGAATTCAGCCAAGGAAAAAAATAAGCCAAACCGCGTAGAGATCGGACTGTAAGTTCCAGAGTTGTAAATTCCGCGGAAACGGTTGGGCGGAAGGACACGTAGTCACCTCCAAAGTTCGAGAATTCAGCCAAGGAAAAAAATAAGCCAAACCGCGTAGAGACCGGACTGTAAGTTCCAGAGTTGTAAATTCCGCGAAAACGGTTGGGCGGAAGGACACGTAGTCACCGCCAAAGTTCGAGAATTCAGCCAAGGAAAAAAATAAGCCAAACCGCGTAGAGATCGGACTGTAAGTTCCAGAGTTGTAAATTCCGCGGAAACGGTTGGGCGGAAGGACACGTAGTCACCGCCAAAGTTCGAGAATTCAGCCAAGGAAAAAAATAAGTTAAACCGCGTAGAGATCGGACTGTAAGTTCCAGAGTTGTAAATTCCGCGGAAACGGTTGGGCGGAAGGACACGTAGTCACCGCCAAAGTTCGAGAATTCAGCCAAGGAAAAAAATAAGCCAAACCGCGTAGAGAATGGACTGTAAGTTCGAGAGTTGTAAATTCCGCGGAAACGGTTGGGCGGAAGGACACGTAGTCACCGCCAAAGTTCGAGAATTCAGCCAAGGAAAAAAATAAGCCAAACCGCGTAGAGATCGGACTGTAAGTTCCAGAGTTGTAAATTCCGCGGAAACGGTTGGGCGGAAGGACACGTAGTTACCGCCAAAGTTCGAGAATTCAGCCAAGGAAAAAAATAAGCCAAACCGCGTAGAGATCGGACAGTAAGTTCCAGAGTTGTAAATTCCGCGGAAACGGTTGGGCGGAAGGACACGTAGTCACCTCCAAAGTTCGAGAATTCAGCCAAGGAAAAAAATAAGCCAAACCGCGTAGAGATCGGACTGTAAGTTCCAGAGTTGTAAATTCCGCGGAAACGGTTGGGCGGAAGGACACGTTATCACCGCCAAAGTTCGAGAATTCAGCCAAGGAAAAAAATAAGCCAAACCGCGTAGAGATCGGACTGTAAGTTCCAGAGTTGTAAATTCCGCGGAAACGGTTGGGCGGAAGGACACGTAGTCACCGCCAAAGTTCGAGAATTCAGCCAAGGAAAAAAATAAGCCAAACCGCGTAGAGATCGGACTGTAAGTTCCAGAGTTGTAAATTCCGCGGAAACGGTTGGGCGGAAGGACACGTAGTCACCTCCAAAGTTCGAGAATTCAGCCAAGGAAAAAAATAAGCCAAACCGCGTAGAGATCGGACTGTAAGTTCCAGAGTTGTAAATTCCGCGGAAACGGTTGGGCGGAAGGACACGTAGTCACCGCCAAAGTTCGAGAATTCAGCCAAGGAAAAAAATAAGCCAAACCGCGTAGAGATCGGACTGTAAGTTCCAGAATTGTAAATTCCGCGGAAACGGTGGGGAGGAAGGACACGTAGTCACCGCCAAAGTTCGAGAATTCAGCCAAGGAAAAAAATAAGCCAAACCGCGTAGAGATCGGACTGTAAGTACCAGAGTTGTAAATTCCGAGGAAACGGTTGGGCGGAAGGACACGTAGTCACCGCCAAAGTTCGAGAATTCAGCCAAAGAAAAAAATAAGGCAAACCGCGTAGAGATCGGACTGTAAGTTCCAGAGTTGTAAATTCCGCGGAAACGGTTGGGCGGAAGGACACGCAGTCACCGCCAAAGTTCGAGAATTCAGCCAAGGAAAAAAATAAGCCAAACCGCGTAGAGATCGGACTGTAAGTTCCAGAGTTGTAAATTCCGCGGAAACGGTTGGGCGGAAGGACACGTAGTCACCGCCAAAGTTCGAGAATTCAGCCAAGGAAAAAAATAAGCCAAACCGCGTAGAGATCGGACTGTAAGTTCCAGAGTTGTAAATTCCGCGGAAACGGTTGGGCGGAAGGACACGTAGTCACCGCCAAAGTTCGAGAATTCAGCCAAGGAAAAAAATAAGCCAAACCACGTAGAGATCGGACTATAAGTTCCAGAGTTGTAAATTCCGCGGAAACGGTTGGGCGGAAGGACACGTAGTCACTGCCAAAGTTCGAGAATTCAGCCAAGGAAAAAAATAAGCCAAACCGCGTAGAGATCGGACTGTAAGTTCCAGAGTTGTAAATTCCGCGGAAACGGTTGGGCGGAAGGACACGTAGTCACCGCCAAAGTTCGAGAATTCAGCCAAGGAAAAAAATAAGCCAAACCGCGTAGAGATCGGATGTAAGTTCCAGAATTGTAAATTCCGCGGAAACGGTGGGGCGGAAGGACACGTAGTCACCGCCAAAGTTCGAGAATTCAGCCAAGGAAAAAAATAAGCCAAACCGCGTAGAGATCGGACTGTAAGTTCCAGAGTTGTATATTCCGCGGAAACGGTTGGGCGGAAGGACACGTAGTCACCGCCAAAGTTCGAGAATTCATCCAAGGAAAAAAATAAGCCAAACCGCGTAGAGATCGGACTGTAAGTTCCAGAGTTGTAAATTCCGCGGAAACGGTTGGGCGGAAGGACACGTAGTCACCGCCAAAATTCGAGAATTCAGCCAAGGAAAAAAATCAGTTAAACCGCGTAGAGATCGGACTGTAAGTTCCAGAGTTGTAAATTCCGCGGAAACGGTTGGGCGGAAGGACACGTAGTCACCGCCAAAGTTCGAGAATTCAGCCAAGGAAAAAAATAAGCCAAACCGCGTAGAGATCGGACTGTAAGTTCGAGAGTTGTAAATTCCGCGGAAACGGTTGGGCGGAAGGACACGTAGTCACCGCCAAAGTTCGAGAATTCAGCCAAGGAAAAAAATAAGCCAAACCGCGTAGAGATCGGACTGTAAGTTCCAGAGTTGTAAATTCCGCGGAAACGGTTGGGCGGAAGGACACGTAGTTACCGCCAAAGTTCGAGAATTCAGCCAAGGAAAAAAATAAGCCAAACCGCGTAGAGATCGGACAGTAAGTTCCAGAGTTGTAAATTCCGCGGAAACGGTTGGGCGGAAGGACACGTAGTCACCTCCAAAGTTCGAGAATTCAGCCAAGGAAAAAAATAAGCCAAACCACGTAGAGATCGGACTATAAGTTCCAGAGTTGTAAATTCCGCGGAAACGGTTGGGCGGAAGGACACGTAGTCACTGCCAAAGTTCGAGAATTCAGCCAAGGAAAAAAATAAGCCAAACCGCGTAGAGATCGGACTGTAAGTTCCAGAGTTGTAAATTCCGCGGAAACGGTTGGGCGGAAGGACACGTAGTCACTGCCAAAGTTCGAGAATTCAGCCAAGGAAAAAAATAAGCCAAACCGCGTAGAGATCGGACTGTAAGTTCCAGAGTTGTAAATTCCGCGGAAACGGTTGGGCGGAAGGACACGTAGTCACCTCCAAAGTTCGAGAATTCAGCCAAGGAAAAAAATAAGCCAAACCGCGTAGAGATCGGACTGTAAGTTCCAGAGTTGTAAATTCCGCGGAAACGGTTGGGCGGAAGGACAAGTAGTCACCGCCAAAGTTCGAGAATTCAGCCAAGGAAAAAAAATAAGCCAAACCGCGTAGAGATCGGACTGTAAGTTCGAGAGTTGTAAATTCCGCGGAAACGGTTGGGCGGAAGGACACGTAGTCACCGCCAAAGTTCGAGAATTCAGCCAAGGAAAAAAATAAGCCAAACCGCGTAGAGATCGGACTGTAAGTTCCAGAGTTGTAAATTCCGCGGAAACGGTTGGGCGGAAGGACACGTAGTCACCTCCAAAGTTCGAGAATTCAGCCAAGGAAAAAAATAAGCCAAACCGCGTAGAGACCGGACTGTAAGTTCCAGAGTTGTAAATTCCGCGAAAACGGTTGGGCGGAAGGACACGTAGTCACCTCCAAAGTTCGAGAATTCAGCCAAGGAAAAAAATAAGCCAAACCACGTAGAGATCGGACTATAAGTTCCAGAGTTGTAAATTCCGCGGAAACGGTTGGGCGGAAGGACACGTAGTCACTGCCAAAGTTCGAGAATTCAGCCAAGGAAAAAAATAAGCCAAACCGCGTAGAGATCGGACTGTAAGTTCCAGAGTTGTAAATTCCGCGGAAACGGTTGGGCGGAAGGACACGTAGTCACTGCCAAAGTTCGAGAATTCAGCCAAGGAAAAAAATAAGCCAAACCGCGTAGAGATCGGACTGTAAGTTCCAGAGTTGTAAATTCCGCGGAAACGGTTGGGCGGAAGGACACGTAGTCACCTCCAAAGTTCGAGAATTCAGCCAAGGAAAAAAATAAGCCAAACCGCGTAGAGATCGGACTGTAAGTTCCAGAGTTGTAAATTCCGCGGAAACGATTGGGCGGAAGGACAAGTAGTCACCGCCAAAGTTCGAGAATTCAGCCAAGGAAAAAAATAAGCCAAACCGCGTAGAGATCGGACTGTAAGTTCGAGAGTTGTAAATTCCGCGGAAACGGTTGGGCGGAAGGACACGTAGTCACCGCCAAAGTTCGAGAATTCAGCCAAGGAAAAAAATAAGCCAAACCGCGTAGAGATCGGACTGTAAGTTCCAGAGTTGTAAATTCCGCGGAAACGGTTGGGCGGAAGGACACGTAGTCACCTCCAAAGTTCGAGAATTCAGCCAAGGAAAAAAATAAGCCAAACCGCGTAGAGACCGGACTGTAAGTTCCAGAGTTGTAAATTCCGCGAAAACGGTTGGGCGGAAGGACACGTAGTCACCGCCAAAGTTCGAGAATTCAGCCAAGGAAAAAAATAAGCCAAACCGCGTAGAGATCGGACTGTAAGTTCCAGAGTTGTAAATTCCGCGGAAACGGTTGGGCGGAAGGACACGTAGTCACCGCCAAAGTTCGAGAATTCAGCCAAGGAAAAAAATAAGTTAAACCGCGTAGAGATCGGACTGTAAGTTCCAGAGTTGTAAATTCCGCGGAAACGGTTGGGCGGAAGGACACGTAGTCACCGCCAAAGTTCGAGAATTCAGCCAAGGAAAAAAATAAGCCAAACCGCGTAGAGAATGGACTGTAAGTTCGAGAGTTGTAAATTCCGCGGAAACGGTTGGGCGGAAGGACACGTAGTCACCGCCAAAGTTCGAGAATTCAGCCAAGGAAAAAAATAAGCCAAACCGCGTAGAGATCGGACTGTAAGTTCCAGAGTTGTAAATTCCGCGGAAACGGTTGGGCGGAAGGACACGTAGTTACCGCCAAAGTTCGAGAATTCAGCCAAGGAAAAAAATAAGCCAAACCGCGTAGAGATCGGACAGTAAGTTCCAGAGTTGTAAATTCCGCGGAAACGGTTGGGCGGAAGGACACGTAGTCACCTCCAAAGTTCGAGAATTCAGCCAAGGAAAAAAATAAGCCAAACCGCGTAGAGATCGGACTGTAAGTTCCAGAGTTGTAAATTCCGCGGAAACGGTTGGGCGGAAGGACACGTAATCACCGCCAAAGTTCGAGAATTCAGCCAAGGAAAAAAATAAGCCAAACCGCGTAGAGATCGGACTGTAAGTTCCAGAGTTGTAAATTCCGCGGAAACGGTTGGGCGGAAGGACACGTAGTCACCGCCAAAGTTCGAGAATTCAGCCAAGGAAAAAAATAAGCCAAACCGCGTAGAGATCGGACTGTAAGTTCCAGAGTTGTAAATTCCGCGGAAACGGTTGGGCGGAAGGACACGTAGTCACCTCCAAAGTTCGAGAATTCAGCCAAGGAAAAAAATAAGCCAAACCGCGTAGAGATCGGACTGTAAGTTCCAGAGTTGTAAATTCCGCGGAAACGGTTGGGCGGAAGGACACGTAGTCACCGCCAAAGTTCGAGAATTCAGCCAAGGAAAAAAATAAGCCAAACCGCGTAGAGATCGGACTGTAAGTTCCAGAATTGTAAATTCCGCGGAAACGGTGGGGAGGAAGGACACGTAGTCACCGCCAAAGTTCGAGAATTCAGCCAAGGAAAAAAATAAGCCAAACCGCGTAGAGATCGGACTGTAAGTACCAGAGTTGTAAATTCCGAGGAAACGGTTGGGCGGAAGGACACGTAGTCACCGCCAAAGTTCGAGAATTCAGCCAAAGAAAAAAATAAGGCAAACCGCGTAGAGATCGGACTGTAAGTTCCAGAGTTGTAAATTCCGCGGAAACGGTTGGGCGGAAGGACACGCAGTCACCGCCAAAGTTCGAGAATTCAGCCAAGGAAAAAAATAAGCCAAACCGCGTAGAGATCGGACTGTAAGTTCCAGAGTTGTAAATTCCGCGGAAACGGTTGGGCGGAAGGACACGTAGTCACCGCCAAAGTTCGAGAATTCAGCCAAGGAAAAAAATAAGCCAAACCGCGTAGAGATCGGACTGTAAGTTCCAGAGTTGTAAATTCCGCGGAAACGGTTGGGCGGAAGGACACGTAGTCACCGCCAAAGTTCGAGAATTCAGCCAAGGAAAAAAATAAGCCAAACCACGTAGAGATCGGACTATAAGTTCCAGAGTTGTAAATTCCGCGGAAACGGTTGGGCGGAAGGACACGTAGTCACTGCCAAAGTTCGAGAATTCAGCCAAGGAAAAAAATAAGCCAAACCGCGTAGAGATCGGACTGTAAGTTCCAGAGTTGTAAATTCCGCGGAAACGGTTGGGCGGAAGGACACGTAGTCACCGCCAAAGTTCGAGAATTCAGCCAAGGAAAAAAATAAGCCAAACCGCGTAGAGATCGGATGTAAGTTCCAGAATTGTAAATTCCGCGGAAACGGTGGGGCGGAAGGACACGTAGTCACCGCCAAAGTTCGAGAATTCAGCCAAGGAAAAAAATAAGCCAAACCGCGTAGAGATCGGACTGTAAGTTCCAGAGTTGTAAATTCCGCGGAAACGGTTGGGCGGAAGGACACGCAGTTACCGCCAAAGTTCGAGAATTCAGCCAAGGAAAAAAATAAGCCAAACCGCGTAGAGATCGGACTGTAAGTTCCAGAGTTGTAAATTCCGCGGAAACGGTGGGGCGGAAGGACACGTTGTCACCGCCAAAGTTCGAGAATTCAGCCAAGGAAAAAAATAAGCCAAACCGCGTAGAGATCGGACTGTAAGTTCCAGAGTTGTAAATTCCGCGGAAACGGTTGGGCGGAAGGACACGTAGTCACCGCCAAAGTTCGAGAATTCAGCCAAGGAAAAAAATAAGCCAAACCGCGTAGAGATCGGACTGTAAGTTCCAGTGTTGTAAATTCCGCGGAAACGGTTGGGCGGAAGGACACGTAGTCACCGCCAAAGTTCAAGAATTCAGCCAAGGAAAAAAATAAGCCAAACCGCGTAGAGATCGGACTGTAATTTCCAGAGTTGTAAATTCCGCGGAAACGGTTGGGCGGAAGGACACGTAGTCACCGCCAAAGTTCGAGAATTCAGCCAAGGAAAAAATTAAGTCAAACCGCGTAGAGATCGGACTGTAAGTTCCAGAATTGTAAATTCCGCGGAAACGGTGGGGAGGAAGGACACGTAGTCACCGCCAAAGTTCGAGAATTCAGCCAAGGAAAAAAATAAGCCAAACCACGTAGAGATCGGACTATAAGTTCCAGAGTTGTAAATTCCGCGGAAACGGTATGGCGGAAGGACACGTAGTCACCGCCAAAGTTCGAGAATTCAGCCAAGGAAAAAAATAAGCCAAACCGCGTAGAGATCGGACTGTAAGTTCCAGAGTTGTAAATTCCGCGGAAACGGTTGGGCGGAAGGACACGTAGTCACCGCCAAAGTTCGAGAATTCAGCCAAGGAAAAAAATAAGCCAAACCACGTAGAGATCGGACTATAAGTTCCAGAGTTGTAAATTCCGCGGAAACGGTTGGGCGGAAGGACACGTAGTCACTGCCAAAGTTCGAGAATTCAGCCAAGGAAAAAAATAAGCCAAACCGCGTAGAGATCGGACTGTAAGTTCCAGAGTTGTAAATTCCGCGGAAACGGTTGGGCGGAAGGACACGTAGTCACCGCCAAAGTTCAAGAATTCAGCCAAGGAAAAAAATAAGCCAAACCGCGTAGAGATCGGACTGTAATTTCCAGAGTTGTAAATTCCGCGGAAACGGTTGGGCGGAAGGACACGTAGTCACCGCCAAAGTTCGAGAATTCAGCCAAGGAAAAAATTAAGTCAAACCGCGTAGAGATCGGACTGTAAGTTCCAGAATTGTAAATTCCGCGGAAACGGTGGGGAGGAAGGACACGTAGTCACCGCCAAAGTTCGAGAATTCAGCCAAGGAAAAAAATAAGCCAAACCACGTAGAGATCGGACTATAAGTTCCAGAGTTGTAAATTCCGCGGAAACGGTATGGCGGAAGGACACGTAGTCACCGCCAAAGTTCGAGAATTCAGCCAAGGAAAAAAATAAGCCAAACCGCGTAGAGATCGGACTGTAAGTTCCAGAGTTGTAAATTCCGCGGAAACGGTTGGGCGGAAGGACACGTAGTCACCGCCAAAGTTCGAGAATTCAGCCAAGGAAAAAAATAAGCCAAACCACGTAGAGATCGGACTATAAGTTCCAGAGTTGTAAATTCCGCGGAAACGGTTGGGCGGAAGGACACGTAGTCACTGCCAAAGTTCGAGAATTCAGCCAAGGAAAAAAATAAGCCAAACCGCGTAGAGATCGGACTGTAAGTTCCAGAGTTGTAAATTCCGCGGAAACGGTTGGGCGGAAGGACACGTAGTCACCTCCAAAGTTCGAGAATTCAGCCAAGGAAAAAAATAAGCCAAACCGCGTAGAGATCGGACTGTAAGTTCCAGAGTTGTAAATTCCGCGGAAACGGTTGGGCGGAAGGACACGTAGTCACCGCCAAAGTTCGAGAATTCAGCCAAGGAAAAAAATAAGCCAAACCGCGTAGAGATCGGACTGTAAGTTCGAGAGTTGTAAATTCCGCGGAAACGGTTGGGCGGAAGGACACGTAGTCACCGCCAAAGTTCGAGAATTCAGCCAAGGAAAAAAATAAGCCAAACCGCGTAGAGATCGGACTGTAAGTTCCAGAGTTGTAAATTCCGCGGAAACGGTTGGGCGGAAGGACACGCAGTCACCGCCAAAGTTCGAGAATTCAGCCAAGGAAAAAAATAAGCCAAACCGCGTAGAGATCGGACTGTAAGTTCCAGAGTTGTAAATTCCGCGGAAACGGTGGGGCGGAAGGACACGTTGTCACCGCCAAAGTTCGAGAATTCAGCCAAGGAAAAAAATAAGCCAAACCGCGTAGAGATCGGACTGTAAGTTCCAGAGTTGTAAATTCCGCGGAAACGGTGGGGCGGAAGGACACGTTGTCACCGCCAAAGTTCGAGAATTCAGCCAAGGAAAAAAATAAGCCAAACCGCGTAGAGATCGGACTGTAAGTTCCAGAGTTGTAAATTCCGCGGAAACGGTTGGGCGGAAGGACACGTAGTCACCGCCAAAGTTCGAGAATTCAGCCAAGGAAAAAAATAAGCCAAACCGCGTAGAGATCGGACTGTAAGTTCCAGTGTTGTAAATTCCGCGGAAACGGTTGGGCGGAAGGACACGTAGTCACCGCCAAAGTTCAAGAATTCAGCCAAGGAAAAAAATAAGCCAAACCGCGTAGAGATCGGACTGTAATTTCCAGAGTTGTAAATTCCGCGGAAACGGTTGGGCGGAAGGACACGTAGTCACCGCCAAAGTTCGAGAATTCAGCCAAGGAAAAAATTAAGTCAAACCGCGTAGAGATCGGACTGTAAGTTCCAGAATTGTAAATTCCGCGGAAACGGTGGGGAGGAAGGACACGTAGTCACCGCCAAAGTTCGAGAATTCAGCCAAGGAAAAAAATAAGCCAAACCGCGTAGAGATCGGACTGTAAGTACCAGAGTTGTAAATTCCGAGGAAACGGTTGGGCGGAAGGACACGTAGTCACCGCCAAAGTTCGAGAATTCAGCCAAAGAAAAAAATAAGGCAAACCGCGTAGAGATCGGACTGTAAGTTCCAGAGTTGTAAATTCCGCGGAAACGGTTGGGCGGAAGGACACGCAGTCACCGCCAAAGTTCGAGAATTCAGCCAAGGAAAAAAATAAGCCAAACCGCGTAGAGATCGGACTGTAAGTTCCAGAGTTGTAAATTCCGCGGAAACGGTTGGGCGGAAGGACACGTAGTCACCGCCAAAGTTCGAGAATTCAGCCAAGGAAAAAAATAAGCCAAACCGCGTAGAGATCGGACTGTAAGTTCCAGAGTTGTAAATTCCGCGGAAACGGTTGGGCGGAAGGACACGTAGTCACCGCCAAAGTTCGAGAATTCAGCCAAGGAAAAAAATAAGCCAAACCACGTAGAGATCGGACTATAAGTTCCAGAGTTGTAAATTCCGCGGAAACGGTTGGGCGGAAGGACACGTAGTCACTGCCAAAGTTCGAGAATTCAGCCAAGGAAAAAAATAAGCCAAACCGCGTAGAGATCGGACTGTAAGTTCCAGAGTTGTAAATTCCGCGGAAACGGTTGGGCGGAAGGACACGTAGTCACCGCCAAAGTTCGAGAATTCAGCCAAGGAAAAAAATAAGCCAAACCGCGTAGAGATCGGATGTAAGTTCCAGAATTGTAAATTCCGCGGAAACGGTGGGGCGGAAGGACACGTAGTCACCGCCAAAGTTCGAGAATTCAGCCAAGGAAAAAAATAAGCCAAACCGCGTAGAGATCGGACTGTAAGTTCCAGAGTTGTAAATTCCGCGGAAACGGTTGGGCGGAAGGACACGCAGTTACCGCCAAAGTTCGAGAATTCAGCCAAGGAAAAAAATAAGCCAAACCGCGTAGAGATCGGACTGTAAGTTCCAGAGTTGTAAATTCCGCGGAAACGGTGGGGCGGAAGGACACGTTGTCACCGCCAAAGTTCGAGAATTCAGCCAAGGAAAAAAATAAGCCAAACCGCGTAGAGATCGGACTGTAAGTTCCAGAGTTGTAAATTCCGCGGAAACGGTTGGGCGGAAGGACACGTAGTCACCGCCAAAGTTCGAGAATTCAGCCAAGGAAAAAAATAAGCCAAACCGCGTAGAGATCGGACTGTAAGTTCCAGTGTTGTAAATTCCGCGGAAACGGTTGGGCGGAAGGACACGTAGTCACCGCCAAAGTTCAAGAATTCAGCCAAGGAAAAAAATAAGCCAAACCGCGTAGAGATCGGACTGTAATTTCCAGAGTTGTAAATTCCGCGGAAACGGTTGGGCGGAAGGACACGTAGTCACCGCCAAAGTTCGAGAATTCAGCCAAGGAAAAAATTAAGTCAAACCGCGTAGAGATCGGACTGTAAGTTCCAGAATTGTAAATTCCGCGGAAACGGTGGGGAGGAAGGACACGTAGTCACCGCCAAAGTTCGAGAATTCAGCCAAGGAAAAAAATAAGCCAAACCACGTAGAGATCGGACTATAAGTTCCAGAGTTGTAAATTCCGCGGAAACGGTTGGGCGGAAGGACACGTAGTCACTGCCAAAGTTCGAGAATTCAGCCAAGGAAAAAAATAAGCCAAACCGCGTAGAGATCGGACTGTAAGTTCCAGAGTTGTAAATTCCGCGGAAACGGTTGGGCGGAAGGACACGTAGTCACCTCCAAAGTTCGAGAATTCAGCCAAGGAAAAAAATAAGCCAAACCGCGTAGAGATCGGACTGTAAGTTCCAGAGTTGTAAATTCCGCGGAAACGGTTGGGCGGAAGGACACGTAGTCACCGCCAAAGTTCGAGAATTCAGCCAAGGAAAAAAATAAGCCAAACCGCGTAGAGATCGGACTGTAAGTTCGAGAGTTGTAAATTCCGCGGAAACGGTTGGGCGGAAGGACACGTAGTCACCGCCAAAGTTCGAGAATTCAGCCAAGGAAAAAAATAAGCCAAACCGCGTAGAGATCGGACTGTAAGTTCCAGAGTTGTAAATTCCGCGGAAACGGTTGGGCGGAAGGACACGCAGTCACCGCCAAAGTTCGAGAATTCAGCCAAGGAAAAAAATAAGCCAAACCGCGTAGAGATCGGACTGTAAGTTCCAGAGTTGTAAATTCCGCGGAAACGGTGGGGCGGAAGGACACGTTGTCACCGCCAAAGTTCGAGAATTCAGCCAAGGAAAAAAATAAGCCAAACCGCGTAGAGATCGGACTGTAAGTTCCAGAGTTGTAAATTCCGCGGAAACGGTGGGGCGGAAGGACACGTTGTCACCGCCAAAGTTCGAGAATTCAGCCAAGGAAAAAAATAAGCCAAACCGCGTAGAGATCGGACTGTAAGTTCCAGAGTTGTAAATTCCGCGGAAACGGTTGGGCGGAAGGACACGTAGTCACCGCCAAAGTTCGAGAATTCAGCCAAGGAAAAAAATAAGCCAAACCGCGTAGAGATCGGACTGTAAGTTCCAGTGTTGTAAATTCCGCGGAAACGGTTGGGCGGAAGGACACGTAGTCACCGCCAAAGTTCAAGAATTCAGCCAAGGAAAAAAATAAGCCAAACCGCGTAGAGATCGGACTGTAATTTCCAGAGTTGTAAATTCCGCGGAAACGGTTGGGCGGAAGGACACGTAGTCACCGCCAAAGTTCGAGAATTCAGCCAAGGAAAAAATTAAGTCAAACCGCGTAGAGATCGGACTGTAAGTTCCAGAATTGTAAATTCCGCGGAAACGGTGGGGAGGAAGGACACGTAGTCACCGCCAAAGTTCGAGAATTCAGCCAAGGAAAAAAATAAGCCAAACCGCGTAGAGATCGGACTGTAAGTACCAGAGTTGTAAATTCCGAGGAAACGGTTGGGCGGAAGGACACGTAGTCACCGCCAAAGTTCGAGAATTCAGCCAAAGAAAAAAATAAGGCAAACCGCGTAGAGATCGGACTGTAAGTTCCAGAGTTGTAAATTCCGCGGAAACGGTTGGGCGGAAGGACACGCAGTCACCGCCAAAGTTCGAGAATTCAGCCAAGGAAAAAAATAAGCCAAACCGCGTAGAGATCGGACTGTAAGTTCCAGAGTTGTAAATTCCGCGGAAACGGTTGGGCGGAAGGACACGTAGTCACCGCCAAAGTTCGAGAATTCAGCCAAGGAAAAAAATAAGCCAAACCGCGTAGAGATCGGACTGTAAGTTCCAGAGTTGTAAATTCCGCGGAAACGGTTGGGCGGAAGGACACGTAGTCACCGCCAAAGTTCGAGAATTCAGCCAAGGAAAAAAATAAGCCAAACCACGTAGAGATCGGACTATAAGTTCCAGAGTTGTAAATTCCGCGGAAACGGTTGGGCGGAAGGACACGTAGTCACTGCCAAAGTTCGAGAATTCAGCCAAGGAAAAAAATAAGCCAAACCGCGTAGAGATCGGACTGTAAGTTCCAGAGTTGTAAATTCCGCGGAAACGGTTGGGCGGAAGGACACGTAGTCACCGCCAAAGTTCGAGAATTCAGCCAAGGAAAAAAATAAGCCAAACCGCGTAGAGATCGGATGTAAGTTCCAGAATTGTAAATTCCGCGGAAACGGTGGGGCGGAAGGACACGTAGTCACCGCCAAAGTTCGAGAATTCAGCCAAGGAAAAAAATAAGCCAAACCGCGTAGAGATCGGACTGTAAGTTCCAGAGTTGTAAATTCCGCGGAAACGGTTGGGCGGAAGGACACGCAGTTACCGCCAAAGTTCGAGAATTCAGCCAAGGAAAAAAATAAGCCAAACCGCGTAGAGATCGGACTGTAAGTTCCAGAGTTGTAAATTCCGCGGAAACGGTGGGGCGGAAGGACACGTTGTCACCGCCAAAGTTCGAGAATTCAGCCAAGGAAAAAAATAAGCCAAACCGCGTAGAGATCGGACTGTAAGTTCCAGAGTTGTAAATTCCGCGGAAACGGTTGGGCGGAAGGACACGTAGTCACCGCCAAAGTTCGAGAATTCAGCCAAGGAAAAAAATAAGCCAAACCGCGTAGAGATCGGACTGTAAGTTCCAGTGTTGTAAATTCCGCGGAAACGGTTGGGCGGAAGGACACGTAGTCACCGCCAAAGTTCAAGAATTCAGCCAAGGAAAAAAATAAGCCAAACCGCGTAGAGATCGGACTGTAATTTCCAGAGTTGTAAATTCCGCGGAAACGGTTGGGCGGAAGGACACGTAGTCACCGCCAAAGTTCGAGAATTCAGCCAAGGAAAAAATTAAGTCAAACCGCGTAGAGATCGGACTGTAAGTTCCAGAATTGTAAATTCCGCGGAAACGGTGGGGAGGAAGGACACGTAGTCACCGCCAAAGTTCGAGAATTCAGCCAAGGAAAAAAATAAGCCAAACCACGTAGAGATCGGACTATAAGTTCCAGAGTTGTAAATTCCGCGGAAACGGTATGGCGGAAGGACACGTAGTCACCGCCAAAGTTCGAGAATTCAGCCAAGGAAAAAAATAAGCCAAACCGCGTAGAGATCGGACTGTAAGTTCCAGAGTTGTAAATTCCGCGGAAACGGTTGGGCGGAAGGACACGTAGTCACCGCCAAAGTTCGAGAATTCAGCCAAGGAAAAAAATAAGCCAAACCACGTAGAGATCGGACTATAAGTTCCAGAGTTGTAAATTCCGCGGAAACGGTTGGGCGGAAGGACACGTAGTCACTGCCAAAGTTCGAGAATTCAGCCAAGGAAAAAAATAAGCCAAACCGCGTAGAGATCGGACTGTAAGTTCCAGAGTTGTAAATTCCGCGGAAACGGTTGGGCGGAAGGACACGTAGTCACCTCCAAAGTTCGAGAATTCAGCCAAGGAAAAAAATAAGCCAAACCGCGTAGAGATCGGACTGTAAGTTCCAGAGTTGTAAATTCCGCGGAAACGGTTGGGCGGAAGGACACGTAGTCACCGCCAAAGTTCGAGAATTCAGCCAAGGAAAAAAATAAGCCAAACCGCGTAGAGATCGGACTGTAAGTTCGAGAGTTGTAAATTCCGCGGAAACGGTTGGGCGGAAGGACACGTAGTCACCGCCAAAGTTCGAGAATTCAGCCAAGGAAAAAAATAAGCCAAACCGCGTAGAGATCGGACTGTAAGTTCCAGAGTTGTAAATTCCGCGGAAACGGTTGGGCGGAAGGACACGCAGTCACCGCCAAAGTTCGAGAATTCAGCCAAGGAAAAAAATAAGCCAAACCGCGTAGAGATCGGACTGTAAGTTCCAGAGTTGTAAATTCCGCGGAAACGGTTGGGCGGAAGGACACGTAGTCACCGCCAAAGTTCAAGAATTCAGCCAAGGAAAAAAATAAGCCAAACCGCGTAGAGATCGGACTGTAATTTCCAGAGTTGTAAATTCCGCGGAAACGGTTGGGCGGAAGGACACGTAGTCACCGCCAAAGTTCGAGAATTCAGCCAAGGAAAAAATTAAGTCAAACCGCGTAGAGATCGGACTGTAAGTTCCAGAATTGTAAATTCCGCGGAAACGGTGGGGAGGAAGGACACGTAGTCACCGCCAAAGTTCGAGAATTCAGCCAAGGAAAAAAATAAGCCAAACCACGTAGAGATCGGACTATAAGTTCCAGAGTTGTAAATTCCGCGGAAACGGTATGGCGGAAGGACACGTAGTCACCGCCAAAGTTCGAGAATTCAGCCAAGGAAAAAAATAAGCCAAACCGCGTAGAGATCGGACTGTAAGTTCCAGAGTTGTAAATTCCGCGGAAACGGTTGGGCGGAAGGACACGTAGTCACCGCCAAAGTTCGAGAATTCAGCCAAGGAAAAAAATAAGCCAAACCACGTAGAGATCGGACTATAAGTTCCAGAGTTGTAAATTCCGCGGAAACGGTTGGGCGGAAGGACACGTAGTCACTGCCAAAGTTCGAGAATTCAGCCAAGGAAAAAAATAAGCCAAACCGCGTAGAGATCGGACTGTAAGTTCCAGAGTTGTAAATTCCGCGGAAACGGTTGGGCGGAAGGACACGTAGTCACCTCCAAAGTTCGAGAATTCAGCCAAGGAAAAAAATAAGCCAAACCGCGTGGAGATCGGACTGTAAGTTCCAGAGTTGTAAATTCCGCGGAAACGGTTGGGCGGAAGGACACGTAGTCACCGCCAAAGTTCGAGAATTCAGCCAAGGAAAAAAATAAGCCAAACCGCGTAGAGATCGGACTGTAAGTTCGAGAGTTGTAAATTCCGCGGAAACGGTTGGGCGGAAGGACACGTAGTCACCGCCAAAGTTCGAGAATTCAGCCAAGGAAAAAAATAAGCCAAACCGCGTAGAGATCGGACTGTAAGTTCCAGAGTTGTAAATTCCGCGGAAACGGTTGGGCGGAAGGACACGCAGTCACCGCCAAAGTTCGAGAATTCAGCCAAGGAAAAAAATAAGCCAAACCGCGTAGAGATCGGACTGTAAGTTCCAGAGTTGTAAATTCCGCGGAAACGGTGGGGCGGAAGGACACGTTGTCACCGCCAAAGTTCGAGAATTCAGCCAAGGAAAAAAATAAGCCAAACCGCGTAGAGATCGGACTGTAAGTTCCAGAGTTGTAAATTCCGCGGAAACGGTGGGGCGGAAGGACACGTTGTCACCGCCAAAGTTCGAGAATTCAGCCAAGGAAAAAAATAAGCCAAACCGCGTAGAGATCGGACTGTAAGTTCCAGAGTTGTAAATTCCGCGGAAACGGTTGGGCGGAAGGACACGTAGTCACCGCCAAAGTTCGAGAATTCAGCCAAGGAAAAAAATAAGCCAAACCGCGTAGAGATCGGACTGTAAGTTCCAGTGTTGTAAATTCCGCGGAAACGGTTGGGCGGAAGGACACGTAGTCACCGCCAAAGTTCAAGAATTCAGCCAAGGAAAAAAATAAGCCAAACCGCGTAGAGATCGGACTGTAATTTCCAGAGTTGTAAATTCCGCGGAAACGGTTGGGCGGAAGGACACGTAGTCACCGCCAAAGTTCGAGAATTCAGCCAAGGAAAAAATTAAGTCAAACCGCGTAGAGATCGGACTGTAAGTTCCAGAATTGTAAATTCCGCGGAAACGGTGGGGAGGAAGGACACGTAGTCACCGCCAAAGTTCGAGAATTCAGCCAAGGAAAAAAATAAGCCAAACCGCGTAGAGATCGGACTGTAAGTACCAGAGTTGTAAATTCCGAGGAAACGGTTGGGCGGAAGGACACGTAGTCACCGCCAAAGTTCGAGAATTCAGCCAAAGAAAAAAATAAGGCAAACCGCGTAGAGATCGGACTGTAAGTTCCAGAGTTGTAAATTCCGCGGAAACGGTTGGGCGGAAGGACACGCAGTCACCGCCAAAGTTCGAGAATTCAGCCAAGGAAAAAAATAAGCCAAACCGCGTAGAGATCGGACTGTAAGTTCCAGAGTTGTAAATTCCGCGGAAACGGTTGGGCGGAAGGACACGTAGTCACCGCCAAAGTTCGAGAATTCAGCCAAGGAAAAAAATAAGCCAAACCGCGTAGAGATCGGACTGTAAGTTCCAGAGTTGTAAATTCCGCGGAAACGGTTGGGCGGAAGGACACGTAGTCACCGCCAAAGTTCGAGAATTCAGCCAAGGAAAAAAATAAGCCAAACCACGTAGAGATCGGACTATAAGTTCCAGAGTTGTAAATTCCGCGGAAACGGTTGGGCGGAAGGACACGTAGTCACTGCCAAAGTTCGAGAATTCAGCCAAGGAAAAAAATAAGCCAAACCGCGTAGAGATCGGACTGTAAGTTCCAGAGTTGTAAATTCCGCGGAAACGGTTGGGCGGAAGGACACGTAGTCACCGCCAAAGTTCGAGAATTCAGCCAAGGAAAAAAATAAGCCAAACCGCGTAGAGATCGGATGTAAGTTCCAGAATTGTAAATTCCGCGGAAACGGTGGGGCGGAAGGACACGTAGTCACCGCCAAAGTTCGAGAATTCAGCCAAGGAAAAAAATAAGCCAAACCGCGTAGAGATCGGACTGTAAGTTCCAGAGTTGTAAATTCCGCGGAAACGGTTGGGCGGAAGGACACGCAGTTACCGCCAAAGTTCGAGAATTCAGCCAAGGAAAAAAATAAGCCAAACCGCGTAGAGATCGGACTGTAAGTTCGAGAGTTGTAAATTCCGCGGAAACGGTTGGGCGGAAGGACACGTAGTCACCGCCAAAGTTCGAGAATTCAGCCAAGGAAAAAAATAAGCCAAACCGCGTAGAGATCGGACTGTAAGTTCCAGAGTTGTAAATTCCGCGGAAACGGTTGGGCGGAAGGACACGCAGTCACCGCCAAAGTTCGAGAATTCAGCCAAGGAAAAAAATAAGCCAAACCGCGTAGAGATCGGACTGTAAGTTCCAGAGTTGTAAATTCCGCGGAAACGGTGGGGCGGAAGGACACGTTGTCACCGCCAAAGTTCGAGAATTCAGCCAAGGAAAAAAATAAGCCAAACCGCGTAGAGATCGGACTGTAAGTTCCAGAGTTGTAAATTCCGCGGAAACGGTGGGGCGGAAGGACACGTTGTCACCGCCAAAGTTCGAGAATTCAGCCAAGGAAAAAAATAAGCCAAACCGCGTAGAGATCGGACTGTAAGTTCCAGAGTTGTAAATTCCGCGGAAACGGTTGGGCGGAAGGACACGTAGTCACCGCCAAAGTTCGAGAATTCAGCCAAGGAAAAAAATAAGCCAAACCGCGTAGAGATCGGACTGTAAGTTCCAGTGTTGTAAATTCCGCGGAAACGGTTGGGCGGAAGGACACGTAGTCACCGCCAAAGTTCAAGAATTCAGCCAAGGAAAAAAATAAGCCAAACCGCGTAGAGATCGGACTGTAATTTCCAGAGTTGTAAATTCCGCGGAAACGGTTGGGCGGAAGGACACGTAGTCACCGCCAAAGTTCGAGAATTCAGCCAAGGAAAAAATTAAGTCAAACCGCGTAGAGATCGGACTGTAAGTTCCAGAATTGTAAATTCCGCGGAAACGGTGGGGAGGAAGGACACGTAGTCACCGCCAAAGTTCGAGAATTCAGCCAAGGAAAAAAATAAGCCAAACCGCGTAGAGATCGGACTGTAAGTACCAGAGTTGTAAATTCCGAGGAAACGGTTGGGCGGAAGGACACGTAGTCACCGCCAAAGTTCGAGAATTCAGCCAAAGAAAAAAATAAGGCAAACCGCGTAGAGATCGGACTGTAAGTTCCAGAGTTGTAAATTCCGCGGAAACGGTTGGGCGGAAGGACACGCAGTCACCGCCAAAGTTCGAGAATTCAGCCAAGGAAAAAAATAAGCCAAACCGCGTAGAGATCGGACTGTAAGTTCCAGAGTTGTAAATTCCGCGGAAACGGTTGGGCGGAAGGACACGTAGTCACCGCCAAAGTTCGAGAATTCAGCCAAGGAAAAAAATAAGCCAAACCGCGTAGAGATCGGACTGTAAGTTCCAGAGTTGTAAATTCCGCGGAAACGGTTGGGCGGAAGGACACGTAGTCACCGCCAAAGTTCGAGAATTCAGCCAAGGAAAAAAATAAGCCAAACCACGTAGAGATCGGACTATAAGTTCCAGAGTTGTAAATTCCGCGGAAACGGTTGGGCGGAAGGACACGTAGTCACTGCCAAAGTTCGAGAATTCAGCCAAGGAAAAAAATAAGCCAAACCGCGTAGAGATCGGACTGTAAGTTCCAGAGTTGTAAATTCCGCGGAAACGGTTGGGCGGAAGGACACGTAGTCACCGCCAAAGTTCGAGAATTCAGCCAAGGAAAAAAATAAGCCAAACCGCGTAGAGATCGGATGTAAGTTCCAGAATTGTAAATTCCGCGGAAACGGTGGGGCGGAAGGACACGTAGTCACCGCCAAAGTTCGAGAATTCAGCCAAGGAAAAAAATAAGCCAAACCGCGTAGAGATCGGACTGTAAGTTCCAGAGTTGTAAATTCCGCGGAAACGGTTGGGCGGAAGGACACGCAGTTACCGCCAAAGTTCGAGAATTCAGCCAAGGAAAAAAATAAGCCAAACCGCGTAGAGATCGGACTGTAAGTTCCAGAGTTGTAAATTCCGCGGAAACGGTGGGGCGGAAGGACACGTTGTCACCGCCAAAGTTCGAGAATTCAGCCAAGGAAAAAAATAAGCCAAACCGCGTAGAGATCGGACTGTAAGTTCCAGAGTTGTAAATTCCGCGGAAACGGTTGGGCGGAAGGACACGTAGTCACCGCCAAAGTTCGAGAATTCAGCCAAGGAAAAAAATAAGCCAAACCGCGTAGAGATCGGACTGTAAGTTCCAGTGTTGTAAATTCCGCGGAAACGGTTGGGCGGAAGGACACGTAGTCACCGCCAAAGTTCGAGAATTCAGCCAAGGAAAAAATTAAGTCAAACCGCGTAGAGATCGGACTGTAAGTTCCAGAATTGTAAATTCCGCGGAAACGGTGGGGAGGAAGGACACGTAGTCACCGCCAAAGTTCGAGAATTCAGCCAAGGAAAAAAATAAGCCAAACCACGTAGAGATCGGACTATAAGTTTCAGAGTTGTAAATTCCGCGGAAACGGTATGGCGGAAGGACACGTAGTCACCGCCAAAGTTCGAGAATTCAGCCAAGGAAAAAAATAAGCCAAACCGCGTAGAGATCGGACTGTAAGTTCCAGAGTTGTAAATTCCGCGGAAACGGTTGGGCGGAAGGACACGTAGTCACCGCCAAAGTTCGAGAATTCAGCCAAGGAAAAAAATAAGCCAAACCACGTAGAGATCGGACTATAAGTTCCAGAGTTGTAAATTCCGCGGAAACGGTTGGGCGGAAGGACACGTAGTCACTGCCAAAGTTCGAGAATTCAGCCAAGGAAAAAAATAAGCCAAACCGCGTAGAGATCGGACTGTAAGTTCCAGAGTTGTAAATTCCGCGGAAACGGTTGGGCGGAAGGACACGTAGTCACCTCCAAAGTTCGAGAATTCAGCCAAGGAAAAAAATAAGCCAAACCGCGTAGAGATCGGACTGTAAGTTCCAGAGTTGTAAATTCCGCGGAAACGGTTGGGCGGAAGGACACGTAGTCACCGCCAAAGTTCGAGAATTCAGCCAAGGAAAAAAATAAGCCAAACCGCGTAGAGATCGGACTGTAAGTTCGAGAGTTGTAAATTCCGCGGAAACGGTTGGGCGGAAGGACACGTAGTCACCGCCAAAGTTCGAGAATTCAGCCAAGGAAAAAAATAAGCCAAACCGCGTAGAGATCGGACTGTAAGTTCCAGAGTTGTAAATTCCGCGGAAACGGTTGGGCGGAAGGACACGCAGTCACCGCCAAAGTTCGAGAATTCAGCCAAGGAAAAAAATAAGCCAAACCGCGTAGAGATCGGACTGTAAGTTCCAGAGTTGTAAATTCCGCGGAAACGGTGGGGCGGAAGGACACGTTGTCACCGCCAAAGTTCGAGAATTCAGCCAAGGAAAAAAATAAGCCAAACCGCGTAGAGATCGGACTGTAAGTTCCAGAGTTGTAAATTCCGCGGAAACGGTTGGGCGGAAGGACACGTAGTCACCGCCAAAGTTCGAGAATTCAGCCAAGGAAAAAAATAAGCCAAACCGCGTAGAGATCGGACTGTAAGTTCCAGTGTTGTAAATTCCGCGGAAACGGTTGGGCGGAAGGACACGTAGTCACCGCCAAAGTTCAAGAATTCAGCCAAGGAAAAAAATAAGCCAAACCGCGTAGAGATCGGACTGTAATTTCCAGAGTTGTAAATTCCGCGGAAACGGTTGGGCGGAAGGACACGTAGTCACCGCCAAAGTTCGAGAATTCAGCCAAGGAAAAAATTAAGTCAAACCGCGTAGAGATCGGACTGTAAGTTCCAGAATTGTAAATTCCGCGGAAACGGTGGGGAGGAAGGACACGTAGTCACCGCCAAAGTTCGAGAATTCAGCCAAGGAAAAAAATAAGCCAAACCGCGTAGAGATCGGACTGTAAGTACCAGAGTTGTAAATTCCGAGGAAACGGTTGGGCGGAAGGACACGTAGTCACCGCCAAAGTTCGAGAATTCAGCCAAAGAAAAAAATAAGGCAAACCGCGTAGAGATCGGACTGTAAGTTCCAGAGTTGTAAATTCCGCGGAAACGGTTGGGCGGAAGGACACGCAGTCACCGCCAAAGTTCGAGAATTCAGCCAAGGAAAAAAATAAGCCAAACCGCGTAGAGATCGGACTGTAAGTTCCAGAGTTGTAAATTCCGCGGAAACGGTTGGGCGGAAGGACACGTAGTCACCGCCAAAGTTCGAGAATTCAGCCAAGGAAAAAAATAAGCCAAACCGCGTAGAGATCGGACTGTAAGTTCCAGAGTTGTAAATTCCGCGGAAACGGTTGGGCGGAAGGACACGTAGTCACCGCCAAAGTTCGAGAATTCAGCCAAGGAAAAAAATAAGCCAAACCGCGTAGAGATCGGACTGTAAGTTCCAGAGTTGTAAATTCCGCGGAAACGGTTGGGCGGAAGGACACGCAGTCACCGCCAAAGTTCGAGAATTCAGCCAAGGAAAAAAATAAGCCAAACCGCGTAGAGATCGGACTGTAAGTTCCAGAGTTGTAAATTCCGCGGAAACGGTTGGGCGGAAGGACACGTAGTCACCGCCAAAGTTCGAGAATTCAGCCAAGGAAAAAAATAAGCCAAACCGCGTAGAGATCGGACTGTAAGTTCCAGAGTTGTAAATTCTGCGGAAACGGTTGGGCGGAAGGACACGTAGTCACCGCCAAAGTTCGAGAATTCAGCCAAGGAAAAAAATAAGCCAAACCGCGTAGAGATCGGACTGTAAGTTCCAGAGTTGTAAATTCCGCGGAAACGGTTGGGCGGAAGGACACGTAGTCACCGCCAAAGTTCGAGAATTCAGCCAAGGAAAAAAATAAGCCAAACCACGTAGAGATCGGACTGTAAGTTCCAGAGTTGTAAATTCCGCGGAAACGGTTGGGCGGAAGGACACGTAGTCACCGCCAAAGTTCGAGAATTCAGCCAAGGAAAAAAATAAGCCAAACCGCGTAGAGATCGGATGTAAGTTCCAGAATTGTAAATTCCGCGGAAACGGTGGGGCGGAAGGACACGTAGTCACCGCCAAAGTTCGAGAATTCAGCCAAGGAAAAAAATAAGCCAAACCGCGTAGAGATCGGACTGTAAGTTCCAGAGTTGTAAATTCCGCGGAAACGGTTGGGCGGAAGGACACGCAGTTACCGCCAAAGTTCGAGAATTCAGCCAAGGAAAAAAATAAGCCAAACCGCGTAGAGATCGGACTGTAAGTTCCAGAGTTGTAAATTCCGCGGAAACGGTGGGGCGGAAGGACACGTTGTCACCGCCAAAGTTCGAGAATTCAGCCAAGGAAAAAAATAAGCCAAACCGCGTAGAGATCGGACTGTAAGTTCCAGAGTTGTAAATTCCGCGGAAACGGTTGGGCGGAAGGACACGTAGTCACCGCCAAAGTTCGAGAATTCAGCCAAGGAAAAAAATAAGCCAAACCGCGTAGAGATCGGACTGTAAGTTCCAGTGTTGTAAATTCCGCGGAAACGGTTGGGCGGAAGGACACGTAGTCACCGCCAAAGTTCGAGAATTCAGCCAAGGAAAAAAATAAGCCAAACCGCGTAGAGATCGGACTGTAAGTTCCAGAGTTGTAAATTCCGCGGAAACGGTTGGGCGGAAGGACACGTAGTCACCGCCAAAGTTCGAGAATTCAGCCAAGGAAAAAAATAAGCCAAACCACGTAGAGATCGGACTGTAAGTTCCAGAGTTGTAAATTCCGCGGAAACGGTTGGGCGGAAGGACACGTAGTCACCGCCAAAGTTCGAGAATTCAGCCAAGGAAAAAAATAAGCCAAACCGCGTAGAGATCGGATGTAAGTTCCAGAATTGTAAATTCCGCGGAAACGGTGGGGCGGAAGGACACGTAGTCACCGCCAAAGTTCGAGAATTCAGCCAAGGAAAAAAATAAGCCAAACCGCGTAGAGATCGGACTGTAAGTTCCAGAGTTGTAAATTCCGCGGAAACGGTTGGGCGGAAGGACACGCAGTTACCGCCAAAGTTCGAGAATTCAGCCAAGGAAAAAAATAAGCCAAACCGCGTAGAGATCGGACTGTAAGTTCCAGAGTTGTAAATTCCGCGGAAACGGTGGGGCGGAAGGACACGTTGTCACCGCCAAAGTTCGAGAATTCAGCCAAGGAAAAAAATAAGCCAAACCGCGTAGAGATCGGACTGTAAGTTCCAGAGTTGTAAATTCCGCGGAAACGGTTGGGCGGAAGGACACGTAGTCACCGCCAAAGTTCGAGAATTCAGCCAAGGAAAAAAATAAGCCAAACCGCGTAGAGATCGGACTGTAAGTTCCAGTGTTGTAAATTCCGCGGAAACGGTTGGGCGGAAGGACACGTAGTCACCGCCAAAGTTCAAGAATTCAGCCAAGGAAAAAAATAAGCCAAACCGCGTAGAGATCGGACTGTAATTTCCAGAGTTGTAAATTCCGCGGAAACGGTTGGGCGGAAGGACACGTAGTCACCCCCAAAGTTCGAGAATTCAGCCAAGGAAAAAATTAAGTCAAACCGCGTAGAGATCGGACTGTAAGTTCCAGAATTGTAAATTCCGCGGAAACGGTGGGGAGGAAGGACACGTAGTCACCGCCAAAGTTCGAGAATTCAGCCAAGGAAAAAAATAAGCCAAACCGCGTAGAGATCGGACTGTAAGTACCAGAGTTGTAAATTCCGAGGAAACGGTTGGGCGGAAGGACACGTAGTCACCGCCAAAGTTCGAGAATTCAGCCAAAGAAAAAAATAAGGCAAACCGCGTAGAGATCGGACTGTAAGTTCCAGAGTTGTAAATTCCGCGGAAACGGTTAGGCGGAAGGACACGCAGTCACCGCCAAAGTTCGAGAATTCAGCCAAGGAAAAAAATAAGCCAAACCGCGTAGAGATCGGACTGTAAGTTCCAGAGTTGTAAATTCCGCGGAAACGGTTGGGCGGAAGGACACGTTGTCACCGCCAAAGTTCGAGAATTCAGCCAAGGAAAAAAATAAGCCAAACCGCGTAGAGATCGGACTGTAAGTTCCAGAGTTGTAAATTCCGCGGAAACGGTTGGGCGGAAGGACACGTAGTCACCGCCAAAGTTCGAGAATTCAGCCAAGGAAAAAAATAAGCCAAACCGCGTAGAGATCGGACTGTAAGTTCCAGTGTTGTAAATTCCGCGGAAACGGTTGGGCGGAAGGACACGTAGTCACCGCCAAAGTTCAAGAATTCAGCCAAGGAAAAAAATAAGCCAAACCGCGTAGAGATCGGACTGTAATTTCCAGAGTTGTAAATTCCGCGGAAACGGTTGGGCGGAAGGACACGTAGTCACCGCCAAAGTTCAAGAATTCAGCCAAGGAAAAAATTAAGTCAAACCGCGTAGAGATCGGACTGTAAGTTCCAGAATTGAAAATTCCGCGGAAACGGTGGGGAGGAAGGACACGTAGTCATCGCCAAAGTTCGAGAATTCAGCCAAGGAAAAAAATAAGCCAAACCGCGTAGAGATCGGACTGTAAGTTCCAGAGTTGTAAATTCCGCGGAAACGGTTGGGCGGAAGGACACGTAGTCACCGCCAAAGTTCGAGAATTCAGCCAAGGAAAAAATTAAGTCAAACCGCGTAGAGATCGGACTGTAAGTTCCAGAGTTGTAAATTCCGCGGAAACGGTTGGGCGGAAGGACACGCAGTTACCGCCAAAGTTCGAGAATTCAGCCAAGGAAAAAAATAAGCCAAACCGCGTAGAGATCGGACTGTAAGTTCCAGAGTTGTAAATTCCGCGGAAACGGTGGGGCGGAAGGACACGTTGTCACCGCCAAAGTTCGAGAATTCAGCCAAGGAAAAAAATAAGCCAAACCGCGTAGAGATCGGACTGTAAGTTCCAGAGTTGTAAATTCCGCGGAAACGGTTGGGCGGAAGGACACGTAGTCACCGCCAAAGTTCGAGAATTCAGCCAAGGAAAAAAATAAGCCAAACCGCGTAGAGATCGGACTGTAAGTTCCAGTGTTGTAAATTCCGCGGAAACGGTTGGGCGGAAGGACACGTAGTCACCGCCAAAGTTCAAGAATTCAGCCAAGGAAAAAAATAAGCCAAACCGCGTAGAGATCGGACTGTAATTTCCAGAGTTGTAAATTCCGCGGAAACGGTTGGGCGGAAGGACACGTAGTCACCGCCAAAGTTCGAGAATTCAGCCAAGGAAAAAATTAAGTCAAACCGCGTAGAGATCGGACTGTAAGTTCCAGAATTGTAAATTCCGCGGAAACGGTGGGGAGGAAGGACACGTAGTCACCGCCAAAGTTCGAGAATTCAGCCAAGGAAAAAAATAAGCCAAACCACGTAGAGATCGGACTATAAGTTCCAGAGTTGTAAATTCCGCGGAAACGGTATGGCGGAAGGACACGTAGTCACCGCCAAAGTTCGAGAATTCAGCCAAGGAAAAAAATAAGCCAAACCGCGTAGAGATCGGACTGTAAGTTCCAGAGTTGTAAATTCCGCGGAAACGGTTGGGCGGAAGGACACGTAGTCACCGCCAAAGTTCGAGAATTCAGCCAAGGAAAAAAATAAGCCAAACCACGTAGAGATCGGACTATAAGTTCCAGAGTTGTAAATTCCGCGGAAACGGTTGGGCGGAAGGACACGTAGTCACTGCCAAAGTTCGAGAATTCAGCCAAGGAAAAAAATAAGCCAAACCGCGTAGAGATCGGACTGTAAGTTCCAGAGTTGTAAATTCCGCGGAAACGGTTGGGCGGAAGGACACGTAGTCACCGCCAAAGTTCGAGAATTCAGCCAAGGAAAAAAATAAGCCAAACCGCGTAGAGATCGGACTGTAAGTTCCAGAGTTGTAAATTCCGCGGAAACGGTTGGGCGGAAGGACACGCAGTCACCGCCAAAGTTCGAGAATTCAGCCAAGGAAAAAAATAAGCCAAACCGCGTAGAGATCGGACTGTAAGTTCCAGAGTTGTAAATTCCGCGGAAACGGTGGGGCGGAAGGACACGTTGTCACCGCCAAAGTTCGAGAATTCAGCCAAGGAAAAAAATAAGCCAAACCGCGTAGAGATCGGACTGTAAGTTCCAGAGTTGTAAATTCCGCGGAAACGGTTGGGCGGAAGGACACGTAGTCACCGCCAAAGTTCGAGAATTCAGCCAAGGAAAAAAATAAGCCAAACCGCGTAGAGATCGGACTGTAAGTTCCAGTGTTGTAAATTCCGCGGAAACGGTTGGGCGGAAGGACACGTAGTCACCGCCAAAGTTCAAGAATTCAGCCAAGGAAAAAAATAAGCCAAACCGCGTAGAGATCGGACTGTAATTTCCAGAGTTGTAAATTCCGCGGAAACGGTTGGGCGGAAGGACACGTAGTCACCGCCAAAGTTCGAGAATTCAGCCAAGGAAAAAATTAAGTCAAACCGCGTAGAGATCGGACTGTAAGTTCCAGAATTGTAAATTCCGCGGAAACGGTGGGGAGGAAGGACACGTAGTCACCGCCAAAGTTCGGGAATTCAGCCAAGGAAAAAAATAAGCCAAACCGCGTAGAGATCGGACTGTAAGTACCAGAGTTGTAAATTCCGAGGAAACGGTTGGGCGGAAGGACACGTAGTCACCGCCAAAGTTCGAGAATTCAGCCAAAGAAAAAAATAAGGCAAACCGCGTAGAGATCGGACTGTAAGTTCCAGAGTTGTAAATTCCGCGGAAACGGTTGGGCGGAAGGACACGCAGTCACCGCCAAAGTTCGAGAATTCAGCCAAGGAAAAAAATAAGCCAAACCGCGTAGAGATCGGACTGTAAGTTCCAGAGTTGTAAATTCCGCGGAAACGGTTGGGCGGAAGGACACGTAGTCACCGCCAAAGTTCGAGAATTCAGCCAAGGAAAAAAATAAGCCAAACCGCGTAGAGATCGGACTGTAAGTTCCAGAGTTGTAAATTCCGCGGAAACGGTTGGGCGGAAGGACACGTAGTCACCGCCAAAGTTCGAGAATTCAGCCAAGGAAAAAAATAAGCCAAACCGCGTAGAGATCGGACTGTAAGTTCCAGAGTTGTAAATTCCGCGGAAACGGTTGGGCGGAAGGACACGCAGTCACCGCCAAAGTTCGAGAATTCAGCCAAGGAAAAAAATAAGCCAAACCGCGTAGAGATCGGACTGTAAGTTCCAGAGTTGTAAATTCCGCGGAAACGGTTGGGCGGAAGGACACGTAGTCACCGCCAAAGTTCGAGAATTCAGCCAAGGAAAAAAATAAGCCAAACCGCGTAGAGATCGGACTGTAAGTTCCAGAGTTGTAAATTCTGCGGAAACGGTTGGGCGGAAGGACACGTAGTCACCGCCAAAGTTCGAGAATTCAGCCAAGGAAAAAAATAAGCCAAACCGCGTAGAGATCGGACTGTAAGTTCCAGAGTTGTAAATTCCGCGGAAACGGTTGGGCGGAAGGACACGTAGTCACCGCCAAAGTTCGAGAATTCAGCCAAGGAAAAAAATAAGCCAAACCACGTAGAGATCGGACTGTAAGTTCCAGAGTTGTAAATTCCGCGGAAACGGTTGGGCGGAAGGACACGTAGTCACCGCCAAAGTTCGAGAATTCAGCCAAGGAAAAAAATAAGCCAAACCGCGTAGAGATCGGACTGTAAGTTCCAGTGTTGTAAATTCCGCGGAAACGGTTGGGCGGAAGGACACGTAGTCACCGCCAAAGTTCAAGAATTCAGCCAAGGAAAAAAATAAGCCAAACCGCGTAGAGATCGGACTGTAATTTCCAGAGTTGTAAATTCCGCGGAAACGGTTGGGCGGAAGGACACGTAGTCACCGCCAAAGTTCAAGAATTCAGCCAAGGAAAAAATTAAGTCAAACCGCGTAGAGATCGGACTGTAAGTTCCAGAATTGAAAATTCCGCGGAAACGGTGGGGAGGAAGGACACGTAGTCATCGCCAAAGTTCGAGAATTCAGCCAAGGAAAAAAATAAGCCAAACCGCGTAGAGATCGGACTGTAAGTTCCAGAGTTGTAAATTCCGCGGAAACGGTTGGGCGGAAGGACACGTAGTCACCGCCAAAGTTCGAGAATTCAGCCAAGGAAAAAATTAAGTCAAACCGCGTAGAGATCGGACTGTAAGTTCCAGAGTTGTAAATTCCGCGGAAACGGTTGGGCGGAAGGACACGCAGTTACCGCCAAAGTTCGAGAATTCAGCCAAGGAAAAAAATAAGCCAAACCGCGTAGAGATCGGACTGTAAGTTCCAGAGTTGTAAATTCCGCGGAAACGGTGGGGCGGAAGGACACGTTGTCACCGCCAAAGTTCGAGAATTCAGCCAAGGAAAAAAATAAGCCAAACCGCGTAGAGATCGGACTGTAAGTTCCAGAGTTGTAAATTCCGCGGAAACGGTTGGGCGGAAGGACACGTAGTCACCGCCAAAGTTCGAGAATTCAGCCAAGGAAAAAAATAAGCCAAACCGCGTAGAGATCGGACTGTAAGTTCCAGTGTTGTAAATTCCGCGGAAACGGTTGGGCGGAAGGACACGTAGTCACCGCCAAAGTTCAAGAATTCAGCCAAGGAAAAAAATAAGCCAAACCGCGTAGAGATCGGACTGTAATTTCCAGAGTTGTAAATTCCGCGGAAACGGTTGGGCGGAAGGACACGTAGTCACCGCCAAAGTTCGAGAATTCAGCCAAGGAAAAAATTAAGTCAAACCGCGTAGAGATCGGACTGTAAGTTCCAGAATTGTAAATTCCGCGGAAACGGTGGGGAGGAAGGACACGTAGTCACCGCCAAAGTTCGAGAATTCAGCCAAGGAAAAAAATAAGCCAAACCACGTAGAGATCGGACTATAAGTTCCAGAGTTGTAAATTCCGCGGAAACGGTATGGCGGAAGGACACGTAGTCACCGCCAAAGTTCGAGAATTCAGCCAAGGAAAAAAATAAGCCAAACCGCGTAGAGATCGGACTGTAAGTTCCAGAGTTGTAAATTCCGCGGAAACGGTTGGGCGGAAGGACACGTAGTCACCGCCAAAGTTCGAGAATTCAGCCAAGGAAAAAAATAAGCCAAACCACGTAGAGATCGGACTATAAGTTCCAGAGTTGTAAATTCCGCGGAAACGGTTGGGCGGAAGGACACGTAGTCACTGCCAAAGTTCGAGAATTCAGCCAAGGAAAAAAATAAGCCAAACCGCGTAGAGATCGGACTGTAAGTTCCAGAGTTGTAAATTCCGCGGAAACGGTTGGGCGGAAGGACACGTAGTCACCGCCAAAGTTCGAGAATTCAGCCAAGGAAAAAAATAAGCCAAACCGCGTAGAGATCGGACTGTAAGTTCCAGAGTTGTAAATTCCGCGGAAACGGTTGGGCGGAAGGACACGCAGTCACCGCCAAAGTTCGAGAATTCAGCCAAGGAAAAAAATAAGCCAAACCGCGTAGAGATCGGACTGTAAGTTCCAGAGTTGTAAATTCCGCGGAAACGGTGGGGCGGAAGGACACGTTGTCACCGCCAAAGTTCGAGAATTCAGCCAAGGAAAAAAATAAGCCAAACCGCGTAGAGATCGGACTGTAAGTTCCAGAGTTGTAAATTCCGCGGAAACGGTTGGGCGGAAGGACACGTAGTCACCGCCAAAGTTCGAGAATTCAGCCAAGGAAAAAAATAAGCCAAACCGCGTAGAGATCGGACTGTAAGTTCCAGTGTTGTAAATTCCGCGGAAACGGTTGGGCGGAAGGACACGTAGTCACCGCCAAAGTTCAAGAATTCAGCCAAGGAAAAAAATAAGCCAAACCGCGTAGAGATCGGACTGTAATTTCCAGAGTTGTAAATTCCGCGGAAACGGTTGGGCGGAAGGACACGTAGTCACCGCCAAAGTTCGAGAATTCAGCCAAGGAAAAAATTAAGTCAAACCGCGTAGAGATCGGACTGTAAGTTCCAGAATTGTAAATTCCGCGGAAACGGTGGGGAGGAAGGACACGTAGTCACCGCCAAAGTTCGGGAATTCAGCCAAGGAAAAAAATAAGCCAAACCGCGTAGAGATCGGACTGTAAGTACCAGAGTTGTAAATTCCGAGGAAACGGTTGGGCGGAAGGACACGTAGTCACCGCCAAAGTTCGAGAATTCAGCCAAAGAAAAAAATAAGGCAAACCGCGTAGAGATCGGACTGTAAGTTCCAGAGTTGTAAATTCCGCGGAAACGGTTGGGCGGAAGGACACGCAGTCACCGCCAAAGTTCGAGAATTCAGCCAAGGAAAAAAATAAGCCAAACCGCGTAGAGATCGGACTGTAAGTTCCAGAGTTGTAAATTCCGCGGAAACGGTTGGGCGGAAGGACACGTAGTCACCGCCAAAGTTCGAGAATTCAGCCAAGGAAAAAAATAAGCCAAACCGCGTAGAGATCGGACTGTAAGTTCCAGAGTTGTAAATTCCGCGGAAACGGTTGGGCGGAAGGACACGTAGTCACCGCCAAAGTTCGAGAATTCAGCCAAGGAAAAAAATAAGCCAAACCGCGTAGAGATCGGACTGTAAGTTCCAGAGTTGTAAATTCCGCGGAAACGGTTGGGCGGAAGGACACGCAGTCACCGCCAAAGTTCGAGAATTCAGCCAAGGAAAAAAATAAGCCAAACCGCGTAGAGATCGGACTGTAAGTTCCAGAGTTGTAAATTCCGCGGAAACGGTTGGGCGGAAGGACACGTAGTCACCGCCAAAGTTCGAGAATTCAGCCAAGGAAAAAAATAAGCCAAACCGCGTAGAGATCGGACTGTAAGTTCCAGAGTTGTAAATTCTGCGGAAACGGTTGGGCGGAAGGACACGTAGTCACCGCCAAAGTTCGAGAATTCAGCCAAGGAAAAAAATAAGCCAAACCGCGTAGAGATCGGACTGTAAGTTCCAGAGTTGTAAATTCCGCGGAAACGGTTGGGCGGAAGGACACGTAGTCACCGCCAAAGTTCGAGAATTCAGCCAAGGAAAAAAATAAGCCAAACCACGTAGAGATCGGACTGTAAGTTCCAGAGTTGTAAATTCCGCGGAAACGGTTGGGCGGAAGGACACGTAGTCACCGCCAAAGTTCGAGAATTCAGCCAAGGAAAAAAATAAGCCAAACCGCGTAGAGATCGGATGTAAGTTCCAGAATTGTAAATTCCGCGGAAACGGTGGGGCGGAAGGACACGTAGTCACCGCCAAAGTTCGAGAATTCAGCCAAGGAAAAAAATAAGCCAAACCGCGTAGAGATCGGACTGTAAGTTCCAGAGTTGTAAATTCCGCGGAAACGGTTGGGCGGAAGGACACGCAGTTACCGCCAAAGTTCGAGAATTCAGCCAAGGAAAAAAATAAGCCAAACCGCGTAGAGATCGGACTGTAAGTTCCAGAGTTGTAAATTCCGCGGAAACGGTGGGGCGGAAGGACACGTTGTCACCGCCAAAGTTCGAGAATTCAGCCAAGGAAAAAAATAAGCCAAACCGCGTAGAGATCGGACTGTAAGTTCCAGAGTTGTAAATTCCGCGGAAACGGTTGGGCGGAAGGACACGTAGTCACCGCCAAAGTTCGAGAATTCAGCCAAGGAAAAAAATAAGCCAAACCGCGTAGAGATCGGACTGTAAGTTCCAGTGTTGTAAATTCCGCGGAAACGGTTGGGCGGAAGGACACGTAGTCACCGCCAAAGTTCGAGAATTCAGCCAAGGAAAAAAATAAGCCAAACCGCGTAGAGATCGGACTGTAAGTTCCAGAGTTGTAAATTCCGCGGAAACGGTTGGGCGGAAGGACACGTAGTCACCGCCAAAGTTCGAGAATTCAGCCAAGGAAAAAAATAAGCCAAACCACGTAGAGATCGGACTGTAAGTTCCAGAGTTGTAAATTCCGCGGAAACGGTTGGGCGGAAGGACACGTAGTCACCGCCAAAGTTCGAGAATTCAGCCAAGGAAAAAAATAAGCCAAACCGCGTAGAGATCGGATGTAAGTTCCAGAATTGTAAATTCCGCGGAAACGGTGGGGCGGAAGGACACGTAGTCACCGCCAAAGTTCGAGAATTCAGCCAAGGAAAAAAATAAGCCAAACCGCGTAGAGATCGGACTGTAAGTTCCAGAGTTGTAAATTCCGCGGAAACGGTTGGGCGGAAGGACACGCAGTTACCGCCAAAGTTCGAGAATTCAGCCAAGGAAAAAAATAAGCCAAACCGCGTAGAGATCGGACTGTAAGTTCCAGAGTTGTAAATTCCGCGGAAACGGTGGGGCGGAAGGACACGTTGTCACCGCCAAAGTTCGAGAATTCAGCCAAGGAAAAAAATAAGCCAAACCGCGTAGAGATCGGACTGTAAGTTCCAGAGTTGTAAATTCCGCGGAAACGGTTGGGCGGAAGGACACGTAGTCACCGCCAAAGTTCGAGAATTCAGCCAAGGAAAAAAATAAGCCAAACCGCGTAGAGATCGGACTGTAAGTTCCAGTGTTGTAAATTCCGCGGAAACGGTTGGGCGGAAGGACACGTAGTCACCGCCAAAGTTCAAGAATTCAGCCAAGGAAAAAAATAAGCCAAACCGCGTAGAGATCGGACTGTAATTTCCAGAGTTGTAAATTCCGCGGAAACGGTTGGGCGGAAGGACACGTAGTCACCGCCAAAGTTCGAGAATTCAGCCAAGGAAAAAATTAAGTCAAACCGCGTAGAGATCGGACTGTAAGTTCCAGAATTGTAAATTCCGCGGAAACGGTGGGGAGGAAGGACACGTAGTCACCGCCAAAGTTCGAGAATTCAGCCAAGGAAAAAAATAAGCCAAACCGCGTAGAGATCGGACTGTAAGTACCAGAGTTGTAAATTCCGAGGAAACGGTTGGGCGGAAGGACACGTAGTCACCGCCAAAGTTCGAGAATTCAGCCAAAGAAAAAAATAAGGCAAACCGCGTAGAGATCGGACTGTAAGTTCCAGAGTTGTAAATTCCGCGGAAACGGTTGGGCGGAAGGACACGCAGTCACCGCCAAAGTTCGAGAATTCAGCCAAGGAAAAAAATAAGCCAAACCGCGTAGAGATCGGACTGTAAGTTCCAGAGTTGTAAATTCCGCGGAAACGGTTGGGCGGAAGGACACGTTGTCACCGCCAAAGTTCGAGAATTCAGCCAAGGAAAAAAATAAGCCAAACCGCGTAGAGATCGGACTGTAAGTTCCAGAGTTGTAAATTCCGCGGAAACGGTTGGGCGGAAGGACACGTAGTCACCGCCAAAGTTCGAGAATTCAGCCAAGGAAAAAAATAAGCCAAACCGCGTAGAGATCGGACTGTAAGTTCCAGTGTTGTAAATTCCGCGGAAACGGTTGGGCGGAAGGACACGTAGTCACCGCCAAAGTTCAAGAATTCAGCCAAGGAAAAAAATAAGCCAAACCGCGTAGAGATCGGACTGTAATTTCCAGAGTTGTAAATTCCGCGGAAACGGTTGGGCGGAAGGACACGTAGTCACCGCCAAAGTTCAAGAATTCAGCCAAGGAAAAAATTAAGTCAAACCGCGTAGAGATCGGACTGTAAGTTCCAGAATTGTAAATTCCGCGGAAACGGTGGGGAGGAAGGACACGTAGTCATCGCCAAAGTTCGAGAATTCAGCCAAGGAAAAAAATAAGCCAAACCGCGTAGAGATCGGACTGTAAGTTCCAGAGTTGTAAATTCCGCGGAAACGGTTGGGCGGAAGGACACGTAGTCACCGCCAAAGTTCGAGAATTCAGCCAAGGAAAAAATTAAGTCAAACCGCGTAGAGATCGGACTGTAAGTTCCAGAATTGTAAATTCCGCGGAAACGGTGGGGAGGAAGGACACGTAGTCACCGCCAAAGTTCGAGAATTCAGCCAAGGAAAAAAATAAGCCAAACCGCGTAGAGATCGGACTGTAAGTACCAGAGTTGTAAATTCCGAGGAAACGGTTGGGCGGAAGGACACGTAGTCACCGCCAAAGTTCGAGAATTCAGCCAAAGAAAAAAATAAGGCAAACCGCGTAGAGATCGGACTGTAAGTTCCAGAGTTGTAAATTCCGCGGAAACGGTTGGGCGGAAGGACACGCAGTCACCGCCAAAGTTCGAGAATTCAGCCAAGGAAAAAAATAAGCCAAACCGCGTAGAGATCGGACTGTAAGTTCCAGAGTTGTAAATTCCGCGGAAACGGTTGGGCGGAAGGACACGTAGTCACCGCCAAAGTTCGAGAATTCAGCCAAGGAAAAAAATAAGCCAAACCGCGTAGAGATCGGACTGTAAGTTCCAGAGTTGTAAATTCCGCGGAAACGGTTGGGCGGAAGGACACGTAGTCACCGCCAAAGTTCGAGAATTCAGCCAAGGAAAAAAATAAGCCAAACCGCGTAGAGATCGGACTGTAAGTTCCAGAGTTGTAAATTCCGCGGAAACGGTTGGGCGGAAGGACACGTAGTCACCGCCAAAGTTCGAGAATTCAGCCAAGGAAAAAAATAAGCCAAACCGCGTAGAGATCGGACTGTAAGTTCCAGAGTTGTAAATTCCGCGGAAACGGTGGGGCGGAAGGACACGTTGTCACCGCCAAAGTTCGAGAATTCAGCCAAGGAAAAAAATAAGCCAAACCGCGTAGAGATCGGACTGTAAGTTCCAGAGTTGTAAATTCCGCGGAAACGGTTGGGCGGAAGGACACGTAGTCACCGCCAAAGTTCGAGAATTCAGCCAAGGAAAAAAATAAGCCAAACCGCGTAGAGATCGGACTGTAAGTTCCAGTGTTGTAAATTCCGCGGAAACGGTTGGGCGGAAGGACACGTAGTCACCGCCAAAGTTCAAGAATTCAGCCAAGGAAAAAAATAAGCCAAACCGCGTAGAGATCGGACTGTAATTTCCAGAGTTGTAAATTCCGCGGAAACGGTTGGGCGGAAGGACACGTAGTCACCGCCAAAGTTCAAGAATTCAGCCAAGGAAAAAATTAAGTCAAACCGCGTAGAGATCGGACTGTAAGTTCCAGAATTGTAAATTCCGCGGAAACGGTGGGGAGGAAGGACACGTAGTCATCGCCAAAGTTCGAGAATTCAGCCAAGGAAAAAAATAAGCCAAACCGCGTAGAGATCGGACTGTAATTTCCAGAGTTGTAAATTCCGCGGAAACGGTTGGGCGGAAGGACACGTAGTCACCGCCAAAGTTCGAGAATTCAGCCAAGGAAAAAATTAAGTCAAACCGCGTAGAGATCGGACTGTAAGTTCCAGAATTGTAAATTCCGCGGAAACGGTGGGGAGGAAGGACACGTAGTCACCGCCAAAGTTCGAGAATTCAGCCAAGGAAAAAAATAAGCCAAACCGCGTAGAGATCGGACTGTAAGTACCAGAGTTGTAAATTCCGAGGAAACGGTTGGGCGGAAGGACACGTAGTCACTGCCAAAGTTCGAGAATTCAGCCAAAGAAAAAAATAAGGCAAACCGCGTAGAGATCGGACTGTAAGTTCCAGAGTTGTAAATTCCGCGGAAACGGTTGGGCGGAAGGACACGCAGTCACCGCCAAAGTTCGAGAATTCAGCCAAGGAAAAAAATAAGCCAAACCGCGTAGAGATCGGACTATAAGTTCCAGAGTTGTAAATTCCGCGGAAACGGTTGGGCGGAAGGACACGTAGTCACTGCCAAAGTTCGAGAATTCAGCCAAGGAAAAAAATAAGCCAAACCGCGTAGAGATCGGACTGTAAGTTCCAGAGTTGTAAATTCCGCGGAAACGGTTGGGCGGAAGGACACGTAGTCACCGCCAAAGTTCGAGAATTCAGCCAAGGAAAAAAATAAGCCAAACCGCGTAGAGATCGGATGTAAGTTCCAGAATTGTAAATTCCGCGGAAACGGTGGGGCGGAAGGACACGTAGTCACCGCCAAAGTTCGAGAATTCAGCCAAGGAAAAAAATAAGCCAAACCGCGTAGAGATCGGACTGTAAGTTCCAGAGTTGTAAATTCCGCGGAAACGGTTGGGCGGAAGGACACGCAGTTACCGCCAAAGTTCGAGAATTCAGCCAAGGAAAAAAATAAGCCAAACCGCGTAGAGATCGGACTGTAAGTTCCAGAGTTGTAAATTCCGCGGAAACGGTGGGGCGGAAGGACACGTTGTCACCGCCAAAGTTCGAGAATTCAGCCAAGGAAAAAAATAAGCCAAACCGCGTAGAGATCGGACTGTAAGTTCCAGAGTTGTAAATTCCGCGGAAACGGTTGGGCGGAAGGACACGTAGTCACCGCCAAAGTTCGAGAATTCAGCCAAGGAAAAAAATAAGCCAAACCGCGTAGAGATCGGACTGTAAGTTCCAGTGTTGTAAATTCCGCGGAAACGGTTGGGCGGAAGGACACGTAGTCACCGCCAAAGTTCAAGAATTCAGCCAAGGAAAAAAATAAGCCAAACCGCGTAGAGATCGGACTGTAATTTCCAGAGTTGTAAATTCCGCGGAAACGGTTGGGCGGAAGGACACGTAGTCACCGCCAAAGTTCGAGAATTCAGCCAAGGAAAAAATTAAGTCAAACCGCGTAGAGATCGGACTGTAAGTTCCAGAATTGTAAATTCCGCGGAAACGGTGGGGAGGAAGGACACGTAGTCACCGCCAAAGTTCGAGAATTCAGCCAAGGAAAAAAATAAGCCAAACCACGTAGAGATCGGACTATAAGTTCCAGAGTTGTAAATTCCGCGGAAACGGTATGGCGGAAGGACACGTAGTCACCGCCAAAGTTCGAGAATTCAGCCAAGGAAAAAAATAAGCCAAACCGCGTAGAGATCGGACTGTAAGTTCCAGAGTTGTAAATTCCGCGGAAACGGTTGGGCGGAAGGACACGTAGTCACCGCCAAAGTTCGAGAATTCAGCCAAGGAAAAAAATAAGCCAAACCACGTAGAGATCGGACTATAAGTTCCAGAGTTGTAAATTCCGCGGAAACGGTTGGGCGGAAGGACACGTAGTCACTGCCAAAGTTCGAGAATTCAGCCAAGGAAAAAAATAAGCCAAACCGCGTAGAGATCGGACTGTAAGTTCCAGAGTTGTAAATTCCGCGGAAACGGTTGGGCGGAAGGACACGTAGTCACCTCCAAAGTTCGAGAATTCAGCCAAGGAAAAAAATAAGCCAAACCGCGTAGAGATCGGACTGTAAGTTCCAGAGTTGTAAATTCCGCGGAAACGGTTGGGCGGAAGGACACGTAGTCACCGCCAAAGTTCGAGAATTCAGCCAAGGAAAAAAATAAGCCAAACCGCGTAGAGATCGGACTGTAAGTTCGAGAGTTGTAAATTCCGCGGAAACGGTTGGGCGGAAGGACACGTAGTCACCGCCAAAGTTCGAGAATTCAGCCAAGGAAAAAAATAAGCCAAACCGCGTAGAGATCGGACTGTAAGTTCCAGAGTTGTAAATTCCGCGGAAACGGTTGGGCGGAAGGACACGCAGTCACCGCCAAAGTTCGAGAATTCAGCCAAGGAAAAAAATAAGCCAAACCGCGTAGAGATCGGACTGTAAGTTCCAGAGTTGTAAATTCCGCGGAAACGGTGGGGCGGAAGGACACGTTGTCACCGCCAAAGTTCGAGAATTCAGCCAAGGAAAAAAATAAGCCAAACCGCGTAGAGATCGGACTGTAAGTTCCAGAGTTGTAAATTCCGCGGAAACGGTTGGGCGGAAGGACACGTAGTCACCGCCAAAGTTCGAGAATTCAGCCAAGGAAAAAAATAAGCCAAACCGCGTAGAGATCGGACTGTAAGTTCCAGTGTTGTAAATTCCGCGGAAACGGTTGGGCGGAAGGACACGTAGTCACCGCCAAAGTTCAAGAATTCAGCCAAGGAAAAAAATAAGCCAAACCGCGTAGAGATCGGACTGTAATTTCCAGAGTTGTAAATTCCGCGGAAACGGTTGGGCGGAAGGACACGTAGTCACCGCCAAAGTTCGAGAATTCAGCCAAGGAAAAAATTAAGTCAAACCGCGTAGAGATCGGACTGTAAGTTCCAGAATTGTAAATTCCGCGGAAACGGTGGGGAGGAAGGACACGTAGTCACCGCCAAAGTTCGAGAATTCAGCCAAGGAAAAAAATAAGCCAAACCGCGTAGAGATCGGACTGTAAGTACCAGAGTTGTAAATTCCGAGGAAACGGTTGGGCGGAAGGACACGTAGTCACCGCCAAAGTTCGAGAATTCAGCCAAAGAAAAAAATAAGGCAAACCGCGTAGAGATCGGACTGTAAGTTCCAGAGTTGTAAATTCCGCGGAAACGGTTGGGCGGAAGGACACGCAGTCACCGCCAAAGTTCGAGAATTCAGCCAAGGAAAAAAATAAGCCAAACCGCGTAGAGATCGGACTGTAAGTTCCAGAGTTGTAAATTCCGCGGAAACGGTTGGGCGGAAGGACACGTAGTCACCGCCAAAGTTCGAGAATTCAGCCAAGGAAAAAAATAAGCCAAACCGCGTAGAGATCGGACTGTAAGTTCCAGAGTTGTAAATTCCGCGGAAACGGTTGGGCGGAAGGACACGTAGTCACCGCCAAAGTTCGAGAATTCAGCCAAGGAAAAAAATAAGCCAAACCGCGTAGAGATCGGACTGTAAGTTCCAGAGTTGTAAATTCCGCGGAAACGGTTGGGCGGAAGGACACGCAGTCACCGCCAAAGTTCGAGAATTCAGCCAAGGAAAAAAATAAGCCAAACCGCGTAGAGATCGGACTGTAAGTTCCAGAGTTGTAAATTCCGCGGAAACGGTTGGGCGGAAGGACACGTAGTCACCGCCAAAGTTCGAGAATTCAGCCAAGGAAAAAAATAAGCCAAACCGCGTAGAGATCGGACTGTAAGTTCCAGAGTTGTAAATTCTGCGGAAACGGTTGGGCGGAAGGACACGTAGTCACCGCCAAAGTTCGAGAATTCAGCCAAGGAAAAAAATAAGCCAAACCGCGTAGAGATCGGACTGTAAGTTCCAGAGTTGTAAATTCCGCGGAAACGGTTGGGCGGAAGGACACGTAGTCACCGCCAAAGTTCGAGAATTCAGCCAAGGAAAAAAATAAGCCAAACCACGTAGAGATCGGACTGTAAGTTCCAGAGTTGTAAATTCCGCGGAAACGGTTGGGCGGAAGGACACGTAGTCACCGCCAAAGTTCGAGAATTCAGCCAAGGAAAAAAATAAGCCAAACCGCGTAGAGATCGGATGTAAGTTCCAGAATTGTAAATTCCGCGGAAACGGTGGGGCGGAAGGACACGTAGTCACCGCCAAAGTTCGAGAATTCAGCCAAGGAAAAAAATAAGCCAAACCGCGTAGAGATCGGACTGTAAGTTCCAGAGTTGTAAATTCCGCGGAAACGGTTGGGCGGAAGGACACGCAGTTACCGCCAAAGTTCGAGAATTCAGCCAAGGAAAAAAATAAGCCAAACCGCGTAGAGATCGGACTGTAAGTTCCAGAGTTGTAAATTCCGCGGAAACGGTGGGGCGGAAGGACACGTTGTCACCGCCAAAGTTCGAGAATTCAGCCAAGGAAAAAAATAAGCCAAACCGCGTAGAGATCGGACTGTAAGTTCCAGAGTTGTAAATTCCGCGGAAACGGTTGGGCGGAAGGACACGTAGTCACCGCCAAAGTTCGAGAATTCAGCCAAGGAAAAAAATAAGCCAAACCGCGTAGAGATCGGACTGTAAGTTCCAGTGTTGTAAATTCCGCGGAAACGGTTGGGCGGAAGGACACGTAGTCACCGCCAAAGTTCGAGAATTCAGCCAAGGAAAAAAATAAGCCAAACCGCGTAGAGATCGGACTGTAAGTTCCAGAGTTGTAAATTCCGCGGAAACGGTTGGGCGGAAGGACACGTAGTCACCGCCAAAGTTCGAGAATTCAGCCAAGGAAAAAAATAAGCCAAACCACGTAGAGATCGGACTGTAAGTTCCAGAGTTGTAAATTCCGCGGAAACGGTTGGGCGGAAGGACACGTAGTCACCGCCAAAGTTCGAGAATTCAGCCAAGGAAAAAAATAAGCCAAACCGCGTAGAGATCGGATGTAAGTTCCAGAATTGTAAATTCCGCGGAAACGGTGGGGCGGAAGGACACGTAGTCACCGCCAAAGTTCGAGAATTCAGCCAAGGAAAAAAATAAGCCAAACCGCGTAGAGATCGGACTGTAAGTTCCAGAGTTGTAAATTCCGCGGAAACGGTTGGGCGGAAGGACACGCAGTTACCGCCAAAGTTCGAGAATTCAGCCAAGGAAAAAAATAAGCCAAACCGCGTAGAGATCGGACTGTAAGTTCCAGAGTTGTAAATTCCGCGGAAACGGTGGGGCGGAAGGACACGTTGTCACCGCCAAAGTTCGAGAATTCAGCCAAGGAAAAAAATAAGCCAAACCGCGTAGAGATCGGACTGTAAGTTCCAGAGTTGTAAATTCCGCGGAAACGGTTGGGCGGAAGGACACGTAGTCACCGCCAAAGTTCGAGAATTCAGCCAAGGAAAAAAATAAGCCAAACCGCGTAGAGATCGGACTGTAAGTTCCAGTGTTGTAAATTCCGCGGAAACGGTTGGGCGGAAGGACACGTAGTCACCGCCAAAGTTCAAGAATTCAGCCAAGGAAAAAAATAAGCCAAACCGCGTAGAGATCGGACTGTAATTTCCAGAGTTGTAAATTCCGCGGAAACGGTTGGGCGGAAGGACACGTAGTCACCGCCAAAGTTCGAGAATTCAGCCAAGGAAAAAATTAAGTCAAACCGCGTAGAGATCGGACTGTAAGTTCCAGAATTGTAAATTCCGCGGAAACGGTGGGGAGGAAGGACACGTAGTCACCGCCAAAGTTCGAGAATTCAGCCAAGGAAAAAAATAAGCCAAACCGCGTAGAGATCGGACTGTAAGTACCAGAGTTGTAAATTCCGAGGAAACGGTTGGGCGGAAGGACACGTAGTCACCGCCAAAGTTCGAGAATTCAGCCAAAGAAAAAAATAAGGCAAACCGCGTAGAGATCGGACTGTAAGTTCCAGAGTTGTAAATTCCGCGGAAACGGTTAGGCGGAAGGACACGCAGTCACCGCCAAAGTTCGAGAATTCAGCCAAGGAAAAAAATAAGCCAAACCGTGTAGAGATCGGACTGTAAGTTCCAGAGTTGTAAATTCCGCGGAAACGGTTGGGCGGAAGGACACGTTGTCACCGCCAAAGTTCGAGAATTCAGCCAAGGAAAAAAATAAGCCAAACCGCGTAGAGATCGGACTGTAAGTTCCAGAGTTGTAAATTCCGCGGAAACGGTTGGGCGGAAGGACACGTAGTCACCGCCAAAGTTCGAGAATTCAGCCAAGGAAAAAAATAAGCCAAACCGCGTAGAGATCGGACTGTAAGTTCCAGTGTTGTAAATTCCGCGGAAACGGTTGGGCGGAAGGACACGTAGTCACCGCCAAAGTTCAAGAATTCAGCCAAGGAAAAAAATAAGCCAAACCGCGTAGAGATCGGACTGTAATTTCCAGAGTTGTAAATTCCGCGGAAACGGTTGGGCGGAAGGACACGTAGTCACCGCCAAAGTTCAAGAATTCAGCCAAGGAAAAAATTAAGTCAAACCGCGTAGAGATCGGACTGTAAGTTCCAGAATTGTAAATTCCGCGGAAACGGTGGGGAGGAAGGACACGTAGTCATCGCCAAAGTTCGAGAATTCAGCCAAGGAAAAAAATAAGCCAAACCGCGTAGAGATCGGACTGTAAGTTCCAGAGTTGTAAATTCCGCGGAAACGGTTGGGCGGAAGGACACGTAGTCACCGCCAAAGTTCGAGAATTCAGCCAAGGAAAAAATTAAGTCAAACCGCGTAGAGATCGGACTGTAAGTTCCAGAGTTGTAAATTCCGCGGAAACGGTTGGGCGGAAGGACACGCAGTTACCGCCAAAGTTCGAGAATTCAGCCAAGGAAAAAAATAAGCCAAACCGCGTAGAGATCGGACTGTAAGTTCCAGAGTTGTAAATTCCGCGGAAACGGTGGGGCGGAAGGACACGTTGTCACCGCCAAAGTTCGAGAATTCAGCCAAGGAAAAAAATAAGCCAAACCGCGTAGAGATCGGACTGTAAGTTCCAGAGTTGTAAATTCCGCGGAAACGGTTGGGCGGAAGGACACGTAGTCACCGCCAAAGTTCGAGAATTCAGCCAAGGAAAAAAATAAGCCAAACCGCGTAGAGATCGGACTGTAAGTTCCAGTGTTGTAAATTCCGCGGAAACGGTTGGGCGGAAGGACACGTAGTCACCGCCAAAGTTCAAGAATTCAGCCAAGGAAAAAAATAAGCCAAACCGCGTAGAGATCGGACTGTAATTTCCAGAGTTGTAAATTCCGCGGAAACGGTTGGGCGGAAGGACACGTAGTCACCGCCAAAGTTCGAGAATTCAGCCAAGGAAAAAATTAAGTCAAACCGCGTAGAGATCGGACTGTAAGTTCCAGAATTGTAAATTCCGCGGAAACGGTGGGGAGGAAGGACACGTAGTCACCGCCAAAGTTCGAGAATTCAGCCAAGGAAAAAAATAAGCCAAACCACGTAGAGATCGGACTATAAGTTCCAGAGTTGTAAATTCCGCGGAAACGGTATGGCGGAAGGACACGTAGTCACCGCCAAAGTTCGAGAATTCAGCCAAGGAAAAAAATAAGCCAAACCGCGTAGAGATCGGACTGTAAGTTCCAGAGTTGTAAATTCCGCGGAAACGGTTGGGCGGAAGGACACGTAGTCACCGCCAAAGTTCGAGAATTCAGCCAAGGAAAAAAATAAGCCAAACCACGTAGAGATCGGACTATAAGTTCCAGAGTTGTAAATTCCGCGGAAACGGTTGGGCGGAAGGACACGTAGTCACTGCCAAAGTTCGAGAATTCAGCCAAGGAAAAAAATAAGCCAAACCGCGTAGAGATCGGACTGTAAGTTCCAGAGTTGTAAATTCCGCGGAAACGGTTGGGCGGAAGGACACGTAGTCACCGCCAAAGTTCGAGAATTCAGCCAAGGAAAAAAATAAGCCAAACCGCGTAGAGATCGGACTGTAAGTTCCAGAGTTGTAAATTCCGCGGAAACGGTTGGGCGGAAGGACACGCAGTCACCGCCAAAGTTCGAGAATTCAGCCAAGGAAAAAAATAAGCCAAACCGCGTAGAGATCGGACTGTAAGTTCCAGAGTTGTAAATTCCGCGGAAACGGTGGGGCGGAAGGACACGTTGTCACCGCCAAAGTTCGAGAATTCAGCCAAGGAAAAAAATAAGCCAAACCGCGTAGAGATCGGACTGTAAGTTCCAGAGTTGTAAATTCCGCGGAAACGGTTGGGCGGAAGGACACGTAGTCACCGCCAAAGTTCGAGAATTCAGCCAAGGAAAAAAATAAGCCAAACCGCGTAGAGATCGGACTGTAAGTTCCAGTGTTGTAAATTCCGCGGAAACGGTTGGGCGGAAGGACACGTAGTCACCGCCAAAGTTCAAGAATTCAGCCAAGGAAAAAAATAAGCCAAACCGCGTAGAGATCGGACTGTAATTTCCAGAGTTGTAAATTCCGCGGAAACGGTTGGGCGGAAGGACACGTAGTCACCGCCAAAGTTCGAGAATTCAGCCAAGGAAAAAATTAAGTCAAACCGCGTAGAGATCGGACTGTAAGTTCCAGAATTGTAAATTCCGCGGAAACGGTGGGGAGGAAGGACACGTAGTCACCGCCAAAGTTCGAGAATTCAGCCAAGGAAAAAAATAAGCCAAACCGCGTAGAGATCGGACTGTAAGTACCAGAGTTGTAAATTCCGAGGAAACGGTTGGGCGGAAGGACACGTAGTCACCGCCAAAGTTCGAGAATTCAGCCAAAGAAAAAAATAAGGCAAACCGCGTAGAGATCGGACTGTAAGTTCCAGAGTTGTAAATTCCGCGGAAACGGTTGGGCGGAAGGACACGCAGTCACCGCCAAAGTTCGAGAATTCAGCCAAGGAAAAAAATAAGCCAAACCGCGTAGAGATCGGACTGTAAGTTCCAGAGTTGTAAATTCCGCGGAAACGGTTGGGCGGAAGGACACGTAGTCACCGCCAAAGTTCGAGAATTCAGCCAAGGAAAAAAATAAGCCAAACCGCGTAGAGATCGGACTGTAAGTTCCAGAGTTGTAAATTCCGCGGAAACGGTTGGGCGGAAGGACACGTAGTCACCGCCAAAGTTCGAGAATTCAGCCAAGGAAAAAAATAAGCCAAACCGCGTAGAGATCGGATGTAAGTTCCAGAATTGTAAATTCCGCGGAAACGGTTGGGCGGAAGGACACGTAGTCACCGCCAAAGTTCGAGAATTCAGCCAAGGAAAAAAATAAGCCAAACCGCGTAGAGATCGGACTGTAAGTTCCAGTGTTGTAAATTCCGCGGAAACGGTTGGGCGGAAGGACACGTAGTCACCGCCAAAGTTCAAGAATTCAGCCAAGGAAAAAAATAAGCCAAACCGCGTAGAGATCGGACTGTAATTTCCAGAGTTGTAAATTCCGCGGAAACGGTTGGGCGGAAGGACACGTAGTCACCGCCAAAGTTCAAGAATTCAGCCAAGGAAAAAATTAAGTCAAACCGCGTAGAGATCGGACTGTAAGTTCCAGAATTGTAAATTCCGCGGAAACGGTGGGGAGGAAGGACACGTAGTCATCGCCAAAGTTCGAGAATTCAGCCAAGGAAAAAAATAAGCCAAACCGCGTAGAGATCGGACTGTAAGTTCCAGAGTTGTAAATTCCGCGGAAACGGTTGGGCGGAAGGACACGTAGTCACCGCCAAAGTTCGAGAATTCAGCCAAGGAAAAAATTAAGTCAAACCGCGTAGAGATCGGACTGTAAGTTCCAGAGTTGTAAATTCCGCGGAAACGGTTGGGCGGAAGGACACGCAGTTACCGCCAAAGTTCGAGAATTCAGCCAAGGAAAAAAATAAGCCAAACCGCGTAGAGATCGGACTGTAAGTTCCAGAGTTGTAAATTCCGCGGAAACGGTGGGGCGGAAGGACACGTTGTCACCGCCAAAGTTCGAGAATTCAGCCAAGGAAAAAAATAAGCCAAACCGCGTAGAGATCGGACTGTAAGTTCCAGAGTTGTAAATTCCGCGGAAACGGTTGGGCGGAAGGACACGTAGTCACCGCCAAAGTTCGAGAATTCAGCCAAGGAAAAAAATAAGCCAAACCGCGTAGAGATCGGACTGTAAGTTCCAGTGTTGTAAATTCCGCGGAAACGGTTGGGCGGAAGGACACGTAGTCACCGCCAAAGTTCAAGAATTCAGCCAAGGAAAAAAATAAGCCAAACCGCGTAGAGATCGGACTGTAATTTCCAGAGTTGTAAATTCCGCGGAAACGGTTGGGCGGAAGGACACGTAGTCACCGCCAAAGTTCGAGAATTCAGCCAAGGAAAAAATTAAGTCAAACCGCGTAGAGATCGGACTGTAAGTTCCAGAATTGTAAATTCCGCGGAAACGGTGGGGAGGAAGGACACGTAGTCACCGCCAAAGTTCGAGAATTCAGCCAAGGAAAAAAATAAGCCAAACCACGTAGAGATCGGACTGTAAGTTCCAGAGTTGTAAATTCCGCGGAAACGGTTGGGCGGAAGGACACGTAGTCACCGCCAAAGTTCGAGAATTCAGCCAAGGAAAAAAATAAGCCAAACCACGTAGAGATCGGACTGTAAGTTTCAGAGTTGTAAATTCCGCGGAAACGGTTGGGCGGAAGGACACGTAGTCACCGCCAAAGTTCGAGAATTCAGCCAAGGAAAAAAATAAGCCAAACCGCGTAGAGATCGGATGTAAGTTCCAGAATTGTAAATTCCGCGGAAACGGTGGGGCGGAAGGACACGTAGTCACCGCCAAAGTTCGAGAATTCAGCCAAGGAAAAAAATAAGCCAAACCGCGTAGAGATCGGACTGTAAGTTCCAGAGTTGTAAATTCCGCGGAAACGGTTGGGCGGAAGGACACGCAGTTACCGCCAAAGTTCGAGAATTCAGCCAAGGAAAAAAATAAGCCAAACCGCGTAGAGATCGGACTGTAAGTTCCAGAGTTGTAAATTCCGCGGAAACGGTGGGGCGGAAGGACACGTTGTCACCGCCAAAGTTCGAGAATTCAGCCAAGGAAAAAAATAAGCCAAACCGCGTAGAGATCGGACTGTAAGTTCCAGAGTTGTAAATTCCGCGGAAACGGTTGGGCGGAAGGACACGTAGTCACCGCCAAAGTTCGAGAATTCAGCCAAGGAAAAAAATAAGCCAAACCGCGTAGAGATCGGACTGTAAGTTCCAGTGTTGTAAATTCCGCGGAAACGGTTGGGCGGAAGGACACGTAGTCACCGCCAAAGTTCAAGAATTCAGCCAAGGAAAAAAATAAGCCAAACCGCGTAGAGATCGGACTGTAATTTCCAGAGTTGTAAATTCCGCGGAAACGGTTGGGCGGAAGGACACGTAGTCACCGCCAAAGTTCGAGAATTCAGCCAAGGAAAAAATTAAGTCAAACCGCGTAGAGATCGGACTGTAAGTTCCAGAATTGTAAATTCCGCGGAAACGGTGGGGAGGAAGGACACGTAGTCACCGCCAAAGTTCGAGAATTCAGCCAAGGAAAAAAATAAGCCAAACCGCGTAGAGATCGGACTGTAAGTACCAGAGTTGTAAATTCCGAGGAAACGGTTGGGCGGAAGGACACGTAGTCACCGCCAAAGTTCGAGAATTCAGCCAAAGAAAAAAATAAGGCAAACCGCGTAGAGATCGGACTGTAAGTTCCAGAGTTGTAAATTCCGCGGAAACGGTTAGGCGGAAGGACACGCAGTCACCGCCAAAGTTCGAGAATTCAGCCAAGGAAAAAAATAAGCCAAACCGTGTAGAGATCGGACTGTAAGTTCCAGAGTTGTAAATTCCGCGGAAACGGTTGGGCGGAAGGACACGTTGTCACCGCCAAAGTTCGAGAATTCAGCCAAGGAAAAAAATAAGCCAAACCGCGTAGAGATCGGACTGTAAGTTCCAGAGTTGTAAATTCCGCGGAAACGGTTGGGCGGAAGGACACGTAGTCACCGCCAAAGTTCGAGAATTCAGCCAAGGAAAAAAATAAGCCAAACCGCGTAGAGATCGGACTGTAAGTTCCAGTGTTGTAAATTCCGCGGAAACGGTTGGGCGGAAGGACACGTAGTCACCGCCAAAGTTCAAGAATTCAGCCAAGGAAAAAAATAAGCCAAACCGCGTAGAGATCGGACTGTAATTTCCAGAGTTGTAAATTCCGCGGAAACGGTTGGGCGGAAGGACACGTAGTCACCGCCAAAGTTCAAGAATTCAGGCAAGGAAAAAATTAAGTCAAACCGCGTAGAGATCGGACTGTAAGTTCCAGAATTGTAAATTCCGCGGAAACGGTGGGGAGGAAGGACACGTAGTCATCGCCAAAGTTCGAGAATTCAGCCAAGGAAAAAAATAAGCCAAACCGCGTAGAGATCGGACTGTAAGTTCCAGAGTTGTAAATTCCGCGGAAACGGTTGGGCGGAAGGACACGTAGTCACCGCCAAAGTTCGAGAATTCAGCCAAGGAAAAAATTAAGTCAAACCGCGTAGAGATCGGACTGTAAGTTCCAGAGTTGTAAATTCCGCGGAAACGGTTGGGCGGAAGGACACGCAGTTACCGCCAAAGTTCGAGAATTCAGCCAAGGAAAAAAATAAGCCAAACCGCGTAGAGATCGGACTGTAAGTTCCAGAGTTGTAAATTCCGCGGAAACGGTGGGGCGGAAGGACACGTTGTCACCGCCAAAGTTCGAGAATTCAGCCAAGGAAAAAAATAAGCCAAACCGCGTAGAGATCGGACTGTAAGTTCCAGAGTTGTAAATTCCGCGGAAACGGTTGGGCGGAAGGACACGTAGTCACCGCCAAAGTTCGAGAATTCAGCCAAGGAAAAAAATAAGCCAAACCGCGTAGAGATCGGACTGTAAGTTCCAGTGTTGTAAATTCCGCGGAAACGGTTGGGCGGAAGGACACGTAGTCACCGCCAAAGTTCAAGAATTCAGCCAAGGAAAAAAATAAGCCAAACCGCGTAGAGATCGGACTGTAATTTCCAGAGTTGTAAATTCCGCGGAAACGGTTGGGCGGAAGGACACGTAGTCACCGCCAAAGTTCGAGAATTCAGCCAAGGAAAAAATTAAGTCAAACCGCGTAGAGATCGGACTGTAAGTTCCAGAATTGTAAATTCCGCGGAAACGGTGGGGAGGAAGGACACGTAGTCACCGCCAAAGTTCGAGAATTCAGCCAAGGAAAAAAATAAGCCAAACCACGTAGAGATCGGACTATAAGTTCCAGAGTTGTAAATTCCGCGGAAACGGTATGGCGGAAGGACACGTAGTCACCGCCAAAGTTCGAGAATTCAGCCAAGGAAAAAAATAAGCCAAACCGCGTAGAGATCGGACTGTAAGTTCCAGAGTTGTAAATTCCGCGGAAACGGTTGGGCGGAAGGACACGTAGTCACCGCCAAAGTTCGAGAATTCAGCCAAGGAAAAAAATAAGCCAAACCACGTAGAGATCGGACTATAAGTTCCAGAGTTGTAAATTCCGCGGAAACGGTTGGGCGGAAGGACACGTAGTCACTGCCAAAGTTCGAGAATTCAGCCAAGGAAAAAAATAAGCCAAACCGCGTAGAGATCGGACTGTAAGTTCCAGAGTTGTAAATTCCGCGGAAACGGTTGGGCGGAAGGACACGTAGTCACCGCCAAAGTTCGAGAATTCAGCCAAGGAAAAAAATAAGCCAAACCGCGTAGAGATCGGACTGTAAGTTCCAGAGTTGTAAATTCCGCGGAAACGGTTGGGCGGAAGGACACGCAGTCACCGCCAAAGTTCGAGAATTCAGCCAAGGAAAAAAATAAGCCAAACCGCGTAGAGATCGGACTGTAAGTTCCAGAGTTGTAAATTCCGCGGAAACGGTGGGGCGGAAGGACACGTTGTCACCGCCAAAGTTCGAGAATTCAGCCAAGGAAAAAAATAAGCCAAACCGCGTAGAGATCGGACTGTAAGTTCCAGAGTTGTAAATTCCGCGGAAACGGTTGGGCGGAAGGACACGTAGTCACCGCCAAAGTTCGAGAATTCAGCCAAGGAAAAAAATAAGCCAAACCGCGTAGAGATCGGACTGTAAGTTCCAGTGTTGTAAATTCCGCGGAAACGGTTGGGCGGAAGGACACGTAGTCACCGCCAAAGTTCAAGAATTCAGCCAAGGAAAAAAATAAGCCAAACCGCGTAGAGATCGGACTGTAATTTCCAGAGTTGTAAATTCCGCGGAAACGGTTGGGCGGAAGGACACGTAGTCACCGCCAAAGTTCGAGAATTCAGCCAAGGAAAAAATTAAGTCAAACCGCGTAGAGATCGGACTGTAAGTTCCAGAATTGTAAATTCCGCGGAAACGGTGGGGAGGAAGGACACGTAGTCACCGCCAAAGTTCGAGAATTCAGCCAAGGAAAAAAATAAGCCAAACCGCGTAGAGATCGGACTGTAAGTACCAGAGTTGTAAATTCCGAGGAAACGGTTGGGCGGAAGGACACGTAGTCACCGCCAAAGTTCGAGAATTCAGCCAAAGAAAAAAATAAGGCAAACCGCGTAGAGATCGGACTGTAAGTTCCAGAGTTGTAAATTCCGCGGAAACGGTTGGGCGGAAGGACACGCAGTCACCGCCAAAGTTCGAGAATTCAGCCAAGGAAAAAAATAAGCCAAACCGCGTAGAGATCGGACTGTAAGTTCCAGAGTTGTAAATTCCGCGGAAACGGTTGGGCGGAAGGACACGTAGTCACCGCCAAAGTTCGAGAATTCAGCCAAGGAAAAAAATAAGCCAAACCGCGTAGAGATCGGACTGTAAGTTCCAGAGTTGTAAATTCCGCGGAAACGGTTGGGCGGAAGGACACGTAGTCACCGCCAAAGTTCGAGAATTCAGCCAAGGAAAAAAATAAGCCAAACCGCGTAGAGATCGGATGTAAGTTCCAGAATTGTAAATTCCGCGGAAACGGTTGGGCGGAAGGACACGTAGTCACCGCCAAAGTTCGAGAATTCAGCCAAGGAAAAAAATAAGCCAAACCGCGTAGAGATCGGACTGTAAGTTCCAGTGTTGTAAATTCCGCGGAAACGGTTGGGCGGAAGGACACGTAGTCACCGCCAAAGTTCAAGAATTCAGCCAAGGAAAAAAATAAGCCAAACCGCGTAGAGATCGGACTGTAATTTCCAGAGTTGTAAATTCCGCGGAAACGGTTGGGCGGAAGGACACGTAGTCACCGCCAAAGTTCAAGAATTCAGCCAAGGAAAAAATTAAGTCAAACCGCGTAGAGATCGGACTGTAAGTTCCAGAATTGTAAATTCCGCGGAAACGGTGGGGAGGAAGGACACGTAGTCATCGCCAAAGTTCGAGAATTCAGCCAAGGAAAAAAATAAGCCAAACCGCGTAGAGATCGGACTGTAAGTTCCAGAGTTGTAAATTCCGCGGAAACGGTTGGGCGGAAGGACACGTAGTCACCGCCAAAGTTCGAGAATTCAGCCAAGGAAAAAATTAAGTCAAACCGCGTAGAGATCGGACTGTAAGTTCCAGAGTTGTAAATTCCGCGGAAACGGTTGGGCGGAAGGACACGCAGTTACCGCCAAAGTTCGAGAATTCAGCCAAGGAAAAAAATAAGCCAAACCGCGTAGAGATCGGACTGTAAGTTCCAGAGTTGTAAATTCCGCGGAAACGGTGGGGCGGAAGGACACGTTGTCACCGCCAAAGTTCGAGAATTCAGCCAAGGAAAAAAATAAGCCAAACCGCGTAGAGATCGGACTGTAAGTTCCAGAGTTGTAAATTCCGCGGAAACGGTTGGGCGGAAGGACACGTAGTCACCGCCAAAGTTCGAGAATTCAGCCAAGGAAAAAAATAAGCCAAACCGCGTAGAGATCGGACTGTAAGTTCCAGTGTTGTAAATTCCGCGGAAACGGTTGGGCGGAAGGACACGTAGTCACCGCCAAAGTTCAAGAATTCAGCCAAGGAAAAAAATAAGCCAAACCGCGTAGAGATCGGACTGTAATTTCCAGAGTTGTAAATTCCGCGGAAACGGTTGGGCGGAAGGACACGTAGTCACCGCCAAAGTTCGAGAATTCAGCCAAGGAAAAAATTAAGTCAAACCGCGTAGAGATCGGACTGTAAGTTCCAGAATTGTAAATTCCGCGGAAACGGTGGGGAGGAAGGACACGTAGTCACCGCCAAAGTTCGAGAATTCAGCCAAGGAAAAAAATAAGCCAAACCACGTAGAGATCGGACTATAAGTTCCAGAGTTGTAAATTCCGCGGAAACGGTATGGCGGAAGGACACGTAGTCACCGCCAAAGTTCGAGAATTCAGCCAAGGAAAAAAATAAGCCAAACCGCGTAGAGATCGGACTGTAAGTTCCAGAGTTGTAAATTCCGCGGAAACGGTTGGGCGGAAGGACACGTAGTCACCGCCAAAGTTCGAGAATTCAGCCAAGGAAAAAAATAAGCCAAACCACGTAGAGATCGGACTATAAGTTCCAGAGTTGTAAATTCCGCGGAAACGGTTGGGCGGAAGGACACGTAGTCACTGCCAAAGTTCGAGAATTCAGCCAAGGAAAAAAATAAGCCAAACCGCGTAGAGATCGGACTGTAAGTTCCAGAGTTGTAAATTCCGCGGAAACGGTTGGGCGGAAGGACACGTAGTCACCGCCAAAGTTCGAGAATTCAGCCAAGGAAAAAAATAAGCCAAACCGCGTAGAGATCGGACTGTAAGTTCCAGAGTTGTAAATTCCGCGGAAACGGTTGGGCGGAAGGACACGCAGTCACCGCCAAAGTTCGAGAATTCAGCCAAGGAAAAAAATAAGCCAAACCGCGTAGAGATCGGACTGTAAGTTCCAGAGTTGTAAATTCCGCGGAAACGGTGGGGCGGAAGGACACGTTGTCACCGCCAAAGTTCGAGAATTCAGCCAAGGAAAAAAATAAGCCAAACCGCGTAGAGATCGGACTGTAAGTTCCAGAGTTGTAAATTCCGCGGAAACGGTTGGGCGGAAGGACACGTAGTCACCGCCAAAGTTCGAGAATTCAGCCAAGGAAAAAAATAAGCCAAACCGCGTAGAGATCGGACTGTAAGTTCCAGTGTTGTAAATTCCGCGGAAACGGTTGGGCGGAAGGACACGTAGTCACCGCCAAAGTTCAAGAATTCAGCCAAGGAAAAAAATAAGCCAAACCGCGTAGAGATCGGACTGTAATTTCCAGAGTTGTAAATTCCGCGGAAACGGTTGGGCGGAAGGACACGTAGTCACCGCCAAAGTTCGAGAATTCAGCCAAGGAAAAAATTAAGTCAAACCGCGTAGAGATCGGACTGTAAGTTCCAGAATTGTAAATTCCGCGGAAACGGTGGGGAGGAAGGACACGTAGTCACCGCCAAAGTTCGAGAATTCAGCCAAGGAAAAAAATAAGCCAAACCGCGTAGAGATCGGACTGTAAGTACCAGAGTTGTAAATTCCGAGGAAACGGTTGGGCGGAAGGACACGTAGTCACCGCCAAAGTTCGAGAATTCAGCCAAAGAAAAAAATAAGGCAAACCGCGTAGAGATCGGACTGTAAGTTCCAGAGTTGTAAATTCCGCGGAAACGGTTGGGCGGAAGGACACGCAGTCACCGCCAAAGTTCGAGAATTCAGCCAAGGAAAAAAATAAGCCAAACCGCGTAGAGATCGGACTGTAAGTTCCAGAGTTGTAAATTCCGCGGAAACGGTTGGGCGGAAGGACACGTAGTCACCGCCAAAGTTCGAGAATTCAGCCAAGGAAAAAAATAAGCCAAACCGCGTAGAGATCGGACTGTAAGTTCCAGAGTTGTAAATTCCGCGGAAACGGTTGGGCGGAAGGACACGTAGTCACCGCCAAAGTTCGAGAATTCAGCCAAGGAAAAAAATAAGCCAAACCGCGTAGAGATCGGACTGTAAGTTCCAGAGTTGTAAATTCCGCGGAAACGGTTGGGCGGAAGGACACGCAGTCACCGCCAAAGTTCGAGAATTCAGCCAAGGAAAAAAATAAGCCAAACCGCGTAGAGATCGGACTGTAAGTTCCAGAGTTGTAAATTCCGCGGAAACGGTTGGGCGGAAGGACACGTAGTCACCGCCAAAGTTCGAGAATTCAGCCAAGGAAAAAAATAAGCCAAACCGCGTAGAGATCGGACTGTAAGTTCCAGAGTTGTAAATTCTGCGGAAACGGTTGGGCGGAAGGACACGTAGTCACCGCCAAAGTTCGAGAATTCAGCCAAGGAAAAAAATAAGCCAAACCGCGTAGAGATCGGACTGTAAGTTCCAGAGTTGTAAATTCCGCGGAAACGGTTGGGCGGAAGGACACGTAGTCACCGCCAAAGTTCGAGAATTCAGCCAAGGAAAAAAATAAGCCAAACCACGTAGAGATCGGACTGTAAGTTCCAGAGTTGTAAATTCCGCGGAAACGGTTGGGCGGAAGGACACGTAGTCACCGCCAAAGTTCGAGAATTCAGCCAAGGAAAAAAATAAGCCAAACCGCGTAGAGATCGGATGTAAGTTCCAGAATTGTAAATTCCGCGGAAACGGTGGGGCGGAAGGACACGTAGTCACCGCCAAAGTTCGAGAATTCAGCCAAGGAAAAAAATAAGCCAAACCGCGTAGAGATCGGACTGTAAGTTCCAGAGTTGTAAATTCCGCGGAAACGGTTGGGCGGAAGGACACGCAGTTACCGCCAAAGTTCGAGAATTCAGCCAAGGAAAAAAATAAGCCAAACCGCGTAGAGATCGGACTGTAAGTTCCAGAGTTGTAAATTCCGCGGAAACGGTGGGGCGGAAGGACACGTTGTCACCGCCAAAGTTCGAGAATTCAGCCAAGGAAAAAAATAAGCCAAACCGCGTAGAGATCGGACTGTAAGTTCCAGAGTTGTAAATTCCGCGGAAACGGTTGGGCGGAAGGACACGTAGTCACCGCCAAAGTTCGAGAATTCAGCCAAGGAAAAAAATAAGCCAAACCGCGTAGAGATCGGACTGTAAGTTCCAGTGTTGTAAATTCCGCGGAAACGGTTGGGCGGAAGGACACGTAGTCACCGCCAAAGTTCGAGAATTCAGCCAAGGAAAAAAATAAGCCAAACCGCGTAGAGATCGGACTGTAAGTTCCAGAGTTGTAAATTCCGCGGAAACGGTTGGGCGGAAGGACACGTAGTCACCGCCAAAGTTCGAGAATTCAGCCAAGGAAAAAAATAAGCCAAACCACGTAGAGATCGGACTGTAAGTTCCAGAGTTGTAAATTCCGCGGAAACGGTTGGGCGGAAGGACACGTAGTCACCGCCAAAGTTCGAGAATTCAGCCAAGGAAAAAAATAAGCCAAACCGCGTAGAGATCGGATGTAAGTTCCAGAATTGTAAATTCCGCGGAAACGGTGGGGCGGAAGGACACGTAGTCACCGCCAAAGTTCGAGAATTCAGCCAAGGAAAAAAATAAGCCAAACCGCGTAGAGATCGGACTGTAAGTTCCAGAGTTGTAAATTCCGCGGAAACGGTTGGGCGGAAGGACACGCAGTTACCGCCAAAGTTCGAGAATTCAGCCAAGGAAAAAAATAAGCCAAACCGCGTAGAGATCGGACTGTAAGTTCCAGAGTTGTAAATTCCGCGGAAACGGTGGGGCGGAAGGACACGTTGTCACCGCCAAAGTTCGAGAATTCAGCCAAGGAAAAAAATAAGCCAAACCGCGTAGAGATCGGACTGTAAGTTCCAGAGTTGTAAATTCCGCGGAAACGGTTGGGCGGAAGGACACGTAGTCACCGCCAAAGTTCGAGAATTCAGCCAAGGAAAAAAATAAGCCAAACCGCGTAGAGATCGGACTGTAAGTTCCAGTGTTGTAAATTCCGCGGAAACGGTTGGGCGGAAGGACACGTAGTCACCGCCAAAGTTCAAGAATTCAGCCAAGGAAAAAAATAAGCCAAACCGCGTAGAGATCGGACTGTAATTTCCAGAGTTGTAAATTCCGCGGAAACGGTTGGGCGGAAGGACACGTAGTCACCGCCAAAGTTCGAGAATTCAGCCAAGGAAAAAATTAAGTCAAACCGCGTAGAGATCGGACTGTAAGTTCCAGAATTGTAAATTCCGCGGAAACGGTGGGGAGGAAGGACACGTAGTCACCGCCAAAGTTCGAGAATTCAGCCAAGGAAAAAAATAAGCCAAACCGCGTAGAGATCGGACTGTAAGTACCAGAGTTGTAAATTCCGAGGAAACGGTTGGGCGGAAGGACACGTAGTCACCGCCAAAGTTCGAGAATTCAGCCAAAGAAAAAAATAAGGCAAACCGCGTAGAGATCGGACTGTAAGTTCCAGAGTTGTAAATTCCGCGGAAACGGTTGGGCGGAAGGACACGCAGTCACCGCCAAAGTTCGAGAATTCAGCCAAGGAAAAAAATAAGCCAAACCGCGTAGAGATCGGACTGTAAGTTCCAGAGTTGTAAATTCCGCGGAAACGGTTGGGCGGAAGGACACGTTGTCACCGCCAAAGTTCGAGAATTCAGCCAAGGAAAAAAATAAGCCAAACCGCGTAGAGATCGGACTGTAAGTTCCAGAGTTGTAAATTCCGCGGAAACGGTTGGGCGGAAGGACACGTAGTCACCGCCAAAGTTCGAGTTTCAGCCAAGGAAAAAAATAAGCCAAACCGCGTAGAGATCGGACTGTAAGTTCCAGTGTTGTAAATTCCGCGGAAACGGTTGGGCGGAAGGACACGTAGTCACCGCCAAAGTTCAAGAATTCAGCCAAGGAAAAAAATAAGCCAAACCGCGTAGAGATCGGACTGTAATTTCCAGAGTTGTAAATTCCGCGGAAACGGTTGGGCGGAAGGACACGTAGTCACCGCCAAAGTTCAAGAATTCAGCCAAGGAAAAAATTAAGTCAAACCGCGTAGAGATCGGACTGTAAGTTCCAGAATTGTAAATTCCGCGGAAACGGTGGGGAGGAAGGACACGTAGTCATCGCCAAAGTTCGAGAATTCAGCCAAGGAAAAAAATAAGCCAAACCGCGTAGAGATCGGACTGTAAGTTCCAGAGTTGTAAATTCCGCGGAAACGGTTGGGCGGAAGGACACGTAGTCACCGCCAAAGTTCGAGAATTCAGCCAAGGAAAAAATTAAGTCAAACCGCGTAGAGATCGGACTGTAAGTTCCAGAATTGTAAATTCCGCGGAAACGGTGGGGAGGAAGGACACGTAGTCACCGCCAAAGTTCGAGAATTCAGCCAAGGAAAAAAATAAGCCAAACCGCGTAGAGATCGGACTGTAAGTACCAGAGTTGTAAATTCCGAGGAAACGGTTGGGCGGAAGGACACGTAGTCACCGCCAAAGTTCGAGAATTCAGCCAAAGAAAAAAATAAGGCAAACCGCGTAGAGATCGGACTGTAAGTTCCAGAGTTGTAAATTCCGCGGAAACGGTTGGGCGGAAGGACACGCAGTCACCGCCAAAGTTCGAGAATTCAGCCAAGGAAAAAAATAAGCCAAACCGCGTAGAGATCGGACTGTAAGTTCCAGAGTTGTAAATTCCGCGGAAACGGTTGGGCGGAAGGACACGTAGTCACCGCCAAAGTTCGAGAATTCAGCCAAGGAAAAAAATAAGCCAAACCGCGTAGAGATCGGACTGTAAGTTCCAGAGTTGTAAATTCCGCGGAAACGGTTGGGCGGAAGGACACGTAGTCACCGCCAAAGTTCGAGAATTCAGCCAAGGAAAAAAATAAGCCAAACCGCGTAGAGATCGGACTGTAAGTTCCAGAGTTGTAAATTCCGCGGAAACGGTTGGGCGGAAGGACACGTTGTCACCGCCAAAGTTCGAGAATTCAGCCAAGGAAAAAAATAAGCCAAACCGCGTAGAGATCGGACTGTAAGTTCCAGAGTTGTAAATTCCGCGGAAACGGTGGGGCGGAAGGACACGTTGTCACCGCCAAAGTTCGAGAATTCAGCCAAGGAAAAAAATAAGCCAAACCGCGTAGAGATCGGACTGTAAGTTCCAGAGTTGTAAATTCCGCGGAAACGGTTGGGCGGAAGGACACGTAGTCACCGCCAAAGTTCGAGAATTCAGCCAAGGAAAAAAATAAGCCAAACCGCGTAGAGATCGGACTGTAAGTTCCAGTGTTGTAAATTCCGCGGAAACGGTTGGGCGGAAGGACACGTAGTCACCGCCAAAGTTCAAGAATTCAGCCAAGGAAAAAAATAAGCCAAACCGCGTAGAGATCGGACTGTAATTTCCAGAGTTGTAAATTCCGCGGAAACGGTTGGGCGGAAGGACACGTAGTCACCGCCAAAGTTCAAGAATTCAGCCAAGGAAAAAATTAAGTCAAACCGCGTAGAGATCGGACTGTAAGTTCCAGAATTGTAAATTCCGCGGAAACGGTGGGGAGGAAGGACACGTAGTCATCGCCAAAGTTCGAGAATTCAGCCAAGGAAAAAAATAAGCCAAACCGCGTAGAGATCGGACTGTAATTTCCAGAGTTGTAAATTCCGCGGAAACGGTTGGGCGGAAGGACACGTAGTCACCGCCAAAGTTCGAGAATTCAGCCAAGGAAAAAATTAAGTCAAACCGCGTAGAGATCGGACTGTAAGTTCCAGAATTGTAAATTCCGCGGAAACGGTGGGGAGGAAGGACACGTAGTCACCGCCAAAGTTCGAGAATTCAGCCAAGGAAAAAAATAAGCCAAACCGCGTAGAGATCGGACTGTAAGTACCAGAGTTGTAAATTCCGAGGAAACGGTTGGGCGGAAGGTCACGTAGTCACTGCCAAAGTTCGAGAATTCAGCCAAAGAAAAAAATAAGGCAAACCGCGTAGAGATCGGACTGTAAGTTCCAGAGTTGTAAATTCCGCGGAAACGGTTGGGCGGAAGGACACGCAGTCACCGCCAAAGTTCGAGAATTCAGCCAAGGAAAAAAATAAGCCAAACCGCGTAGAGATCGGACTGTAAGTTCCAGAGTTGTAAATTCCGCGGAAACGGTTGGGCGGAAGGACACGTAGTCACCGCCAAAGTTCGAGAATTCAGCCAAGGAAAAAAATAAGCCAAACCGCGTAGAGATCGGACTGTAAGTTCCAGAGTTGTAAATTCCGCGGAAACGGTTGGGCGGAAGGACACGTAGTCACCGCCAAAGTTCGAGAATTCAGCCAAGGAAAAAAATAAGCCAAACCGCGTAGAGATCGGACTGTAAGTTCCAGAGTTGTAAATTCCGCGGAAACGGTGGGGCGGAAGGACACGTTGTCACCGCCAAAGTTCGAGAATTCAGCCAAGGAAAAAAATAAGCCAAACCGCGTAGAGATCGGACTGTAAGTTCCAGAGTTGTAAATTCCGCGGAAACGGTTGGGCGGAAGGACACGTAGTCACCGCCAAAGTTCGAGAATTCAGCCAAGGAAAAAAATAAGCCAAACCGCGTAGAGATCGGACTGTAAGTTCCAGTGTTGTAAATTCCGCGGAAACGGTTGGGCGGAAGGACACGTAGTCACCGCCAAAGTTCAAGAATTCAGCCAAGGAAAAAAATAAGCCAAACCGCGTAGAGATCGGACTGTAATTTCCAGAGTTGTAAATTCCGCGGAAACGGTTGGGCGGAAGGACACGTAGTCACCGCCAAAGTTCAAGAATTCAGCCAAGGAAAAAATTAAGTCAAACCGCGTAGAGATCGGACTGTAAGTTCCAGAATTGTAAATTCCGCGGAAACGGTGGGGAGGAAGGACACGTAGTCATCGCCAAAGTTCGAGAATTCAGCCAAGGAAAAAAATAAGCCAAACCGCGTAGAGATCGGACTGTAAGTTCCAGAGTTGTAAATTCCGCGGAAACGGTTGGGCGGAAGGACACGTAGTCACCGCCAAAGTTCGAGAATTCAGCCAAGGAAAAAATTAAGTCAAACCGCGTAGAGATCGGACTGTAAGTTCCAGAATTGTAAATTCCGCGGAAACGGTGGGGAGGAAGGACACGTAGTCACCGCCAAAGTTCGAGAATTCAGCCAAGGAAAAAAATAAGCCAAACCGCGTAGAGATCGGACTGTAAGTACCAGAGTTGTAAATTCCGAGGAAACGGTTGGGCGGAAGGACACGTAGTCACCGCCAAAGTTCGAGAATTCAGCCAAAGAAAAAAATAAGGCAAACCGCGTAGAGATCGGACTGTAAGTTCCAGAGTTGTAAATTCCGCGGAAACGGTTGGGCGGAAGGACACGCAGTCACCGCCAAAGTTCGAGAATTCAGCCAAGGAAAAAAATAAGCCAAACCGCGTAGAGATCGGACTGTAAGTTCCAGAATTGTAAATTCCGCGGAAACGGTGGGGAGGAAGGACACGTAGTCACCGCCAAAGTTCGAGAATTCAGCCAAGGAAAAAAATAAGCCAAACCGCGTAGAGATCGGACTGTAAGTACCAGAGTTGTAAATTCCGAGGAAACGGTTGGGCGGAAGGACACGTAGTCACCGCCAAAGTTCGAGAATTCAGCCAAAGAAAAAAATAAGGCAAACCGCGTAGAGATCGGACTGTAAGTTCCAGAGTTGTAAATTCCGCGGAAACGGTTGGGCGGAAGGACACGCAGTCACCGCCAAAGTTCGAGAATTCAGCCAAGGAAAAAAATAAGCCAAACCGCGTAGAGATCGGACTGTAAGTTCCAGAGTTGTAAATTCCGCGGAAACGGTTGGGCGGAAGGACACGTAGTCACCGCCAAAGTTCGAGAATTCAGCCAAGGAAAAAAATAAGCCAAACCGCGTAGAGATCGGACTGTAAGTTCCAGAGTTGTAAATTCCGCGGAAACGGTTGGGCGGAAGGACACGTAGTCACCGCCAAAGTTCGAGAATTCAGCCAAGGAAAAAAATAAGCCAAACCGCGTAGAGATCGGACTGTAAGTTCCAGAGTTGTAAATTCCGCGGAAACGGTTGGGCGGAAGGACACGTAGTCACCGCCAAAGTTCGAGAATTCAGCCAAGGAAAAAAATAAGCCAAACCGCGTAGAGATCGGACTGTAAGTTCCAGAGTTGTAAATTCCGCGGAAACGGTGGGGCGGAAGGACACGTTGTCACCGCCAAAGTTCGAGAATTCAGCCAAGGAAAAAAATAAGCCAAACCGCGTAGAGATCGGACTGTAAGTTCCAGAGTTGTAAATTCCGCGGAAACGGTTGGGCGGAAGGACACGTAGTCACCGCCAAAGTTCGAGAATTCAGCCAAGGAAAAAAATAAGCCAAACCGCGTAGAGATCGGACTGTAAGTTCCAGTGTTGTAAATTCCGCGGAAACGGTTGGGCGGAAGGACACGTAGTCACCGCCAAAGTTCAAGAATTCAGCCAAGGAAAAAAATAAGCCAAACCGCGTAGAGATCGGACTGTAATTTCCTGAGTTGTAAATTCCGCGGAAACGGTTGGGCGGAAGGACACGTAGTCACCGCCAAAGTTCAAGAATTCAGCCAAGGAAAAAATTAAGTCAAACCGCGTAGAGATCGGACTGTAAGTTCCAGAATTGTAAATTCCGCGGAAACGGTGGGGAGGAAGGACACGTAGTCATCGCCAAAGTTCGAGAATTCAGCCAAGGAAAAAAATAAGCCAAACCGCGTAGAGATCGGACTGTAATTTCCAGAGTTGTAAATTCCGCGGAAACGGTTGGGCGGAAGGACACGTAGTCACCGCCAAAGTTCGAGAATTCAGCCAAGGAAAAAATTAAGTCAAACCGCGTAGAGATCGGACTGTAAGTTCCAGAATTGTAAATTCCGTGGAAACGGTGGGGAGGAAGGACACGTAGTCACCGCCAAAGTTCGAGAATTCAGCCAAGGAAAAAAATAAGCCAAACCGCGTAGAGATCGGACTGTAAGTACCAGAGTTGTAAATTCCGAGGAAACGGTTGGGCGGAAGGACACGTAGTCACTGCCAAAGTTCGAGAATTCAGCCAAAGAAAAAAATAAGGCAAACCGCGTAGAGATCGGACTGTAAGTTCCAGAGTTGTAAATTCCGCGGAAACGGTTGGGCGGAAGGACACGCAGTCACCGCCAAAGTTCGAGAATTCAGCCAAGGAAAAAAATAAGCCAAACCGCGTAGAGATCGGACTGTAAGTTCCAGAGTTGTAAATTCCGCGGAAACGGTTGGGCGGAAGGACACGTAGTCACCGCCAAAGTTCGAGAATTCAGCCAAGGAAAAAAATAAGCCAAACCGCGTAGAGATCGGACTGTAAGTTCCAGAGTTGTAAATTCCGCGGAAACGGTTGGGCGGAAGGACACGTAGTCACCGCCAAAGTTCGAGAATTCAGCCAAGGAAAAAAATAAGCCAAACCGCGTAGAGATCGGACTGTAAGTTCCAGAGTTGTAAATTCCGCGGAAACGGTTGGGCGGAAAGACACGTAGTCACCGCCAAAGTTCGAGAATTCAGCCAAGGAAAAAAATAAGCCAAACCGCGTAGAGATCGGACTGTAAGTTCCAGAGTTGTAAATTCCGCGGAAACGGTTGGGCGGAAGGACACGTAGTCACCGCCAAAGTTCGAGAATTCAGCCAAGGAAAAAATTAAGTCAAACCGCGTAGAGATCGGACTGTAAGTTCCAGAATTGTAAATTCCGCGGAAACGGTGGGGAGGAAGGACACGTAGTCACCGCCAAAGTTCGAGAATTCAGCCAAGGAAAAAAATAAGCCAAACCGCGTAGAGATCGGACTGTAAGTACCAGAGTTGTAAATTCCGAGGAAACGGTTGGGCGGAAGGACACGTAGTCACCGCCAAAGTTCGAGAATTCAGCCAAAGAAAAAAATAAGGCAAACCGCGTAGAGATCGGACTGTAAGTTCCAGAGTTGTAAATTCCGCGGAAACGGTTGGGCGGAAGGACACGCAGTCACCGCCAAAGTTCGAGAATTCAGCCAAGGAAAAAAATAAGCCAAACCGCGTAGAGATCGGACTGTAAGTTCCAGAGTTGTAAATTCCGCGGAAACGGTTGGGCGGAAGGACACGTAGTCACCGCCAAAGTTCGAGAATTCAGCCAAGGAAAAAAATAAGCCAAACCGCGTAGAGATCGGACTGTAAGTTCCAGAGTTGTAAATTCCGCGGAAACGGTTGGGCGGAAGGACACGTAGTCACCGCCAAAGTTCGAGAATTCAGCCAAGGAAAAAAATAAGCCAAACCGCGTAGAGATCGGACTGTAAGTTCCAGAGTTGTAAATTCCGCGGAAACGGTTGGGCGGAAGGACACGTAGTCACCGCCAAAGTTCGAGAATTCAGCCAAGGAAAAAAATAAGCCAAACCGCGTAGAGATCGGACTGTAAGTTCCAGAGTTGTAAATTCCGCGGAAACGGTGGGGCGGAAGGACACGTTGTCACCGCCAAAGTTCGAGAATTCAGCCAAGGAAAAAAATAAGCCAAACCGCGTAGAGATCGGACTGTAAGTTCCAGAGTTGTAAATTCCGCGGAAACGGTTGGGCGGAAGGACACGTAGTCACCGCCAAAGTTCGAGAATTCAGCCAAGGAAAAAAATAAGCCAAACCGCGTAGAGATCGGACTGTAAGTTCCAGTGTTGTAAATTCCGCGGAAACGGTTGGGCGGAAGGACACGTAGTCACCGCCAAAGTTCAAGAATTCAGCCAAGGAAAAAAATAAGCCAAACCGCGTAGAGATCGGACTGTAATTTCCAGAGTTGTAAATTCCGCGGAAACGGTTGGGCGGAAGGACACGTAGTCACCGCCAAAGTTCAAGAATTCAGCCAAGGAAAAAATTAAGTCAAACCGCGTAGAGATCGGACTGTAAGTTCCAGAATTGTAAATTCCGCGGAAACGGTGGGGAGGAAGGACACGTAGTCATCGCCAAAGTTCGAGAATTCAGCCAAGGAAAAAAATAAGCCAAACCGCGTAGAGATCGGACTGTAATTTCCAGAGTTGTAAATTCCGCGGAAACGGTTGGGCGGAAGGACACGTAGTCACCGCCAAAGTTCGAGAATTCAGCCAAGGAAAAAATTAAGTCAAACCGCGTAGAGATCGGACTGTAAGTTCCAGAATTGTAAATTCCGCGGAAACGGTGGGGAGGAAGGACACGTAGTCACCGCCAAAGTTCGAGAATTCAGCCAAGGAAAAAAATAAGCCAAACCGCGTAGAGATCGGACTGTAAGTACCAGAGTTGTAAATTCCGAGGAAACGGTTGGGCGGAAGGACACGTAGTCACTGCCAAAGTTCGAGAATTCAGCCAAAGAAAAAAATAAGGCAAACCGCGTAGAGATCGGACTGTAAGTTCCAGAGTTGTAAATTCCGCGGAAACGGTTGGGCGGAAGGACACGCAGTCACCGCCAAAGTTCGAGAATTCAGCCAAGGAAAAAAATAAGCCAAACCGCGTAGAGATCGGACTGTAAGTTCCAGAGTTGTAAATTCCGCGGAAACGGTTGGGCGGAAGGACACGTAGTCACCGCCAAAGTTCGAGAATTCAGCCAAGGAAAAAAATAAGCCAAACCGCGTAGAGATCGGACTGTAAGTTCCAGAGTTGTAAATTCCGCGGAAACGGTTGGGCGGAAGGACACGTAGTCACCGCCAAAGTTCGAGAATTCAGCCAAGGAAAAAAATAAGCCAAACCGCGTAGAGATCGGACTGTAAGTTCCAGAGTTGTAAATTCCGCGGAAACGGTTGGGCGGAAAGACACGTAGTCACCGCCAAAGTTCGAGAATTCAGCCAAGGAAAAAAATAAGCCAAACCGCGTAGAGATCGGACTGTAAGTTCCAGAGTTGTAAATTCCGCGGAAACGGTGGGGCGGAAGGACACGTTGTCACCGCCAAAGTTCGAGAATTCAGCCAAGGAAAAAAATAAGCCAAACCGCGTAGAGATCGGACTGTAAGTTCCAGAGTTGTAAATTCCGCGGAAACGGTTGGGCGGAAGGACACGTAGTCACCGCCAAAGTTCGAGAATTCAGCCAAGGAAAAAAATAAGCCAAACCGCGTAGAGATCGGACTGTAAGTTCCAGTGTTGTAAATTCCGCGGAAACGGTTGGGCGGAAGGACACGTAGTCACCGCCAAAGTTCAAGAATTCAGCCAAGGAAAAAAATAAGCCAAACCGCGTAGAGATCGGACTGTAAGTTCCAGAGTTGTAAATTCCGCGGAAACGGTTGGGCGGAAGGACACGTAGTCACCGCCAAAGTTCGAGAATTCAGCCAAGGAAAAAAATAAGCCAAACCACGTAGAGATCGGACTGTAAGTTCCAGAGTTGTAAATTCCGCGGAAACGGTTGGGCGGAAGGACACGTAGTCACCGCCAAAGTTCGAGAATTCAGCCAAGGAAAAAAATAAGCCAAACCGCGTAGAGATCGGATGTAAGTTCCAGAATTGTAAATTCCGCGGAAACGGTGGGGCGGAAGGACACGTAGTCACCGCCAAAGTTCGTGAATTCAGCCAAGGAAAAAAATAAGCCAAACCGCGTAGAGATCGGACTGTAAGTTCCAGAGTTGTAAATTCCGCGGAAACGGTTGGGCGGAAGGACACGTAGTCACCGCCAAAGTTCGAGAATTCAGCCAAGGAAAAAAATAAGCCAAACCGCGTAGAGATCGGACTGTAAGTTCCAGAGTTGTAAATTCCGCGGAAACGGTGGGGCGGAAGGACACGTTGTCACCGCCAAAGTTCGAGAATTCAGCCAAGGAAAAAAATAAGCCAAACCGCGTAGAGATCGGACTGTAAGTTCCAGAGTTGTAAATTCCGCGGAAACGGTTGGGCGGAAGGACACGTAGTCACCGCCAAAGTTCGAGAATTCAGCCAAGGAAAAAAATAAGCCAAACCGCGTAGAGATCGGACTGTAAGTTCCAGTGTTGTAAATTCCGCGGAAACGGTTGGGCGGAAGGACACGTAGTCACCGCCAAAGTTCAAGAATTCAGCCAAGGAAAAAAATAAGCCAAACCGCGTAGAGATCGGACTGTAAGTTCCAGAGTTGTAAATTCCGCGGAAACGGTTGGGCGGAAGGACACGTAGTCACCGCCAAAGTTCGACAATTCAGCCAAGGAAAAAAATAAGCCAAACCACGTAGAGATCGGACTGTAAGTTCCAGAGTTGTAAATTCCGCGGAAACGGTTGGGCGGAAGGACACGTAGTCACCGCCAAAGTTCGAGAATTCAGCCAAGGAAAAAAATAAGCCAAACCGCGTAGAGATCGGATGTAAGTTCCAGAATTGTAAATTCCGCGGAAACGGTGGGGCGGAAGGACACGTAGTCACCGCCAAAGTTCGAGAATTCAGCCAAGGAAAAAAATAAGCCAAACCGCGTAGAGATCGGACTGTAAGTTCCAGAGTTGTAAATTCCGCGGAAACGGTTGGGCGGAAGGACACGCAGTTACCGCCAAAGTTCGAGAATTCAGCCAAGGAAAAAAATAAGCCAAACCGCGTAGAGATCGGACTGTAAGTTTCAGAGTTGTAAATTCCGCGGAAACGGTGGGGCGGAAGGACACGTTGTCACCGCCAAAGTTCGAGAATTCAGCCAAGGAAAAAAATAAGCCAAACCGCGTAGAGATCGGACTGTAAGTTCCAGAGTTGTAAATTCCGCGGAAACGGTTGGGCGGAAGGACACGTAGTCACCGCCAAAGTTCGAGAATTCAGCCAAGGAAAAAATTAAGTCAAACCGCGTAGAGATCGGACTGTAAGTTCCAGAATTGTAAATTCCGCGGAAACGGTGGGGAGGAAGGACACGTAGTCACCGCCAAAGTTCGAGAATTCAGCCAAGGAAAAAAATAAGCCAAACCGCGTAGAGATCGGACTGTAAGTACCAGAGTTGTAAATTCCGAGGAAACGGTTGGGCGGAAGGACACGTAGTCACCGCCAAAGTTCGAGAATTCAGCCAAAGAAAAAAATAAGGCAAACCGCGTAGAGATCGGACTGTAAGTTCCAGAGTTGTAAATTCCGCGGAAACGGTTGGGCGGAAGGACACGCAGTCACCGCCAAAGTTCGAGAATTCAGCCAAGGAAAAAAATAAGCCAAACCGCGTAGAGATCGGACTGTAAGTTCCAGAGTTGTAAATTCCGCGGAAACGGTTGGGCGGAAGGACACGTAGTCACCGCCAAAGTTCGAGAATTCAGCCAAGGAAAAAAATAAGCCAAACCGCGTAGAGATCGGACTGTAAGTTCCAGAGTTGTAAATTCCGCGGAAACGGTTGGGCGGAAGGACACGTAGTCACCGCCAAAGTTCGAGAATTCAGCCAAGGAAAAAAATAAGCCAAACCGCGTAGAGATCGGACTGTAAGTTCCAGAGTTGTAAATTCCGCGGAAACGGTTGGGCGGAAGGACACGTAGTCACCGCCAAAGTTCGAGAATTCAGCCAAGGAAAAAAATAAGCCAAACCGCGTAGAGATCGGACTGTAAGTTCCAGAGTTGTAAATTCCGCGGAAACGGTGGGGCGGAAGGACACGTTGTCACCGCCAAAGTTCGAGAATTCAGCCAAGGAAAAAAATAAGCCAAACCGCGTAGAGATCGGACTGTAAGTTCCAGAGTTGTAAATTCCGCGGAAACGGTTGGGCGGAAGGACACGTAGTCACCGCCAAAGTTCGAGAATTCAGCCAAGGAAAAAAATAAGCCAAACCGCGTAGAGATCGGACTGTAAGTTCGAGAGTTGTAAATTCCGCGGAAACGGTTGGGCGGAAGGACACGTAGTCACCGCCAAAGTTCGAGAATTCAGCCAAGGAAAAAAATAAGCCAAACCGCGTAGAGATCGGACTGTAAGTTCCAGAGTTGTAAATTCCGCGGAAACGGTTGGGCGGAAGGACACGCAGTCACCGCCAAAGTTCGAGAATTCAGCCAAGGAAAAAAATAAGCCAAACCGCGTAGAGATCGGACTGTAAGTTCCAGAGTTGTAAATTCCGCGGAAACGGTGGGGCGGAAGGACACGTTGTCACCGCCAAAGTTCGAGAATTCAGCCAAGGAAAAAAATAAGCCAAACCGCGTAGAGATCGGACTGTAAGTTCCAGAGTTGTAAATTCCGCGGAAACGGTTGGGCGGAAGGACACGTAGTCACCGCCAAAGTTCGAGAATTCAGCCAAGGAAAAAAATAAGCCAAACCGCGTAGAGATCGGACTGTAAGTTCCAGTGTTGTAAATTCCGCGGAAACGGTTGGGCGGAAGGACACGTAGTCACCGCCAAAGTTCCAGAATTCAGCCAAGGAAAAAAATAAGCCAAACCGCGTAGAGATCGGACTGTAATTTCCAGAGTTGTAAATTCCGCGGAAACGGTTGGGCGGAAGGACACGTAGTCACCGCCAAAGTTCGAGAATTCAGCCAAGGAAAAAATTAAGTCAAACCGCGTAGAGATCGGACTGTAAGTTCCAGAATTGTAAATTCCGCGGAAACGGTGGGGAGGAAGGACACGTAGTCACCGCCAAAGTTCGAGAATTCAGCCAAGGAAAAAAATAAGCCAAACCGCGTAGAGATCGGACTGTAAGTACCAGAGTTGTAAATTCCGAGGAAACGGTTGGGCGGAAGGACACGTAGTCACCGCCAAAGTTCGAGAATTCAGCCAAAGAAAAAAATAAGGCAAACCGCGTAGAGATCGGACTGTAAGTTCCAGAGTTGTAAATTCCGCGGAAACGGTTGGGCGGAAGGACACGCAGTCACCGCCAAAGTTCGAGAATTCAGCCAAGGAAAAAAATAAGCCAAACCGCGTAGAGATCGGACTGTAAGTTCCAGAGTTGTAAATTCCGCGGAAACGGTTGGGCGGAAGGACACGTAGTCACCGCCAAAGTTCGAGAATTCAGCCAAGGAAAAAAATAAGCCAAACCGCGTAGAGATCGGACTGTAAGTTCCAGAGTTGTAAATTCCGCGGAAACGGTTGGGCGGAAGAACACGTAGTCACCGCCAAAGTTCGAGAATTCAGCCAAGGAAAAAAATAAGCCAAACCGCGTAGAGATCGGACTGTAAGTTCCAGAGTTGTAAATTCCGCGGAAACGGTTGGGCGGAAGGACACGCAGTCACCGCCAAAGTTCGAGAATTCAGCCAAGGAAAAAAATAAGCCAAACCGCGTAGAGATCGGACTGTAAGTTCCAGAGTTGTAAATTCCGCGGAAACGGTTGGGCGGAAGGACACGTAGTCACCGCCAAAGTTCGAGAATTCAGCCAAGGAAAAAAATAAGCCAAACCGCGTAGAGATCGGACTGTAAGTTCCAGAGTTGTAAATTCTGCGGAAACGGTTGGGCGGAAGGACACGTAGTCACCGCCAAAGTTCGAGAATTCAGCCAAGGAAAAAAATAAGCCAAACCGCGTAGAGATCGGACTGTAAGTTCCAGAGTTGTAAATTCCGCGGAAACGGTTGGGCGGAAGGACACGTAGTCACCGCCAAAGTTCGAGAATTCAGCCAAGGAAAAAAATAAGCCAAACCACGTAGAGATCGGACTGTAAGTTCCAGAGTTGTAAATTCCGCGGAAACGGTTGGGCGGAAGGACACGTAGTCACCGCCAAAGTTCGAGAATTCAGCCAAGGAAAAAAATAAGCCAAACCGCGTAGAGATCGGATGTAAGTTCCAGAATTGTAAATTCCGCGGAAACGGTGGGGCGGAAGGACACGTAGTCACCGCCAAAGTTCGAGAATTCAGCCAAGGAAAAAAATAAGCCAAACCGCGTAGAGATCGGACTGTAAGTTCCAGAGTTGTAAATTCCGCGGAAACGGTTGGGCGGAAGGACACGCAGTTACCGCCAAAGTTCGAGAATTCAGACAAGGAAAAAAATAAGCCAAACCGCGTAGAGATCGGACTGTAAGTTCCAGAGTTGTAAATTCCGCGGAAACGGTGGGGCGAAAGACACGTTGTCACCGCCAAAGTTCGAGAATTCAGCCAAGGAAAAAAATAAGCCAAACCGCGTAGAGATCGGACTGTAAGTTCCAGAGTTGTAAATTCCGCGGAAACGGTTGGGCGGAAGGACACGTAGTCACCGCCAAAGTTCGAGAATTCAGCCAAAGAAAAAAATAAGCCAAACCGCGTAGAGATCGGACTGTAAGTTCCAGTGTTGTAAATTCCGCGGAAACGGTTGGGCGGAAGGACACGTAGTCACCGCCAAAGTTCAAGAATTCAGCCAAGGAAAAAAATAAGCCAAACCGCGTAGAGATCGGACTGTAATTTCCAGAGTTGTAAATTCCGCGGAAACGGTTGGGCGGAAGGACACGTAGTCACCGCCAAAGTTCGAGAATTCAGCCAAGGAAAAAATTAAGTCAAACCGCGTAGAGATCGGACTGTAAGTTCCAGAATTGTAAATTCCGCGGAAACGGTGGGGAGGAAGGACACGTAGTCACCGCCAAAGTTCGAGAATTCAGCCAAGGAAAAAAATAAGCCAAACCGCGTAGAGATCGGACTGTAAGTTCCAGAGTTGTAAATTCCGCGGAAACGGTTGGGCGGAAGGACACGTAGTCACCGCCAAAGTTCGAGAATTCAGCCAAGGAAAAAAATAAGCCAAACCGCGTAGAGATCGGACTGTAAGTTCCAGAGTTGTAAATTCCGCGGAAACGGTGGGGCGGAAGGACACGTTGTCACCGCCAAAGTTCGAGAATTCAGCCAAGGAAAAAAATAAGCCAAACCGCGTAGAGATCGGACTGTAAGTTCCAGAGTTGTAAATTCCGCGGAAACGGTTGGGCGGAAGGACACGTAGTCACCGCCAAAGTTCGAGAATTCAGCCAAGGAAAAAAATAAGCCAAACCGAGTAGAGATCGGACTGTAAGTTCCAGTGTTGTAAATTCCGCGGAAACGGTTGGGCGGAAGGACACGTAGTCACCGCCAAAGTTCAAGAATTCAGCCAAGGAAAAAAATAAGCCAAACCGCGTAGAGATCGGACTGTAATTTCCAGAGTTGTAAATTCCGCGGAAACGGTTGGGCGGAAGGACACGTAGTCACCGCCAAAGTTCAAGAATTCAGCCAAGGAAAAAATTAAGTCAAACCGCGTAGAGATCGGACTGTAAGTTCCAGAATTGTAAATTCCGCGGAAACGGTGGGGAGGAAGGACACGTAGTCACCGCCAAAGTTCGAGAATTCAGCCAAAGAAAAAAATAAGGCAAACCGCGTAGAGATCGGACTGTAAGTTCCAGAGTTGTAAATTCCGCGGAAACGGTTGGGCGGAAGGACACGCAGTCACCGCCAAAGTTCGAGAATTCAGCCAAGGAAAAAAATAAGCCAAACCGCGTAGAGATCGGACTGTAAGTTCCAGAGTTGTAAATTCCGCGGAAACGGTTGGGCGGAAGGACACGTAGTCACCGCCAAAGTTCAAGAATTCAGCCAAGGAAAAAATTAAGTCAAACCGCGTAGAGATCGGACTGTAAGTTCCAGAATTGTAAATTCCGCGGAAACGGTGGGGAGGAAGGACACGTAGTCACCGCCAAAGTTCGAGAATTCAGCCAAAGAAAAAAATAAGGCAAACCGCGTAGAGATCGGACTGTAAGTTCCAGAGTTGTAAATTCCGCGGAAACGGTTGGGCGGAAGGACACGCAGTCACCGCCAAAGTTCGAGAATTCAGCCAAGGAAAAAAATAAGCCAAACCGCGTAGAGATCGGACTGTAAGTTCCAGTGTTGTAAATTCCGCGGAAACGGTTGGGCGGAAGGACACGTAGTCACCGCCAAAGTTCAAGAATTCAGCCAAGGAAAAAAATAAGCCAAACCGCGTAGAGATCGGACTGTAATTTCCAGAGTTGTAAATTCCGCGGAAACGGTTGGGCGGAAGGACACGTAGTCACCGCCAAAGTTCGAGAATTCAGCCAAGGAAAAAAATAAGCCAAACCGCGTAGAGATCGGACTGTAAGTACCAGAGTTGTAAATTCCGAGGAAACGGTTGGGCGGAAGGACACGTAGTCACCGCCAAAGTTCGAGAATTCAGCCAAAGAAAAAAATAAGGCAAACCGCGTAGAGATCGGACTGTAAGTTCCAGAGTTGTAAATTCCGCGGAAACGGTTGGGCGGAAGGACACGCAGTCACCGCCAAAGTTCGAGAATTCAGCCAAGGAAAAAAATAAGCCAAACCGCGTAGAGATCGGACTGTAAGTTCCAGAGTTGTAAATTCCGCGGAAACGGTTGGGCGGAAGGACACGTAGTCACCGCCAAAGTTCGAGAATTCAGCCAAGGAAAAAAATAAGCCAAACCGCGTAGAGATCGGACTGTAAGTTCCAGAGTTGTAAATTCCGCGGAAACGGTTGGGCGGAAGGACACGTAGTCACCGCCAAAGTTCGAGAATTCAGCCAAGGAAAAAAATAAGCCAAACCGCGTAGAGATCGGACTGTAAGTTCCAGAGTTGTAAATTCCGCGGAAACGGTTGGGCGGAAGGACACGTAGTCACCGCCAAAGTTCGAGAATTCAGCCAAGGAAAAAAATAAGCCAAACCGCGTAGAGATCGGACTGTAAGTTCCAGAGTTGTAAATTCCGCGGAAACGGTGGGGCGGAAGGACACGTTGTCACCGCCAAAGTTCGAGAATTCAGCCAAGGAAAAAAATAAGCCAAACCGCGTAGAGATCGGACTGTAAGTTCCAGAGTTGTAAATTCCGCGGAAACGGTTGGGCGGAAGGACACGTAGTCACCGCCAAAGTTCGAGAATTCAGCCAAGGAAAAAAATAAGCCAAACCGCGTAGAGATCGGACTGTAAGTTCCAGTGTTGTAAATTCCGCGGAAACGGTTGGGCGGAAGGACACGTAGTCACCGCCAAAGTTCAAGAATTCAGCCAAGGAAAAAAATAAGCCAAACCGCGTAGAGATCGGACTGTAATTTCCAGAGTTGTAAATTCCGCGGAAACGGTTGGGCGGAAGGACACGTAGTCACCGCCAAAGTTCAAGAATTCAGCCAAGGAAAAAATTAAGTCAAACCGCGTAGAGATCGGACTGTAAGTTCCAGAATTGTAAATTCCGCGGAAACGGTGGGGAGGAAGGACACGTAGTCATCGCCAAAGTTCGAGAATTCAGCCAAGGAAAAAAATAAGCCAAACCGCGTAGAGATCGGACTGTAATTTCCAGAGTTGTAAATTCCGCGGAAACGGTTGGGCGGAAGGACACGTAGTCACCGCCAAAGTTCGAGAATTCAGCCAAGGAAAAAATTAAGTCAAACCGCGTAGAGATCGGACTGTAAGTTCCAGAATTGTAAATTCCGCGGAAACGGTGGGGAGGAAGGACACGTAGTCACCGCCAAAGTTCGAGAATTCAGCCAAGGAAAAAAATAAGCCAAACCGCGTAGAGATCGGACTGTAAGTACCAGAGTTGTAAATTCCGAGGAAACGGTTGGGCGGAAGGACACGTAGTCACTGCCAAAGTTCGAGAATTCAGCCAAAGAAAAAAATAAGGCAAACCGCGTAGAGATCGGACTGTAAGTTCCAGAGTTGTAAATTCCGCGGAAACGGTTGGGCGGAAGGACACGCAGTCACCGCCAAAGTTCGAGAATTCAGCCAAGGAAAAAAATAAGCCAAACCGCGTAGAGATCGGACTGTAAGTTCCAGAGTTGTAAATTCCGCGGAAACGGTTGGGCGGAAGGACACGTAGTCACCGCCAAAGTTCGAGAATTCAGCCAAGGAAAAAAATAAGCCAAACCGCGTAGAGATCGGACTGTAAGTTCCAGAGTTGTAAATTCCGCGGAAACGGTTGGGCGGAAGGACACGTAGTCACCGCCAAAGTTCGAGAATTCAGCCAAGGAAAAAAATAAGCCAAACCGCGTAGAGATCGGACTGTAAGTTCCAGAGTTGTAAATTCCGCGGAAACGGTTGGGCGGAAAGACACGTAGTCACCGCCAAAGTTCGAGAATTCAGCCAAGGAAAAAAATAAGCCAAACCGCGTAGAGATCGGACTGTAAGTTCCAGAGTTGTAAATTCCGCGGAAACGGTGGGGCGGAAGGACACGTTGTCACCGCCAAAGTTCGAGAATTCAGCCAAGGAAAAAAATAAGCCAAACCGCGTAGAGATCGGACTGTAAGTTCCAGAGTTGTAAATTCCGCGGAAACGGTTGGGCGGAAGGACACGTAGTCACCGCCAAAGTTCGAGAATTCAGCCAAGGAAAAAAATAAGCCAAACCGCGTAGAGATCGGACTGTAAGTTCCAGTGTTGTAAATTCCGCGGAAACGGTTGGGCGGAAGGACACGTAGTCACCGCCAAAGTTCAAGAATTCAGCCAAGGAAAAAAATAAGCCAAACCGCGTAGAGATCGGACTGTAATTTCCAGAGTTGTAAATTCCGCGGAAACGGTTGGGCGGAAGGACACGTAGTCACCGCCAAAGTTCGAGAATTCAGCCAAGGAAAAAATTAAGTCAAACCGCGTAGAGATCGGACTGTAAGTTCCAGAATTGTAAATTCCGCGGAAACGGTGGGGAGGAAGGACACGTAGTCACCGCCAAAGTTCGAGAATTCAGCCAAGGAAAAAAATAAGCCAAACCGCGTAGAGATCGGACTGTAAGTACCAGAGTTGTAAATTCCGAGGAAACGGTTGGGCGGAAGGACACGTAGTCACCGCCAAAGTTCGAGAATTCAGCCAAAGAAAAAAATAAGGCAAACCGCGTAGAGATCGGACTGTAAGTTCCAGAGTTGTAAATTCCGCGGAAACGGTTGGGCGGAAGGACACGCAGTCACCGCCAAAGTTCGAGAATTCAGCCAAGGAAAAAAATAAGCCAAACCGCGTAGAGATCGGACTGTAAGTTCCAGAGTTGTAAATTCCGCGGAAACGGTTGGGCGGAAGGACACGTAGTCACCGCCAAAGTTCGAGAATTCAGCCAAGGAAAAAAATAAGCCAAACCGCGTAGAGATCGGACTGTAAGTTCCAGAGTTGTAAATTCCGCGGAAACGGTTGGGCGGAAGAACACGTAGTCACCGCCAAAGTTCGAGAATTCAGCCAAGGAAAAAAATAAGCCAAACCGCGTAGAGATCGGACTGTAAGTTCCAGAGTTGTAAATTCCGCGGAAACGGTTGGGCGGAAGGACACGCAGTCACCGCCAAAGTTCGAGAATTCAGCCAAGGAAAAAAATAAGCCAAACCGCGTAGAGATCGGACTGTAAGTTCCAGAGTTGTAAATTCCGCGGAAACGGTTGGGCGGAAGGACACGTAGTCACCGCCAAAGTTCGAGAATTCAGCCAAGGAAAAAAATAAGCCAAACCGCGTAGAGATCGGACTGTAAGTTCCAGAGTTGTAAATTCTGCGGAAACGGTTGGGCGGAAGGACACGTAGTCACCGCCAAAGTTCGAGAATTCAGCCAAGGAAAAAAATAAGCCAAACCGCGTAGAGATCGGACTGTAAGTTCCAGAGTTGTAAATTCCGCGGAAACGGTTGGGCGGAAGGACACGTAGTCACCGCCAAAGTTCGAGAATTCAGCCAAGGAAAAAAATAAGCCAAACCACGTAGAGATCGGACTGTAAGTTCCAGAGTTGTAAATTCCGCGGAAACGGTTGGGCGGAAGGACACGTAGTCACCGCCAAAGTTCGAGAATTCAGCCAAGGAAAAAAATAAGCCAAACCGCGTAGAGATCGGATGTAAGTTCCAGAATTGTAAATTCCGCGGAAACGGTGGGGCGGAAGGACACGTAGTCACCGCCAAAGTTCGAGAATTCAGCCAAGGAAAAAAATAAGCCAAACCGCGTAGAGATCGGACTGTAAGTTCCAGAGTTGTAAATTCCGCGGAAACGGTTGGGCGGAAGGACACGCAGTTACCGCCAAAGTTCGAGAATTCAGACAAGGAAAAAAATAAGCCAAACCGCGTAGAGATCGGACTGTAAGTTCCAGAGTTGTAAATTCCGCGGAAACGGTTGGGCGGAAGGACACGTAGTCACCGCCAAAGTTCGAGAATTCAGCCAAGGAAAAAAATAAGCCAAACCGCGTAGAGATCGGACTGTAAGTTCCAGAGTTGTAAATTCCGCGGAAACGGTTGGGCGGAAGGACACGTAGTCACCGCCAAAGTTCGAGAATTCAGCCAAGGAAAAAAATAAGCCAAACCGCGTAGAGATCGGACTGTAAGTTCCAGAGTTGTAAATTCCGCGGAAACGGTTGGGCGGAAAGACACGTAGTCACCGCCAAAGTTCGAGAATTCAGCCAAGGAAAAAAATAAGCCAAACCGCGTAGAGATCGGACTGTAAGTTCCAGAGTTGTAAATTCCGCGGAAACGGTGGGGCGGAAGGACACGTTGTCACCGCCAAAGTTCGAGAATTCAGCCAAGGAAAAAAATAAGCCAAACCGCGTAGAGATCGGACTGTAAGTTCCAGAGTTGTAAATTCCGCGGAAACGGTTGGGCGGAAGGACACGTAGTCACCGCCAAAGTTCGAGAATTCAGCCAAGGAAAAAAATAAGCCAAACCGCGTAGAGATCGGACTGTAAGTTCCAGTGTTGTAAATTCCGCGGAAACGGTTGGGCGGAAGGACACGTAGTCACCGCCAAAGTTCAAGAATTCAGCCAAGGAAAAAAATAAGCCAAACCGCGTAGAGATCGGACTGTAATTTCCAGAGTTGTAAATTCCGCGGAAACGGTTGGGCGGAAGGACACGTAGTCACCGCCAAAGTTCGAGAATTCAGCCAAGGAAAAAATTAAGTCAAACCGCGTAGAGATCGGACTGTAAGTTCCAGAATTGTAAATTCCGCGGAAACGGTGGGGAGGAAGGACACGTAGTCACCGCCAAAGTTCGAGAATTCAGCCAAGGAAAAAAATAAGCCAAACCGCGTAGAGATCGGACTGTAAGTACCAGAGTTGTAAATTCCGAGGAAACGGTTGGGCGGAAGGACACGTAGTCACCGCCAAAGTTCGAGAATTCAGCCAAAGAAAAAAATAAGGCAAACCGCGTAGAGATCGGACTGTAAGTTCCAGAGTTGTAAATTCCGCGGAAACGGTTGGGCGGAAGGACACGCAGTCACCGCCAAAGTTCGAGAATTCAGCCAAGGAAAAAAATAAGCCAAACCGCGTAGAGATCGGACTGTAAGTTCCAGAGTTGTAAATTCCGCGGAAACGGTTGGGCGGAAGGACACGTAGTCACCGCCAAAGTTCGAGAATTCAGCCAAGGAAAAAAATAAGCCAAACCGCGTAGAGATCGGACTGTAAGTTCCAGAGTTGTAAATTCCGCGGAAACGGTTGGGCGGAAGAACACGTAGTCACCGCCAAAGTTCGAGAATTCAGCCAAGGAAAAAAATAAGCCAAACCGCGTAGAGATCGGACTGTAAGTTCCAGAGTTGTAAATTCCGCGGAAACGGTTGGGCGGAAGGACACGCAGTCACCGCCAAAGTTCGAGAATTCAGCCAAGGAAAAAAATAAGCCAAACCGCGTAGAGATCGGACTGTAAGTTCCAGAGTTGTAAATTCCGCGGAAACGGTTGGGCGGAAGGACACGTAGTCACCGCCAAAGTTCGAGAATTCAGCCAAGGAAAAAAATAAGCCAAACCGCGTAGAGATCGGACTGTAAGTTCCAGAGTTGTAAATTCTGCGGAAACGGTTGGGCGGAAGGACACGTAGTCACCGCCAAAGTTCGAGAATTCAGCCAAGGAAAAAAATAAGCCAAACCGCGTAGAGATCGGACTGTAAGTTCCAGAGTTGTAAATTCCGCGGAAACGGTTGGGCGGAAGGACACGTAGTCACCGCCAAAGTTCGAGAATTCAGCCAAGGAAAAAAATAAGCCAAACCACGTAGAGATCGGACTGTAAGTTCCAGAGTTGTAAATTCCGCGGAAACGGTTGGGCGGAAGGACACGTAGTCACCGCCAAAGTTCGAGAATTCAGCCAAGGAAAAAAATAAGCCAAACCGCGTAGAGATCGGATGTAAGTTCCAGAATTGTAAATTCCGCGGAAACGGTGGGGCGGAAGGACACGTAGTCACCGCCAAAGTTCGAGAATTCAGCCAAGGAAAAAAATAAGCCAAACCGCGTAGAGATCGGACTGTAAGTTCCAGAGTTGTAAATTCCGCGGAAACGGTTGGGCGGAAGGACACGCAGTTACCGCCAAAGTTCGAGAATTCAGACAAGGAAAAAAATAAGCCAAACCGCGTAGAGATCGGACTGTAAGTTCCAGAGTTGTAAATTCCGCGGAAACGGTGGGGCGAAAGACACGTTGTCACCGCCAAAGTTCGAGAATTCAGCCAAGGAAAAAAATAAGCCAAACCGCGTAGAGATCGGACTGTAAGTTCCAGAGTTGTAAATTCCGCGGAAACGGTTGGGCGGAAGGACACGTAGTCACCGCCAAAGTTCGAGAATTCAGCCAAAGAAAAAAATAAGCCAAACCGCGTAGAGATCGGACTGTAAGTTCCAGTGTTGTAAATTCCGCGGAAACGGTTGGGCGGAAGGACACGTAGTCACCGCCAAAGTTCAAGAATTCAGCCAAGGAAAAAAATAAGCCAAACCGCGTAGAGATCGGACTGTAATTTCCAGAGTTGTAAATTCCGCGGAAACGGTTGGGCGGAAGGACACGTAGTCACCGCCAAAGTTCGAGAATTCAGCCAAGGAAAAAATTAAGTCAAACCGCGTAGAGATCGGACTGTAAGTTCCAGAATTGTAAATTCCGCGGAAACGGTGGGGAGGAAGGACACGTAGTCACCGCCAAAGTTCGAGAATTCAGCCAAGGAAAAAAATAAGCCAAACCGCGTAGAGATCGGACTGTAAGTTCCAGAGTTGTAAATTCCGCGGAAACGGTTGGGCGGAAGGACACGTAGTCACCGCCAAAGTTCGAGAATTCAGCCAAGGAAAAAAATAAGCCAAACCGCGTAGAGATCGGACTGTAAGTTCCAGAGTTGTAAATTCCGCGGAAACGGTGGGGCGGAAGGACACGTTGTCACCGCCAAAGTTCGAGAATTCAGCCAAGGAAAAAAATAAGCCAAACCGCGTAGAGATCGGACTGTAAGTTCCAGAGTTGTAAATTCCGCGGAAACGGTTGGGCGGAAGGACACGTAGTCACCGCCAAAGTTCGAGAATTCAGCCAAGGAAAAAAATAAGCCAAACCGCGTAGAGATCGGACTGTAAGTTCCAGTGTTGTAAATTCCGCGGAAACGGTTGGGCGGAAGGACACGTAGTCACCGCCAAAGTTCAAGAATTCAGCCAAGGAAAAAAATAAGCCAAACCGCGTAGAGATCGGACTGTAATTTCCAGAGTTGTAAATTCCGCGGAAACGGTTGGGCGGAAGGACACGTAGTCACCGCCAAAGTTCAAGAATTCAGCCAAGGAAAAAATTAAGTCAAACCGCGTAGAGATCGGACTGTAAGTTCCAGAATTGTAAATTCCGCGGAAACGGTGGGGAGGAAGGACACGTAGTCACCGCCAAAGTTCGAGAATTCAGCCAAAGAAAAAAATAAGGCAAACCGCGTAGAGATCGGACTGTAAGTTCCAGAGTTGTAAATTCCGCGGAAACGGTTGGGCGGAAGGACACGCAGTCACCGCCAAAGTTCGAGAATTCAGCCAAGGAAAAAAATAAGCCAAACCGCGTAGAGATCGGACTGTAAGTTCCAGAGTTGTAAATTCCGCGGAAACGGTTGGGCGGAAGGACACGTAGTCACCGCCAAAGTTCAAGAATTCAGCCAAGGAAAAAATTAAGTCAAACCGCGTAGAGATCGGACTGTAAGTTCCAGAATTGTAAATTCCGCGGAAACGGTGGGGAGGAAGGACACGTAGTCACCGCCAAAGTTCGAGAATTCAGCCAAAGAAAAAAATAAGGCAAACCGCGTAGAGATCGGACTGTAAGTTCCAGAGTTGTAAATTCCGCGGAAACGGTTGGGCGGAAGGACACGCAGTCACCGCCAAAGTTCGAGAATTCAGCCAAGGAAAAAAATAAGCCAAACCGCGTAGAGATCGGACTGTAAGTTCCAGTGTTGTAAATTCCGCGGAAACGGTTGGGCGGAAGGACACGTAGTCACCGCCAAAGTTCAAGAATTCAGCCAAGGAAAAAAATAAGCCAAACCGCGTAGAGATCGGACTGTAATTTCCAGAGTTGTAAATTCCGCGGAAACGGTTGGGCGGAAGGACACGTAGTCACCGCCAAAGTTCGAGAATTCAGCCAAGGAAAAAAATAAGCCAAACCGCGTAGAGATCGGACTGTAAGTACCAGAGTTGTAAATTCCGAGGAAACGGTTGGGCGGAAGGACACGTAGTCACCGCCAAAGTTCGAGAATTCAGCCAAAGAAAAAAATAAGGCAAACCGCGTAGAGATCGGACTGTAAGTTCCAGAGTTGTAAATTCCGCGGAAACGGTTGGGCGGAAGGACACGCAGTCACCGCCAAAGTTCGAGAATTCAGCCAAGGAAAAAAATAAGCCAAACCGCGTAGAGATCGGACTGTAAGTTCCAGAGTTGTAAATTCCGCGGAAACGGTTGGGCGGAAGGACACGTAGTCACCGCCAAAGTTCGAGAATTCAGCCAAGGAAAAAAATAAGCCAAACCGCGTAGAGATCGGACTGTAAGTTCCAGAGTTGTAAATTCCGCGGAAACGGTTGGGCGGAAGGACACGTAGTCACCGCCAAAGTTCGAGAATTCAGCCAAGGAAAAAAATAAGCCAAACCGCGTAGAGATCGGACTGTAAGTTCCAGAGTTGTAAATTCCGCGGAAACGGTTGGGCGGAAGGACACGTAGTCACCGCCAAAGTTCGAGAATTCAGCCAAGGAAAAAAATAAGCCAAACCGCGTAGAGATCGGACTGTAAGTTCCAGAGTTGTAAATTCCGCGGAAACGGTGGGGCGGAAGGACACGTTGTCACCGCCAAAGTTCGAGAATTCAGCCAAGGAAAAAAATAAGCCAAACCGCGTAGAGATCGGACTGTAAGTTCCAGAGTTGTAAATTCCGCGGAAACGGTTGGGCGGAAGGACACGTAGTCACCGCCAAAGTTCGAGAATTCAGCCAAGGAAAAAAATAAGCCAAACCGCGTAGAGATCGGACTGTAAGTTCCAGTGTTGTAAATTCCGCGGAAACGGTTGGGCGGAAGGACACGTAGTCACCGCCAAAGTTCAAGAATTCAGCCAAGGAAAAAAATAAGCCAAACCGCGTAGAGATCGGACTGTAATTTCCAGAGTTGTAAATTCCGCGGAAACGGTTGGGCGGAAGGACACGTAGTCACCGCCAAAGTTCAAGAATTCAGCCAAGGAAAAAATTAAGTCAAACCGCGTAGAGATCGGACTGTAAGTTCCAGAATTGTAAATTCCGCGGAAACGGTGGGGAGGAAGGACACGTAGTCATCGCCAAAGTTCGAGAATTCAGCCAAGGAAAAAAATAAGCCAAACCGCGTAGAGATCGGACTGTAATTTCCAGAGTTGTAAATTCCGCGGAAACGGTTGGGCGGAAGGACACGTAGTCACCGCCAAAGTTCGAGAATTCAGCCAAGGAAAAAATTAAGTCAAACCGCGTAGAGATCGGACTGTAAGTTCCAGAATTGTAAATTCCGCGGAAACGGTGGGGAGGAAGGACACGTATTCACCGCCAAAGTTCGAGAATTCAGCCAAGGAAAAAAATAAGCCAAACCGCGTAGAGATCGGACTGTAAGTACCAGAGTTGTAAATTCCGAGGAAACGGTTGGGCGGAAGGACACGTAGTCACTGCCAAAGTTCGAGAATTCAGCCAAAGAAAAAAATAAGGCAAACCGCGTAGAGATCGGACTGTAAGTTCCAGAGTTGTAAATTCCGCGGAAACGGTTGGGCGGAAGGACACGCAGTCACCGCCAAAGTTCGAGAATTCAGCCAAGGAAAAAAATAAGCCAAACCGCGTAGAGATCGGACTGTAAGTTCCAGAGTTGTAAATTCCGCGGAAACGGTTGGGCGGAAGGACACGTAGTCACCGCCAAAGTTCGAGAATTCAGCCAAGGAAAAAAATAAGCCAAACCGCGTAGAGATCGGACTGTAAGTTCCAGAGTTGTAAATTCCGCGGAAACGGTTGGGCGGAAGGACACGTAGTCACCGCCAAAGTTCGAGAATTCAGCCAAGGAAAAAAATAAGCCAAACCGCGTAGAGATCGGACTGTAAGTTCCAGAGTTGTAAATTCCGCGGAAACGGTTGGGCGGAAAGACACGTAGTCACCGCCAAAGTTCGAGAATTCAGCCAAGGAAAAAAATAAGCCAAACCGCGTAGAGATCGGACTGTAAGTTCCAGAGTTGTAAATTCCGCGGAAACGGTTGGGCGGAAGGACACGTAGTCACCGCCAAAGTTCGAGAATTCAGCCAAGGAAAAAATTAAGTCAAACCGCGTAGAGATCGGACTGTAAGTTCCAGAATTGTAAATTCCGCGGAAACGGTGGGGAGGAAGGACACGTAGTCACCGCCAAAGTTCGAGAATTCAGCCAAGGAAAAAAATAAGCCAAACCGCGTAGAGATCGGACTGTAAGTACCAGAGTTGTAAATTCCGAGGAAACGGTTGGGCGGAAGGACACGTAGTCACCGCCAAAGTTCGAGAATTCAGCCAAAGAAAAAAATAAGGCAAACCGCGTAGAGATCGGACTGTAAGTTCCAGAGTTGTAAATTCCGCGGAAACGGTTGGGCGGAAGGACACGCAGTCACCGCCAAAGTTCGAGAATTCAGCCAAGGAAAAAAATAAGCCAAACCGCGTAGAGATCGGACTGTAAGTTCCAGAGTTGTAAATTCCGCGGAAACGGTTGGGCGGAAGGACACGTAGTCACCGCCAAAGTTCGAGAATTCAGCCAAGGAAAAAAATAAGCCAAACCGCGTAGAGATCGGACTGTAAGTTCCAGAGTTGTAAATTCCGCGGAAACGGTTGGGCGGAAGGACACGTAGTCACCGCCAAAGTTCGAGAATTCAGCCAAGGAAAAAAATAAGCCAAACCGCGTAGAGATCGGACTGTAAGTTCCAGAGTTGTAAATTCCGCGGAAACGGTTGGGCGGAAGGACACGTAGTCACCGCCAAAGTTCGAGAATTCAGCCAAGGAAAAAAATAAGCCAAACCGCGTAGAGATCGGACTGTAAGTTCCAGAGTTGTAAATTCCGCGGAAACGGTGGGGCGGAAGGACACGTTGTCACCGCCAAAGTTCGAGAATTCAGCCAAGGAAAAAAATAAGCCAAACCGCGTAGAGATCGGACTGTAAGTTCCAGAGTTGTAAATTCCGCGGAAACGGTTGGGCGGAAGGACACGTAGTCACCGCCAAAGTTCGAGAATTCAGCCAAGGAAAAAAATAAGCCAAACCGCGTAGAGATCGGACTGTAAGTTCCAGTGTTGTAAATTCCGCGGAAACGGTTGGGCGGAAGGACACGTAGTCACCGCCAAAGTTCGAGAATTCAGCCAAGGAAAAAAATAAGCCAAACCGCGTAGAGATCGGACTGTAATTTCCAGAGTTGTAAATTCCGCGGAAACGGTTGGGCGGAAGGACACGTAGTCACCGCCAAAGTTCAAGAATTCAGCCAAGGAAAAAATTAAGTCAAACCGCGTAGAGATCGGACTGTAAGTTCCAGAATTGTAAATTCCGCGGAAACGGTGGGGAGGAAGGACACGTAGTCATCGCCAAAGTTCGAGAATTCAGCCAAGGAAAAAAATAAGCCAAACCGCGTAGAGATCGGACTGTAATTTCCAGAGTTGTAAATTCCGCGGAAACGGTTGGGCGGAAGGACACGTAGTCACCGCCAAAGTTCGAGAATTCAGCCAAGGAAAAAATTAAGTCAAACCGCGTAGAGATCGGACTGTAAGTTCCAGAATTGTAAATTCCGCGGAAACGGTGGGGAGGAAGGACACGTAGTCACCGCCAAAGTTCGAGAATTCAGCCAAGGAAAAAAATAAGCCAAACCGCGTAGAGATCGGACTGTAAGTACCAGAGTTGTAAATTCCGAGGAAACGGTTGGGCGGAAGGACACGTAGTCACTGCCAAAGTTCGAGAATTCAGCCAAAGAAAAAAATAAGGCAAACCGCGTAGAGATCGGACTGTAAGTTCCAGAGTTGTAAATTCCGCGGAAACGGTTGGGCGGAAGGACACGCAGTCACCGCCAAAGTTCGAGAATTCAGCCAAGGAAAAAAATAAGCCAAACCGCGTAGAGATCGGACTGTAAGTTCCAGAGTTGTAAATTCCGCGGAAACGGTTGGGCGGAAGGACACGTAGTCACCGCCAAAGTTCGAGAATTCAGCCAAGGAAAAAAATAAGCCAAACCGCGTAGAGATCGGACTGTAAGTTCCAGAGTTGTAAATTCCGCGGAAACGGTTGGGCGGAAGGACACGTAGTCACCGCCAAAGTTCGAGAATTCAGCCAAGGAAAAAAATAAGCCAAACCGCGTAGAGATCGGACTGTAAGTTCCAGAGTTGTAAATTCCGCGGAAACGGTTGGGCGGAAAGACACGTAGTCACCGCCAAAGTTCGAGAATTCAGCCAAGGAAAAAAATAAGCCAAACCGCGTAGAGATCGGACTGTAAGTTCCAGAGTTGTAAATTCCGCGGAAACGGTGGGGCGGAAGGACACGTTGTCACCGCCAAAGTTCGAGAATTCAGCCAAGGAAAAAAATAAGCCAAACCGCGTAGAGATCGGACTGTAAGTTCCAGAGTTGTAAATTCCGCGGAAACGGTTGGGCGGAAGGACACGTAGTCACCGCCAAAGTTCGAGAATTCAGCCAAGGAAAAAAATAAGCCAAACCGCGTAGAGATCGGACTGTAAGTTCCAGTGTTGTAAATTCCGCGGAAACGGTTGGGCGGAAGGACACGTAGTCACCGCCAAAGTTCAAGAATTCAGCCAAGGAAAAAAATAAGCCAAACCGCGTAGAGATCGGACTGTAAGTTCCAGAGTTGTAAATTCCGCGGAAACGGTTGGGCGGAAGGACACGTAGTCACCGCCAAAGTTCGAGAATTCAGCCAAGGAAAAAAATAAGCCAAACCACGTAGAGATCGGACTGTAAGTTCCAGAGTTGTAAATTCCGCGGAAACGGTTGGGCGGAAGGACACGTAGTCACCGCCAAAGTTCGAGAATTCAGCCAAGGAAAAAAATAAGCCAAACCGCGTAGAGATCGGATGTAAGTTCCAGAATTGTAAATTCCGCGGAAACGGTGGGGCGGAAGGACACGTAGTCACCGCCAAAGTTCGTGAATTCAGCCAAGGAAAAAAATAAGCCAAACCGCGTAGAGATCGGACTGTAAGTTCCAGAGTTGTAAATTCCGCGGAAACGGTTGGGCGGAAGGACACGTAGTCACCGCCAAAGTTCGAGAATTCAGCCAAGGAAAAAAATAAGCCAAACCGCGTAGAGATCGGACTGTAAGTTCCAGAGTTGTAAATTCCGCGGAAACGGTGGGGCGGAAGGACACGTTGTCACCGCCAAAGTTCGAGAATTCAGCCAAGGAAAAAAATAAGCCAAACCGCGTAGAGATCGGACTGTAAGTTCCAGAGTTGTAAATTCCGCGGAAACGGTTGGGCGGAAGGACACGTAGTCACCGCCAAAGTTCGAGAATTCAGCCAAGGAAAAAAATAAGCCAAACCGCGTAGAGATCGGACTGTAAGTTCCAGTGTTGTAAATTCCGCGGAAACGGTTGGGCGGAAGGACACGTAGTCACCGCCAAAGTTCAAGAATTCAGCCAAGGAAAAAAATAAGCCAAACCGCGTAGAGATCGGACTGTAAGTTCCAGAGTTGTAAATTCCGCGGAAACGGTTGGGCGGAAGGACACGTAGTCACCGCCAAAGTTCGACAATTCAGCCAAGGAAAAAAATAAGCCAAACCACGTAGAGATCGGACTGTAAGTTCCAGAGTTGTAAATTCCGCGGAAACGGTTGGGCGGAAGGACACGTAGTCACCGCCAAAGTTCGAGAATTCAGCCAAGGAAAAAAATAAGCCAAACCGCGTAGAGATCGGATGTAAGTTCCAGAATTGTAAATTCCGCGGAAACGGTGGGGCGGAAGGACACGTAGTCACCGCCAAAGTTCGAGAATTCAGCCAAGGAAAAAAATAAGCCAAACCGCGTAGAGATCGGACTGTAAGTTCCAGAGTTGTAAATTCCGCGGAAACGGTTGGGCGGAAGGACACGCAGTTACCGCCAAAGTTCGAGAATTCAGCCAAGGAAAAAAATAAGCCAAACCGCGTAGAGATCGGACTGTAAGTTTCAGAGTTGTAAATTCCGCGGAAACGGTGGGGCGGAAGGACACGTTGTCACCGCCAAAGTTCGAGAATTCAGCCAAGGAAAAAAATAAGCCAAACCGCGTAGAGATCGGACTGTAAGTTCCAGAGTTGTAAATTCCGCGGAAACGGTTGGGCGGAAGGACACGTAGTCACCGCCAAAGTTCGAGAATTCAGCCAAGGAAAAAAATAAGCCAAACCGCGTAGAGATCGGACTGTAAGTTCCAGTGTTGTAAATTCCGCGGAAACGGTTGGGCGGAAGGACACGTAGTCACCGCCAAAGTTCAAGAATTCAGCCAAGGAAAAAAATAAGCCAAACCGCGTAGAGATCGGACTGTAATTTCCAGAGTTGTAAATTCCGCGGAAACGGTTGGGCGGAAGGACACGTAGTCACCGCCAAAGTTCGAGAATTCAGCCAAGGAAAAAATTAAGTCAAACCGCGTAGAGATCGGACTGTAAGTTCCAGAATTGTAAATTCCGCGGAAACGGTGGGGAGGAAGGACACGTAGTCACCGCCAAAGTTCGAGAATTCAGCCAAGGAAAAAAATAAGCCAAACCACGTAGAGATCGGACTATAAGTTCCAGAGTTGTAAATTCCGCGGAAACGGTATGGCGGAAGGACACGTAGTCACCGCCAAAGTTCGAGAATTCAGCCAAGGAAAAAAATAAGCCAAACCGCGTAGAGATCGGACTGTAAGTTCCAGAGTTGTAAATTCCGCGGAAACGGTTGGGCGGAAGGACACGTAGTCACCGCCAAAGTTCGAGAATTCAGCCAAGGAAAAAAATAAGCCAAACCACGTAGAGATCGGACTATAAGTTCCAGAGTTGTAAATTCCGCGGAAACGGTTGGGCGGAAGGACACGTAGTCACTGCCAAAGTTCGAGAATTCAGCCAAGGAAAAAAATAAGCCAAACCGCGTAGAGATCGGACTGTAAGTTCCAGAGTTGTAAATTCCGCGGAAACGGTTGGGCGGAAGGACACGTAGTCACCTCCAAAGTTCGAGAATTCAGCCAAGGAAAAAAATAAGCCAAACCGCGTAGAGATCGGACTGTAAGTTCCAGAGTTGTAAATTCCGCGGAAACGGTTGGGCGGAAGGACACGTAGTCACCGCCAAAGTTCGAGAATTCAGCCAAGGAAAAAAATAAGCCAAACCGCGTAGAGATCGGACTGTAAGTTCGAGAGTTGTAAATTCCGCGGAAACGGTTGGGCGGAAGGACACGTAGTCACCGCCAAAGTTCGAGAATTCAGCCAAGGAAAAAAATAAGCCAAACCGCGTAGAGATCGGACTGTAAGTTCCAGAGTTGTAAATTCCGCGGAAACGGTTGGGCGGAAGGACACGCAGTCACCGCCAAAGTTCGAGAATTCAGCCAAGGAAAAAAATAAGCCAAACCGCGTAGAGATCGGACTGTAAGTTCCAGAGTTGTAAATTCCGCGGAAACGGTGGGGCGGAAGGACACGTTGTCACCGCCAAAGTTCGAGAATTCAGCCAAGGAAAAAAATAAGCCAAACCGCGTAGAGATCGGACTGTAAGTTCCAGAGTTGTAAATTCCGCGGAAACGGTTGGGCGGAAGGACACGTAGTCACCGCCAAAGTTCGAGAATTCAGCCAAGGAAAAAAATAAGCCAAACCGCGTAGAGATCGGACTGTAAGTTCCAGTGTTGTAAATTCCGCGGAAACGGTTGGGCGGAAGGACACGTAGTCACCGCCAAAGTTCAAGAATTCAGCCAAGGAAAAAAATAAGCCAAACCGCGTAGAGATCGGACTGTAATTTCCAGAGTTGTAAATTCCGCGGAAACGGTTGGGCGGAAGGACACGTAGTCACCGCCAAAGTTCGAGAATTCAGCCAAGGAAAAAATTAAGTCAAACCGCGTAGAGATCGGACTGTAAGTTCCAGAATTGTAAATTCCGCGGAAACGGTGGGGAGGAAGGACACGTAGTCACCGCCAAAGTTCGAGAATTCAGCCAAGGAAAAAAATAAGCCAAACCGCGTAGAGATCGGACTGTAAGTACCAGAGTTGTAAATTCCGAGGAAACGGTTGGGCGGAAGGACACGTAGTCACCGCCAAAGTTCGAGAATTCAGCCAAAGAAAAAAATAAGGCAAACCGCGTAGAGATCGGACTGTAAGTTCCAGAGTTGTAAATTCCGCGGAAACGGTTGGGCGGAAGGACACGCAGTCACCGCCAAAGTTCGAGAATTCAGCCAAGGAAAAAAATAAGCCAAACCGCGTAGAGATCGGACTGTAAGTTCCAGAGTTGTAAATTCCGCGGAAACGGTTGGGCGGAAGGACACGTAGTCACCGCCAAAGTTCGAGAATTCAGCCAAGGAAAAAAATAAGCCAAACCGCGTAGAGATCGGACTGTAAGTTCCAGAGTTGTAAATTCCGCGGAAACGGTTGGGCGGAAGAACACGTAGTCACCGCCAAAGTTCGAGAATTCAGCCAAGGAAAAAAATAAGCCAAACCGCGTAGAGATCGGACTGTAAGTTCCAGAGTTGTAAATTCCGCGGAAACGGTTGGGCGGAAGGACACGCAGTCACCGCCAAAGTTCGAGAATTCAGCCAAGGAAAAAAATAAGCCAAACCGCGTAGAGATCGGACTGTAAGTTCCAGAGTTGTAAATTCCGCGGAAACGGTTGGGCGGAAGGACACGTAGTCACCGCCAAAGTTCGAGAATTCAGCCAAGGAAAAAAATAAGCCAAACCGCGTAGAGATCGGACTGTAAGTTCCAGAGTTGTAAATTCTGCGGAAACGGTTGGGCGGAAGGACACGTAGTCACCGCCAAAGTTCGAGAATTCAGCCAAGGAAAAAAATAAGCCAAACCGCGTAGAGATCGGACTGTAAGTTCCAGAGTTGTAAATTCCGCGGAAACGGTTGGGCGGAAGGACACGTAGTCACCGCCAAAGTTCGAGAATTCAGCCAAGGAAAAAAATAAGCCAAACCACGTAGAGATCGGACTGTAAGTTCCAGAGTTGTAAATTCCGCGGAAACGGTTGGGCGGAAGGACACGTAGTCACCGCCAAAGTTCGAGAATTCAGCCAAGGAAAAAAATAAGCCAAACCGCGTAGAGATCGGATGTAAGTTCCAGAATTGTAAATTCCGCGGAAACGGTGGGGCGGAAGGACACGTAGTCACCGCCAAAGTTCGAGAATTCAGCCAAGGAAAAAAATAAGCCAAACCGCGTAGAGATCGGACTGTAAGTTCCAGAGTTGTAAATTCCGCGGAAACGGTTGGGCGGAAGGACACGCAGTTACCGCCAAAGTTCGAGAATTCAGACAAGGAAAAAAATAAGCCAAACCGCGTAGAGATCGGACTGTAAGTTCCAGAGTTGTAAATTCCGCGGAAACGGTGGGGCGAAAGACACGTTGTCACCGCCAAAGTTCGAGAATTCAGCCAAGGAAAAAAATAAGCCAAACCGCGTAGAGATCGGACTGTAAGTTCCAGAGTTGTAAATTCCGCGGAAACGGTTGGGCGGAAGGACACGTAGTCACCGCCAAAGTTCGAGAATTCAGCCAAAGAAAAAAATAAGCCAAACCGCGTAGAGATCGGACTGTAAGTTCCAGTGTTGTAAATTCCGCGGAAACGGTTGGGCGGAAGGACACGTAGTCACCGCCAAAGTTCAAGAATTCAGCCAAGGAAAAAAATAAGCCAAACCGCGTAGAGATCGGACTGTAATTTCCAGAGTTGTAAATTCCGCGGAAACGGTTGGGCGGAAGGACACGTAGTCACCGCCAAAGTTCGAGAATTCAGCCAAGGAAAAAATTAAGTCAAACCGCGTAGAGATCGGACTGTAAGTTCCAGAATTGTAAATTCCGCGGAAACGGTGGGGAGGAAGGACACGTAGTCACCGCCAAAGTTCGAGAATTCAGCCAAGGAAAAAAATAAGCCAAACCGCGTAGAGATCGGACTGTAAGTTCCAGAGTTGTAAATTCCGCGGAAACGGTTGGGCGGAAGGACACGTAGTCACCGCCAAAGTTCGAGAATTCAGCCAAGGAAAAAAATAAGCCAAACCGCGTAGAGATCGGACTGTAAGTTCCAGAGTTGTAAATTCCGCGGAAACGGTGGGGCGGAAGGACACGTTGTCACCGCCAAAGTTCGAGAATTCAGCCAAGGAAAAAAATAAGCCAAACCGCGTAGAGATCGGACTGTAAGTTCCAGAGTTGTAAATTCCGCGGAAACGGTTGGGCGGAAGGACACGTAGTCACCGCCAAAGTTCGAGAATTCAGCCAAGGAAAAAAATAAGCCAAACCGCGTAGAGATCGGACTGTAAGTTCCAGTGTTGTAAATTCCGCGGAAACGGTTGGGCGGAAGGACACGTAGTCACCGCCAAAGTTCAAGAATTCAGCCAAGGAAAAAAATAAGCCAAACCGCGTAGAGATCGGACTGTAATTTCCAGAGTTGTAAATTCCGCGGAAACGGTTGGGCGGAAGGACACGTAGTCACCGCCAAAGTTCAAGAATTCAGCCAAGGAAAAAATTAAGTCAAACCGCGTAGAGATCGGACTGTAAGTTCCAGAATTGTAAATTCCGCGGAAACGGTGGGGAGGAAGGACACGTAGTCATCGCCAAAGTTCGAGAATTCAGCCAAGGAAAAAAATAAGCCAAACCGCGTAGAGATCGGACTGTAATTTCCAGAGTTGTAAATTCCGCGGAAACGGTTGGGCGGAAGGACACGTAGTCACCGCCAAAGTTCGAGAATTCAGCCAAGGAAAAAATTAAGTCAAACCGCGTAGAGATCGGACTGTAAGTTCCAGAATTGTAAATTCCGCGGAAACGGTGGGGAGGAAGGACACGTAGTCACCGCCAAAGTTCGAGAATTCAGCCAAGGAAAAAAATAAGCCAAACCGCGTAGAGATCGGACTGTAAGTACCAGAGTTGTAAATTCCGAGGAAACGGTTGGGCGGAAGGACACGTAGTCACCGCCAAAGTTCGAGAATTCAGCCAAAGAAAAAAATAAGGCAAACCGCGTAGAGATCGGACTGTAAGTTCCAGAGTTGTAAATTCCGCGGAAACGGTTGGGCGGAAGGACACGTAGTCACCGCCAAAGTTCGAGAATTCAGCCAAGGAAAAAAATAAGCCAAACCGCGTAGAGATCGGACTGTAAGTTCCAGAATTGTAAATTCCGCGGAAACGGTGGGGAGGAAGGACACGTAGTCACCGCGCCAAAGTTCGAGAATTCAGCCAAGGAAAAAAATAAGCCAAACCGCGTAGAGATCGGACTGTAAGTTCCAGAGTTGTAAATTCCGCGGAAACGGTTGGGCGGAAGGACACGTAGTCACCGCCAAAGTTCGAGAATTCAGCCAAGGAAAAAAATAAGCCAAACCGCGTAGAGATCGGACTGTAAGTTCCAGAGTTGTAAATTCCGCGGAAACGGTTGGGCGGAAGGACACGTAGTCACCGCCAAAGTTCGAGAATTCAGCCAAGGAAAAAAATAAGCCAAACCGCGTAGAGATCGGACTGTAAGTTCCAGAGTTGTAAATTCCGCGGAAACGGTTGGGCGGAAGGACACGTAGTCACCGCCAAAGTTCGAGAATTCAGCCAAGGAAAAAAATAAGCCAAACCGCGTAGAGATCGGACTGTAAGTTCCAGAGTTGTAAATTCCGCGGAAACGGTGGGGCGGAAGGACACGTTGTCACCGCCAAAGTTCGAGAATTCAGCCAAGGAAAAAAATAAGCCAAACCGCGTAGAGATCGGACTGTAAGTTCCAGAGTTGTAAATTCCGCGGAAACGGTTGGGCGGAAGGACACGTAGTCACCGCCAAAGTTCGAGAATTCAGCCAAGGAAAAAAATAAGCCAAACCGCGTAGAGATCGGACTGTAAGTTCCAGTGTTGTAAATTCCGCGGAAACGGTTGGGCGGAAGGACACGTAGTCACCGCCAAAGTTCAAGAATTCAGCCAAGGAAAAAAATAAGCCAAACCGCGTAGAGATCGGACTGTAATTTCCAGAGTTGTAAATTCCGCGGAAACGGTTGGGCGGAAGGACACGTAGTCACCGCCAAAGTTCGAGAATTCAGCCAAGGAAAAAAATAAGCCAAACCGCGTAGAGATCGGACTGTAAGTTCCAGAGTTGTAAATTCCGCGGAAACGGTTGGGCGGAAGGACACGTAGTCACCGCCAAAGTTCGAGAATTCAGCCAAGGAAAAAAATAAGCCAAACCGCGTAGAGATCGGACTGTAAGTTCCAGAGTTGTAAATTCCGCGGAAACGGTTGGGCGGAAGGACACGTAGTCACCGCCAAAGTTCGAGAATTCAGCCAAGGAAAAAAATAAGCCAAACCACGTAGAGATCGGACTGTAAGTTCCAGAGTTGTAAATTCCGCGGAAACGGTTGGGCGGAAGGACACGTAGTCACCGCCAAAGTTCGAGAATTCAGCCAAGGAAAAAAATAAGCCAAACCGCGTAGAGATCGGATGTAAGTTCCAGAATTGTAAATTCCGCGGAAACGGTGGGGCGGAAGGACACGTAGTCACCGCCAAAGTTCGAGAATTCAGCCAAGGAAAAAAATAAGCCAAACCGCGTAGAGATCGGACTGTAAGTACCAGAGTTGTAAATTCCGCGGAAACGGTTGGGCGGAAGGACACGTAGTCACCGCCAAAAATCGAGAATTCAGCCAAGGAAAAAAATAAGCCAAACCGCGTAGAGATCGGATGTAAGTTCCAGAATTGTAAATTCCGCGGAAACGGTGGGGCGGAAGGACACGTAGTCACCGCCAAAGTTCGAGAATTCAGCCAAGGAAAAAAATAAGCCAAACCACGTAGAGATCGGACTGCAAGTTCCAGAGTTGTAGATTCCGCGGAAACGGTTGGGAGGAAGGACACGTAGTCACCGCCAAAGTTCGAGAATTCAGCCAAGGAAAAAAATAAGCCAAACCGCGTAGAGATCGGACTGTAAGTACCAGAGTTGTAAATTCCGAGGAAACGGTTGGGCGGAAGGACACGTAGTCACCGCCAAAGTTCGAGAATTCAGCCAAGGAAAAAAATAAGCCAAACCGCGTAGAGATCGGTCTGTAAGTTCCAGAGTTGTAAATTCCGAGGAAACGGTTGGGCGGAAGGACACGTAGTCACCGCCAAAGTTCGAGAATTCAGCCAAGGAAAAAAATAAGCCAAACCACGTAGAGATCGGACTGTAAGTTCCAGAGTTGTAAATTCCGCGGAAACGGTTGGGCGGAAGGACACGTAGTCACCGCCAAAGTTCGAGAATTCAGCCAAGGAAAAAAATAAGCCAAACCGCGTAGAGATCGGATGTAAGTTCCAGAATTGTAAATTCCGCGGAAACGGTGGGGCGGAAGGACACGTAGTCACCGCCAAAGTTCGAGAATTCAGCCAAGGAAAAAAATAAGCCAAACCGCGAAGAGATCGGACTGTAAGTACCAGATTTGTAAATTCCGAGGAAACGGTTGGGCGGAAGGACACGTAGTCACCGCCAAAGTTCGAGAATTCAGCCAAGGAAAAAAATAAGCCAAACCGCGTAGAGATCGGTCTGTAAATTCCAGAGTTGTAAATTCCGCGGAAACGGTTGGGCGGAAGGACACGTAGTCACCGCCAAAGTTCGAGAATTCAGCCAAGGAAAAAAATAAGCCAAACCACGTAGAGATCGGACTGTAAGTACCAGAGTTGTAAATTCCGCGGAAACGGTTGGGCGGAAGGACACGTAGTCACCGCCAAAGTTCGAGAATTCAGCCAAGGAAAAAAATAAGCCAAACCGCGTAGAGATCGGATGTAAGTTCCAGAATTGTAAATTCCGCGGAAACGGTGGGGCGGAAGGACACGTAGTCACCGCCAAAGTTCGAAAATTCAGCCAAGGAAAAAAATAAGCCAAACCGCGAAGAGATCGGACTGTAAGTACCAGAGTTGTAAATTCCGAGGAAACGGTTGGGCGGAAGGACACGTAGTCACCGCCAAAGTTCGAGAATTCAGCCAAGGAAAAAAATAAGCCAAACCGCGTAGAGATAGGTCTGTAAGTTCCAGAGTTGTAAATTCCGAGGAAACGGTTGGGCGGAAGGACACGTAGTCACCGCCAAAGTTCGAGAATTCAGCCAAGGAAAAAAATAAGCCAAACCACGTAGAGATCGGACTGTAAGTTCCAGAGTTGTAAATTCCGCGGAAACGGTTGGGCGGAAGGACACGTAGTCACCGCCAAAGTTCGAGAATTCAGCCAAGGAAAAAAATAAGCCAAACCGCGTAGAGATCGGACTGTAAGTTCCAGAGTTGTAAATTCCGCGGAAACGGTTGGGCGGAAGGACACGTAGTCACCGCCAAAGTTCGAGAATTCAGCCAAGGAAAAAAATAAGCCAAACCGCGTAGAGATCGGACTGTAAGTTCCAGAGTTGTAGATTCCGCGGAAACGGTTGGGAGGAAGGACACGTAGTCACCGCCAAAGTTCGAGAATTCAGCCAAGGAAAAAAATAAGCCAAACCGCGTAGAGATCGGACTGTAAGTACCAGAGTTGTAAATTCCGAGGAAACGGTTGGGCGGAAGGACACGTAGTCACCGCCAAAGTTCGAGAATTCAGCCAAGGAAAAAAATAAGCCAAACCGCGTAGAGATCGGTCTGTAAGTTCCAGAGTTGTAAATTCCGAGGAAACGGTTGGGCGGAAGGACACGTAGTCACCGCCAAAGTTCGAGAATTCAGCCAAGGAAAAAAATAAGCCAAACCACGTAGAGATCGGACTGTAAGTTCCAGAGTTGTAAATTCCGCGGAAACGGTTGGGCGGAAGGACACGTAGTCACCGCCAAAGTTCGAGAATTCAGCCAAGGAAAAAAATAAGCCAAACCGCGTAGAGATCGGACTGTAAGTTCCAGAGTTGTAAATTCCGCGGAAACGGTTGGGCGGAAGGACACGTAGTCACCGCCAAAGTTCGAGAATTCAGCCAAGGAAAAAAATAAGCCAAACCGCGTAGAGATCGGACTGTAAGTTCCAGAGTTGTAAATTCCGCGGAAACGGTTGGGCGGAAGGACACGTAGTCACCGCCAAAGTTCGAGAATTCAGCCAAGGAAAAAAATAAGCCAAACCGCGTAGAGATCGGACTGTAAGTTCCAGAGTTGTAAATTCCGCGGAAACGGTTGGGCGGAAGGACACGTAGTCACCGCCAAAGTTCGAGAATTCAGCCAAGGAAAAAAATAAGCCAAACCGCGTAGAGATCGGACTGTAAGTTCCAGAGTTGTAAATTCCGCGGAAACGGTTGGGCGGAAGGACACGTAGTCACCGCCAAAGTTCGAGAATTCAGCCAAGGAAAAAAATAAGCCAAACCACGTAGAGATCGGACTATAAGTTCCAGAGTTGTAAATTCCGCGGAAACGGTTGGGCGGAAGGACACGTAGTCACTGCCAAAGTTCGAGAATTCAGCCAAGGAAAAAAATAAGCCAAACCGCGTAGAGATCGGACTGTAAGTTCCAGAGTTGTAAATTCCGCGGAAACGGTTGGGCGGAAGGACACGTAGTCACCTCCAAAGTTCGAGAATTCAGCCAAGGAAAAAAATAAGCCAAACCGCGTAGAGATCGGACTGTAAGTTCCAGAGTTGTAAATTCCGCGGAAACGGTTGGGCGGAAGGACACGTAGTCACCGCCAAAGTTCGAGAATTCAGCCAAGGAAAAAAATAAGCCAAACCGCGTAGAGATCGGACTGTAAGTTCCAGAGTTGTAAATTCCGCGGAAACGGTTGGGCGGAAGGACACGTAGTCACCGCCAAAGTTCGAGAATTCAGCCAAGGAAAAAAATAAGCCAAACCGCGTAGAGATCGGACTGTAAGTTCCAGAGTTGTAGATTCCGCGGAAACGGTTGGGAGGAAGGACACGTAGTCACCGCCAAAGTTCGAGAATTCAGCCAAGGAAAAAAATAAGCCAAACCGCGTAGAGATCGGACTGTAAGTACCAGAGTTGTAAATTCCGAGGAAACGGTTGGGCGGAAGGACACGTAGTCACCGCCAAAGTTCGAGAATTCAGCCAAGGAAAAAAATAAGCCAAACCGCGTAGAGATCGGTCTGTAAGTTCCAGAGTTGTAAATTCCGAGGAAACGGTTGGGCGGAAGGACACGTAGTCACCGCCAAAGTTCGAGAATTCAGCCAAGGAAAAAAATAAGCCAAACCACGTAGAGATCGGACTGTAAGTTCCAGAGTTGTAAATTCCGCGGAAACGGTTGGGCGGAAGGACACGTAGTCACCGCCAAAGTTCGAGAATTCAGCCAAGGAAAAAAATAAGCCAAACCGCGTAGAGATCGGATGTAAGTTCCAGAATTGTAAATTCCGCGGAAACGGTGGGGCGGAAGGACACGTAGTCACCGCCAAAGTTCGAGAATTCAGCCAAGGAAAAAAATAAGCCAAACCGCGAAGAGATCGGACTGTAAGTACCAGATTTGTAAATTCCGAGGAAACGGTTGGGCGGAAGGACACGTAGTCACCGCCAAAGTTCGAGAATTCAGCCAAGGAAAAAAATAAGCCAAACCGCGTAGAGATCGGTCTGTAAATTCCAGAGTTGTAAATTCCGAGGAAACGGTTGGGCGGAAGGACACGTAGTCACCGCCAAAGTTCGAGAATTCAGCCAAGGAAAAAAATAAGCCAAACCACGTAGAGATCGGACTGTAAGTACCAGAGTTGTAAATTCCGCGGAAACGGTTGGGCGGAAGGACACGTAGTCACCGCCAAAGTTCGAGAATTCAGCCAAGGAAAAAAATAAGCCAAACCGCGTAGAGATCGGATGTAAGTTCCAGAATTGTAAATTCCGCGGAAACGGTGGGGCGGAAGGACACGTAGTCACCGCCAAAGTTCGAAAATTCAGCCAAGGAAAAAAATAAGCCAAACCGCGAAGAGATCGGACTGTAAGTACCAGAGTTGTAAATTCCGAGGAAACGGTTGGGCGGAAGGACACGTAGTCACCGCCAAAGTTCGAGAATTCAGCCAAGGAAAAAAATAAGCCAAACCGCGTAGAGATAGGTCTGTAAGTTCCAGAGTTGTAAATTCCGAGGAAACGGTTGGGCGGAAGGACACGTAGTCACCGCCAAAGTTCGAGAATTCAGCCAAGGAAAAAAATAAGCCAAACCACGTAGAGATCGGACTGTAAGTTCCAGAGTTGTAAATTCCGCGGAAACGGTTGGGCGGAAGGACACGTAGTCACCGCCAAAGTTCGAGAATTCAGCCAAGGAAAAAAATAAGCCAAACCGCGTAGAGATCGGACTGTAAGTTCCAGAGTTGTAAATTCCGCGGAAACGGTTGGGCGGAAGGACACGTAGTCACCGCCAAAGTTCGAGAATTCAGCCAAGGAAAAAAATAAGCCAAACCGCGTAGAGATCGGACTGTAAGTTCCAGAGTTGTAGATTCCGCGGAAACGGTTGGGAGGAAGGACACGTAGTCACCGCCAAAGTTCGAGAATTCAGCCAAGGAAAAAAATAAGCCAAACCGCGTAGAGATCGGACTGTAAGTACCAGAGTTGTAAATTCCGAGGAAACGGTTGGGCGGAAGGACACGTAGTCACCGCCAAAGTTCGAGAATTCAGCCAAGGAAAAAAATAAGCCAAACCGCGTAGAGATCGGTCTGTAAGTTCCAGAGTTGTAAATTCCGAGGAAACGGTTGGGCGGAAGGACACGTAGTCACCGCCAAAGTTCGAGAATTCAGCCAAGGAAAAAAATAAGCCAAACCACGTAGAGATCGGACTGTAAGTTCCAGAGTTGTAAATTCCGCGGAAACGGTTGGGCGGAAGGACACGTAGTCACCGCCAAAGTTCGAGAATTCAGCCAAGGAAAAAAATAAGCCAAACCGCGTAGAGATCGGACTGTAAGTTCCAGAGTTGTAAATTCCGCGGAAACGGTTGGGCGGAAGGACACGTAGTCACCGCCAAAGTTCGAGAATTCAGCCAAGGAAAAAAATAAGCCAAACCGCGTAGAGATCGGACTGTAAGTTCCAGAGTTGTAAATTCCGCGGAAACGGTTGGGCGGAAGGACACGTAGTCACCGCCAAAGTTCGAGAATTCAGCCAAGGAAAAAAATAAGCCAAACCGCGTAGAGATCGGACTGTAAGTTCCAGAGTTGTAAATTCCGCGGAAACGGTTGGGCGGAAGGACACGTAGTCACCGCCAAAGTTCGAGAATTCAGCCAAGGAAAAAAATAAGCCAAACCGCGTAGAGATCGGACTGTAAGTTCCAGAGTTGTAAATTCCGCGGAAACGGTTGGGCGGAAGGACACGTAGTCACCGCCAAAGTTCGAGAATTCAGCCAAGGAAAAAAATAAGCCAAACCACGTAGAGATCGGACTATAAGTTCCAGAGTTGTAAATTCCGCGGAAACGGTTGGGCGGAAGGACACGTAGTCACTGCCAAAGTTCGAGAATTCAGCCAAGGAAAAAAATAAGCCAAACCGCGTAGAGATCGGACTGTAAGTTCCAGAGTTGTAAATTCCGCGGAAACGGTTGGGCGGAAGGACACGTAGTCACCTCCAAAGTTCGAGAATTCAGCCAAGGAAAAAAATAAGCCAAACCGCGTAGAGATCGGACTGTAAGTTCCAGAGTTGTAAATTCCGCGGAAACGGTTGGGCGGAAGGACACGTAGTCACCGCCAAAGTTCGAGAATTCAGCCAAGGAAAAAAATAAGCCAAACCGCGTAGAGATCGGACTGTAAGTTCCAGAGTTGTAAATTCCGCGGAAACGGTTGGGCGGAAGGACACGTAGTCACCGCCAAAGTTCGAGAATTCAGCCAAGGAAAAAAATAAGCCAAACCGCGTAGAGATCGGACTGTAAGTTCCAGAGTTGTAGATTCCGCGGAAACGGTTGGGAGGAAGGACACGTAGTCACCGCCAAAGTTCGAGAATTCAGCCAAGGAAAAAAATAAGCCAAACCGCGTAGAGATCGGACTGTAAGTACCAGAGTTGTAAATTCCGAGGAAACGGTTGGGCGGAAGGACACGTAGTCACCGCCAAAGTTCGAGAATTCAGCCAAGGAAAAAAATAAGCCAAACCGCGTAGAGATCGGTCTGTAAGTTCCAGAGTTGTAAATTCCGAGGAAACGGTTGGGCGGAAGGACACGTAGTCACCGCCAAAGTTCGAGAATTCAGCCAAGGAAAAAAATAAGCCAAACCACGTAGAGATCGGACTGTAAGTTCCAGAGTTGTAAATTCCGCGGAAACGGTTGGGCGGAAGGACACGTAGTCACCGCCAAAGTTCGAGAATTCAGCCAAGGAAAAAAATAAGCCAAACCGCGTAGAGATCGGACTGTAAGTTCCAGAGTTGTAAATTCCGCGGAAACGGTTGGGCGGAAGGACACGTAGTCACCGCCAAAGTTCGAGAATTCAGCCAAGGAAAAAAATAAGCCAAACCGCGTAGAGATCGGACTGTAAGTTCCAGAGTTGTAAATTCCGCGGAAACGGTTGGGCGGAAGGACACGTAGTCACCGCCAAAGTTCGAGAATTCAGCCAAGGAAAAAAATAAGCCAAACCGCGTAGAGATCGGACTGTAAGTTCCAGAGTTGTAAATTCCGCGGAAACGGTTGGGCGGAAGGACACGTAGTCACCGCCAAAGTTCGAGAATTCAGCCAAGGAAAAAAATAAGCCAAACCGCGTAGAGATCGGACTGTAAGTTCCAGAGTTGTAAATTCCGCGGAAACGGTTGGGCGGAAGGACACGTAGTCACCGCCAAAGTTCGAGAATTCAGCCAAGGAAAAAAATAAGCCAAACCACGTAGAGATCGGACTATAAGTTCCAGAGTTGTAAATTCCGCGGAAACGGTTGGGCGGAAGGACACGTAGTCACTGCCAAAGTTCGAGAATTCAGCCAAGGAAAAAAATAAGCCAAACCGCGTAGAGATCGGACTGTAAGTTCCAGAGTTGTAAATTCCGCGGAAACGGTTGGGCGGAAGGACACGTAGTCACCTCCAAAGTTCGAGAATTCAGCCAAGGAAAAAAATAAGCCAAACCGCGTAGAGATCGGACTGTAAGTTCCAGAGTTGTAAATTCCGCGGAAACGGTTGGGCGGAAGGACACGTAGTCACCGCCAAAGTTCGAGAATTCAGCCAAGGAAAAAAATAAGCCAAACCGCGTAGAGATCGGACTGTAAGTTCGAGAGTTGTAAATTCCGCGGAAACGGTTGGGCGGAAGGACACGTAGTCACCGCCAAAGTTCGAGAATTCAGCCAAGGAAAAAAATAAGCCAAACCGCGTAGAGATCGGACTGTAAGTTCCAGAGTTGTAAATTCCGCGGAAACGGTTGGGCGGAAGGACACGCAGTCACCGCCAAAGTTCGAGAATTCAGCCAAGGAAAAAAATAAGCCAAACCGCGTAGAGATCGGACTGTAAGTTCCAGAGTTGTAAATTCCGCGGAAACGGTTGGGCGGAAGGACACGTAGTCACCGCCAAAGTTCAAGAATTCAGCCAAGGAAAAAAATAAGCCAAACCGCGTAGAGATCGGACTGTAATTTCCAGAGTTGTAAATTCCGCGGAAACGGTTGGGCGGAAGGACACGTAGTCACCGCCAAAGTTCGAGAATTCAGCCAAGGAAAAAATTAAGTCAAACCGCGTAGAGATCGGACTGTAAGTTCCAGAATTGTAAATTCCGCGGAAACGGTGGGGAGGAAGGACACGTAGTCACCGCCAAAGTTCGAGAATTCAGCCAAGGAAAAAAATAAGCCAAACCACGTAGAGATCGGACTATAAGTTCCAGAGTTGTAAATTCCGCGGAAACGGTATGGCGGAAGGACACGTAGTCACCGCCAAAGTTCGAGAATTCAGCCAAGGAAAAAAATAAGCCAAACCGCGTAGAGATCGGACTGTAAGTTCCAGAGTTGTAAATTCCGCGGAAACGGTTGGGCGGAAGGACACGTAGTCACCGCCAAAGTTCGAGAATTCAGCCAAGGAAAAAAATAAGCCAAACCACGTAGAGATCGGACTATAAGTTCCAGAGTTGTAAATTCCGCGGAAACGGTTGGGCGGAAGGACACGTAGTCACTGCCAAAGTTCGAGAATTCAGCCAAGGAAAAAAATAAGCCAAACCGCGTAGAGATCGGACTGTAAGTTCCAGAGTTGTAAATTCCGCGGAAACGGTTGGGCGGAAGGACACGTAGTCACCTCCAAAGTTCGAGAATTCAGCCAAGGAAAAAAATAAGCCAAACCGCGTGGAGATCGGACTGTAAGTTCCAGAGTTGTAAATTCCGCGGAAACGGTTGGGCGGAAGGACACGTAGTCACCGCCAAAGTTCGAGAATTCAGCCAAGGAAAAAAATAAGCCAAACCGCGTAGAGATCGGACTGTAAGTTCGAGAGTTGTAAATTCCGCGGAAACGGTTGGGCGGAAGGACACGTAGTCACCGCCAAAGTTCGAGAATTCAGCCAAGGAAAAAAATAAGCCAAACCGCGTAGAGATCGGACTGTAAGTTCCAGAGTTGTAAATTCCGCGGAAACGGTTGGGCGGAAGGACACGCAGTCACCGCCAAAGTTCGAGAATTCAGCCAAGGAAAAAAATAAGCCAAACCGCGTAGAGATCGGACTGTAAGTTCCAGAGTTGTAAATTCCGCGGAAACGGTGGGGCGGAAGGACACGTTGTCACCGCCAAAGTTCGAGAATTCAGCCAAGGAAAAAAATAAGCCAAACCGCGTAGAGATCGGACTGTAAGTTCCAGAGTTGTAAATTCCGCGGAAACGGTGGGGCGGAAGGACACGTTGTCACCGCCAAAGTTCGAGAATTCAGCCAAGGAAAAAAATAAGCCAAACCGCGTAGAGATCGGACTGTAAGTTCCAGAGTTGTAAATTCCGCGGAAACGGTTGGGCGGAAGGACACGTAGTCACCGCCAAAGTTCGAGAATTCAGCCAAGGAAAAAAATAAGCCAAACCGCGTAGAGATCGGACTGTAAGTTCCAGTGTTGTAAATTCCGCGGAAACGGTTGGGCGGAAGGACACGTAGTCACCGCCAAAGTTCAAGAATTCAGCCAAGGAAAAAAATAAGCCAAACCGCGTAGAGATCGGACTGTAATTTCCAGAGTTGTAAATTCCGCGGAAACGGTTGGGCGGAAGGACACGTAGTCACCGCCAAAGTTCGAGAATTCAGCCAAGGAAAAAATTAAGTCAAACCGCGTAGAGATCGGACTGTAAGTTCCAGAATTGTAAATTCCGCGGAAACGGTGGGGAGGAAGGACACGTAGTCACCGCCAAAGTTCGAGAATTCAGCCAAGGAAAAAAATAAGCCAAACCGCGTAGAGATCGGACTGTAAGTACCAGAGTTGTAAATTCCGAGGAAACGGTTGGGCGGAAGGACACGTAGTCACCGCCAAAGTTCGAGAATTCAGCCAAAGAAAAAAATAAGGCAAACCGCGTAGAGATCGGACTGTAAGTTCCAGAGTTGTAAATTCCGCGGAAACGGTTGGGCGGAAGGACACGCAGTCACCGCCAAAGTTCGAGAATTCAGCCAAGGAAAAAAATAAGCCAAACCGCGTAGAGATCGGACTGTAAGTTCCAGAGTTGTAAATTCCGCGGAAACGGTTGGGCGGAAGGACACGTAGTCACCGCCAAAGTTCGAGAATTCAGCCAAGGAAAAAAATAAGCCAAACCGCGTAGAGATCGGACTGTAAGTTCCAGAGTTGTAAATTCCGCGGAAACGGTTGGGCGGAAGGACACGTAGTCACCGCCAAAGTTCGAGAATTCAGCCAAGGAAAAAAATAAGCCAAACCACGTAGAGATCGGACTATAAGTTCCAGAGTTGTAAATTCCGCGGAAACGGTTGGGCGGAAGGACACGTAGTCACTGCCAAAGTTCGAGAATTCAGCCAAGGAAAAAAATAAGCCAAACCGCGTAGAGATCGGACTGTAAGTTCCAGAGTTGTAAATTCCGCGGAAACGGTTGGGCGGAAGGACACGTAGTCACCGCCAAAGTTCGAGAATTCAGCCAAGGAAAAAAATAAGCCAAACCGCGTAGAGATCGGATGTAAGTTCCAGAATTGTAAATTCCGCGGAAACGGTGGGGCGGAAGGACACGTAGTCACCGCCAAAGTTCGAGAATTCAGCCAAGGAAAAAAATAAGCCAAACCGCGTAGAGATCGGACTGTAAGTTCCAGAGTTGTAAATTCCGCGGAAACGGTTGGGCGGAAGGACACGCAGTTACCGCCAAAGTTCGAGAATTCAGCCAAGGAAAAAAATAAGCCAAACCGCGTAGAGATCGGACTGTAAGTTCGAGAGTTGTAAATTCCGCGGAAACGGTTGGGCGGAAGGACACGTAGTCACCGCCAAAGTTCGAGAATTCAGCCAAGGAAAAAAATAAGCCAAACCGCGTAGAGATCGGACTGTAAGTTCCAGAGTTGTAAATTCCGCGGAAACGGTTGGGCGGAAGGACACGCAGTCACCGCCAAAGTTCGAGAATTCAGCCAAGGAAAAAAATAAGCCAAACCGCGTAGAGATCGGACTGTAAGTTCCAGAGTTGTAAATTCCGCGGAAACGGTGGGGCGGAAGGACACGTTGTCACCGCCAAAGTTCGAGAATTCAGCCAAGGAAAAAAATAAGCCAAACCGCGTAGAGATCGGACTGTAAGTTCCAGAGTTGTAAATTCCGCGGAAACGGTTGGGCGGAAAGACACGTAGTCACCGCCAAAGTTCGAGAATTCAGCCAAGGAAAAAAATAAGCCAAACCGCGTAGAGATCGGACTGTAAGTTCCAGAGTTGTAAATTCCGCGGAAACGGTGGGGCGGAAGGACACGTTGTCACCGCCAAAGTTCGAGAATTCAGCCAAGGAAAAAAATAAGCCAAACCGCGTAGAGATCGGACTGTAAGTTCCAGAGTTGTAAATTCCGCGGAAACGGTTGGGCGGAAGGACACGTAGTCACCGCCAAAGTTCGAGAATTCAGCCAAGGAAAAAAATAAGCCAAACCGCGTAGAGATCGGACTGTAAGTTCCAGTGTTGTAAATTCCGCGGAAACGGTTGGGCGGAAGGACACGTAGTCACCGCCAAAGTTCAAGAATTCAGCCAAGGAAAAAAATAAGCCAAACCGCGTAGAGATCGGACTGTAATTTCCAGAGTTGTAAATTCCGCGGAAACGGTTGGGCGGAAGGACACGTAGTCACCGCCAAAGTTCGAGAATTCAGCCAAGGAAAAAATTAAGTCAAACCGCGTAGAGATCGGACTGTAAGTTCCAGAATTGTAAATTCCGCGGAAACGGTGGGGAGGAAGGACACGTAGTCACCGCCAAAGTTCGAGAATTCAGCCAAGGAAAAAAATAAGCCAAACCGCGTAGAGATCGGACTGTAAGTACCAGAGTTGTAAATTCCGAGGAAACGGTTGGGCGGAAGGACACGTAGTCACCGCCAAAGTTCGAGAATTCAGCCAAAGAAAAAAATAAGGCAAACCGCGTAGAGATCGGACTGTAAGTTCCAGAGTTGTAAATTCCGCGGAAACGGTTGGGCGGAAGGACACGCAGTCACCGCCAAAGTTCGAGAATTCAGCCAAGGAAAAAAATAAGCCAAACCGCGTAGAGATCGGACTGTAAGTTCCAGAGTTGTAAATTCCGCGGAAACGGTTGGGCGGAAGGACACGTAGTCACCGCCAAAGTTCGAGAATTCAGCCAAGGAAAAAAATAAGCCAAACCGCGTAGAGATCGGACTGTAAGTTCCAGAGTTGTAAATTCCGCGGAAACGGTTGGGCGGAAGAACACGTAGTCACCGCCAAAGTTCGAGAATTCAGCCAAGGAAAAAAATAAGCCAAACCGCGTAGAGATCGGACTGTAAGTTCCAGAGTTGTAAATTCCGCGGAAACGGTTGGGCGGAAGGACACGCAGTCACCGCCAAAGTTCGAGAATTCAGCCAAGGAAAAAAATAAGCCAAACCGCGTAGAGATCGGACTGTAAGTTCCAGAGTTGTAAATTCCGCGGAAACGGTTGGGCGGAAGGACACGTAGTCACCGCCAAAGTTCGAGAATTCAGCCAAGGAAAAAAATAAGCCAAACCGCGTAGAGATCGGACTGTAAGTTCCAGAGTTGTAAATTCTGCGGAAACGGTTGGGCGGAAGGACACGTAGTCACCGCCAAAGTTCGAGAATTCAGCCAAGGAAAAAAATAAGCCAAACCGCGTAGAGATCGGACTGTAAGTTCCAGAGTTGTAAATTCCGCGGAAACGGTTGGGCGGAAGGACACGTAGTCACCGCCAAAGTTCGAGAATTCAGCCAAGGAAAAAAATAAGCCAAACCACGTAGAGATCGGACTGTAAGTTCCAGAGTTGTAAATTCCGCGGAAACGGTTGGGCGGAAGGACACGTAGTCACCGCCAAAGTTCGAGAATTCAGCCAAGGAAAAAAATAAGCCAAACCGCGTAGAGATCGGATGTAAGTTCCAGAATTGTAAATTCCGCGGAAACGGTGGGGCGGAAGGACACGTAGTCACCGCCAAAGTTCGAGAATTCAGCCAAGGAAAAAAATAAGCCAAACCGCGTAGAGATCGGACTGTAAGTTCCAGAGTTGTAAATTCCGCGGAAACGGTTGGGCGGAAGGACACGCAGTTACCGCCAAAGTTCGAGAATTCAGACAAGGAAAAAAATAAGCCAAACCGCGTAGAGATCGGACTGTAAGTTCCAGAGTTGTAAATTCCGCGGAAACGGTGGGGCGAAAGACACGTTGTCACCGCCAAAGTTCGAGAATTCAGCCAAGGAAAAAAATAAGCCAAACCGCGTAGAGATCGGACTGTAAGTTCCAGAGTTGTAAATTCCGCGGAAACGGTTGGGCGGAAGGACACGTAGTCACCGCCAAAGTTCGAGAATTCAGCCAAAGAAAAAAATAAGCCAAACCGCGTAGAGATCGGACTGTAAGTTCCAGTGTTGTAAATTCCGCGGAAACGGTTGGGCGGAAGGACACGTAGTCACCGCCAAAGTTCAAGAATTCAGCCAAGGAAAAAAATAAGCCAAACCGCGTAGAGATCGGACTGTAATTTCCAGAGTTGTAAATTCCGCGGAAACGGTTGGGCGGAAGGACACGTAGTCACCGCCAAAGTTCGAGAATTCAGCCAAGGAAAAAATTAAGTCAAACCGCGTAGAGATCGGACTGTAAGTTCCAGAATTGTAAATTCCGCGGAAACGGTGGGGAGGAAGGACACGTAGTCACCGCCAAAGTTCGAGAATTCAGCCAAGGAAAAAAATAAGCCAAACCGCGTAGAGATCGGACTGTAAGTTCCAGAGTTGTAAATTCCGCGGAAACGGTTGGGCGGAAGGACACGTAGTCACCGCCAAAGTTCGAGAATTCAGCCAAGGAAAAAAATAAGCCAAACCGCGTAGAGATCGGACTGTAAGTTCCAGAGTTGTAAATTCCGCGGAAACGGTGGGGCGGAAGGACACGTTGTCACCGCCAAAGTTCGAGAATTCAGCCAAGGAAAAAAATAAGCCAAACCGCGTAGAGATCGGACTGTAAGTTCCAGAGTTGTAAATTCCGCGGAAACGGTTGGGCGGAAGGACACGTAGTCACCGCCAAAGTTCGAGAATTCAGCCAAGGAAAAAAATAAGCCAAACCGCGTAGAGATCGGACTGTAAGTTCCAGTGTTGTAAATTCCGCGGAAACGGTTGGGCGGAAGGACACGTAGTCACCGCCAAAGTTCAAGAATTCAGCCAAGGAAAAAAATAAGCCAAACCGCGTAGAGATCGGACTGTAATTTCCAGAGTTGTAAATTCCGCGGAAACGGTTGGGCGGAAGGACACGTAGTCACCGCCAAAGTTCAAGAATTCAGCCAAGGAAAAAATTAAGTCAAACCGCGTAGAGATCGGACTGTAAGTTCCAGAATTGTAAATTCCGCGGAAACGGTGGGGAGGAAGGACACGTAGTCACCGCCAAAGTTCGAGAATTCAGCCAAAGAAAAAAATAAGGCAAACCGCGTAGAGATCGGACTGTAAGTTCCAGAGTTGTAAATTCCGCGGAAACGGTTGGGCGGAAGGACACGCAGTCACCGCCAAAGTTCGAGAATTCAGCCAAGGAAAAAAATAAGCCAAACCGCGTAGAGATCGGACTGTAAGTTCCAGAGTTGTAAATTCCGCGGAAACGGTTGGGCGGAAGGACACGTAGTCACCGCCAAAGTTCAAGAATTCAGCCAAGGAAAAAATTAAGTCAAACCGCGTAGAGATCGGACTGTAAGTTCCAGAATTGTAAATTCCGCGGAAACGGTGGGGAGGAAGGACACGTAGTCACCGCCAAAGTTCGAGAATTCAGCCAAAGAAAAAAATAAGGCAAACCGCGTAGAGATCGGACTGTAAGTTCCAGAGTTGTAAATTCCGCGGAAACGGTTGGGCGGAAGGACACGCAGTCACCGCCAAAGTTCGAGAATTCAGCCAAGGAAAAAAATAAGCCAAACCGCGTAGAGATCGGACTGTAAGTTCCAGTGTTGTAAATTCCGCGGAAACGGTTGGGCGGAAGGACACGTAGTCACCGCCAAAGTTCAAGAATTCAGCCAAGGAAAAAAATAAGCCAAACCGCGTAGAGATCGGACTGTAATTTCCAGAGTTGTAAATTCCGCGGAAACGGTTGGGCGGAAGGACACGTAGTCACCGCCAAAGTTCGAGAATTCAGCCAAGGAAAAAAATAAGCCAAACCGCGTAGAGATCGGACTGTAAGTACCAGAGTTGTAAATTCCGAGGAAACGGTTGGGCGGAAGGACACGTAGTCACCGCCAAAGTTCGAGAATTCAGCCAAAGAAAAAAATAAGGCAAACCGCGTAGAGATCGGACTGTAAGTTCCAGAGTTGTAAATTCCGCGGAAACGGTTGGGCGGAAGGACACGCAGTCACCGCCAAAGTTCGAGAATTCAGCCAAGGAAAAAAATAAGCCAAACCGCGTAGAGATCGGACTGTAAGTTCCAGAGTTGTAAATTCCGCGGAAACGGTTGGGCGGAAGGACACGTAGTCACCGCCAAAGTTCGAGAATTCAGCCAAGGAAAAAAATAAGCCAAACCGCGTAGAGATCGGACTGTAAGTTCCAGAGTTGTAAATTCCGCGGAAACGGTTGGGCGGAAGGACACGTAGTCACCGCCAAAGTTCGAGAATTCAGCCAAGGAAAAAAATAAGCCAAACCGCGTAGAGATCGGACTGTAAGTTCCAGAGTTGTAAATTCCGCGGAAACGGTTGGGCGGAAGGACACGTAGTCACCGCCAAAGTTCGAGAATTCAGCCAAGGAAAAAAATAAGCCAAACCGCGTAGAGATCGGACTGTAAGTTCCAGAGTTGTAAATTCCGCGGAAACGGTGGGGCGGAAGGACACGTTGTCACCGCCAAAGTTCGAGAATTCAGCCAAGGAAAAAAATAAGCCAAACCGCGTAGAGATCGGACTGTAAGTTCCAGAGTTGTAAATTCCGCGGAAACGGTTGGGCGGAAGGACACGTAGTCACCGCCAAAGTTCGAGAATTCAGCCAAGGAAAAAAATAAGCCAAACCGCGTAGAGATCGGACTGTAAGTTCCAGTGTTGTAAATTCCGCGGAAACGGTTGGGCGGAAGGACACGTAGTCACCGCCAAAGTTCAAGAATTCAGCCAAGGAAAAAAATAAGCCAAACCGCGTAGAGATCGGACTGTAATTTCCAGAGTTGTAAATTCCGCGGAAACGGTTGGGCGGAAGGACACGTAGTCACCGCCAAAGTTCAAGAATTCAGCCAAGGAAAAAATTAAGTCAAACCGCGTAGAGATCGGACTGTAAGTTCCAGAATTGTAAATTCCGCGGAAACGGTGGGGAGGAAGGACACGTAGTCATCGCCAAAGTTCGAGAATTCAGCCAAGGAAAAAAATAAGCCAAACCGCGTAGAGATCGGACTGTAATTTCCAGAGTTGTAAATTCCGCGGAAACGGTTGGGCGGAAGGACACGTAGTCACCGCCAAAGTTCGAGAATTCAGCCAAGGAAAAAATTAAGTCAAACCGCGTAGAGATCGGACTGTAAGTTCCAGAATTGTAAATTCCGCGGAAACGGTGGGGAGGAAGGACACGTATTCACCGCCAAAGTTCGAGAATTCAGCCAAGGAAAAAAATAAGCCAAACCGCGTAGAGATCGGACTGTAAGTACCAGAGTTGTAAATTCCGAGGAAACGGTTGGGCGGAAGGACACGTAGTCACTGCCAAAGTTCGAGAATTCAGCCAAAGAAAAAAATAAGGCAAACCGCGTAGAGATCGGACTGTAAGTTCCAGAGTTGTAAATTCCGCGGAAACGGTTGGGCGGAAGGACACGCAGTCACCGCCAAAGTTCGAGAATTCAGCCAAGGAAAAAAATAAGCCAAACCGCGTAGAGATCGGACTGTAAGTTCCAGAGTTGTAAATTCCGCGGAAACGGTTGGGCGGAAGGACACGTAGTCACCGCCAAAGTTCGAGAATTCAGCCAAGGAAAAAAATAAGCCAAACCGCGTAGAGATCGGACTGTAAGTTCCAGAGTTGTAAATTCCGCGGAAACGGTTGGGCGGAAGGACACGTAGTCACCGCCAAAGTTCGAGAATTCAGCCAAGGAAAAAAATAAGCCAAACCGCGTAGAGATCGGACTGTAAGTTCCAGAGTTGTAAATTCCGCGGAAACGGTTGGGCGGAAAGACACGTAGTCACCGCCAAAGTTCGAGAATTCAGCCAAGGAAAAAAATAAGCCAAACCGCGTAGAGATCGGACTGTAAGTTCCAGAGTTGTAAATTCCGCGGAAACGGTTGGGCGGAAGGACACGTAGTCACCGCCAAAGTTCGAGAATTCAGCCAAGGAAAAAATTAAGTCAAACCGCGTAGAGATCGGACTGTAAGTTCCAGAATTGTAAATTCCGCGGAAACGGTGGGGAGGAAGGACACGTAGTCACCGCCAAAGTTCGAGAATTCAGCCAAGGAAAAAAATAAGCCAAACCGCGTAGAGATCGGACTGTAAGTACCAGAGTTGTAAATTCCGAGGAAACGGTTGGGCGGAAGGACACGTAGTCACCGCCAAAGTTCGAGAATTCAGCCAAAGAAAAAAATAAGGCAAACCGCGTAGAGATCGGACTGTAAGTTCCAGAGTTGTAAATTCCGCGGAAACGGTTGGGCGGAAGGACACGCAGTCACCGCCAAAGTTCGAGAATTCAGCCAAGGAAAAAAATAAGCCAAACCGCGTAGAGATCGGACTGTAAGTTCCAGAGTTGTAAATTCCGCGGAAACGGTTGGGCGGAAGGACACGTAGTCACCGCCAAAGTTCGAGAATTCAGCCAAGGAAAAAAATAAGCCAAACCGCGTAGAGATCGGACTGTAAGTTCCAGAGTTGTAAATTCCGCGGAAACGGTTGGGCGGAAGGACACGTAGTCACCGCCAAAGTTCGAGAATTCAGCCAAGGAAAAAAATAAGCCAAACCGCGTAGAGATCGGACTGTAAGTTCCAGAGTTGTAAATTCCGCGGAAACGGTTGGGCGGAAGGACACGTAGTCACCGCCAAAGTTCGAGAATTCAGCCAAGGAAAAAAATAAGCCAAACCGCGTAGAGATCGGACTGTAAGTTCCAGAGTTGTAAATTCCGCGGAAACGGTGGGGCGGAAGGACACGTTGTCACCGCCAAAGTTCGAGAATTCAGCCAAGGAAAAAAATAAGCCAAACCGCGTAGAGATCGGACTGTAAGTTCCAGAGTTGTAAATTCCGCGGAAACGGTTGGGCGGAAGGACACGTAGTCACCGCCAAAGTTCGAGAATTCAGCCAAGGAAAAAAATAAGCCAAACCGCGTAGAGATCGGACTGTAAGTTCCAGTGTTGTAAATTCCGCGGAAACGGTTGGGCGGAAGGACACGTAGTCACCGCCAAAGTTCGAGAATTCAGCCAAGGAAAAAAATAAGCCAAACCGCGTAGAGATCGGACTGTAATTTCCAGAGTTGTAAATTCCGCGGAAACGGTTGGGCGGAAGGACACGTAGTCACCGCCAAAGTTCAAGAATTCAGCCAAGGAAAAAATTAAGTCAAACCGCGTAGAGATCGGACTGTAAGTTCCAGAATTGTAAATTCCGCGGAAACGGTGGGGAGGAAGGACACGTAGTCATCGCCAAAGTTCGAGAATTCAGCCAAGGAAAAAAATAAGCCAAACCGCGTAGAGATCGGACTGTAATTTCCAGAGTTGTAAATTCCGCGGAAACGGTTGGGCGGAAGGACACGTAGTCACCGCCAAAGTTCGAGAATTCAGCCAAGGAAAAAATTAAGTCAAACCGCGTAGAGATCGGACTGTAAGTTCCAGAATTGTAAATTCCGCGGAAACGGTGGGGAGGAAGGACACGTAGTCACCGCCAAAGTTCGAGAATTCAGCCAAGGAAAAAAATAAGCCAAACCGCGTAGAGATCGGACTGTAAGTACCAGAGTTGTAAATTCCGAGGAAACGGTTGGGCGGAAGGACACGTAGTCACTGCCAAAGTTCGAGAATTCAGCCAAAGAAAAAAATAAGGCAAACCGCGTAGAGATCGGACTGTAAGTTCCAGAGTTGTAAATTCCGCGGAAACGGTTGGGCGGAAGGACACGCAGTCACCGCCAAAGTTCGAGAATTCAGCCAAGGAAAAAAATAAGCCAAACCGCGTAGAGATCGGACTGTAAGTTCCAGAGTTGTAAATTCCGCGGAAACGGTTGGGCGGAAGGACACGTAGTCACCGCCAAAGTTCGAGAATTCAGCCAAGGAAAAAAATAAGCCAAACCGCGTAGAGATCGGACTGTAAGTTCCAGAGTTGTAAATTCCGCGGAAACGGTTGGGCGGAAGGACACGTAGTCACCGCCAAAGTTCGAGAATTCAGCCAAGGAAAAAAATAAGCCAAACCGCGTAGAGATCGGACTGTAAGTTCCAGAGTTGTAAATTCCGCGGAAACGGTTGGGCGGAAAGACACGTAGTCACCGCCAAAGTTCGAGAATTCAGCCAAGGAAAAAAATAAGCCAAACCGCGTAGAGATCGGACTGTAAGTTCCAGAGTTGTAAATTCCGCGGAAACGGTGGGGCGGAAGGACACGTTGTCACCGCCAAAGTTCGAGAATTCAGCCAAGGAAAAAAATAAGCCAAACCGCGTAGAGATCGGACTGTAAGTTCCAGAGTTGTAAATTCCGCGGAAACGGTTGGGCGGAAGGACACGTAGTCACCGCCAAAGTTCGAGAATTCAGCCAAGGAAAAAAATAAGCCAAACCGCGTAGAGATCGGACTGTAAGTTCCAGTGTTGTAAATTCCGCGGAAACGGTTGGGCGGAAGGACACGTAGTCACCGCCAAAGTTCAAGAATTCAGCCAAGGAAAAAAATAAGCCAAACCGCGTAGAGATCGGACTGTAAGTTCCAGAGTTGTAAATTCCGCGGAAACGGTTGGGCGGAAGGACACGTAGTCACCGCCAAAGTTCGAGAATTCAGCCAAGGAAAAAAATAAGCCAAACCACGTAGAGATCGGACTGTAAGTTCCAGAGTTGTAAATTCCGCGGAAACGGTTGGGCGGAAGGACACGTAGTCACCGCCAAAGTTCGAGAATTCAGCCAAGGAAAAAAATAAGCCAAACCGCGTAGAGATCGGATGTAAGTTCCAGAATTGTAAATTCCGCGGAAACGGTGGGGCGGAAGGACACGTAGTCACCGCCAAAGTTCGTGAATTCAGCCAAGGAAAAAAATAAGCCAAACCGCGTAGAGATCGGACTGTAAGTTCCAGAGTTGTAAATTCCGCGGAAACGGTTGGGCGGAAGGACACGTAGTCACCGCCAAAGTTCGAGAATTCAGCCAAGGAAAAAAATAAGCCAAACCGCGTAGAGATCGGACTGTAAGTTCCAGAGTTGTAAATTCCGCGGAAACGGTGGGGCGGAAGGACACGTTGTCACCGCCAAAGTTCGAGAATTCAGCCAAGGAAAAAAATAAGCCAAACCGCGTAGAGATCGGACTGTAAGTTCCAGAGTTGTAAATTCCGCGGAAACGGTTGGGCGGAAGGACACGTAGTCACCGCCAAAGTTCGAGAATTCAGCCAAGGAAAAAAATAAGCCAAACCGCGTAGAGATCGGACTGTAAGTTCCAGTGTTGTAAATTCCGCGGAAACGGTTGGGCGGAAGGACACGTAGTCACCGCCAAAGTTCAAGAATTCAGCCAAGGAAAAAAATAAGCCAAACCGCGTAGAGATCGGACTGTAAGTTCCAGAGTTGTAAATTCCGCGGAAACGGTTGGGCGGAAGGACACGTAGTCACCGCCAAAGTTCGACAATTCAGCCAAGGAAAAAAATAAGCCAAACCACGTAGAGATCGGACTGTAAGTTCCAGAGTTGTAAATTCCGCGGAAACGGTTGGGCGGAAGGACACGTAGTCACCGCCAAAGTTCGAGAATTCAGCCAAGGAAAAAAATAAGCCAAACCGCGTAGAGATCGGATGTAAGTTCCAGAATTGTAAATTCCGCGGAAACGGTGGGGCGGAAGGACACGTAGTCACCGCCAAAGTTCGAGAATTCAGCCAAGGAAAAAAATAAGCCAAACCGCGTAGAGATCGGACTGTAAGTTCCAGAGTTGTAAATTCCGCGGAAACGGTTGGGCGGAAGGACACGCAGTTACCGCCAAAGTTCGAGAATTCAGCCAAGGAAAAAAATAAGCCAAACCGCGTAGAGATCGGACTGTAAGTTTCAGAGTTGTAAATTCCGCGGAAACGGTGGGGCGGAAGGACACGTTGTCACCGCCAAAGTTCGAGAATTCAGCCAAGGAAAAAAATAAGCCAAACCGCGTAGAGATCGGACTGTAAGTTCCAGAGTTGTAAATTCCGCGGAAACGGTTGGGCGGAAGGACACGTAGTCACCGCCAAAGTTCGAGAATTCAGCCAAGGAAAAAAATAAGCCAAACCGCGTAGAGATCGGACTGTAAGTTCCAGTGTTGTAAATTCCGCGGAAACGGTTGGGCGGAAGGACACGTAGTCACCGCCAAAGTTCAAGAATTCAGCCAAGGAAAAAAATAAGCCAAACCGCGTAGAGATCGGACTGTAATTTCCAGAGTTGTAAATTCCGCGGAAACGGTTGGGCGGAAGGACACGTAGTCACCGCCAAAGTTCGAGAATTCAGCCAAGGAAAAAATTAAGTCAAACCGCGTAGAGATCGGACTGTAAGTTCCAGAATTGTAAATTCCGCGGAAACGGTGGGGAGGAAGGACACGTAGTCACCGCCAAAGTTCGAGAATTCAGCCAAGGAAAAAAATAAGCCAAACCACGTAGAGATCGGACTATAAGTTCCAGAGTTGTAAATTCCGCGGAAACGGTATGGCGGAAGGACACGTAGTCACCGCCAAAGTTCGAGAATTCAGCCAAGGAAAAAAATAAGCCAAACCGCGTAGAGATCGGACTGTAAGTTCCAGAGTTGTAAATTCCGCGGAAACGGTTGGGCGGAAGGACACGTAGTCACCGCCAAAGTTCGAGAATTCAGCCAAGGAAAAAAATAAGCCAAACCACGTAGAGATCGGACTATAAGTTCCAGAGTTGTAAATTCCGCGGAAACAGTTGGGCGGAAGGACACGTAGTCACTGCCAAAGTTCGAGAATTCAGCCAAGGAAAAAAATAAGCCAAACCGCGTAGAGATCGGACTGTAAGTTCCAGAGTTGTAAATTCCGCGGAAACGGTTGGGCGGAAGGACACGTAGTCACCTCCAAAGTTCGAGAATTCAGCCAAGGAAAAAAATAAGCCAAACCGCGTAGAGATCGGACTGTAAGTTCCAGAGTTGTAAATTCCGCGGAAACGGTTGGGCGGAAGGACACGTAGTCACCGCCAAAGTTCGAGAATTCAGCCAAGGAAAAAAATAAGCCAAACCGCGTAGAGATCGGACTGTAAGTTCGAGAGTTGTAAATTCCGCGGAAACGGTTGGGCGGAAGGACACGTAGTCACCGCCAAAGTTCGAGAATTCAGCCAAGGAAAAAAATAAGCCAAACCGCGTAGAGATCGGACTGTAAGTTCCAGAGTTGTAAATTCCGCGGAAACGGTTGGGCGGAAGGACACGCAGTCACCGCCAAAGTTCGAGAATTCAGCCAAGGAAAAAAATAAGCCAAACCGCGTAGAGATCGGACTGTAAGTTCCAGAGTTGTAAATTCCGCGGAAACGGTGGGGCGGAAGGACACGTTGTCACCGCCAAAGTTCGAGAATTCAGCCAAGGAAAAAAATAAGCCAAACCGCGTAGAGATCGGACTGTAAGTTCCAGAGTTGTAAATTCCGCGGAAACGGTTGGGCGGAAGGACACGTAGTCACCGCCAAAGTTCGAGAATTCAGCCAAGGAAAAAAATAAGCCAAACCGCGTAGAGATCGGACTGTAAGTTCCAGTGTTGTAAATTCCGCGGAAACGGTTGGGCGGAAGGACACGTAGTCACCGCCAAAGTTCAAGAATTCAGCCAAGGAAAAAAATAAGCCAAACCGCGTAGAGATCGGACTGTAATTTCCAGAGTTGTAAATTCCGCGGAAACGGTTGGGCGGAAGGACACGTAGTCACCGCCAAAGTTCGAGAATTCAGCCAAGGAAAAAATTAAGTCAAACCGCGTAGAGATCGGACTGTAAGTTCCAGAATTGTAAATTCCGCGGAAACGGTGGGGAGGAAGGACACGTAGTCACCGCCAAAGTTCGAGAATTCAGCCAAGGAAAAAAATAAGCCAAACCGCGTAGAGATCGGACTGTAAGTACCAGAGTTGTAAATTCCGAGGAAACGGTTGGGCGGAAGGACACGTAGTCACCGCCAAAGTTCGAGAATTCAGCCAAAGAAAAAAATAAGGCAAACCGCGTAGAGATCGGACTGTAAGTTCCAGAGTTGTAAATTCCGCGGAAACGGTTGGGCGGAAGGACACGCAGTCACCGCCAAAGTTCGAGAATTCAGCCAAGGAAAAAAATAAGCCAAACCGCGTAGAGATCGGACTGTAAGTTCCAGAGTTGTAAATTCCGCGGAAACGGTTGGGCGGAAGGACACGTAGTCACCGCCAAAGTTCGAGAATTCAGCCAAGGAAAAAAATAAGCCAAACCGCGTAGAGATCGGACTGTAAGTTCCAGAGTTGTAAATTCCGCGGAAACGGTTGGGCGGAAGAACACGTAGTCACCGCCAAAGTTCGAGAATTCAGCCAAGGAAAAAAATAAGCCAAACCGCGTAGAGATCGGACTGTAAGTTCCAGAGTTGTAAATTCCGCGGAAACGGTTGGGCGGAAGGACACGCAGTCACCGCCAAAGTTCGAGAATTCAGCCAAGGAAAAAAATAAGCCAAACCGCGTAGAGATCGGACTGTAAGTTCCAGAGTTGTAAATTCCGCGGAAACGGTTGGGCGGAAGGACACGTAGTCACCGCCAAAGTTCGAGAATTCAGCCAAGGAAAAAAATAAGCCAAACCGCGTAGAGATCGGACTGTAAGTTCCAGAGTTGTAAATTCTGCGGAAACGGTTGGGCGGAAGGACACGTAGTCACCGCCAAAGTTCGAGAATTCAGCCAAGGAAAAAAATAAGCCAAACCGCGTAGAGATCGGACTGTAAGTTCCAGAGTTGTAAATTCCGCGGAAACGGTTGGGCGGAAGGACACGTAGTCACCGCCAAAGTTCGAGAATTCAGCCAAGGAAAAAAATAAGCCAAACCACGTAGAGATCGGACTGTAAGTTCCAGAGTTGTAAATTCCGCGGAAACGGTTGGGCGGAAGGACACGTAGTCACCGCCAAAGTTCGAGAATTCAGCCAAGGAAAAAAATAAGCCAAACCGCGTAGAGATCGGATGTAAGTTCCAGAATTGTAAATTCCGCGGAAACGGTGGGGCGGAAGGACACGTAGTCACCGCCAAAGTTCGAGAATTCAGCCAAGGAAAAAAATAAGCCAAACCGCGTAGAGATCGGACTGTAAGTTCCAGAGTTGTAAATTCCGCGGAAACGGTTGGGCGGAAGGACACGCAGTTACCGCCAAAGTTCGAGAATTCAGACAAGGAAAAAAATAAGCCAAACCGCGTAGAGATCGGACTGTAAGTTCCAGAGTTGTAAATTCCGCGGAAACGGTGGGGCGAAAGACACGTTGTCACCGCCAAAGTTCGAGAATTCAGCCAAGGAAAAAAATAAGCCAAACCGCGTAGAGATCGGACTGTAAGTTCCAGAGTTGTAAATTCCGCGGAAACGGTTGGGCGGAAGGACACGTAGTCACCGCCAAAGTTCGAGAATTCAGCCAAAGAAAAAAATAAGCCAAACCGCGTAGAGATCGGACTGTAAGTTCCAGTGTTGTAAATTCCGCGGAAACGGTTGGGCGGAAGGACACGTAGTCACCGCCAAAGTTCAAGAATTCAGCCAAGGAAAAAAATAAGCCAAACCGCGTAGAGATCGGACTGTAATTTCCAGAGTTGTAAATTCCGCGGAAACGGTTGGGCGGAAGGACACGTAGTCACCGCCAAAGTTCGAGAATTCAGCCAAGGAAAAAATTAAGTCAAACCGCGTAGAGATCGGACTGTAAGTTCCAGAATTGTAAATTCCGCGGAAACGGTGGGGAGGAAGGACACGTAGTCACCGCCAAAGTTCGAGAATTCAGCCAAGGAAAAAAATAAGCCAAACCGCGTAGAGATCGGACTGTAAGTTCCAGAGTTGTAAATTCCGCGGAAACGGTTGGGCGGAAGGACACGTAGTCACCGCCAAAGTTCGAGAATTCAGCCAAGGAAAAAAATAAGCCAAACCGCGTAGAGATCGGACTGTAAGTTCCAGAGTTGTAAATTCCGCGGAAACGGTGGGGCGGAAGGACACGTTGTCACCGCCAAAGTTCGAGAATTCAGCCAAGGAAAAAAATAAGCCAAACCGCGTAGAGATCGGACTGTAAGTTCCAGAGTTGTAAATTCCGCGGAAACGGTTGGGCGGAAGGACACGTAGTCACCGCCAAAGTTCGAGAATTCAGCCAAGGAAAAAAATAAGCCAAACCGCGTAGAGATCGGACTGTAAGTTCCAGTGTTGTAAATTCCGCGGAAACGGTTGGGCGGAAGGACACGTAGTCACCGCCAAAGTTCAAGAATTCAGCCAAGGAAAAAAATAAGCCAAACCGCGTAGAGATCGGACTGTAATTTCCAGAGTTGTAAATTCCGCGGAAACGGTTGGGCGGAAGGACACGTAGTCACCGCCAAAGTTCAAGAATTCAGCCAAGGAAAAAATTAAGTCAAACCGCGTAGAGATCGGACTGTAAGTTCCAGAATTGTAAATTCCGCGGAAACGGTGGGGAGGAAGGACACGTAGTCATCGCCAAAGTTCGAGAATTCAGCCAAGGAAAAAAATAAGCCAAACCGCGTAGAGATCGGACTGTAATTTCCAGAGTTGTAAATTCCGCGGAAACGGTTGGGCGGAAGGACACGTAGTCACCGCCAAAGTTCGAGAATTCAGCCAAGGAAAAAATTAAGTCAAACCGCGTAGAGATCGGACTGTAAGTTCCAGAATTGTAAATTCCGCGGAAACGGTGGGGAGGAAGGACACGTAGTCACCGCCAAAGTTCGAGAATTCAGCCAAGGAAAAAAATAAGCCAAACCGCGTAGAGATCGGACTGTAAGTACCAGAGTTGTAAATTCCGAGGAAACGGTTGGGCGGAAGGACACGTAGTCACCGCCAAAGTTCGAGAATTCAGCCAAAGAAAAAAATAAGGCAAACCGCGTAGAGATCGGACTGTAAGTTCCAGAGTTGTAAATTCCGCGGAAACGGTTGGGCGGAAGGACACGTAGTCACCGCCAAAGTTCGAGAATTCAGCCAAGGAAAAAAATAAGCCAAACCGCGTAGAGATCGGACTGTAAGTTCCAGAATTGTAAATTCCGCGGAAACGGTGGGGAGGAAGGACACGTAGTCACCGCGCCAAAGTTCGAGAATTCAGCCAAGGAAAAAAATAAGCCAAACCGCGTAGAGATCGGACTGTAAGTTCCAGAGTTGTAAATTCCGCGGAAACGGTTGGGCGGAAGGACACGTAGTCACCGCCAAAGTTCGAGAATTCAGCCAAGGAAAAAAATAAGCCAAACCGCGTAGAGATCGGACTGTAAGTTCCAGAGTTGTAAATTCCGCGGAAACGGTTGGGCGGAAGGACACGTAGTCACCGCCAAAGTTCGAGAATTCAGCCAAGGAAAAAAATAAGCCAAACCGCGTAGAGATCGGACTGTAAGTTCCAGAGTTGTAAATTCCGCGGAAACGGTTGGGCGGAAGGACACGTAGTCACCGCCAAAGTTCGAGAATTCAGCCAAGGAAAAAAATAAGCCAAACCGCGTAGAGATCGGACTGTAAGTTCCAGAGTTGTAAATTCCGCGGAAACAGTTGGGCGGAAGGACACGTAGTCACCGCCAAAGTTCGAGAATTCAGCCAAGGAAAAAAATAAGCCAAACCGCGTAGAGATCGGACTGTAAGTTCCAGTGTTGTAAATTCCGCGGAAACGGTTGGGCGGAAGGACACGTAGTCACCGCCAAAGTTCAAGAATTCAGCCAAGGAAAAAAATAAGCCAAACCGCGTAGAGATCGGACTGTAAGTTCCAGAGTTGTAAATTCCGCGGAAACGGTTGGGCGGAAGGACACGTAGTCACCGCCAAAGTTCGAGAATTCAGCCAAGGAAAAAAATAAGCCAAACCACGTAGAGATCGGACTGTAAGTTCCAGAGTTGTAAATTCCGCGGAAACGGTTGGGCGGAAGGACACGTAGTCACCGCCAAAGTTCGAGAATTCAGCCAAGGAAAAAAATAAGCCAAACCGCGTAGAGATCGGATGTAAGTTCCAGAATTGTAAATTCCGCGGAAACGGTGGGGCGGAAGGACACGTAGTCACCGCCAAAGTTCGTGAATTCAGCCAAGGAAAAAAATAAGCCAAACCGCGTAGAGATCGGACTGTAAGTTCCAGAGTTGTAAATTCCGCGGAAACGGTTGGGCGGAAGGACACGTAGTCACCGCCAAAGTTCGAGAATTCAGCCAAGGAAAAAAATAAGCCAAACCGCGTAGAGATCGGACTGTAAGTTCCAGAGTTGTAAATTCCGCGGAAACGGTGGGGCGGAAGGACACGTTGTCACCGCCAAAGTTCGAGAATTCAGCCAAGGAAAAAAATAAGCCAAACCGCGTAGAGATCGGACTGTAAGTTCCAGAGTTGTAAATTCCGCGGAAACGGTTGGGCGGAAGGACACGTAGTCACCGCCAAAGTTCGAGAATTCAGCCAAGGAAAAAAATAAGCCAAACCGCGTAGAGATCGGACTGTAAGTTCCAGTGTTGTAAATTCCGCGGAAACGGTTGGGCGGAAGGACACGTAGTCACCGCCAAAGTTCAAGAATTCAGCCAAGGAAAAAAATAAGCCAAACCGCGTAGAGATCGGACTGTAAGTTCCAGAGTTGTAAATTCCGCGGAAACGGTTGGGCGGAAGGACACGTAGTCACCGCCAAAGTTCGACAATTCAGCCAAGGAAAAAAATAAGCCAAACCACGTAGAGATCGGACTGTAAGTTCCAGAGTTGTAAATTCCGCGGAAACGGTTGGGCGGAAGGACACGTAGTCACCGCCAAAGTTCGAGAATTCAGCCAAGGAAAAAAATAAGCCAAACCGCGTAGAGATCGGATGTAAGTTCCAGAATTGTAAATTCCGCGGAAACGGTGGGGCGGAAGGACACGTAGTCACCGCCAAAGTTCGAGAATTCAGCCAAGGAAAAAAATAAGCCAAACCGCGTAGAGATCGGACTGTAAGTTCCAGAGTTGTAAATTCCGCGGAAACGGTTGGGCGGAAGGACACGCAGTTACCGCCAAAGTTCGAGAATTCAGCCAAGGAAAAAAATAAGCCAAACCGCGTAGAGATCGGACTGTAAGTTTCAGAGTTGTAAATTCCGCGGAAACGGTGGGGCGGAAGGACACGTTGTCACCGCCAAAGTTCGAGAATTCAGCCAAGGAAAAAAATAAGCCAAACCGCGTAGAGATCGGACTGTAAGTTCCAGAGTTGTAAATTCCGCGGAAACGGTTGGGCGGAAGGACACGTAGTCACCGCCAAAGTTCGAGAATTCAGCCAAGGAAAAAAATAAGCCAAACCGCGTAGAGATCGGACTGTAAGTTCCAGTGTTGTAAATTCCGCGGAAACGGTTGGGCGGAAGGACACGTAGTCACCGCCAAAGTTCAAGAATTCAGCCAAGGAAAAAAATAAGCCAAACCGCGTAGAGATCGGACTGTAATTTCCAGAGTTGTAAATTCCGCGGAAACGGTTGGGCGGAAGGACACGTAGTCACCGCCAAAGTTCGAGAATTCAGCCAAGGAAAAAATTAAGTCAAACCGCGTAGAGATCGGACTGTAAGTTCCAGAATTGTAAATTCCGCGGAAACGGTGGGGAGGAAGGACACGTAGTCACCGCCAAAGTTCGAGAATTCAGCCAAGGAAAAAAATAAGCCAAACCACGTAGAGATCGGACTATAAGTTCCAGAGTTGTAAATTCCGCGGAAACGGTATGGCGGAAGGACACGTAGTCACCGCCAAAGTTCGAGAATTCAGCCAAGGAAAAAAATAAGCCAAACCGCGTAGAGATCGGACTGTAAGTTCCAGAGTTGTAAATTCCGCGGAAACGGTTGGGCGGAAGGACACGTAGTCACCGCCAAAGTTCGAGAATTCAGCCAAGGAAAAAAATAAGCCAAACCACGTAGAGATCGGACTATAAGTTCCAGAGTTGTAAATTCCGCGGAAACGGTTGGGCGGAAGGACACGTAGTCACTGCCAAAGTTCGAGAATTCAGCCAAGGAAAAAAATAAGCCAAACCGCGTAGAGATCGGACTGTAAGTTCCAGAGTTGTAAATTCCGCGGAAACGGTTGGGCGGAAGGACACGTAGTCACCTCCAAAGTTCGAGAATTCAGCCAAGGAAAAAAATAAGCCAAACCGCGTAGAGATCGGACTGTAAGTTCCAGAGTTGTAAATTCCGCGGAAACGGTTGGGCGGAAGGACACGTAGTCACCGCCAAAGTTCGAGAATTCAGCCAAGGAAAAAAATAAGCCAAACCGCGTAGAGATCGGACTGTAAGTTCGAGAGTTGTAAATTCCGCGGAAACGGTTGGGCGGAAGGACACGTAGTCACCGCCAAAGTTCGAGAATTCAGCCAAGGAAAAAAATAAGCCAAACCGCGTAGAGATCGGACTGTAAGTTCCAGAGTTGTAAATTCCGCGGAAACGGTTGGGCGGAAGGACACGCAGTCACCGCCAAAGTTCGAGAATTCAGCCAAGGAAAAAAATAAGCCAAACCGCGTAGAGATCGGACTGTAAGTTCCAGAGTTGTAAATTCCGCGGAAACGGTGGGGCGGAAGGACACGTTGTCACCGCCAAAGTTCGAGAATTCAGCCAAGGAAAAAAATAAGCCAAACCGCGTAGAGATCGGACTGTAAGTTCCAGAGTTGTAAATTCCGCGGAAACGGTTGGGCGGAAGGACACGTAGTCACCGCCAAAGTTCGAGAATTCAGCCAAGGAAAAAAATAAGCCAAACCGCGTAGAGATCGGACTGTAAGTTCCAGTGTTGTAAATTCCGCGGAAACGGTTGGGCGGAAGGACACGTAGTCACCGCCAAAGTTCAAGAATTCAGCCAAGGAAAAAAATAAGCCAAACCGCGTAGAGATCGGACTGTAATTTCCAGAGTTGTAAATTCCGCGGAAACGGTTGGGCGGAAGGACACGTAGTCACCGCCAAAGTTCGAGAATTCAGCCAAGGAAAAAATTAAGTCAAACCGCGTAGAGATCGGACTGTAAGTTCCAGAATTGTAAATTCCGCGGAAACGGTGGGGAGGAAGGACACGTAGTCACCGCCAAAGTTCGAGAATTCAGCCAAGGAAAAAAATAAGCCAAACCGCGTAGAGATCGGACTGTAAGTACCAGAGTTGTAAATTCCGAGGAAACGGTTGGGCGGAAGGACACGTAGTCACCGCCAAAGTTCGAGAATTCAGCCAAAGAAAAAAATAAGGCAAACCGCGTAGAGATCGGACTGTAAGTTCCAGAGTTGTAAATTCCGCGGAAACGGTTGGGCGGAAGGACACGCAGTCACCGCCAAAGTTCGAGAATTCAGCCAAGGAAAAAAATAAGCCAAACCGCGTAGAGATCGGACTGTAAGTTCCAGAGTTGTAAATTCCGCGGAAACGGTTGGGCGGAAGGACACGTAGTCACCGCCAAAGTTCGAGAATTCAGCCAAGGAAAAAAATAAGCCAAACCGCGTAGAGATCGGACTGTAAGTTCCAGAGTTGTAAATTCCGCGGAAACGGTTGGGCGGAAGAACACGTAGTCACCGCCAAAGTTCGAGAATTCAGCCAAGGAAAAAAATAAGCCAAACCGCGTAGAGATCGGACTGTAAGTTCCAGAGTTGTAAATTCCGCGGAAACGGTTGGGCGGAAGGACACGCAGTCACCGCCAAAGTTCGAGAATTCAGCCAAGGAAAAAAATAAGCCAAACCGCGTAGAGATCGGACTGTAAGTTCCAGAGTTGTAAATTCCGCGGAAACGGTTGGGCGGAAGGACACGTAGTCACCGCCAAAGTTCGAGAATTCAGCCAAGGAAAAAAATAAGCCAAACCGCGTAGAGATCGGACTGTAAGTTCCAGAGTTGTAAATTCTGCGGAAACGGTTGGGCGGAAGGACACGTAGTCACCGCCAAAGTTCGAGAATTCAGCCAAGGAAAAAAATAAGCCAAACCGCGTAGAGATCGGACTGTAAGTTCCAGAGTTGTAAATTCCGCGGAAACGGTTGGGCGGAAGGACACGTAGTCACCGCCAAAGTTCGAGAATTCAGCCAAGGAAAAAAATAAGCCAAACCACGTAGAGATCGGACTGTAAGTTCCAGAGTTGTAAATTCCGCGGAAACGGTTGGGCGGAAGGACACGTAGTCACCGCCAAAGTTCGAGAATTCAGCCAAGGAAAAAAATAAGCCAAACCGCGTAGAGATCGGATGTAAGTTCCAGAATTGTAAATTCCGCGGAAACGGTGGGGCGGAAGGACACGTAGTCACCGCCAAAGTTCGAGAATTCAGCCAAGGAAAAAAATAAGCCAAACCGCGTAGAGATCGGACTGTAAGTTCCAGAGTTGTAAATTCCGCGGAAACGGTTGGGCGGAAGGACACGCAGTTACCGCCAAAGTTCGAGAATTCAGACAAGGAAAAAAATAAGCCAAACCGCGTAGAGATCGGACTGTAAGTTCCAGAGTTGTAAATTCCGCGGAAACGGTGGGGCGAAAGACACGTTGTCACCGCCAAAGTTCGAGAATTCAGCCAAGGAAAAAAATAAGCCAAACCGCGTAGAGATCGGACTGTAAGTTCCAGAGTTGTAAATTCCGCGGAAACGGTTGGGCGGAAGGACACGTAGTCACCGCCAAAGTTCGAGAATTCAGCCAAAGAAAAAAATAAGCCAAACCGCGTAGAGATCGGACTGTAAGTTCCAGTGTTGTAAATTCCGCGGAAACGGTTGGGCGGAAGGACACGTAGTCACCGCCAAAGTTCAAGAATTCAGCCAAGGAAAAAAATAAGCCAAACCGCGTAGAGATCGGACTGTAATTTCCAGAGTTGTAAATTCCGCGGAAACGGTTGGGCGGAAGGACACGTAGTCACCGCCAAAGTTCGAGAATTCAGCCAAGGAAAAAATTAAGTCAAACCGCGTAGAGATCGGACTGTAAGTTCCAGAATTGTAAATTCCGCGGAAACGGTGGGGAGGAAGGACACGTAGTCACCGCCAAAGTTCGAGAATTCAGCCAAGGAAAAAAATAAGCCAAACCGCGTAGAGATCGGACTGTAAGTTCCAGAGTTGTAAATTCCGCGGAAACGGTTGGGCGGAAGGACACGTAGTCACCGCCAAAGTTCGAGAATTCAGCCAAGGAAAAAAATAAGCCAAACCGCGTAGAGATCGGACTGTAAGTTCCAGAGTTGTAAATTCCGCGGAAACGGTGGGGCGGAAGGACACGTTGTCACCGCCAAAGTTCGAGAATTCAGCCAAGGAAAAAAATAAGCCAAACCGCGTAGAGATCGGACTGTAAGTTCCAGAGTTGTAAATTCCGCGGAAACGGTTGGGCGGAAGGACACGTAGTCACCGCCAAAGTTCGAGAATTCAGCCAAGGAAAAAAATAAGCCAAACCGCGTAGAGATCGGACTGTAAGTTCCAGTGTTGTAAATTCCGCGGAAACGGTTGGGCGGAAGGACACGTAGTCACCGCCAAAGTTCAAGAATTCAGCCAAGGAAAAAAATAAGCCAAACCGCGTAGAGATCGGACTGTAATTTCCAGAGTTGTAAATTCCGCGGAAACGGTTGGGCGGAAGGACACGTAGTCACCGCCAAAGTTCAAGAATTCAGCCAAGGAAAAAATTAAGTCAAACCGCGTAGAGATCGGACTGTAAGTTCCAGAATTGTAAATTCCGCGGAAACGGTGGGGAGGAAGGACACGTAGTCATCGCCAAAGTTCGAGAATTCAGCCAAGGAAAAAAATAAGCCAAACCGCGTAGAGATCGGACTGTAATTTCCAGAGTTGTAAATTCCGCGGAAACGGTTGGGCGGAAGGACACGTAGTCACCGCCAAAGTTCGAGAATTCAGCCAAGGAAAAAATTAAGTCAAACCGCGTAGAGATCGGACTGTAAGTTCCAGAATTGTAAATTCCGCGGAAACGGTGGGGAGGAAGGACACGTAGTCACCGCCAAAGTTCGAGAATTCAGCCAAGGAAAAAAATAAGCCAAACCGCGTAGAGATCGGACTGTAAGTACCAGAGTTGTAAATTCCGAGGAAACGGTTGGGCGGAAGGACACGTAGTCACCGCCAAAGTTCGAGAATTCAGCCAAAGAAAAAAATAAGGCAAACCGCGTAGAGATCGGACTGTAAGTTCCAGAGTTGTAAATTCCGCGGAAACGGTTGGGCGGAAGGACACGTAGTCACCGCCAAAGTTCGAGAATTCAGCCAAGGAAAAAAATAAGCCAAACCGCGTAGAGATCGGACTGTAAGTTCCAGAATTGTAAATTCCGCGGAAACGGTGGGGAGGAAGGACACGTAGTCACCGCGCCAAAGTTCGAGAATTCAGCCAAGGAAAAAAATAAGCCAAACCGCGTAGAGATCGGACTGTAAGTTCCAGAGTTGTAAATTCCGCGGAAACGGTTGGGCGGAAGGACACGTAGTCACCGCCAAAGTTCGAGAATTCAGCCAAGGAAAAAAATAAGCCAAACCGCGTAGAGATCGGACTGTAAGTTCCAGAGTTGTAAATTCCGCGGAAACGGTTGGGCGGAAGGACACGTAGTCACCGCCAAAGTTCGAGAATTCAGCCAAGGAAAAAAATAAGCCAAACCGCGTAGAGATCGGACTGTAAGTTCCAGAGTTGTAAATTCCGCGGAAACGGTTGGGCGGAAGGACACGTAGTCACCGCCAAAGTTCGAGAATTCAGCCAAGGAAAAAAATAAGCCAAACCGCGTAGAGATCGGACTGTAAGTTCCAGAGTTGTAAATTCCGCGGAAACGGTGGGGCGGAAGGACACGTTGTCACCGCCAAAGTTCGAGAATTCAGCCAAGGAAAAAAATAAGCCAAACCGCGTAGAGATCGGACTGTAAGTTCCAGAGTTGTAAATTCCGCGGAAACGGTTGGGCGGAAGGACACGTAGTCACCGCCAAAGTTCGAGAATTCAGCCAAGGAAAAAAATAAGCCAAACCGCGTAGAGATCGGACTGTAAGTTCCAGTGTTGTAAATTCCGCGGAAACGGTTGGGCGGAAGGACACGTAGTCACCGCCAAAGTTCAAGAATTCAGCCAAGGAAAAAAATAAGCCAAACCGCGTAGAGATCGGACTGTAATTTCCAGAGTTGTAAATTCCGCGGAAACGGTTGGGCGGAAGGACACGTAGTCACCGCCAAAGTTCGAGAATTCAGCCAAGGAAAAAAATAAGCCAAACCGCGTAGAGATCGGACTGTAAGTTCCAGAGTTGTAAATTCCGCGGAAACGGTTGGGCGGAAGGACACGTAGTCACCGCCAAAGTTCGAGAATTCAGCCAAGGAAAAAAATAAGCCAAACCGCGTAGAGATCGGACTGTAAGTTCCAGAGTTGTAAATTCCGCGGAAACGGTTGGGCGGAAGGACACGTAGTCACCGCCAAAGTTCGAGAATTCAGCCAAGGAAAAAAATAAGCCAAACCACGTAGAGATCGGACTGTAAGTTCCAGAGTTGTAAATTCCGCGGAAACGGTTGGGCGGAAGGACACGTAGTCACCGCCAAAGTTCGAGAATTCAGCCAAGGAAAAAAATAAGCCAAACCGCGTAGAGATCGGATGTAAGTTCCAGAATTGTAAATTCCGCGGAAACGGTGGGGCGGAAGGACACGTAGTCACCGCCAAAGTTCGAGAATTCAGCCAAGGAAAAAAATAAGCCAAACCGCGTAGAGATCGGACTGTAAGTACCAGAGTTGTAAATTCCGCGGAAACGGTTGGGCGGAAGGACACGTAGTCACCGCCAAAAATCGAGAATTCAGCCAAGGAAAAAAATAAGCCAAACCGCGTAGAGATCGGATGTAAGTTCCAGAATTGTAAATTCCGCGGAAACGGTGGGGCGGAAGGACACGTAGTCACCGCCAAAGTTCGAGAATTCAGCCAAGGAAAAAAATAAGCCAAACCACGTAGAGATCGGACTGCAAGTTCCAGAGTTGTAGATTCCGCGGAAACGGTTGGGAGGAAGGACACGTAGTCACCGCCAAAGTTCGAGAATTCAGCCAAGGAAAAAAATAAGCCAAACCGCGTAGAGATCGGACTGTAAGTACCAGAGTTGTAAATTCCGAGGAAACGGTTGGGCGGAAGGACACGTAGTCACCGCCAAAGTTCGAGAATTCAGCCAAGGAAAAAAATAAGCCAAACCGCGTAGAGATCGGTCTGTAAGTTCCAGAGTTGTAAATTCCGAGGAAACGGTTGGGCGGAAGGACACGTAGTCACCGCCAAAGTTCGAGAATTCAGCCAAGGAAAAAAATAAGCCAAACCACGTAGAGATCGGACTGTAAGTTCCAGAGTTGTAAATTCCGCGGAAACGGTTGGGCGGAAGGACACGTAGTCACCGCCAAAGTTCGAGAATTCAGCCAAGGAAAAAAATAAGCCAAACCGCGTAGAGATCGGATGTAAGTTCCAGAATTGTAAATTCCGCGGAAACGGTGGGGCGGAAGGACACGTAGTCACCGCCAAAGTTCGAGAATTCAGCCAAGGAAAAAAATAAGCCAAACCGCGAAGAGATCGGACTGTAAGTACCAGATTTGTAAATTCCGAGGAAACGGTTGGGCGGAAGGACACGTAGTCACCGCCAAAGTTCGAGAATTCAGCCAAGGAAAAAAATAAGCCAAACCGCGTAGAGATCGGTCTGTAAGTTCCAGAGTTGTAAATTCCGAGGAAACGGTTGGGCGGAAGGACACGTAGTCACCGCCAAAGTTCGAGAATTCAGCCAAGGAAAAAAATAAGCCAAACCACGTAGAGATCGGACTGTAAGTACCAGAGTTGTAAATTCCGCGGAAACGGTTGGGCGGAAGGACACGTAGTCACCGCCAAAGTTCGAGAATTCAGCCAAGGAAAAAAATAAGCCAAACCGCGTAGAGATCGGATGTAAGTTCCAGAATTGTAAATTCCGCGGAAACGGTGGGGCGGAAGGACACGTAGTCACCGCCAAAGTTCGAAAATTCAGCCAAGGAAAAAAATAAGCCAAACCGCGAAGAGATCGGACTGTAAGTACCAGAGTTGTAAATTCCGAGGAAACGGTTGGGCGGAAGGACACGTAGTCACCGCCAAAGTTCGAGAATTCAGCCAAGGAAAAAAATAAGCCAAACCGCGTAGAGATAGGTCTGTAAGTTCCAGAGTTGTAAATTCCGAGGAAACGGTTGGGCGGAAGGACACGTAGTCACCGCCAAAGTTCGAGAATTCAGCCAAGGAAAAAAATAAGCCAAACCACGTAGAGATCGGACTGTAAGTTCCAGAGTTGTAAATTCCGCGGAAACGGTTGGGCGGAAGGACACGTAGTCACCGCCAAAGTTCGAGAATTCAGCCAAGGAAAAAAATAAGCCAAACCGCGTAGAGATCGGACTGTAAGTTCCAGAGTTGTAAATTCCGCGGAAACGGTTGGGCGGAAGGACACGTAGTCACCGCCAAAGTTCGAGAATTCAGCCAAGGAAAAAAATAAGCCAAACCGCGTAGAGATCGGACTGTAAGTTCCAGAGTTGTAGATTCCGCGGAAACGGTTGGGAGGAAGGACACGTAGTCACCGCCAAAGTTCGAGAATTCAGCCAAGGAAAAAAATAAGCCAAACCGCGTAGAGATCGGACTGTAAGTACCAGAGTTGTAAATTCCGAGGAAACGGTTGGGCGGAAGGACACGTAGTCACCGCCAAAGTTCGAGAATTCAGCCAAGGAAAAAAATAAGCCAAACCGCGTAGAGATCGGTCTGTAAGTTCCAGAGTTGTAAATTCCGAGGAAACGGTTGGGCGGAAGGACACGTAGTCACCGCCAAAGTTCGAGAATTCAGCCAAGGAAAAAAATAAGCCAAACCACGTAGAGATCGGACTGTAAGTTCCAGAGTTGTAAATTCCGCGGAAACGGTTGGGCGGAAGGACACGTAGTCACCGCCAAAGTTCGAGAATTCAGCCAAGGAAAAAAATAAGCCAAACCGCGTAGAGATCGGACTGTAAGTTCCAGAGTTGTAAATTCCGCGGAAACGGTTGGGCGGAAGGACACGTAGTCACCGCCAAAGTTCGAGAATTCAGCCAAGGAAAAAAATAAGCCAAACCGCGTAGAGATCGGACTGTAAGTTCCAGAGTTGTAAATTCCGCGGAAACGGTTGGGCGGAAGGACACGTAGTCACCGCCAAAGTTCGAGAATTCAGCCAAGGAAAAAAATAAGCCAAACCGCGTAGAGATCGGACTGTAAGTTCCAGAGTTGTAAATTCCGCGGAAACGGTTGGGCGGAAGGACACGTAGTCACCGCCAAAGTTCGAGAATTCAGCCAAGGAAAAAAATAAGCCAAACCGCGTAGAGATCGGACTGTAAGTTCCAGAGTTGTAAATTCCGCGGAAACGGTGGGGCGGAAGGACACGTTGTCACCGCCAAAGTTCGAGAATTCAGCCAAGGAAAAAAATAAGCCAAACCGCGTAGAGATCAGACTGTAAGTTCCAGAGTTGTAAATTGCGCGGAAACGATTGGGCGGAAGGACACGTCGTCACCGCCAAAGTTCGAGAATTCAGCCAAGGAAAAAAATAAGCCAAACCGCGTAGAGATCGGACTGTAAGTTCCAGAGTTGTAAATTCCGCGGAAACGGTTGGGCGGAAGGACACGTAGTCACCGCCAAAGTTCGAGAATTCAGCCAAGGAAAAAAATAAGCCAAACCGCGTAGAGATCGGACTGTAAGTTCCAGAGTTGTAAATTCCGCGGAAACGGTAGGGCGGAAGGACACGTAGTCACCGCCAAAGTTCGAGAATTCAGCCAAGGAAAAAAATAAGCCAAACCGCGTAGAGATCGGACTGTAAGTTCCAGAGTTGTAAATTCCGAGGAAACGGTTGGGCGGAAGGACACGTAGTCACCGCCAAAGTTCGAGAATTCAGCCAAGGAAAAAAATAAGCCAAACCGCGTAGAGATCGGACTGTAAGTTCCAGAGTTGTAAATTCCGCGGAAACGGTTGGGCGGAAGGACACGTAGTCACCGCCAAAGTTCGAGAATTCAGCCAAGGAAAAAAATAAGCCAAACCGCGTAGAGATCGGACTGTAAGTTCCAGAGTTGTAAATTCCGCGGAAACGGTTGGGCGGAAGGACACGCAGTCACCGCCAAAGTTCGAGAATTCAGCCAAGGAAAAAAATAAGCCAAACCGCGTAGAGATCAGACTGTAAGTTCCAGAGTTGTAAATTCCGCGGAAACGGTTGGGCGGAAGGACACGTAGTCACCGCCAAAGTTCGAGAATTCAGCCAAGGAAAAAGATAAGCCAAACCGCGTAGAGATCGGACTGTAAGTTCCAGAGTTGTAAATTCCGCGGAAACGGTTGGGCGGAAGGACACGTAGTCACCGCCAAAGTTCGAGAATTCAGCCAAGGAAAAAAATAAGCTAAACCGCGTAGAGATCGGACTGTAAGTTCCAGAATTGTAAATTCCGCGGAAACGGTGGGGCGGACGGAAGGACACGTAGTCACCGCCAAAGTTCGAGAATTCAGCCAAGGAAAAAAATAAGCCAAACCGCGTAGAGATCGGACTGTAAGTACCAGAGTTGTAAATTCCGAGGAAACGGTTGGGCGGAAGGACACGTAGTCACCGCCAAAGTTCGAGAATTCAGCCAAAGAAAAAAATAAGGCAAACCGCGTAGAGATCGGACTGTAAGTTCGAGAGTTGTAAATTCCGCGGAAACGGTTGGGCGGAAGGACACGTAGTCACCGCCAAAGTTCGAGAATTCAGCCAAGGAAAAAAATAAGCCAAACCGCGTAGAGATCGGACTGTAAGTTCCAGAGTTGTAAATTCCGCGGAAACGGTTGGGCGGAAGGACACGTAGTCACCGCCAAAGTTCGAGAATTCAGCCAAGGAAAAAAATAAGCCAAACCGCGTAGAGATCGGACTGTAAGTTCCAGAGTTGTAAATTCCGCGGAAACGGTTGGGCGGAAGGACACGTAGTCACCGCCAAAGTTCGAGAATTCAGCCAAGGAAAAAAATAAGCCAAACCGCGTAGAGATCGGACTGTAAGTTCCAGAGTTGTAAATTCCGCGGAAACGGTTGGGCGGAAGGACACGTAGTCACCGCCAAAGTTCGAGAATTCAGCCAAGGAAAAAAATAAGCCAAACCGCGTAGAGATCGGACTGTAAGTTCCAGAGTTGTAAATTCCGCGGAAACGGTGGGGCGGAAGGACACGTTGTCACCGCCAAAGTTCGAGAATTCAGCCAAGGAAAAAAATAAGCCAAACCGCGTAGAGATCAGACTGTAAGTTCCAGAGTTGTAAATTGCGCGGAAACGGTTGGGCGGAAGGACACGTCGTCACCGCCAAAGTTCGAGAATTCAGCCAAGGAAAAAAATAAGCCAAACCGCGTAGAGATCGGACTGTAAGTTCCAGAGTTGTAAATTCCGCGGAAACGGTTGGGCGGAAGGACACGTAGTCACCGCCAAAGTTCGAGAATTCAGCCAAGGAAAAAAATAAGCCAAACCGCGTAGAGATCGGACTGTAAGTTCCAGAGTTGTAAATTCCGCGGAAACGGTAGGGCGGAAGGACACGTAGTCACCGCCAAAGTTCGAGAATTCAGCCAAGGAAAAAAATAAGCCAAACCGCGTAGAGATCGGACTGTAAGTTCCAGAGTTGTAAATTCCGAGGAAACGGTTGGGCGGAAGGACACGTAGTCACCGCCAAAGTTCGAGAATTCAGCCAAGGAAAAAAATAAGCCAAACCGCGTAGAGATCGGACTGTAAGTTCCAGAGTTGTAAATTCCGCGGAAACGGTTGGGCGGAAGGACACGTAGTCACCGCCAAAGTTCGAGAATTCAGCCAAGGAAAAAAATAAGCCAAACCGCGTAGAGATCGGACTGTAAGTTCCAGAGTTGTAAATTCCGCGGAAACGGTTGGGCGGAAGGACACGCAGTCACCGCCAAAGTTCGAGAATTCAGCCAAGGAAAAAAATAAGCCAAACCGCGTAGAGATCAGACTGTAAGTTCCAGAGTTGTAAATTCCGCGGAAACGGTTGGGCGGAAGGACACGTAGTCACCGCCAAAGTTCGAGAATTCAGCCAAGGAAAAAGATAAGCCAAACCGCGTAGAGATCGGACTGTAAGTTCCAGAGTTGTAAATTCCGCGGAAACGGTTGGGCGGAAGGACACGTAGTCACCGCCAAAGTTCGAGAATTCAGCCAAGGAAAAAAATAAGCCAAACCGCGTAGAGATCGGACTGTAAGTTCCAGAGTTGTAAATTCCGCGGAAACGGTTGGGCGGAAGGACACGTAGTCACCGCCAAAGTTCGAGAATTCAGCCAAGGAAAAAAATAAGCTAAACCGCGTAGAGATCGGACTGTAAGTTCCAGAATTGTAAATTCCGCGGAAACGGTGGGGCGGAAGGACACGTAGTCACCGCCAAAGTTCGAGAATTCAGCCAAGGAAAAAAATAAGCCAAACCGCGTAGAGATCGGACTGTAAGTACCAGAGTTGTAAATTCCGAGGAAACGGTTGGGCGGAAGGACACGTAGTCACCGCCAAAGTTCGAGAATTCAGCCAAAGAAAAAAATAAGGCAAACCGCGTAGAGATCGGACTGTAAGTTCGAGAGTTGTAAATTCCGCGGAAACGGTTGGGCGGAAGGACACGTAGTCACCGCCAAAGTTCGAGAATTCAGCCAAGGAAAAAAATAAGCCAAACCGCGTAGAGATCGGACTGTAAGTTCCAGAGTTGTAAATTCCGGGGAAACGGTTGGGCGGAAGGACACGCAGTCACCGCCAAAGTTCGAGAATTCAGCCAAGGAAAAAAATAAGCCAAACCGCGTAGAGATCAGACTGTAAGTTCCAGAGTTGTAAATTCCGAGGAAACGGTTGGGCGGAAGGACACGTAGTCATCGCCAAAGTTCGAGAATTCAGCCAAGGAAAAAAATAAGCCAAACCGCGTAGAGATCGGTCTGTAAGTTCCAGAGTTGTAAATTCCGAGGAAACGGTTGGGCGGAAGGACACGTAGTCACCGCCAAAGTTCGAGAATTCAGCCAAGGAAAAAAATAAGCCAAACCACGTAGAGATCGGACTGTAAGTTCCAGAGTTGTAAATTCCGCGGAAACGGTTGGGCGGAAGGACACGTAGTCACCGCCAAAGTTCGAGAATTCAGCCAAGGAAAAAAATAAGCCAAACCGCGTAGAGATCGGACTGTAAGTTCCAGAGTTGTAAATTCCGCGGAAACGGTTGGGCGGAAGGACACGTAGTCACCGCCAAAGTTCGAGAATTCAGCCAAGGAAAAAAATAAGCCAAACCGCGTAGAGATCGGACTGTAAGTTCCAGAGTTGTAAATTCCGCGGAAACGGTGGGGCGGAAGGACACGTTGTCACCGCCAAAGTTCGAGAATTCAGCCAAGGAAAAAAATAAGCCAAACCGCGTAGAGAGCAGACTGTAAGTTCCAGAGTTGTAAATTGCGCGGAAACGGTTGGGCGGAAGGACACGTCGTCACCGCCAAAGTTCGAGAATTCAGCCAAGGAAAAAAATAAGCCAAACCGCGTAGAGAACGGACTGTAAGTTCCAGAGTTGTAAATTCCGCGGAAACGGTTGGGCGGAAGGACACGTAGTCACCGCCAAAGTTCGAGAATTCAGCCAAGGAAAAAAATAAGCCAAACCGCGTAGAGATCGGACTGTAAGTTCCAGAGTTGTAAATTCCGCGGAAACGGTTGGGCGGAAGGACACGTAGTCACCGCCAAAGTTCGAGAATTTAGCCAAGGAAAAAAATAAGCCAAACCGCGTAGAGATCGGACTGTAAGTTCCAGAGTTGTAGATTCCGCGGAAACGGTTGGGAGGAAGGACACGTAATCACCGCCAAAGTTCGAGAATTCAGCCAAGGAAAAAAATAAGCCAAACCGCGTAGAGATCGGTCTGTAAATTCCAGAGTTGTAAATTCCGAGGAAACGGTTGGGCGGAAGGACACGTAGTCACCGCCAAAGTTCGAGAATTCAGCCAAGGAAAAAAATAAGCCAAACCACGTAGAGATCGGACTGTAAGTTCCAGAGTTGTAAATTCCGCGGAAACGGTTGGGCGGAAGGACACGTAGTCACCGCCAAAGTTCGAGAATTCAGCCAAGGAAAAAAATAAGCCAAACCGCGTAGAGATCGGACTGTAAGTTCCAGAGTTGTAAATTCCGCGGAAACGGTTGGGCGGAAGGACACGTAGTCACCGCCAAAGTTCGAGAATTCAGCCAAGGAAAAAAATAAGCCAAACCGCGTAGAGATCGGACTGTAAATTCCAGAGTTGTAAATTCCGCGGAAACGGTTGGGCGGAAGGACACGTAGTCACCGCCAAACTTCGAGAATTCAGCCAAGGAAAAAAATAAGCCAAACCGCGTAGAGATCGGACTGTAAGTTCCAGAGTTGTAAATTCCGCGGAAACGGTTGGGCGGAAGGACACGTAGTCACCGCCAAAGTTCGAGAATTCAGCCAAGGAAAAAAATAAGCCAAACCGCGTAGAGATCGGACTGTAAGTTCCAGAGTTGTAAATTCCGCGGAAACGGTGGGGCGGAAGGACACGTTGTCACCGCCAAAGTTCGAGAATTCAGCCAAGGAAAAAAATAAGCCAAACCGCGTAGAGATCAGACTGTAAGTTCCAGAGTTGTAAATTGCGCGGAAACGGTTGGGCGGAAGGACACGTCGTCACCGCCAAAGTTCGAGAATTCAGCCAAGGAAAAAAATAAGCCAAACCGCGTAGAGATCGGACTGTAAGTTCCAGAGTTGTAAATTCCGCGGAAACGGTTGGGCGGAAGGACACGTAGTCACCGCCAAAGTTCGAGAATTCAGCCAAGGAAAAAAATAAGCCAAACCGCGTAGAGATCGGACTGTAAGTTCCAGAGTTGTAAATTCCGCGGAAACGGTAGGGCGGAAGGACACGTAGTCACCGCCAAAGTTCGAGAATTCAGCCAAGGAAAAAAATAAGCCAAACCGCGTAGAGATCGGACTGTAAGTTCCAGAGTTGTAAATTCCGAAGAAACGGTTGGGCGGAAGGACACGTAGTCACCGCCAAAGTTCGAGAATTCAGCCAAGGAAAAAAATAAGCCAAACCGCGTAGAGATCGGACTGTAAGTTCCAGAGTTGTAAATTCCGCGGAAACGGTTGGGCGGAAGGACACGTAGTCACCGCCAAAGTTCGAGAATTCAGCCAAGGAAAAAAATAAGCCAAACCGCGTAGAGATCGGACTGTAAGTTCCAGAGTTGTAAATTCCGCGGAAACGGTTGGGCGGAAGGACACGCAGTCACCGCCAAAGTTCGAGAATTCAGCCAAGGAAAAAAATAAGCCAAACCGCGTAGAGATCAGACTGTAAGTTCCAGAGTTGTAAATTCCGCGGAAACGGTTGGGCGGAAGGACACGTAGTCACCGCCAAAGTTCGAGAATTCAGCCAAGGAAAAAGATAAGCCAAACCGCGTAGAGATCGGACTGTAAGTTCCAGAGTTGTAAATTCCGCGGAAACGGTTGGGCGGAAGGACACGTAGTCACCGCCAAAGTTCGAGAATTCAGCCAAGGAAAAAAATAAGCCAAACCGCGTAGAGATCGGACTGTAAGTTCCAGAGTTGTAAATTCCGCGGAAACGGTTGGGCGGAAGGACACGTAGTCACCGCCAAAGTTCGAGAATTCAGCCCAGGAAAAAAATAAGCCAAACCGCGTAGAGATCGGACTGTAAGTTCCAGAATTGTAAATTCCGCGGAAACGGTGGGGCGGAAGGACACGTAGTCACCGCCAAAGTTCGAGAATTCAGCCAAGGAAAAAAATAAGCCAAACCGCGTAGAGATCGGACTGTAAGTACCAGAGTTGTAAATTCCGAGGAAACGGTTGGGCGGAAGGACACGTAGTCACCGCCAAAGTTCGAGAATTCAGCCAAAGAAAAAAATAAGGCAAACCGCGTAGAGATCGGACTGTAAGTTCGAGAGTTGTAAATTCCGCGGAAACGGTTGGGCGGAAGGACACGTAGTCACCGCCAAAGTTCGAGAATTCAGCCAAGGAAAAAAATAAGCCAAACCGCGTAGAGATCGGACTGTAAGTTCCAGAGTTGTAAATTCCGCGGAAACGGTTGGGCGGAAGGACACGCAGTCACCGCCAAAGTTCGAGAATTCAGCCAAGGAAAAAAATAAGCCAAACCGCGTAGAGATCAGACTGTAAGTTCCAGAGTTGTAAATTCCGCGGAAACGGTTGGGCGGAAGGACACGTAGTCACCGCCAAAGTTCGAGAATTCAGCCAAGGAAAAAGATAAGCCAAACCGCGTAGAGATCGGACTGTAAGTTCCAGAGTTGTAAATTCCACGGAAACGGTTGGGCGGAAGGACACGTAGTCACCGCCAAAGTTCGAGAATTCAGCCAAGGAAAAAAATAAGCCAAACCGCGTAGAGATCGGACTGTAAGTTCCAGAGTTGTAAATTCCGCGGAAACGGTTGGGCGGAAGGACACGTAGTCACCGCCAAAGTTCGAGAATTCAGCCAAGGAAAAAAATAAGCCAAACCGCGTAGAGATCGGACTGTAAGTTCCAGAATTGTAAATTCCGCGGAAACGGTGGGGCGGAAGGACACGTAGTCACCGCCAAAGTTCGAGAATTCAGCCAACGAAAAAAATAAGCCAAACCGCGTAGAGATCGGACTGTAAGTACCAGAGTTGTAAATTCCGAGGAAACGGTTGGGCGGAAGGACACGTAGTCACCGCCAAAGTTCGAGAATTCAGCCAAAGAAAAAAATAAGGCAAACCGCGTAGAGATCGGACTGTAAGTTCGAGAGTTGTAAATTCCGCGGAAACGGTTGGGCGGAAGGACACGTAGTCACCGCCAAAGTTCGAGAATTCAGCCAAGGAAAAAAATAAGCCAAACCGCGTAGAGATCGGACTGTAAGTTCCAGAGTTGTAAATTCCGCGGAAACGGTTGGGCGGAAGGACACGCAGTCACCGCCAAAGTTCGAGAATTCAGCCAAGGAAAAAAATAAGCCAAACCGCGTAGAGATCGGACTGTAAGTTCCAGAGTTGTAAATTCCGCGGAAACGGTTGGGCGGAAGGACACGTAGTCACCGCCAAAGTTCGAGAATTCAGCCAAGGAAAAAAATAAGCCAAACCGCGTAGAGATCAGACTGTAAGTTCCAGAGTTGTAAATTCCGCGGAAACGGTTGGGCGGAAGGACACGTAGTCACCGCCAAAGTTCGAGAATTCAGCCAAGGAAAAAGATAAGCCAAACCGCGTAGAGATCGGACTGTAAGTTCCAGAGTTGTAAATTCCGCGGAAACGGTTGGGCGGAAGGACACGTAGTCACCGCCAAAGTTCGAGAATTCAGCCAAGGAAAAAAATAAGCCAAACCGCGTAGAGATCGGACTGTAAGTTCCAGAGTTGTAAATTCCGCGGAAACGGTTGGGCGGAAGGACACGTAGTCACCGCCAAAGTTCGAGAATTCAGCCAAGGAAAAAAATAAGCCAAACCGCGTAGAGATCGGATGTAAGTTCCAGAATTGTAAATTCCGCGGAAACGGTTGGGCGGAAGGACACGTAGTCACCGCCAAAGTTCGAGAATTCAGCCAAGGAAAAAAATAAGCCAAACCGCGTAGAGATCGGTCTGTAAGTTCCAGAGTTGTAAATTCCGCGGAAACGGTTGGGCGGAAGGACACGTAGTCACCGCCAAAGTTCGAGAATTCAGCCAAGGAAAAAAATAAGCCAAACCACGTAGAGATCGGACTGTAAGTTCCAGAGTTGTAAATTCCGCGGAAACGGTTGGGCGGAAGGACACGTAGTCACCGCCAAAGTTCGAGAATTCAGCCAAGGAAAAAAATAAGCCAAACCGCGTAGAGATCGGACTGTAAGTTCCAGAGTTGTAAATTCCGCGGAAACGGTTGGGCGGAAGGACACGCAGTCACCGCCAAAGTTCGAGAATTCAGCCAAGGAAAAAAATAAGCCAAACCGCGTAGAGATCGGACTGTAAGTTCCAGAGTTGTAAATTCCGCGGAAACGGTGGGGCGGAAGGACACGTTGTCACCGCCAAAGTTCGAGAATTCAGCCAAGGAAAAAAATAAGCCAAACCGCGTAGAGATCAGACTGTAAGTTCCAGAGTTGTAAATTGCGCGGAAACGGTTGGGCGGAAGGACACGTCGTCACCGCCAAAGTTCGAGAATTCAGCCAAGGAAAAAAATAAGCCAAACCGCGTAGAGATCGGACTGTAAGTTCCAGAGTTGTAAATTCCGCGGAAACGGTGGATTGGAAGGACACGTAGTCACCGCCAAAGTTCGAGAATTCAGCCAAGGAAAAAAATAAGCCAAACCGCGTAGAGATCTGACTGTAAGTTCCAGAGTTGTTAATTCCACGGAAACGGTTGGGCGGAAGGACACGTAGTCACCGCCAAAGTTCGAGAATTCAGCCAAGGAAAAAAATAAGCCAAACCGCGTAGAGATCGGACTGTAAGTTCCAGAGTTGTAAATTCCGAGGAAACGGTTGAGCGGAAGGACACGTAGTCACCGCCAAAGTTCGAGAATTCAGCCAAGGAAAAAAATAAGCCAAACCGCGTAGAGATCGGACTGTAAGTTCCAGAGTTGTAAATTCCGCGGAAACGGTTGGGCGGAAGGACACGTTGTCACCGCCAAACTTCGAGAATTCAGCCAAGGAAAAAAATAAGCCAAACCGCGTAGAGATCGGACTGTAAGTTCCAGAGTTGTAAATTCCGCGGAAACGGTTGGGCGGAAGGACACGTAGTCACCGCCAAAGTTCGAGAATTCAGCCAAGGAAAAAAATAAGCCAAACGGCGTAGAGATCGGACTGTAAGTTCCAGAGTTGTAAATTCCGAGGAAACGGTTGGGCGGAAGGACACGTAGTCACCGCCAAAGTTCGAGAATTCAGCCAAGGAAAAAAATAAGCCAAACCGCGTAGAGATCGGACTGTAAGTTCCAGAGTTGTAAATTCCGATGAAACGGTTGGGCGGAAGGACACGTAGTCACCGCCAAAGTTCGAGAATTCAGCCAAGGAAAAAAATAAGCCAAACCGCGTAGAGATCGGACTGTAAGTTCGAGAGTTGTAAATTCCGCGGAAACGGTTGGGCGGAAGTTATCAGTGGTAAAAACACGGGCACCGGCCTAATGACAGTGAAAAGATATCCTAGAAGATCTGCAATCTTCGTATCCCGATTGAACCCATCAACGCGGTCTACTGATGTGATCAATTTTCTGAGTCCTCTTAACTTAAACCATATTGTATGCACACAGATAAAGACCAAATATAATACCTATGCCTCTTTTCACATTGAGATTCTGGACAGTGAGAATCACTTACTTCTAAGTGAAAGCCTGTGGCCAGAGGGGTCTATTGTCTCCAAGTTCTACGGAAGACTAAAGCCTGATCAAATCCTGGTTAACAATAACACCGCTTCGAATACATCTCTTTCTCCCGAAGTTCCTCCTGATGGTTCTGAAGGTGCCTGACTATTCCCTGATTCCCAGTGTACTGATATTTCCGACTCTGTTAAACAGTTTTCTTCTTTTGAGACTGTGGTCGATCATACCAGTACTACTGCTTTGACTATATATTATCAAAATGTCCGAGGTCTACGAACAAAAACTGAGGATTTGTTTATTTCTATTCTTACTGAAGATTACGATATTGTTTGTTTTACTGAGACATGGTTAAATAGTGAGATTTTAAATAGTGAGATTTTCGATGAGAGATATGATGTTTTTAGAAAGGACCGTGAATATGATGAATCTGGTGTTAGCCGTGGGGGTGGAGTTCTGATTGCTATGAAATGTTCGTTAAATGCAAGAAATGTTTTAATACCTAATACAGGTGAATCAGTATGGGTCAAATTTCTTTTAAATGGTTTTATTTGTACTTATATTTGTTGTGTATATTTTTGTCCCAATGATAACTATACACATTTTAACAAGTTTTATGATCTTATTGATAAACATTTTTCAAGTGTTCAAAATTTGATTGTTGTTGGTGATTTTAATCTCCCTTCTATTAATTGGAAAGACATGGACAAAATTGGTAACTCAAGTTTGGTGCATGATTTTCTTTGTTTTCTCCACCTGCATAAGCTTAAACAGTACAATAACATTGAAAACCACATGGGTAGAATTCTTGATTTGGCTTTAATTAAATTTCAAGACCTTGGTGTAGCTATCACTCACCCTATGCAATCTTTGATTCCCGAAGATAATTATCATCCTGCTTTACAGATAAATATAAATAAAATTACTTGTTACAAGAGCAAAACAAAACTTAAGTCTGAGCATAATAATATTCCCACCAATATTACTCATAGGGCCTATAATTTTAAAAAAGCAAACTTTAACTTGCTTTATCATCTTTTTATGCTGGTCGATTGGAATTTCTTGAATGAATATACCTGTATAAACTCTGCTGTGAAAATGTTTTATAATGTTATCTATTCTATTATGGATCAATGTATACCTAAAACTAGTTTTGTTAAAAAGAAATACCCTTCATGGTTTACAAAGAATATTATTAGCAATATTAAACTGAAAAATATTCTCTTAAAAAAACTGAAAAATTCTGGTAATCAGACTGACCTTGAACTTTATAAATCTGTACGTAAAAAGATTAAAATTGAAATTCGAAACGCTCGTAAATCTTATATTGATTCCGTTGAAGATTCTTTGAAGTCAAAACCTGCTTCCTTTTGGTCCTATTATAGAAACATTAATCGTCCCAAAGAAAATAATATAATGTATAGTGGGGGTATTGAATTAACCAGTGATACTGAAGTGGCTCAAGCTTTTAAAACCTATTTTTCTAGTGTTTACTCAACAAGCTATTATAACCAAGAACAATATGATCATTCAGATCTTTGTGCTAACTCAATTGATTTAGTTAACATCAAATCTATTTCACATGTTGAAGTTGAAAATGCCATAAATGGTTTGAGGGGTTCGTGTTCTGTGGGTCTGGATTATATTCCTTCTTATATTATTAAGGCCAATATAAATAGTTTTATTTACCCATTGCTTATTTTATTCAATCTATCTTTAAAATCTATGATATTTCCTGATATGTGGAAAACTTCAAAAATTATACCTGTATACAAAAAAGGAGATAGGTCTGATGTAAAAAATTACAGATCTATTGCAATTATATCTGGTTTTGCTAAAATTTTTGAATCCATAATTTGCCATAAAATTACTGTTCAGACTTCTCAAATTATATCAGCTGCCCAGCATGGTTTCATCAAAAAAAGATCAACCGCTAGTAACCTAATGTGTTTAAATATTGATATTTCAAATGCCTTAAAATTAAATAAACAATTGGATGTAATTTATACTGATTTCGCAAAGGCTTTTGATTCTATTAATTTTGAGATTTTATTACTTAAGTTATTTAAAATTGGCTTTAGTAAAAGTTAAATAAATTTTTTGTGTACATATATCACTCAGAGGCCTCTTTGTGTTAAATATAATTATGCTTTTTCTGATTGCTTTTTTGGTACTTCAGGGGTACCCCAGGGATCTGTTCTAGGGCCCCTTCTTTTTATTTTATTTGTAAATGATCTCTCTGATATTTTTGGGTCTTGTTTATTATTTGCTGATGATCTAAAAATTTACCGTTGTATTTCTACTGAACAAGATTGTGAAATTTTACAGATTGAACTTGAAAATTTGTATGAATGGTGTGCCAAAAATAGGCTTTATCTAAATATTGACAAGTGCTTTGTTGTTTCCTTCACTAGAAAACTAAATCCTGTCATTAGAAATTATAGTATTGATAATAAGCCTCTCATTCGGAAAAATAGCATCAAAGATCTGGGTGTTATTTATGATTGTGATTTCAGTTTTAATACACATATCCTTCAAATATCCAAAAACGCTCACAAAAAATTAGGTTTGCTCAAAAGAACTACAATGCAATTTTGTAATGTGTCTGTACTTATTTGTCTAATTAATACTTTAATTCGTTCTATGCTTGAATACAACTGTGTCATTTGGAATCCTTCTACAAATAATCTCAAGTATGCTATTGAAAAAATTCAAAACAAATTTCTACGCTATATTCATTACAAATCTAATAATATTGAATATCCATCTAATGATTTGGCCAGGCTGAATTTTAATTTGTGCTCTTTAGAATGCAATAGAACAATATCCATATTTAAATTTTTTTATAACCTTTTTAATAACAAAATTGATTGTCCTGTTTTACTTCAAGAATTTAATTTTCATGTCCCCATATACAACTCACGTACTAAATTTGTATTTAAAGTTCCTCTATTTACGAAAAATTACTTAAAATATCAACCCATGGTAGAATTCATAAATTTTTTAAATACTTTACCAGAATGTGGTTTATTTTTTCATAAATTCTCTTTTTTTAAATCCATTATTATTTCTAAATATCCTTAGTTCTATATAAATGTTTGTCTTTTTATGTTGTATGTATTGTTGTAGGTATTGTATATATTGTCCTTTATACTGTATTATATTGTCCTTTGTACTGTCATTTAATTGGATATTTTCTGTTTGACAGTTAAATAAATAAATAAATAAAAAGTGGTAATAGGGTGGTAACTTACAGCCCGATCGCTTCAAGACGGCGATTAATTGGTTCCCGGGAGTGAGTCGATCGGGTTGAAAAAAAAATTTTTTTCTCTCCGCCCCTTAGATCAAAAAGTGGTAATAGGGTGGTAACTTACAGCCCGATCGCTTCGAGACGGCGATTAATTGGTTCCCGGGAGTGAGTCGATCGGGTTTAAAAAATTTTTTTTTTCTCTCCGCCCCTTAGATCAAAAAGTGGTAATAGGGTGGTAACTTACCGCCCGATCACTTCGAGACGGCGATTAATTGGTTCCCGGGAGTGAGTCGATCGGGTTTAAAAAATTTTTTTTTCTCTCCGCCCCTTAGATCAAAAAGTGGTAATATGGTGGTAACTTACCGCCCGATCGCTTCGAGACGGCGATTAATTGGTTCCCGGGAGTGAGTCGATCGGGTTGGAAAAAAAATTTTTTCTCTCCGCCCCTTAGATCAAAAAGTGGTAATAGGGTGGTAACTTACCGCCCGCTCGCTTCGAGACGGCGATTAATTGGTTCCCGGGAGTGAGTATATCGGGTTTAAAAAAAATTTTTTTTCTCTCCGCCCCTTAGATCAAAAAGTGGTAATAGGGTGGTAACTTACCACCCGATCGCTTCGAGACGGCGATTAATTGGTTCCCGGGAGTGAGTCGATCGGGTTGAAAAAAAAATTTTTTCTCTCCGCCCCTTAGATCAAAAAGTGGTAATTTGGGTGGTAACTTACCGCCCGATCGCTTCGAGACGGCAATTAATTGGTTCCCGGGAGTGAGTCGATCGGGTTGAAAAAAAAATTTTTTTCTCTCCACCCCTTAGATCAAAAAGTGGTAATAGGGTGGTAACTTACCGCCCGATCGCTTCGAGACGGCGATTAATTGGTTCCCGGGAGTGAGTCGATCGGGTTGAAAAAAAAAATTTTTTTCTCTCCGCCCCTTAGATCAAAAAGTGGTAATAGGGTGGTAACTTACCGCCCGATCGCTTCGAGACGGCGATTAATTGGTTCCCGGGAGTGAGTCGATCGGGTTGAAAAAAAAATTTTCTCTCCGCCCCTTAGATCAAAAAGTGGTAATAGGGTGGTAACTTACCGCCCGATCGCTTCAAGACGGCGATTAATTGGTTCCCGGGAGTGAGTCGATCGGGTTGAAAAAAAAATTTTTTTCTCTCCGCCCCTTAGATCAAAAAGTGGTAATAGGGTGGTAACTTACAGCCCGATCGCTTCGAGACGGCGATTAATTGGTTCCCGGGAGTGAGTCGATCGGGTTTAAAAATTTTTTTTTTTCTCTCCGCCCCTTAGATCAAAAAGTTGTAATAGGGTGGTAACTTACCGCCCGATCACTTCGAGACGGCGATTAATTGGTTCCCCGGAGTGAGTCGATCGGGTTTAAAAAATTTTTTTTTCTCTCCGCCCCTTAGATCAAAAAGTGGTAATATGGTGGTAACTTACCGCCCGATCCTTTCGAGACGGCGATTAATTGGTTCCCGGGAGTGAGTCGATCGGGTTGGAAAAAAAATTTTTTCTCTCCGCCCCTTAGATCAAAAAGTGGTAATAGGGTGGTAACTTACCGCCCGATCGCTTCGAGACGGCGATTAATTGGTTCCCGGGAGTGAGTCGATCGGGTTAAAAAAAAAATTTTTTTTCTCAGCCCCTTAGATCAAAAAGTGGTAATAGGGTGGTAACTTACCGCCCGATCGCTTCGAGACGGCGATTAATTGGTTCCCGGGAGTGAATCGATCGGGTTGAAAAAAAAAAATTTTCTCTCCGCCCCTTAGATCAAAAAGTGGTAATAGTGTGGTAACTTACCGCCCGCTCGCTTCGAGACGGCGATTAATTGGTTCCCGGGAGTGAGTATATCGGGTTTAAAAAAATTTTTTTTCTCTCCGCCCCCTAGATCAAAAAGTGGTAATAGGGTGGTAACTTACCACCCGATCGCTTCGAGACGGCGATTAATTGGTTCCCGGGAGTGAGTCGATCGGGTTTAAAAAATTTTTTTTTCTCTCCGCCCCTTAGATCAAAAAGTTGTAATAGGGTGGTAACTTACCGCCCGATCACTTCGAGACGGCGATTAATTGGTTCCCGGGAGTGAGTCGATCGGGTTTAAAAAAAATTTTTTTCTCTCCGCCCCTTAGATCAAAAAGTGGTAATATGGTGGTAACTTACCGCCCGATCCTTTCGAGACGGCGATTAATTGGTTCCCGGGAGTGAGTCGATCGGGTTGGAAAAAAAATTTTTTCTCTCCGCCCCTTAGATCAAAAAGTGGTAATAGGGTGGTAACTTACCGCCCGATCGCTTCGAGACGGCGATTAATTGGTTCCCGGGAGTGAGTCGATCGGGTTGAAAAAAAAAATTTTTTTCTCTCCGCCCCTTAGATCAAAAAGTGGTAATAGGGTGGTAACTTACCGCCCGATCGCTTCGAGACGGCGATTAATTGGTTCCCGGGAGTGAGTCGATCGGGTTGAAAAAAAAATTTTCTCTCCGCCCCTTAGATCAAAAAGTGGTAATAGGGTGGTAACTTACCGCCCGATCGCTTCAAGACGGCGATTAATTGGTTCCCGGGAGTGAGTCGATCGGGTTGAAAAAAAAATTTTTTTCTCTCCGCCCCTTAGATCAAAAAGTGGTAATAGGGTGGTAACTTACCGCCCGATCGCTTCAAGACGGCGATTAATTGGTTCCCGGGAGTGAGTCGATCGGGTTGAAAAAAAAATTTTTTTCTCTCCGCCCCTTAGATCAAAAAGTGGTAATAGGGTGGTAACTTACCGCCCGATCGCTTCGAGACGGCGATTAATTGGTTCCCGGGAGTGAGTCGATCGGGTTGAAAAAAAAAATTTTCTCTCCTCCCCTTAGATCAAAAAGTGGTAATAGGGTGGTAACTTACCGCCCGATCGCTTCAAGACGGCGATTAATTGGTTCCCGGGAGTGAGTCGATCGGGTTGAAAAAAAAATTTTTTTCTCTCCGCCCCTTAGATCAAAAAGTGGTAATAGGGTGGTAACTTACAGCCCGATCGCATCGAGACGGCGATTAATTGGTTCCCGGGAGTGAGTCGATCGGGTTGAAAAAAAATTTTTTTTCTCTCCACCCCTTAGATCAAAAAGTGGTAATAGGGTGGTAACTTACCGCCCGATCGCTTCGAGACGGCGATTAATTGGTTCCCGGGAGTGAGTCGATTGGGTTGAAAAAAAAAATTTTTTCTCTCCGCCCCTTAGATGAAAAAGTGGTAATAGGGTGGTAACTTACCGCCCGATCGCTTCGAGACGGCGATTAATTGGTTCCCGGGAGTGAGTCGATCGGGTTTAAAAAATTTTTTTTTCTCTCCGCCCCTTAGATCAAAAAGTGGTAATATGGTGGTAACTTACCGCCCGATCGCTTCGAGACGGCGATTAATTGGTTCCCGGGAGTGAGTCGATCGGGTTGGAAAAAAAATTTTTTCTCTCCGCCCCTTAGATCAAAAAGTGGTAATAGGGTGGTAACTTACCGCCCGCTCGCTTCGAGACGGCGATTAATTGGTTCCCGGGAGTGAGTATATCGGGTTTAAAAAAAATTTTTTTTCTCTCCGCCCCTTAGATCAAAAAGTGGTAATAGGGTGGTAACATACCACCCGATCGCTTCGAGACGGCGATTAATTGGTTCCCGGGAGTGAGTCGATCGGGTTGAAAAAAAAATTTTTTCTCTCCGCCCCTTAGATCAAAAAGTGGTAATTTGGGTGGTAACTTACCGCCCGATCGCTTCGAGACGGCAATTAATTGGTTCCCGGGAGTGAGTCGATCGGGTTGAAAAAAAAATTTTTTTCTCTCCACCCCTTAGATCAAAAAGTGGTAATAGGGTGGTAACTTACCGCCCGATCGCTTCGAGACGGCGATTAATTGGTTCCCGGGAGTGAGTCGATCGGGTTGAAAAAAAAAAATTTTTTCTCTCCGCCCCTTAGATCAAAAAGTGGTAATAGGGTGGTAACTTACCGCCCGATCGCTTCGAGACGGCGATTAATTGGTTCCCGGGAGTGAGTCGATCGGGTTGAAAAAAAAATTTTCTCTCCGCCCCTTAGATCAAAAAGTGGTAATAGGGTGGTAACTTACCGCCCGATCGCTTCAAGACGGCGATTAATTGGTTCCCGGGAGTGAGTCGATCGGGTTGAAAAAAAATTTTTTTCTCTCCGCCCCTTAGATCAAAAAGTGGTAATAGGGTGGTAACTTACAGCCCGATCGCTTCGAGACGGCGATTAATTGGTTCCCGGGAGTGAGTCGATCGGGTTGAAAAAAAAATTTTCTCTCCGCCCCTTAGATCAAAAAGTGGTAATAGGGTGGTAACTTACCGCCCGATCGCTTCAAGACGGCGATTAATTGGTTCCCGGGAGTGAGTCGATCGGGTTGAAAAAAAATTTTTTTCTCTCCGCCCCTTAGATCAAAAAGTGGTAATTTGGGTGGTAACTTACCGCCCGATCGCTTCGAGACGGCAATTAATTGGTTCCCGGGAGTGAGTCGATCGGGTTGAAAAAAAAATTTTTTTCTCTCCACCCCTTAGATCAAAAAGTGGTAATAGGGTGGTAACTTACCGCCCGATCGCTTCGAGACGGCGATTAATTGGTTCCCGGGAGTGAGTCGATCGGGTTGAAAAAAAAAATTTTTTTCTCTCCGCCCCTTAGATCAAAAAGTGGTAATAGGGTGGTAACTTACCGCCCGATCGCTTCGAGACGGCGATTAATTGGTTCCCGGGAGTGAGTCGATCGGGTTGAAAAAAAAATTTTCTCTCCGCCCCTTAGATCAAAAAGTGGTAATAGGGTGGTAACTTACCGCCCGATCGCTTCAAGACGGCGATTAATTGGTTCCCGGGAGTGAGTCGATCGGGTTGAAAAAAAAATTTTTTTCTCTCCGCCCCTTAGATCAAAAAGTGGTAATAGGGTGGTAACTTACAGCCCGATCGCTTCGAGACGGCGATTAATTGGTTCCCGGGAGTGAGTCGATCGGGTTTAAAATTTTTTTTTTTTCTCTCCGCCCCTTAGATCAAAAAGTTGTAATAGGGTGGTAACTTACCGCCCGATCACTTCGAGACGGCGATTAATTGGTTCCCCGGAGTGAGTCGATCGGGTTTAAAAAATTTTTTTTTCTCTCCGCCCCTTAGATCAAAAAGTGGTAATATGGTGGTAACTTACCGCCCGATCCTTTCGAGACGGCGATTAATTGGTTCCCGGGAGTGAGTCGATCGGGTTGGAAAAAAAATTTTTTCTCTCCGCCCCTTAGATCAAAAAGTGGTAATAGGGTGGTAACTTACCGCCCGATCGCTTCGAGACGGCGATTAATTGGTTCCCGGGAGTGAGTCGATCGGGTTAAAAAAAAAATTTTTTTTCTCAGCCCCTTAGATCAAAAAGTGGTAATAGGGTGGTAACTTACCGCCCGATCGCTTCGAGACGGCGATTAATTGGTTCCCGGGAGTGAATCGATCGGGTTGAAAAAAAAAAATTTTCTCTCCGCCCCTTAGATCAAAAAGTGGTAATAGTGTGGTAACTTACCGCCCGCTCGCTTCGAGACGGCGATTAATTGGTTCCCGGGAGTGAGTATATCGGGTTTAAAAAAATTTTTTTTCTCTCCGCCCCCTAGATCAAAAAGTGGTAATAGGGTGGTAACTTACCACCCGATCGCTTCGAGACGGCGATTAATTGGTTCCCGGGAGTGAGTCGATCGGGTTTAAAAAATTTTTTTTTCTCTCCGCCCCTTAGATCAAAAAGTTGTAATAGGGTGGTAACTTACCGCCCGATCACTTCGAGACGGCGATTAATTGGTTCCCGGGAGTGAGTCGATCGGGTTTAAAAAAATTTTTTTTCTCTCCGCCCCTTAGATCAAAAAGTGGTAATATGGTGGTAACTTACCGCCCGATCCTTTCGAGACGGCGATTAATTGGTTCCCGGGAGTGAGTCGATCGGGTTGGAAAAAAAATTTTTTTTCTCCGCCCCTTAGATCAAAAAGTGGTAATAGGGTGGTAACTTACCGCCCGATCGCTTCGAGACGGCGATTAATTGGTTCCCGGGAGTGAGTCGATCGGGTTGAAAAAAAAAATTTTTTTCTCTCCGCCCCTTAGATCAAAAAGTGGTAATAGGGTGGTAACTTACCGCCCGATCGCTTCGAGACGGCGATTAATTGGTTCCCGGGAGTGAGTCGATCGGGTTGAAAAAAAAATTTTCTCTCCGCCCCTTAGATCAAAAAGTGGTAATAGGGTGGTAACTTACCGCCCGATCGCTTCAAGACGGCGATTAATTGGTTCCCGGGAGTGAGTCGATCGGGTTGAAAAAAAAATTTTTTTCTCTCCGCCCCTTAGATCAAAAAGTGGTAATAGGGTGGTAACTTACCGACCGATCGCTTCAAGACGGCGATTAATTGGTTCCCGGGAGTGAGTCGATCGGGTTGAAAAAAAAATTTTTTTCTCTCCGCCCCTTAGATCAAAAAGTGGTAATAGGGTGGTAACTTACCGCCCGATCGCTTCGAGACGGCGATTAATTGGTTCCCGGGAGTGAGTCGATCGGGTTGAAAAAAAAAATTTTCTCTCCTCCCCTTAGATCAAAAAGTGGTAATAGGGTGGTAACTTACCGCCCGATCGCTTCAAGACGGCGATTAATTGGTTCCCGGGAGTGAGTCGATCGGGTTGAAAAAAAAATTTTTTTCTCTCCGCCCCTTAGATCAAAAAGTGGTAATAGGGTGGTAACTTACAGCCCGATCGCATCGAGACGGCGATTAATTGGTTCCCGGGAGTGAGTCGATCGGGTTGAAAAAAAATTTTTTTTCTCTCCACCCCTTAGATCAAAAAGTGGTAATAGGGTGGTAACTTACCGCCCGATCGCTTCGAGACGGCGATTAATTGGTTCCCGGGAGTGAGTCGATTGGGTTGAAAAAAAAAATTTTTTCTCTCCGCCCCTTAGATGAAAAAGTGGTAATAGGGTGGTAACTTACCGCCCGATCGCTTCGAGACGGCGATTAATTGGTTCCCGGGAGTGAGTCGATCGGGTTTAAAAAATTTTTTTTTCTCTCCGCCCCTTAGATCAAAAAGTGGTAATATGGTGGTAACTTACCGCCCGATCGCTTCGAGACGGCGATTAATTGGTTCCCGGGAGTGAGTCGATCGGGTTGGAAAAAAAATTTTTTCTCTCCGCCCCTTAGATCAAAAAGTGGTAATAGGGTGGTAACTTACCGCCCGCTCGCTTCGAGACGGCGATTAATTGGTTCCCGGGAGTGAGTATATCGGGTTTAAAAAAAATTTTTTTTCTCTCCGCCCCTTAGATCAAAAAGTGGTAATAGGGTGGTAACATACCACCCGATCGCTTCGAGACGGCGATTAATTGGTTCCCGGGAGTGAGTCGATCGGGTTGAAAAAAAAATTTTTTCTCTCCGCCCCTTAGATCAAAAAGTGGTAATTTGGGTGGTAACTTACCGCCCGATCGCTTCGAGACGGCAATTAATTGGTTCCCGGGAGTGAGTCGATCGGGTTGAAAAAAAAATTTTTTTCTCTCCACCCCTTAGATCAAAAAGTGGTAATAGGGTGGTAACTTACCGCCCGATCGCTTCGAGACGGCGATTAATTGGTTCCCGGGAGTGAGTCGATCGGGTTGAAAAAAAAAAATTTTTTCTCTCCGCCCCTTAGATCAAAAAGTGGTAATAGGGTGGTAACTTACCGCCCGATCGCTTCGAGACGGCGATTAATTGGTTCCCGGGAGTGAGTCGATCGGGTTGAAAAAAAAATTTTCTCTCCGCCCCTTAGATCAAAAAGTGGTAATAGGGTGGTAACTTACCGCCCGATCGCTTCAAGACGGCGATTAATTGGTTCCCGGGAGTGAGTCGATCGGGTTGAAAAAAAATTTTTTTCTCTCCGCCCCTTAGATCAAAAAGTGGTAATAGGGTGGTAACTTACAGCCCGATCGCTTCGAGACGGCGATTAATTGGTTCCCGGGAGTGAGTCGATCGGGTTTAAAAAATTTTTTTTTTTCTCTCCGCCCCTTAGATCAAAAAGTTGTAATAGGGTGGTAACTTACCGCCCGATCACTTCGAGACGGCGATTAATTGGTTCCCCGGAGTGAGTCGATCGGGTTTAAAAAATTTTTTTTTCTCTCCGCCCCTTAGATCAAAAAGTGGTAATATGGTGGTAACTTACCGCCCGATCCTTTCGAGACGGCGATTAATTGGTTCCCGGGAGTGAGTCGATTGGGTTGAAAAAAAAAATTTTTTCTCTCCGCCCCTTAGATGAAAAAGTGGTAATAGGGTGGTAACTTACCGCCCGATCGCTTCGAGACGGCGATTAATTGGTTCCCGGGAGTGAGTCGATCGGGTTTAAAAAATTTTTTTTTCTCTCCGCCCCTTAGATCAAAAAGTGGTAATATGGTGGTAACTTACCGCCCGATCACTTCGAGACGGCAATTAATTGGTTCCCGGGAGTGAGTCGATCGGGTTGGAAAAAAAATTTTTTCTCTCCGCCCCTTAGATCAAAAAGTGGTAATAGGGTGGTAACTTACCGCCCGCTCGCTTCGAGACGGCGATTAATTGGTTCCCGGGAGTGAGTATATCGGGTTTAAAAAAAATTTTTTTTCTCTCCGCCCCTTAGATCAAAAAGTGGTAATAGGGTGGTAACATACCACCCGATCGCTTCGAGACGGCGATTAATTGGTTCCCGGGAGTGAGTCGATCGGGTTGAAAAAAAAATTTTTTCTCTCCGCCCCTTAGATCAAAAAGTGGTAATTTGGGTGGTAACTTACCGCCCGATCGCTTCGAGACGGCAATTAATTGGTTCCCGGGAGTGAGTCGATCGGGTTGAAAAAAAAATTTTTTTCTCTCCACCCCTTAGATCAAAAAGTGGTAATAGGGTGGTAACTTACCGCCCGATCGCTTCGAGACGGCGATTAATTGGTTCCCGGGAGTGAGTCGATCGGGTTGGAAAAAAAATTTTTTCTCTCCGCCCCTTAGATCAAAAAGTGGTAATAGGGTGGTAACTTACCGCCCGCTCGCTTCGAGACGGCGATTAATTGGTTCCCGGGAGTGAGTCGATCGGGTTTAAAAAATTTTTTTTTTTCTCTCCGCCCCTTAGATCAAAAAGTTGTAATAGGGTGGTAACTTACCGCCCGATCACTTCGAGACGGCGATTAATTGGTTCCCCGGAGTGAGTCGATCGGGTTTAAAAAATTTTTTTTTCTCTCCGCCCCTTAGATCAAAAAGTGGTAATATGGTGGTAACTTACCGCCCGATCCTTTCGAGACGGCGATTAATTGGTTCCCGGGAGTGAGTCGATCGGGTTGAAAAAAAAAATTTTCTCTCCGCCCCTTAGATCAAAAAGGGGTAATAGGGTGGTAACTTACCGCCCGATCGCTTCAAGACGGCGATTAATTGGTTCCCGGGAGTGAGTCGATCGGGTTGAAAAAAAATTTTTTTCTCTCCGCCCCTTAGATCAAAAAGTGGTAATAGGGTGGTAACTTACAGCCCGATCGCTTCGAGACGGCGATTAATTGGTTCCCGGGAGTGAGTCGATCGGGTTTAAAAAATTTTTTTTTTCTCTCCGCCCCTTAGATCAAAAAGTGGTAATAGGGTGGTAACTTACCGCCCGATCACTTCGAGACGGCGATTAATTGGTTCTCGGGAGTGAGTCGATCGGGTTTAAAAATTTTTTTTTTCTCTCCGCCCCTTAGATCAAAAAGTGGTAATATGGTGGTAACTTACCGCCCGATCGCTTCGAGACGGCGATTAATTGGTTCCCGGGAGTGAGTCGATCGGGTTGGAACAAAAATTTTTTCTCTCCGCCCCTTAGATCAAAAAGTGGTAATAGGGTGGTAACTTACCGCCCGATCGCTTCGAGACGGCGATTAATTGGTTCCCGGGAGTGAGTCGATCGGGTTAAAAAAAATTTTTTTTTTCTCCGCCCCTTAGATCAAAAAGTGGTAATAGGGTGGTAACTTACTGCCCGATCGCTTCGAGACGGCGATTAATTGGTTCCCGGGAGTGAGTCGATTGGGTTGAAAAAAAAAATTTTTTCTCTCCGCCCCTTAGATGAAAAAGTGGTAATAGGGTGGTAACTTACCGCCCGATCGCTTCGAGACGGCGATTAATTGGTTCCCGGGAGTGAGTCGATCGGGTTTAAAAAATTTTTTTTTCTCTCCGCCCCTTAGATCAAAAAGTGGTAATATGGTGGTAACTTACCGCCCGATCACTTCGAGACGGCAATTAATTGGTTCCCGGGAGTGAGTCGATCGGGTTGGAAAAAAAATTTTTTCTCTCCGCCCCTTAGATCAAAAAGTGGTAATAGGGTGGTAACTTACCGCCCGCTCGCTTCGAGACGGCGATTAATTGGTTCCCGGGAGTGAGTATATCGGGTTTAAAAAAAATTTTTTTTCTCTCCGCCCCTTAGATCAAAAAGTGGTAATAGGGTGGTAACATACCACCCGATCGCTTCGAGACGGCGATTAATTGGTTCCCGGGAGTGAGTCGATCGGGTTGAAAAAAAAATTTTTTCTCTCCGCCCCTTAGATCAAAAAGTGGTAATTTGGGTGGTAACTTACCGCCCGATCGCTTCGAGACGGCAATTAATTGGTTCCCGGGAGTGAGTCGATCGGGTTGAAAAAAAAATTTTTTTCTCTCCACCCCTTAGATCAAAAAGTGGTAATAGGGTGGTAACTTACCGCCCGATCGCTTCGAGACGGCGATTAATTGGTTCCCGGGAGTGAGTCGATCGGGTTGGAAAAAAAATTTTTTCTCTCCGCCCCTTAGATCAAAAAGTGGTAATAGGGTGGTAACTTACCGCCCGCTCGCTTCGAGACGGCGATTAATTGGTTCCCGGGAGTGAGTATATCGGGTTTAAAAAAAATTTTTTTTCTCTCCACCCCTTAGATCAAAAAGTGGTAATAGGGTGGTAACTTACCGCCCGATCGCTTCGAGACGGCGATTAATTGGTTCCCGGGAGTGAGTCGATCGGGTTGAAAAAAAAATTTTTTCTCTCCGCCCCTTAGATCAAAAAGTGGTAATTTGGGTGGTAACTTACCGCCCGATCGCTTCGAGACGGCAATTAATTGGTTCCCGGGAGTGAGTCGATCATGTTGAAAAAAAAATTTTTTTCTCTCCACCCCTTAGATCAAAAAGTGGTAATAGGGTGGTAACTTACCGCCCGATCGCTTCGAGACGGCGATTAATTGGTTCCCGGGAGTGAGTCGATCGGGTTGAAAAAAAAAATTTTTTTCTCTCCGCCCCTTAGATCAAAAAGTGGTAATAGGGTGGTAACTTACCGCCCGATCGCTTCGAGACGGCGATTAATTGGTTCCCGGGAGTGAGTCGATCGGGTTGAAAAAAAAATTTTCTCTCCGCCCCTTAGATCAAAAAGTGGTAATAGGGTGGTAACTTACCGCCCGATCGCTTCAAGACGGCGATTAATTGGTTCCCGGGAGTGAGTCGATCGGGTTGAAAAAAAAATTTTTTTCTCTCCGCCCCTTAGATCAAAAAGTGGTAATAGGGTGGTAACTTACAGCCCGATCGCTTCGAGACGGCGATTAATTGGTTCCCGGGAGTGAGTCGATCGGGTTTAAAAATTTTTTTTTTTTCTCTCCGCCCCTTAGATCAAAAAGTGGTAATAGGGTGGTAACTTACCGCCCGATCGCTTCGAGACGGCGATTAATTGGTTCCCGGGAGTGAGTCGATCGGGTTGGAACAAAAATTTTTTCTCTCCGCCCCTTAGATCAAAAAGTGGTAATAGGGTGGTAACTTACCGCCCGATCGCTTCGAGACGGCGATTAATTGGTTCCCGGGAGTGAGTCGATCGGGTTAAAAAAAAATTTTTTTTTCTCCGCCCCTTAGATCAAAAAGTGGTAATAGGGTGGTAACTTACTGCCCGATCGCTTCGAGACGGCGATTAATTGGTTCCCGGGAGTGAGTCGATCGGGTTGGAACAAAAATTTTTTCTCTCCGCCCCTTAGATCAAAAAGTGGTAATAGAGTGGTAACTTACCGCCCGATCGCTTCGAGACGGCGATTAATTGGTTCCCGGGAGTGAGTCGATCGGGTTAAAAAAAAATTTTTTTTTCTCCGCCCCTTAGATCAAAAAGTGGTAATAGGGTGGTAACTTACTGCCCGATCGCTTCGAGACGGCGATTAATTGGTTCCCGGGAGTGAGTCGATTGGGTTGAAAAAAAAAATTTTTTCTCTCCGCCCCTTAGATGAAAAAGTGGTAATAGGGTGGTAACTTACCGCCCGATCGCTTCGAGACGGCGATTAATTGGTTCCCGGGAGTGAGTCGATCGGGTTGAAAAAAAAATTTTTTTCTCTCCGCCCCTTAGATCAAAAAGTGGTAATAGGGTGGTAACTTACAGCCCGATCGCTTCGAGACGGCGATTAATTGGTTCCCGGGAGTGAGTCGATCGGGTTTAAAAAATTTTTTTTTTCTCTCCGCCCCTTAGATCAAAAAGTGGTAATAGGGTGGTAACTTACCGCCCGATCACTTCGAGACGGCGATTAATTGGTTCCCGGGAGTGAGTCGATCGGGTTTAAAAAATTTTTTTTTCTCTCCGCCCCTTAGATCAAAAAGTGGTAATATGGTGGTAACTTACCGCCCGATCGCTTCGAGACGGCGATTAATTGGTTCCCGGGAGTGAGTCGATCGGGTTGGAAAAAAAATTTTTTCTCTCCGCCCCTTAGATCAAAAAGTGGTAATAGGGTGGTAACTTACCGCCCGCTCGCTTCGAGACGGCGATTAATTGGTTCCCGGGAGTGAGTATATCGGGTTTAAAAAAAAATTTTTTTCTCTCCGCCCCTTAGATCAAAAAGTGGTAATAGGGTGGTAACTTACCACCCGATCGCTTCGAGACGGCGATTAATTGGTTCCCGGGAGTGAGTCGATCGGGTTGAAAAAAAAATTTTTTCTCTCCGCCCCTTAGATCAAAAAGTGGTAATTTGGGTGGTAACTTACCGCCCGATCGCTTCGAGACGGCAATTAATTGGTTCCCGGGAGTGAGTCGATCGGGTTGAAAAAAAAATTTTTTTCTCTCCACCCCTTAGATCAAAAAGTGGTAATAGGGTGGTAACTTACCGCCCGATCGCTTCGAGACGGCGATTAATTGGTTCCCGGGAGTGAGTCGATCGGGTTGAAAAAAAAAATTTTTTTCTCTCCGCCCCTTAGATCAAAAAGTGGTAATAGGGTGGTAACTTACCGCCCGATCGCTTCGAGACGGCGATTAATTGGTTCCCGGGAGTGAGTCGATCGGGTTGAAAAAAAAATTTTCTCTCCGCCCCTTAGATCAAAAAGTGGTAATAGGGTGGTAACTTACCGCCCGATCGCTTCAAGACGGCGATTAATTGGTTCCCGGGAGTGAGTCGATCGGGTTGAAAAAAAAATTTTTTTCTCTCCGCCCCTTAGATCAAAAAGTGGTAATAGGGTGGTAACTTACAGCCCGATCGCTTCGAGACGGCGATTAATTGGTTCCCGGGAGTGAGTCGATCGGGTTTAAAAATTTTTTTTTTTCTCTCCGCCCCTTAGATCAAAAAGTTGTAATAGGGTGGTAACTTACCGCCCGATCACTTCGAGACGGCGATTAATTGGTTCCCCGGAGTGAGTCGATCGGGTTTAAAAAATTTTTTTTTCTCTCCGCCCCTTAGATCAAAAAGTGGTAATATGGTGGTAACTTACCGCCCGATCCTTTCGAGACGGCGATTAATTGGTTCCCGGGAGTGAGTCGATCGGGTTGGAAAAAAAATTTTTTCTCTCCGCCCCTTAGATCAAAAAGTGGTAATAGGGTGGTAACTTACCGCCCGATCGCTTCGAGACGGCGATTAATTGGTTCCCGGGAGTGAGTCGATCGGGTTAAAAAAAAAATTTTTTTTCTCAGCCCCTTAGATCAAAAAGTGGTAATAGGGTGGTAACTTACCGCCCGATCGCTTCGAGACGGCGATTAATTGGTTCCCGGGAGTGAATCGATCGGGTTGAAAAAAAAAAATTTTCTCTCCGCCCCTTAGATCAAAAAGTGGTAATAGTGTGGTAACTTACCGCCCGCTCGCTTCGAGACGGCGATTAATTGGTTCCCGGGAGTGAGTATATCGGGTTTAAAAAAAATTTTTTTTCTCTCCGCCCCCTAGATCAAAAAGTGGTAATAGGGTGGTAACTTACCACCCGATCGCTTCGAGACGGCGATTAATTGGTTCCCGGGAGTGAGTCGATCGGGTTTAAAAAATTTTTTTTTCTCTCCGCCCCTTAGATCAAAAAGTTGTAATAGGGTGGTAACTTACCGCCCGATCACTTCGAGACGGCGATTAATTGGTTCCCGGGAGTGAGTCGATCGGGTTTAAAAAAATTTTTTTTCTCTCCGCCCCTTAGATCAAAAAGTGGTAATATGGTGGTAACTTACCGCCCGATCCTTTCGAGACGGCGATTAATTGGTTCCCGGGAGTGAGTCGATCGGGTTGGAAAAAAAATTTTTTCTCTCCGCCCCTTAGATCAAAAAGTGGTAATAGGGTGGTAACTTACCGCCCGATCGCTTCGAGACGGCGATTAATTGGTTCCCGGGAGTGAGTCGATCGGGTTGAAAAAAAAAATTTTTTTCTCTCCGCCCCTTAGATCAAAAAGTGGTAATAGGGTGGTAACTTACCGCCCGATCGCTTCGAGACGGCGATTAATTGGTTCCCGGGAGTGAGTCGATCGGGTTGAAAAAAAAATTTTCTCTCCGCCCCTTAGATCAAAAAGTGGTAATAGGGTGGTAACTTACCGCCCGATCGCTTCAAGACGGCGATTAATTGGTTCCCGGGAGTGAGTCGATCGGGTTGAAAAAAAAATTTTTTTCTCTCCGCCCCTTAGATCAAAAAGTGGTAATAGGGTGGTAACTTACCGCCCGATCGCTTCAAGACGGCGATTAATTGGTTCCCGGGAGTGAGTCGATCGGGTTGAAAAAAAAATTTTTTTCTCTCCGCCCCTTAGATCAAAAAGTGGTAATAGGGTGGTAACTTACCGCCCGATCGCTTCGAGACGGCGATTAATTGGTTCCCGGGAGTGAGTCGATCGGGTTGAAAAAAAAAATTTTCTCTCCTCCCCTTAGATCAAAAAGTGGTAATAGGGTGGTAACTTACCGCCCGATCGCTTCAAGACGGCGATTAATTGGTTCCCGGGAGTGAGTCGATCGGGTTGAAAAAAAAATTTTTTTCTCTCCGCCCCTTAGATCAAAAAGTGGTAATAGGGTGGTAACTTACAGCCCGATCGCATCGAGACGGCGATTAATTGGTTCCCGGGAGTGAGTCGATCGGGTTGAAAAAAATTTTTTTTTCTCTCCACCCCTTAGATCAAAAAGTGGTAATAGGGTGGTAACTTACCGCCCGATCGCTTCGAGACGGCGATTAATTGGTTCCCGGGAGTGAGTCGATTGGGTTGAAAAAAAAAATTTTTTCTCTCCGCCCCTTAGATGAAAAAGTGGTAATAGGGTGGTAACTTACCGCCCGATCGCTTCGAGACGGCGATTAATTGGTTCCCGGGAGTGAGTCGATCGGGTTTAAAAAATTTTTTTTTCTCTCCGCCCCTTAGATCAAAAAGTGGTAATATGGTGGTAACTTACCGCCCGATCGCTTCGAGACGGCGATTAATTGGTTCCCGGGAGTGAGTCGATCGGGTTGGAAAAAAAATTTTTTCTCTCCGCCCCTTAGATCAAAAAGTGGTAATAGGGTGGTAACTTACCGCCCGCTCGCTTCGAGACGGCGATTAATTGGTTCCCGGGAGTGAGTATATCGGGTTTAAAAAAAATTTTTTTTCTCTCCGCCCCTTAGATCAAAAAGTGGTAATAGGGTGGTAACATACCACCCGATCGCTTCGAGACGGCGATTAATTGGTTCCCGGGAGTGAGTCGATCGGGTTGAAAAAAAAAATTTTTCTCTCCGCCCCTTAGATCAAAAAGTGGTAATTTGGGTGGTAACTTACCGCCCGATCGCTTCGAGACGGCAATTAATTGGTTCCCGGGAGTGAGTCGATCGGGTTGAAAAAAAAATTTTTTTCTCTCCACCCCTTAGATCAAAAAGTGGTAATAGGGTGGTAACTTACCGCCCGATCGCTTCGAGACGGCGATTAATTGGTTCCCGGGAGTGAGTCGATCGGGTTGAAAAAAAAAAATTTTTTCTCTCCGCCCCTTAGATCAAAAAGTGGTAATAGGGTGGTAACTTACCGCCCGATCGCTTCGAGACGGCGATTAATTGGTTCCCGGGAGTGAGTCGATCGGGTTGAAAAAAAAATTTTCTCTCCGCCCCTTAGATCAAAAAGTGGTAATAGGGTGGTAACTTACCGCCCGATCGCTTCAAGACGGCGATTAATTGGTTCCCGGGAGTGAGTCGATCGGGTTGAAAAAAAATTTTTTTCTCTCCGCCCCTTAGATCAAAAAGTGGTAATAGGGTGGTAACTTACAGCCCGATCGCTTCGAGACGGCGATTAATTGGTTCCCGGGAGTGAGTCGATCGGGTTTAAAAAATTTTTTTTTTTCTCTCCGCCCCTTAGATCAAAAAGTTGTAATAGGGTGGTAACTTACCGCCCGATCACTTCGAGACGGCGATTAATTGGTTCCCCGGAGTGAGTCGATCGGGTTTAAAAAATTTTTTTTTCTCTCCGCCCCTTAGATCAAAAAGTGGTAATATGGTGGTAACTTACCGCCCGATCCTTTCGAGACGGCGATTAATTGGTTCCCGGGAGTGAGTCGATCGGGTTGAAAAAAAAAATTTTCTCTCCGCCCCTTAGATCAAAAAGGGGTAATAGGGTGGTAACTTACCGCCCGATCGCTTCAAGACGGCGATTAATTGGTTCCCGGGAGTGAGTCGATCGGGTTGAAAAAAAATTTTTTTCTCTCCGCCCCTTAGATCAAAAAGTGGTAATAGGGTGGTAACTTACAGCCCGATCGCTTCGAGACGGCGATTAATTGGTTCCCGGGAGTGAGTCGATCGGGTTTAAAAAATTTTTTTTTTCTCTCCGCCCCTTAGATCAAAAAGTGGTAATAGGGTGGTAACTTACCGCCCGATCACTTCGAGACGGCGATTAATTGGTTCTCGGGAGTGAGTCGATCGGGTTTAAAATTTTTTTTTTTTCTCTCCGCCCCTTAGATCAAAAAGTGGTAATATGGTGGTAACTTACCGCCCGATCGCTTCGAGACGGCGATTAATTGGTTCCCGGGAGTGAGTCGATCGGGTTGGAACAAAAATTTTTTCTCTCCGCCCCTTAGATCAAAAAGTGGTAATAGGGTGGTAACTTACCGCCCGATCGCTTCGAGACGGCGATTAATTGGTTCCCGGGAGTGAGTCGATCGGGTTAAAAAAAATTTTTTTTTTCTCCGCCCCTTAGATCAAAAAGTGGTAATAGGGTGGTAACTTACTGCCCGATCGCTTCGAGACGGCGATTAATTGGTTCCCGGGAGTGAGTCGATTGGGTTGAAAAAAAAAATTTTTTCTCTCCGCCCCTTAGATGAAAAAGTGGTAATAGGGTGGTAACTTACCGCCCGATCGCTTCGAGACGGCGATTAATTGGTTCCCGGGAGTGAGTCGATCGGGTTTAAAAAATTTTTTTTTCTCTCCGCCCCTTAGATCAAAAAGTGGTAATATGGTGGTAACTTACCGCCCGATCACTTCGAGACGGCAATTAATTGGTTCCCGGGAGTGAGTCGATCGGGTTGGAAAAAAAATTTTTTCTCTCCGCCCCTTAGATCAAAAAGTGGTAATAGGGTGGTAACTTACCGCCCGCTCGCTTCGAGGCGGCGATTAATTGGTTCCCGGGAGTGAGTATATCGGGTTTAAAAAAAATTTTTTTTCTCTCCGCCCCTTAGATCAAAAAGTGGTAATAGGGTGGTAACATACCACCCGATCGCTTCGAGACGGCGATTAATTGGTTCCCGGGAGTGAGTCGATCGGGTTGAAAAAAAAATTTTTTCTCTCCGCCCCTTAGATCAAAAAGTGGTAATTTGGGTGGTAACTTACCGCCCGATCGCTTCGAGACGGCAATTAATTGGTTCCCGGGAGTGAGTCGATCGGGTTGAAAAAAAAATTTTTTTCTCTCCACCCCTTAGATCAAAAAGTGGTAATAGGGTGGTAACTTACCGCCCGATCGCTTCGAGACGGCGATTAATTGGTTCCCGGGAGTGAGTCGATCGGGTTGGAAAAAAAATTTTTTCTCTCCGCCCCTTAGATCAAAAAGTGGTAATAGGGTGGTAACTTACCGCCCGCTCGCTTCGAGACGGCGATTAATTGGTTCCCGGGAGTGAGTCGATCGGGTTTAAAAAATTTTTTTTTTTCTCTCCGCCCCTTAGATCAAAAAGTTGTAATAGGGTGGTAACTTACCGCCCGATCACTTCGAGACGGCGATTAATTGGTTCCCCGGAGTGAGTCGATCGGGTTTAAAAAATTTTTTTTTCTCTCCGCCCCTTAGATCAAAAAGTGGTAATATGGTGGTAACTTACCGCCCGATCCTTTCGAGACGGCGATTAATTGGTTCCCGGGAGTGAGTCGATCGGGTTGAAAAAAAAAATTTTCTCTCCGCCCCTTAGATCAAAAAGGGGTAATAGGGTGGTAACTTACCGCCCGATCGCTTCAAGACGGCGATTAATTGGTTCCCGGGAGTGAGTCGATCGGGTTGAAAAAAAATTTTTTTCTCTCCGCCCCTTAGATCAAAAAGTGGTAATAGGGTGGTAACTTACAGCCCGATCGCTTCGAGACGGCGATTAATTGGTTCCCGGGAGTGAGTCGATCGGGTTTAAAAAATTTTTTTTTTCTCTCCGCCCCTTAGATCAAAAAGTGGTAATAGGGTGGTAACTTACCGCCCGATCACTTCGAGACGGCGATTAATTGGTTCTCGGGAGTGAGTCGATCGGGTTTAAAAATTTTTTTTTTCTCTCCGCCCCTTAGATCAAAAAGTGGTAATATGGTGGTAACTTACCGCCCGATCGCTTCGAGACGGCGATTAATTGGTTCCCGGGAGTGAGTCGATCGGGTTGGAACAAAAATTTTTTCTCTCCGCCCCTTAGATCAAAAAGTGGTAATAGGGTGGTAACTTACCGCCCGATCGCTTCGAGACGGCGATTAATTGGTTCCCGGGAGTGAGTCGATCGGGTTAAAAAAAAATTTTTTTTTCTCCGCCCCTTAGATCAAAAAGTGGTAATAGGGTGGTAACTTACTGCCCGATCGCTTCGAGACGGCGATTAATTGGTTCCCGGGAGTGAGTCGATTGGGTTGAAAAAAAAAATTTTTTCTCTCCGCCCCTTAGATGAAAAAGTGGTAATAGGGTGGTAACTTACCGCCCGATCGCTTCGAGACGGCGATTAATTGGTTCCCGGGAGTGAGTCGATCGGGTTTAAAAAATTTTTTTTTCTCTCCGCCCCTTAGATCAAAAAGTGGTAATATGGTGGTAACTTACCGCCCGATCACTTCGAGACGGCAATTAATTGGTTCCCGGGAGTGAGTCGATCGGGTTGGAAAAAAAATTTTTCTCTCCGCCCCTTAGATCAAAAAGTGGTAATAGGGTGGTAACTTACCGCCCGCTCGCTTCGAGACGGCGATTAATTGGTTCCCGGGAGTGAGTATATCGGGTTTAAAAAAAATTTTTTTTCTCTCCGCCCCTTAGATCAAAAAGTGGTAATAGGGTGGTAACATACCACCCGATCGCTTCGAGACGGCGATTAATTGGTTCCCGGGAGTGAGTCGATCGGGTTGAAAAAAAAATTTTTTCTCTCCGCCCCTTAGATCAAAAAGTGGTAATTTGGGTGGTAACTTACCGCCCGATCGCTTCGAGACGGCAATTAATTGGTTCCCGGGAGTGAGTCGATCGGGTTGAAAAAAAAATTTTTTTCTCTCCACCCCTTAGATCAAAAAGTGGTAATAGGGTGGTAACTTACCGCCCGATCGCTTCGAGACGGCGATTAATTGGTTCCCGGGAGTGAGTCGATCGGGTTGGAAAAAAAATTTTTTCTCTCCGCCCCTTAGATCAAAAAGTGGTAATAGGGTGGTAACTTACCGCCCGCTCGCTTCGAGACGGCGATTAATTGGTTCCCGGGAGTGAGTATATCGGGTTTAAAAAAAATTTTTTTTCTCTCCACCCCTTAGATCAAAAAGTGGTAATAGGGTGGTAACTTACCGCCCGATCGCTTCGAGACGGCGATTAATTGGTTCCCGGGAGTGAGTCGATCGGGTTGAAAAAAAAATTTTTTTTTCTCCGCCCCTTAGATCAAAAAGTGGTAATAGGGTGGTAACTTACTGCCCGATCGCTTCGAGACGGCGATTAATTGGTTCCCGGGAGTGAGTCGATCGGGTTGGAACAAAAATTTTTTCTCTCCGCCCCTTAGATCAAAAAGTGGTAATAGAGTGGTAACTTACCGCCCGATCGCTTCGACACGGCGATTAATTGGTTCCCGGGAGTGAGTGGATCGGGTTAAAAAAAAATTTTTTTTTCTCCGCCCCTTAGATCAAAAAGTGGTAATAGGGTGGTAACTTACTGCCCGATCGCTTCGAGACGGCGATTAATTGGTTCCCGGGAGTGAGTCGATTGGGTTGAAAAAAAAATTTTTTTCTCTCCGCCCCTTAGATGAAAAAGTGGTAATAGGGTGGTAACTTACCGCCCGATCGCTTCGAGACGGCGATTAATTGGTTCCCGGGAGTGAGTCGATCGGGTTTAAAAAATTTTTTTTTCTCTCCGCCCCTTAGATCAAAAAGTGGTAATATGGTGGTAACTTACCGCCCGATCGCTTCGAGACGGCGATTAATTGGTTCCCGGGAGTGAGTCGATCGGGTTGGAAAAAAAATTTTTTCTCTCCGCCCCTTAGATCAAAAAGTGGTAATAGGGTGGTATCTTACCGCCCGCTCGCTTCGAGACGGCGATTAATTGGTTCCCGGGAGTGAGTCGATCGGGTTGAAAAAAAAATTATTTCCCTCCGCCCCATAGATCAAAAATTGGAAATAAAATGCCAACTTACCGCCCGATCGCTTCGAGAGTGCGCGTAATTGGTTCCCGGGAGTGAGTCGATCGGGTTGAAAAAAAAAATTTTTCCCTCCGCCCCATAGATCAAAAAGTGGAAATAGGGTGGCAACTTACCGCCCGATCGCTTCGAGAGTGCGCGTAATTGGTTCCCCGGAGTGAGTCGATCGGGTTTAAAAAATTTTTTTTTCTCTCCGCCCCTTAGATCAAAAAGTGGTAATATGGTGGTAACTTACCGCCCGATCCTTTCGAGACGGCGATTAATTGGTTCCCGGGAGTGAGTCGATCGGGTTGAAAAAAAAAATTTTCTCTCCGCCCCTTAGATCAAAAAGGGGTAATAGGGTGGTAACTTACCGCCCGATCGCTTCAAGACGGCGATTAATTGGTTCCCGGGAGTGAGTCGATCGGGTTGAAAAAAAATTTTTTTCTCTCCGCCCCTTAGATCAAAAAGTGGTAATAGGGTGGTAACTTACAGCCCGATCGCTTCGAGACGGCGATTAATTGGTTCCCGGGAGTGAGTCGATCGGGTTTAAAAAATTTTTTTTTTCTCTCCGCCCCTTAGATCAAAAAGTGGTAATAGGGTGGTAACTTACCGCCCGATCACTTCGAGACGGCGATTAATTGGTTCTCGGGAGTGAGTCGATCGGGTTTAAAAATTTTTTTTTTCTCTCCGCCCCTTAGATCAAAAAGTGGTAATATGGTGGTAACTTACCGCCCGATCGCTTCGAGACGGCGATTAATTGGTTCCCGGGAGTGAGTCGATCGGGTTGGAACAAAAATTTTTTCTCTCCGCCCCTTAGATCAAAAAGTGGTAATAGGGTGGTAACTTACCGCCCGATCGCTTCGAGACGGCGATTAATTGGTTCCCGGGAGTGAGTCGATCGGGTTAAAAAAAAATTTTTTTTTCTCCGCCCCTTAGATCAAAAAGTGGTAATAGGGTGGTAACTTACTGCCCGATCGCTTCGAGACGGCGATTAATTGGTTCCCGGGAGTGAGTCGATTGGGTTGAAAAAAAAAATTTTTTCTCTCCGCCCCTTAGATGAAAAAGTGGTAATAGGGTGGTAACTTACCGCCCGATCGCTTCGAGACGGCGATTAATTGGTTCCCGGGAGTGAGTCGATCGGGTTTAAAAAATTTTTTTTTCTCTCCGCCCCTTAGATCAAAAAGTGGTAATATGGTGGTAACTTACCGCCCGATCACTTCGAGACGGCAATTAATTGGTTCCCGGGAGTGAGTCGATCGGGTTGGAAAAAAAATTTTTCTCTCCGCCCCTTAGATCAAAAAGTGGTAATAGGGTGGTAACTTACCGCCCGCTCGCTTCGAGACGGCGATTAATTGGTTCCCGGGAGTGAGTATATCGGGTTTAAAAAAAATTTTTTTTCTCTCCGCCCCTTAGATCAAAAAGTGGTAATAGGGTGGTAACATACCACCCGATCGCTTCGAGACGGCGATTAATTGGTTCCCGGGAGTGAGTCGATCGGGTTGAAAAAAAAATTTTTTCTCTCCGCCCCTTAGATCAAAAAGTGGTAATTTGGGTGGTAACTTACCGCCCGATCGCTTCGAGACGGCAATTAATTGGTTCCCGGGAGTGAGTCGATCGGGTTGAAAAAAAAATTTTTTTCTCTCCACCCCTTAGATCAAAAAGTGGTAATAGGGTGGTAACTTACCGCCCGATCGCTTCGAGACGGCGATTAATTGGTTCCCGGGAGTGAGTCGATCGGGTTGGAAAAAAAATTTTTTCTCTCCGCCCCTTAGATCAAAAAGTGGTAATAGGGTGGTAACTTACCGCCCGCTCGCTTCGAGACGGCGATTAATTGGTTCCCGGGAGTGAGTATATCGGGTTTAAAAAAAATTTTTTTTCTCTCCACCCCTTAGATCAAAAAGTGGTAATAGGGTGGTAACTTACCGCCCGATCGCTTCGAGACGGCGATTAATTGGTTCCCGGGAGTGAGTCGATCGGGTTGAAAAAAAAATTTTTTTTTCTCCGCCCCTTAGATCAAAAAGTGGTAATAGGGTGGTAACTTACTGCCCGATCGCTTCGAGACGGCGATTAATTGGTTCCCGGGAGTGAGTCGATCGGGTTGGAACAAAAATTTTTTCTCTCCGCCCCTTAGATCAAAAAGTGGTAATAGAGTGGTAACTTACCGCCCGATCGCTTCGACACGGCGATTAATTGGTTCCCGGGAGTGAGTGGATCGGGTTAAAAAAAAATTTTTTTTTCTCCGCCCCTTAGATCAAAAAGTGGTAATAGGGTGGTAACTTACTGCCCGATCGCTTCGAGACGGCGATTAATTGGTTCCCGGGAGTGAGTCGATTGGGTTGAAAAAAAAATTTTTTTCTCTCCGCCCCTTAGATGAAAAAGTGGTAATAGGGTGGTAACTTACCGCCCGATCGCTTCGAGACGGCGATTAATTGGTTCCCGGGAGTGAGTCGATCGGGTTTAAAAAATTTTTTTTTCTCTCCGCCCCTTAGATCAAAAAGTGGTAATATGGTGGTAACTTACCGCCCGATCGCTTCGAGACGGCGATTAATTGGTTCCCGGGAGTGAGTCGATCGGGTTGGAAAAAAAATTTTTTCTCTCCGCCCCTTAGATCAAAAAGTGGTAATAGGGTGGTATCTTACCGCCCGCTCGCTTCGAGACGGCGATTAATTGGTTCCCGGGAGTGAGTCGATCGGGTTGAAAAAAAAATTATTTCCCTCCGCCCCATAGATCAAAAATTGGAAATAAAATGCCAACTTACCGCCCGATCGCTTCGAGAGTGCGCGTAATTGGTTCCCGGGAGTGAGTCGATCGGGTTGAAAAAAAAAATTTTTCCCTCCGCCCCATAGATCAAAAAGTGGAAATAGGGTGGCAACTTACCGCCCGATCGCTTCGAGAGTGCGCGTAATTGGTTCCCGGGAGTGAGTCGATCGGGTTGAAAAAAAAAAATTCCCTCCGCCCCATAGATCAAAAATTGGAAATAGAATGGCCACTTACTTCCCGATCGCTTCGAGAGTGCGCGTAATTGGTTCCCGGGAGTGAGTCGTTCGGGTTGAAAAAAAAAAAATTTTCCCTCCGCCCCATAGATAAAAAAGTGGAATTAGGGTGGCAACTTACCGCCCGATCGCTTCGAGACGGCGCGTAATTGGTTCCCGGGAGTGAGTCGATCGGGATGAAAAAAATTTTTTTCCCTCCGCCCTATAGATCAAAAAGTAGAAATAGGGTGGCAACTTACCGCCCGATCGCTTCGATAGTAAGCGTAATTGGTTCCCGGGAGTGAGTCGATCATGTTGAAAAAAAAAATCTTCCCTCCGCCCCATAGATCAAAAAGTGGAAATAGGGTGGCAACTTACCGCCCGATCGCTTCGAGAGTGCGCGTAATTGGTTCCCGGGAGTGAGTCGATCGGGTTGAAAAAAAAATTATTTCCCTCCGCCCCATAGATCAAAAATTGGAAATAGAATGGCAACTTACCGCCCGATCGCTTCGAGAGTGCGCGTAATTGGTTCCCGGGAGTGAGTCGATCGGGTTGAAAAAAAAAAATTTCCCTCCGCCCCATATTTCAAAAAGTGGAAATAGGGTGGCAACTTACCGCCCGATCGCTTCGAGAGTGCGCGTAATTGGTTCCCGGGAGTGAGTCGATCGGGTTGAAAAAAAAAAATTTTCCCTCCGCCCCATAGATCAAAAAGTGGAAATAGGGTGGCAACTTACCGCCCGATCGCTTCGAGAGTGCGCGTAATTGGTTCCCGGGAGTGAGTCGATCGGGTTGAAAAAAAAAAATTTTCCCTCCGCCCCATAGATCAAAAAGTGGAAATAGGGTGGCAACTTACCGCCCGATCGCTTCGAGAGTGCGCGTAATTGGTTCCCGGGAGTGAGTCGATCGGGTTGAAAAAAAAAAATTTTCCCTCCGCCCCATAGATCAAAAAGTGGAAATAGGGTGGCAACTTACCGCCCGATCGCTTCGAGAGTGCGCGTAATTGGTTCCCGGGAGTGAGTCGATCGGGCTGAAAAAAAAAATTTCCCTCCGCCCCATAGATCAAAAAGTGGAAATAGGGTGGCAACTTACCGCCCGATCGCTTCGAGAGTGCGCGTAATTGGTTCCCGGGAGTGAGTCGATCGGGTTGAAAAAAAAAAATTTCCCTCCGCCCCATAGATCAAAAAGTGGAAATAGGGTGGCAACTTACCGCCCGATCGCTTCGAGAGTGCGCGTAATTGGTTCCCGGGAGTGAGGTAATCGGGTTGAAAAAAATTTTTTTATCTTCGCCCCTTAGATCAAAAAGTGGTAATAGGTGGAAACTTACGGCCCGATCGCTTCAAGAGTGCGCGTTATTGGTTCCCGGGAGTGAGTCGATCGGGTTGAAAAAAAAAATTTTCCCTCCGCCGAATAGATCAAAAAGTGGAAATAGGGTGGCAACATACCGCCTGATCGCTTCGAGAGTGCGCGTAATTGGTTCCCGGGAGTGAGTCGATCGGGTTGAAAAAAAATTATTTCCCTCCGCCCCATAGATCAAAAATTGGAAATAAAATGCCAACTTACCGCCCGATCGCTTCGAGAGTACGCGTAATTGGTTCCCGGGAGTGAGTCGATCGGGTTGAAAAAAAAAAATTTTTCCCTCCGCCCCATAGATCAGAAAGTGGAAATAGGGTGGCAACTTACCGCCCGATCGCTTCGAGAGTGCGCGTAATTGGTTCCCGGGAGTGAGTCGATCGGGTTGAAAAAAAAAATTTTCCCTCCGCCCCATAAATCAAAAAGTGGAAATAGGGTGGCAACTTACCGCCCGATCGCTTCGAGAGTGCGCGTAATTGGTTCCCGGGAGTGAGTCGATCGGGTTGAAAAAAAATTATTTCCCTCCGCCCCATAGATCAAAAATTGGAAATAAAATGCCAACTTACCGCCCGATCGCTTCGAGAGTACGCGTAATTGGTTCCCGGGAGTGAGTCGATCGGGTTGAAAAAAAAAATTTTCTCTCCGCCCCGTAGATCAAAAAGTGGAAATAGGGTGGCAACTTACCGCCCGATCACTTCGAGAGTGCGCGTAATTGGTTCCCGGGAGTGAGGTAATCGGGTTGAAAAAAAATTTTTTTATCTTCGCCCCTTAGATCAAAAAGTGGTAATAGGTGGAAACTTACGGCCCGATCGCTTCAAGAGTGCGCGTTATTGATTCCCGGGAGTCAGTCGATCGGGTTGAAAAAAAAAATTTTCCCTCCACCCCATAGATCAAAAAGTGGAAATAGGGTGGCAACTTACCGCCCGATCGCTTCGAGAGTGCGCGTAATTGGTTCCCGGGAGTGAGTCGATCGGGTTGAAAAAAAATTTTTTTTCTCTCCGCCCCATAGATCAAAAAGTGGAAATAGGGTGGCAACTTACCACCCGATCGCTTCGAGAGTGCGCGTAATTGGTTCCCGGGAGTGAGTCGATCGGGTTGAAAAAAAATTATTTCCCTCCGCCCCATAGATCAAAAATTGGAAATAAAATGCCAACTTACCGCCCGATCGCTTCGAGAGTGCGCGTAATTGGTTCCCGGGAGTGAGTCGATCGGGTTGAAAAAAAAAATTTTTCCCTCCGCCCCATAGATCAAAAAGTGGAAATAGGGTGGCAACTTACCGCCCGATCGCTTCGAGAGTGCGCGTAATTGGTTCCCGGGAGTGAGTCGATCGGGTTGAAAAAAAAAAAATTCCCTCCGCCCCATAGATCAAAAATTGGAAATAGAATGGCCACTTACTTCCCGATCGCTTCGAGAGTGCGCGTAATTGGTTCCCGGGAGTGAGTCGATCGGGTTGAAAAAAAAAAATTTCCCTCCGCCCCATAGATCAAAAAGTGGAAATAGGGTGGCAACTTACCGCCCGATCGCTTCGAGAGTGCGCGTAATTGGTTCCCGGGAGTGAGGTAATCGGGTTGAAAAAAATTTTTTTATCTTCGCCCCTTAGATCAAAAAGTGGTAATAGGTGGAAACTTACGGCCCGATCGCTTCAAGAGTGCGCGTTATTGGTTCCCGGGAGTGAGTCGATCGGGTTGAAAAAAAAAATTTTCCCTCCGCCGAATAGATCAAAAAGTGGAAATAGGGTGGCAACATACCGCCTGATCGCTTCGAGAGTGCGCGTAATTGGTTCCCGGGAGTGAGTCGATCGGGTTGAAAAAAAATTATTTCCCTCCGCCCCATAGATCAAAAATTGGAAATAAAATGCCAACTTACCGCCCGATCGCTTCGAGAGTACGCGTAATTGGTTCCCGGGAGTGAGTCGATCGGGTTGAAAAAAAAAAATTTTTCCCTCCGCCCCATAGATCAGAAAGTGGAAATAGGGTGGCAACTTACCGCCCGATCGCTTCGAGAGTGCGCGTAATTGGTTCCCGGGAGTGAGTCGATCGGGTTGAAAAAAAAAATTTTCCCTCCGCCCCATAAATCAAAAAGTGGAAATAGGGTGGCAACTTACCGCCCGATCGCTTCGAGAGTGCGCGTAATTGGTTCCCGGGAGTGAGTCGATCGGGTTGAAAAAAAATTATTTCCCTCCGCCCCATAGATCAAAAATTGGAAATAAAATGCCAACTTACCGCCCGATCGCTTCGAGAGTACGCGTAATTGGTTCCCGGGAGTGAGTCGATCGGGTTGAAAAAAAAAATTTTCTCTCCGCCCCGTAGATCAAAAAGTGGAAATAGGGTGGCAACTTACCGCCCGATCACTTCGAGAGTGCGCGTAATTGGTTCCCGGGAGTGAGGTAATCGGGTTGAAAAAAAATTTTTTTATCTTCGCCCCTTAGATCAAAAAGTGGTAATAGGTGGAAACTTACGGCCCGATCGCTTCAAGAGTGCGCGTTATTGATTCCCGGGAGTCAGTCGATCGGGTTGAAAAAAAAAATTTTCCCTCCACCCCATAGATCAAAAAGTGGAAATAGGGTGGCAACTTACCGCCCGATCGCTTCGAGAGTGCGCGTAATTGGTTCCCGGGAGTGAGTCGATCGGGTTGAAAAAAAATTTTTTTTCTCTCCGCCCCATAGATCAAAAAGTGGAAATAGGGTGGCAACTTACCACCCGATCGCTTCGAGAGTGCGCGTAATTGGTTCCCGGGAGTGAGTCGATCGGGTTGAAAAAAAATTATTTCCCTCCGCCCCATAGATCAAAAATTGGAAATAAAATGCCAACTTACCGCCCGATCGCTTCGAGAGTGCGCGTAATTGGTTCCCGGGAGTGAGTCGATCGGGTTGAAAAAAAAAATTTTTCCCTCCGCCCCATAGATCAAAAAGTGGAAATAGGGTGGCAACTTACCGCCCGATCGCTTCGAGAGTGCGCGTAATTGGTTCCCGGGAGTGAGTCGATCGGGTTGAAAAAAAAAAAATTCCCTCCGCCCCATAGATCAAAAATTGGAAATAGAATGGCCACTTACTTCCCGATCGCTTCGAGAGTGCGCGTAATTGGTTCCCGGGAGTGAGTCGTTTGGGTTGAAAAAAAAAATTTTCCCTCCGCCCCATAGATAAAAAAGTGGAATTAGGGTGGCAACTTACCGCCCGATCGCTTCGAGAGTGCGCGTAATTGGTTCCCGGGAGTGAGTCGATCGGGTTGAAAAAAAAAATTTTTCCCTCCGCCCCATAGATCAAAAAGTGGAAATAGGGTGGAAACTTACGGCCCGATCGCTTCAAGAGTGCGCGTTATTGTTTCCCGGGAGTCAGTCGATCGGGTTGAAAAAAAAAATTTTCCCTGCACCCCATAGATCAAAAAGTGGAAATAATGTGGCAACTTACCGCCCGATCGCTTCGAGAGTGCGCGTAATTGGTTCCCGGGAGTGAGTCGATCGGGTTGAAAAAAAATTTTTTTTCTCTCCGCCCCATAGATCAAAAAGTGGAAATAGGGTGGCAACTTACCACCCGATCGCTTCGAGAGTGCGCGTAATTGGTTCCCGGGAGTGAGTCGATCGGGTTGAAAAAAAATTATTTCCCTCCGCCCCATAGATCAAAAATTGGAAATAAAATGCCAACTTACCACCCGATCGCTTCGAGAGTGCGCGTAATTGGTTCCCGGGAGTGAGTCGATCGGGTTGAAAAAAAAAATTTTTCCCTCCGCCCCATAGATCAAAAAGTGGAAATAGGGTGGCAACTTACCGCCCGATCGCTTCGAGAGTGCGCGTAATTGGTTCCCGGGAGTGAGTCGATCGGGTTGAAAAAAAAAAATTTCCCTCCGCCCCATAGATCAAAAATTGGAAATAGAATGGCCACTTACTTCCCGATCGCTTCGAGAGTGCGCGTAATTGGTTCCCGGGAGAGGAATGGAGGGTAGAGGAATGGCGTCGGTGCCAAAGTTGGGTAATCACGCCAAGGAACAATTTAAGCCGCGGCGCGAAAAGATCGGACGGTAAGTTCCAGACATAGTAATTCCGGGCAAACGGTGGGGGGTAGAGGAATGGCGTCGGTTCCAAAGTTGGGTAATCACGCCAAGGAACAATTTAAGCCGCGGCGCGAAAAGATCGGACGGTAACTTCCAGACTTAGTAATTCCGGGCAAACGGTGGGGGGTAGAGGAATGGCGTCGGTGCCAAAGTTGGGTAATCACGCCAAGGAACAATTTAAGCCGCGGCGCGAAAAGATCGGACGGTAAGTTCCAGACTTAGTAATTCCGGGCAAACGGTGGGGGGTAGAGGAATGGCGTCGGTGCCAAAGTTGGGTAATCACGCCAAGGAACAATTTAAGCCGCGGCGCGAAAAGATCGGACGGTAAGTTCCAGACTTAGTAATTCCGGGCAAACGGTGGGGGGTAGAGGAATGGCGTCGGTGCCAAAGTTGGGTAATCACGCCAAGGAACAATTTAAGCCGCGGCGCGAAAAGATCGGACGGTAAGTTCCAGACTTAGTAATTCCGGGCAAACGGTGGGGGGTAGAGGAATGGCGTCGTTGCCAAAGTTGGGTAATCACGCCAAGGAACAATTTAATTCGCGGCGCGAAAAGATCGGATGGTAAGTTCCAGACTTAGTAATTCCGGGCAAACGGTGGGGGGTAGAGGAATGCCGTCGGTGCCAAAGTTGGGTAATCACGCCAAGGAACAATTTAAGCCGCGGCGCGAAAAGATCGGACGGTAAGTTCCAGACTTAGTAATTCCGGGCAAACGGTGGGGGGTAGAGGAATGGCGTCGGTGCCAAAGTTGGGTAATCACGCCAAGGAACAATTTAAGCCGCGGCGCGAAAAGATCGGACGGTAAGTTCCTGACTTAGTAATTCCGGGCAAACGGTGGGGGGTAGAGGAATGGCGTCGGTGCAAAAGTTGGGTAATCACGCCAAGGAACAATTTAAGCCGCGTCGCGAAAAGATCGGACGGTAAGATCCAGACTTAGTAATTCCGGGCAAACGGTGGGGGGTAGAGGAATGGCGTCGGTGCCAAAGTTGGGTAATCACGCCAAGGAACAATTTAAGCCGCGGCGCGAAAAGATCGGACGGTAAGTTCCAGACTTAGTAATTCCGGGCAAACGGTGGGGGGTAGAGGAATGGCGTCGGTGCCAAAGTTGGGTAATCACGCCAAGGAACAATTTAATTCGCGGCGCGAAAAGATCGGACGGTAAGTTCCAAACTTAGTAATTCCGGGCAAACGGTGGGGGGTAGAGGAATGCCGTCGGTGCCAAAGTTGGGTAATCACGCCAAGGAACAATTTAAGCCGCGGTGCGAAAAGATCGGACGGTAAGTTCCAGACTTAGTAATTCCGGGCAAACGGTGGGGGGTAGAGGAATGGCGTTGGTGCCAAAGTTGGGTAATCACGCCAAGGAACAATTTAAGCCGCGGCGCGAAAAGATCGGACGGTAAGTTCCAGACTTAGTAATTCCGGGTAAACGGTGGGGGGTAGAGGAATGGCGTCGGTGCCAAAGTTGGGTAATCACGCTAAGGAACAATTTAAGCCGCGGCGCGAAAAGATCGGACGGTAAGTTCCAGACTTAGTAATTCCGGGCAAATGGTGGGGGGTAGAGGAATGGCGTCGGTGCCAAAGTTGGGTAATCACGCCAAGGAACAATTCAAGCCGCGGCGCGAAAAGATCGGACGGTAAGTTCCAGACTTAGTAATTCCGGGCAAACGGTGGGGGGTAGAGGAATGGCGTCGGTGCCAAAGTTGGGTAATCACGCCAAGGAACAATTTAAGCCGCGGCGCGAAAAGATCGGACGGTAAGTTCCAGACTTAGTAATTCCGGGCAAACGGTGGGGGGTAGAGGAATGGCGTCGGTGCCAAAGTTGGGTAATCACGCCAAGGAACAATTTAAGCACGGCGCGAAAAGATCGGACGGTAAGTTCCAGACTTAGTAATACCGGGCAAACGGAGGGGGGTAGAGGAATGGCGTCGGTGCCAAAGTTGGGTAATCACGCCAAGGAACAATTTAAGCCGCGGTGCGAAAAGATCGGACGGTAAGTTCCAGACTTAGTAATTCCGGGCAAACGGTGGGGGGTAGAGGAATGGCGTCGGTGCCAAAGTTGGGTAATCACGCCAAGGAACAATTTAAGCCGCGGCGCGAAAAGATCGGACGGTAAGTTCCAGACTTAGTAATTCCGGGCAAACGGTGGGGGGTAGAGGAATGGCGTCGGTGCCAAAGTTGGGTAATCACGCCAAGGAACAATTTAAGCCGCGGCGCGAAAAGATCGGACGGTAAGTTCCAGACTTAGTAATTCCGGCCAAACGGTGGGGGGTAGAGGAATGGCGTCGGTGCCAAAGTTGGGTAATCACGCCAAGGAACAATTTAAGGCGCGGCGCGAAAAGATCGGACGGTAAGTTCCAGACTTAGTAATTCCAGGCAAACGGTTAGGGGTAGAGGAATGGCGTCGGTGCCAAAGTTGGGTAATCACGCCAAGGAACAATTTAAGCCGCGGCGCGAAAAGATCGGACGGTAAGTTCCAGACTTAGTAATTCCGGGCAAACGGTGGGGGGTAGAGGAATGGCGTCGGTGCCAAAGTTGGGTAATCACGCCAAGGAACAATTTAAGCCACGGCGCGAAAAGATCGGACGGTAAGTTCCAGACTTAGTAATTCCGGGCAAACGGTAGGGGGTAGAGAAATGGCGTCGGTGCCAAAGTTGGGTAATCACGCCAAGGAACAATTTAAGCCGCGGCGCCAAAAGATCGGACGGTAAGTTCCAGACTTAGTAATTCCGGGCAAACGGTGGGGGGTAGAGGAATGGCGTCGGTGCCAAAGTTGGGTAATCACGCCAAGGAACAATTTAAGCCGCGGCGCGAAAAGATCGGACGGTAAGTTCCAGACTTAGTAATTCCGGGCAAACGGTGGGGGGTAGAGGAATGGCGTCGGTGCCAAAGTTGGGTAATCACGCCAAGGAACAATTTAAGCACGGCGCGAAAAGATCGGACGGTAAGTTCCAGACTTAGTAATTCCGGGCAAACGGAGGGGGGTAGAGGAATGGCGTCGGTGCCAAAGTTGGGTAATCACGCCAAGGAACAATTTAAGCCGCGGCGCGAAAAGATCGGACGGTAAGTTCCAGACTTAGTAATTCCGGGCAAACGGTGGGGGGTAGAGGAATGGCGTCGATGCCAAAGTTGGGTAATCACGCCAAGGAACAATTTAAGCCGTGGTGCGAAAAGATCGGACGGTAAGTTCCAGACTTAGTAATTCCGGGCAAACGGTGGGGGGTAGACGAATGGCGTCGGTGCCAAAGTTGGGTAATCACGCCAAGGAACAATTTAAGCCGTGGCGCGAAAAGATCGGACGGTAAGTTCCAGACTTAGTAATTCCGGGCAAACGGTGGGGGGTAGACGAATGGTGTCGGTGCCAAAGTTGGGTAATCACGCCAAGGAACAATTTAAGCCGCGGCGCGAAAATATCGGACGGTAAGTTCCAGACTTAGTAATTCCGGGCAAACGGAGGGGGGTAGAGGAATGGCGTCGGTGCCAAAGTTGGGTAATCACGCCAAGGAACAATTTAAGACGCGGCGCGAAAAGATCGGACGGTAAGTTCCAGACTTAGTAATTTCGGGCAAACGGTGGGGGGTAGAGGAATGGCGTCGGTGCCAAAGTTGGGTAATCACGCCAAGGAACAATTTAAGGCGCGGCGCGAAAAGATCGGACGGTAAGTTCCAGACTTAGTAATTCCAGGCAAACGGTTAGGGGTAGAGGAATGGCGTCGGTGCCAAAGTTGGGTAATCACGCCAAGGAACAATTTAAGCCGCGGCGCGAAAAGATCGGACGGTAAGTTCCAGACTTAGTAATTCCGGGCAAACGGTGGGGGGTAGAGGAATGGCGTCGGTGCCAAAGTTGGGTAATCACGCCAAGGAACAATTTAAGCCACGGCGCGAAAAGATCGGACGGTAAGTTCCAGACTTAGTAATTCCGGGCAAACGGTAGGGGGTAGAGAAATGGCGTCGGTGCCAAAGTTGGGTAATCACGCCAAGGAACAATTTAAGCCGCGGCGCCAAAAGATCGGACGGTAAGTTCCAGACTTAGTAATTCCGGGCAAACGGTGGGGGGTAGAGGAATGGCGTCGGTGCCAAAGTTGGGTAATCACGCCAAGGAACAATTTAAGCCGCGGCGCGAAAAGATCGGACGGTAAGTTCCAGACTTAGTAATTCCGGGCAAACGGTGGGGGGTAGAGGAATGGCGTCGGTGCCAAAGTTGGGTAATCACGCCAAGGAACAATTTAAGCACGGCGCGAAAAGATCGGACGGTAAGTTCCAGACTTAGTAATTCCGGGCAAACGGAGGGGGGTAGAGGAATGGCGTCGGTGCCAAAGTTGGGTAATCACGCCAAGGAACAATTTAAGCCGCGGCGCGAAAAGATCGGACGGTAAGTTCCAGACTTAGTAATTCCGGGCAAACGGTGGGGGGTAGAGGAATGGCGTCGATGCCAAAGTTGGGTAATCACGCCAAGGAACAATTTAAGCCGTGGCGCGAAAAGATCGGACGGTAAGTTCCAGACTTAGTAATTCCGGGCAAACGGTGGGGGGTAGACGAATGGCGTCGGTGCCAAAGTTGGGTAATCACGCCAAGGAACAATTTAAGCCGTGGCGCGAAAAGATCGGACGGTAAGTTCCAGACTTAGTAATTCCGGGCAAACGGTGGGGGGTAGACGAATGGCGTCGGTGCCAAAGTTGGGTAATCACGCCAAGGAACAATTTAAGCCGCGGCGCGAAAATATCGGACGGTAAGTTCCAGACTTTGTAATTCCGGGCAAACGGAGGGGGGTAGAGGAATGGCGTCGGTGCCAAAGTTGGGTAATCACGCCAAGGAACAATTCAAGCCGCGGCGCGAAAAGATCGGACGGTAAGTTTTAGACTTAGTAATTCCGGGCAAACGGTGGGGGGTAGAGGAATGGCGTCGGAGCCAAAGTTGGGTAATCACGCCAAGGAACAATTTAAGCCGCGGCGCGAAAAGATCGGACGGTAAGTTCCAGACTTAGTAATTCCGGGCAAACGGTGGGGGGTAGAGGAATGCCGTTGGTGCCAAAGTTGGGTAATCACGCCAAGGAACAATTTAAGCCGCGGCGCGAAAAGATCGGACGGTAAGTTCCAGACTTAGTAATTCCGGGCAAACGGTGGGGGGTAGAGGAATGGCGTCGGTGCCAAAGTTGGGTAATCACGCCAAGGAACAATTTAAGCCGCGGCGCGAAAAGATCGGACGGTAAGTTCCAGACTTAGTAATTCCGGGCAAACGGTGGGGGGTAGAGGAATGGCGTCGGTGCCAAAGTTGGGTAATCACGCCAAGGAACAATTTAAGCCACGGCGCGAAAAGATCGGACGGTAAGTTCCAGACTTAGTAATTCCGGGCAAACGGTAGGGGGTAGAGAAATGGCGTCGGTGCCAAAGTTGGGTAATCACGCCAAGGAACAATTTAAGCCGCGGCGCGAAAAGATCGGACTGTAAGTTCCAGACTTAGTAATGCCGGGCAAACGGTGGGGGGTAGAGGAATGGCGTCGGTGTCAAAGTTGGGTAATCACGCCAAGGAACAATTTAAGCCGCGGGGCGAAAAGATCGGACGGTAAGTTCCAGACTTAGTAATTCCGGGCAAACGGTGGGTGGTAGAGGAATGGCGTCGGTGCCAAAGTTGGGTAATCACGCCAAGGAACAATTTAAGCCGCGGCGCGAAAAGATCGGACGGTAAGTTCCAGACTTAGTAATTCCGGGCAAACGGTGGGGGGTAGAGGAATGGCGTCGGAGCCAAAGTTGGGTAATCACGCCAAGGAACAATTTAAGCCGCGGCGCGAAAAGATCGGACGGTAAGTTCCAGACTTAGTAATTCCGGGCAAACGGTGGGGGGTAGAGGAATGGCGTCGGTGCCAAAGTTGGGTAATCACGCCAAGGAACAATTTAAGCACGGCGCGAAAAGATCGGACGGTAAGTTCCAGACTTAGTAATTCCGGGCAAACGGAGGGGGGTAGAGGAATGGCGTCGGTGCCAAAGTTGGGTAATCACGCCAAGGAACAATTTAAGCCGCGGCGCGAAAAGATCGGACGGTAAGTTCCAGACTTAGTAATTCCGGGCAAACGGTAGGGGGTAGAGAAATGGCGTCGGTGCCAAAGTTGGGTAATCACGCCAAGGAACAATTTAAGCCGCGGCGCGAAAAGATCGGACTGTAAGTTCCAGACTTAGTAATTCCGGGCAAACGGTGGGGGGTAGAGGAATGGCGTCGGTGTCAAAGTTGGGTAATCACGCCAAGGAACAATTTAAGCCGCGGGGCGAAAAGATCGGACGGTAAGTTCCAGACTTAGTAATTCCGGGCAAACGGTGGGGGGGAGAGGAATGGCGTCGGTGCCAAAGTTGGGTAATCACGCCAAGGAACAATTTAAGCCGCGGCGCGAAAATATCGGACGGTAAGTTCCAGACTTAGTAATTCCGGGCAAACGGAGGGGGGTAGAGAAATGGCGTCGGTGCCAAAGTTGGGTAATCACGCCAAGGAACAATTCAAGCTGCGGCGCGAAAAGATCGGACGGTAAGTTTTAGACTTAGTAATTCCGGGCAAACGGTGGGGGGTAGAGGAATGGCGTCGGAGCCAAAGTTGGGTAATCACGCCAAGGAACAATTTAAGCCGCGGCGCGAAAAGATCGGACGGTAAGTTCCAGACTTAGTAATTCCGGGCAAACGGTGGGGGGTAGAGGAATGGCGTCGGAGCCAAAGTTGGGTAATCACGCCAAGGAACAATTTAAGCCGCGGCGCGAAAAGATCGGACGGTTAGTTCCAGACTTAGTAATTAAGGGCAAACGGTGGGGGGTAGAGGAATGCCGTTGGTGCCAAAGTTGGGTAATCACGCCAAGGAACAATTTAAGCCGCGGCGCGAAAAGATCGGACGGTAACCCCACTAAAAATAATCTTAAGATTTTCTTAAGAAAACGGTGTTTTCTTAAGAAAATCTTAAGATTATTTCAGAAATCTTAAGATTTTCTGCAGATTTCGATTTGTCTTCAAATTTTCTTAAGAATTTTTGAAGACAATTTACAGACATTTTGCAGACTTCGATTTGTCTTCAAATTTTCTTAAGAATATTTGAAGACAATTTACAGACATTTTGCAGACGACGATTTGTCTTCAAATTTTCTTAAGAATTTTTGAAGACAGTTTACAGACATTTTGCAGACTTCCATTTGTCTTCAAATTTTCTTAAGGATTTTTGAAGACATTGCAAACTTCGATTTGTCTTCAAATTTTCATAAGGATTTTTAAGACATTTTTCAGACTTAGATTTGTCTTCAAATTGTCTTTTGTTTTCGCGATTTGTCTTTCTTTTGAAAAGACAAAATAATCATGCAGATGTTTCTTGTCTTTAAATTTTCTTCATATTTTTTGAACAAAATTTTCACACATTTTGAAGATTTTTTTTCTGGATTTAGAAACTTTGAAGACAAAATCAACAGACCTACTAGGTTTAATAAATACCTTAAAATTATCTAAAGAATTTTTAGATGTAATTTTTAGATTTAAAACTTCATTTCCCCTTTTTTGTAAAAATCTTCAATATTAAAAAGTTGATTCAATAGTTTTCTGCAAAAATGTTTTAAGTAATTGACAATTGAGCACAAGAAAAAACTGAGAATTTTTAAAGTGAATTCTTATTTTGAATAATATAACGTTCTAACTACATTTTTCAGAAAAACTTGTTAAATTTAGTTTTTTTTATTTATTTTCAATGTGATATCAAAATAATTCCTGAAACCTCCTCTCCCCTTTCCCTCCTAATGAATGATAAATCGCCTCCTATCCAAGCGTGACATAATTTATATGGACAGCCCCTCATTAAACCACATGCACAAAGAAATAAATGCATGCAATGCATGAAAATAACGTTAGCCTCTTTTTCCGATTGAAACAATTCAAATATATTTTTCCATCTTTCAAATGCATCAAATTCTTCATTATAAACTATATTATGTACATGGCAAAAGACCACGCGTTACGTGTTTAATATAATTTCATTCTATTAACATATTATTTATTAGATAGTGGCTAATTAATTTAAGATCAATAGGTAAAACGATGTGGTTCTAAGTTCTAATTATTTTATACAATAAACTGCTCGCGTGATGCCATCCCTGTCCATGAATCCGTAAAAGAAATTCTTCTGTACCTTCTACAACATAAATTTTCACACAAGAGGCTCTGCGCGCGCGAGTACACCGCGGTACATGGTAAGCGATTGGCCAAAACTGACCTTGTGATAAGTTACGACCAATCACAGCATCAATACTAATGGAACCTCTTGGCTGAAGAAATTATTTCTCGCATATATTTCGTACTGTCATGAGGAAAGAAGTAAAGCGATCTCTCAACTCAACTCTAGCAAAACAACGACGCGGCGTAAACAAAACGAGCATGGTATCGTTGGCTCTTAAAAATTTGCTTTTAAAAACATTTTTTATAAAATATTTAATAATTTTCATGTTTTAAGTTATTAATCTTGTACCCTCATCCTAGATCATCTGCATGAGGCAAATGTAGAAGTCATTAGTCTTATAAAGATGAGGCCATGCTCCTTTAGTTCACGCCGCGTCGGGAAAGAAATAAAATACATGATTAAAAAATTATTTTTATTTATTATTAGTTATAAAAGTAATTATTTTATGGGTAAGCAAAAGTGAAACATAATATTTATTTATTCTCTAGTGTGATTGGATATAGATTCTCTCACTATTATACTGCAATTAAATTTCATATTTTATGATGCAATATATTTTTATGATGCTTTTGGCATCTCCAACTTCGAGCAGTTTTATATACTGATATAAAGTTGTCACAAGTAGAATTATACACTGACTTATGTACACGCACACAAAAATTTGATACTGTTTACTGTCCCGTTAAATATCACCAAACCTGTTTTAAATGCTACATATTAAATTATTGCTAATTTTTTGTGGTTGTATAACACAAATATTTTATTAATTAACATAACATTAACATTTTATTTGTTAGTGAGCAATTTTTTTTGCAATAATTCCATATTTTGATGTTTAAAACAGTCTGATAATGTATAACAGGAAACTTACCAGACTCAAATCCACAAAACACCTTAATTTAATGCTACAGTTTACTCTTTATGTCACATACTTTGTCATTCAAAAATAAAACCCTTCTTAAGTATTCATAACTTTTGTGAAAAATATCCAGTTTTAAAACTTTCATTTTGATTAGCATTGGTATTAAATTTTCAATTAGAATTTCCTATTACTTTTTTTGTTCTTACGTATTGTTCTGCCAAATGTTCAGAGGCAGTCTGATATTGGAAATGCTCTTAGAGGCACAGTCAATGGGATAATACAAAATACATAAGAAAAACTGGTACCACATTTTTTTGGTTGTTATGGATAAAACAATATATTTGTTGATTAGTTTGTAGATTTTGGCAATGTCTCTAATTTTTGATGTAGAAAACAGCCTGGTGATATTTAACGGAAGAGTCGAGTGGGAATGGAATTGAATCTAGGAATAAAATTAATGTACCAGTGAATTACAAGGTCAATATTTAGGGAACAAGTGTACTTAGGGTGAAGTGTTCATTTAAATTTTCAAAACAAGTAAATAAACAAAATTAAAACCACTTCTAACACCATTCTGTTTTTTTGTTTCTTTTGCTATGTGTAATTTCTATAAAATTTCATAATTCATTAAATATTGATAAGAGAGATTGTGCCCTGTTAAAATATAAGCTTTTAACTATTTTCTAAACATTTAATGATTATAATAACTTAAATGCAATAAAATTCACTTAAGACATACCAACAAATTTTGTAATTAATAATAAAAAATTTTATGATCCATGATCGTATAAATTGTGTTTTACATTTTCATTAAGTATTATATGTTGAGATTTTCCAATGCAAAAATTAAAATAATGCTTAAATAATTTTTAAACCAATTTGATCCTAATGTCTAATTACTGAACAAGTTCACCATATATGATAATTGATTTATTTTAATACTCTTACCTTACTTACAGATGAGCAAATGTTTAATAAATCACAAATAATATAATTTCAAAGTATCTAGATAATAAAGTTTGATAGTTTCTTGTTTTAAAAAATATTTAAATTATAAATCATTGCCAAAGAGAGATTTGAAAAGATATTTGTGTACAAGTCCTTTAAAACCAAAGGTGTTTTATTTTTGCTGTTGATATTTTAAATATAAGTTTTTTGTATGCCTTATATAGAGGAGTTTCTGCAAATATTATGCTTTATTATGGTCCCCTTTTTGGTCGTCAATTTCAATTATCTGCAGAATTCATAAAGGTAAGAAAAAGTAAAAAATTCAAAGGTTTTGTAAATTTCTGTTTGTGCATAAAAAGTGCACAATTTAAGAAAATAATTCATGCACAATGAAAAAATTGCACAATATCTGCATGTTTTTGGCACCTCTGTTTATGCATAAAAAGTGCAGACTGAAAAAAAATTACAAATTTTTTAGGTTATGAAACACTTCTGAAGAAAATCTAAAGAACCCAATCTGAAGAAAATCTTCAGAAAAAAAAATCTGCAGATTATCTTAAGTTATTTGAAACACTTTTGAAGAAAATTTTAAGAATATAATCTTAAGAAAATCTTAAGATTATATTCTTAAGAATATATTCTTAAGAAAATCTTAAGATTATAATCTTAAGATTTTCTTAAGAAAAAAGTGTTTCAAATAACTTAAGAAAATCTGCAGATTTTTTTTTAAGAAAATCTTAAGATTTTTTTTAGTGGGGAAGTTCCAGACTTAGTAATTCCGGGGAAACGGTGGGGGGTAGAGGAATGGCGTCGGTGCCAAAGTTGGGTAATCACGCCAAGGAACAATTTAAGCCGCGGCGCGAAAAGATCGGACGGTAAGTTCCAGACTTAGTAATTCCGGGCAAACGGTGGGGGGTAGAGGAATCTCGTCGGTGCCAAAGTTGGGTAATCACGCCAAGGAACAATTTAAGCCACGGCGCGAAAAGATCGGACGGTAAGTTCCAGACTTAGTAATTCCGGGCAAACGGTAGGGGGTAGAGAAATGGCGTCGGTGCCAAAGTTGGGTAATCACGCCAAGGAACAATTTAAGCCGCGGCGCGAAAAGATCGGACTGTAAGTTCCAGACTTAGTAATTCCGGGCAAACGGTGGGGGGTAGAGGAATGGCGTCGGTGTCAAAGTTGGGTAATCACGCCAAGGAACAATTTAAGCCGCGGCGCGAAAAGATCGGACGGTAAGTTCCAGACTTAGTAATTCCGGGCAAACGGTGGGGGGTAGAGGAATGGCGTCGGTGCCAAAGTTGGGTAATCACGCCAAGGAACAATTTAAGCCGCGGCGCGAAAAGATCGGACGGTAAGTTCCAGACTTAGTAATTCCGGGCAAACGGTGGGGGGTAGAGGAATGGCGTCGGTGCCAAAGTTGGGTAATCACGCCAAGGAACAATTTAAGCCGCGGCGCGAAAAGATCGGACGGTAAGTTCCAGACTTAGTAATTCCGGGCAAACGGTGGGGGGTAGAGGAATGGCGTCGGTGCCAAAGTTGGGTAATCACGCCAAGGAACAATTTAAGCCGCGGCGCGAAAAGATCGAACGGTAAGTTCCAGACTTAGTAATTCCGGGCAAACGGTGGGGGGTAGAGGAATGGCGTCGGTGCCAAAGTTGGGTAATCACGCCAAGGAACAATTTAAGCCGCGGCGCGAAAAGATCGGACGGTAAGTTCCAGACTTAGTAATTCCGGGCAAACGGTGGGGGGTAGAGGAATGGCGTCGGTGCCAAAGTTGGGTAATCACGCCAAGGAACAATTTAAGCCACGGCGCGAAAAGATCGGACGGTAAGTTCCAGACTTAGTAATTCCGGGCAAACGGTAGGGGGTAGAGAAATGGCGTCGGTGCCAAAGTTGGGTAATCACGCCAAGGAACAATTTAAGCCGCGGCGCGAAAAGATCGGACTGTAAGTTCCAGACTTAGTAATTCCGGGCAAACGGTGGGGGGTAGAGGAATGGCGTCGGTGTCAAAGTTGGGTAATCACGCCAAGGAACAATTTAAGCCGCGGGGCGAAAAGATCGGACGGTAAGTTCCAGACTTAGTAATTCCGGGCAAACGGTGGGTGGTAGAGGAATGGCGTCGGTGCCAAAGTTGGGTAATCACGCCAAGGAACAATTTAAGCCGCGGCGCGAAAAGATCGGACGGTAAGTTCCAGACTTAGTAATTCCGGGCAAACGGTGGGGGGTAGAGGAATGGCGTCGGAGCCAAAGTTGGGTAATCACGCCAAGGAACAATTTAAGCCGCGGCGCGAAAAGATCGGACGGTAAGTTCCAGACTTAGTAATTCCGGGCAAACGGAGGGGGGTAGAGGAATGGCGTCGGTGCCAAAGTTGGGTAATCACGCCAAGGAACAATTTAAGCCGCGGCGCGAAAAGATCGGACGGTAAGTTCCAGACTTAGTAATTCCGGGCAAACGGTGGGGGGTAGAGGAATGGCGTCGGAGCCAAAGTTGGGTAATCACGCAAAGGAACAATTTAAGCCGCGGCGCGAAAAGATCGGACGGTAAGTTCCAGACTTAGTAATTCCGGGCAAACGGTGGGGGGTAGAGGAATGGCGTCGGAGCCAAAGTTGGGTAATCACGCCAAGGAACAATTTAAGCCGCGGCGCGAAAAGATCGGACGGTAAGTTCCAGACTTAGTAATTCCGGGCAAACGGTGGGGGGTAGAGGAATGCCGTTGGTGCCAAAGTTGGGTAATCACGCCAAGGAACAATTTAAGCCGCGGCGCGAAAAGATCGGACGGTAAGTTCCAGACTTAGTAATTCCGGGCAAACGGTGGGGGGTAGAGGAATGGCGTCGGTGCCAAAGTTGGGTAATCACGCCAAGGAACAATTTAAGCCGCGGCGCGAAAAGATCGGACGGTAAGTTTCAGACATAGTAATTCCGGGCAAACGGTGGGGGGTTGACGAATGGCGTCGGTGCCAAAGTTGGGTAATCACGCCAAGGAACAATTTAAGCCGCGGCGCGAAAAGATCGGACGGTAAGTTCCAGACTTAGTAATTCCGGGCAAACGGTGGGGGGTTGACGAATGGCGTCGGTGCCAAAGTTGGGTAATCACGCCAAGGAACAATTTAAGCCGCGGCGCGAAAAGATCGGACGGTAAGTTCCAGACTTAGTAATTCCGGGCAAACGGTGGGGGGTAGAGGAATGGCGTCGGTGCCAAAGTTGGGTAATCACGCCAAGGAACAATTTAAGCCGCGGCGCGAAAAGATCGGACGGTAAGTTCCAGACATAGTAATTCCGGGCAAACGGTGGGGGGTAGACGAATGGCGTCGGTGCTAAAGTTGGGTAATCACGCCAAGGAACAATTTAAGCCGCGGCGCGAAAATATCGGACGGTAAGTTCCAGACTTAGTAATTCCGGGCAAACGGAGGGGGGTAGAGGAATGGCGTCGGTGCCAAAGTTGGGTAATCACGCCAAGGAACAATTCAAGCTGCGGCGCGAAAAGATCGGACGGTAAGTTTTAGACTTAGTAATTCCGGGCAAACGGTGGGGGGTAGAGGAATGGCGTCGGAGCCAAAGTTGGGTAATCACGCCAAGGAACAATTTAAGCCGCGGCGCGAAAAGATCGGACGGTAAGTTCCAGACTTAGTAATTCCGGGCAAACGGTGGGGGGTAGAGGAATGGCGTCGGTGCCAAAGTTGGGTAATCACGCCAAGGAACAATTTAAGCCGCGGCGCGAAAAGATCGGACGGTAAGTTCCAGACTTAGTAATTCCGGGCAAACGGTGGGGGGTAGAGGAATGCCGTTGGTGCCAAAGTTGGGTAATCACGCCAAGGAACAATTTAAGCCGCGGCGCGAAAAGATCGGACGGTAAGTTCCAGACTTAGTAATTCCGGGCAAACGGTGGGGGGTAGAGGAATGGCGTCGGTGCCAAAGTTGGGTAATCACGCCAAGGAACAATTTAAGCCGCGGCGCGAAAAGATCGGACGGTAAGTTCCAGACTTAGTAATTCCGGGCAAACGGTGGGGGGTAGAGGAATGGCGTCGATGCCAAAGTTGGGTAATCACGCCAAGGAACAATTTAAGCCGCGGCGCGAAAAGATCGGACGGTAAGTTCCAGACTTAGTAATTCCGGGCAAACGGTGGGGGGTAGAGGAATGGCGTCGGAGCCAAAGTTGGGTAATCACGCCAAGGAACAATTTAAGCCGCGGCGCGAAAAGATCGGACGGTTAGTTCTAGACTTAGTAATTCCGGGCAAACGGTGGGGGGTAGAGGAATGGCGTCGGTGCCAAAGTTGGGTAATCACGCCAAGGAACAATTTAAGCCGCGGCGCGAAAAGATCGGACGGTAAGTTCCAGACTTAGTAATTCCGGGCAAACGGTGGGGGGTAGAGGAATGGCGTCGATGCCAAAGTTGGGTAATCACGCCAAGGAACAATTTAAGCCGCGGCGCGAAAAGATCGGACGGTAAGTTCCAGACTTAGTAATTCCGGGCAAACGGTGGGGGGTAGAGGAATGGCGTCGGTGCCAAAGTTGGGTAATCACGCCAAGGAACAATTTAAGCCGCGGCGCGAAAAGATCGGACGGTAAGTTCCAGACTTAGTAATTCCGGGCAAACGGTGGGGGGTAGAGGAATGGCGTCGGTGCCAAAGTTGGGTAATCACGCCAAGGAACAATTTAAGCCACGGCGCGAAAAGATCGGACGGTAAGTTCCAGACTTAGTAATTCCGGGCAAACGGTAGGGGGTAGAGAAATGGCGTCGGTGCCAAAGTTGGGTAATCACGCCAAGGAACAATTTAAGCCGCGGCGCGAAAAGATCGGACTGTAAGTTCCAGACTTAGTAATTCCGGGTAAACGGTGGGGGGTAGAGGAATGGCGTCGGTGTCAAAGTTGGGTAATCACGCCAAGGAACAATTTAAGCCGCGGCGCGAAAAGATCGGACGGTAAGTTCCAGACTTAGTAATTCCGGGCAAACGGTGGGGGGTAGAGGAATGGCGTCGGTGCCAAAGTTGGGTAATCACGCCAAGGAACAATTTAAGCCGCGGCGCGAAAAGATCGGACGGTAAGTTCCAGACTTAGTAATTCCGGGCAAACGGTGGGGGGTAGAGGAATGGCGTCGGTGCCAAAGTTGGGTAATCACGCCAAGGAACAATTTAAGCCGCGGCGCGAAAAGATCGGACGGTAAGTTCCATACTTAGTAATTCCGGGCAAACGGTGGGGGGTAGAGGAATGGCGTCGGTGCCAAAGTTGGGTAATCACGCCAAGGAACAATTTAAGCCGCGGCGCGAAAAGATCGGACGGTAAGTTCCAGACTTAGTAATTCCGGGCAAACGGTGGGGGGGTAGAGGAATGGCGTCGGTGCCAAAGTTGGGTAATCACGCCAAGGAACAATTTAAGCACGGCGCGAAAAGATCGGACGGTAAGTTCCAGACTTAGTAATTCCGGGTAAAACGGTGGGGGGTAGAGGAATGGCGTCGGTGCCAAAGTTGGGTAATCACGCCAAGGAACAATTTAAGCCGTGGCGCGAAAAGATCGGACGGTAAGTTCCAGACTTAGTAATTCCGGGCAAACGGTGGGGGGTAGACGAATGGCGTCGGTGCCAAAGTTGGGTAATCACGCCAAGGAACAATTTAAGCCGTGGCGCGAAAAGATCGGACGGTAAGTTCCAGACTTAGTAATTCCGGGCAAACGGTGGGGGGTAGACGAATGGCGTCGGTGCCAAAGTTGGGTAATCACGCCAAGGAACAATTTAAGCCGCGGCGCGAAAATATCGGACGGTAAGTTCCAGACTTAGTAATTCCGGGCAAACGGAGGGGGGTAGAGGAATGGCGTCGGTGCCAAAGTTGGGTAATCACGCCAAGGAACAATTTAAGCCGCGGGGCGAAAAGATCGGACGGTAAGTTCCAGACTTAGTAATTCCGGGCAAACGGTGGGGGGTAGAGGAATGGCGTCGGTGCCAAAGTTGGGTAATCACGCCAAGGAACAATTTAAGCCGCGGCGCGAAAAGATCGGACGGTAAGTTCCAGACTTAGTAATTCCGGGCAAACGGTGGGGGGTAGAGGAATGGCGTCGGTGCCAAAGTTGGGTAATCACGCCAAGGAACAATTTAAGCACGGCGCGAAAAGATCGGACGGTAAGTTCCAGACTTAGTAATTCCGGGCAAACGGAGGGGGGTAGAGGAATGGCGTCGGTGCCAAAGTTGGGTAATCACGCCAAGGAACAATTTAAGCCGCGGCGCGAAAAGATCGGACGGTAAGTTCCAGACTTAGTAATTCCGGGCAAACGGTGGGGGGTAGAGGAATGGCGTCGGTGCCAAAGTTGGGTAATCACGCCAAGGAACAATTTAAGCCGCGGCGCGAAAAGATCGGACGGTAAGTTCCATACTTAGTAATTCCGGGCAAACGGTGGGGGGTAGAGGAATGGCGTCGGTGCCAAAGTTGGGTAATCACGCCAAGGAACAATTTAAGCCGCGGCGCGAAAAGATCGGACGGTAAGTTCCAGACTTAGTAATTCCGGGCAAACGGTGGGGGGTAGAGGAATGGCGTCGGTGCCAAAGTTGGGTAATCACGCCAAGGAACAATTTAAGCACGGCGCGAAAAGATCGGACGGTAAGTTCCAGACTTAGTAATTCCGGGCAAACGGAGGGGGGTAGAGGAATGGCGTCGGTGCCAAAGTTGGGTAATCACGCCAAGGAACAATTTAAGCCGCGGCGCGAAAAGATAGGACGGTAAGTTCCAGACTTAGTAATTCCGGGTAAAACGGTGGGGGGTAGAGGAATGGCGTCGGTGCCAAAGTTGGGTAATCACGCCAAGGAACAATTTAAGCCGTGGCGCGAAAAGATCGGACGGTAAGTTCCAGACTTAGTAATTCCGGGCAAACGGTGGGGGGTAGACGAATGGCGTCGGTGCCAAAGTTGGGTAATCACGCCAAGGAACAATTTAAGCCGTGGCGCGAAAAGATCGGACGGTAAGTTCCAGACTTAGTAATTCCGGGCAAACGGTGGGGGGTAGACGAATGGCGTCGGTGCCAAAGTTATGTAATCACGCCAAGGAACAATTTAAGCCGCGGCGCGAAAAGATCGGACGGTAAGTTCCAGACTTAGTAATTCCGGGCAAACGGTGGGGGGTAGAGGAATGGCGTCGGTGCCAAAGTTGGGTAATCACGCCAAGGAACAATTTAAGCCGCGGCGCGAAAAGATCGGACGGTAAGTTCCAGACATAGTAATTCCGGGCAAACGGTGGGGGGTTGACGAATGGCGTCGGTGCCAAAGTTGGGTAATCACGCCAAGGAACAATTTAAGCCGCGGCGCGAAAAGATCGGACGGTAAGTTCCAGACTTAGTAATTCCGGGCAAACGGTGGGGGGTAGAGGAATGGCGTCGGTGCCAAAGTTGGGTAATCACGCCAAGGAACAATTTAAGCCGCGGCGCGAAAAGATCGGACGGTAAGTTCCAGACTTAGTAATTCCGGGCAAACGGTGGGGGGTAGAGGAATGGCGTCGGTGCCAAAGTTGGGTAATCACGCCAAGGAACAATTTAAGCCGCGGCGCGAAAAGATCGGACGGTAAGTTCCATACTTAGTAATTCCGGGCAAACGGTGGGGGGTAGAGGAATGGCGTCGGTGCCAAAGTTGGGTAATCACGCCAAGGAACAATTTAAGCCGCGGCGCGAAAAGATCGGACGGTAAGTTCCAGAATTAGTAATTCCGGGCAAACGGTGGGGGGTAGAGGAATGGCGTCGGTGCCAAAGTTGGGTAATCACGCCAAGGAACAATTTAAGCACGGCGCGAAAAGATCGGACGGTAAGTTCCAGACTTAGTAATTCCGGGCAAACGGAGGGGGGTAGAGGAATGGCGTCGGTGCCAAAGTTGGGTAATCACGCCAAGGAACAATTTAAGCCGCGGCGCGAAAAGATAGGACGGTAAGTTCCAGACTTAGTAATTCCGGGTAAAACGGTGGGGGGTAGAGGAATGGCGTCGGTGCCAAAGTTGGGTAATCACGCCAAGGAACAATTTAAGCCGTGGCGCGAAAAGATCGGACGGTAAGTTCCAGACTTAGTAATTCCGGGCAATCGGTGGGGGGTAGACGAATGGCGTCGGTGCCAAAGTTGGGTAATCACGCCAAGGAACAATTTAAGCCGTGGCGCGAAAAGATCGGACGGTAAGTTCCAGACTTAGTAATTCCGGGCAAACGGTGGGGGGTAGACGAATGGCGTCGGTGCCAAAGTTGGGTAATCACGCCAAGGAACAATTTAAGCCGCGGCGCGAAAATATCGGACGGTAAGTTCCAGACTTAGTAATTCCGGGCAAACGGAGGGGGGTAGAGGAATGGCGTCGGTGCCAAAGTTGGGTAATCACGCCAAGGAACAATTTAAGCCGCGGGGCGAAAAGATCGGACGGTAAGTTCCAGACTTAGTAATTCCGGGCAAACGGTGGGGGGGAGAGGAATGGCGTCGGTGCCAAAGTTATGTAATCACGCCAAGGAACAATTTAAGCCGCGGCGCGAAAAGATCGGACGGTAAGTTCCAGACTTAGTAATTCCGGGCAAACGGTGGGGGGTAGAGGAATGGCGTCGGTGCCAAAGTTGGGTAATCACGCCAAGGAACAATTTAAGCCGCGGCGCGAAAAGATCGGACGGTAAGTTCCAGACATAGTAATTCCGGGCAAACGGTGGGGGGTTGACGAATGGCGTCGGTGCCAAAGTTGGGTAATCACGCCAAGGAACAATTTAAGCCGCGGCGCGAAAAGATCGGACGGTAAGTTCCAGACTTAGTAATTCCGGGCAAACGGTGGGGGGTAGAGGAATGGCGTCGGTGCCAAAGTTGGGTAATCACGCCAAGGAACAATTTAAGCCGCGGCGCGAAAAGATCGGACGGTAAGTTCCAGACATAGTAATTCCGGGCAAACGGTGGGGGGTAGACGAATGGCGTCGGTGCTAAAGTTGGGTAATCACGCCAAGGAACAATTTAAGCCGCGGCGCGAAAATATCGGACGGTAAGTTCCAGACTTAGTAATTCCGGGCAAACGGAGGGGGGTAGAGGAATGGCGTCGGTGCCAAAGTTGGGTAATCACGCCAAGGAACAATTCAAGCTGCGGCGCGAAAAGATCGGACGGTAAGTTTTAGACTTAGTAATTCCGGGCAAACGGTGGGGGGTAGAGGAATGGCGTCGGAGCCAAAGTTGGGTAATCACGCCAAGGAACAATTTAAGCCGCGGCGCGAAAAGATCGGACGGTAAGTTCCAGACTTAGTAATTCCGGGCAAACGGTGGGGGGTAGAGGAATGGCGTCGGAGCCAAAGTTGGGTAATCACGCCAAGGAACAATTTAAGCCGCGGCGCGAAAAGATCGGACGGTTAGTTCCAGACTTAGTAATTCCGGGCAAACGGTGGGGGGTAGAGGAATGGCGTCGGTGCCAAAGTTGGGTAATCACGCCAAGGAACAATTTAAGCCGCGGCGCGAAAAGATCGGACGGTAAGTTCCAGACTTAGTAATTCCGGGCAAACGGTGGGGGGTAGAGGAATGGCGTCGATGCCAAAGTTGGGTAATCACGCCAAGGAACAATTTAAGCCGCGGCGCGAAAAGATCGGACGGTAAGTTCCAGACTTAGTAATTCCGGGCAAACGGTGGGGGGTAGAGGAATGGCGTCGGTGCCAAAGTTGGGTAATCACGCCAAGGAACAATTTAAGCCGCGGCGCGAAAAGATCGGACGGTAAGTTCCAGACTTAGTAATTCCGGGCAAACGGTGGGGGGTAGAGGAATGGCGTCGGTGCCAAAGTTGGGTAATCACGCCAAGGAACAATTTAAGCCACGGCGCGAAAAGATCGGACGGTAAGTTCCAGACTTAGTAATTCCGGGCAAACGGTAGGGGGTAGAGAAATGGCGTCGGTGCCAAAGTTGGGTAATCACGCCAAGGAACAATTTAAGCCGCGGCGCGAAAAGATCGGACTGTAAGTTCCAGACTTAGTAATTCCGGGTAAACGGTGGGGGGTAGAGGAATGGCGTCGGTGTCAAAGTTGGGTAATCACGCCAAGGAACAATTTAAGCCGCGGCGCGAAAAGATCGGACGGTAAGTTCCAGACTTAGTAATTCCGGGCAAACGGTGGGGGGTAGAGGAATGGCGTCGGTGCCAAAGTTGGGTAATCACGCCAAGGAACAATTTAAGCCGCGGCGCGAAAAGATCGGACGGTAAGTTCCATACTTAGTAATTCCGGGCAAACGGTGGGGGGTAGAGGAATGGCGTCGGTGCCAAAGTTGGGTAATCACGCCAAGGAACAATTTAAGCCGCGGCGCGAAAAGATCGGACGGTAAGTTCCAGACTTAGTAATTCCGGGCAAACGGTGGGGGGTAGAGGAATGGCGTCGGTGCCAAAGTTGGGTAATCACGCTAAGGAACAATTTAAGCCCGGCGCGAAAAGATCGGACGGTAAGTTCCAGACTTAGTAATTCCGGGCAAACGGAGGGGGGTAGAGGAATGGCGTCGGTGCCAAAGTTGGGTAATCACGCCAAGGAACAATTTAAGCCGCGGCGCGAAAAGATAGGACGGTAAGTTCCAGACTTAGTAATTCCGGGTAAAACGGTGGGGGGTAGAGGAATGGCGTCGGTGCCAAAGTTGGGTAATCACGCCAAGGAACAATTTAAGCCGCGGCGCGAAAAGATCGGACGGTTAGTTCCAGACTTAGTAATTCCGGGCAAACGGTGGGGGGTAGAGGAATGGCGTCGGTGCCAAAGTTGGGTAATCACGCCAAGGAACAATTTAAGCCGCGGCGCGAAAAGATCGGACGGTAAGTTCCAGACTTAGTAATTCCGGGCAAACGGTGGGGGGTAGAGGAATGGCGTCGATGCCAAAGTTGGGTAATCACGCCAAGGAACAATTTAAGCCGCGGCGCGAAAAGATCGGACGGTAAGTTCCAGACTTAGTAATTCCGGGCAAACGGTGGGGGGTAGAGGAATGGCGTCGGTGCCAAAGTTGGGTAATCACGCCAAGGAACAATTTAAGCCGCGGCGCGAAAAGATCGGACGGTAAGTTCCAGACTTAGTAATTCCGGGCAAACGGTGGGGGGTAGAGGAATGGCGTCGGTGCCAAAGTTGGGTAATCACGCCAAGGAACAATTTAAGCCACGGCGCGAAAAGATCGGACGGTAAGTTCCAGACTTAGTAATTCCGGGCAAACGGTAGGGGGTAGAGAAATGGCGTCGGTGCCAAAGTTGGGTAATCACGCCAAGGAACAATTTAAGCCGCGGCGCGAAAAGATCGGACTGTAAGTTCCAGACTTAGTAATTCCGGGTAAACGGTGGGGGGTAGAGGAATGGCGTCGGTGTCAAAGTTGGGTAATCACGCCAAGGAACAATTTAAGCCGCGGCGCGAAAAGATCGGACGGTAAGTTCCAGACTTAGTAATTCCGGGCAAACGGTGGGGGGTAGAGGAATGGCGTCGGTGCCAAAGTTGGGTAATCACGCCAAGGAACAATTTAAGCCGCGGCGCGAAAAGATCGGACGGTAAGTTCCAGACTTAGTAATTCCGGGCAAACGGTGGGGGGTAGAGGAATGGCGTCGGTGCCAAAGTTGGGTAATCACGCCAAGGAACAATTTAAGCCGCGGCGCGAAAAGATCGGACGGTAAGTTCCATACTTAGTAATTCCGGGCAAACGGTGGGGGGTAGAGGAATGGCGTCGGTGCCAAAGTTGGGTAATCACGCCAAGGAACAATTTAAGCCGCGGCGCGAAAAGATCGGACGGTAAGTTCCAGACTTAGTAATTCCGGGCAAACGGTGGGGGGTAGAGGAATGGCGTCGGTGCCAAAGTTGGGTAATCACGCCAAGGAACAATTTAAGCCCGGCGCGAAAAGATCGGACGGTAAGTTCCAGACTTAGTAATTCCGGGCAAACGGTAGGGGGTAGAGAAATGGCGTCGGTGCCAAAGTTGGGTAATCACGCCAAGGAACAATTTAAGCCGCGGCGCGAAAAGATCGGACTGTAAGTTCCAGACTTAGTAATTCCGGGTAAACGGTGGGGGGTAGAGGAATGGCGTCGGTGTCAAAGTTGGGTAATCACGCCAAGGAACAATTTAAGCCGCGGCGCGAAAAGATCGGACGGTAAGTTCCAGACTTAGTAATTCCGGGCAAACGGTGGGGGGTAGAGGAATGGCGTCGGTGCCAAAGTTGGGTAATCACGCCAAGGAACAATTTAAGCCGCGGCGCGAAAAGATCGGACGGTAAGTTCCAGACTTAGTAATTCCGGGCAAACGGTGGGGGGTAGAGGAATGGCGTCGGTGCCAAAGTTGGGTAATCACGCCAAGGAACAATTTAAGCCGCGGCGCGAAAAGATCGGACGGTAAGTTCCATACTTAGTAATTCCGGGCAAACGGTGGGGGGTAGAGGAATGGCGTCGGTGCCAAAGTTGGGTAATCACGCCAAGGAACAATTTAAGCCGCGGCGCGAAAAGATCGGACGGTAAGTTCCAGACTTAGTAATTCCGGGCAAACGGTGGGGGGTAGAGGAATGGCGTCGGTGCCAAAGTTGGGTAATCACGCCAAGGAACAATTTAAGCACGGCGCGAAAAGATCGGACGGTAAGTTCCAGACTTAGTAATTCCGGGTAAAACGGTGGGGGGTAGAGGAATGGCGTCGGTGCCAAAGTTGGGTAATCACGCCAAGGAACAATTTAAGCCGTGGCGCGAAAAGATCGGACGGTAAGTTCCAGACTTAGTAATTCCGGGCAAACGGTGGGGGGTAGACGAATGGCGTCGGTGCCAAAGTTGGGTAATCACGCCAAGGAACAATTTAAGCCGTGGCGCGAAAAGATCGGACGGTAAGTTCCAGACTTAGTAATTCCGGGCAAACGGTGGGGGGTAGACGAATGGCGTCGGTGCCAAAGTTGGGTAATCACGCCAAGGAACAATTTAAGCCGCGGCGCGAAAATATCGGACGGTAAGTTCCAGACTTAGTAATTCCGGGCAAACGGAGGGGGGTAGAGGAATGGCGTCGGTGCCAAAGTTGGGTAATCACGCCAAGGAACAATTTAAGCCGCGGGGCGAAAAGATCGGACGGTAAGTTCCAGACTTAGTAATTCCGGGCAAACGGTGGGGGGTAGAGGAATGGCGTCGGTGCCAAAGTTGGGTAATCACGCCAAGGAACAATTTAAGCCGCGGCGCGAAAAGATCGGACGGTAAGTTCCAGACTTAGTAATTCCGGGCAAACGGTGGGGGGTAGAGGAATGGCGTCGGTGCCAAAGTTGGGTAATCACGCCAAGGAACAATTTAAGCACGGCGCGAAAAGATCGGACGGTAAGTTCCAGACTTAGTAATTCCGGGCAAACGGAGGGGGGTAGAGGAATGGCGTCGGTGCCAAAGTTGGGTAATCACGCCAAGGAACAATTTAAGCCGCGGCGCGAAAAGATCGGACGGTAAGTTCCAGACTTAGTAATTCCGGGCAAACGGTGGGGGGTAGAGGAATGGCGTCGGTGCCAAAGTTGGGTAATCACGCCAAGGAACAATTTAAGCCGCGGCGCGAAAAGATCGGACGGTAAGTTCCATACTTAGTAATTCCGGGCAAACGGTGGGGGGTAGAGGAATGGCGTCGGTGCCAAAGTTGGGTAATCACGCCAAGGAACAATTTAAGCCGCGGCGCGAAAAGATCGGACGGTAAGTTCCAGACTTAGTAATTCCGGGCAAACGGTGGGGGGTAGAGGAATGGCGTCGGTGCCAAAGTTGGGTAATCACGCCAAGGAACAATTTAAGCACGGCGCGAAAAGATCGGACGGTAAGTTCCAGACTTAGTAATTCCGGGCAAACGGAGGGGGGTAGAGGAATGGCGTCGGTGCCAAAGTTGGGTAATCACGCCAAGGAACAATTTAAGCCGCGGCGCGAAAAGATAGGACGGTAAGTTCCAGACTTAGTAATTCCGGGTAAAACGGTGGGGGGTAGAGGAATGGCGTCGGTGCCAAAGTTGGGTAATCACGCCAAGGAACAATTTAAGCCGTGGCGCGAAAAGATCGGACGGTAAGTTCCAGACTTAGTAATTCCGGGCAAACGGTGGGGGGTAGACGAATGGCGTCGGTGCCAAAGTTGGGTAATCACGCCAAGGAACAATTTAAGCCGTGGCGCGAAAAGATCGGACGGTAAGTTCCAGACTTAGTAATTCCGGGCAAACGGTGGGGGGTAGACGAATGGCGTCGGTGCCAAAGTTATGTAATCACGCCAAGGAACAATTTAAGCCGCGGCGCGAAAAGATCGGACGGTAAGTTCCAGACTTAGTAATTCCGGGCAAACGGTGGGGGGTAGAGGAATGGCGTCGGTGCCAAAGTTGGGTAATCACGCCAAGGAACAATTTAAGCCGCGGCGCGAAAAGATCGGACGGTAAGTTCCAGACATAGTAATTCCGGGCAAACGGTGGGGGGTTGACGAATGGCGTCGGTGCCAAAGTTGGGTAATCACGCCAAGGAACAATTTAAGCCGCGGCGCGAAAAGATCGGACGGTAAGTTCCAGACTTAGTAATTCCGGGCAAACGGTGGGGGGTAGAGGAATGGCGTCGGTGCCAAAGTTGGGTAATCACGCCAAGGAACAATTTAAGCCGCGGCGCGAAAAGATCGGACGGTAAGTTCCAGACTTAGTAATTCCGGGCAAACGGTGGGGGGTAGAGGAATGGCGTCGGTGCCAAAGTTGGGTAATCACGCCAAGGAACAATTTAAGCCGCGGCGCGAAAAGATCGGACGGTAAGTTCCATACTTAGTAATTCCGGGCAAACGGTGGGGGGTAGAGGAATGGCGTCGGTGCCAAAGTTGGGTAATCACGCCAAGGAACAATTTAAGCCGCGGCGCGAAAAGATCGGACGGTAAGTTCCAGACTTAGTAATTCCGGGCAAACGGTGGGGGGTAGAGGAATGGCGTCGGTGCCAAAGTTGGGTAATCACGCCAAGGAACAATTTAAGCACGGCGCGAAAAGATCGGACGGTAAGTTCCAGACTTAGTAATTCCGGGCAAACGGAGGGGGGTAGAGGAATGGCGTCGCTGCCAAAGTTGGGTAATCACGCCAAGGAACAATTTAAGCCGCGGCGCGAAAAGATAGGACGGTAAGTTCCAGACTTAGTAATTCCGGGTAAAACGGTGGGGGGTAGAGGAATGGCGTCGGTGCCAAAGTTGGGTAATCACGCCAAGGAACAATTTAAGCCGTGGCGCGAAAAGATCGGACGGTAAGTTCCAGACTTAGTAATTCCGGGCAATCGGTGGGGGGTAGACGAATGGCGTCGGTGCCAAAGTTGGGTAATCACGCCAAGGAACAATTTAAGCCGTGGCGCGAAAAGATCGGACGGTAAGTTCCAGACTTAGTAATTCCGGGCAAACGGTGGGGGGTAGACGAATGGCGTCGGTGCCAAAGTTGGGTAATCACGCCAAGGAACAATTTAAGCCGCGGCGCGAAAATATCGGACGGTAAGTTCCAGACTTAGTAATTCCGGGCAAACGGAGGGGGGTAGAGGAATGGCGTCGGTGCCAAAGTTGGGTAATCACGCCAAGGAACAATTTAAGCCGCGGGGCGAAAAGATCGGACGGTAAGTTCCAGACTTAGTAATTCCGGGCAAACGGTGGGGGGGAGAGGAATGGCGTCGGTGCCAAAGTTATGTAATCACGCCAAGGAACAATTTAAGCCGCGGCGCGAAAAGATCGGACGGTAAGTTCCAGACTTAGTAATTCCGGGCAAACGGTGGGGGGTAGAGGAATGGCGTCGGTGCCAAAGTTGGGTAATCACGCCAAGGAACAATTTAAGCCGCGGCGCGAAAAGATCGGACGGTAAGTTCCAGACATAGTAATTCCGGGCAAACGGTGGGGGGTTGACGAATGGCGTCGGTGCCAAAGTTGGGTAATCACGCCAAGGAACAATTTAAGCCGCGGCGCGAAAAGATCGGACGGTAAGTTCCAGACTTAGTAATTCCGGGCAAACGGTGGGGGGTAGAGGAATGGCGTCGGTGCCAAAGTTGGGTAATCACGCCAAGGAACAATTTAAGCCGCGGCGCGAAAAGATCGGACGGTAAGTTCCAGACATAGTAATTCCGGGCAAACGGTGGGGGGTAGACGAATGGCGTCGGTGCTAAAGTTGGGTAATCACGCCAAGGAACAATTTAAGCCGCGGCGCGAAAATATCGGACGGTAAGTTCCAGACTTAGTAATTCCGGGCAAACGGAGGGGGGTAGAGGAATGGCGTCGGTGCCAAAGTTGGGTAATCACGCCAAGGAACAATTCAAGCTGCGGCGCGAAAAGATCGGACGGTAAGTTTTAGACTTAGTAATTCCGGGCAAACGGTGGGGGGTAGAGGAATGGCGTCGGAGCCAAAGTTGGGTAATCACGCCAAGGAACAATTTAAGCCGCGGCGCGAAAAGATCGGACGGTAAGTTCCAGACTTAGTAATTCCGGGCAAACGGTGGGGGGTAGAGGAATGGCGTCGGAGCCAAAGTTGGGTAATCACGCCAAGGAACAATTTAAGCCGCGGCGCGAAAAGATCGGACGGTTAGTTCCAGACTTAGTAATTCCGGGCAAACGGTGGGGGGTAGAGGAATGGCGTCGGTGCCAAAGTTGGGTAATCACGCCAAGGAACAATTTAAGCCGCGGCGCGAAAAGATCGGACGGTAAGTTCCAGACTTAGTAATTCCGGGCAAACGGTGGGGGGTAGAGGAATGGCGTCGATGCCAAAGTTGGGTAATCACGCCAAGGAACAATTTAAGCCGCGGCGCGAAAAGATCGGACGGTAAGTTCCAGACTTAGTAATTCCGGGCAAACGGTGGGGGGTAGAGGAATGGCGTCGGTGCCAAAGTTGGGTAATCACGCCAAGGAACAATTTAAGCCGCGGCGCGAAAAGATCGGACGGTAAGTTCCAGACTTAGTAATTCCGGGCAAACGGTGGGGGGTAGAGGAATGGCGTCGGTGCCAAAGTTGGGTAATCACGCCAAGGAACAATTTAAGCCACGGCGCGAAAAGATCGGACGGTAAGTTCCAGACTTAGTAATTCCGGGCAAACGGTAGGGGGTAGAGAAATGGCGTCGGTGCCAAAGTTGGGTAATCACGCCAAGGAACAATTTAAGCCGCGGCGCGAAAAGATCGGACTGTAAGTTCCAGACTTAGTAATTCCGGGTAAACGGTGGGGGGTAGAGGAATGGCGTCGGTGTCAAAGTTGGGTAATCACGCCAAGGAACAATTTAAGCCGCGGCGCGAAAAGATCGGACGGTAAGTTCCAGACTTAGTAATTCCGGGCAAACGGTGGGGGGTAGAGGAATGGCGTCGGTGCCAAAGTTGGGTAATCACGCCAAGGAACAATTTAAGCCGCGGCGCGAAAAGATCGGACGGTAAGTTCCATACTTAGTAATTCCGGGCAAACGGTGGGGGGTAGAGGAATGGCGTCGGTGCCAAAGTTGGGTAATCACGCCAAGGAACAATTTAAGCCGCGGCGCGAAAAGATCGGACGGTAAGTTCCAGACTTAGTAATTCCGGGCAAACGGTGGGGGGTAGAGGAATGGCGTCGGTGCCAAAGTTGGGTAATCACGCTAAGGAACAATTTAAGCCCGGCGCGAAAAGATCGGACGGTAAGTTCCAGACTTAGTAATTCCGGGCAAACGGAGGGGGGTAGAGGAATGGCGTCGGTGCCAAAGTTGGGTAATCACGCCAAGGAACAATTTAAGCCGCGGCGCGAAAAGATAGGACGGTAAGTTCCAGACTTAGTAATTCCGGGTAAAACGGTGGGGGGTAGAGGAATGGCGTCGGTGCCAAAGTTGGGTAATCACGCCAAGGAACAATTTAAGCCGCGGCGCGAAAAGATCGGACGGTTAGTTCCAGACTTAGTAATTCCGGGCAAACGGTGGGGGGTAGAGGAATGGCGTCGGTGCCAAAGTTGGGTAATCACGCCAAGGAACAATTTAAGCCGCGGCGCGAAAAGATCGGACGGTAAGTTCCAGACTTAGTAATTCCGGGCAAACGGTGGGGGGTAGAGGAATGGCGTCGATGCCAAAGTTGGGTAATCACGCCAAGGAACAATTTAAGCCGCGGCGCGAAAAGATCGGACGGTAAGTTCCAGACTTAGTAATTCCGGGCAAACGGTGGGGGGTAGAGGAATGGCGTCGGTGCCAAAGTTGGGTAATCACGCCAAGGAACAATTTAAGCCGCGGCGCGAAAAGATCGGACGGTAAGTTCCAGACTTAGTAATTCCGGGCAAACGATGGGGGGTAGAGGAATGGCGTCGGTGCCAAAGTTGGGTAATCACGCCAAGGAACAATTTAAGCCACGGCGCGAAAAGATCGGACGGTAAGTTCCAGACTTAGTAATTCCGGGCAAACGGTAGGGGGTAGAGAAATGGCGTCGGTGCCAAAGTTGGGTAATCACGCCAAGGAACAATTTAAGCCGCGGCGCGAAAAGATCGGACTGTAAGTTCCAGACTTAGTAATTCCGGGTAAACGGTGGGGGGTAGAGGAATGGCGTCGGTGTCAAAGTTGGGTAATCACGCCAAGGAACAATTTAAGCCGCGGCGCGAAAAGATCGGACGGTAAGTTCCAGACTTAGTAATTCCGGGCAAACGGTGGGGGGTAGAGGAATGGCGTCGGTGCCAAAGTTGGGTAATCACGCCAAGGAACAATTTAAGCCGCGGCGCGAAAAGATCGGACGGTAAGTTCCAGACTTAGTAATTCCGGGCAAACGGTGGGGGGTAGAGGAATGGCGTCGGTGCCAAAGTTGGGTAATCACGCCAAGGAACAATTTAAGCCGCGGCGCGAAAAGATCGGACGGTAAGTTCCATACTTAGTAATTCCGGGCAAACGGTGGGGGGTAGAGGAATGGCGTCGGTGCCAAAGTTGGGTAATCACGCCAAGGAACAATTTAAGCCGCGGCGCGAAAAGATCGGACGGTAAGTTCCAGACTTAGTAATTCCGGGCAAACGGTGGGGGGTAGAGGAATGGCGTCGGTGCCAAAGTTGGGTAATCACGCCAAGGAACAATTTAAGCCCGGCGCGAAAAGATCGGACGGTAAGTTCCAGACTTAGTAATTCCGGGCAAACGGAGGGGGGTAGAGGAATGGCGTCGGTGCCAAAGTTGGGTAATCACGCCAAGGAACAATTTAAGCCGCGGCGCGAAAAGATAGGACGGTAAGTTCCAGACTTAGTAATTCCGGGCAAACGGTGGGGGGTAGAGGAATGGCGTCGGTGCCAAAGTTGGGTAATCACGCCAAGGAACAATTTAAGCCGCGGCGCGAAAAGATCGGACGGTAAGTTCCATACTTAGTAATTCCGGGCAAACGGTGGGGGGTAGAGGAATGGCGTCGGTGCCAAAGTTGGGTAATCACGCCAAGGAACAATTTAAGCCGCGGCGCGAAAAGATCGGACGGTAAGTTCCAGACTTAGTAATTCCGGGCAAACGGTGGGGGGTAGAGGAATGGCGTCGGTGCCAAAGTTGGGTAATCACGCCAAGGAACAATTTAAGCCCGGCGCGAAAAGATCGGACGGTAAGTTCCAGACTTAGTAATTCCGGGCAAACGGAGGGGGGTAGAGGAATGGCGTCGGTGCCAAAGTTGGGTAATCACGCCAAGGAACAATTTAAGCCGCGGCGCGAAAAGATAGGACGGTAAGTTCCAGACTTAGTAATTCCGGGTAAAACGGTGGGGGGTAGAGGAATGGCGTCGGTGCCAAAGTTGGGTAATCACGCCAAGGAACAATTTAAGCCGTGGCGCGAAAAGATCGGACGGTAAGTTCCAGACTTAGTAATTCCGGGCAAACGGTGGGGGGTAGACGAATGGCGTCGGTGCCAAAGTTGGGTAATCACGCCAAGGAACAATTTAAGCCGTGGCGCGAAAAGATCGGACGGTAAGTTCCAGACTTAGTAATTCCGGGCAAACGGTGGGGGGTAGACGAATGGCGTCGGTGCCAAAGTTGGGTAATCACGCCAAGGAACAATTTAAGCCGCGGCGCGAAAATATCGGACGGTAAGTTCCAGACTTAGTAATTCCGGGCAAACGGAGGGGGGTAGAGGAATGGCGTCGGTGCCAAAGTTGGGTAATCACGCCAAGGAACAATTCAAGCCGCGGCGCGAAAAGATCGGACGGTAAGTTTTAGACTTAGTAATTCCGGGCAAACGGTGGGGGGTAGAGGAATGGCGTCGGAGCCAAAGTTGGGTAATCACGCCAAGGAACAATTTAAGCCGCGGCGCGAAAAGATCAGACGGTAAGTTCCAGACTTAGTAATTCCGGGCAAACGGTGGGGGGTAGAGGAATGGCGTCGCTGCCAAAGTTGGGTAATCACGCCAAGGAACAATTTAAGCCGCGGCGCGAAAAGATCGGACGGTAAGTTCCAGACTTAGTAATTCCGGGCAAACGGTGGGGGGTAGAGGAATGGCGTTGGTGCCAAAGTTGGGTAATCACGCCAAGGAACAATTTAAGCCGCGGCGCGAAAAGATCGGACGGTAAGTTCCAGACTTAGTAATTCCGGGCAAACGGTGGGGGGTAGAGGAATGGCGTCGGTGCCAAAGTTGGGTAATCACGCCAAGGAACAATTTAAGCCGCGGCGCGAAAAGATCGGACGGTAAGTTCCAGACTTAGTAATTCCGGGCAAACGGTGGGGGGTAGAGGAATGGCGTCGTAACAAGGTTGGGTAATCACGCCAAGGAACAATTTAAGCCGCGGCGCGAAAAGATCGGACGGTAAGTTCCAGACTTAGTAATTCCGGGCAAACGGTGGGGAGTAGAGGAATGGCGTCGGTGCCAAAGTTGGGTAATCACGCCAAGGAACAATTTAAGCCGCGGCGCGAAAAGATCGGACGGTAAGTTCCAGACTTAGTAATTCCGGGCAAACGGTGGGGGGTAGAGGAATGGCGTCGGTGCCAAAGTTGGGTAATCACGCCAAGGAACAATTTAAGCCGCGGCGCGAAAAGATCGGACGGTAAGTTCCAGACTTAGTAATTCCGGGCAAACGGTGGGGGGTAGAGGAATGGCGTCGATGCCAAAGTTGGGTAATCACGCCAAGGAACAATTTAAGCCGCGGCGCGAAAAGATCGGACGGTAAGTTCCAGACTTAGTAATTCCGGGCAAACGGAGGGGGGTAGAGGAATGGCGTCGGTGCCAAAGTTGGGTAATCACGCCAAGGAACAATTCAAGCCGCGGCGCGAAAAGATCGGACGGTAAGTTTTAGACTTAGTAATTCCGGGCAAACGGTGGGGGGTAGAGGAATGGCGTCGGAGCCAAAGTTATGTAATCACGCCAAGGAACAATTTAAGCCGCGGCGCGAAAAGATCGGACGGTAAGTTCCAGACTTAGTAATTCCGGGCAAACGGTGGGGGGTAGAGGAATGGCGTCGTAACAAGGTTGGGTAATCACGCCAAGGAACAATTTAAGCCGCGGCGCGAAAAGATCGGACGGTAAGTTCCAGACTTAGTAATTCCGGGCAAACGGAGGGGGGTAGAGGAATGGCGTCGGTGCCAAAGTTGGGTAATCACGCCAAGGAACAATTTAAGCCGCGGCGCGAAAAGATCGGACGGTAAGTTCCAGACTTAGTAATTCCGGGCAAACGGTAGGGGGTAGAGAAATGGCGTCGGTGCCAAAGTTGGGTAATCACGCCAAGGAACAATTTAAGCCGCGGCGCGAAAAGATCGGACTGTAAGTTCCAGACTTAGTAATTCCGGGCAAACGGTGGGGGGTAGAGGAATGGCGTCGGTGTCAAAGTTGGGTAATCACGCCAAGGAACAATTTAAGCCGCGGGGCGAAAAGATCGGACGGTAAGTTCCAGACTTAGTAATTCCGGGCAAACGGTGGGGGGGAGAGGAATGGCGTCGGTGCCAAAGTTGGGTAATCACGCCAAGGAACAATTTAAGCCGCGGCGCGAAAATATCGGACGGTAAGTTCCAGACTTAGTAATTCCGGGCAAACGGAGGGGGGTAGAGAAATGGCGTCGGTGCCAAAGTTGGGTAATCACGCCAAGGAACAATTCAAGCTGCGGCGCGAAAAGATCGGACGGTAAGTTTTAGACTTAGTAATTCCGGGCAAACGGTGGGGGGTAGAGGAATGGCGTCGGAGCCAAAGTTGGGTAATCACGCCAAGGAACAATTTAAGCCGCGGCGCGAAAAGATCGGACGGTAAGTTCCAGACTTAGTAATTCCGGGCAAACGGTGGGGGGTAGAGGAATGGCGTCGGAGCCAAAGTTGGGTAATCACGCCAAGGAACAATTTAAGCCGCGGCGCGAAAAGATCGGACGGTTAGTTCCAGACTTAGTAATTAAGGGCAAACGGTGGGGGGTAGAGGAATGCCGTTGGTGCCAAAGTTGGGTAATCACGCCAAGGAACAATTTAAGCCGCGGCGCGAAAAGATCGGACGGTAACCCCACTAAAAATAATCTTAAGATTTTCTTAAGAAAACGGTGTTTTCTTAAGAAAATCTTAAGATTATTTCAGAAATCTTAAGATTTTCTGCAGATTTCGATTTGTCTTCAAATTTTCTTAAGAATTTTTGAAGACAATTTACAGACATTTTGCAGACTTCGATTTGTCTTCAAATTTTCTTAAGAATATTTGAAGACAATTTACAGACATTTTGCAGACGACGATTTGTCTTCAAATTTTCTTAAGAATTTTTGAAGACAGTTTACAGACATTTTGCAGACTTCCATTTGTCTTCAAATTTTCTTAAGGATTTTTGAAGACATTGCAAACTTCGATTTGTCTTCAAATTTTCATAAGGATTTTTAAGACATTTTTCAGACTTAGATTTGTCTTCAAATTGTCTTTTGTTTTCGCGATTTGTCTTTCTTTTGAAAAGACAAAATAATCATGCAGATGTTTCTTGTCTTTAAATTTTCTTCATATTTTTTGAACAAAATTTTCACACATTTTGAAGATTTTTTTTCTGGATTTAGAAACTTTGAAGACAAAATCAACAGACCTACTAGGTTTAATAAATACCTTAAAATTATCTAAAGAATTTTTAGATGTAATTTTTAGATTTAAAACTTCATTTCCCCTTTTTTGTAAAAATCTTCAATATTAAAAAGTTGATTCAATAGTTTTCTGCAAAAATGTTTTAAGTAATTGACAATTGAGCACAAGAAAAAACTGAGAATTTTTAAAGTGAATTCTTATTTTGAATAATATAACGTTCTAACTACATTTTTCAGAAAAACTTGTTAAATTTAGTTTTTTTTATTTATTTTCAATGTGATATCAAAATAATTCCTGAAACCTCCTCTCCCCTTTCCCTCCTAATGAATGATAAATCGCCTCCTATCCAAGCGTGACATAATTTATATGGACAGCCCCTCATTAAACCACATGCACAAAGAAATAAATGCATGCAATGCATGAAAATAACGTTAGCCTCTTTTTCCGATTGAAACAATTCAAATATATTTTTCCATCTTTCAAATGCATCAAATTCTTCATTATAAACTATATTATGTACATGGCAAAAGACCACGCGTTACGTGTTTAATATAATTTCATTCTATTAACATATTATTTATTAGATAGTGGCTAATTAATTTAAGATCAATAGGTAAAACGATGTGGTTCTAAGTTCTAATTATTTTATACAATAAACTGCTCGCGTGATGCCATCCCTGTCCATGAATCCGTAAAAGAAATTCTTCTGTACCTTCTACAACATAAATTTTCACACAAGAGGCTCTGCGCGCGCGAGTACACCGCGGTACATGGTAAGCGATTGGCCAAAACTGACCTTGTGATAAGTTACGACCAATCACAGCATCAATACTAATGGAACCTCTTGGCTGAAGAAATTATTTCTCGCATATATTTCGTACTGTCATGAGGAAAGAAGTAAAGCGATCTCTCAACTCAACTCTAGCAAAACAACGACGCGGCGTAAACAAAACGAGCATGGTATCGTTGGCTCTTAAAAATTTGCTTTTAAAAACATTTTTTATAAAATATTTAATAATTTTCATGTTTTAAGTTATTAATCTTGTACCCTCATCCTAGATCATCTGCATGAGGCAAATGTAGAAGTCATTAGTCTTATAAAGATGAGGCCATGCTCCTTTAGTTCACGCCGCGTCGGGAAAGAAATAAAATACATGATTAAAAAATTATTTTTATTTATTATTAGTTATAAAAGTAATTATTTTATGGGTAAGCAAAAGTGAAACATAATATTTATTTATTCTCTAGTGTGATTGGATATAGATTCTCTCACTATTATACTGCAATTAAATTTCATATTTTATGATGCAATATATTTTTATGATGCTTTTGGCATCTCCAACTTCGAGCAGTTTTATATACTGATATAAAGTTGTCACAAGTAGAATTATACACTGACTTATGTACACGCACACAAAAATTTGATACTGTTTACTGTCCCGTTAAATATCACCAAACCTGTTTTAAATGCTACATATTAAATTATTGCTAATTTTTTGTGGTTGTATAACACAAATATTTTATTAATTAACATAACATTAACATTTTATTTGTTAGTGAGCAATTTTTTTTGCAATAATTCCATATTTTGATGTTTAAAACAGTCTGATAATGTATAACAGGAAACTTACCAGACTCAAATCCACAAAACACCTTAATTTAATGCTACAGTTTACTCTTTATGTCACATACTTTGTCATTCAAAAATAAAACCCTTCTTAAGTATTCATAACTTTTGTGAAAAATATCCAGTTTTAAAACTTTCATTTTGATTAGCATTGGTATTAAATTTTCAATTAGAATTTCCTATTACTTTTTTTGTTCTTACGTATTGTTCTGCCAAATGTTCAGAGGCAGTCTGATATTGGAAATGCTCTTAGAGGCACAGTCAATGGGATAATACAAAATACATAAGAAAAACTGGTACCACATTTTTTTGGTTGTTATGGATAAAACAATATATTTGTTGATTAGTTTGTAGATTTTGGCAATGTCTCTAATTTTTGATGTAGAAAACAGCCTGGTGATATTTAACGGAAGAGTCGAGTGGGAATGGAATTGAATCTAGGAATAAAATTAATGTACCAGTGAATTACAAGGTCAATATTTAGGGAACAAGTGTACTTAGGGTGAAGTGTTCATTTAAATTTTCAAAACAAGTAAATAAACAAAATTAAAACCACTTCTAACACCATTCTGTTTTTTTGTTTCTTTTGCTATGTGTAATTTCTATAAAATTTCATAATTCATTAAATATTGATAAGAGAGATTGTGCCCTGTTAAAATATAAGCTTTTAACTATTTTCTAAACATTTAATGATTATAATAACTTAAATGCAATAAAATTCACTTAAGACATACCAACAAATTTTGTAATTAATAATAAAAAATTTTATGATCCATGATCGTATAAATTGTGTTTTACATTTTCATTAAGTATTATATGTTGAGATTTTCCAATGCAAAAATTAAAATAATGCTTAAATAATTTTTAAACCAATTTGATCCTAATGTCTAATTACTGAACAAGTTCACCATATATGATAATTGATTTATTTTAATACTCTTACCTTACTTACAGATGAGCAAATGTTTAATAAATCACAAATAATATAATTTCAAAGTATCTAGATAATAAAGTTTGATAGTTTCTTGTTTTAAAAAATATTTAAATTATAAATCATTGCCAAAGAGAGATTTGAAAAGATATTTGTGTACAAGTCCTTTAAAACCAAAGGTGTTTTATTTTTGCTGTTGATATTTTAAATATAAGTTTTTTGTATGCCTTATATAGAGGAGTTTCTGCAAATATTATGCTTTATTATGGTCCCCTTTTTGGTCGTCAATTTCAATTATCTGCAGAATTCATAAAGGTAAGAAAAAGTAAAAAATTCAAAGGTTTTGTAAATTTCTGTTTGTGCATAAAAAGTGCACAATTTAAGAAAATAATTCATGCACAATGAAAAAATTGCACAATATCTGCATGTTTTTGGCACCTCTGTTTATGCATAAAAAGTGCAGACTGAAAAAAAATTACAAATTTTTTAGGTTATGAAACACTTCTGAAGAAAATCTAAAGAACCCAATCTGAAGAAAATCTTCAGAAAAAAAAATCTGCAGATTATCTTAAGTTATTTGAAACACTTTTGAAGAAAATTTTAAGAATATAATCTTAAGAAAATCTTAAGATTATATTCTTAAGAATATATTCTTAAGAAAATCTTAAGATTATAATCTTAAGATTTTCTTAAGAAAAAAGTGTTTCAAATAACTTAAGAAAATCTGCAGATTTTTTTTTAAGAAAATCTTAAGATTTTTTTTAGTGGGGAAGTTCCAGACTTAGTAATTCCGGGGAAACGGTGGGGGGTAGAGGAATGGCGTCGGTGCCAAAGTTGGGTAATCACGCCAAGGAACAATTTAAGCCGCGGCGCGAAAAGATCGGACGGTAAGTTCCAGACTTAGTAATTCCGGGCAAACGGTGGGGGGTAGAGGAATCTCGTCGGTGCCAAAGTTGGGTAATCACGCCAAGGAACAATTTAAGCCACGGCGCGAAAAGATCGGACGGTAAGTTCCAGACTTAGTAATTCCGGGCAAACGGTAGGGGGTAGAGAAATGGCGTCGGTGCCAAAGTTGGGTAATCACGCCAAGGAACAATTTAAGCCGCGGCGCGAAAAGATCGGACTGTAAGTTCCAGACTTAGTAATTCCGGGCAAACGGTGGGGGGTAGAGGAATGGCGTCGGTGTCAAAGTTGGGTAATCACGCCAAGGAACAATTTAAGCCGCGGCGCGAAAAGATCGGACGGTAAGTTCCAGACTTAGTAATTCCGGGCAAACGGTGGGGGGTAGAGGAATGGCGTCGGTGCCAAAGTTGGGTAATCACGCCAAGGAACAATTTAAGCCGCGGCGCGAAAAGATCGGACGGTAAGTTCCAGACTTAGTAATTCCGGGCAAACGGTGGGGGGTAGAGGAATGGCGTCGGTGCCAAAGTTGGGTAATCACGCCAAGGAACAATTTAAGCCGCGGCGCGAAAAGATCGGACGGTAAGTTCCAGACTTAGTAATTCCGGGCAAACGGTGGGGGGTAGAGGAATGGCGTCGGTGCCAAAGTTGGGTAATCACGCCAAGGAACAATTTAAGCCGCGGCGCGAAAAGATCGAACGGTAAGTTCCAGACTTAGTAATTCCGGGCAAACGGTGGGGGGTAGAGGAATGGCGTCGGTGCCAAAGTTGGGTAATCACGCCAAGGAACAATTTAAGCCGCGGCGCGAAAAGATCGGACGGTAAGTTCCAGACTTAGTAATTCCGGGCAAACGGTGGGGGGTAGAGGAATGGCGTCGGTGCCAAAGTTGGGTAATCACGCCAAGGAACAATTTAAGCCACGGCGCGAAAAGATCGGACGGTAAGTTCCAGACTTAGTAATTCCGGGCAAACGGTAGGGGGTAGAGAAATGGCGTCGGTGCCAAAGTTGGGTAATCACGCCAAGGAACAATTTAAGCCGCGGCGCGAAAAGATCGGACTGTAAGTTCCAGACTTAGTAATTCCGGGCAAACGGTGGGGGGTAGAGGAATGGCGTCGGTGTCAAAGTTGGGTAATCACGCCAAGGAACAATTTAAGCCGCGGGGCGAAAAGATCGGACGGTAAGTTCCAGACTTAGTAATTCCGGGCAAACGGTGGGTGGTAGAGGAATGGCGTCGGTGCCAAAGTTGGGTAATCACGCCAAGGAACAATTTAAGCCGCGGCGCGAAAAGATCGGACGGTAAGTTCCAGACTTAGTAATTCCGGGCAAACGGTGGGGGGTAGAGGAATGGCGTCGGAGCCAAAGTTGGGTAATCACGCCAAGGAACAATTTAAGCCGCGGCGCGAAAAGATCGGACGGTAAGTTCCAGACTTAGTAATTCCGGGCAAACGGAGGGGGGTAGAGGAATGGCGTCGGTGCCAAAGTTGGGTAATCACGCCAAGGAACAATTTAAGCCGCGGCGCGAAAAGATCGGACGGTAAGTTCCAGACTTAGTAATTCCGGGCAAACGGTGGGGGGTAGAGGAATGGCGTCGGAGCCAAAGTTGGGTAATCACGCAAAGGAACAATTTAAGCCGCGGCGCGAAAAGATCGGACGGTAAGTTCCAGACTTAGTAATTCCGGGCAAACGGTGGGGGGTAGAGGAATGGCGTCGGAGCCAAAGTTGGGTAATCACGCCAAGGAACAATTTAAGCCGCGGCGCGAAAAGATCGGACGGTAAGTTCCAGACTTAGTAATTCCGGGCAAACGGTGGGGGGTAGAGGAATGCCGTTGGTGCCAAAGTTGGGTAATCACGCCAAGGAACAATTTAAGCCGCGGCGCGAAAAGATCGGACGGTAAGTTCCAGACTTAGTAATTCCGGGCAAACGGTGGGGGGTAGAGGAATGGCGTCGGTGCCAAAGTTGGGTAATCACGCCAAGGAACAATTTAAGCCGCGGCGCGAAAAGATCGGACGGTAAGTTTCAGACATAGTAATTCCGGGCAAACGGTGGGGGGTTGACGAATGGCGTCGGTGCCAAAGTTGGGTAATCACGCCAAGGAACAATTTAAGCCGCGGCGCGAAAAGATCGGACGGTAAGTTCCAGACTTAGTAATTCCGGGCAAACGGTGGGGGGTTGACGAATGGCGTCGGTGCCAAAGTTGGGTAATCACGCCAAGGAACAATTTAAGCCGCGGCGCGAAAAGATCGGACGGTAAGTTCCAGACTTAGTAATTCCGGGCAAACGGTGGGGGGTAGAGGAATGGCGTCGGTGCCAAAGTTGGGTAATCACGCCAAGGAACAATTTAAGCCGCGGCGCGAAAAGATCGGACGGTAAGTTCCAGACATAGTAATTCCGGGCAAACGGTGGGGGGTAGACGAATGGCGTCGGTGCTAAAGTTGGGTAATCACGCCAAGGAACAATTTAAGCCGCGGCGCGAAAATATCGGACGGTAAGTTCCAGACTTAGTAATTCCGGGCAAACGGAGGGGGGTAGAGGAATGGCGTCGGTGCCAAAGTTGGGTAATCACGCCAAGGAACAATTCAAGCTGCGGCGCGAAAAGATCGGACGGTAAGTTTTAGACTTAGTAATTCCGGGCAAACGGTGGGGGGTAGAGGAATGGCGTCGGAGCCAAAGTTGGGTAATCACGCCAAGGAACAATTTAAGCCGCGGCGCGAAAAGATCGGACGGTAAGTTCCAGACTTAGTAATTCCGGGCAAACGGTGGGGGGTAGAGGAATGGCGTCGGTGCCAAAGTTGGGTAATCACGCCAAGGAACAATTTAAGCCGCGGCGCGAAAAGATCGGACGGTAAGTTCCAGACTTAGTAATTCCGGGCAAACGGTGGGGGGTAGAGGAATGCCGTTGGTGCCAAAGTTGGGTAATCACGCCAAGGAACAATTTAAGCCGCGGCGCGAAAAGATCGGACGGTAAGTTCCAGACTTAGTAATTCCGGGCAAACGGTGGGGGGTAGAGGAATGGCGTCGGTGCCAAAGTTGGGTAATCACGCCAAGGAACAATTTAAGCCGCGGCGCGAAAAGATCGGACGGTAAGTTCCAGACTTAGTAATTCCGGGCAAACGGTGGGGGGTAGAGGAATGGCGTCGATGCCAAAGTTGGGTAATCACGCCAAGGAACAATTTAAGCCGCGGCGCGAAAAGATCGGACGGTAAGTTCCAGACTTAGTAATTCCGGGCAAACGGTGGGGGGTAGAGGAATGGCGTCGGAGCCAAAGTTGGGTAATCACGCCAAGGAACAATTTAAGCCGCGGCGCGAAAAGATCGGACGGTTAGTTCTAGACTTAGTAATTCCGGGCAAACGGTGGGGGGTAGAGGAATGGCGTCGGTGCCAAAGTTGGGTAATCACGCCAAGGAACAATTTAAGCCGCGGCGCGAAAAGATCGGACGGTAAGTTCCAGACTTAGTAATTCCGGGCAAACGGTGGGGGGTAGAGGAATGGCGTCGATGCCAAAGTTGGGTAATCACGCCAAGGAACAATTTAAGCCGCGGCGCGAAAAGATCGGACGGTAAGTTCCAGACTTAGTAATTCCGGGCAAACGGTGGGGGGTAGAGGAATGGCGTCGGTGCCAAAGTTGGGTAATCACGCCAAGGAACAATTTAAGCCGCGGCGCGAAAAGATCGGACGGTAAGTTCCAGACTTAGTAATTCCGGGCAAACGGTGGGGGGTAGAGGAATGGCGTCGGTGCCAAAGTTGGGTAATCACGCCAAGGAACAATTTAAGCCACGGCGCGAAAAGATCGGACGGTAAGTTCCAGACTTAGTAATTCCGGGCAAACGGTAGGGGGTAGAGAAATGGCGTCGGTGCCAAAGTTGGGTAATCACGCCAAGGAACAATTTAAGCCGCGGCGCGAAAAGATCGGACTGTAAGTTCCAGACTTAGTAATTCCGGGTAAACGGTGGGGGGTAGAGGAATGGCGTCGGTGTCAAAGTTGGGTAATCACGCCAAGGAACAATTTAAGCCGCGGCGCGAAAAGATCGGACGGTAAGTTCCAGACTTAGTAATTCCGGGCAAACGGTGGGGGGTAGAGGAATGGCGTCGGTGCCAAAGTTGGGTAATCACGCCAAGGAACAATTTAAGCCGCGGCGCGAAAAGATCGGACGGTAAGTTCCAGACTTAGTAATTCCGGGCAAACGGTGGGGGGTAGAGGAATGGCGTCGGTGCCAAAGTTGGGTAATCACGCCAAGGAACAATTTAAGCCGCGGCGCGAAAAGATCGGACGGTAAGTTCCATACTTAGTAATTCCGGGCAAACGGTGGGGGGTAGAGGAATGGCGTCGGTGCCAAAGTTGGGTAATCACGCCAAGGAACAATTTAAGCCGCGGCGCGAAAAGATCGGACGGTAAGTTCCAGACTTAGTAATTCCGGGCAAACGGTGGGGGGGTAGAGGAATGGCGTCGGTGCCAAAGTTGGGTAATCACGCCAAGGAACAATTTAAGCACGGCGCGAAAAGATCGGACGGTAAGTTCCAGACTTAGTAATTCCGGGTAAAACGGTGGGGGGTAGAGGAATGGCGTCGGTGCCAAAGTTGGGTAATCACGCCAAGGAACAATTTAAGCCGTGGCGCGAAAAGATCGGACGGTAAGTTCCAGACTTAGTAATTCCGGGCAAACGGTGGGGGGTAGACGAATGGCGTCGGTGCCAAAGTTGGGTAATCACGCCAAGGAACAATTTAAGCCGTGGCGCGAAAAGATCGGACGGTAAGTTCCAGACTTAGTAATTCCGGGCAAACGGTGGGGGGTAGACGAATGGCGTCGGTGCCAAAGTTGGGTAATCACGCCAAGGAACAATTTAAGCCGCGGCGCGAAAATATCGGACGGTAAGTTCCAGACTTAGTAATTCCGGGCAAACGGAGGGGGGTAGAGGAATGGCGTCGGTGCCAAAGTTGGGTAATCACGCCAAGGAACAATTTAAGCCGCGGGGCGAAAAGATCGGACGGTAAGTTCCAGACTTAGTAATTCCGGGCAAACGGTGGGGGGTAGAGGAATGGCGTCGGTGCCAAAGTTGGGTAATCACGCCAAGGAACAATTTAAGCCGCGGCGCGAAAAGATCGGACGGTAAGTTCCAGACTTAGTAATTCCGGGCAAACGGTGGGGGGTAGAGGAATGGCGTCGGTGCCAAAGTTGGGTAATCACGCCAAGGAACAATTTAAGCACGGCGCGAAAAGATCGGACGGTAAGTTCCAGACTTAGTAATTCCGGGCAAACGGAGGGGGGTAGAGGAATGGCGTCGGTGCCAAAGTTGGGTAATCACGCCAAGGAACAATTTAAGCCGCGGCGCGAAAAGATCGGACGGTAAGTTCCAGACTTAGTAATTCCGGGCAAACGGTGGGGGGTAGAGGAATGGCGTCGGTGCCAAAGTTGGGTAATCACGCCAAGGAACAATTTAAGCCGCGGCGCGAAAAGATCGGACGGTAAGTTCCATACTTAGTAATTCCGGGCAAACGGTGGGGGGTAGAGGAATGGCGTCGGTGCCAAAGTTGGGTAATCACGCCAAGGAACAATTTAAGCCGCGGCGCGAAAAGATCGGACGGTAAGTTCCAGACTTAGTAATTCCGGGCAAACGGTGGGGGGTAGAGGAATGGCGTCGGTGCCAAAGTTGGGTAATCACGCCAAGGAACAATTTAAGCACGGCGCGAAAAGATCGGACGGTAAGTTCCAGACTTAGTAATTCCGGGCAAACGGAGGGGGGTAGAGGAATGGCGTCGGTGCCAAAGTTGGGTAATCACGCCAAGGAACAATTTAAGCCGCGGCGCGAAAAGATAGGACGGTAAGTTCCAGACTTAGTAATTCCGGGTAAAACGGTGGGGGGTAGAGGAATGGCGTCGGTGCCAAAGTTGGGTAATCACGCCAAGGAACAATTTAAGCCGTGGCGCGAAAAGATCGGACGGTAAGTTCCAGACTTAGTAATTCCGGGCAAACGGTGGGGGGTAGACGAATGGCGTCGGTGCCAAAGTTGGGTAATCACGCCAAGGAACAATTTAAGCCGTGGCGCGAAAAGATCGGACGGTAAGTTCCAGACTTAGTAATTCCGGGCAAACGGTGGGGGGTAGACGAATGGCGTCGGTGCCAAAGTTATGTAATCACGCCAAGGAACAATTTAAGCCGCGGCGCGAAAAGATCGGACGGTAAGTTCCAGACTTAGTAATTCCGGGCAAACGGTGGGGGGTAGAGGAATGGCGTCGGTGCCAAAGTTGGGTAATCACGCCAAGGAACAATTTAAGCCGCGGCGCGAAAAGATCGGACGGTAAGTTCCAGACATAGTAATTCCGGGCAAACGGTGGGGGGTTGACGAATGGCGTCGGTGCCAAAGTTGGGTAATCACGCCAAGGAACAATTTAAGCCGCGGCGCGAAAAGATCGGACGGTAAGTTCCAGACTTAGTAATTCCGGGCAAACGGTGGGGGGTAGAGGAATGGCGTCGGTGCCAAAGTTGGGTAATCACGCCAAGGAACAATTTAAGCCGCGGCGCGAAAAGATCGGACGGTAAGTTCCAGACTTAGTAATTCCGGGCAAACGGTGGGGGGTAGAGGAATGGCGTCGGTGCCAAAGTTGGGTAATCACGCCAAGGAACAATTTAAGCCGCGGCGCGAAAAGATCGGACGGTAAGTTCCATACTTAGTAATTCCGGGCAAACGGTGGGGGGTAGAGGAATGGCGTCGGTGCCAAAGTTGGGTAATCACGCCAAGGAACAATTTAAGCCGCGGCGCGAAAAGATCGGACGGTAAGTTCCAGAATTAGTAATTCCGGGCAAACGGTGGGGGGTAGAGGAATGGCGTCGGTGCCAAAGTTGGGTAATCACGCCAAGGAACAATTTAAGCACGGCGCGAAAAGATCGGACGGTAAGTTCCAGACTTAGTAATTCCGGGCAAACGGAGGGGGGTAGAGGAATGGCGTCGGTGCCAAAGTTGGGTAATCACGCCAAGGAACAATTTAAGCCGCGGCGCGAAAAGATAGGACGGTAAGTTCCAGACTTAGTAATTCCGGGTAAAACGGTGGGGGGTAGAGGAATGGCGTCGGTGCCAAAGTTGGGTAATCACGCCAAGGAACAATTTAAGCCGTGGCGCGAAAAGATCGGACGGTAAGTTCCAGACTTAGTAATTCCGGGCAATCGGTGGGGGGTAGACGAATGGCGTCGGTGCCAAAGTTGGGTAATCACGCCAAGGAACAATTTAAGCCGTGGCGCGAAAAGATCGGACGGTAAGTTCCAGACTTAGTAATTCCGGGCAAACGGTGGGGGGTAGACGAATGGCGTCGGTGCCAAAGTTGGGTAATCACGCCAAGGAACAATTTAAGCCGCGGCGCGAAAATATCGGACGGTAAGTTCCAGACTTAGTAATTCCGGGCAAACGGAGGGGGGTAGAGGAATGGCGTCGGTGCCAAAGTTGGGTAATCACGCCAAGGAACAATTTAAGCCGCGGGGCGAAAAGATCGGACGGTAAGTTCCAGACTTAGTAATTCCGGGCAAACGGTGGGGGGGAGAGGAATGGCGTCGGTGCCAAAGTTATGTAATCACGCCAAGGAACAATTTAAGCCGCGGCGCGAAAAGATCGGACGGTAAGTTCCAGACTTAGTAATTCCGGGCAAACGGTGGGGGGTAGAGGAATGGCGTCGGTGCCAAAGTTGGGTAATCACGCCAAGGAACAATTTAAGCCGCGGCGCGAAAAGATCGGACGGTAAGTTCCAGACATAGTAATTCCGGGCAAACGGTGGGGGGTTGACGAATGGCGTCGGTGCCAAAGTTGGGTAATCACGCCAAGGAACAATTTAAGCCGCGGCGCGAAAAGATCGGACGGTAAGTTCCAGACTTAGTAATTCCGGGCAAACGGTGGGGGGTAGAGGAATGGCGTCGGTGCCAAAGTTGGGTAATCACGCCAAGGAACAATTTAAGCCGCGGCGCGAAAAGATCGGACGGTAAGTTCCAGACATAGTAATTCCGGGCAAACGGTGGGGGGTAGACGAATGGCGTCGGTGCTAAAGTTGGGTAATCACGCCAAGGAACAATTTAAGCCGCGGCGCGAAAATATCGGACGGTAAGTTCCAGACTTAGTAATTCCGGGCAAACGGAGGGGGGTAGAGGAATGGCGTCGGTGCCAAAGTTGGGTAATCACGCCAAGGAACAATTCAAGCTGCGGCGCGAAAAGATCGGACGGTAAGTTTTAGACTTAGTAATTCCGGGCAAACGGTGGGGGGTAGAGGAATGGCGTCGGAGCCAAAGTTGGGTAATCACGCCAAGGAACAATTTAAGCCGCGGCGCGAAAAGATCGGACGGTAAGTTCCAGACTTAGTAATTCCGGGCAAACGGTGGGGGGTAGAGGAATGGCGTCGGAGCCAAAGTTGGGTAATCACGCCAAGGAACAATTTAAGCCGCGGCGCGAAAAGATCGGACGGTTAGTTCCAGACTTAGTAATTCCGGGCAAACGGTGGGGGGTAGAGGAATGGCGTCGGTGCCAAAGTTGGGTAATCACGCCAAGGAACAATTTAAGCCGCGGCGCGAAAAGATCGGACGGTAAGTTCCAGACTTAGTAATTCCGGGCAAACGGTGGGGGGTAGAGGAATGGCGTCGATGCCAAAGTTGGGTAATCACGCCAAGGAACAATTTAAGCCGCGGCGCGAAAAGATCGGACGGTAAGTTCCAGACTTAGTAATTCCGGGCAAACGGTGGGGGGTAGAGGAATGGCGTCGGTGCCAAAGTTGGGTAATCACGCCAAGGAACAATTTAAGCCGCGGCGCGAAAAGATCGGACGGTAAGTTCCAGACTTAGTAATTCCGGGCAAACGGTGGGGGGTAGAGGAATGGCGTCGGTGCCAAAGTTGGGTAATCACGCCAAGGAACAATTTAAGCCACGGCGCGAAAAGATCGGACGGTAAGTTCCAGACTTAGTAATTCCGGGCAAACGGTAGGGGGTAGAGAAATGGCGTCGGTGCCAAAGTTGGGTAATCACGCCAAGGAACAATTTAAGCCGCGGCGCGAAAAGATCGGACTGTAAGTTCCAGACTTAGTAATTCCGGGTAAACGGTGGGGGGTAGAGGAATGGCGTCGGTGTCAAAGTTGGGTAATCACGCCAAGGAACAATTTAAGCCGCGGCGCGAAAAGATCGGACGGTAAGTTCCAGACTTAGTAATTCCGGGCAAACGGTGGGGGGTAGAGGAATGGCGTCGGTGCCAAAGTTGGGTAATCACGCCAAGGAACAATTTAAGCCGCGGCGCGAAAAGATCGGACGGTAAGTTCCATACTTAGTAATTCCGGGCAAACGGTGGGGGGTAGAGGAATGGCGTCGGTGCCAAAGTTGGGTAATCACGCCAAGGAACAATTTAAGCCGCGGCGCGAAAAGATCGGACGGTAAGTTCCAGACTTAGTAATTCCGGGCAAACGGTGGGGGGTAGAGGAATGGCGTCGGTGCCAAAGTTGGGTAATCACGCTAAGGAACAATTTAAGCCCGGCGCGAAAAGATCGGACGGTAAGTTCCAGACTTAGTAATTCCGGGCAAACGGAGGGGGGTAGAGGAATGGCGTCGGTGCCAAAGTTGGGTAATCACGCCAAGGAACAATTTAAGCCGCGGCGCGAAAAGATAGGACGGTAAGTTCCAGACTTAGTAATTCCGGGTAAAACGGTGGGGGGTAGAGGAATGGCGTCGGTGCCAAAGTTGGGTAATCACGCCAAGGAACAATTTAAGCCGCGGCGCGAAAAGATCGGACGGTTAGTTCCAGACTTAGTAATTCCGGGCAAACGGTGGGGGGTAGAGGAATGGCGTCGGTGCCAAAGTTGGGTAATCACGCCAAGGAACAATTTAAGCCGCGGCGCGAAAAGATCGGACGGTAAGTTCCAGACTTAGTAATTCCGGGCAAACGGTGGGGGGTAGAGGAATGGCGTCGATGCCAAAGTTGGGTAATCACGCCAAGGAACAATTTAAGCCGCGGCGCGAAAAGATCGGACGGTAAGTTCCAGACTTAGTAATTCCGGGCAAACGGTGGGGGGTAGAGGAATGGCGTCGGTGCCAAAGTTGGGTAATCACGCCAAGGAACAATTTAAGCCGCGGCGCGAAAAGATCGGACGGTAAGTTCCAGACTTAGTAATTCCGGGCAAACGGTGGGGGGTAGAGGAATGGCGTCGGTGCCAAAGTTGGGTAATCACGCCAAGGAACAATTTAAGCCACGGCGCGAAAAGATCGGACGGTAAGTTCCAGACTTAGTAATTCCGGGCAAACGGTAGGGGGTAGAGAAATGGCGTCGGTGCCAAAGTTGGGTAATCACGCCAAGGAACAATTTAAGCCGCGGCGCGAAAAGATCGGACTGTAAGTTCCAGACTTAGTAATTCCGGGTAAACGGTGGGGGGTAGAGGAATGGCGTCGGTGTCAAAGTTGGGTAATCACGCCAAGGAACAATTTAAGCCGCGGCGCGAAAAGATCGGACGGTAAGTTCCAGACTTAGTAATTCCGGGCAAACGGTGGGGGGTAGAGGAATGGCGTCGGTGCCAAAGTTGGGTAATCACGCCAAGGAACAATTTAAGCCGCGGCGCGAAAAGATCGGACGGTAAGTTCCAGACTTAGTAATTCCGGGCAAACGGTGGGGGGTAGAGGAATGGCGTCGGTGCCAAAGTTGGGTAATCACGCCAAGGAACAATTTAAGCCGCGGCGCGAAAAGATCGGACGGTAAGTTCCATACTTAGTAATTCCGGGCAAACGGTGGGGGGTAGAGGAATGGCGTCGGTGCCAAAGTTGGGTAATCACGCCAAGGAACAATTTAAGCCGCGGCGCGAAAAGATCGGACGGTAAGTTCCAGACTTAGTAATTCCGGGCAAACGGTGGGGGGTAGAGGAATGGCGTCGGTGCCAAAGTTGGGTAATCACGCCAAGGAACAATTTAAGCCCGGCGCGAAAAGATCGGACGGTAAGTTCCAGACTTAGTAATTCCGGGCAAACGGTAGGGGGTAGAGAAATGGCGTCGGTGCCAAAGTTGGGTAATCACGCCAAGGAACAATTTAAGCCGCGGCGCGAAAAGATCGGACTGTAAGTTCCAGACTTAGTAATTCCGGGTAAACGGTGGGGGGTAGAGGAATGGCGTCGGTGTCAAAGTTGGGTAATCACGCCAAGGAACAATTTAAGCCGCGGCGCGAAAAGATCGGACGGTAAGTTCCAGACTTAGTAATTCCGGGCAAACGGTGGGGGGTAGAGGAATGGCGTCGGTGCCAAAGTTGGGTAATCACGCCAAGGAACAATTTAAGCCGCGGCGCGAAAAGATCGGACGGTAAGTTCCAGACTTAGTAATTCCGGGCAAACGGTGGGGGGTAGAGGAATGGCGTCGGTGCCAAAGTTGGGTAATCACGCCAAGGAACAATTTAAGCCGCGGCGCGAAAAGATCGGACGGTAAGTTCCATACTTAGTAATTCCGGGCAAACGGTGGGGGGTAGAGGAATGGCGTCGGTGCCAAAGTTGGGTAATCACGCCAAGGAACAATTTAAGCCGCGGCGCGAAAAGATCGGACGGTAAGTTCCAGACTTAGTAATTCCGGGCAAACGGTGGGGGGTAGAGGAATGGCGTCGGTGCCAAAGTTGGGTAATCACGCCAAGGAACAATTTAAGCACGGCGCGAAAAGATCGGACGGTAAGTTCCAGACTTAGTAATTCCGGGTAAAACGGTGGGGGGTAGAGGAATGGCGTCGGTGCCAAAGTTGGGTAATCACGCCAAGGAACAATTTAAGCCGTGGCGCGAAAAGATCGGACGGTAAGTTCCAGACTTAGTAATTCCGGGCAAACGGTGGGGGGTAGACGAATGGCGTCGGTGCCAAAGTTGGGTAATCACGCCAAGGAACAATTTAAGCCGTGGCGCGAAAAGATCGGACGGTAAGTTCCAGACTTAGTAATTCCGGGCAAACGGTGGGGGGTAGACGAATGGCGTCGGTGCCAAAGTTGGGTAATCACGCCAAGGAACAATTTAAGCCGCGGCGCGAAAATATCGGACGGTAAGTTCCAGACTTAGTAATTCCGGGCAAACGGAGGGGGGTAGAGGAATGGCGTCGGTGCCAAAGTTGGGTAATCACGCCAAGGAACAATTTAAGCCGCGGGGCGAAAAGATCGGACGGTAAGTTCCAGACTTAGTAATTCCGGGCAAACGGTGGGGGGTAGAGGAATGGCGTCGGTGCCAAAGTTGGGTAATCACGCCAAGGAACAATTTAAGCCGCGGCGCGAAAAGATCGGACGGTAAGTTCCAGACTTAGTAATTCCGGGCAAACGGTGGGGGGTAGAGGAATGGCGTCGGTGCCAAAGTTGGGTAATCACGCCAAGGAACAATTTAAGCACGGCGCGAAAAGATCGGACGGTAAGTTCCAGACTTAGTAATTCCGGGCAAACGGAGGGGGGTAGAGGAATGGCGTCGGTGCCAAAGTTGGGTAATCACGCCAAGGAACAATTTAAGCCGCGGCGCGAAAAGATCGGACGGTAAGTTCCAGACTTAGTAATTCCGGGCAAACGGTGGGGGGTAGAGGAATGGCGTCGGTGCCAAAGTTGGGTAATCACGCCAAGGAACAATTTAAGCCGCGGCGCGAAAAGATCGGACGGTAAGTTCCATACTTAGTAATTCCGGGCAAACGGTGGGGGGTAGAGGAATGGCGTCGGTGCCAAAGTTGGGTAATCACGCCAAGGAACAATTTAAGCCGCGGCGCGAAAAGATCGGACGGTAAGTTCCAGACTTAGTAATTCCGGGCAAACGGTGGGGGGTAGAGGAATGGCGTCGGTGCCAAAGTTGGGTAATCACGCCAAGGAACAATTTAAGCACGGCGCGAAAAGATCGGACGGTAAGTTCCAGACTTAGTAATTCCGGGCAAACGGAGGGGGGTAGAGGAATGGCGTCGGTGCCAAAGTTGGGTAATCACGCCAAGGAACAATTTAAGCCGCGGCGCGAAAAGATAGGACGGTAAGTTCCAGACTTAGTAATTCCGGGTAAAACGGTGGGGGGTAGAGGAATGGCGTCGGTGCCAAAGTTGGGTAATCACGCCAAGGAACAATTTAAGCCGTGGCGCGAAAAGATCGGACGGTAAGTTCCAGACTTAGTAATTCCGGGCAAACGGTGGGGGGTAGACGAATGGCGTCGGTGCCAAAGTTGGGTAATCACGCCAAGGAACAATTTAAGCCGTGGCGCGAAAAGATCGGACGGTAAGTTCCAGACTTAGTAATTCCGGGCAAACGGTGGGGGGTAGACGAATGGCGTCGGTGCCAAAGTTATGTAATCACGCCAAGGAACAATTTAAGCCGCGGCGCGAAAAGATCGGACGGTAAGTTCCAGACTTAGTAATTCCGGGCAAACGGTGGGGGGTAGAGGAATGGCGTCGGTGCCAAAGTTGGGTAATCACGCCAAGGAACAATTTAAGCCGCGGCGCGAAAAGATCGGACGGTAAGTTCCAGACATAGTAATTCCGGGCAAACGGTGGGGGGTTGACGAATGGCGTCGGTGCCAAAGTTGGGTAATCACGCCAAGGAACAATTTAAGCCGCGGCGCGAAAAGATCGGACGGTAAGTTCCAGACTTAGTAATTCCGGGCAAACGGTGGGGGGTAGAGGAATGGCGTCGGTGCCAAAGTTGGGTAATCACGCCAAGGAACAATTTAAGCCGCGGCGCGAAAAGATCGGACGGTAAGTTCCAGACTTAGTAATTCCGGGCAAACGGTGGGGGGTAGAGGAATGGCGTCGGTGCCAAAGTTGGGTAATCACGCCAAGGAACAATTTAAGCCGCGGCGCGAAAAGATCGGACGGTAAGTTCCATACTTAGTAATTCCGGGCAAACGGTGGGGGGTAGAGGAATGGCGTCGGTGCCAAAGTTGGGTAATCACGCCAAGGAACAATTTAAGCCGCGGCGCGAAAAGATCGGACGGTAAGTTCCAGACTTAGTAATTCCGGGCAAACGGTGGGGGGTAGAGGAATGGCGTCGGTGCCAAAGTTGGGTAATCACGCCAAGGAACAATTTAAGCACGGCGCGAAAAGATCGGACGGTAAGTTCCAGACTTAGTAATTCCGGGCAAACGGAGGGGGGTAGAGGAATGGCGTCGCTGCCAAAGTTGGGTAATCACGCCAAGGAACAATTTAAGCCGCGGCGCGAAAAGATAGGACGGTAAGTTCCAGACTTAGTAATTCCGGGTAAAACGGTGGGGGGTAGAGGAATGGCGTCGGTGCCAAAGTTGGGTAATCACGCCAAGGAACAATTTAAGCCGTGGCGCGAAAAGATCGGACGGTAAGTTCCAGACTTAGTAATTCCGGGCAATCGGTGGGGGGTAGACGAATGGCGTCGGTGCCAAAGTTGGGTAATCACGCCAAGGAACAATTTAAGCCGTGGCGCGAAAAGATCGGACGGTAAGTTCCAGACTTAGTAATTCCGGGCAAACGGTGGGGGGTAGACGAATGGCGTCGGTGCCAAAGTTGGGTAATCACGCCAAGGAACAATTTAAGCCGCGGCGCGAAAATATCGGACGGTAAGTTCCAGACTTAGTAATTCCGGGCAAACGGAGGGGGGTAGAGGAATGGCGTCGGTGCCAAAGTTGGGTAATCACGCCAAGGAACAATTTAAGCCGCGGGGCGAAAAGATCGGACGGTAAGTTCCAGACTTAGTAATTCCGGGCAAACGGTGGGGGGGAGAGGAATGGCGTCGGTGCCAAAGTTATGTAATCACGCCAAGGAACAATTTAAGCCGCGGCGCGAAAAGATCGGACGGTAAGTTCCAGACTTAGTAATTCCGGGCAAACGGTGGGGGGTAGAGGAATGGCGTCGGTGCCAAAGTTGGGTAATCACGCCAAGGAACAATTTAAGCCGCGGCGCGAAAAGATCGGACGGTAAGTTCCAGACATAGTAATTCCGGGCAAACGGTGGGGGGTTGACGAATGGCGTCGGTGCCAAAGTTGGGTAATCACGCCAAGGAACAATTTAAGCCGCGGCGCGAAAAGATCGGACGGTAAGTTCCAGACTTAGTAATTCCGGGCAAACGGTGGGGGGTAGAGGAATGGCGTCGGTGCCAAAGTTGGGTAATCACGCCAAGGAACAATTTAAGCCGCGGCGCGAAAAGATCGGACGGTAAGTTCCAGACATAGTAATTCCGGGCAAACGGTGGGGGGTAGACGAATGGCGTCGGTGCTAAAGTTGGGTAATCACGCCAAGGAACAATTTAAGCCGCGGCGCGAAAATATCGGACGGTAAGTTCCAGACTTAGTAATTCCGGGCAAACGGAGGGGGGTAGAGGAATGGCGTCGGTGCCAAAGTTGGGTAATCACGCCAAGGAACAATTCAAGCTGCGGCGCGAAAAGATCGGACGGTAAGTTTTAGACTTAGTAATTCCGGGCAAACGGTGGGGGGTAGAGGAATGGCGTCGGAGCCAAAGTTGGGTAATCACGCCAAGGAACAATTTAAGCCGCGGCGCGAAAAGATCGGACGGTAAGTTCCAGACTTAGTAATTCCGGGCAAACGGTGGGGGGTAGAGGAATGGCGTCGGAGCCAAAGTTGGGTAATCACGCCAAGGAACAATTTAAGCCGCGGCGCGAAAAGATCGGACGGTTAGTTCCAGACTTAGTAATTCCGGGCAAACGGTGGGGGGTAGAGGAATGGCGTCGGTGCCAAAGTTGGGTAATCACGCCAAGGAACAATTTAAGCCGCGGCGCGAAAAGATCGGACGGTAAGTTCCAGACTTAGTAATTCCGGGCAAACGGTGGGGGGTAGAGGAATGGCGTCGATGCCAAAGTTGGGTAATCACGCCAAGGAACAATTTAAGCCGCGGCGCGAAAAGATCGGACGGTAAGTTCCAGACTTAGTAATTCCGGGCAAACGGTGGGGGGTAGAGGAATGGCGTCGGTGCCAAAGTTGGGTAATCACGCCAAGGAACAATTTAAGCCGCGGCGCGAAAAGATCGGACGGTAAGTTCCAGACTTAGTAATTCCGGGCAAACGGTGGGGGGTAGAGGAATGGCGTCGGTGCCAAAGTTGGGTAATCACGCCAAGGAACAATTTAAGCCACGGCGCGAAAAGATCGGACGGTAAGTTCCAGACTTAGTAATTCCGGGCAAACGGTAGGGGGTAGAGAAATGGCGTCGGTGCCAAAGTTGGGTAATCACGCCAAGGAACAATTTAAGCCGCGGCGCGAAAAGATCGGACTGTAAGTTCCAGACTTAGTAATTCCGGGTAAACGGTGGGGGGTAGAGGAATGGCGTCGGTGTCAAAGTTGGGTAATCACGCCAAGGAACAATTTAAGCCGCGGCGCGAAAAGATCGGACGGTAAGTTCCAGACTTAGTAATTCCGGGCAAACGGTGGGGGGTAGAGGAATGGCGTCGGTGCCAAAGTTGGGTAATCACGCCAAGGAACAATTTAAGCCGCGGCGCGAAAAGATCGGACGGTAAGTTCCATACTTAGTAATTCCGGGCAAACGGTGGGGGGTAGAGGAATGGCGTCGGTGCCAAAGTTGGGTAATCACGCCAAGGAACAATTTAAGCCGCGGCGCGAAAAGATCGGACGGTAAGTTCCAGACTTAGTAATTCCGGGCAAACGGTGGGGGGTAGAGGAATGGCGTCGGTGCCAAAGTTGGGTAATCACGCTAAGGAACAATTTAAGCCCGGCGCGAAAAGATCGGACGGTAAGTTCCAGACTTAGTAATTCCGGGCAAACGGAGGGGGGTAGAGGAATGGCGTCGGTGCCAAAGTTGGGTAATCACGCCAAGGAACAATTTAAGCCGCGGCGCGAAAAGATAGGACGGTAAGTTCCAGACTTAGTAATTCCGGGTAAAACGGTGGGGGGTAGAGGAATGGCGTCGGTGCCAAAGTTGGGTAATCACGCCAAGGAACAATTTAAGCCGCGGCGCGAAAAGATCGGACGGTTAGTTCCAGACTTAGTAATTCCGGGCAAACGGTGGGGGGTAGAGGAATGGCGTCGGTGCCAAAGTTGGGTAATCACGCCAAGGAACAATTTAAGCCGCGGCGCGAAAAGATCGGACGGTAAGTTCCAGACTTAGTAATTCCGGGCAAACGGTGGGGGGTAGAGGAATGGCGTCGATGCCAAAGTTGGGTAATCACGCCAAGGAACAATTTAAGCCGCGGCGCGAAAAGATCGGACGGTAAGTTCCAGACTTAGTAATTCCGGGCAAACGGTGGGGGGTAGAGGAATGGCGTCGGTGCCAAAGTTGGGTAATCACGCCAAGGAACAATTTAAGCCGCGGCGCGAAAAGATCGGACGGTAAGTTCCAGACTTAGTAATTCCGGGCAAACGATGGGGGGTAGAGGAATGGCGTCGGTGCCAAAGTTGGGTAATCACGCCAAGGAACAATTTAAGCCACGGCGCGAAAAGATCGGACGGTAAGTTCCAGACTTAGTAATTCCGGGCAAACGGTAGGGGGTAGAGAAATGGCGTCGGTGCCAAAGTTGGGTAATCACGCCAAGGAACAATTTAAGCCGCGGCGCGAAAAGATCGGACTGTAAGTTCCAGACTTAGTAATTCCGGGTAAACGGTGGGGGGTAGAGGAATGGCGTCGGTGTCAAAGTTGGGTAATCACGCCAAGGAACAATTTAAGCCGCGGCGCGAAAAGATCGGACGGTAAGTTCCAGACTTAGTAATTCCGGGCAAACGGTGGGGGGTAGAGGAATGGCGTCGGTGCCAAAGTTGGGTAATCACGCCAAGGAACAATTTAAGCCGCGGCGCGAAAAGATCGGACGGTAAGTTCCAGACTTAGTAATTCCGGGCAAACGGTGGGGGGTAGAGGAATGGCGTCGGTGCCAAAGTTGGGTAATCACGCCAAGGAACAATTTAAGCCGCGGCGCGAAAAGATCGGACGGTAAGTTCCATACTTAGTAATTCCGGGCAAACGGTGGGGGGTAGAGGAATGGCGTCGGTGCCAAAGTTGGGTAATCACGCCAAGGAACAATTTAAGCCGCGGCGCGAAAAGATCGGACGGTAAGTTCCAGACTTAGTAATTCCGGGCAAACGGTGGGGGGTAGAGGAATGGCGTCGGTGCCAAAGTTGGGTAATCACGCCAAGGAACAATTTAAGCCCGGCGCGAAAAGATCGGACGGTAAGTTCCAGACTTAGTAATTCCGGGCAAACGGAGGGGGGTAGAGGAATGGCGTCGGTGCCAAAGTTGGGTAATCACGCCAAGGAACAATTTAAGCCGCGGCGCGAAAAGATAGGACGGTAAGTTCCAGACTTAGTAATTCCGGGCAAACGGTGGGGGGTAGAGGAATGGCGTCGGTGCCAAAGTTGGGTAATCACGCCAAGGAACAATTTAAGCCGCGGCGCGAAAAGATCGGACGGTAAGTTCCATACTTAGTAATTCCGGGCAAACGGTGGGGGGTAGAGGAATGGCGTCGGTGCCAAAGTTGGGTAATCACGCCAAGGAACAATTTAAGCCGCGGCGCGAAAAGATCGGACGGTAAGTTCCAGACTTAGTAATTCCGGGCAAACGGTGGGGGGTAGAGGAATGGCGTCGGTGCCAAAGTTGGGTAATCACGCCAAGGAACAATTTAAGCCCGGCGCGAAAAGATCGGACGGTAAGTTCCAGACTTAGTAATTCCGGGCAAACGGAGGGGGGTAGAGGAATGGCGTCGGTGCCAAAGTTGGGTAATCACGCCAAGGAACAATTTAAGCCGCGGCGCGAAAAGATAGGACGGTAAGTTCCAGACTTAGTAATTCCGGGTAAAACGGTGGGGGGTAGAGGAATGGCGTCGGTGCCAAAGTTGGGTAATCACGCCAAGGAACAATTTAAGCCGTGGCGCGAAAAGATCGGACGGTAAGTTCCAGACTTAGTAATTCCGGGCAAACGGTGGGGGGTAGACGAATGGCGTCGGTGCCAAAGTTGGGTAATCACGCCAAGGAACAATTTAAGCCGTGGCGCGAAAAGATCGGACGGTAAGTTCCAGACTTAGTAATTCCGGGCAAACGGTGGGGGGTAGACGAATGGCGTCGGTGCCAAAGTTGGGTAATCACGCCAAGGAACAATTTAAGCCGCGGCGCGAAAATATCGGACGGTAAGTTCCAGACTTAGTAATTCCGGGCAAACGGAGGGGGGTAGAGGAATGGCGTCGGTGCCAAAGTTGGGTAATCACGCCAAGGAACAATTCAAGCCGCGGCGCGAAAAGATCGGACGGTAAGTTTTAGACTTAGTAATTCCGGGCAAACGGTGGGGGGTAGAGGAATGGCGTCGGAGCCAAAGTTGGGTAATCACGCCAAGGAACAATTTAAGCCGCGGCGCGAAAAGATCAGACGGTAAGTTCCAGACTTAGTAATTCCGGGCAAACGGTGGGGGGTAGAGGAATGGCGTCGCTGCCAAAGTTGGGTAATCACGCCAAGGAACAATTTAAGCCGCGGCGCGAAAAGATCGGACGGTAAGTTCCAGACTTAGTAATTCCGGGCAAACGGTGGGGGGTAGAGGAATGGCGTTGGTGCCAAAGTTGGGTAATCACGCCAAGGAACAATTTAAGCCGCGGCGCGAAAAGATCGGACGGTAAGTTCCAGACTTAGTAATTCCGGGCAAACGGTGGGGGGTAGAGGAATGGCGTCGGTGCCAAAGTTGGGTAATCACGCCAAGGAACAATTTAAGCCGCGGCGCGAAAAGATCGGACGGTAAGTTCCAGACTTAGTAATTCCGGGCAAACGGTGGGGGGTAGAGGAATGGCGTCGTAACAAGGTTGGGTAATCACGCCAAGGAACAATTTAAGCCGCGGCGCGAAAAGATCGGACGGTAAGTTCCAGACTTAGTAATTCCGGGCAAACGGTGGGGAGTAGAGGAATGGCGTCGGTGCCAAAGTTGGGTAATCACGCCAAGGAACAATTTAAGCCGCGGCGCGAAAAGATCGGACGGTAAGTTCCAGACTTAGTAATTCCGGGCAAACGGTGGGGGGTAGAGGAATGGCGTCGGTGCCAAAGTTGGGTAATCACGCCAAGGAACAATTTAAGCCGCGGCGCGAAAAGATCGGACGGTAAGTTCCAGACTTAGTAATTCCGGGCAAACGGTGGGGGGTAGAGGAATGGCGTCGATGCCAAAGTTGGGTAATCACGCCAAGGAACAATTTAAGCCGCGGCGCGAAAAGATCGGACGGTAAGTTCCAGACTTAGTAATTCCGGGCAAACGGAGGGGGGTAGAGGAATGGCGTCGGTGCCAAAGTTGGGTAATCACGCCAAGGAACAATTCAAGCCGCGGCGCGAAAAGATCGGACGGTAAGTTTTAGACTTAGTAATTCCGGGCAAACGGTGGGGGGTAGAGGAATGGCGTCGGAGCCAAAGTTATGTAATCACGCCAAGGAACAATTTAAGCCGCGGCGCGAAAAGATCGGACGGTAAGTTCCAGACTTAGTAATTCCGGGCAAACGGTGGGGGGTAGAGGAATGGCGTCGTAACAAGGTTGGGTAATCACGCCAAGGAACAATTTAAGCCGCGGCGCGAAAAGATCGGACGGTAAGTTCCAGACTTAGTAATTCCGGGCAAACGGAGGGGGGTAGAGGAATGGCGTCGGTGCCAAAGTTGGGTAATCACGCCAAGGAACAATTTAAGCCGCGGCGCGAAAAGATCGGACGGTAAGTTCCAGACTTAGTAATTCCGGGCAAACGGTAGGGGGTAGAGAAATGGCGTCGGTGCCAAAGTTGGGTAATCACGCCAAGGAACAATTTAAGCCGCGGCGCGAAAAGATCGGACTGTAAGTTCCAGACTTAGTAATTCCGGGCAAACGGTGGGGGGTAGAGGAATGGCGTCGGTGTCAAAGTTGGGTAATCACGCCAAGGAACAATTTAAGCCGCGGGGCGAAAAGATCGGACGGTAAGTTCCAGACTTAGTAATTCCGGGCAAACGGTGGGGGGGAGAGGAATGGCGTCGGTGCCAAAGTTGGGTAATCACGCCAAGGAACAATTTAAGCCGCGGCGCGAAAATATCGGACGGTAAGTTCCAGACTTAGTAATTCCGGGCAAACGGAGGGGGGTAGAGAAATGGCGTCGGTGCCAAAGTTGGGTAATCACGCCAAGGAACAATTCAAGCTGCGGCGCGAAAAGATCGGACGGTAAGTTTTAGACTTAGTAATTCCGGGCAAACGGTGGGGGGTAGAGGAATGGCGTCGGAGCCAAAGTTGGGTAATCACGCCAAGGAACAATTTAAGCCGCGGCGCGAAAAGATCGGACGGTAAGTTCCAGACTTAGTAATTCCGGGCAAACGGTGGGGGGTAGAGGAATGGCGTCGGAGCCAAAGTTGGGTAATCACGCCAAGGAACAATTTAAGCCGCGGCGCGAAAAGATCGGACGGTTAGTTCCAGACTTAGTAATTAAGGGCAAACGGTGGGGGGTAGAGGAATGCCGTTGGTGCCAAAGTTGGGTAATCACGCCAAGGAACAATTTAAGCCGCGGCGCGAAAAGATCGGACGGTAACCCCACTAAAAATAATCTTAAGATTTTCTTAAGAAAACGGTGTTTTCTTAAGAAAATCTTAAGATTATTTCAGAAATCTTAAGATTTTCTGCAGATTTCGATTTGTCTTCAAATTTTCTTAAGAATTTTTGAAGACAATTTACAGACATTTTGCAGACTTCGATTTGTCTTCAAATTTTCTTAAGAATATTTGAAGACAATTTACAGACATTTTGCAGACGACGATTTGTCTTCAAATTTTCTTAAGAATTTTTGAAGACAGTTTACAGACATTTTGCAGACTTCCATTTGTCTTCAAATTTTCTTAAGGATTTTTGAAGACATTGCAAACTTCGATTTGTCTTCAAATTTTCATAAGGATTTTTAAGACATTTTTCAGACTTAGATTTGTCTTCAAATTGTCTTTTGTTTTCGCGATTTGTCTTTCTTTTGAAAAGACAAAATAATCATGCAGATGTTTCTTGTCTTTAAATTTTCTTCATATTTTTTGAACAAAATTTTCACACATTTTGAAGATTTTTTTTCTGGATTTAGAAACTTTGAAGACAAAATCAACAGACCTACTAGGTTTAATAAATACCTTAAAATTATCTAAAGAATTTTTAGATGTAATTTTTAGATTTAAAACTTCATTTCCCCTTTTTTGTAAAAATCTTCAATATTAAAAAGTTGATTCAATAGTTTTCTGCAAAAATGTTTTAAGTAATTGACAATTGAGCACAAGAAAAAACTGAGAATTTTTAAAGTGAATTCTTATTTTGAATAATATAACGTTCTAACTACATTTTTCAGAAAAACTTGTTAAATTTAGTTTTTTTTATTTATTTTCAATGTGATATCAAAATAATTCCTGAAACCTCCTCTCCCCTTTCCCTCCTAATGAATGATAAATCGCCTCCTATCCAAGCGTGACATAATTTATATGGACAGCCCCTCATTAAACCACATGCACAAAGAAATAAATGCATGCAATGCATGAAAATAACGTTAGCCTCTTTTTCCGATTGAAACAATTCAAATATATTTTTCCATCTTTCAAATGCATCAAATTCTTCATTATAAACTATATTATGTACATGGCAAAAGACCACGCGTTACGTGTTTAATATAATTTCATTCTATTAACATATTATTTATTAGATAGTGGCTAATTAATTTAAGATCAATAGGTAAAACGATGTGGTTCTAAGTTCTAATTATTTTATACAATAAACTGCTCGCGTGATGCCATCCCTGTCCATGAATCCGTAAAAGAAATTCTTCTGTACCTTCTACAACATAAATTTTCACACAAGAGGCTCTGCGCGCGCGAGTACACCGCGGTACATGGTAAGCGATTGGCCAAAACTGACCTTGTGATAAGTTACGACCAATCACAGCATCAATACTAATGGAACCTCTTGGCTGAAGAAATTATTTCTCGCATATATTTCGTACTGTCATGAGGAAAGAAGTAAAGCGATCTCTCAACTCAACTCTAGCAAAACAACGACGCGGCGTAAACAAAACGAGCATGGTATCGTTGGCTCTTAAAAATTTGCTTTTAAAAACATTTTTTATAAAATATTTAATAATTTTCATGTTTTAAGTTATTAATCTTGTACCCTCATCCTAGATCATCTGCATGAGGCAAATGTAGAAGTCATTAGTCTTATAAAGATGAGGCCATGCTCCTTTAGTTCACGCCGCGTCGGGAAAGAAATAAAATACATGATTAAAAAATTATTTTTATTTATTATTAGTTATAAAAGTAATTATTTTATGGGTAAGCAAAAGTGAAACATAATATTTATTTATTCTCTAGTGTGATTGGATATAGATTCTCTCACTATTATACTGCAATTAAATTTCATATTTTATGATGCAATATATTTTTATGATGCTTTTGGCATCTCCAACTTCGAGCAGTTTTATATACTGATATAAAGTTGTCACAAGTAGAATTATACACTGACTTATGTACACGCACACAAAAATTTGATACTGTTTACTGTCCCGTTAAATATCACCAAACCTGTTTTAAATGCTACATATTAAATTATTGCTAATTTTTTGTGGTTGTATAACACAAATATTTTATTAATTAACATAACATTAACATTTTATTTGTTAGTGAGCAATTTTTTTTGCAATAATTCCATATTTTGATGTTTAAAACAGTCTGATAATGTATAACAGGAAACTTACCAGACTCAAATCCACAAAACACCTTAATTTAATGCTACAGTTTACTCTTTATGTCACATACTTTGTCATTCAAAAATAAAACCCTTCTTAAGTATTCATAACTTTTGTGAAAAATATCCAGTTTTAAAACTTTCATTTTGATTAGCATTGGTATTAAATTTTCAATTAGAATTTCCTATTACTTTTTTTGTTCTTACGTATTGTTCTGCCAAATGTTCAGAGGCAGTCTGATATTGGAAATGCTCTTAGAGGCACAGTCAATGGGATAATACAAAATACATAAGAAAAACTGGTACCACATTTTTTTGGTTGTTATGGATAAAACAATATATTTGTTGATTAGTTTGTAGATTTTGGCAATGTCTCTAATTTTTGATGTAGAAAACAGCCTGGTGATATTTAACGGAAGAGTCGAGTGGGAATGGAATTGAATCTAGGAATAAAATTAATGTACCAGTGAATTACAAGGTCAATATTTAGGGAACAAGTGTACTTAGGGTGAAGTGTTCATTTAAATTTTCAAAACAAGTAAATAAACAAAATTAAAACCACTTCTAACACCATTCTGTTTTTTTGTTTCTTTTGCTATGTGTAATTTCTATAAAATTTCATAATTCATTAAATATTGATAAGAGAGATTGTGCCCTGTTAAAATATAAGCTTTTAACTATTTTCTAAACATTTAATGATTATAATAACTTAAATGCAATAAAATTCACTTAAGACATACCAACAAATTTTGTAATTAATAATAAAAAATTTTATGATCCATGATCGTATAAATTGTGTTTTACATTTTCATTAAGTATTATATGTTGAGATTTTCCAATGCAAAAATTAAAATAATGCTTAAATAATTTTTAAACCAATTTGATCCTAATGTCTAATTACTGAACAAGTTCACCATATATGATAATTGATTTATTTTAATACTCTTACCTTACTTACAGATGAGCAAATGTTTAATAAATCACAAATAATATAATTTCAAAGTATCTAGATAATAAAGTTTGATAGTTTCTTGTTTTAAAAAATATTTAAATTATAAATCATTGCCAAAGAGAGATTTGAAAAGATATTTGTGTACAAGTCCTTTAAAACCAAAGGTGTTTTATTTTTGCTGTTGATATTTTAAATATAAGTTTTTTGTATGCCTTATATAGAGGAGTTTCTGCAAATATTATGCTTTATTATGGTCCCCTTTTTGGTCGTCAATTTCAATTATCTGCAGAATTCATAAAGGTAAGAAAAAGTAAAAAATTCAAAGGTTTTGTAAATTTCTGTTTGTGCATAAAAAGTGCACAATTTAAGAAAATAATTCATGCACAATGAAAAAATTGCACAATATCTGCATGTTTTTGGCACCTCTGTTTATGCATAAAAAGTGCAGACTGAAAAAAAATTACAAATTTTTTAGGTTATGAAACACTTCTGAAGAAAATCTAAAGAACCCAATCTGAAGAAAATCTTCAGAAAAAAAAATCTGCAGATTATCTTAAGTTATTTGAAACACTTTTGAAGAAAATTTTAAGAATATAATCTTAAGAAAATCTTAAGATTATATTCTTAAGAATATATTCTTAAGAAAATCTTAAGATTATAATCTTAAGATTTTCTTAAGAAAAAAGTGTTTCAAATAACTTAAGAAAATCTGCAGATTTTTTTTTAAGAAAATCTTAAGATTTTTTTTAGTGGGGAAGTTCCAGACTTAGTAATTCCGGGGAAACGGTGGGGGGTAGAGGAATGGCGTCGGTGCCAAAGTTGGGTAATCACGCCAAGGAACAATTTAAGCCGCGGCGCGAAAAGATCGGACGGTAAGTTCCAGACTTAGTAATTCCGGGCAAACGGTGGGGGGTAGAGGAATCTCGTCGGTGCCAAAGTTGGGTAATCACGCCAAGGAACAATTTAAGCCACGGCGCGAAAAGATCGGACGGTAAGTTCCAGACTTAGTAATTCCGGGCAAACGGTAGGGGGTAGAGAAATGGCGTCGGTGCCAAAGTTGGGTAATCACGCCAAGGAACAATTTAAGCCGCGGCGCGAAAAGATCGGACTGTAAGTTCCAGACTTAGTAATTCCGGGCAAACGGTGGGGGGTAGAGGAATGGCGTCGGTGTCAAAGTTGGGTAATCACGCCAAGGAACAATTTAAGCCGCGGCGCGAAAAGATCGGACGGTAAGTTCCAGACTTAGTAATTCCGGGCAAACGGTGGGGGGTAGAGGAATGGCGTCGGTGCCAAAGTTGGGTAATCACGCCAAGGAACAATTTAAGCCGCGGCGCGAAAAGATCGGACGGTAAGTTCCAGACTTAGTAATTCCGGGCAAACGGTGGGGGGTAGAGGAATGGCGTCGGTGCCAAAGTTGGGTAATCACGCCAAGGAACAATTTAAGCCGCGGCGCGAAAAGATCGGACGGTAAGTTCCAGACTTAGTAATTCCGGGCAAACGGTGGGGGGTAGAGGAATGGCGTCGGTGCCAAAGTTGGGTAATCACGCCAAGGAACAATTTAAGCCGCGGCGCGAAAAGATCGACGGTAAGTTCCAGACTTAGTAATTCCGGGCAAACGGTGGGGGGTAGAGGAATGGCGTCGGTGCCAAAGTTGGGTAATCACGCCAAGGAACAATTTAAGCCGCGGCGCGAAAAGATCGGACGGTAAGTTCCAGACTTAGTAATTCCGGGCAAACGGTGGGGGGTAGAGGAATGGCGTCGGTGCCAAAGTTGGGTAATCACGCCAAGGAACAATTTAAGCCGCGGCGCGAAAAGATCGGACGGTAAGTTCCAGACTTAGTAATTCCGGGCAAACGGTGGGGGGTAGAGGAATGGCGTCGGTGCCAAAGTTGGGTAATCACGCCAAGGAACAATTTAAGCCGCGGCGCGAAAAGATCGGACGGTAAGTTCCAGACTTAGTAATTCCGGGCAAACGGTGGGGGGGTAGAGGAATGGCGTCGGTGTCAAAGTTGGGTAATCACGCCAAGGAACAATTTAAGCCGCGGGGCGAAAAGATCGGACGGTAAGTTCCAGACTTAGTAATTCCGGGCAAACGGTGGGTGGTAGAGGAATGGCGTCGGTGCCAAAGTTGGGTAATCACGCCAAGGAACAATTTAAGCCGCGGCGCGAAAAGATCGGACGGTAAGTTCCAGACTTAGTAATTCCGGGCAAACGGTGGGGGGTAGAGGAATGGCGTCGGAGCCAAAGTTGGGTAATCACGCCAAGGAACAATTTAAGCCGCGGCGCGAAAAGATCGGACGGTAAGTTCCAGACTTAGTAATTCCGGGCAAACGGAGGGGGGTAGAGGAATGGCGTCGGTGCCAAAGTTGGGTAATCACGCCAAGGAACAATTTAAGCCGCGGCGCGAAAAGATCGGACGGTAAGTTCCAGACTTAGTAATTCCGGGCAAACGGTGGGGGGTAGAGGAATGGCGTCGGAGCCAAAGTTGGGTAATCACGCAAAGGAACAATTTAAGCCGCGGCGCGAAAAGATCGGACGGTAAGTTCCAGACTTAGTAATTCCGGGCAAACGGTGGGGGGTAGAGGAATGGCGTCGGAGCCAAAGTTGGGTAATCACGCCAAGGAACAATTTAAGCCGCGGCGCGAAAAGATCGGACGGTAAGTTCCAGACTTAGTAATTCCGGGCAAACGGTGGGGGGTAGAGGAATGCCGTTGGTGCCAAAGTTGGGTAATCACGCCAAGGAACAATTTAAGCCGCGGCGCGAAAAGATCGGACGGTAAGTTCCAGACTTAGTAATTCCGGGCAAACGGTGGGGGGTAGAGGAATGGCGTCGGTGCCAAAGTTGGGTAATCACGCCAAGGAACAATTTAAGCCGCGGCGCGAAAAGATCGGACGGTAAGTTTCAGACATAGTAATTCCGGGCAAACGGTGGGGGGTTGACGAATGGCGTCGGTGCCAAAGTTGGGTAATCACGCCAAGGAACAATTTAAGCCGCGGCGCGAAAAGATCGGACGGTAAGTTCCAGACTTAGTAATTCCGGGCAAACGGTGGGGGGTTGACGAATGGCGTCGGTGCCAAAGTTGGGTAATCACGCCAAGGAACAATTTAAGCCGCGGCGCGAAAAGATCGGACGGTAAGTTCCAGACTTAGTAATTCCGGGCAAACGGTGGGGGGTAGAGGAATGGCGTCGGTGCCAAAGTTGGGTAATCACGCCAAGGAACAATTTAAGCCGCGGCGCGAAAAGATCGGACGGTAAGTTCCAGACATAGTAATTCCGGGCAAACGGTGGGGGGTAGACGAATGGCGTCGGTGCTAAAGTTGGGTAATCACGCCAAGGAACAATTTAAGCCGCGGCGCGAAAATATCGGACGGTAAGTTCCAGACTTAGTAATTCCGGGCAAACGGAGGGGGGTAGAGGAATGGCGTCGGTGCCAAAGTTGGGTAATCACGCCAAGGAACAATTCAAGCTGCGGCGCGAAAAGATCGGACGGTAAGTTTTAGACTTAGTAATTCCGGGCAAACGGTGGGGGGTAGAGGAATGGCGTCGGAGCCAAAGTTGGGTAATCACGCCAAGGAACAATTTAAGCCGCGGCGCGAAAAGATCGGACGGTAAGTTCCAGACTTAGTAATTCCGGGCAAACGGTGGGGGGTAGAGGAATGGCGTCGGTGCCAAAGTTGGGTAATCACGCCAAGGAACAATTTAAGCCGCGGCGCGAAAAGATCGGACGGTAAGTTCCAGACTTAGTAATTCCGGGCAAACGGTGGGGGGTAGAGGAATGCCGTTGGTGCCAAAGTTGGGTAATCACGCCAAGGAACAATTTAAGCCGCGGCGCGAAAAGATCGGACGGTAAGTTCCAGACTTAGTAATTCCGGGCAAACGGTGGGGGGTAGAGGAATGGCGTCGGTGCCAAAGTTGGGTAATCACGCCAAGGAACAATTTAAGCCGCGGCGCGAAAAGATCGGACGGTAAGTTCCAGACTTAGTAATTCCGGGCAAACGGTGGGGGGTAGAGGAATGGCGTCGATGCCAAAGTTGGGTAATCACGCCAAGGAACAATTTAAGCCGCGGCGCGAAAAGATCGGACGGTAAGTTCCAGACTTAGTAATTCCGGGCAAACGGTGGGGGGTAGAGGAATGGCGTCGGAGCCAAAGTTGGGTAATCACGCCAAGGAACAATTTAAGCCGCGGCGCGAAAAGATCGGACGGTTAGTTCTAGACTTAGTAATTCCGGGCAAACGGTGGGGGGTAGAGGAATGGCGTCGGTGCCAAAGTTGGGTAATCACGCCAAGGAACAATTTAAGCCGCGGCGCGAAAAGATCGGACGGTAAGTTCCAGACTTAGTAATTCCGGGCAAACGGTGGGGGGTAGAGGAATGGCGTCGATGCCAAAGTTGGGTAATCACGCCAAGGAACAATTTAAGCCGCGGCGCGAAAAGATCGGACGGTAAGTTCCAGACTTAGTAATTCCGGGCAAACGGTGGGGGGTAGAGGAATGGCGTCGGTGCCAAAGTTGGGTAATCACGCCAAGGAACAATTTAAGCCGCGGCGCGAAAAGATCGGACGGTAAGTTCCAGACTTAGTAATTCCGGGCAAACGGTGGGGGGTAGAGGAATGGCGTCGGTGCCAAAGTTGGGTAATCACGCCAAGGAACAATTTAAGCCACGGCGCGAAAAGATCGGACGGTAAGTTCCAGACTTAGTAATTCCGGGCAAACGGTAGGGGGTAGAGAAATGGCGTCGGTGCCAAAGTTGGGTAATCACGCCAAGGAACAATTTAAGCCGCGGCGCGAAAAGATCGGACTGTAAGTTCCAGACTTAGTAATTCCGGGTAAACGGTGGGGGGTAGAGGAATGGCGTCGGTGTCAAAGTTGGGTAATCACGCCAAGGAACAATTTAAGCCGCGGCGCGAAAAGATCGGACGGTAAGTTCCAGACTTAGTAATTCCGGGCAAACGGTGGGGGGTAGAGGAATGGCGTCGGTGCCAAAGTTGGGTAATCACGCCAAGGAACAATTTAAGCCGCGGCGCGAAAAGATCGGACGGTAAGTTCCAGACTTAGTAATTCCGGGCAAACGGTGGGGGGTAGAGGAATGGCGTCGGTGCCAAAGTTGGGTAATCACGCCAAGGAACAATTTAAGCCGCGGCGCGAAAAGATCGGACGGTAAGTTCCATACTTAGTAATTCCGGGCAAACGGTGGGGGGTAGAGGAATGGCGTCGGTGCCAAAGTTGGGTAATCACGCCAAGGAACAATTTAAGCCGCGGCGCGAAAAGATCGGACGGTAAGTTCCAGACTTAGTAATTCCGGGCAAACGGTGGGGGGGTAGAGGAATGGCGTCGGTGCCAAAGTTGGGTAATCACGCCAAGGAACAATTTAAGCACGGCGCGAAAAGATCGGACGGTAAGTTCCAGACTTAGTAATTCCGGGTAAAACGGTGGGGGGTAGAGGAATGGCGTCGGTGCCAAAGTTGGGTAATCACGCCAAGGAACAATTTAAGCCGTGGCGCGAAAAGATCGGACGGTAAGTTCCAGACTTAGTAATTCCGGGCAAACGGTGGGGGGTAGACGAATGGCGTCGGTGCCAAAGTTGGGTAATCACGCCAAGGAACAATTTAAGCCGTGGCGCGAAAAGATCGGACGGTAAGTTCCAGACTTAGTAATTCCGGGCAAACGGTGGGGGGTAGACGAATGGCGTCGGTGCCAAAGTTGGGTAATCACGCCAAGGAACAATTTAAGCCGCGGCGCGAAAATATCGGACGGTAAGTTCCAGACTTAGTAATTCCGGGCAAACGGAGGGGGGTAGAGGAATGGCGTCGGTGCCAAAGTTGGGTAATCACGCCAAGGAACAATTTAAGCCGCGGGGCGAAAAGATCGGACGGTAAGTTCCAGACTTAGTAATTCCGGGCAAACGGTGGGGGGTAGAGGAATGGCGTCGGTGCCAAAGTTGGGTAATCACGCCAAGGAACAATTTAAGCCGCGGCGCGAAAAGATCGGACGGTAAGTTCCAGACTTAGTAATTCCGGGCAAACGGTGGGGGGTAGAGGAATGGCGTCGGTGCCAAAGTTGGGTAATCACGCCAAGGAACAATTTAAGCACGGCGCGAAAAGATCGGACGGTAAGTTCCAGACTTAGTAATTCCGGGCAAACGGAGGGGGGGTAGAGGAATGGCGTCGGTGCCAAAGTTGGGTAATCACGCCAAGGAACAATTTAAGCCGCGGCGCGAAAAGATCGGACGGTAAGTTCCAGACTTAGTAATTCCGGGCAAACGGTGGGGGGTAGAGGAATGGCGTCGGTGCCAAAGTTGGGTAATCACGCCAAGGAACAATTTAAGCCGCGGCGCGAAAAGTTCGGACGGTAAGTTCCATACTTAGTAATTCCGGGCAAACGGTGGGGGGTAGAGGAATGGCGTCGGTGCCAAAGTTGGGTAATCACGCCAAGGAACAATTTAAGCCGCGGCGCGAAAAGATCGGACGGTAAGTTCCAGACTTAGTAATTCCGGGCAAACGGTGGGGGGTAGAGGAATGGCGTCGGTGCCAAAGTTGGGTAATCACGCCAAGGAACAATTTAAGCACGGCGCGAAAAGATCGGACGGTAAGTTCCAGACTTAGTAATTCCGGGCAAACGGAGGGGGGTAGAGGAATGGCGTCGGTGCCAAAGTTGGGTAATCACGCCAAGGAACAATTTAAGCCGCGGCGCGAAAAGATAGGACGGTAAGTTCCAGACTTAGTAATTCCGGGTAAAACGGTGGGGGGTAGAGGAATGGCGTCGGTGCCAAAGTTGGGTAATCACGCCAAGGAACAATTTAAGCCGTGGCGCGAAAAGATCGGACGGTAAGTTCCAGACTTAGTAATTCCGGGCAAACGGTGGGGGGTAGACGAATGGCGTCGGTGCCAAAGTTGGGTAATCACGCCAAGGAACAATTTAAGCCGTGGCGCGAAAAGATCGGACGGTAAGTTCCAGACTTAGTAATTCCGGGCAAACGGTGGGGGGTAGACGAATGGCGTCGGTGCCAAAGTTATGTAATCACGCCAAGGAACAATTTAAGCCGCGGCGCGAAAAGATCGGACGGTAAGTTCCAGACTTAGTAATTCCGGGCAAACGGTGGGGGGTAGAGGAATGGCGTCGGTGCCAAAGTTGGGTAATCACGCCAAGGAACAATTTAAGCCGCGGCGCGAAAAGATCGGACGGTAAGTTCCAGACATAGTAATTCCGGGCAAACGGTGGGGGGTTGACGAATGGCGTCGGTGCCAAAGTTGGGTAATCACGCCAAGGAACAATTTAAGCCGCGGCGCGAAAAGATCGGACGGTAAGTTCCAGACTTAGTAATTCCGGGCAAACGGTGGGGGGTAGAGGAATGGCGTCGGTGCCAAAGTTGGGTAATCACGCCAAGGAACAATTTAAGCCGCGGCGCGAAAAGATCGGACGGTAAGTTCCAGACTTAGTAATTCCGGGCAAACGGTGGGGGGTAGAGGAATGGCGTCGGTGCCAAAGTTGGGTAATCACGCCAAGGAACAATTTAAGCCGCGGCGCGAAAAGATCGGACGGTAAGTTCCATACTTAGTAATTCCGGGCAAACGGTGGGGGGTAGAGGAATGGCGTCGGTGCCAAAGTTGGGTAATCACGCCAAGGAACAATTTAAGCCGCGGCGCGAAAAGATCGGACGGTAAGTTCCAGAATTAGTAATTCCGGGCAAACGGTGGGGGGTAGAGGAATGGCGTCGGTGCCAAAGTTGGGTAATCACGCCAAGGAACAATTTAAGCACGGCGCGAAAAGATCGGACGGTAAGTTCCAGACTTAGTAATTCCGGGCAAACGGAGGGGGGTAGAGGAATGGCGTCGGTGCCAAAGTTGGGTAATCACGCCAAGGAACAATTTAAGCCGCGGCGCGAAAAGATAGGACGGTAAGTTCCAGACTTAGTAATTCCGGGTAAAACGGTGGGGGGTAGAGGAATGGCGTCGGTGCCAAAGTTGGGTAATCACGCCAAGGAACAATTTAAGCCGTGGCGCGAAAAGATCGGACGGTAAGTTCCAGACTTAGTAATTCCGGGCAATCGGTGGGGGGTAGACGAATGGCGTCGGTGCCAAAGTTGGGTAATCACGCCAAGGAACAATTTAAGCCGTGGCGCGAAAAGATCGGACGGTAAGTTCCAGACTTAGTAATTCCGGGCAAACGGTGGGGGGTAGACGAATGGCGTCGGTGCCAAAGTTGGGTAATCACGCCAAGGAACAATTTAAGCCGCGGCGCGAAAATATCGGACGGTAAGTTCCAGACTTAGTAATTCCGGGCAAACGGAGGGGGGTAGAGGAATGGCGTCGGTGCCAAAGTTGGGTAATCACGCCAAGGAACAATTTAAGCCGCGGGGCGAAAAGATCGGACGGTAAGTTCCAGACTTAGTAATTCCGGGCAAACGGTGGGGGGGAGAGGAATGGCGTCGGTGCCAAAGTTATGTAATCACGCCAAGGAACAATTTAAGCCGCGGCGCGAAAAGATCGGACGGTAAGTTCCAGACTTAGTAATTCCGGGCAAACGGTGGGGGGTAGAGGAATGGCGTCGGTGCCAAAGTTGGGTAATCACGCCAAGGAACAATTTAAGCCGCGGCGCGAAAAGATCGGACGGTAAGTTCCAGACATAGTAATTCCGGGCAAACGGTGGGGGGTTGACGAATGGCGTCGGTGCCAAAGTTGGGTAATCACGCCAAGGAACAATTTAAGCCGCGGCGCGAAAAGATCGGACGGTAAGTTCCAGACTTAGTAATTCCGGGCAAACGGTGGGGGGTAGAGGAATGGCGTCGGTGCCAAAGTTGGGTAATCACGCCAAGGAACAATTTAAGCCGCGGCGCGAAAAGATCGGACGGTAAGTTCCAGACATAGTAATTCCGGGCAAACGGTGGGGGGTAGACGAATGGCGTCGGTGCTAAAGTTGGGTAATCACGCCAAGGAACAATTTAAGCCGCGGCGCGAAAATATCGGACGGTAAGTTCCAGACTTAGTAATTCCGGGCAAACGGAGGGGGGTAGAGGAATGGCGTCGGTGCCAAAGTTGGGTAATCACGCCAAGGAACAATTCAAGCTGCGGCGCGAAAAGATCGGACGGTAAGTTTTAGACTTAGTAATTCCGGGCAAACGGTGGGGGGTAGAGGAATGGCGTCGGAGCCAAAGTTGGGTAATCACGCCAAGGAACAATTTAAGCCGCGGCGCGAAAAGATCGGACGGTAAGTTCCAGACTTAGTAATTCCGGGCAAACGGTGGGGGGTAGAGGAATGGCGTCGGAGCCAAAGTTGGGTAATCACGCCAAGGAACAATTTAAGCCGCGGCGCGAAAAGATCGGACGGTTAGTTCCAGACTTAGTAATTCCGGGCAAACGGTGGGGGGTAGAGGAATGGCGTCGGTGCCAAAGTTGGGTAATCACGCCAAGGAACAATTTAAGCCGCGGCGCGAAAAGATCGGACGGTAAGTTCCAGACTTAGTAATTCCGGGCAAACGGTGGGGGGTAGAGGAATGGCGTCGATGCCAAAGTTGGGTAATCACGCCAAGGAACAATTTAAGCCGCGGCGCGAAAAGATCGGACGGTAAGTTCCAGACTTAGTAATTCCGGGCAAACGGTGGGGGGTAGAGGAATGGCGTCGGTGCCAAAGTTGGGTAATCACGCCAAGGAACAATTTAAGCCGCGGCGCGAAAAGATCGGACGGTAAGTTCCAGACTTAGTAATTCCGGGCAAACGGTGGGGGGTAGAGGAATGGCGTCGGTGCCAAAGTTGGGTAATCACGCCAAGGAACAATTTAAGCCACGGCGCGAAAAGATCGGACGGTAAGTTCCAGACTTAGTAATTCCGGGCAAACGGTAGGGGGTAGAGAAATGGCGTCGGTGCCAAAGTTGGGTAATCACGCCAAGGAACAATTTAAGCCGCGGCGCGAAAAGATCGGACTGTAAGTTCCAGACTTAGTAATTCCGGGTAAACGGTGGGGGGTAGAGGAATGGCGTCGGTGTCAAAGTTGGGTAATCACGCCAAGGAACAATTTAAGCCGCGGCGCGAAAAGATCGGACGGTAAGTTCCAGACTTAGTAATTCCGGGCAAACGGTGGGGGGTAGAGGAATGGCGTCGGTGCCAAAGTTGGGTAATCACGCCAAGGAACAATTTAAGCCGCGGCGCGAAAAGATCGGACGGTAAGTTCCATACTTAGTAATTCCGGGCAAACGGTGGGGGGTAGAGGAATGGCGTCGGTGCCAAAGTTGGGTAATCACGCCAAGGAACAATTTAAGCCGCGGCGCGAAAAGATCGGACGGTAAGTTCCAGACTTAGTAATTCCGGGCAAACGGTGGGGGGTAGAGGAATGGCGTCGGTGCCAAAGTTGGGTAATCACGCTAAGGAACAATTTAAGCCCGGCGCGAAAAGATCGGACGGTAAGTTCCAGACTTAGTAATTCCGGGCAAACGGAGGGGGGTAGAGGAATGGCGTCGGTGCCAAAGTTGGGTAATCACGCCAAGGAACAATTTAAGCCGCGGCGCGAAAAGATAGGACGGTAAGTTCCAGACTTAGTAATTCCGGGTAAAACGGTGGGGGGTAGAGGAATGGCGTCGGTGCCAAAGTTGGGTAATCACGCCAAGGAACAATTTAAGCCGCGGCGCGAAAAGATCGGACGGTTAGTTCCAGACTTAGTAATTCCGGGCAAACGGTGGGGGGTAGAGGAATGGCGTCGGTGCCAAAGTTGGGTAATCACGCCAAGGAACAATTTAAGCCGCGGCGCGAAAAGATCGGACGGTAAGTTCCAGACTTAGTAATTCCGGGCAAACGGTGGGGGGTAGAGGAATGGCGTCGATGCCAAAGTTGGGTAATCACGCCAAGGAACAATTTAAGCCGCGGCGCGAAAAGATCGGACGGTAAGTTCCAGACTTAGTAATTCCGGGCAAACGGTGGGGGGTAGAGGAATGGCGTCGGTGCCAAAGTTGGGTAATCACGCCAAGGAACAATTTAAGCCGCGGCGCGAAAAGATCGGACGGTAAGTTCCAGACTTAGTAATTCCGGGCAAACGGTGGGGGGTAGAGGAATGGCGTCGGTGCCAAAGTTGGGTAATCACGCCAAGGAACAATTTAAGCCACGGCGCGAAAAGATCGGACGGTAAGTTCCAGACTTAGTAATTCCGGGCAAACGGTAGGGGGTAGAGAAATGGCGTCGGTGCCAAAGTTGGGTAATCACGCCAAGGAACAATTTAAGCCGCGGCGCGAAAAGATCGGACTGTAAGTTCCAGACTTAGTAATTCCGGGTAAACGGTGGGGGGTAGAGGAATGGCGTCGGTGTCAAAGTTGGGTAATCACGCCAAGGAACAATTTAAGCCGCGGCGCGAAAAGATCGGACGGTAAGTTCCAGACTTAGTAATTCCGGGCAAACGGTGGGGGGTAGAGGAATGGCGTCGGTGCCAAAGTTGGGTAATCACGCCAAGGAACAATTTAAGCCGCGGCGCGAAAAGATCGGACGGTAAGTTCCAGACTTAGTAATTCCGGGCAAACGGTGGGGGGTAGAGGAATGGCGTCGGTGCCAAAGTTGGGTAATCACGCCAAGGAACAATTTAAGCCGCGGCGCGAAAAGATCGGACGGTAAGTTCCATACTTAGTAATTCCGGGCAAACGGTGGGGGGTAGAGGAATGGCGTCGGTGCCAAAGTTGGGTAATCACGCCAAGGAACAATTTAAGCCGCGGCGCGAAAAGATCGGACGGTAAGTTCCAGACTTAGTAATTCCGGGCAAACGGTGGGGGGTAGAGGAATGGCGTCGGTGCCAAAGTTGGGTAATCACGCCAAGGAACAATTTAAGCCCGGCGCGAAAAGATCGGACGGTAAGTTCCAGACTTAGTAATTCCGGGCAAACGGTAGGGGGTAGAGAAATGGCGTCGGTGCCAAAGTTGGGTAATCACGCCAAGGAACAATTTAAGCCGCGGCGCGAAAAGATCGGACTGTAAGTTCCAGACTTAGTAATTCCGGGTAAACGGTGGGGGGTAGAGGAATGGCGTCGGTGTCAAAGTTGGGTAATCACGCCAAGGAACAATTTAAGCCGCGGCGCGAAAAGATCGGACGGTAAGTTCCAGACTTAGTAATTCCGGGCAAACGGTGGGGGGTAGAGGAATGGCGTCGGTGCCAAAGTTGGGTAATCACGCCAAGGAACAATTTAAGCCGCGGCGCGAAAAGATCGGACGGTAAGTTCCAGACTTAGTAATTCCGGGCAAACGGTGGGGGGTAGAGGAATGGCGTCGGTGCCAAAGTTGGGTAATCACGCCAAGGAACAATTTAAGCCGCGGCGCGAAAAGATCGGACGGTAAGTTCCATACTTAGTAATTCCGGGCAAACGGTGGGGGGTAGAGGAATGGCGTCGGTGCCAAAGTTGGGTAATCACGCCAAGGAACAATTTAAGCCGCGGCGCGAAAAGATCGGACGGTAAGTTCCAGACTTAGTAATTCCGGGCAAACGGTGGGGGGTAGAGGAATGGCGTCGGTGCCAAAGTTGGGTAATCACGCCAAGGAACAATTTAAGCACGGCGCGAAAAGATCGGACGGTAAGTTCCAGACTTAGTAATTCCGGGTAAAACGGTGGGGGGTAGAGGAATGGCGTCGGTGCCAAAGTTGGGTAATCACGCCAAGGAACAATTTAAGCCGTGGCGCGAAAAGATCGGACGGTAAGTTCCAGACTTAGTAATTCCGGGCAAACGGTGGGGGGTAGACGAATGGCGTCGGTGCCAAAGTTGGGTAATCACGCCAAGGAACAATTTAAGCCGTGGCGCGAAAAGATCGGACGGTAAGTTCCAGACTTAGTAATTCCGGGCAAACGGTGGGGGGTAGACGAATGGCGTCGGTGCCAAAGTTGGGTAATCACGCCAAGGAACAATTTAAGCCGCGGCGCGAAAATATCGGACGGTAAGTTCCAGACTTAGTAATTCCGGGCAAACGGAGGGGGGTAGAGGAATGGCGTCGGTGCCAAAGTTGGGTAATCACGCCAAGGAACAATTTAAGCCGCGGGGCGAAAAGATCGGACGGTAAGTTCCAGACTTAGTAATTCCGGGCAAACGGTGGGGGGTAGAGGAATGGCGTCGGTGCCAAAGTTGGGTAATCACGCCAAGGAACAATTTAAGCCGCGGCGCGAAAAGATCGGACGGTAAGTTCCAGACTTAGTAATTCCGGGCAAACGGTGGGGGGTAGAGGAATGGCGTCGGTGCCAAAGTTGGGTAATCACGCCAAGGAACAATTTAAGCACGGCGCGAAAAGATCGGACGGTAAGTTCCAGACTTAGTAATTCCGGGCAAACGGAGGGGGGTAGAGGAATGGCGTCGGTGCCAAAGTTGGGTAATCACGCCAAGGAACAATTTAAGCCGCGGCGCGAAAAGATCGGACGGTAAGTTCCAGACTTAGTAATTCCGGGCAAACGGTGGGGGGTAGAGGAATGGCGTCGGTGCCAAAGTTGGGTAATCACGCCAAGGAACAATTTAAGCCGCGGCGCGAAAAGATCGGACGGTAAGTTCCATACTTAGTAATTCCGGGCAAACGGTGGGGGGTAGAGGAATGGCGTCGGTGCCAAAGTTGGGTAATCACGCCAAGGAACAATTTAAGCCGCGGCGCGAAAAGATCGGACGGTAAGTTCCAGACTTAGTAATTCCGGGCAAACGGTGGGGGGTAGAGGAATGGCGTCGGTGCCAAAGTTGGGTAATCACGCCAAGGAACAATTTAAGCACGGCGCGAAAAGATCGGACGGTAAGTTCCAGACTTAGTAATTCCGGGCAAACGGAGGGGGGTAGAGGAATGGCGTCGGTGCCAAAGTTGGGTAATCACGCCAAGGAACAATTTAAGCCGCGGCGCGAAAAGATAGGACGGTAAGTTCCAGACTTAGTAATTCCGGGTAAAACGGTGGGGGGTAGAGGAATGGCGTCGGTGCCAAAGTTGGGTAATCACGCCAAGGAACAATTTAAGCCGTGGCGCGAAAAGATCGGACGGTAAGTTCCAGACTTAGTAATTCCGGGCAAACGGTGGGGGGTAGACGAATGGCGTCGGTGCCAAAGTTGGGTAATCACGCCAAGGAACAATTTAAGCCGTGGCGCGAAAAGATCGGACGGTAAGTTCCAGACTTAGTAATTCCGGGCAAACGGTGGGGGGTAGACGAATGGCGTCGGTGCCAAAGTTATGTAATCACGCCAAGGAACAATTTAAGCCGCGGCGCGAAAAGATCGGACGGTAAGTTCCAGACTTAGTAATTCCGGGCAAACGGTGGGGGGTAGAGGAATGGCGTCGGTGCCAAAGTTGGGTAATCACGCCAAGGAACAATTTAAGCCGCGGCGCGAAAAGATCGGACGGTAAGTTCCAGACATAGTAATTCCGGGCAAACGGTGGGGGGTTGACGAATGGCGTCGGTGCCAAAGTTGGGTAATCACGCCAAGGAACAATTTAAGCCGCGGCGCGAAAAGATCGGACGGTAAGTTCCAGACTTAGTAATTCCGGGCAAACGGTGGGGGGTAGAGGAATGGCGTCGGTGCCAAAGTTGGGTAATCACGCCAAGGAACAATTTAAGCCGCGGCGCGAAAAGATCGGACGGTAAGTTCCAGACTTAGTAATTCCGGGCAAACGGTGGGGGGTAGAGGAATGGCGTCGGTGCCAAAGTTGGGTAATCACGCCAAGGAACAATTTAAGCCGCGGCGCGAAAAGATCGGACGGTAAGTTCCATACTTAGTAATTCCGGGCAAACGGTGGGGGGTAGAGGAATGGCGTCGGTGCCAAAGTTGGGTAATCACGCCAAGGAACAATTTAAGCCGCGGCGCGAAAAGATCGGACGGTAAGTTCCAGACTTAGTAATTCCGGGCAAACGGTGGGGGGTAGAGGAATGGCGTCGGTGCCAAAGTTGGGTAATCACGCCAAGGAACAATTTAAGCACGGCGCGAAAAGATCGGACGGTAAGTTCCAGACTTAGTAATTCCGGGCAAACGGAGGGGGGTAGAGGAATGGCGTCGCTGCCAAAGTTGGGTAATCACGCCAAGGAACAATTTAAGCCGCGGCGCGAAAAGATAGGACGGTAAGTTCCAGACTTAGTAATTCCGGGTAAAACGGTGGGGGGTAGAGGAATGGCGTCGGTGCCAAAGTTGGGTAATCACGCCAAGGAACAATTTAAGCCGTGGCGCGAAAAGATCGGACGGTAAGTTCCAGACTTAGTAATTCCGGGCAATCGGTGGGGGGTAGACGAATGGCGTCGGTGCCAAAGTTGGGTAATCACGCCAAGGAACAATTTAAGCCGTGGCGCGAAAAGATCGGACGGTAAGTTCCAGACTTAGTAATTCCGGGCAAACGGTGGGGGGTAGACGAATGGCGTCGGTGCCAAAGTTGGGTAATCACGCCAAGGAACAATTTAAGCCGCGGCGCGAAAATATCGGACGGTAAGTTCCAGACTTAGTAATTCCGGGCAAACGGAGGGGGGTAGAGGAATGGCGTCGGTGCCAAAGTTGGGTAATCACGCCAAGGAACAATTTAAGCCGCGGGGCGAAAAGATCGGACGGTAAGTTCCAGACTTAGTAATTCCGGGCAAACGGTGGGGGGGAGAGGAATGGCGTCGGTGCCAAAGTTATGTAATCACGCCAAGGAACAATTTAAGCCGCGGCGCGAAAAGATCGGACGGTAAGTTCCAGACTTAGTAATTCCGGGCAAACGGTGGGGGGTAGAGGAATGGCGTCGGTGCCAAAGTTGGGTAATCACGCCAAGGAACAATTTAAGCCGCGGCGCGAAAAGATCGGACGGTAAGTTCCAGACATAGTAATTCCGGGCAAACGGTGGGGGGTTGACGAATGGCGTCGGTGCCAAAGTTGGGTAATCACGCCAAGGAACAATTTAAGCCGCGGCGCGAAAAGATCGGACGGTAAGTTCCAGACTTAGTAATTCCGGGCAAACGGTGGGGGGTAGAGGAATGGCGTCGGTGCCAAAGTTGGGTAATCACGCCAAGGAACAATTTAAGCCGCGGCGCGAAAAGATCGGACGGTAAGTTCCAGACATAGTAATTCCGGGCAAACGGTGGGGGGTAGACGAATGGCGTCGGTGCTAAAGTTGGGTAATCACGCCAAGGAACAATTTAAGCCGCGGCGCGAAAATATCGGACGGTAAGTTCCAGACTTAGTAATTCCGGGCAAACGGAGGGGGGTAGAGGAATGGCGTCGGTGCCAAAGTTGGGTAATCACGCCAAGGAACAATTCAAGCTGCGGCGCGAAAAGATCGGACGGTAAGTTTTAGACTTAGTAATTCCGGGCAAACGGTGGGGGGTAGAGGAATGGCGTCGGAGCCAAAGTTGGGTAATCACGCCAAGGAACAATTTAAGCCGCGGCGCGAAAAGATCGGACGGTAAGTTCCAGACTTAGTAATTCCGGGCAAACGGTGGGGGGTAGAGGAATGGCGTCGGAGCCAAAGTTGGGTAATCACGCCAAGGAACAATTTAAGCCGCGGCGCGAAAAGATCGGACGGTTAGTTCCAGACTTAGTAATTCCGGGCAAACGGTGGGGGGTAGAGGAATGGCGTCGGTGCCAAAGTTGGGTAATCACGCCAAGGAACAATTTAAGCCGCGGCGCGAAAAGATCGGACGGTAAGTTCCAGACTTAGTAATTCCGGGCAAACGGTGGGGGGTAGAGGAATGGCGTCGATGCCAAAGTTGGGTAATCACGCCAAGGAACAATTTAAGCCGCGGCGCGAAAAGATCGGACGGTAAGTTCCAGACTTAGTAATTCCGGGCAAACGGTGGGGGGTAGAGGAATGGCGTCGGTGCCAAAGTTGGGTAATCACGCCAAGGAACAATTTAAGCCGCGGCGCGAAAAGATCGGACGGTAAGTTCCAGACTTAGTAATTCCGGGCAAACGGTGGGGGGTAGAGGAATGGCGTCGGTGCCAAAGTTGGGTAATCACGCCAAGGAACAATTTAAGCCACGGCGCGAAAAGATCGGACGGTAAGTTCCAGACTTAGTAATTCCGGGCAAACGGTAGGGGGTAGAGAAATGGCGTCGGTGCCAAAGTTGGGTAATCACGCCAAGGAACAATTTAAGCCGCGGCGCGAAAAGATCGGACTGTAAGTTCCAGACTTAGTAATTCCGGGTAAACGGTGGGGGGTAGAGGAATGGCGTCGGTGTCAAAGTTGGGTAATCACGCCAAGGAACAATTTAAGCCGCGGCGCGAAAAGATCGGACGGTAAGTTCCAGACTTAGTAATTCCGGGCAAACGGTGGGGGGTAGAGGAATGGCGTCGGTGCCAAAGTTGGGTAATCACGCCAAGGAACAATTTAAGCCGCGGCGCGAAAAGATCGGACGGTAAGTTCCATACTTAGTAATTCCGGGCAAACGGTGGGGGGTAGAGGAATGGCGTCGGTGCCAAAGTTGGGTAATCACGCCAAGGAACAATTTAAGCCGCGGCGCGAAAAGATCGGACGGTAAGTTCCAGACTTAGTAATTCCGGGCAAACGGTGGGGGGTAGAGGAATGGCGTCGGTGCCAAAGTTGGGTAATCACGCTAAGGAACAATTTAAGCCCGGCGCGAAAAGATCGGACGGTAAGTTCCAGACTTAGTAATTCCGGGCAAACGGAGGGGGGTAGAGGAATGGCGTCGGTGCCAAAGTTGGGTAATCACGCCAAGGAACAATTTAAGCCGCGGCGCGAAAAGATAGGACGGTAAGTTCCAGACTTAGTAATTCCGGGTAAAACGGTGGGGGGTAGAGGAATGGCGTCGGTGCCAAAGTTGGGTAATCACGCCAAGGAACAATTTAAGCCGCGGCGCGAAAAGATCGGACGGTTAGTTCCAGACTTAGTAATTCCGGGCAAACGGTGGGGGGTAGAGGAATGGCGTCGGTGCCAAAGTTGGGTAATCACGCCAAGGAACAATTTAAGCCGCGGCGCGAAAAGATCGGACGGTAAGTTCCAGACTTAGTAATTCCGGGCAAACGGTGGGGGGTAGAGGAATGGCGTCGATGCCAAAGTTGGGTAATCACGCCAAGGAACAATTTAAGCCGCGGCGCGAAAAGATCGGACGGTAAGTTCCAGACTTAGTAATTCCGGGCAAACGGTGGGGGGTAGAGGAATGGCGTCGGTGCCAAAGTTGGGTAATCACGCCAAGGAACAATTTAAGCCGCGGCGCGAAAAGATCGGACGGTAAGTTCCAGACTTAGTAATTCCGGGCAAACGATGGGGGGTAGAGGAATGGCGTCGGTGCCAAAGTTGGGTAATCACGCCAAGGAACAATTTAAGCCACGGCGCGAAAAGATCGGACGGTAAGTTCCAGACTTAGTAATTCCGGGCAAACGGTAGGGGGTAGAGAAATGGCGTCGGTGCCAAAGTTGGGTAATCACGCCAAGGAACAATTTAAGCCGCGGCGCGAAAAGATCGGACTGTAAGTTCCAGACTTAGTAATTCCGGGTAAACGGTGGGGGGTAGAGGAATGGCGTCGGTGTCAAAGTTGGGTAATCACGCCAAGGAACAATTTAAGCCGCGGCGCGAAAAGATCGGACGGTAAGTTCCAGACTTAGTAATTCCGGGCAAACGGTGGGGGGTAGAGGAATGGCGTCGGTGCCAAAGTTGGGTAATCACGCCAAGGAACAATTTAAGCCGCGGCGCGAAAAGATCGGACGGTAAGTTCCAGACTTAGTAATTCCGGGCAAACGGTGGGGGGTAGAGGAATGGCGTCGGTGCCAAAGTTGGGTAATCACGCCAAGGAACAATTTAAGCCGCGGCGCGAAAAGATCGGACGGTAAGTTCCATACTTAGTAATTCCGGGCAAACGGTGGGGGGTAGAGGAATGGCGTCGGTGCCAAAGTTGGGTAATCACGCCAAGGAACAATTTAAGCCGCGGCGCGAAAAGATCGGACGGTAAGTTCCAGACTTAGTAATTCCGGGCAAACGGTGGGGGGTAGAGGAATGGCGTCGGTGCCAAAGTTGGGTAATCACGCCAAGGAACAATTTAAGCCCGGCGCGAAAAGATCGGACGGTAAGTTCCAGACTTAGTAATTCCGGGCAAACGGAGGGGGGTAGAGGAATGGCGTCGGTGCCAAAGTTGGGTAATCACGCCAAGGAACAATTTAAGCCGCGGCGCGAAAAGATAGGACGGTAAGTTCCAGACTTAGTAATTCCGGGCAAACGGTGGGGGGTAGAGGAATGGCGTCGGTGCCAAAGTTGGGTAATCACGCCAAGGAACAATTTAAGCCGCGGCGCGAAAAGATCGGACGGTAAGTTCCATACTTAGTAATTCCGGGCAAACGGTGGGGGGTAGAGGAATGGCGTCGGTGCCAAAGTTGGGTAATCACGCCAAGGAACAATTTAAGCCGCGGCGCGAAAAGATCGGACGGTAAGTTCCAGACTTAGTAATTCCGGGCAAACGGTGGGGGGTAGAGGAATGGCGTCGGTGCCAAAGTTGGGTAATCACGCCAAGGAACAATTTAAGCCCGGCGCGAAAAGATCGGACGGTAAGTTCCAGACTTAGTAATTCCGGGCAAACGGAGGGGGGTAGAGGAATGGCGTCGGTGCCAAAGTTGGGTAATCACGCCAAGGAACAATTTAAGCCGCGGCGCGAAAAGATAGGACGGTAAGTTCCAGACTTAGTAATTCCGGGTAAAACGGTGGGGGGTAGAGGAATGGCGTCGGTGCCAAAGTTGGGTAATCACGCCAAGGAACAATTTAAGCCGTGGCGCGAAAAGATCGGACGGTAAGTTCCAGACTTAGTAATTCCGGGCAAACGGTGGGGGGTAGACGAATGGCGTCGGTGCCAAAGTTGGGTAATCACGCCAAGGAACAATTTAAGCCGTGGCGCGAAAAGATCGGACGGTAAGTTCCAGACTTAGTAATTCCGGGCAAACGGTGGGGGGTAGACGAATGGCGTCGGTGCCAAAGTTGGGTAATCACGCCAAGGAACAATTTAAGCCGCGGCGCGAAAATATCGGACGGTAAGTTCCAGACTTAGTAATTCCGGGCAAACGGAGGGGGGTAGAGGAATGGCGTCGGTGCCAAAGTTGGGTAATCACGCCAAGGAACAATTCAAGCCGCGGCGCGAAAAGATCGGACGGTAAGTTTTAGACTTAGTAATTCCGGGCAAACGGTGGGGGGTAGAGGAATGGCGTCGGAGCCAAAGTTGGGTAATCACGCCAAGGAACAATTTAAGCCGCGGCGCGAAAAGATCAGACGGTAAGTTCCAGACTTAGTAATTCCGGGCAAACGGTGGGGGGTAGAGGAATGGCGTCGCTGCCAAAGTTGGGTAATCACGCCAAGGAACAATTTAAGCCGCGGCGCGAAAAGATCGGACGGTAAGTTCCAGACTTAGTAATTCCGGGCAAACGGTGGGGGGTAGAGGAATGGCGTTGGTGCCAAAGTTGGGTAATCACGCCAAGGAACAATTTAAGCCGCGGCGCGAAAAGATCGGACGGTAAGTTCCAGACTTAGTAATTCCGGGCAAACGGTGGGGGGTAGAGGAATGGCGTCGGTGCCAAAGTTGGGTAATCACGCCAAGGAACAATTTAAGCCGCGGCGCGAAAAGATCGGACGGTAAGTTCCAGACTTAGTAATTCCGGGCAAACGGTGGGGGGTAGAGGAATGGCGTCGTAACAAGGTTGGGTAATCACGCCAAGGAACAATTTAAGCCGCGGCGCGAAAAGATCGGACGGTAAGTTCCAGACTTAGTAATTCCGGGCAAACGGTGGGGAGTAGAGGAATGGCGTCGGTGCCAAAGTTGGGTAATCACGCCAAGGAACAATTTAAGCCGCGGCGCGAAAAGATCGGACGGTAAGTTCCAGACTTAGTAATTCCGGGCAAACGGTGGGGGGTAGAGGAATGGCGTCGGTGCCAAAGTTGGGTAATCACGCCAAGGAACAATTTAAGCCGCGGCGCGAAAAGATCGGACGGTAAGTTCCAGACTTAGTAATTCCGGGCAAACGGTGGGGGGTAGAGGAATGGCGTCGATGCCAAAGTTGGGTAATCACGCCAAGGAACAATTTAAGCCGCGGCGCGAAAAGATCGGACGGTAAGTTCCAGACTTAGTAATTCCGGGCAAACGGAGGGGGGTAGAGGAATGGCGTCGGTGCCAAAGTTGGGTAATCACGCCAAGGAACAATTCAAGCCGCGGCGCGAAAAGATCGGACGGTAAGTTTTAGACTTAGTAATTCCGGGCAAACGGTGGGGGGTAGAGGAATGGCGTCGGAGCCAAAGTTATGTAATCACGCCAAGGAACAATTTAAGCCGCGGCGCGAAAAGATCGGACGGTAAGTTCCAGACTTAGTAATTCCGGGCAAACGGTGGGGGGTAGAGGAATGGCGTCGTAACAAGGTTGGGTAATCACGCCAAGGAACAATTTAAGCCGCGGCGCGAAAAGATCGGACGGTAAGTTCCAGACTTAGTAATTCCGGGCAAACGGTGGGGAGTAGAGGAATGGCGTCGGTGCCAAAGTTGGGTAATCACGCCAAGGAACAATTTAAGCCGCGGCGCGAAAAGATCGGACGGTAAGTTCCAGACTTAGTAATTCCGGGCAAACGGTGGGGGGTAGACGAATGGCGTCGGTGCCAAAGTTGGGTAATCACGCCAAGGAACAATTTAAGCCGCGGCGCGAAAATATCGGACGGTAAGTTCCAGACTTTGTAATTCCGGGCAAACGGAGGGGGGTAGAGGAATGGCGTCGGTGCCAAAGTTGGGTAATCACGCCAAGGAACAATTCAAGCCGCGGCGCGAAAAGATCGGACGGTAAGTTTTAGACTTAGTAATTCCGGGCAAACGGTGGGGGGTAGAGGAATGGCGTCGGAGCCAAAGTTGGGTAATCACGCCAAGGAACAATTTAAGCCGCGGCGCGAAAAGATCGGACGGTAAGTTCCAGACTTAGTAATTCCGGGCAAACGGTGGGGGGTAGAGGAATGCCGTTGGTGCCAAAGTTGGGTAATCACGCCAAGGAACAATTTAAGCCGCGGCGCGAAAAGATCGGACGGTAAGTTCCAGACTTAGTAATTCCGGGCAAACGGTGGGGGGTAGAGGAATGGCGTCGGTGCCAAAGTTGGGTAATCACGCCAAGGAACAATTTAAGCCGCGGCGCGAAAAGATCGGACGGTAAGTTCCAGACTTAGTAATTCCGGGCAAACGGTGGGGGGTAGAGGAATGGCGTCGGTGCCAAAGTTGGGTAATCACGCCAAGGAACAATTTAAGCCACGGCGCGAAAAGATCGGACGGTAAGTTCCAGACTTAGTAATTCCGGGCAAACGGTAGGGGGTAGAGAAATGGCGTCGGTGCCAAAGTTGGGTAATCACGCCAAGGAACAATTTAAGCCGCGGCGCGAAAAGATCGGACTGTAAGTTCCAGACTTAGTAATGCCGGGCAAACGGTGGGGGGTAGAGGAATGGCGTCGGTGTCAAAGTTGGGTAATCACGCCAAGGAACAATTTAAGCCGCGGGGCGAAAAGATCGGACGGTAAGTTCCAGACTTAGTAATTCCGGGCAAACGGTGGGTGGTAGAGGAATGGCGTCGGTGCCAAAGTTGGGTAATCACGCCAAGGAACAATTTAAGCCGCGGCGCGAAAAGATCGGACGGTAAGTTCCAGACTTAGTAATTCCGGGCAAACGGTGGGGGGTAGAGGAATGGCGTCGGAGCCAAAGTTGGGTAATCACGCCAAGGAACAATTTAAGCCGCGGCGCGAAAAGATCGGACGGTAAGTTCCAGACTTAGTAATTCCGGGCAAACGGTGGGGGGTAGAGGAATGGCGTCGGTGCCAAAGTTGGGTAATCACGCCAAGGAACAATTTAAGCACGGCGCGAAAAGATCGGACGGTAAGTTCCAGACTTAGTAATTCCGGGCAAACGGAGGGGGGTAGAGGAATGGCGTCGGTGCCAAAGTTGGGTAATCACGCCAAGGAACAATTTAAGCCGCGGCGCGAAAAGATCGGACGGTAAGTTCCAGACTTAGTAATTCCGGGCAAACGGTAGGGGGTAGAGAAATGGCGTCGGTGCCAAAGTTGGGTAATCACGCCAAGGAACAATTTAAGCCGTGGCGCGAAAAGATCGGACGGTAAGTTCCAGACTTAGTAATTCCGGGCAAACGGTGGGGGGTAGACGAATGGCGTCGGTGCCAAAGTTGGGTAATCACGCCAAGGAACAATTTAAGCCGTGGCGCGAAAAGATCGGACGGTAAGTTCCAGACTTAGTAATTCCGGGCAAACGGTGGGGGGTAGACGAATGGCGTCGGTGCCAAAGTTGGGTAATCACGCCAAGGAACAATTTAAGCCGCGGCGCGAAAATATCGGACGGTAAGTTCCAGACTTAGTAATTCCGGGCAAACGGAGGGGGGTAGAGGAATGGCGTCGGTGCCAAAGTTGGGTAATCACGCCAAGGAACAATTCAAGCCGCGGCGCGAAAAGATCGGACGGTAAGTTTTAGACTTAGTAATTCCGGGCAAACGGTGGGGGGTAGAGGAATGGCGTCGGAGCCAAAGTTGGGTAATCACGCCAAGGAACAATTTAAGCCGCGGCGCGAAAAGATCAGACGGTAAGTTCCAGACTTAGTAATTCCGGGCAAACGGTGGGGGGTAGAGGAATGGCGTCGCTGCCAAAGTTGGGTAATCACGCCAAGGAACAATTTAAGCCGCGGCGCGAAAAGATCGGACGGTAAGTTCCAGACTTAGTAATTCCGGGCAAACGGTGGGGGGTAGAGGAATGGCGTTGGTGCCAAAGTTGGGTAATCACGCCAAGGAACAATTTAAGCCGCGGCGCGAAAAGATCGGACGGTAAGTTCCAGACTTAGTAATTCCGGGCAAACGGTGGGGGGTAGAGGAATGGCGTCGGTGCCAAAGTTGGGTAATCACGCCAAGGAACAATTTAAGCCGCGGCGCGAAAAGATCGGACGGTAAGTTCCAGACTTAGTAATTCCGGGCAAACGGTGGGGGGTAGAGGAATGGCGTCGTAACAAGGTTGGGTAATCACGCCAAGGAACAATTTAAGCCGCGGCGCGAAAAGATCGGACGGTAAGTTCCAGACTTAGTAATTCCGGGCAAACGGTGGGGAGTAGAGGAATGGCGTCGGTGCCAAAGTTGGGTAATCACGCCAAGGAACAATTTAAGCCGCGGCGCGAAAAGATCGGACGGTAAGTTCCAGACTTAGTAATTCCGGGCAAACGGTGGGGGGTAGAGGAATGGCGTCGGTGCCAAAGTTGGGTAATCACGCCAAGGAACAATTTAAGCCGCGGCGCGAAAAGATCGGACGGTAAGTTCCAGACTTAGTAATTCCGGGCAAACGGTGGGGGGTAGAGGAATGGCGTCGATGCCAAAGTTGGGTAATCACGCCAAGGAACAATTTAAGCCGCGGCGCGAAAAGATCGGACGGTAAGTTCCAGACTTAGTAATTCCGGGCAAACGGAGGGGGGTAGAGGAATGGCGTCGGTGCCAAAGTTGGGTAATCACGCCAAGGAACAATTCAAGCCGCGGCGCGAAAAGATCGGACGGTAAGTTTTAGACTTAGTAATTCCGGGCAAACGGTGGGGGGTAGAGGAATGGCGTCGGAGCCAAAGTTATGTAATCACGCCAAGGAACAATTTAAGCCGCGGCGCGAAAAGATCGGACGGTAAGTTCCAGACTTAGTAATTCCGGGCAAACGGTGGGGGGTAGAGGAATGGCGTCGGTGCCAAAGTTGGGTAATCACGCCAAGGAACAATTTAAGCCGCGGCGCGAAAAGATCGGACGGTAAGTTCCAGACTTAGTAATTCCGGGCAAACGGTGGGGGGTAGAGGAATGGCGTCGGTGCCAAAGTTGGGTAATCACGCCAAGGAACAATTTAAGCCGCGGCGCGAAAAGATCGGACGGTAAGTTCCAGACTTAGTAATTCCGGGCAAACGGTGGGGGGTAGAGGAATGGCGTCGGTGCCAAAGTTGGGTAATCACGCCAAGGAACAATTTAAGCCGCGGCGCGAAAAGATCGGACGGTAAGTTCCAGACTTAGTAATTCCGGGCAAACGGTGGGGGGTAGAGGAATGGCGTCGTAACAAGGTTGGGTAATCACGCCAAGGAACAATTTAAGCCGCGGCGCGAAAAGATCGGACGGTAAGTTCCATACTTAGTAATTCCGGGCAAACGGTGGGGGGTAGAGGAATGGCGTCGGTGCCAAAGTTGGGTAATCACGCCAAGGAACAATTTAAGCCGCGGCGCGAAAAGATCGGACGGTAAGTTCCAGACTTAGTAATTCCGGGCAAACGGTGGGGGGTAGAGGAATGGCGTCGGTGCCAAAGTTGGGTAATCACGCCAAGGAACAATTTAAGCACGGCGCGAAAAGATCGGACGGTAAGTTCCAGACTTAGTAATTCCGGGCAAACGGAGGGGGGTAGAGGAATGGCGTCGGTGCCAAAGTTGGGTAATCACGCCAAGGAACAATTTAAGCCGCGGCGCGAAAAGATAGGACGGTAAGTTCCAGACTTAGTAATTCCGGGCAAACGGTGGGGGGTAGAGGAATGGCGTCGGTGCCAAAGTTGGGTAATCACGCCAAGGAACAATTTAAGCCGTGGCGCGAAAAGATCGGACGGTAAGTTCCAGACTTAGTAATTCCGGGCAAACGGTGGGGGGTAGACGAATGGCGTCGGTGCCAAAGTTGGGTAATCACGCCAAGGAACAATTTAAACCGTGGCGCGAAAAGATCGGACGGTAAGTTCCAGACTTAGTAATTCCGGGCAAACGGTGGGGGGTAGACGAATGGCGTCGGTGCCAAAGTTGGGTAATCACGCCAAGGAACAATTTAAGCCGCGGCGCGAAAAGATCGGACGGTAAGTTCCAGACTTAGTAATTCCGGGCAAACGGTGGGGGGTAGAGGAATGGCGTCGGTGCCAAAGTTGGGTAATCACGCCAAGGAACAATTTAAGCCGCGGCGCGAAAAGATTGGGCGGTAAGTTCCAGACTTAGTAATTCCGGGCAAACGGTGGGGGGTAGAGGAATGGCGTCGTAACAAGGTTGGGTAATCACGCCAAGGAACAATTTAAGCCGCGGCGCGAAAAGATCGGACGGTAAGTTCCAGACTTAGTAATTCCGGGCAAACGGTGGGGGGTAGAGGAATGGCGTCGGTGCCAAAGTTGGGTAATCACGCCAAGGAACAATTTAAGCCGCGGCGCGAAAAGATCGGACGGTAAGTTCCAGACTTAGTAATTCCGGGCAAACGGTGGGGGGTAGAGGAATGGCGTCGGTGCCAAAGTTGGGTAATCACGCCAAGGAACAATTTAAGCCGCGGCGCGAAAAGATCGGACGGTAAGTTCCAGACTTAGTAATTCCGGGCAAACGGTGGGGGGTAGAGGAATGGCGTCGGTGCCAAAGTTGGGTAATCACGCCAAGGAACAATTTAAGCCGCGGCGCGAAAAGATCGGACGGTAAGTTCCAGACTTAGTAATTCCGGGCAAACGGTGGGGGGTAGAGGAATGGCGTCGGTGCCAAAGTTGGGTAATCACGCCAAGGAACAATTTAAGCCGCGGCGCGAAAAGATCGGACGGTAAGTTCCAGACTTAGTAATTCCGGGCAAACGGTGGGGGGTAGAGGAATGGCGTCGGTGCCAAAGTTGGGTAATCACGCCAAGGAACAATTTAAGCCGCGGCGCGAAAAGATCGGACGGTAAGTTCCATACTTAGTAATTCCGGGCAAACGGTGGGGGGTAGAGGAATGGCGTCGGTGCCAAAGTTGGGTAATCACGCCAAGGAACAATTTAAGCCGCGGCGCGAAAAGATCGGACGGTAAGTTCCAGACTTAGTAATTCCGGGCAAACGGTGGGGGGTAGAGGAATGGCGTCGGTGCCAAAGTTGGGTAATCACGCCAAGGAACAATTTAAGCACGGCGCGAAAAGATCGGACGGTAAGTTCCAGACTTAGTAATTCCGGGCAAACGGAGGGGGGTAGAGGAATGGCGTCGGTGCCAAAGTTGGGTAATCACGCCAAGGAACAATTTAAGCCGTGGCGCGAAAAGATCGGACGGTAAGTTCCAGACTTAGTAATTCCGGGCAAACGGTGGGGGGTAGACGAATGGCGTCGGTGCCAAAGTTGGGTAATCACGCCAAGGAACAATTTAAGCCGTGGCGCGAAAAGATCGGACGGTAAGTTCCAGACTTAGTAATTCCGGGCAAACGGAGGGGGGTAGAGGAATGGCGTCGGTGCCAAAGTTGGGTAATCACGCCAAGGAACAATTTAAGCCGTGGCGCGAAAAGATCGGACGGTAAGTTCCAGACTTAGTAATTCCGGGCAAACGGAGGGGGGTAGAGGAATGGCGTCGGTGCCAAAGTTGGGTAATCACGCCAAGGAACAATTTAAGCCGTGGCGCGAAAAGATCGGACGGTAAGTTCCAGACTTAGTAATTCCGGGCAAACGGTGGGGGGTAGACGAATGGCGTCGGTGCCAAAGTTGGGTAATCACGCCAAGGAACAATTTAAGCCGTGGCGCGAAAAGATCGGACGGTAAGTTCCAGACTTAGTAATTCCGGGCAAACGGTGGGGGGTAGACGAATGGCGTCGGTGCCAAAGTTGGGTAATCACGCCAAGGAACAATTTAAGCCGCGGCGCGAAAATATCGGACGGTAAGTTCCAGACTTAGTAATTCCGGGCAAACGGTGGGGGGTAGAGGAATGGCGTCGGTGCCAAAGTTGGGTAATCACTCCAAGGAACAATTTAAGCCGCGGCGTGAAAAGATCGGACGGTACGTTCCAGACTTAAAAATTCCGGGCAAACGGTGGGGGGTAGAGGAATGGCGTCGTAACAAGGTTGGGTAATCACGCCAAGGAACAATTTAAGCCGCGGCGCGAAAAGATCGGACGGTAAGTTCCATACTTAGTAATTCCGGGCAAACGGTGGGGGGTAGAGGAATGGCGTCGGTGCCAAAGTTGGGTAATCACGCCAAGGAACAATTTAAGCCGCGGCGCGAAAAGATCGGACGGTAAGTTCCAGACTTAGTAATTCCGGGCAAACGGTGGGGGGTAGAGGAATGGCGTCGGTGCCAAAGTTGGGTAATCACGCCAAGGAACAATTTAAGCACGGCGCGAAAAGATCGGACGGTAAGTTCCAGACTTAGTAATTCCGGGCAAACGGAGGGGGGTAGAGGAATGGCGTCGGTGCCAAAGTTGGGTAATCACGCCAAGGAACAATTTAAGCCGCGGCGCGAAAAGATAGGACGGTAAGTTCCAGACTTAGTAATTCCGGGCAAACGGTGGGGGGTAGAGGAATGGCGTCGGTGCCAAAGTTGGGTAATCACGCCAAGGAACAATTTAAGCTGTGGCGCGAAAAGATCGGACGGTAAGTTCCAGACTTAGTAATTCCGGGCAAACGGTGGGGGGTAGACGAATGGCGTCGGTGCCAAAGTTGGGTAATCACGCCAAGGAACAATTTAAACCGTGGCGCGAAAAGATCGGACGGTAAGTTCCAGACTTAGTAATTCCGGGCAAACGGTGGGGGGTAGACGAATGGCGTCGGTGCCAAAGTTGGGTAATCACGCCAAGGAACAATTTAAGCCGCGGCGCGAAAAGATCGGACGGTAAGTTCCAGACTTAGTAATTCCGGGCAAACGGTGGGGGGTAGAGGAATGGCGTCGGTGCCAAAGTTGGGTAATCACGCCAAGGAACAATTTAAGCCGCGGCGCGAAAAGATCGGACGGTAAGTTCCAGACTTAGTAATTCCGGGCAAACGGTGGGGGGTAGAGGAATGGCGTCGGTGCCAAAGTTGGGTAATCACGCCAAGGAACAATTTAAGCCGCGGCGCGAAAAGATCGGACGGTAAGTTCCAGACTTAGTAATTCCGGGCAAACGGTGGGGGGTAGAGGAATGGCGTCGGTGCCAAAGTTGGGTAATCACGCCAAGGAACAATTTAAGCCGCGGCGCGAAAAGATCGGACGGTAAGTTCCAGACTTAGTAATTCCGGGCAAACGATGGGGGGTAGAGGAATGGCGTCGGTGCCAAAGTTGGGTAATCACGCCAAGGAACAATTTAAGCCGCGGCGCGAAAAGATCGGACGGTAAGTTCCATACTTAGTAATTCCGGGCAAACGGTGGGGGGTAGAGGAATGGCGTCGGTGCCAAAGTTGGGTAATCACGCCAAGGAACAATTTAAGGCGTGGCGCGAAAAGATCGGACGGTAAGTTCCAGACTTAGTAATTCCGGGCAAACGGTGGGGGGTAGACGAATGGCGTCGGTGCCAAAGTTGGGTAATCACGCCAAGGAACAATTTAAGCCGTGGCGCGAAAAGATCGGACGGTAAGTTCCAGACTTAGTAATTCCGGGCAAACGGAGGGGGGTAGAGGAATGGCGTCGGTGCCAAAGTTGGGTAATCACGCCAAGGAACAATTTAAGCCGTGGCGCGAAAAGATCGGACGGTAAGTTCCAGACTTAGTAATTCCGGGCAAACGGAGGGGGGTAGAGGAATGGCGTCGGTGCCAAAGTTGGGTAATCACGCCAAGGAACAATTTAAGCCGTGGCGCGAAAAGATCGGACGGTAAGTTCCAGACTTAGTAATTCCGGGCAAACGGTGGGGGGTAGACGAATGGCGTCGGTGCCAAAGTTGGGTAATCACGCCAAGGAACAATTTAAGCCGTGGCGCGAAAAGATCGGACGGTAAGTTCCAGACTTAGTAATTCCGGGCAAACGGTGGGGGGTAGACGAATGGCGTCGGTGCCAAAGTTGGGTAATCACGCCAAGGAACAATTTAAGCCGCGGCGCGAAAATATCGGACGGTAAGTTCCAGACTTAGTAATTCCGGGCAAACGGTGGGGGGTAGAGGAATGGCGTCGGTGCCAAAGTTGGGTAATCACGCCAAGGAACAATTTAAGCCGCGGCGCGAAAAGATCGGACGGTAAGTTCCAGACTTAGTAATTCCGGGCAAACGGTGGGGGGTAGAGGAATGGCGTCGGTGCCAAAGTTGGGTAATCACGCCAAGGAACAATTTAAGCCGCGGCGCGAAAAGATCGGACGGTAAGTTCCATACTTAGTAATTCCGGGCAAACGGTGGGGGGTAGAGGAATGGCGTCGGTGCCAAAGTTGGGTAATCACGCCAAGGAACAATTTAAGCCGCGGCGCGAAAAGATCGGACGGTAAGTTCCAGACTTAGTAATTCCGGGCAAACGGTGGGGGGTAGAGGAATGGCGTCGGTGCCAAAGTTGGGTAATCACGCTAAGGAACAATTTAAGCCCGGCGCGAAAAGATCGGACGGTAAGTTCCAGACTTAGTAATTCCGGGCAAACGGAGGGGGGTAGAGGAATGGCGTCGGTGCCAAAGTTGGGTAATCACGCCAAGGAACAATTTAAGCCGCGGCGCGAAAAGATAGGACGGTAAGTTCCAGACTTAGTAATTCCGGGTAAAACGGTGGGGGGTAGAGGAATGGCGTCGGTGCCAAAGTTGGGTAATCACGCCAAGGAACAATTTAAGCCGCGGCGCGAAAAGATCGGACGGTTAGTTCCAGACTTAGTAATTCCGGGCAAACGGTGGGGGGTAGAGGAATGGCGTCGGTGCCAAAGTTGGGTAATCACGCCAAGGAACAATTTAAGCCGCGGCGCGAAAAGATCGGACGGTAAGTTCCAGACTTAGTAATTCCGGGCAAACGGTGGGGGGTAGAGGAATGGCGTCGATGCCAAAGTTGGGTAATCACGCCAAGGAACAATTTAAGCCGCGGCGCGAAAAGATCGGACGGTAAGTTCCAGACTTAGTAATTCCGGGCAAACGGTGGGGGGTAGAGGAATGGCGTCGGTGCCAAAGTTGGGTAATCACGCCAAGGAACAATTTAAGCCGCGGCGCGAAAAGATCGGACGGTAAGTTCCAGACTTAGTAATTCCGGGCAAACGGTGGGGGGTAGAGGAATGGCGTCGGTGCCAAAGTTGGGTAATCACGCCAAGGAACAATTTAAGCCACGGCGCGAAAAGATCGGACGGTAAGTTCCAGACTTAGTAATTCCGGGCAAACGGTAGGGGGTAGAGAAATGGCGTCGGTGCCAAAGTTGGGTAATCACGCCAAGGAACAATTTAAGCCGCGGCGCGAAAAGATCGGACTGTAAGTTCCAGACTTAGTAATTCCGGGTAAACGGTGGGGGGTAGAGGAATGGCGTCGGTGTCAAAGTTGGGTAATCACGCCAAGGAACAATTTAAGCCGCGGCGCGAAAAGATCGGACGGTAAGTTCCAGACTTAGTAATTCCGGGCAAACGGTGGGGGGTAGAGGAATGGCGTCGGTGCCAAAGTTGGGTAATCACGCCAAGGAACAATTTAAGCCGCGGCGCGAAAAGATCGGACGGTAAGTTCCAGACTTAGTAATTCCGGGCAAACGGTGGGGGGTAGAGGAATGGCGTCGGTGCCAAAGTTGGGTAATCACGCCAAGGAACAATTTAAGCCGCGGCGCGAAAAGATCGGACGGTAAGTTCCATACTTAGTAATTCCGGGCAAACGGTGGGGGGTAGAGGAATGGCGTCGGTGCCAAAGTTGGGTAATCACGCCAAGGAACAATTTAAGCCGCGGCGCGAAAAGATCGGACGGTAAGTTCCAGACTTAGTAATTCCGGGCAAACGGTGGGGGGTAGAGGAATGGCGTCGGTGCCAAAGTTGGGTAATCACGCCAAGGAACAATTTAAGCCCGGCGCGAAAAGATCGGACGGTAAGTTCCAGACTTAGTAATTCCGGGCAAACGGAGGGGGGTAGAGGAATGGCGTCGGTGCCAAAGTTGGGTAATCACGCCAAGGAACAATTTAAGCCGCGGCGCGAAAAGATAGGACGGTAAGTTCCAGACTTAGTAATTCCGGGTAAAACGGTGGGGGGTAGAGGAATGGCGTCGGTGCCAAAGTTGGGTAATCACGCCAAGGAACAATTTAAGCCGTGGCGCGAAAAGATCGGACGGTAAGTTCCAGACTTAGTAATTCCGGGCAAACGGTGGGGGGTAGACGAATGGCGTCGGTGCCAAAGTTGGGTAATCACGCCAAGGAACAATTTAAGCCGTGGCGCGAAAAGATCGGACGGTAAGTTCCAGACTTAGTAATTCCGGGCAAACGGTGGGGGGTAGACGAATGGCGTCGGTGCCAAAGTTGGGTAATCACGCCAAGGAACAATTTAAGCCGCGGCGCGAAAATATCGGACGGTAAGTTCCAGACTTAGTAATTCCGGGCAAACGGAGGGGGGTAGAGGAATGGCGTCGGTGCCAAAGTTGGGTAATCACGCCAAGGAACAATTCAAGCCGCGGCGCGAAAAGATCGGACGGTAAGTTTTAGACTTAGTAATTCCGGGCAAACGGTGGGGGGTAGAGGAATGGCGTCGGAGCCAAAGTTGGGTAATCACGCCAAGGAACAATTTAAGCCGCGGCGCGAAAAGATCAGACGGTAAGTTCCAGACTTAGTAATTCCGGGCAAACGGTGGGGGGTAGAGGAATGGCGTCGGTGCCAAAGTTGGGTAATCACGCCAAGGAACAATTTAAGCCGCGGCGCGAAAAGATCGGACGGTAAGTTCCAGACTTAGTAATTCCGGGCAAACGGTGGGGGGTAGAGGAATGGCGTTGGTGCCAAAGTTGGGTAATCACGCCAAGGAACAATTTAAGCCGCGGCGCGAAAAGATCGGACGGTAAGTTCCAGACTTAGTAATTCCGGGCAAACGGTGGGGGGTAGAGGAATGGCGTCGGTGCCAAAGTTGGGTAATCACGCCAAGGAACAATTTAAGCCGCGGCGCGAAAAGATCGGACGGTAAGTTCCAGACTTAGTAATTCCGGGCAAACGGTGGGGGGTAGAGGAATGGCGTCGTAACAAGGTTGGGTAATCACGCCAAGGAACAATTTAAGCCGCGGCGCGAAAAGATCGGACGGTAAGTTCCAGACTTAGTAATTCCGGGCAAACGGTGGGGAGTAGAGGAATGGCGTCGGTGCCAAAGTTGGGTAATCACGCCAAGGAACAATTTAAGCCGCGGCGCGAAAAGATCGGACGGTAAGTTCCAGACTTAGTAATTCCGGGCAAACGGTGGGGGGTAGAGGAATGGCGTCGGTGCCAAAGTTACATAATCACGCCAAGGAACAATTTAAGCCGCGGCGCGAAAAGATCGGACGGTAAGTTCCAGACTTAGTAATTCCGGGCAAACGGTGGGGGGTAGAGGAATGGCGTCGATGCCAAAGTTGGGTAATCACGCCAAGGAACAATTTAAGCCGCGGCGCGAAAAGATCGGACGGTAAGTTCCAGACTTAGTAATTCCGGGCAAACGGAGGGGGGTAGAGGAATGGCGTCGGTGCCAAAGTTGGGTAATCACGCCAAGGAACAATTCAAGCCGCGGCGCGAAAAGATCGGACGGTAAGTTTTAGACTTAGTAATTCCGGGCAAACGGTGGGGGGTAGAGGAATGGCGTCGGAGCCAAAGTTATGTAATCACGCCAAGGAACAATTTAAGCCGCGGCGCGAAAAGATCGGACGGTAAGTTCCAGACTTAGTAATTCCGGGCAAACGGTGGGGGGTAGAGGAATGGCGTCGGTGCCAAAGTTGGGTAATCACGCCAAGGAACAATTTAAGCCGCGGCGCGAAAAGATCGGACGGTAAGTTCCAGACTTAGTAATTCCGGGCAAACGGTGGGGGGTAGAGGAATGGCGTCGGTGCCAAAGTTGGGTAATCACGCCAAGGAACAATTTAAGCCGCGGCGCGAAAAGATCGGACGGTAAGTTCCAGACTTAGTAATTCCGGGCAAACGGTGGGGGGTAGAGGAATGGCGTCGGTGCCAAAGTTGGGTAATCACGCCAAGGAACAATTTAAGCCGCGGCGCGAAAAGATCGGACGGTAAGTTCCAGACTTAGTAATTCCGGGCAAACGGTGGGGGGTAGAGGAATGGCGTCGTAACAAGGTTGGGTAATCACGCCAAGGAACAATTTAAGCCGCGGCGCGAAAAGATCGGACGGTAAGTTCCATACTTAGTAATTCCGGGCAAACGGTGGGGGGTAGAGGAATGGCGTCGGTGCCAAAGTTGGGTAATCACGCCAAGGAACAATTTAAGCCGCGGCGCGAAAAGATCGGACGGTAAGTTCCAGACTTAGTAATTCCGGGCAAACGGTGGGGGGTAGAGGAATGGCGTCGGTGCCAAAGTTGGGTAATCACGCCAAGGAACAATTTAAGCACGGCGCGAAAAGATCGGACGGTAAGTTCCAGACTTAGTAATTCCGGGCAAACGGAGGGGGGTAGAGGAATGGCGTCGGTGCCAAAGTTGGGTAATCACGCCAAGGAACAATTTAAGCCGCGGCGCGAAAAGATAGGACGGTAAGTTCCAGACTTAGTAATTCCGGGCAAACGGTGGGGGGTAGAGGAATGGCGTCGGTGCCAAAGTTGGGTAATCACGCCAAGGAACAATTTAAGCCGTGGCGCGAAAAGATCGGACGGTAAGTTCCAGACTTAGTAATTCCGGGCAAACGGTGGGGGGTAGACGAATGGCGTTGGTGCCAAAGTTGGGTAATCACGCCAAGGAACAATTTAAACCGTGGCGCGAAAAGATCGGACGGTAAGTTCCAGACTTAGTAATTCCGGGCAAACGGTGGGGGGTAGACGAATGGCGTCGGTGCCAAAGTTGGGTAATCACGCCAAGGAACAATTTAAGCCGCGGCGCGAAAAGATCGGACGGTAAGTTCCAGACTTAGTAATTCCGGGCAAACGGTGGGGGGTAGAGGAATGGCGTCGGTGCCAAAGTTGGGTAATCACGCCAAGGAACAATTTAAGCCGCGGCGCGAAAAGATTGGGCGGTAAGTTCCAGACTTAGTAATTCCGGGCAAACGGTGGGGGGTAGAGGAATGGCGTCGTAACAAGGTTGGGTAATCACGCCAAGGAACAATTTAAGCCGCGGCGCGAAAAGATCGGACGGTAAGTTCCAGACTTAGTAATTCCGGGCAAACGGTGGGGGGTAGAGGAATGGCGTCGGTGCCAAAGTTGGGTAATCACGCCAAGGAACAATTTAAGCCGCGGCGCGAAAAGATCGGACGGTAAGTTCCAGACTTAGTAATTCCGGGCAAACGGTGGGGGGTAGAGGAATGGCGTCGGTGCCAAAGTTGGGTAATCACGCCAAGGAACAATTTAAGCCGCGGCGCGAAAAGATCGGACGGTAAGTTCCAGACTTAGTAATTCCGGGCAAACGGTGGGGGGTAGAGGAATGGCGTCGGTGCCAAAGTTGGGTAATCACGCCAAGGAACAATTTAAGCCGCGGCGCGAAAAGATCGGACGGTAAGTTCCAGACTTAGTAATTCCGGGCAAACGGTGGGGGGTAGAGGAATGGCGTCGGTGCCAAAGTTGGGTAATCACGCCAAGGAACAATGTAAGCCGCGGCGCGAAAAGATCGGACGGTAAGTTCCAGACTTAGTAATTCCGGGCAAACGGTGGGGGGTAGAGGAATGGCGTCGGTGCCAAAGTTGGGTAATCACGCCAAGGAACAATTTAAGCCGCGGCGCGAAAAGATCGGACGGTAAGTTCCATACTTAGTAATTCCGGGCAAACGGTGGGGGGTAGAGGAATGGCGTCGGTGCCAAAGTTGGGTAATCACGCCAAGGAACAATTTAAGCCGCGGCGCGAAAAGATCGGACGGTAAGTTCCAGACTTAGTAATTCCGGGCAAACGGTGGGGGGTAGAGGAATGGCGTCGGTGCCAAAGTTGGGTAATCACGCCAAGGAACAATTTAAGCACGGCGCGAAAAGATCGGACGGTAAGTTCCAGACTTAGTAATTCCGGGCAAACGGAGGGGGGTAGAGGAATGGCGTCGGTGCCAAAGTTGGGTAATCACGCCAAGGAACAATTTAAGCCGTGGCGCGAAAAGATCGGACGGTAAGTTCCAGACTTAGTAATTCCGGGCAAACGGTGGGGGGTAGACGAATGGCGTCGGTGCCAAAGTTGGGTAATCACGCCAAGGAACAATTTAAGCCGTGGCGCGAAAAGATCGGACGGTAAGTTCCAGACTTAGTAATTCCGGGCAAACGGAGGGGGGTAGAGGAATGGCGTCGGTGCCAAAGTTGGGTAATCACGCCAAGGAACAATTTAAGCCGTGGCGCGAAAAGATCGGACGGTAAGTTCCAGACTTAGTAATTCCGGGCAAACGGAGGGGGGTAGAGGAATGGCGTCGGTGCCAAAGTTGGGTAATCACGCCAAGGAACAATTTAAGCCGTGGCGCGAAAAGATCGGACGGTAAGTTCCAGACTTAGTAATTCCGGGCAAACGGTGGGGGGTAGACGAATGGCGTCGGTGCCAAAGTTGGGTAATCACGCCAAGGAACAATTTAAGCCGTGGCGCGAAAAGATCGGACGGTAAGTTCCAGACTTAGTAATTCCGGGCAAACGGTGGGGGGTAGACGAATGGCGTCGGTGCCAAAGTTGGGTAATCACGCCAAGGAACAATTTAAGCCGCGGCGCGAAAATATCGGACGGTAAGTTCCAGACTTAGTAATTCCGGGCAAACGGTGGGGGGTAGAGGAATGGCGTCGGTGCCAAAGTTGGGTAATCACTCCAAGGAACAATTTAAGCCGCGGCGCGAAAAGATCGGACGGTAAGTTCCAGACTTAAAAATTCCGGGCAAACGGTGGGGGGTAGAGGAATGGCGTCGTAACAAGGTTGGGTAATCACGCCAAGGAACAATTTAAGCCGCGGCGCGAAAAGATCGGACGGTAAGTTCCATACTTAGTAATTCCGGGCAAACGGTGGGGGGTAGAGGAATGGCGTCGGTGCCAAAGTTGGGTAATCACGCCAAGGAACAATTTAAGCCGCGGCGCGAAAAGATCGGACGGTAAGTTCCAGACTTAGTAATTCCGGGCAAACGGTGGGGGGTAGAGGAATGGCGTCGGTGCCAAAGTTGGGTAATCACGCCAAGGAACAATTTAAGCACGGCGCGAAAAGATCGGACGGTAAGTTCCAGACTTAGTAATTCCGGGCAAACGGAGGGGGGTAGAGGAATGGCGTCGGTGCCAAAGTTGGGTAATCACGCCAAGGAACAATTTAAGCCGCGGCGCGAAAAGATAGGACGGTAAGTTCCAGACTTAGTAATTCCGGGCAAACGGTGGGGGGTAGAGGAATGGCGTCGGTGCCAAAGTTGGGTAATCACGCCAAGGAACAATTTAAGCTGTGGCGCGAAAAGATCGGACGGTAAGTTCCAGACTTAGTAATTCCGGGCAAACGGTGGGGGGTAGACGAATGGCGTCGGTGCCAAAGTTGGGTAATCACGCCAAGGAACAATTTAAACCGTGGCGCGAAAAGATCGGACGGTAAGTTCCAGACTTAGTAATTCCGGGCAAACGGTGGGGGGTAGACGAATGGCGTCGGTGCCAAAGTTGGGTAATCACGCCAAGGAACAATTTAAGCCGCGGCGCGAAAAGATCGGACGGTAAGTTCCAGACTTAGTAATTCCGGGCAAACGGTGGGGGGTAGAGGAATGGCGTCGGTGCCAAAGTTGGGTAATCACGCCAAGGAACAATTTAAGCCGCGGCGCGAAAAGATCGGACGGTAAGTTCCAGACTTAGTAATTCCGGGCAAACGGTGGGGGGTAGAGGAATGGCGTCGGTGCCAAAGTTGGGTAATCACGCCAAGGAACAATTTAAGCCGCGGCGCGAAAAGATCGGACGGTAAGTTCCAGACTTAGTAATTCCGGGCAAACGGTGGGGGGTAGAGGAATGGCGTCGGTGCCAAAGTTGGGTAATCACGCCAAGGAACAATTTAAGCCGCGGCGCGAAAAGATCGGACGGTAAGTTCCAGACTTAGTAATTCCGGGCAAATGGTGGGGGGTAGAGGAATGGCGTCGGTGCCAAAGTTGGGTAATCACGCCAAGGAACAATTTAAGCCGCGGCGCGAAAAGATCGGACGGTAAGTTCCATACTTAGTAATTCCGGGCAAACGGTGGGGGGTAGAGGAATGGCGTCGGTGCCAAAGTTGGGTAATCACGCCAAGGAACAATTTAAGGCGTGGCGCGAAAAGATCGGACGGTAAGTTCCAGACTTAGTAATTCCGGGCAAACGGTGGGGGGTAGACGAATGGCGTCGGTGCCAAAGTTGGGTAATCACGCCAAGGAACAATTTAAGCCGTGGCGCGAAAAGATCGGACGGTAAGTTCCAGACTTAGTAATTCCGGGCAAACGGAGGGGGGTAGAGGAATGGCGTCGGTGCCAAAGTTGGGTAATCACGCCAAGGAACAATTTAAGCCGTGGCGCGAAAAGATCGGACGGTAAGTTCCAGACTTAGTAATTCCGGGCAAACGGTGGGGGGTAGACGAATGGCGTCGGTGCCAAAGTTGGGTAATCACGCCAAGGAACAATTTAAGCCGTGGCGCGAAAAGATCGGACGGTAAGTTCCAGACTTAGTAATTCCGGGCAAACGGTGGGGGGTAGACGAATGGCGTCGGTGCCAAAGTTGGGTAATCACGCCAAGGAACAATTTAAGCCGCGGCGCGAAAATATCGGACGGTAAGTTCCAGACTTAGTAATTCCGGGCAAACGGTGGGGGGTAGAGGAATGGCGTCGGTGCCAAAGTTGGGTAATCACTCCAAGGAACAATTTAAGCCGCGGCGTGAAAAGATCGGACGGTACGTTCCAGACTTAGTAATTTCGTGCAAACGGTGGGGGGTAGAGGAATGGCGTCGGTGCCAAAGTTGGGTAATCACGCCAAGGAACAATTTAAGCCGCGGCGTGAAAAGATCGGACGGTAAGTTCCAGACTTAAAAATTCCGGGCAAACGGTGGGGGGTAGAGGAATGGCGTCGGTGCCAAAGTTGGGTAATCACGCCAAGGAACAATTTAAGCCGCGGCGCGAAAAGATCGGACGGTAAGTTCCAGACTTAGTAATTCCGGGCAAACGGTGGGGGGTAGAGGAATGGCGTCGGTGCCAAAGTTGGGTAATCACGCCAAGGAACAATTTAAGCCGCGGCGCGAAAAGATCGGACGGTAAGTTCCAGACTTAGTAATTTCGGGCAAACGGTGGGGGGTAGACGAATGGCGTCGGTGCCAAAGTTGGGTAATCACGCCAAGGAACAATTTAAGCCGCGGCGCGAAAAGATCGGACGGTAAGTTCCAGACTTAGTAATTCCGGGCAAACGGTGGGGGGTAGAGGAATGGCGTCGGTGCCAAAGTTGGGTAATCACGCCAAGGAACAATTTAAGCCGCGGCGCGAAAAGATCGGACGGTAAGTTCCAGACTTAGTAATTCCGGGCAAACGGTGGGGGGTAGAGGAATGGCGTCGTAACAAGGTTGGGTAATCACGCCAAGGAACAATTTAAGCCGCGGCGCGAAAAGATCGGACGGTAAGTTCCAGACTTAGTAATTCCGGGCAAACGGTGGGGGGTAGAGGAATGGCGTCGGTGCCAAAGTTGGGTAATCACGCCAAGGAACAATTTAAGCCGCGGCGCGAAAAGATCGGACGGTAAGTTCCAGACTTAGTAATTCCGGGCAAACGGTGGGGGGTAGAGGAATGGCGTCGGTGCCAAAGTTGGGTAATCACGCCAAGGAACAATTTAAGCCGCGGCGCGAAAAGATCGGACGGTAAGTTCCAGACTTAGTAATTCCGGGCAAACGGTGGGGGGTAGAGGAATGGCGTCGGTGCCAAAGTTGGGTAATCACGCCAAGGAACAATTTAAGCCGCGGCGCGAAAAGATCGGACGGTAAGTTCCAGACTTAGTAATTCCGGGCAAACGGTGGGGGGTAGAGGAATGGCGTCGGTGCCAAAGTTGGGTAATCACGCCAAGGAACAATTTAAGCCGCGGCGCGAAAAGATCGGACGGTAAGTTCCAGACTTAGTAATTCCGGGCAAACGGTGGGGGGTAGAGGAATGGCGTCGGTGCCAAAGTTGGGTAATCACGCCAAGGAACAATTTAAGCCGCGGCGCGAAAAGATCGGACGGTAAGTTCCATACTTAGTAATTCCGGGCAAACGGTGGGGGGTAGAGGAATGGCGTCGGTGCCAAAGTTGGGTAATCACGCCAAGGAACAATTTAAGCCGCGGCGCGAAAAGATCGGACGGTAAGTTCCAGACTTAGTAATTCCGGGCAAACGGTGGGGGGTAGAGGAATGGCGTTGGTGCCAAAGTTGGGTAATCACGCCAAGGAACAATTTAAGCCGCGGCGCGAAAAGATCGGACGGTAAGTTCCAGACTTAGTAATTCCGGGCAAACGGTGGGGGGTAGAGGAATGGCGTCGGTGCCAAAGTTGGGTAATCACGCCAAGGAACAATTTAAGCCGCGGCGCGAAAAGATCGGACGGTAAGTTCCATACTTAGTAATTCCGGGCAAACGGTGGGGGGTAGAGGAATGGCGTCGGTGCCAAAGTTGGGTAATCACGCCAAGGAACAATTTAAGCCGCGGCGCGAAAAGATCGGACGGTAAGTTCCAGACTTAGTAATTCCGGGCAAACGGTGGGGGGTAGAGGAATGGCGTCGGTGCCAAAGTTGGGTAATCACGCCAAGGAACAATTTAAGCACGGCGCGAAAAGATCGGACGGTAAGTTCCAGACTTAGTAATTCCGGGCAAACGGAGGGGGGTAGAGGAATGGGGTCGGTGCCAAAGTTGGGTAATCACGCCAAGGAACAATTTAAGCCGCGGCGCGAAAAGATAGGACGGTAAGTTCCAGACTTAGTAATTCCGGGCAAACGGTGGGGGGTAGAGGAATGGCGTCGGTGCCAAAGTTGGGTAATCACGCCAAGGAACAATTTAAGCCGTGGCGCGAAAAGATCGGACGGTAAGTTCCAGACTTAGTAATTCCGGGCAAACGGTGGGGGGTAGACGAATGGCGTCGGTGCCAAAGTTGGGTAATCACGCCAAGGAACAATTTAAGCCGTGGCGCGAAAAGATCGGACGGTAAGTTCCAGACTTAGTAATTCCGGGCAAACGGTGGGGGGTAGACGAATGGCGTCGGTGCCAAAGTTGGGTAATCACGCCAAGGAACAATTTAAGCCGCGGCGCGAAAATATCGGACGGTAAGTTCCAGACTTAGTAATTCCGGGCAAACGGTGGGGGGTAGAGGAATGGCGTCGGTGCCAAAGTTGGGTAATCACTCCAAGGAACAATTTAAGCCGCGGCGTGAAAAGATCGGACGGTACGTTCCAGACTTAGTAATTTCGTGCAAACGGTGGGGGGTAGAGGAATGGCGTCGGTGCCAAAGTTGGGTAATCACGCCAAGGAATAATTTAAGCCGCGGCGCGAAAAGATCGGACGGTAAGTTCCAGACTTAAAAATTCCGGGCAAACGGTGGGGGGTAGAGGAATGGCGTCGGTGCCAAAGTTGGGTAATCACGCCAAGGAACAATTTAAGCCGCGGCGCGAAAAGATCGGACGGTAAGTTCCAGACTTAGTAATTCCGGGCAAACGGTGGGGGGTAGAGGAATGGCGTCGTAACAAGGTTGGGTAATCACGCCAAGGAACAATTTAAGCCGCGGCGCGAAAAGATCGGACGGTAAGTTCCAGACTTAGTAATTCCGGGCAAACGGTGGGGGGTAGAGGAATGGCGTCGGTGCCAAAGTTGGGTAATCACGCCAAGGAACAATTTAAGCCGCGGCGCGAAAAGATCGGACGGTAAGTTCCAGACTTAGTAATTCCGGGCAAACGGTGGGGGGTAGAGGAATGGCGTCGGTGCCAAAGTTGGGTAATCACGCCAAGGAACAATTTAAGCCGCGGCGCGAAAAGATCGGACGGTAAGTTCCAGACTTAGTAATTCCGGGAAAACGGTGGGGGGTAGAGGAATGGCGTCGGTGCCAAAGTTGGGTAATCACGCCAAGGAACAATTTAAGCCGCGGCGCGAAAAGATCGGACGGTAAGTTCCAGACTTAGTAATTCCGGGCAAACGGTGGGGGGTAGAGGAATGGCGTCGGTGCCAAAGTTGGGTAATCACGCCAAGGAACAATTTAAGCCGCGGCGCGAAAAGATCGGACGGTAATTTCCAGACTTAGTAATTCCGGGCAAACGGTGGGGGGTAGAGGAATGGCGTCGGTGCCAAAGTTGGGTAATCACGCCAAGGAACAATTTAAGCCGCGGCGCGAAAAGATCGGACGGTAAGTTCCATACTTAGTAATTCCGGGCAAACGGTGGGGGGTAGAGGAATGGCGTCGGTGCCAAAGTTGGGTAATCACGCCAAGGAACAATTTAAGCCGCGGCGCGAAAAGATCGGACGGTAAGTTCCAGACTTAGTAATTCCGGGCAAACGGTGGGGGGTAGAGGAATGGCGTCGGTGCCAAAGTTGGGTAATCACGCCAAGGAACAATTTAAGCACGGCGCGAAAAGATCGGACGGTAAGTTCCAGACTTAGTAATTCCGGGCAAACGGAGGGGGGTAGAGGAATGGGGTCGGTGCCAAAGTTGGGTAATCACGCCAAGGAACAATTTAAGCCGCGGCGCGAAAAGATAGGACGGTAAGTTCCAGACTTAGTAATTCCGGGCAAACGGTGGGGGGTAGAGGAATGGCGTCGGTGCCAAAGTTGGGTAATCACGCCAAGGAACAATTTAAGCCGTGGCGCGAAAAGATCGGACGGTAAGTTCCAGACTTAGTAATTCCGGGCAAACGGTGGGGGGTAGACGAATGGCGTCGGTGCCAAAGTTGGGTAATCACGCCAAGGAACAATTTAAGCCGTGGCGCGAAAAGATCGGACGGTAAGTTCCAGACTTAGTAATTCCGGGCAAACGGTGGGGGGTAGACGAATGGCGTCGGTGCCAAAGTTGGGTAATCACGCCAAGGAACAATTTAAGCCGCGGCGCGAAAATATCGGACGGTAAGTTCCAGACTTAGTAATTCCGGGCAAACGGTGGGGGGTAGAGGAATGGCGTCGGTGCCAAAGTTGGGTAATCACTCCAAGGAACAATTTAAGCCGCGGCGTGAAAAGATCGGACGGTACGTTCCAGACTTAGTAATTTCGTGCAAACGGTGGGGGGTAGAGGAATGGCGTCGGTGCCAAAGTTGGGTAATCACGCCAAGGAATAATTTAAGCCGCGGCGCGAAAAGATCGGACGGTAAGTTCCAGACTTAAAAATTCCGGGCAAACGGTGGGGGGTAGAGGAATGGCGTCGGTGCCAAAGTTGGGTAATCACGCAAAGGAACAATTTAAGCCGCGGCGCGAAAAGATCGGACGGTAAGTTCCAGACTTAGTAATTCCGGGCAAACGGTGGGGGGTAGAGGAATGGCGTCGGTGTCAAAGTTGGGTAATCACGCCAAGGAACAATTTAAGCCGCGGCGCGAAAAGATCGGACGGTAAGTTCCAGACTTAGTAATTCCGGGCAAACGGTGGGGGGTAGAGGAATGGCGTCGGTGTCAAAGTTGGGTAATCACGCCAAGGAACAATTTAAGCCGCGGCGCGAAAAGATCGGACGGTAAGTTCCAGACTTAGTAATTCCGGGCAAACGGTGGGGGGTAGAGGAATGGCGTCGGTGCCAAAGTTGGGTAATCACGCCAAGGAACAATTTAAGCCGCGGCGCGAAAAGATCGGACTGTAAGTTCCAGACTTAGTAATTCCGGGCAAACGGTGGGGGGTAGAGGAATGGCGTCGGTGTCAAAGTTGGGTAATCACGCCAAGGAACAATTTAAGCCGCGGCGCGAAAAGATCGGACTGTAAGTTCCAGACTTAGTAATTCCGGGCAAACGGTGGGGGGTAGAGGAATGGCGTCGGTGCCAAAGTTGGGTAATCACGCCAAGGAACAATTTAAGCCGCGGCGCGAAAAGATCGGACGGTAAGTTCCAGACTTAGTAATTCCGGGCAAACGGTGGGGGGTAGAGGAATGGCGTCGGTGCCAAAGTTGGGTAATCACGCCAAGGGCCAATTTAAGCCGCGGCGCGAAAAGATCGGACGGTAAGTTCCAGACTTAGTAATTCCGGGCAAACGGTGGGGGGTAGAGGAATGGCGTCGGTGCCAAAGTTGGGTAATCACGCCAAGGAACAATTTAAACCGCGGCGCGAAAAGATCGGACGGTAAGTTCCATACTTAGTAATTCCGGGCAAACGGTGGGGGGTAGAGGAATGGCGTCGGTGCCAAAGTTGGGTAATCACTCCAAGGAACAATTTAAGCCGCGGCGTGAAAAGATCGGACGGTACGTTCCAGACTTAGTAATTTCGTGCAAACGGTGGGGGGTAGAGGAATGGCGTCGGTGCCAAAGTTGGGTAATAACGCCAAGGAACAATTTAAGCCGCGGCGCGAAAAGATCGGACGGTAAGTTCCAGACTTAAAAATTCCGGGCAAACGGTGGGGGGTAGAGGAATGGCGTTGGTGCCAAAGTTGGGTAATCACGCCAAGGAACAATTTAAGCCGCGGCGCGAAAAGATCGGACGGTAAGTTCCAGACTTAGTAATTCCGGGCAAACGGTGGGGGGTAGAGGAATGGCGTTGGTGCCAAAGTTGGGTAATCACGCCAAGGAACAATTTAAGCCGCGGCGCGAAAAGATCGGACGGTAAGTTCCAGACTTAGTAATTCCGGGCAAACGGTGGGGGGTAGAGGAATGGCGTCGGTGCCAAAGTTGGGTAATCACGCCAAGGAACAATTTAAGCCACGGCGCGAAAAGATCGGACGGTAAGTTCCAGACTTAGTAATTCCGGGCAAACGGTAGGGGGTAGAGAAATGGCGTCGGTGCCAAAGTTGGGTAATCACGCCAAGGAACAATTTAAGCCGCGGCGCGAAAAGATCGGACTGTAAGTTCCAGACTTAGTAATTCCGGGCAAACGGTGGGGGGTAGAGGAATGGCGTCGGTGTCAAAGTTGGGTAATCACGCCAAGGAACAATTTAAGCCGCGGCGCGAAAAGATCGGACGGTAAGTTCCAGACTTAGTAATTCCGGGCAAACGGTGGGGGGTAGAGGAATGGCGTTTGTGCCAAAGTTGGGTAATCACGTCAAGGAACAATTTAAGCCGCGGCGCGAAAAGATCGGACGGTAAGTTCCATACTTAGTAATTCCGGGCAAACGGTGGGGGGTAGAGGAATGGCGTTGGTGCCAAAGTTGGGTAATCACGCCAAGGAACAATTTAAGCCGCGGCGCGAAAAGATCGGACGGTAAGTTCCAGACTTAGTAATTCCGGGCAAACGGTGGGGGGTAGAGGAATGGCGTCGGTGCCAAAGTTGGGTAATCACGCCAAGGAACAATTTAAGCCGCGGCGCGAAAAGATCGGACTGTAAGTTCCAGACTTAGTAATTCCGGGCAAACGGTGGGGGGTAGAGGAATGGCGTCGGTGTCAAAGTTGGGTAATCACGCCAAGGAACAATTTAAGCCGCGGCGCGAAAAGATCGGACGGTAAGTTCCAGACTTAGTAATTCCGGGCAAACGGTGGGGGGTAGAGGAATGGCGTTGGTGCCAAAGTTGGGTAATCACGTCAAGGAACAATTTAAGCCGCGGCGCGAAAAGATCGGACGGTAAGTTCCATACTTAGTAATTCCGGGCAAACGGTGGGGGGTAGAGGAATGGCGTTGGTGCCAAAGTTGGGTAATCACGCCAAGGAACAATTTAAGCCGCGGCGCGAAAAGATCGGACGGTAAGTTCCAGACTTAGTAATTCCGGGCAAACGGTGGGGGGTAGAGGAATGGCGTCGGTGCCAAAGTTGGGTAATCACGCCAAGGAACAATTTAAGCCACGGCGCGAAAAGATCGGACGGTAAGTTCCAGACTTAGTAATTCCGGGCAAACGGTAGGGGGTAGAGAAATGGCGTCGGTGCCAAAGTTGGGTAATCACGCCAAGGAACAATTTAAGCCGCGGCGCGAAAAGATCGGACTGTAAGTTCCAGACTTAGTAATTCCGGGCAAACGGTGGGGGGTAGAGGAATGGCGTCGGTGTCAAAGTTGGGTAATCACGCCAAGGAACAATTTAAGCCGCGGCGCGAAAAGATCGGACGGTAAGTTCCAGACTTAGTAATTCCGGGCAAACGGTGGGGGGTAGAGGAATGGCGTCGGTGTCAAAGTTGGGTAATCACGCCAAGGAACAATTTAAGCCGCGGCGCGAAAAGATCGGACGGTAAGTTCCAGACTTAGTAATTCCATGCAAACGGTGGGGGGTAGAGGAATGGCGTTGGTGCCAAAGTTGGGTAATCACGTCAAGGAACAATTTAAGCCGCGGCGCGAAAAGATCGGACGGTAAGTTCCAGACTTAGTAATTCCGGGCAAACGGTGGGGGGTAGAGGAATGGCGTCGGTGCCAAAGTTGGGTAATCACGCCAAGGAACAATTTAAGCCGCGGCGCGAAAAGATCGGACGGGAAGTTCAAGACTTAGTAATTCTGGGCAAACGGTGGGGGGTAGAGGAATGGCGTCGGTGCCAAAGTTGGGTAATCACGCCAAGGAACAATTTAAGCCGCGGCGCGAAAAGATCGGACGGTAAGTTCCATACTTAGTAATTCCGGGCAAACGGTGGGGGGTAGAGGAATGGCGTTGGTGCCAAAGTTGGGTAATCACGCCAAGGAACAATTTAAGCCGCGGCGCGAAAAGATCGGACGGTAAGTTCCAGACTTAGTAATTCCGGGCAAACGGTGGGGGGTAGAGGAATGGCGTCGGTGCCAAAGTTGGGTAATCACGCCAAGGAACAATTTAAGCCACGGCGCGAAAAGATCGGACGGTAAGTTCCAGACTTAGTAATTCCGGGCAAACGGTAGGGGGTAGAGAAATGGCGTCGGTGCCAAAGTTGGGTAATCACGCCAAGGAACAATTTAAGCCGCGGCGCGAAAAGATCGGACTGTAAGTTCCAGACTTAGTAATTCCGGGCAAACGGTGGGGGGTAGAGGAATGGCGTCGGTGTCAAAGTTGGGTAATCACGCCAAGGAACAATTTAAGCCGCGGCGCGAAAAGATCGGACGGTAAGTTCCAGACTTAGTAATTCCGGGCAAACGGTGGGGGGTAGAGGAATGGCGTCGGTGCCAAAGTTGGGTAATCACGCCAAGGAACAATTTAAGCCGCGGCGCGAAAAGATCGGACGGTAAGTTCCAGACTTAGTAATTCCGGGCAAACGGTGGGGGGTAGAGGAATGGCGTCGGTGCCAAAGTTGGGTAATCACGCCAAGGAACAATTTAAGCCGCGGCGCGAAAAGATCGGACGGTAAGTTCCATACTTAGTAATTCCGGGCAAACGGTGGGGGGTAGAGGAATGGCGTCGGTGCCAAAGTTGGGTAATCACTCCAAGGAACAATTTAAGCCGCGGCGTGAAAAGATCGGACGGTACGTTCCAGACTTAGTAATTTCGTGCAAACGGTGGGGGGTAGAGGAATGGCGTCGGTGCCAAAGTTGGGTAATCACGCCAAGGAACAATTTAAGCCGCGGCGCGAAAAGATCGGACGGTAAGTTCCAGACTTAAAAATTCCGGGCAAACGGTGGGGGGTAGAGGAATGGCGTCGGTGCCAAAGTTGGGTAATCACGCCAAGGAACAATTTAAGCCGCGGCGCGAAAAGATCGGACGGTAAGTTCTAGACTTAGTAATTCCGGGCAAACGGTGGGGGGTAGAGGAATGGCGTCGGTGCCAAAGTTGGGTAATCACGCCAAGGAACAATTTAAGCCGCGGCGCGAAAAGATCGGACGGTAAGTTCCAGACTTAGTAATTCCGGGCAAACGGTGGGGGGTAGAGGAATGGCGTCGGTGCCAAAGTTGGGTAATCACGCCAAGGAACAATTTAAGCCACGGCGCGAAAAGATCGGACGGTAAGTTCCAGACTTAGTAATTCCGGGCAAACGGTAGGGGGTAGAGAAATGGCGTCGGTGCCAAAGTTGGGTAATCACGCCAAGGAACAATTTAAGCCGCGGCGCGAAAAGATCGGACTGTAAGTTCCAGACTTAGTAATTCCGGGCAAACGGTGGGGGGTAGAGGAATGGCGTCGGTGTCAAAGTTGGGTAATCACGCCAAGGAACAATTTAAGCCGCGGCGCGAAAAGATCGGACGGTAAGTTCCAGACTTAGTAATTCCGGGCAAACGGTGGGGGGTAGAGGAATGGCGTCGGTGCCAAAGTTGGGTAATCACGCCAAGGAACAATTTAAGCCGCGGCGCGAAAAGATCGGACGGTAAGTTGCAGACTTAGTAATTCCGGGCAAACGGTGGGGGGTAGAGGAATGGCGTCGGTGCCAAAGTTGGGTAATCACGCCAAGGAACAATTTAAGCCGCGGCGCGAAAAGATCGGACGGTAAGTTCCAGACTTAGTAATTCCGGGCAAACGGTGGGGGGTAGAGGAATGGCGTCGGTGCCAAAGTTGGGTAATCACGCCAAGGAACAATTTAAGCCGCGGCGCGAAAAGATCGGACGGTAAGTTCCATACTTAGTAATTCCGGGCAAACGGTGGGGGGTAGAGGAATGGCGTCGGTGCCAAAGTTGGGTAATCACTCCAAGGAACAATTTAAGCCGCGGCGCGAAAAGATCGGACGGTACGTTCCAGACTTAGTAATTTCGTGCAAACGGTGGGGGGTAGAGGAATGGCGTCGGTGCCAAAGTTGGGTAATCACGCCAAGGAACAATTTAAGCCGCGGCGCGAAAAGATCGGACGGTAAGTTCCAGACTTAAAAATTCCGGGCAAACGGTGGGGGGTAGAGGAATGGCGTCGGTGCCAAAGTTGGGTAATCACGCCAAGGAACAATTTAAGCCGCGGCGCGAAAAGATCGGACGGTAAGTTCCAGACTTAGTAATTCCGGGCAAACGGTGGGGGGTAGAGGAATGGCGTCGGTGCCAAAGTTGGGTAATCACGCCAAGGAACAATTTAAGCCGCGGCGCGAAAAGATCGGACGGTAAGTTCCAGACTTAGTAATTCCGGGCAAACGGTGGGGGGTAGAGGAATGGCGTCGGTGCCAAAGTTGGGTAATCACGCCAAGGAACAATTTAAGCCGCGGCGCGAAAAGATCGGACGGTAAGTTGCAGACTTAGTAATTCCGGGCAAACGGTGGGGGGTAGAGGAATGGCGTCGGTGCCATAGTTGGGTAATCACGCCAAGGAACAATTTAAGCCGCGGCGCGAAAAGATCGGACGGTAAGTTCCAGACTTAGTAATTCCGGGCAAACGGTGGGGGGTAGAGGAATGGCGTCGTGGCCAAAGTTGGGTAATCACGCCAAGGAACAATTTAAGCCGCGGCGCGAAAAGATCGGACGGTAAGTTCCAGACTTAGTAATTCCGGGCAAACGGTGGGGGGTAGAGGAATGGCGTCGGTGCCAAAGTTGGGTAATCACGCCAAGGAACAATTTAAGCCGCGGGGCGAAAATAGCGGACGGTAAGTTCCAGACTTAGTAATTCCGGGCAAACGGTGGGGGGTAGAGGAATGGCGTTGATGCCAAAGTTGGGTAATCACGCCAAGGAACAATTTAAGCCGCGGCGCGAAAAGATCGGACGGTAAGTTCCAGACTTAGTAATTCCGGGCAAACGGTGGGGGGTAGAGGAATGGCGTCGGTGCCAAAGTTGGGTAATCACGCCAAGGAACAATTTAAGCCGCGGCGCGAAAAGATCGGACGGTAAGTTCCAGACTTAGTAATTCCGGGCAAACGGTGGGGGGTAGAGGAATGGCGTCAATGCCAAAGTTGGGTAATCACGCCAAGGAACAATTTAAGACGCGGCGCGAAAAGATCGGACGGTAAGTTTTAGACTTAGTAATTTCGGGCAAACGGTGGGGGGTAGAGGAATGGCGTCGGTGCCAAAGTTGGGTAATCACGCCAAGGAACAATTTAAGCCGCGGCGCGAAAAGATCGGACGGTAAGTTCCAGACTTAGTAATTCCGGGCAAACGGTGGGGGGTAGAGGAATGGCGTCGGTGCCAAAGTTGGGTAATCACGCCAAGGAACAATTTAAGCCGCGGCGCGAAAAGATCGGACGGTAAGTTCCAGACTTAGTAATTCCGGGCAAACGGTGGGGGGTAGAGGAATGGCGTCGGTGCCAAAGTTGGGTAATCACGCCAAGGAACAATTTAAGCCGCGGCGCGAAAAGATCGGACGGTAAGTTCCAGACTTAGTAATTCCGGGCAAACGGTGGGGGGTAGAGGAATGGCGTCGGTGCCAAAGTTGGGTAATCACGCCAAGGAACAATTTAAGCCACGGCGCGAAAAGATCGGACGGTAAGTTCCAGACTTAGTAATTCCGGGCAAACGGTAGGGGGTAGAGAAATGGCGTCGGTGCCAAAGTTGGGTAATCACGCCAAGGAACAATTTAAGCCGCGGCGCGAAAAGATCGGACTGTAAGTTCCAGACTTAGTAATTCCGGGCAAACGGTGGGGGGTAGAGGAATGGCGTCGGTGTCAAAGTTGGGTAATCACGCCAAGGAACAATTTAAGCCGCGGCGCGAAAAGATCGGACGGTAAGTTCCAGACTTAGTAATTCCGGGCAAACGGTGGGGGGTAGAGGAATGGCGTCGGTGCCAAAGTTGGGTAATCACGCCAAGGAACAATTTAAGCCGCGGCGCGAAAAGATCGGACGGTAAGTTCCAGACTTAGTAATTCCGGGCAAACGGTGGGGGGTAGAGGAATGGCGTCAATGCCAAAGTTGGGTAATCACGCCAAGGAACAATTTAAGACGCGGCGCGAAAAGATCGGACGGTAAGTTCCAGACTTAGTAATTTCGGGCAAACGGTGGGGGGTAGAGGAATGGCGTCGGTGCCAAAGTTGGGTAATCACGCCAAGGAACAATTTAAGCCGCGGCGCGAAAAGATCGGACGGTAAGTTCCAGACTTAGTAATTCCGGGCAAACGGTGGGGGGTAGAGGAATGGCGTCGGTGCCAAAGTTGGGTAATCACGCCAAGGAACAATTTAAGCCGCGGCGCGAAAATAGCGGACGGTAAGTTCCGGACTTAGTAATTCCGGGCAAACGGTGGGGGGTAGAGGAATGGCGTCGGTGCCAAAGTTGGGTAATCACGCCAAGGAACAATTTAAGCCGCGGCGCGAAAAGATCGGACGGTAAGTTCCGGACTTAGTAATTCCGGGCAAACGGTGGGGGGTAGAGGAATGGCGTCGGTGCCAAAGTTGGGTAATCACGCCAAGGAACAATTTAAGCCGCGGCGCGAAAAGATCGGACGGTAAGTTCCAGACTTAGTAATTCCGGGCAAACGGTAGGGGGTAGAGGAATAACGTCGGTGCCAAAGTTGGGTAATCACTCCAAGGAACAATTTAAGCCGCGGCGCGAAAAGATCGGACGGTAAGTTCCAGACTTAGTAATTCCGGGCAAACGGTGGGGGGTAGAGGAATGGCGTCGGTGCCAAAGTTGGGTAATCACGCCAAGGAACAATTTAAGCCGCGGCGCGAAAAGATCGGACGGTAAGTTCCAGACTTAGTAATTCCGGGCAAACGGTAGGGGGTAGAGAAATGGCGTCGGTGCCAAAGTTGGGTAATCACGCCAAGGAACAATTTAAGCCGCGGCGCGAAAAGATCGGACTGTAAGTTCCAGACTTAGTAATTCCGGGCAAACGGTGGGGGGTAGAGGAATGGCGTCGGTGTCAAAGTTGGGTAATCACGCCAAGGAACAATTTAAGCCGCGGCGCGAAAAGATCGGACGGTAAGTTCCAGACTTAGTAATTCCGGGCAAACGGTGGGGGGTAGAGGAATGGCGTTGGTGCCAAAGTTGGGTAATCACGTCAAGGAACAATTTAAGCCGCGGCGCGAAAAGATCGGACGGTAAGTTCCATACTTAGTAATTCCGGGCAAACGGTGGGGGGTAGAGGAATGGCGTTGGTGCCAAAGTTGGGTAATCACGCCAAGGAACAATTTAAGCCGCGGCGCGAAAAGATCGGACGGTAAGTTCCAGACTTAGTAATTCCGGGCAAACGGTGGGGGGTAGAGGAATGGCGTCGGTGCCAAAGTTGGGTAATCACGCCAAGGAACAATTTAAGCCGCGGCGCGAAAAGATCGGACTGTAAGTTCCAGACTTAGTAATTCCGGGCAAACGGTGGGGGGTAGAGGAATGGCGTCGGTGTCAAAGTTGGGTAATCACGCCAAGGAACAATTTAAGCCGCGGCGCGAAAAGATCGGACGGTAAGTTCCAGACTTAGTAATTCCGGGCAAACGGTGGGGGGTAGAGGAATGGCGTTGGTGCCAAAGTTGGGTAATCACGTCAAGGAACAATTTAAGCCGCGGCGCGAAAAGATCGGACGGTAAGTTCCATACTTAGTAATTCCGGGCAAACGGTGGGGGGTAGAGGAATGGCGTTGGTGCCAAAGTTGGGTAATCACGCCAAGGAACAATTTAAGCCGCGGCGCGAAAAGATCGGACGGTAAGTTCCAGACTTAGTAATTCCGGGCAAACGGTGGGGGGTAGAGGAATGGCGTCGGTGCCAAAGTTGGGTAATCACGCCAAGGAACAATTTAAGCCACGGCGCGAAAAGATCGGACGGTAAGTTCCAGACTTAGTAATTCCGGGCAAACGGTAGGGGGTAGAGAAATGGCGTCGGTGCCAAAGTTGGGTAATCACGCCAAGGAACAATTTAAGCCGCGGCGCGAAAAGATCGGACTGTAAGTTCCAGACTTAGTAATTCCGGGCAAACGGTGGGGGGTAGAGGAATGGCGTCGGTGTCAAAGTTGGGTAATCACGCCAAGGAACAATTTAAGCCGCGGCGCGAAAAGATCGGACGGTAAGTTCCAGACTTAGTAATTCCGGGCAAACGGTGGGGGGTAGAGGAATGGCGTCGGTGTCAAAGTTGGGTAATCACGCCAAGGAACAATTTAAGCCGCGGCGCGAAAAGATCGGACGGTAAGTTCCAGACTTAGTAATTCCGGGCAAACGGTGGGGGGTAGAGGAATGGCGTTGGTGCCAAAGTTGGGTAATCACGTCAAGGAACAATTTAAGCCGCGGCGCGAAAAGATCGGACGGTAAGTTCCAGACTTAGTAATTCCGGGCAAACGGTGGGGGGTAGAGGAATGGCGTCGGTGCCAAAGTTGGGTAATCACGCCAAGGAACAATTTAAGCCGCGGCGCGAAAAGATCGGACGGGAAGTTCAAGACTTAGTAATTCTGGGCAAACGGTGGGGGGTAGAGGAATGGCGTCGGTGCCAAAGTTGGGTAATCACGCCAAGGAACAATTTAAGCCGCGGCGCGAAAAGATCGGACGGTAAGTTCCATACTTAGTAATTCCGGGCAAACGGTGGGGGGTAGAGGAATGGCGTTGGTGCCAAAGTTGGGTAATCACGCCAAGGAACAATTTAAGCCGCGGCGCGAAAAGATCGGACGGTAAGTTCCAGACTTAGTAATTCCGGGCAAACGGTGGGGGGTAGAGGAATGGCGTCGGTGCCAAAGTTGGGTAATCACGCCAAGGAACAATTTAAGCCACGGCGCGAAAAGATCGGACGGTAAGTTCCAGACTTAGTAATTCCGGGCAAACGGTAGGGGGTAGAGAAATGGCGTCGGTGCCAAAGTTGGGTAATCACGCCAAGGAACAATTTAAGCCGCGGCGCGAAAAGATCGGACTGTAAGTTCCAGACTTAGTAATTCCGGGCAAACGGTGGGGGGTAGAGGAATGGCGTCGGTGTCAAAGTTGGGTAATCACGCCAAGGAACAATTTAAGCCGCGGCGCGAAAAGATCGGACGGTAAGTTCCAGACTTAGTAATTCCGGGCAAACGGTGGGGGGTAGAGGAATGGCGTCGGTGCCAAAGTTGGGTAATCACGCCAAGGAACAATTTAAGCCGCGGCGCGAAAAGATCGGACGGTAAGTTCCAGACTTATTAATTCCGGGCAAACGGTGGGGGGTAGAGGAATGGCGTCGGTGCCAAAGTTGGGTAATCACGCCAAGGAACAATTTAAGCCGCGGCGCGAAAAGATCGGACGGTAAGTTCCATACTTAGTAATTCCGGGCAAACGGTGGGGGGTAGAGGAATGGCGTCGGTGCCAAAGTTGGGTAATCACTCCAAGGAACAATTTAAGCCGCGGCGTGAAAAGATCGGACGGTACGTTCCAGACTTAGTAATTTCGTGCAAACGGTGGGGGGTAGAGGAATGGCGTCGGTGCCAAAGTTGGGTAATCACGCCAAGGAACAATTTAAGCCGCGGCGCGAAAAGATCGGACGGTAAGTTCCAGACTTAAAAATTCCGGGCAAACGGTGGGGGGTAGAGGAATGGCGTCGGTGCCAAAGTTGGGTAATCACGCCAAGGAACAATTTAAGCCGCGGCGCGAAAAGATCGGACGGTAAGTTCTAGACTTAGTAATTCCGGGCAAACGGTGGGGGGTAGAGGAATGGCGTCGGTGCCAAAGTTGGGTAATCACGCCAAGGAACAATTTAAGCCGCGGCGCGAAAAGATCGGACGGTAAGTTCCAGACTTAGTAATTCCGGGCAAACGGTGGGGGGTAGAGGAATGGCGTCGGTGCCAAAGTTGGGTAATCACGCCAAGGAACAATTTAAGCCACGGCGCGAAAAGATCGGACGGTAAGTTCCAGACTTAGTAATTCCGGGCAAACGGTAGGGGGTAGAGAAATGGCGTCGGTGCCAAAGTTGGGTAATCACGCCAAGGAACAATTTAAGCCGCGGCGCGAAAAGATCGGACTGTAAGTTCCAGACTTAGTAATTCCGGGCAAACGGTGGGGGGTAGAGGAATGGCGTCGGTGTCAAAGTTGGGTAATCACGCCAAGGAACAATTTAAGCCGCGGCGCGAAAAGATCGGACGGTAAGTTCCAGACTTAGTAATTCCGGGCAAACGGTGGGGGGTAGAGGAATGGCGTCGGTGCCAAAGTTGGGTAATCACGCCAAGGAACAATTTAAGCCGCGGCGCGAAAAGATCGGACGGTAAGTTGCAGACTTAGTAATTCCGGGCAAACGGTGGGGGGTAGAGGAATGGCGTCGGTGCCAAAGTTGGGTAATCACGCCAAGGAACAATTTAAGCCGCGGCGCGAAAAGATCGGACGGTAAGTTCCAGACTTAGTAATTCCGGGCAAACGGTGGGGGGTAGAGGAATGGCGTCGGTGCCAAAGTTGGGTAATCACGCCAAGGAACAATTTAAGCCGCGGCGCGAAAAGATCGGACGGTAAGTTCCATACTTAGTAATTCCGGGCAAACGGTGGGGGGTAGAGGAATGGCGTCGGTGCCAAAGTTGGGTAATCACTCCAAGGAACAATTTAAGCCGCGGCGCGAAAAGATCGGACGGTAAGTTCCAGACTTAGTAATTCCGGGCAAACGGTGGGGGGTAGAGGAATGGCGTTGGTGCCAAAGTTGGGTAATCACGTCAAGGAACAATTTAAGCCGCGGCGCGAAAAGATCGGACGGTAAGTTCCAGACTTAGTAATTCCGGGCAAACGGTGGGGGGTAGAGGAATGGCGTCGGTGCCAAAGTTGGGTAATCACGCCAAGGAACAATTTAAGCCGCGGCGCGAAAAGATCGGACGGGAAGTTCAAGACTTAGTAATTCTGGGCAAACGGTGGGGGGTAGAGGAATGGCGTCGGTGCCAAAGTTGGGTAATCACGCCAAGGAACAATTTAAGCCGCGGCGCGAAAAGATCGGACGGTAAGTTCCATACTTAGTAATTCCGGGCAAACGGTGGGGGGTAGAGGAATGGCGTTGGTGCCAAAGTTGGGTAATCACGCCAAGGAACAATTTAAGCCGCGGCGCGAAAAGATCGGACGGTAAGTTCCAGACTTAGTAATTCCGGGCAAACGGTGGGGGGTAGAGGAATGGCGTCGGTGCCAAAGTTGGGTAATCACGCCAAGGAACAATTTAAGCCACGGCGCGAAAAGATCGGACGGTAAGTTCCAGACTTAGTAATTCCGGGCAAACGGTAGGGGGTAGAGAAATGGCGTCGGTGCCAAAGTTGGGTAATCACGCCAAGGAACAATTTAAGCCGCGGCGCGAAAAGATCGGACTGTAAGTTCCAGACTTAGTAATTCCGGGCAAACGGTGGGGGGTAGAGGAATGGCGTCGGTGTCAAAGTTGGGTAATCACGCCAAGGAACAATTTAAGCCGCGGCGCGAAAAGATCGGACGGTAAGTTCCAGACTTAGTAATTCCGGGCAAACGGTGGGGGGTAGAGGAATGGCGTCGGTGCCAAAGTTGGGTAATCACGCCAAGGAACAATTTAAGCCGCGGCGCGAAAAGATCGGACGGTAAGTTCCAGACTTAGTAATTCCGGGCAAACGGTGGGGGGTAGAGGAATGGCGTCGGTGCCAAAGTTGGGTAATCACGCCAAGGAACAATTTAAGCCGCGGCGCGAAAAGATCGGACGGTAAGTTCCATACTTAGTAATTCCGGGCAAACGGTGGGGGGTAGAGGAATGGCGTCGGTGCCAAAGTTGGGTAATCACTCCAAGGAACAATTTAAGCCGCGGCGTGAAAAGATCGGACGGTACGTTCCAGACTTAGTAATTTCGTGCAAACGGTGGGGGGTAGAGGAATGGCGTCGGTGCCAAAGTTGGGTAATCACGCCAAGGAACAATTTAAGCCGCGGCGCGAAAAGATCGGACGGTAAGTTCCAGACTTAAAAATTCCGGGCAAACGGTGGGGGGTAGAGGAATGGCGTCGGTGCCAAAGTTGGGTAATCACGCCAAGGAACAATTTAAGCCGCGGCGCGAAAAGATCGGACGGTAAGTTCTAGACTTAGTAATTCCGGGCAAACGGTGGGGGGTAGAGGAATGGCGTCGGTGCCAAAGTTGGGTAATCACGCCAAGGAACAATTTAAGCCGCGGCGCGAAAAGATCGGACGGTAAGTTCCAGACTTAGTAATTCCGGGCAAACGGTGGGGGGTAGAGGAATGGCGTCGGTGCCAAAGTTGGGTAATCACGCCAAGGAACAATTTAAGCCACGGCGCGAAAAGATCGGACGGTAAGTTCCAGACTTAGTAATTCCGGGCAAACGGTAGGGGGTAGAGAAATGGCGTCGGTGCCAAAGTTGGGTAATCACGCCAAGGAACAATTTAAGCCGCGGCGCGAAAAGATCGGACTGTAAGTTCCAGACTTAGTAATTCCGGGCAAACGGTGGGGGGTAGAGGAATGGCGTCGGTGTCAAAGTTGGGTAATCACGCCAAGGAACAATTTAAGCCGCGGCGCGAAAAGATCGGACGGTAAGTTCCAGACTTAGTAATTCCGGGCAAACGGTGGGGGGTAGAGGAATGGCGTCGGTGCCAAAGTTGGGTAATCACGCCAAGGAACAATTTAAGCCGCGGCGCGAAAAGATCGGACGGTAAGTTGCAGACTTAGTAATTCCGGGCAAACGGTGGGGGGTAGAGGAATGGCGTCGGTGCCAAAGTTGGGTAATCACGCCAAGGAACAATTTAAGCCGCGGCGCGAAAAGATCGGACGGTAAGTTCCAGACTTAGTAATTCCGGGCAAACGGTGGGGGGTAGAGGAATGGCGTCGGTGCCAAAGTTGGGTAATCACGCCAAGGAACAATTTAAGCCGCGGCGCGAAAAGATCGGACGGTAAGTTCCATACTTAGTAATTCCGGGCAAACGGTGGGGGGTAGAGGAATGGCGTCGGTGCCAAAGTTGGGTAATCACTCCAAGGAACAATTTAAGCCGCGGCGCGAAAAGATCGGACGGTACGTTCCAGACTTAGTAATTTCGTGCAAACGGTGGGGGGTAGAGGAATGGCGTCGGTGCCAAAGTTGGGTAATCACGCCAAGGAACAATTTAAGCCGCGGCGCGAAAAGATCGGACGGTAAGTTCCAGACTTAAAAATTCCGGGCAAACGGTGGGGGGTAGAGGAATGGCGTCGGTGCCAAAGTTGGGTAATCACGCCAAGGAACAATTTAAGCCGCGGCGCGAAAAGATCGGACGGTAAGTTCCAGACTTAGTAATTCCGGGCAAACGGTGGGGGGTAGAGGAATGGCGTCGGTGCCAAAGTTGGGTAATCACGCCAAGGAACAATTTAAGCCGCGGCGCGAAAAGATCGGACGGTAAGTTCCAGACTTAGTAATTCCGGGCAAACGGTGGGGGGTAGAGGAATGGCGTCGGTGCCAAAGTTGGGTAATCACGCCAAGGAACAATTTAAGCCGCGGCGCGAAAAGATCGGACGGTAAGTTGCAGACTTAGTAATTCCGGGCAAACGGTGGGGGGTAGAGGAATGGCGTCGGTGCCATAGTTGGGTAATCACGCCAAGGAACAATTTAAGCCGCGGCGCGAAAAGATCGGACGGTAAGTTCCAGACTTAGTAATTCCGGGCAAACGGTGGGGGGTAGAGGAATGGCGTCGTGGCCAAAGTTGGGTAATCACGCCAAGGAACAATTTAAGCCGCGGCGCGAAAAGATCGGACGGTAAGTTCCAGACTTAGTAATTCCGGGCAAACGGTGGGGGGTAGAGGAATGGCGTCGGTGCCAAAGTTGGGTAATCACGCCAAGGAACAATTTAAGCCGCGGGGCGAAAATAGCGGACGGTAAGTTCCAGACTTAGTAATTCCGGGCAAACGGTGGGGGGTAGAGGAATGGCGTTGATGCCAAAGTTGGGTAATCACGCCAAGGAACAATTTAAGCCGCGGCGCGAAAAGATCGGACGGTAAGTTCCAGACTTAGTAATTCCGGGCAAACGGTGGGGGGTAGAGGAATGGCGTCGGTGCCAAAGTTGGGTAATCACGCCAAGGAACAATTTAAGCCGCGGCGCGAAAAGATCGGACGGTAAGTTCCAGACTTAGTAATTCCGGGCAAACGGTGGGGGGTAGAGGAATGGCGTCAATGCCAAAGTTGGGTAATCACGCCAAGGAACAATTTAAGACGCGGCGCGAAAAGATCGGACGGTAAGTTCCAGACTTAGTAATTTCGGGCAAACGGTGGGGGGTAGAGGAATGGCGTCGGTGCCAAAGTTGGGTAATCACGCCAAGGAACAATTTAAGCCGCGGCGCGAAAAGATCGGACGGTAAGTTCCAGACTTAGTAATTCCGGGCAAACGGTGGGGGGTAGAGGAATGGCGTCGGTGCCAAAGTTGGGTAATCACGCCAAGGAACAATTTAAGCCGCGGCGCGAAAAGATCGGACGGTAAGTTCCAGACTTAGTAATTCCGGGCAAACGGTGGGGGGTAGAGGAATGGCGTCGGTGCCAAAGTTGGGTAATCACGCCAAGGAACAATTTAAGCCGCGGCGCGAAAAGATCGGACGGTAAGTTCCAGACTTAGTAATTCCGGGCAAACGGTGGGGGGTAGAGGAATGGCGTCGGTGCCAAAGTTGGGTAATCACGCCAAGGAACAATTTAAGCCACGGCGCGAAAAGATCGGACGGTAAGTTCCAGACTTAGTAATTCCGGGCAAACGGTAGGGGGTAGAGAAATGGCGTCGGTGCCAAAGTTGGGTAATCACGCCAAGGAACAATTTAAGCCGCGGCGCGAAAAGATCGGACTGTAAGTTCCAGACTTAGTAATTCCGGGCAAACGGTGGGGGGTAGAGGAATGGCGTCGGTGTCAAAGTTGGGTAATCACGCCAAGGAACAATTTAAGCCGCGGCGCGAAAAGATCGGACGGTAAGTTATAGACTTAGTAATTCCGGGCAAACGGTGGGGGGTAGAGGAATGGCGTCGGTGCCAAAGTTGGGTAATCACGCCAAGGAACAATTTAAGCCGCGGCGCGAAAAGATCGGACGGTAAGTTCCAGACTTAGTAATTCCGGGCAAACGGTGGGGGGTAGAGGAATGGCGTCAATGCCAAAGTTGGGTAATCACGCCAAGGAACAATTTAAGACGCGGCGCGAAAAGATCGGACGGTAAGTTCCAGACTTAGTAATTTCAGGCAAACGGTGGGGGGTAGAGGAATGGCGTCGGTGCCAAAGTTGGGTAATCACGCCAAGGAACAATTTAAGCCGCGGCGCGAAAAGATCGGACGGTAAGTTCCAGACTTAGTAATTCCGGGCAAACGGTGGGGGGTAGAGGAATGGCGTCGGTGCCAAAGTTGGGTAATCACGCCAAGGAACAATTTAAGCCGCGGCGCGAAAAGATCGGACGGTAAGTTCCAGACTTAGTAATTCCGGGCAAACGGTGGGGGGTAGAGGAATGGCGTCGGTGCCAAAGTTGGGTAATCACGCCAAGGAACAATTTAAGCCGCGGCGCGAAAAGATCGGACGGTAAGTTCCAGACTTAGTAATTCCGGGCAAACGGTGGGGGGTAGAGGAATGGCGTCGGTGCCAAAGTTGGGTAATCACGCCAAGGAACAATTTAAGCCACGGCGCGAAAAGATCGGACGGTAAGTTCCAGACTTAGTAATTCCGGGCAAACGGTAGGGGGTAGAGAAATGGCGTCGGTGCCAAAGTTGGGTAATCACGCCAAGGAACAATTTAAGCCGCGGCGCGAAAAGATCGGACTGTAAGTTCCAGACTTAGTAATTCCGGGCAAACGGTGGGGGGTAGAGGAATGGCGTCGGTGTCAAAGTTGGGTAATCACGCCAAGGAACAATTTAAGCCGCGGCGCGAAAAGATCGGACGGTAAGTTCCAGACTTAGTAATTCCGGGCAAACGGTGGGGGGTAGAGGAATGGCGTCGGTGCCAAAGTTGGGTAATCACGCCAAGGAACAATTTAAGCCGCGGCGCGAAAAGATCGGACGGTAAGTTCCAGACTTAGTAATTCCGGGCAAACGGTGGGGGGTAGAGGAATGGCGTCGGTGCCAAAGTTGGGTAATCACGCCAAGGAACAATTTAAGCCGCGGCGCGAAAAGATCGGACGGTAAGTTCCAGACTTAGTAATTCCGGGCAAACGGTGGGGGGTAGAGGAATGGCGTCGGTGCCAAAGTTGGGTAATCACGCCAAGGAACAATTTAAGCCGCGGCGCGAAAAGATCGGACGGTAAGTTCCATACTTAGTAATTCCGGGCAAACGGTGGGGGGTAGAGGAATGGCGTCGGTGCCAAAGTTGGGTAATCACTCCAAGGAACAATTTAAGCCGCGGCGCGAAAAGATCGGACGGTACGTTCCAGACTTAGTAATTTCGTGCAAACGGTGGGGGGTAGAGGAATGGCGTCGGTGCCAAAGTAGGGTAATCACGCCAAGGAACAATTTAAGCCGCGGCGCGAAAAGATCGGACGGTAAGTTCCAGACTTAAAAATTCCGGGCAAACGGTGGGGGGTAGAGGAATGGCGTCGGTGCCAAAGTTGGGTAATCACGCCAAGGAACAATTTAAGCCGCGGCGCGAAAAGATCGGACGGTAAGTTCCAGACTTAGTAATTCCGGGCAAACGGTGGGGGGTAGAGGAATGGCGTCGGTGCCAAAGTTGGGTAATCACGCCAAGGAACAATTTAAGCCGCGGCGCGAAAAGATCGGACGGTAAGTTCCAGACTTAGTAATTCCGGGCAAACGGAGGGGGGTAGAGGAATGGCGTCGGTGCCAAAGTTGGGTAATCACGCCAAGGAACAATTTAAGCCGCGGCGCGAAAAGATCGGACGGTAAGTTCCAGACTTAGTAATTCCGGGCAAACGGTGGGGGGTAGAGGAATGGCGTCGGTGCTAAAGTTGGGTAATCACGCCAAGGAACAATTTAAGCCGCGGCGCGAAAAGATCGGACGGTAAGTTCCAGACTTAGTAATTCCGGGCAAACGGTGGGGGGTAGAGGAATGGCGTCGGTGCCAAAGTTGGGTAATCACGCCAAGGAACAATTTAAGCCGCGGCGCGAAAAGATCGGACGGTAAGTTCCAGACTTAGTAATTCCGGGCAAACGGTGGGGGGTAGAGGAATGGCGTCGGTGCCAAAGTTGGGTAATCACGCCAAGGAACAATTTAAGCCGCGGCGCGAAAAGATCGGACGGTAAGTTCCATACTTAGTAATTCCGGGCAAACGGTGGGGGGTAGAGGAATGGCGTGGGTGCCAAAGTTGGGTAATCACGCCAAGGAACAATTTAAGCCGCGGCGCGAAAAGATCGGACGGTAAGTTCCAGACTTAGTAATTCCGGGCAAACGGTGGGGGGTAGAGGAATGGCGTCGGTGCCAAAGTTGGGTAATCACGCCAAGGAACAATTTAAGCCGCGGCGCGAAAAGATCGGACGGTAAGTTCCAGACTTAGTAATTCCGGGCAAACGGTGGGGGGTAGAGGAATGGCGTCGGTGCCAAAGTTGGGTAATCACGCCAAGGAACAATTTAAGCCGCGGCGCGAAAAGATCGGACGGTAAGTTCCATACTTAGTAATTCCGGGCAAACGGTGGGGGGTAGAGGAATGGCGTCGGTGCCAAAGTTGGGTAATCACTCCAAGGAACAATTTAAGCCGCGGCGTGAAAAGATCGGACGGTACGTTCCAGACTTAGTAATTTCGTGCAAACGGTGGGGGGTAGAGGAATGGCGTCGGTGCCAAAGTTGGGTAATCACGCCAAGGAACAATTTAAGCCGCGGCGCGAAAAGATCGGACGGTAAGTTCCAGACTTAAAAATTCCGGGCAAACGGTGGGGGGTAGAGGAATGGCGTCGGTGCCAAAGTTGGGTAATCACGCCAAGGAACAATTTAAGCCGCGGCGCGAAAAGATCGGACGGTAAGTTCTAGACTTAGTAATTCCGGGCAAACGGTGGGGGGTAGAGGAATGGCGTCGGTGCCAAAGTTGGGTAATCACGCCAAGGAACAATTTAAGCCGCGGCGCGAAAAGATCGGACGGTAAGTTCCAGACTTAGTAATTCCGGGCAAACGGTGGGGGGTAGAGGAATGGCGTCGGTGCCAAAGTTGGGTAATCACGCCAAGGAACAATTTAAGCCACGGCGCGAAAAGATCGGACGGTAAGTTCCAGACTTAGTAATTCCGGGCAAACGGTAGGGGGTAGAGAAATGGCGTCGGTGCCAAAGTTGGGTAATCACGCCAAGGAACAATTTAAGCCGCGGCGCGAAAAGATCGGACTGTAAGTTCCAGACTTAGTAATTCCGGGCAAACGGTGGGGGGTAGAGGAATGGCGTCGGTGTCAAAGTTGGGTAATCACGCCAAGGAACAATTTAAGCCGCGGCGCGAAAAGATCGGACGGTAAGTTCCAGACTTAGTAATTCCGGGCAAACGGTGGGGGGTAGAGGAATGGCGTCGGTGCCAAAGTTGGGTAATCACGCCAAGGAACAATTTAAGCCGCGGCGCGAAAAGATCGGACGGTAAGTTGCAGACTTAGTAATTCCGGGCAAACGGTGGGGGGTAGAGGAATGGCGTCGGTGCCAAAGTTGGGTAATCACGCCAAGGAACAATTTAAGCCGCGGCGCGAAAAGATCGGACGGTAAGTTCCAGACTTAGTAATTCCGGGCAAACGGTGGGGGGTAGAGGAATGGCGTCGGTGCCAAAGTTGGGTAATCACGCCAAGGAACAATTTAAGCCGCGGCGCGAAAAGATCGGACGGTAAGTTCCATACTTAGTAATTCCGGGCAAACGGTGGGGGGTAGAGGAATGGCGTCGGTGCCAAAGTTGGGTAATCACTCCAAGGAACAATTTAAGCCGCGGCGCGAAAAGATCGGACGGTACGTTCCAGACTTAGTAATTTCGTGCAAACGGTGGGGGGTAGAGGAATGGCGTCGGTGCCAAAGTTGGGTAATCACGCCAAGGAACAATTTAAGCCGCGGCGCGAAAAGATCGGACGGTAAGTTCCAGACTTAAAAATTCCGGGCAAACGGTGGGGGGTAGAGGAATGGCGTCGGTGCCAAAGTTGGGTAATCACGCCAAGGAACAATTTAAGCCGCGGCGCGAAAAGATCGGACGGTAAGTTCCAGACTTAGTAATTCCGGGCAAACGGTGGGGGGTAGAGGAATGGCGTCGGTGCCAAAGTTGGGTAATCACGCCAAGGAACAATTTAAGCCGCGGCGCGAAAAGATCGGACGGTAAGTTCCAGACTTAGTAATTCCGGGCAAACGGTGGGGGGTAGAGGAATGGCGTCGGTGCCAAAGTTGGGTAATCACGCCAAGGAACAATTTAAGCCGCGGCGCGAAAAGATCGGACGGTAAGTTGCAGACTTAGTAATTCCGGGCAAACGGTGGGGGGTAGAGGAATGGCGTCGGTGCCATAGTTGGGTAATCACGCCAAGGAACAATTTAAGCCGCGGCGCGAAAAGATCGGACGGTAAGTTCCAGACTTAGTAATTCCGGGCAAACGGTGGGGGGTAGAGGAATGGCGTCGTGGCCAAAGTTGGGTAATCACGCCAAGGAACAATTTAAGCCGCGGCGCGAAAAGATCGGACGGTAAGTTCCAGACTTAGTAATTCCGGGCAAACGGTGGGGGGTAGAGGAATGGCGTCGGTGCCAAAGTTGGGTAATCACGCCAAGGAACAATTTAAGCCGCGGGGCGAAAATAGCGGACGGTAAGTTCCAGACTTAGTAATTCCGGGCAAACGGTGGGGGGTAGAGGAATGGCGTTGATGCCAAAGTTGGGTAATCACGCCAAGGAACAATTTAAGCCGCGGCGCGAAAAGATCGGACGGTAAGTTCCAGACTTAGTAATTCCGGGCAAACGGTGGGGGGTAGAGGAATGGCGTCGGTGCCAAAGTTGGGTAATCACGCCAAGGAACAATTTAAGCCGCGGCGCGAAAAGATCGGACGGTAAGTTCCAGACTTAGTAATTCCGGGCAAACGGTGGGGGGTAGAGGAATGGCGTCAATGCCAAAGTTGGGTAATCACGCCAAGGAACAATTTAAGACGCGGCGCGAAAAGATCGGACGGTAAGTTCCAGACTTAGTAATTTCGGGCAAACGGTGGGGGGTAGAGGAATGGCGTCGGTGCCAAAGTTGGGTAATCACGCCAAGGAACAATTTAAGCCGCGGCGCGAAAAGATCGGACGGTAAGTTCCAGACTTAGTAATTCCGGGCAAACGGTGGGGGGTAGAGGAATGGCGTCGGTGCCAAAGTTGGGTAATCACGCCAAGGAACAATTTAAGCCGCGGCGCGAAAAGATCGGACGGTAAGTTCCAGACTTAGTAATTCCGGGCAAACGGTGGGGGGTAGAGGATGGCGTCGGTGCCAAAGTTGGGTAATCACGCCAAGGAACAATTTAAGCCGCGGCGCGAAAAGATCGGACGGTAAGTTCCAGACTTAGTAATTCCGGGCAAACGGTGGGGGGTAGAGGAATGGCGTCGGTGCCAAAGTTGGGTAATCACGCCAAGGAACAATTTAAGCCACGGCGCGAAAAGATCGGACGGTAAGTTCCAGACTTAGTAATTCCGGGCAAACGGTAGGGGGTAGAGAAATGGCGTCGGTGCCAAAGTTGGGTAATCACGCCAAGGAACAATTTAAGCCGCGGCGCGAAAAGATCGGACTGTAAGTTCCAGACTTAGTAATTCCGGGCAAACGGTGGGGGGTAGAGGAATGGCGTCGGTGTCAAAGTTGGGTAATCACGCCAAGGAACAATTTAAGCCGCGGCGCGAAAAGATCGGACGGTAAGTTCCAGACTTAGTAATTCCGGGCAAACGGTGGGGGGTAGAGGAATGGCGTCGGTGCCAAAGTTGGGTAATCACGCCAAGGAACAATTTAAGCCGCGGCGCGAAAAGATCGGACGGTAAGTTCCAGACTTAGTAATTCCGGGCAAACGGTGGGGGGTAGAGGAATGGCGTCGGTGCCAAAGTTGGGTAATCACGCCAAGGAACAATTTAAGCCGCGGCGCGAAAAGATCGGACGGTAAGTTCCAGACTTAGTAATTCCGGGCAAACGGTGGGGGGTAGAGGAATGGCGTCGGTGCCAAAGTTGGGTAATCACGCCAAGGAACAATTTAAGCCGCGGCGCGAAAAGATCGGACGGTAAGTTCCATACTTAGTAATTCCGGGCAAACGGTGGGGGGTAGAGGAATGGCGTCGGTGCCAAAGTTGGGTAATCACTCCAAGGAACAATTTAAGCCGCGGCGCGAAAAGATCGGACGGTACGTTCCAGACTTAGTAATTTCGTGCAAACGGTGGGGGGTAGAGGAATGGCGTCGGTGCCAAAGTTGGGTAATCACGCCAAGGAACAATTTAAGCCGCGGCGCGAAAAGATCGGACGGTAAGTTCCAGACTTAAAAATTCCGGGCAAACGGTGGGGGGTAGAGGAATGGCGTCGGTGCCAAAGTTGGGTAATCACGCCAAGGAACAATTTAAGCCGCGGCGCGAAAAGATCGGACGGTAAGTTCCAGACTTAGTAATTCCGGGCAAACGGTGGGGGGTAGAGGAATGGCGTCGGTGCCAAAGTTGGGTAATCACGCCAAGGAACAATTTAAGCCGCGGCGCGAAAAGATCGGACGGTAAGTTCCAGACTTAGTAATTCCGGGCAAACGGAGGGGGGTAGAGGAATGGCGTCGGTGCCAAAGTTGGGTAATCACGCCAAGGAACAATTTAAGCCGCGGCGCGAAAAGATCGGACGGTAAGTTCCAGACTTAGTAATTCCGGGCAAACGGTGGGGGGTAGAGGAATGGCGTCGGTGCTAAAGTTGGGTAATCACGCCAAGGAACAATTTAAGCCGCGGCGCGAAAAGATCGGACGGTAAGTTCCAGACTTAGTAATTCCGGGCAAACGGTGGGGGGTAGAGGAATGGCGTCGGTGCCAAAGTTGGGTAATCACGCCAAGGAACAATTTAAGCCGCGGCGCGAAAAGATCGGACGGTAAGTTCCAGACTTAGTAATTCCGGGCAAACGGTGGGGGGTAGAGGAATGGCGTCGGTGCCAAAGTTGGGTAATCACGCCAAGGAACAATTTAAGCCGCGGCGCGAAAAGATCGGACGGTAAGTTCCAGACTTAGTAATTCCGGGCAAACGGTGGGGGGTAGAGGAATGGCGTCGGTGCCAAAGTTGGGTAATCACGCCAAGGAACAATTTAAGCCGCGGCGCGAAAAGATCGGACGGTAAGTTGCAGACTTAGTAATTCCGGGCAAACGGTGGGGGGTAGAGGAATGGCGTCGGTGCCATAGTTGGGTAATCACGCCAAGGAACAATTTAAGCCGCGGCGCGAAAAGATCGGACGGTAAGTTCCAGACTTAGTAATTCCGGGCAAACGGTGGGGGGTAGAGGAATGGCGTCGTGGCCAAAGTTGGGTAATCACGCCAAGGAACAATTTAAGCCGCGGCGCGAAAAGATCGGACGGTAAGTTCCAGACTTAGTAATTCCGGGCAAACGGTGGGGGGTAGAGGAATGGCGTCGGTGCCAAAGTTGGGTAATCACGCCAAGGAACAATTTAAGCCGCGGCGCGAAAATAGCGGACGGTAAGTTCCAGACTTAGTAATTCCGGGCAAACGGTGGGGGGTAGAGGAATGGCGTCGGTGCCAAAGTTGGGTAATCACGCCAAGGAACAATTTAAGCCGCGGCGCGAAAAGATCGGACGGTAAGTTGCAGACTTAGTAATTCCGGGCAAACGGTGGGGGGTAGAGGAATGGCGTCGGTGCCAAAGTTGGGTAATCACGCCAAGGAACAATTTAAGCCGCGGCGCGAAAATAGCGGACGGTAAGTTGCAGACTTAGTTATTCCGGGCAAACGGTGGGGGGTAGAGGAATGGCGTCGGTGCCAAAGTTGGGTAATCACGCCAAGGAACAATTTAAGCCGCGGCGCGAAAATAGCGGACGGTAAGTTCCAGACTTAGTAATTCCGGGCAAACGGTGGGGGGTAGAGGAATGGCGTCGGTGCCAAAGTTGGGTAATCACGCCAAGGAACAATTTAAGCCGCGGCGCGAAAAGATCGGACGGTAAGTTGCAGACTTAGTAATTCCGGGCAAACGGTGGGGGGTAGAGGAATGGCGTCGGTGCCATAGTTGGGTAATCACGCAAGGAACAATTTAAGCCGCGGCGCGAAAAGATCGGACGGTAAGTTCCAGACTTAGTAATTCCGGGCAAACGGTGGGGGGTAGAGGAATGGCGTCGGTGCCAAAGTTGGGTAATCACGCCAAGGAACAATTTAAGCCGCGGCGCGAAAATATCGGACGGTAAGTTCCAGACTTAGTAATTCCGGGCAAACGGTGGGGGGTAGAGGAATGGCGTCGGAGCCAAAGTTGGGTAATCACGCCAAGGAACAATTTAAGCCGCGGCGCGAAAATAGCGGACGGTAAGTTCCAGACTAAGTAATTCCGGGCAAACGGTGGGGGGTAGAGGAATGGCGTCGGTGCCAAAGTTGGGTAATCACGCCAAGGAACAATTTAAGCCGCGGCGCGAAAATAGCGGACGGTAAGTTGCAGACTTAGTAATTCCGGGCAAACGGTGGGGGGTAGAGGAATGGCGTCGGTGCCAAAGTTGGGTAATCACGCCAAGGAACAATTTAAGCCGCGGCGCGAAAATAGCGGACGGTAAGTTCCGGACTTAGTAATTCCGGGCAAACGGTGGGGGGTAGAGGAATGGCGTCGGTGCCAAAGTTGGGTAATCACGCCAAGGAACAATTTAAGCCGCGGCGCGAAAAGATCGGACGGTAAGTTGCAGACTTAGTAATTCCGGGCAAACGGTGGGGGGTAGAGGAATGGCGTCGGTGCCATAGTTGGGTAATCACGCAAGGAACAATTTAAGCCGCGGCGCGAAAAGATCGGACGGTAAGTTCCAGACTTAGTAATTCCGGGCAAACGGTGGGGGGTAGAGGAATGGCGTCGGTGCCAAAGTTGGGTAATCACGCCAAGGAACAATTTAAGCAGCGGCGCGAAAAGATCGGACGGTAAGTTCCAGACTTAGTAATTCCGGGCAAACGGTGGGGGGTAGAGGAATGGCGTCTAAGCCAAAGTTGGGTAATCACGCCAAGGAACAATTTAAGCCGCGGCGCGAAAATAGCGGACGGTAAGTTCCAGACTTAGTAATTCCGGGCAAACGGTGGGGGGTAGAGGAATGGCGTCGGTGCCAAAGTTGGGTAATCACGCCAAGGAACAATTTAAGCCGCGGCGCGAAAAGATCGGACGGTAAGTTCCAGACTTAGTAATTCCGGGCAAACGGTGGGGGGTAGAGGAATGGCGTCGGTGCCAAAGTTGGGTAATCACGCAAAGGAACAATTTAAGCCGCGGCGCGAAAAGATCGGACGGTAAGTTCCAGACTTAGTAATTCCGGGCAAACGGTGGGGGGTAGAGGAATGGCGTCGGTGCCAAAGTTGGGTAATCACGCCAAGGAACAATTTAAGCCGCGGCGCGAAAAGATCGGACGGTAAGTTCCAGACTTAGTAATTCCGGGCAAACGGTAGGGGGTAGAGGAATGGCGTCGGTGCCAAAGTTGGGTAATCACTCCAAGGAACAATTTAAGCCGCGGCGCGAAAAGATCGGACGGTAAGTTCCAGACTTAGTAATTCCGGGCAAACGGTGGGGGGTAGAGGAATGGCGTCGGTGCCAAAGTTGGGTAATCACGCCAAGGAACAATTTAAGCCACGGCGCGAAAAGATCGGACCGTAAGTTCCAGACTTAGTAATTCCGGGCAAACGGTGGGGGGTAGAGGAATGCCGTCGGTGCCAAAGTCGGGTAATCACGCCAAGGAACAATTTAAGCCGCGGCGCGAAAAGATCGGACGGTAAGTTCCAGACTTAGTAATTCCGGGCAAACGGTGGGGGGTAGAGGAATGGCGTCGGTGCCAAAGTTGGGTAATCACGCCAAGGAACAATTTAAGCCGCGGCGCGAAAAGATCGGACGGTAAGTTCCAGACTTAGTAATTCCGGGCAAACGGTGGGGGGTAGAGGAATGGCGTCGGTGCCAAAGTTGGGTAATCACGCCAAGGAACAATTTAAGCCGCGGCGCGAAAAGATCGGACGGTAAGTTCCAGACTTAGTAATTCCGGGCAAACGGTGGGGGGTAGAGGAATGGCGTCGGTGCCAAAGTTGGGTAATCACGCCAAGGAACAATTTAAGCCACGGCGCGAAAAGATCGGACCGTAAGTTCCAGACTTAGTAATTCCGGGCAAACGGTGGGGGGTAGAGGAATGCCGTCGGTGCCAAAGTCGGGTAATCACGCCAAGGAACAATTTAAGCCGCGGCGCGAAAAGATCGGACGGTAAGTTCCAGACTTAGTAATTCCGGGCAAACGGTGGGGGGTAGAGGAATGGCGTCGGTGCCAAAGTTGGGTAATCACGCCAAGGAACAATTTAAGCCGCGGCGCGAAAAGATCGGACGGTAAGTTCCAGACTTAGTAATTCCGGGCAAACGGTGGGGGGTAGAGGAATGGCGTCGGTGCCAAAGTTGGGTAATCACGCCAAGGAACAATTTAAGCCGCGGCGCGAAAAGATCGGACGGTAAGTTGCAGACTTAGTAATTCCGGGCAAACGGTGGGGGGTAGAGGAATGGCGTCGGTGCCAAAGTTGGGTAATCACGCCAAGGAACAATTTAAGCCGCGGCGCGAAAATAGCGGACGGTAAGTTGCAGACTTAGTTATTCCGGGCAAACGGTGGGGGGTAGAGGAATGGCGTCGGTGCCAAAGTTGGGTAATCACGCCAAGGAACAATTTAAGCCGCGGCGCGAAAATAGCGGACGGTAAGTTCCAGACTTAGTAATTCCGGGCAAACGGTGGGGGGTAGAGGAATGGCGTCGGTGCCAAAGTTGGGTAATCACGCCAAGGAACAATTTAAGCCGCGGCGCGAAAAGATCGGACGGTAAGTTGCAGACTTAGTAATTCCGGGCAAACGGTGGGGGGTAGAGGAATGGCGTCGGTGCCATAGTTGGGTAATCACGCAAGGAACAATTTAAGCCGCGGCGCGAAAAGATCGGACGGTAAGTTCCAGACTTAGTAATTCCGGGCAAACGGTGGGGGGTAGAGGAATGGCGTCGGTGCCAAAGTTGGGTAATCACGCCAAGGAACAATTTAAGCCGCGGCGCGAAAATATCGGACGGTAAGTTCCAGACTTAGTAATTCCGGGCAAACGGTGGGGGGTAGAGGAATGGCGTCGGAGCCAAAGTTGGGTAATCACGCCAAGGAACAATTTAAGCCGCGGCGCGAAAATAGCGGACGGTAAGTTCCAGACTAAGTAATTCCGGGCAAACGGTGGGGGGTAGAGGAATGGCGTCGGTGCCAAAGTTGGGTAATCACGCCAAGGAACAATTTAAGCCGCGGCGCGAAAATAGCGGACGGTAAGTTGCAGACTTAGTAATTCCGGGCAAACGGTGGGGGGTAGAGGAATGGCGTCGGTGCCAAAGTTGGGTAATCACGCCAAGGAACAATTTAAGCCGCGGCGCGAAAATAGCGGACGGTAAGTTCCGGACTTAGTAATTCCGGGCAAACGGTGGGGGGTAGAGGAATGGCGTCGGTGCCAAAGTTGGGTAATCACGCCAAGGAACAATTTAAGCCGCGGCGCGAAAAGATCGGACGGTAAGTTGCAGACTTAGTAATTCCGGGCAAACGGTGGGGGGTAGAGGAATGGCGTCGGTGCCATAGTTGGGTAATCACGCAAGGAACAATTTAAGCCGCGGCGCGAAAAGATCGGACGGTAAGTTCCAGACTTAGTAATTCCGGGCAAACGGTGGGGGGTAGAGGAATGGCGTCGGTGCCAAAGTTGGGTAATCACGCCAAGGAACAATTTAAGCCGCGGCGCGAAAAGATCGGACGGTAAGTTCCAGACTTAGTAATTCCGGGCAAACGGTGGGGGGTAGAGGAATGGCGTCTAAGCCAAAGTTGGGTAATCACGCCAAGGAACAATTTAAGCCGCGGCGCGAAAATAGCGGACGGTAAGTTCCAGACTTAGTAATTCCGGGCAAACGGTGGGGGGTAGAGGAATGGCGTCGGTGCCAAAGTTGGGTAATCACGCCAAGGAACAATTTAAGCCGCGGCGCGAAAAGATCGGACGGTAAGTTCCAGACTTAGTAATTCCGGGCAAACGGTGGGGGGTAGAGGAATGGCGTCGGTGCCAAAGTTGGGTAATCACGCAAAGGAACAATTTAAGCCCCGGCGCGAAAAGATCGGACGGTAAGTTCCAGACTTAGTAATTCCGGGCAAACGGTGGGGGGTAGAGGAATGGCGTCGGTGCCAAAGTTGGGTAATCACGCCAAGGAACAATTTAAGCCGCGGCGCGAAAAGATCGGACGGTAAGTTCCAGACTTAGTAATTCCGGGCAAACGGTAGGGGGTAGAGGAATAACGTCGGTGCCAAAGTTGGGTAATCACTCCAAGGAACAATTTAAGCCGCGGCGCGAAAAGATCGGACGGTAAGTTCCAGACTTAGTAATTCCGGGCAAACGGTGGGGGGTAGAGGAATGGCGTCGGTGCCAAAGTTGGGTAATCACGCCAAGGAACAATTTAAGCCACGGCGCGAAAAGATCGGACCGTAAGTTCCAGACTTAGTAATTCCGGGCAAACGGTGGGGGGTAGAGGAATGCCGTCGGTGCCAAAGTCGGGTAATCACGCCAAGGAACAATTTAAGCCGCGGCGCGAAAAGATCGGACGGTAAGTTCCAGACTTAGTAATTCCGGGCAAACGGTGGGGGGTAGAGGAATGGCGTCGGTGCCAAAGTTGGGTAATCACGCCAAGGAACAATTTAAGCCGCGGCGCGAAAAGATCGGACGGTAAGTTCCAGACTTAGTAATTCCGGGCAAACGGTGGGGGGTAGAGGAATGGCGTCGGTGCCAAAGTTGGGTAATCACGCCAAGGAACAATTTAAGCCGCGGCGCGAAAAGATCGGACGGTAAGTTCCAGACTTAGTAATTCCGGGCAAACTGTGGGGGGTAGAGGAATGGCGTCGGTGCCAAAGTTGGGTAATCACGCCAAGGAACAATTTAAGCCGCGGCGCGAAAAGATCGGACGGTAAGTTCCAGACTTAGTAATTCCGGGCAAACGGTGGGGGGTAGAGGAATGGCGTCGGTGCCAAAGTTGGGTAATCACGCCAAGGAACAATTTAAGCCACGGCGCGAAAAGATCGGACGGTAAGTTCCAGACTTAGTAATTCCGGGCAAACGGTGGGGGGTAGAGGAATGGCGTCGGTGCCAAAGTTGGGTAATCACGCCAAGGAACAATTTAAGCCACGGCGCGAAAAGATCGGACGGTAAGTTCATGACTTAGTAATTCCGGGCAAACGGTGGGGGGTAGAGGAATGGCGTCGGTGCCAAAGTTGGGTAATCACGCCAAGGAACAATTTAAGCCGCGGCGCGAAAAGATCGGACGGTAAGTTCCAGACTTAGTAATTCCGGGCAAACGGTGGGGGGTAGAGGAATGGCGTCGGTGCCAAAGTTGGGTAATCACGCCAAGGAACAATTTAAGCCGCGGCGCGAAAAGATCGGACGGTAAGTTCCAGACTTAGTAATTCCGGGCAAACGGTGGGGGGTAGAGGAATGGCGTCGGTGCCAAAGTTGGGTAATCACGCCAAGGAACAATTTAAGCCGCGGCGCGAAAAGATCGGACGGTAAGTTCCAGACTTAGTAATTCCGGGCAAACGGTGGGGGGTAGAGGAATGGCGTCGGTGCCAAAGTTGGGTAATCACGCCAAGGAACAATTTAAGCCGCGGCGCGAAAAGATCGGACGGTAAGTTCCAGACTTAGTAATTCCGGGCAAACGGTGGGGGGTAGAGGAATGGCGTCGGTGCCAAAGTTGGGTAATCACGCCAAGGAACAATTTAAGCCGCGGCGCGAAAAGATCGGACGGTAAGTTGCAGACTTAGTAATTCCGGGCAAACGGTGGGGGGTAGAGGAATGGCGTCGGTGCCAAAGTTGGGTAATCACGCCAAGGAACAATTTAAGCCGCGGCGCGAAAATAGCGGACGGTAAGTTGCAGACTTAGTTATTCCGGGCAAACGGTGGGGGGTAGAGGAATGGCGTCGGTGCCAAAGTTGGGTAATCACGCCAAGGAACAATTTAAGCCGCGGCGCGAAAATAGCGGACGGTAAGTTCCAGACTTAGTAATTCCGGGCAAACGGTGGGGGGTAGAGGAATGGCGTCGGTGCCAAAGTTGGGTAATCACGCCAAGGAACAATTTAAGCCGCGGCGCGAAAAGATCGGACGGTAAGTTGCAGACTTAGTAATTCCGGGCAAACGGTGGGGGGTAGAGGAATGGCGTCGGTGCCATAGTTGGGTAATCACGCAAGGAACAATTTAAGCCGCGGCGCGAAAAGATCGGACGGTAAGTTCCAGACTTAGTAATTCCGGGCAAACGGTGGGGGGTAGAGGAATGGCGTCGGTGCCAAAGTTGGGTAATCACGCCAAGGAACAATTTAAGCCGCGGCGCGAAAATATCGGACGGTAAGTTCCAGACTTAGTAATTCCGGGCAAACGGTGGGGGGTAGAGGAATGGCGTCGGAGCCAAAGTTGGGTAATCACGCCAAGGAACAATTTAAGCCGCGGCGCGAAAATAGCGGACGGTAAGTTCCAGACTAAGTAATTCCGGGCAAACGGTGGGGGGTAGAGGAATGGCGTCGGTGCCAAAGTTGGGTAATCACGCCAAGGAACAATTTAAGCCGCGGCGCGAAAATAGCGGACGGTAAGTTGCAGACTTAGTAATTCCGGGCAAACGGTGGGGGGTAGAGGAATGGCGTCGGTGCCAAAGTTGGGTAATCACGCCAAGGAACAATTTAAGCCGCGGCGCGAAAATAGCGGACGGTAAGTTCCGGACTTAGTAATTCCGGGCAAACGGTGGGGGGTAGAGGAATGGCGTCGGTGCCAAAGTTGGGTAATCACGCCAAGGAACAATTTAAGCCGCGGCGCGAAAAGATCGGACGGTAAGTTGCAGACTTAGTAATTCCGGGCAAACGGTGGGGGGTAGAGGAATGGCGTCGGTGCCATAGTTGGGTAATCACGCAAGGAACAATTTAAGCCGCGGCGCGAAAAGATCGGACGGTAAGTTCCAGACTTAGTAATTCCGGGCAAACGGTGGGGGGTAGAGGAATGGCGTCGGTGCCAAAGTTGGGTAATCACGCCAAGGAACAATTTAAGCCGCGGCGCGAAAGATCGGACGGTAAGTTCCAGACTTAGTAATTCCGGGCAAACGGTGGGGGGTAGAGGAATGGCGTCTAAGCCAAAGTTGGGTAATCACGCCAAGGAACAATTTAAGCCGCGGCGCGAAAATAGCGGACGGTAAGTTCCAGACTTAGTAATTCCGGGCAAACGGTGGGGGGTAGAGGAATGGCGTCGGTGCCAAAGTTGGGTAATCACGCCAAGGAACAATTTAAGCCGCGGCGCGAAAAGATCGGACGGTAAGTTCCAGACTTAGTAATTCCGGGCAAACGGTGGGGGGTAGAGGAATGGCGTCGGTGCCAAAGTTGGGTAATCACGCAAAGGAACAATTTAAGCCCCGGCGCGAAAAGATCGGACGGTAAGTTCCAGACTTAGTAATTCCGGGCAAACGGTGGGGGGTAGAGGAATGGCGTCGGTGCCAAAGTTGGGTAATCACGCCAAGGAACAATTTAAGCCGCGGCGCGAAAAGATCGGACGGTAAGTTCCAGACTTAGTAATTCCGGGCAAACGGTAGGGGGTAGAGGAATAACGTCGGTGCCAAAGTTGGGTAATCACTCCAAGGAACAATTTAAGCCGCGGCGCGAAAAGATCGGACGGTAAGTTCCAGACTTAGTAATTCCGGGCAAACGGTGGGGGGTAGAGGAATGGCGTCGGTGCCAAAGTTGGGTAATCACGCCAAGGAACAATTTAAGCCACGGCGCGAAAAGATCGGACCGTAAGTTCCAGACTTAGTAATTCCGGGCAAACGGTGGGGGGTAGAGGAATGCCGTCGGTGCCAAAGTCGGGTAATCACGCCAAGGAACAATTTAAGCCGCGGCGCGAAAAGATCGGACGGTAAGTTCCAGACTTAGTAATTCCGGGCAAACGGTGGGGGGTAGAGGAATGGCGTCGGTGCCAAAGTTGGGTAATCACGCCAAGGAACAATTTAAGCCGCGGCGCGAAAAGATCGGACGGTAAGTTCCAGACTTAGTAATTCCGGGCAAACGGTGGGGGGTAGAGGAATGGCGTCGGTGCCAAAGTTGGGTAATCACGCCAAGGAACAATTTAAGCCGCGGCGCGAAAAGATCGGACGGTAAGTTCCAGACTTAGTAATTCCGGGCAAACTGTGGGGGGTAGAGGAATGGCGTCGGTGCCAAAGTTGGGTAATCACGCCAAGGAACAATTTAAGCCGCGGCGCGAAAAGATCGGACGGTAAGTTCCAGACTTAGTAATTCCGGGAAAACGGTGGGGGGTTGAGGAATGGCGTCGGTGCCAAAGTTGGGTAATCACGCCAAGGAACAATTTAAGCCACGGCGCGAAAAGATCGGACGGTAAGTTCCAGACTTAGTAATTCCGGGCAAACGGTGGGGGGTAGAGGAATGGCGTCGGTGCCAAAGTTGGGTAATCACGCCAAGGAACAATTTAAGCCACGGCGCGAAAAGATCGGACGGTAAGTTCATGACTTAGTAATTCCGGGCAAACGGTGGGGGGTAGAGGAATGGCGTCGGTGCCAAAGTTGGGTAATCACGCCAAGGAACAATTTAAGCCGCGGCGCGAAAAGATCGGACGGTAAGTTCCAGACTTAGTAATTCCGGGCAAACGGTGGGGGGTAGAGGAATGGCGTCGGTGCCAAAGTTGGGTAATCACGCCAAGGAACAATTTAAGCCGCGGCGCGAAAAGATCGGACGGTAAGTTCCAGACTTAGTAATTCCGGGCAAACGGTGGGGGGTAGAGGAATGGCGTCGGTGCCAAAGTTGGGTAATCACGCCAAGGAACAATTTAAGCCGCGGCGCGAAAAGATCGGACGGTAAGTTCCAGACTTAGTAATTCCGGGCAAACGGTGGGGGGTAGAGGAATGGCGTCGGTGCCAAAGTTGGGTAATCACGCCAAGGAACAATTTAAGCCGCGGCGCGAAAAGATCGGACGGTAAGTTCCAGACTTAGTAATTCCGGGCAAACGGTGGGGGGTAGAGGAATGGCGTCGGTGCCAAAGTTGGGTAATCACGCCAAGGAACAATTTAAGCCGCGGCGCGAAAAGATCGGACGGTAAGTTCCAGACTTAGTAATTCCGGGCAAACGGTGGGGGGTAGAGGAATGGCGTCGGTGCCAAAGTTGGGTAATCACGCCAAGGAACAATTTAAGCCGCGGCGCGAAAAGATCGGACGGTAAGTTCCAGACTTAGTAATTCCGGGCAAACGGTGGGGGGTAGAGGAATGGCGTCGGTGCCAAAGTTGGGTAATCACGCCAAGGAACAATTTAAGCCGCGGCGCGAAAAGATCGGACGGTAAGTTCCAGACTTAGTAATTCCGGGCAAACGGTGGGGGGTAGAGGAATGGCGTCGGTGCCAAAGTTGGGTAATCACGCCAAGGAACAATTTAAGCCGCGGCGCGAAAAGATCGGACGGTAAGTTCCAGACTTAGTAATTCCGGGCAAACGGTGGGGGGTAGAGGAATGGCGTCGGTGCCAAAGTTGGGTAATCACGCCAAGGAACAATTTAAGCCGCGGCGCGAAAAGATCGGACGGTAAGTTCCAGACTTAGTAATTCCGGGCAAACGGTGGGGGGTAGAGGAATGGCGTCGGTGCCAAAGTTGGGTAATCACGCCAAGGAACAATTTAAGCCGCGGCGCGAAAAGATCGGACGGTAAGTTGCAGACTTAGTAATTCCGGGCAAACGGTGGGGGGTAGAGGAATGGCGTCGGTGCCATAGTTGGGTAATCACGCCAAGGAACAATTTAAGCCGCGGCGCGAAAAGATCGGACGGTAAGTTCCAGACTTAAAAATTCCGGGCAAACGGTGGGGGGTAGAGGAATGGCGTCGGTGCCAAAGTTGGGTAATCACGCCAAGGAACAATTTAAGCCGCGGCGCGAAAAGATCGGACGGTAAGTTCCAGACTTAGTAATTCCGGGCAAACGGTGGGGGGTAGAGGAATGGCGTCGGTGCCAAAGTTGGGTAATCACGCCAAGGAACAATTTAAGCCGCGGCGCGAAAAGATCGGACGGTAAGTTCCAGACTTAGTAATTCCGGGCAAACGGAGGGGGGTAGAGGAATGGCGTCGGTGCCAAAGTTGGGTAATCACGCCAAGGAACAATTTAAGCCGCGGCGCGAAAAGATCGGACGGTAAGTTCCAGACTTAGTAATTCCGGGCAAACGGTGGGGGGTAGAGGAATGGCGTCGGTGCCAAAGTTGGGTAATCACGCCAAGGAACAATTTAAGCCGCGGCGCGAAAAGATCGGACGGTAAGTTCCAGACTTAGTAATTCCGGGCAAACGGTGGGGGGTAGAGGAATGGCGTCGGTGCCAAAGTTGGGTAATCACGCCAAGGAACAATTTAAGCCGCGGCGCGAAAAGATCGGACGGTAAGTTCCAGACTTAGTAATTCCGGGCAAACGGTGGGGGGTAGAGGAATGGCGTCGGTGCCAAAGTTGGGTAATCACGCCAAGGAACAATTTAAGCCGCGGCGCGAAAAGATCGGACGGTAAGTTCCAGACTTAGTAATTCCGGGCAAACGGTGGGGGGTAGAGGAATGGCGTCGGTGCCAAAGTTGGGTAATCACGCCAAGGAACAATTTAAGCCGCGGCGCGAAAAGATCGGACGGTAAGTTGCAGACTTAGTAATTCCGGGCAAACGGTGGGGGGTAGAGGAATGGCGTCGGTGCCATAGTTGGGTAATCACGCCAAGGAACAATTTAAGCCGCGGCGCGAAAAGATCGGACGGTAAGTTCCAGACTTAGTAATTCCGGGCAAACGGTGGGGGGTAGAGGAATGGCGTCGTGGCCAAAGTTGGGTAATCACGCCAAGGAACAATTTAAGCCGCGGCGCGAAAAGATCGGACGGTAAGTTCCAGACTTAGTAATTCCGGGCAAACGGTGGGGGGTAGAGGAATGGCGTCGGTGCCAAAGTTGGGTAATCACGCCAAGGAACAATTTAAGCCGCGGCGCGAAAATAGCGGACGGTAAGTTCCAGACTTAGTAATTCCGGGCAAACGGTGGGGGGTAGAGGAATGGCGTCGGTGCCATAGTTGGGTAATCACGCCAAGGAACAATTTAAGCCGCGGCGCGAAAAGATCGGACGGTAAGTTCCAGACTTAAAAATTCCGGGCAAACGGTGGGGGGTAGAGGAATGGCGTCGGTGCCAAAGTTGGGTAATCACGCCAAGGAACAATTTAAGCCGCGGCGCGAAAAGATCGGACGGTAAGTTCCAGACTTAGTAATTCCGGGCAAACGGTGGGGGGTAGAGGAATGGCGTCGGTGCCAAAGTTGGGTAATCACGCCAAGGAACAATTTAAGCCGCGGCGCGAAAAGATCGGACGGTAAGTTCCAGACTTAGTAATTCCGGGCAAACGGAGGGGGGTAGAGGAATGGCGTCGGTGCCAAAGTTGGGTAATCACGCCAAGGAACAATTTAAGCCGCGGCGCGAAAAGATCGGACGGTAAGTTCCAGACTTAGTAATTCCGGGCAAACGGTGGGGGGTAGAGGAATGGCGTCGGTGCCAAAGTTGGGTAATCACGCCAAGGAACAATTTAAGCCGCGGCGCGAAAAGATCGGACGGTAAGTTCCAGACTTAGTAATTCCGGGCAAACGGTGGGGGGTAGAGGAATGGCGTCGGTGCCAAAGTTGGGTAATCACGCCAAGGAACAATTTAAGCCGCGGCGCGAAAAGATCGGACGGTAAGTTCCAGACTTAGTAATTCCGGGCAAACGGTGGGGGGTAGAGGAATGGCGTCGGTGCCAAAGTTGGGTAATCACGCCAAGGAACAATTTAAGCCGCGGCGCGAAAAGATCGGACGGTAAGTTCCAGACTTAGTAATTCCGGGCAAACGGTGGGGGGTAGAGGAATGGCGTCGGTGCCAAAGTTGGGTAATCACGCCAAGGAACAATTTAAGCCGCGGCGCGAAAAGATCGGACGGTAAGTTGCAGACTTAGTAATTCCGGGCAAACGGTGGGGGGTAGAGGAATGGCGTCGGTGCCATAGTTGGGTAATCACGCCAAGGAACAATTTAAGCCGCGGCGCGAAAAGATCGGACGGTAAGTTCCAGACTTAGTAATTCCGGGCAAACGGTGGGGGGTAGAGGAATGGCGTCGTGGCCAAAGTTGGGTAATCACGCCAAGGAACAATTTAAGCCGCGGCGCGAAAAGATCGGACGGTAAGTTCCAGACTTAGTAATTCCGGGCAAACGGTGGGGGGTAGAGGAATGGCGTCGGTGCCAAAGTTGGGTAATCACGCCAAGGAACAATTTAAGCCGCGGCGCGAAAAGATCGGACGGTAAGTTCCAGACTTAGTAATTCCGGGCAAACGGTGGGGGGTAGAGGAATGGCGTCGGTGCCAAAGTTGGGTAATCACGCCAAGGAACAATTTAAGCCGCGGCGCGAAAAGATCGGACGGTAAGTTCCAGACTTAGTAATTCCGGGCAAACGGTGGGGGGTAGAGGAATGGCGTCGGTGCCAAAGTTGGGTAATCACGCCAAGGAACAATTTAAGCCGCGGCGCGAAAAGATCGGACGGTAAGTTGCAGACTTAGTAATTCCGGGCAAACGGTGGGGGGTAGAGGAATGGCGTCGGTGCCATAGTTGGGTAATCACGCCAAGGAACAATTTAAGCCGCGGCGCGAAAAGATCGGACGGTAAGTTCCAGACTTAGTAATTCCGGGCAAACGGTGGGGGGTAGAGGAATGGCGTCGTGGCCAAAGTTGGGTAATCACGCCAAGGAACAATTTAAGCCGCGGCGCGAAAAGATCGGACGGTAAGTTCCAGACTTAGTAATTCCGGGCAAACGGTGGGGGGTAGAGGAATGGCGTCGGTGCCAAAGTTGGGTAATCACGCCAAGGAACAATTTAAGCCGCGGCGCGAAAATAGCGGACGGTAAGTTCCAGACTTAGTAATTCCGGGCAAACGGTGGGGGGTAGAGGAATGGCGTCGGTGCCAAAGTTGGGTAATCACGCCAAGGAACAATTTAAGCCGCGGCGCGAAAAGATCGGACGGTAAGTTGCAGACTTAGTAATTCCGGGCAAACGGTGGGGGGTAGAGGAATGGCGTCGGTGCCAAAGTTGGGTAATCACGCCAAGGAACAATTTAAGCCGCGGCGCGAAAATAGCGGACGGTAAGTTGCAGACTTAGTTATTCCGGGCAAACGGTGGGGGGTAGAGGAATGGCGTCGGTGCCAAAGTTGGGTAATCACGCCAAGGAACAATTTAAGCCGCGGCGCGAAAATAGCGGACGGTAAGTTCCAGACTTAGTAATTCCGGGCAAACGGTGGGGGGTAGAGGAATGGCGTCGGTGCCAAAGTTGGGTAATCACGCCAAGGAACAATTTAAGCCGCGGCGCGAAAAGATCGGACGGTAAGTTGCAGACTTAGTAATTCCGGGCAAACGGTGGGGGGTAGAGGAATGGCGTCGGTGCCATAGTTGGGTAATCACGCAAGGAACAATTTAAGCCGCGGCGCGAAAAGATCGGACGGTAAGTTCCAGACTTAGTAATTCCGGGCAAACGGTGGGGGGTAGAGGAATGGCGTCGGTGCCAAAGTTGGGTAATCACGCCAAGGAACAATTTAAGCCGCGGCGCGAAAATATCGGACGGTAAGTTCCAGACTTAGTAATTCCGGGCAAACGGTGGGGGGTAGAGGAATGGCGTCGGAGCCAAAGTTGGGTAATCACGCCAAGGAACAATTTAAGCCGCGGCGCGAAAATAGCGGACGGTAAGTTCCAGACTAAGTAATTCCGGGCAAACGGTGGGGGGTAGAGGAATGGCGTCGGTGCCAAAGTTGGGTAATCACGCCAAGGAACAATTTAAGCCGCGGCGCGAAAATAGCGGACGGTAAGTTGCAGACTTAGTAATTCCGGGCAAACGGTGGGGGGTAGAGGAATGGCGTCGGTGCCAAAGTTGGGTAATCACGCCAAGGAACAATTTAAGCCGCGGCGCGAAAATAGCGGACGGTAAGTTCCGGACTTAGTAATTCCGGGCAAACGGTGGGGGGTAGAGGAATGGCGTCGGTGCCAAAGTTGGGTAATCACGCCAAGGAACAATTTAAGCCGCGGCGCGAAAAGATCGGACGGTAAGTTGCAGACTTAGTAATTCCGGGCAAACGGTGGGGGGTAGAGGAATGGCGTCGGTGCCATAGTTGGGTAATCACGCAAGGAACAATTTAAGCCGCGGCGCGAAAAGATCGGACGGTAAGTTCCAGACTTAGTAATTCCGGGCAAACGGTGGGGGGTAGAGGAATGGCGTCGGTGCCAAAGTTGGGTAATCACGCCAAGGAACAATTTAAGCCGCGGCGCGAAAAGATCGGACGGTAAGTTCCAGACTTAGTAATTCCGGGCAAACGGTGGGGGGTAGAGGAATGGCGTCTAAGCCAAAGTTGGGTAATCACGCCAAGGAACAATTTAAGCCGCGGCGCGAAAATAGCGGACGGTAAGTTCCAGACTTAGTAATTCCGGGCAAACGGTGGGGGGTAGAGGAATGGCGTCGGTGCCAAAGTTGGGTAATCACGCCAAGGAACAATTTAAGCCGCGGCGCGAAAAGATCGGACGGTAAGTTCCAGACTTAGTAATTCCGGGCAAACGGTGGGGGGTAGAGGAATGGCGTCGGTGCCAAAGTTGGGTAATCACGCAAAGGAACAATTTAAGCCGCGGCGCGAAAAGATCGGACGGTAAGTTCCAGACTTAGTAATTCCGGGCAAACGGTGGGGGGTAGAGGAATGGCGTCGGTGCCAAAGTTGGGTAATCACGCCAAGGAACAATTTAAGCCGCGGCGCGAAAAGATCGGACGGTAAGTTCCAGACTTAGTAATTCCGGGCAAACGGTAGGGGGTAGAGGAATGGCGTCGGTGCCAAAGTTGGGTAATCACTCCAAGGAACAATTTAAGCCGCGGCGCGAAAAGATCGGACGGTAAGTTCCAGACTTAGTAATTCCGGGCAAACGGTGGGGGGTAGAGGAATGGCGTCGGTGCCAAAGTTGGGTAATCACGCCAAGGAACAATTTAAGCCACGGCGCGAAAAGATCGGACCGTAAGTTCCAGACTTAGTAATTCCGGGCAAACGGTGGGGGGTAGAGGAATGGCGTCGGTGCCAAAGTCGGGTAATCACGCCAAGGAACAATTTAAGCCGCGGCGCGAAAAGATCGGACGGTAAGTTCCAGACTTAGTAATTCCGGGCAAACGGTGGGGGGTAGAGGAATGGCGTCGGTGCCAAAGTTGGGTAATCACGCCAAGGAACAATTTAAGCCGCGGCGCGAAAAGATCGGACGGTAAGTTCCAGACTTAGTAATTCCGGGCAAACGGTGGGGGGTAGAGGAATGGCGTCGGTGCCAAAGTTGGGTAATCACGCCAAGGAACAATTTAAGCCGCGGCGCGAAAAGATCGGACGGTAAGTTCCAGACTTAGTAATTCCGGGCAAACGGTGGGGGGTAGAGGAATGGCGTCGGTGCCAAAGTTGGGTAATCACGCCAAGGAACAATTTAAGCCACGGCGCGAAAAGATCGGACCGTAAGTTCCAGACTTAGTAATTCCGGGCAAACGGTGGGGGGTAGAGGAATGCCGTCGGTGCCAAAGTCGGGTAATCACGCCAAGGAACAATTTAAGCCGCGGCGCGAAAAGATCGGACGGTAAGTTCCAGACTTAGTAATTCCGGGCAAACGGTGGGGGGTAGAGGAATGGCGTCGGTGCCAAAGTTGGGTAATCACGCCAAGGAACAATTTAAGCCGCGGCGCGAAAAGATCGGACGGTAAGTTCCAGACTTAGTAATTCCGGGCAAACGGTGGGGGGTAGAGGAATGGCGTCGGTGCCAAAGTTGGGTAATCACGCCAAGGAACAATTTAAGCCACGGCGCGAAAAGATCGGACCGTAAGTTCCAGACTTAGTAATTCCGGGCAAACGGTGGGGGGTAGAGGAATGCCGTCGGTGCCAAAGTCGGGTAATCACGCCAAGGAACAATTTAAGCCGCGGCGCGAAAAGATCGGACGGTAAGTTCCAGACTTAGTAATTCCGGGCAAACGGTGGGGGGTAGAGGAATGGCGTCGGTGCCAAAGTTGGGTAATCACGCCAAGGAACAATTTAAGCCGCGGCGCGAAAAGATCGGACGGTAAGTTCCAGACTTAGTAATTCCGGGCAAACGGTGGGGGGTAGAGGAATGGCGTCGGTGCCAAAGTTGGGTAATCACGCCAAGGAACAATTTAAGCCGCGGCGCGAAAAGATCGGACGGTAAGTTCCAGACTTAGTAATTCCGGGCAAACGGTGGGGGGTAGAGGAATGGCGTCGTCCCAAAGTTGGGTAATCACGCCAAGGAACAATTTAAGCCACGGCGCGAAAAGATCGGACCGTAAGTTCCAGACTTAGTAATTCCGGGCAAACGGTGGGGGGTAGAGGAATGCCGTCGGTGCCAAAGTCGGGTAATCACGCCAAGGAACAATTTAAGCCGCGGCGCGAAAAGATCGGACGGTAAGTTCCAGACTTAGTAATTCCGGGCAAACGGTGGGGGGTAGAGGAATGGCGTCGGTGCCAAAGTTGGGTAATCACGCCAAGGAACAATTTAAGCCGCGGCGCGAAAAGATCGGACGGTAAGTTCCAGACTTAGTAATTCCGGGCAAACGGTGGGGGGTAGAGGAATGGCGTCGGTGCCAAAGTTGGGTAATCACGCCAAGGAACAATTTAAGCCGCGGCGCGAAAAGATCGGACGGTAAGTTGCAGACTTAGTAATTCCGGGCAAACGGTGGGGGGTAGAGGAATGGCGTCGGTGCCAAAGTTGGGTAATCACGCCAAGGAACAATTTAAGCCGCGGCGCGAAAATAGCGGACGGTAAGTTGCAGACTTAGTTATTCCGGGCAAACGGTGGGGGGTAGAGGAATGGCGTCGGTGCCAAAGTTGGGTAATCACGCCAAGGAACAATTTAAGCCGCGGCGCGAAAATAGCGGACGGTAAGTTCCAGACTTAGTAATTCCGGGCAAACGGTGGGGGGTAGAGGAATGGCGTCGGTGCCAAAGTTGGGTAATCACGCCAAGGAACAATTTAAGCCGCGGCGCGAAAAGATCGGACGGTAAGTTGCAGACTTAGTAATTCCGGGCAAACGGTGGGGGGTAGAGGAATGGCGTCGGTGCCATAGTTGGGTAATCACGCAAGGAACAATTTAAGCCGCGGCGCGAAAAGATCGGACGGTAAGTTCCAGACTTAGTAATTCCGGGCAAACGGTGGGGGGTAGAGGAATGGCGTCGGTGCCAAAGTTGGGTAATCACGCCAAGGAACAATTTAAGCCGCGGCGCGAAAATATCGGACGGTAAGTTCCAGACTTTGTAATTCCGGGCAAACGGTGGGGGGTAGAGGAATGGCGTCGGAGCCAAAGTTGGGTAATCACGCCAAGGAACAATTTAAGCCGCGGCGCGAAAATAGCGGACGGTAAGTTCCAGACTAAGTAATTCCGGGCAAACGGTGGGGGGTAGAGGAATGGCGTCGGTGCCAAAGTTGGGTAATCACGCCAAGGAACAATTTAAGCCGCGGCGCGAAAATAGCGGACGGTAAGTTGCAGACTTAGTAATTCCGGGCAAACGGTGGGGGGTAGAGGAATGGCGTCGGTGCCAAAGTTGGGTAATCACGCCAAGGAACAATTTAAGCCGCGGCGCGAAAATAGCGGACGGTAAGTTCCGGACTTAGTAATTCCGGGCAAACGGTGGGGGGTAGAGGAATGGCGTCGGTGCCAAAGTTGGGTAATCACGCCAAGGAACAATTTAAGCCGCGGCGCGAAAAGATCGGACGGTAAGTTGCAGACTTAGTAATTCCGGGCAAACGGTGGGGGGTAGAGGAATGGCGTCGGTGCCATAGTTGGGTAATCACGCAAGGAACAATTTAAGCCGCGGCGCGAAAAGATCGGACGGTAAGTTCCAGACTTAGTAATTCCGGGCAAACGGTGGGGGGTAGAGGAATGGCGTCGGTGCCAAAGTTGGGTAATCACGCCAAGGAACAATTTAAGCCGCGGCGCGAAAAGATCGGACGGTAAGTTCCAGACTTAGTAATTCCGGGCAAACGGTGGGGGGTAGAGGAATGGCGTCTAAGCCAAAGTTGGGTAATCACGCCAAGGAACAATTTAAGCCGCGGCGCGAAAATAGCGGACGGTAAGTTCCAGACTTAGTAATTCCGGGCAAACGGTGGGGGGTAGAGGAATGGCGTCGGTGCCAAAGTTGGGTAATCACGCCAAGGAACAATTTAAGCCGCGGCGCGAAAAGATCGGACGGTAAGTTCCAGACTTAGTAATTCCGGGCAAACGGTGGGGGGTAGAGGAATGGCGTCGGTGCCAAAGTTGGGTAATCACGCAAAGGAACAATTTAAGCCGCGGCGCGAAAAGATCGGACGGTAAGTTCCAGACTTAGTAATTCCGGGCAAACGGTGGGGGGTAGAGGAATGGCGTCGGTGCCAAAGTTGGGTAATCACGCCAAGGAACAATTTAAGCCGCGGCGCGAAAAGATCGGACGGTAAGTTCCAGACTTAGTAATTCCGGGCAAACGGTAGGGGGTAGAGGAATAACGTCGGTGCCAAAGTTGGGTAATCACTCCAAGGAACAATTTAAGCCGCGGCGCGAAAAGATCGGACGGTAAGTTCCAGACTTAGTAATTCCGGGCAAACGGTGGGGGGTAGAGGAATGGCGTCGGTGCCAAAGTTGGGTAATCACGCCAAGGAACAATTTAAGCCACGGCGCGAAAAGATCGGACCGTAAGTTCCAGACTTAGTAATTCCGGGCAAACGGTGGGGGGTAGAGGAATGCCGTCGGTGCCAAAGTCGGGTAATCACGCCAAGGAACAATTTAAGCCGCGGCGCGAAAAGATCGGACGGTAAGTTCCAGACTTAGTAATTCCGGGCAAACGGTGGGGGGTAGAGGAATGGCGTCGGTGCCAAAGTTGGGTAATCACGCCAAGGAACAATTTAAGCCGCGGCGCGAAAAGATCGGACGGTAAGTTCCAGACTTAGTAATTCCGGGCAAACGGTGGGGGGTAGAGGAATGGCGTCGGTGCCAAAGTTGGGTAATCACGCCAAGGAACAATTTAAGCCGCGGCGCGAAAAGATCGGACGGTAAGTTCCAGACTTAGTAATTCCGGGCAAACGGTGGGGGGTAGAGGAATGGCGTCGGTGCCAAAGTTGGGTAATCACGCCAAGGAACAATTTAAGCCACGGCGCGAAAAGATCGGACGGTAAGTTCATGACTTAGTAATTCCGGGCAAACGGTGGGGGGTAGAGGAATGGCGTCGGTGCCAAAGTTGGGTAATCACGCCAAGGAACAATTTAAGCCGCGGCGCGAAAAGATCGGACGGTAAGTTCCAGACTTAGTAATTCCGGGCAAACGGTGGGGGGTAGAGGAATGGCGTCGGTGCCAAAGTTGGGTAATCACGCCAAGGAACAATTTAAGCCGCGGCGCGAAAAGATCGGACGGTAAGTTCCAGACTTAGTAATTCCGGGCAAACGGTGGGGGGTAGAGGAATGGCGTCGGTGCCAAAGTTGGGTAATCACGCCAAGGAACAATTTAAGCCGCGGCGCGAAAAGATCGGACGGTAAGTTCCAGACTTAGTAATTCCGGGCAAACGGTGGGGGGTAGAGGAATGGCGTCGGTGCCAAAGTTGGGTAATCACGCCAAGGAACAATTTAAGCCGCGGCGCGAAAAGATCGGACGGTAAGTTCCAGACTTAGTAATTCCGGGCAAACGGTGGGGGGTAGAGGAATGGCGTCGGTGCCAAAGTTGGGTAATCACGCCAAGGAACAATTTAAGCCGCGGCGCGAAAAGATCGGACGGTAAGTTCCAGACTTAGTAATTCCGGGCAAACGGTGGGGGGTAGAGGAATGGCGTCGGTGCCAAAGTTGGGTAATCACGCCAAGGAACAATTTAAGCCGCGGCGCGAAAAGATCGGACGGTAAGTTGCAGACTTAGTAATTCCGGGCAAACGGTGGGGGGTAGAGGAATGGCGTCGGTGCCATAGTTGGGTAATCACGCAAGGAACAATTTAAGCCGCGGCGCGAAAAGATCGGACGGTAAGTTCCAGACTTAGTAATTCCGGGCAAACGGTGGGGGGTAGAGGAATGGCGTCGGTGCCAAAGTTGGGTAATCACGCCAAGGAACAATTTAAGCCGCGGCGCGAAAATATCGGACGGTAAGTTCCAGACTTAGTAATTCCGGGCAAACGGTGGGGGGTAGAGGAATGGCGTCGGAGCCAAAGTTGGGTAATCACGCCAAGGAACAATTTAAGCCGCGGCGCGAAAATAGCGGACGGTAAGTTCCAGACTAAGTAATTCCGGGCAAACGGTGGGGGGTAGAGGAATGGCGTCGGTGCCAAAGTTGGGTAATCACGCCAAGGAACAATTTAAGCCGCGGCGCGAAAATAGCGGACGGTAAGTTGCAGACTTAGTAATTCCGGGCAAACGGTGGGGGGTAGAGGAATGGCGTCGGTGCCAAAGTTGGGTAATCACGCCAAGGAACAATTTAAGCCGCGGCGCGAAAATAGCGGACGGTAAGTTCCGGACTTAGTAATTCCGGGCAAACGGTGGGGGGTAGAGGAATGGCGTCGGTGCCAAAGTTGGGTAATCACGCCAAGGAACAATTTAAGCCGCGGCGCGAAAAGATCGGACGGTAAGTTGCAGACTTAGTAATTCCGGGCAAACGGTGGGGGGTAGAGGAATGGCGTCGGTGCCATAGTTGGGTAATCACGCAAGGAACAATTTAAGCCGCGGCGCGAAAAGATCGGACGGTAAGTTCCAGACTTAGTAATTCCGGGCAAACGGTGGGGGGTAGAGGAATGGCGTCGGTGCCAAAGTTGGGTAATCACGCCAAGGAACAATTTAAGCCGCGGCGCGAAAAGATCGGACGGTAAGTTCCGGACTTAGTAATTCCGGGCAAACGGAGGGGGGTAGAGGAATGGCGTCGGTGCCAAAGTTGGGTAATCACGCCAAGGAACAATTTAAGCCGCGGCGCGAAAAGATCGGACGGTAAGTTCCAGACTTAGTAATTCCGGGCAAACGGTGGGGGGTAGAGGAATGGCGTCGGTGCCAAAGTTGGGTAATCACGCCAAGGAACAATTTAAGCCGCGGCGCGAAAAGATCGGACGGTAAGTTCCAGACTTAGTAATTCCGGGCAAACGGTGGGGGGTAGAGGAATGGCGTCGGTGCCAAAGTTGGGTAATCACGCCAAGGAACAATTTAAGCCGCGGCGCGAAAAGATCCTTGAGATCGTGGACAACCTTAATAGAGTTGTCCATCATCCGGTGGCAACCCTTAGCAACCAGTCTGTTTGTCCTGCAGGATCAGAGTTTCGTGACGTCATCGTGGACAACCTTAATAGAGTTGTCCATCATCCGGTGGCAACCCTTAGCAACCAGTCTGTTTGTCCTGCAGGATCAGAGTTTCATGACGTCATCGTGGACAACCTTAATAGAGTTGTCCATCATCCGGTGGCAACCCTTAGAAACCAGTCTGTTTGTCCTGCAGGATCAGAGTTTCGTGACGTCATCGTAATTTGCTAGAGTTAAGTTGTTACTTTCGTGGATTAATTAGACACTGCAAGCGTTTTAGACCACCCAAGCAGCACATACGTTCGAGATTCGCCCAATTTTTGTCATGTATGGGCAAATTTAGTTTACTTCTAATTGAAGTTACGTAAAATCGACATATTTGGTATGTGCTGTCCGATTAGGACTTGTCTTACGATTTCTCTGTTGCCCAAATTTAATTATTATCTGGGTTCCGAGTTGAGATGTAAAGGCGGGAAAAAATCAGGTTTAATCCCGAGAATAAACCCGGTTTTTTGGGGTTTTTTTCCCGACTTTACATCTCTAGTTCCGAGTTCGATTCTAAAGAAAGAATCGAACATGAAAGGTAGGCAAATAAAAAATTTCTTACAGAAATTTGGGTTCAATTTCAGAGATAATCTGACTATACTCTATTCATTTTTGAATAGGCGCCTGAAAATATTTCCTTCCCCCACCACCGATCAGTAACCATAGCAATAATCCTCGTCAAGGTGACGAAGAAGGCTTACTATTGACTGCGCGAAGAGCGTAACTATGGTTACGCTTCTAGCAAGGGGGAAACCACCATTTCTCAGGCTCTGGGGTAAAATTATTTTCAGGATATTTTAATTTTTAACAGCAAATCTGTTTATTTTAATTTACACGGTTTATTAATCATATTTCAACCCTTTATGTCCCGACGGGACTTGTAAGCTCCACTTCCCAATGTTCCAAATTCGTCCAATTTTCATCATGTAAGGCCAAATTTAGTTTACTTCTAGTTGCAGTTACGTAAACTTGACATATTTTGGATGAGGAAAATAATTTGGGGCATAAAGGGTTAATACAATTTGTTGGTTGTGGTACTGGACGGCACTATGGGTCATTTCAGAAAACGGGCACGGTACCCTTTATATTAGCGCTACATATTATCATAACTTTGAACTAATTATTTTAATCTCTTAACGGCACTGTCTACATCCACGAAAGTAACAACTCAACTCTGACGAATTTCACTAATACTTTAGCTAGAGAGCCTGTATACGAGAGAGAGGTGACAACTCGCTTAAAAGCGTCTCTGATGCGCATCCAATTCTGTCCAAACTGTATCATGCCGCTTGTCTCGCGTCCCATGCTAATCCTATGGAAGGAAACCTAACTCCGCCTGTGGCGAACAGAAAACCGATTTACCGATCTGCGCGCGCTATACTGAGTTGTCGCCTCTCTCTCTTATACTGGCTCTCTAACTTTATACTCTATTCATTTAGAATGGGCGCTTGAGAAATAGTGCTTTCCCCCACGCTTGAAGCGTGACCATAGTTACTATCTTCGAGCAGTCAATAGTAAGCCTTCTTCGTCACTTTGACGAAGATAGTTGCTATGGTAACCGATCGGTGGTGGGGGGGAAGGAAATATTTTCAAGCGCCAGTTCAAAATGAACAGACTATAGCATGGGTAACTTTCATGGATTTAGACACTTCGTCTCTTAAATAAGGCACTGTCTAGCTCCTCGAAATTAACAACTCAACTATAACTAATTTCGCTAATACTTTAGCATGGGTCAACTTTCGTGGATTTGGACACTTCGTTAAATAATTACTTGACCAACCAATGGCGAGATTGAAAAACGTTTTTTAAATCATTATTTTTCTAGATTATGTGAATTTTTAACATCTATTACTTAAAAATTTAAGTGAAGTAAATTTACGGTTCTCAAAAATTTAAGCTTATATCCACAATATATAGCGTAAATTAATTAAACTACTGTATTGTATTGTAAAAATTTTTTCAGTTTATAAAGCCTCATTTTAGTACCTCATATCCCCATGGTAACTTTAACATTTAAACAATTTCGAAAATTAATTAGTTTATAACTGATAATCTTTTTTTCAACATTTTACCTGTTACAAAACATTTTTCTTTATATATTTGTTACAAATAATTATTTTTAAAAACCTTTTTATTTTTAACATAAATTAAAATATTTTCACAATATTTTTTAGTCATTTTTAATCTATAACATTAATTATAATGTTATTTATTCCTTCTTTATGTCTTATTCTTCTTATAAAATGAAGATTATATTGGAAACCAAATTACTAAAGCATTGTTTAACTAAATATAACAATTTCTATGATATTTCTAAATAAAATTATTTTATTCTCTATGCTTCCCCCCTTAATAATAAACAGGACGCAACCGAGGGGAACCCCTCGGTTTTCATGATTTTTATTTCGTGTATAACAGTTATAATATAAAAGCTACAATCAAAGTTTGAAGGAAGAAAAAAACAACACTGAAGTTTCTGACTACATATCTTTTATTGTTGATACTATGAATCCAGTGTTCTCATGCTGAAAAAAAATAACATCTTATATAACAGTTATATAAGTATAAAATAAACTATAATTTTATTTTCCTTTAGCATTTAAATGAATCTGCTTAAAGCCAGATACCTAGAGCTTGTTCCTATAATAAAACTTGGTATTATGTCTTTAGTTTTCCTGCAGTTACACAATAGTTTCTTTTTTTTAGTTACACTCCAAACCACTTACATATTTTTTACAAATCAGTTTCATTCTTTTAATAACTTTATTAAGTTGCCTTAAAAATTCGTGTGTTGTATAAATTATTTTTATAAGTTTGGGGGGTTTTTTCTTAATGTTCCTCTAGCCTAGAATGGTGAAAAAATCAGTTCCTACCAGCTTTTATTCTTGTAAATTAAAATAGTCTAAGTACTTACTAAGTACTTTTTAAAAATGTAATGCAATTTAAAACAGGCCATACCCTAATTTTCAGCTGACATTGAGTTAAGCTGCTCAATCATCCATCTCTTAATTTCCTGCTTCGCCGCTAGGGGTGCTGTAAGTCCTCTCCTTGGATTCTCCAGTGTCACTTACCTTGGATAGACCTTACTTCCCTAGGATAAAATCACCCTGAAGAAGTCGATACCAAGGAATCGATTCTACCAAGAATCGAATCTTGGGAATTTTACTTAAATTTCTAATTAATACTGATAATTAAAACTTGTGTTCACTTGTTAATTAGTATGTTGATAATTATTTAATACTTTGCTGATTATTAAATTAATAACAGTTAACAGTTACTAATTATCTTTGATTTGTGATTGAAATAGATAAGTCCGATTCTAATTTTTCGATACTGGCTCTAAAAATCGATTCCAGGATGGATTCTACCAAGACCCTCTATATAAAGGCCTCCCAACTCGGCCGTCCAACGTCATAACTTTCGCTCATCTTTGACGTCACTCCATAGACTTAACATGGCAATTTTCACTCACGTTTGACGTCATCGTCTGGAGTTGGGTGGCCATGTATATAGAGGGTCTTTATTCTACTCTCAGGAATCGAATCGAACGTTTTTTTTTGTGAGATCCCTACCTAGCAGACGCGTTGGTTCCAAATAAAAGCCGTGAACGGGACTTTTGGAACACCCTGTATAATATAATCTAATAAGTTAGTTTGCATTATTTATTGATATTTCGGATAAATGGTGCACAGAAAATCCTAGATATGTTAACTGGACAGATAACAGAATTGTACCAGTGTCGGTACGATTGTTTCTTATTAAGGGGACTCAGTACCAAAAACATTTTTTACTCTATTAACAGGATTTTATTATCTTTTTAGGTGTTAAATTATGTATTTACTTAATACTAATTCATATTTAGCACAAAAAGCAAATTCAAAAAAGTGGCCAGAATTACCCTACTTCAAAATGCTAATCCTCCTTTAATTTCAACTCTTTTCATTTGATATTTTTTCTCAACATAAATCCACCATATATTGTTAGCTCTACGTATGGAAGTTTAAATATCTACAAGGGTTTAGGAAAAAATAAAAGAAAATCTGAAATTTGGCATTTTTTTTTTTAAATTTGCTAAGTTTCTACTTTCTTGCTTTGTAATAAATATATTTTAAAATCCATACGTAGAGGTGTTTAACATACATTACTGATAATGACTACCAAGTTTTAAGGGATTTGGACAATTAGAAAAAAAGCCTTATGATTTTAAACGATAAAAACCTTGTTTTACGAAAAACCCGTTTAAAGGTTGAAAGCTATGCTCCAGTAAGCCTATCTTTGGGTCAGAAAACCTCACAATTCTTGTATTTAAAAACCTCCTATCATTATAATTCTAAGGGTAGTATCTTCCTTTTTATGGCAAAATCTCAAATTCGAAATTTTGACTAAATTTTTGGAACTGAGTCCCCTTAAATGAAAAAATAGTTTGTTGTTCATTTTGGCTTTATGAGTACTTTGCTTTAAAAAACCCATTTCAAATTTATTAGACTAGAGAACTTGTTCATTAAATAGTAACTTTTTTTTCATTTTTGAATTTTTTACATCTTAACTTCATTTTAGTATGCGTGTTATATAGGTACAACTTGATCTGCCCATAGGGAGAACAGGTTGTTGTACCTATGGACAAAATTTTTTTTAAGTAACTAAAAATCCAACTAAAAAATTTGAGCTAATAAAAAATATCACCCTATCTACTAAGGTTCTGTTCTTTACCAAAAACCTGCCATTGTCCTAAATACAAAAGGATATGTCAATTTTATCAAGTAATTAAAAATCAAATTTTTAAAATTTGAGCTAATAAAAATATTTTTAAGGTAAAGGCACTAAAAATGGTCGAAATGCGATTCTGTCTTAGAAAAATTAAAATTTAATTTTAATGTCTTCTCTGTAATTAAGAATCTCTTCTGAATGGCTATTCAAAAATCTATTATGACTTAACTAAGCGTATTAACAAATTAAGGAAAAAAATAGAAGGAACGAAAACTTTTACATGTGACTATAAAAAGATCCTTCCTAAGCAATTTTAAAATTTTGTTGTTTTTTAAAAATCTTTTAAAATTCTAATCATAAGTTTTTAAATAAATTCTATTGATACTTATCTTTCAGTTCCCAACCATGAATTCTGAAAGTAAAATGTATGCAGAAGTAAATCGATAAGAAAAAGACTAGATTAAACATTATTGAAATGTAGTTAACAAATTTATACAAAAAAGCCATAATCCTCATACAACATTAGACAATTCACAAAAAAGCATACAACATGAACAAAAATGTACTAAGGAACATTATACCACAAAGCAGAAAAATTTACCATTTTAAAACATTTTTACATTTTTAACAACTTACATTTTACATTTTATAACTACTACATGCAATGAAGTATAAATTATAGTATTACTTCTTTTACATGAACTTCGCAGACTGAAATTTCTGTTAAAATACCAATAAAAAGTACAAGAAAAATTAATTTAGTGCTTATTTGAACTTAATTATTAACTATTTAAGCAGTCTTAAAGTTTTTACAATATTCAATCATAGACTGTTTAAAGATCTAAGTATTCACAATTGCCTTTAATTAAATACTAAATTTTATAAAGTAATTTAATCAAGGTAAATTAATTGGAAATTGATTCTATTTCTTCAACGAGCAGTTATCATGTTTATTATCTTTGAATATAGAAATAAAAATATTAATTCTCAAAAAAAAAGTGGTAAACTCAACCAAATACCATGGGGCCCCTTATGATATTTGGAAGAGTAATTTCACCACAAATTTTAATTATGTAATTAAAAATAAAACGAAACAAATTGATGATAAATATTAAACTCTTATTTAAAATAATTTTAATTTAAAAATTTTTTTTAGAGATAAACTTTAAAATCATGATTACTGCTCTGAGAAACATGGAAATCGAACTCAATGTGTAAAAGAAATTGTCAGTTTTTATTTAACATTTGGCTTTCCAACATGGGAAATATTTTAGTTTACATTTTAAGACTGCCATCTCTCGTTATCTCATCGTTTATAAGATTTTTGAGAATTAAAAGAAAAAATATCTAAAATTTTTTTTAAAATTACAGATAGTTAACCTAATCCAGCACACCTACGATTTTGTTATCTATGTAGCATTTTGTATTGTGCCAGGCAGCTTAGTTGTTAAAAATGGCTTCTTTTAAAACATTGGATGAACTTGAACAGCAATGCACAAGTAAGGCACTGAACATACACTTTGAAAAGAAAATATGAGTACAAAAAAAACACACACAAAATAGTTTATAAAATTAAATTGCACTCTGAACTTAAATAATCCAATTAAATTAATATAACAGTTAAAAACATTTTAATCGAATCTCAATAAAACAGAATCACTTTCAGAAAGTAGACGAATAAATTCTTTCATATTCAAACATTATGATACGAAGCCACAAGACCAGTCTTATTTCTATTCTTACGCCAAGTTAAACTATTATTTTTGCAACAATTATATACAATTTAAAAACTTTTAACCAGGCAAAACAATCAAAATATACATTAAATAGCATTAATACACATTGCAGATTCAATAAATTCAAATAAAACTTTTAACATATAATATATTTGACAATACTTCCTTCTCTTAGCAAATGTTTCCCCAAGCGAACTTGGCCCTCATTCTATCGAACCCAGAGGGATGAAATGTTGAATGAGTATCTGCCTTGCCCAAAAAGGGAATAATAAAACAATTAACCTGGGATAGAACCCAGGAACTCCCGCATGCCAAGCATCCTACCACTGCCCGAGAGGTGATTCAGCATAATTAAAACTTGTAAAAATCTTCCTTTATGGGATTAACTCTTTACGAAGTGTGTCGGATTTCGATTAAAGTATTGTCTACCACTACGCCACTGGGCTTATAAAACTATAAATTACTCAAAAAAAGGTTTTTTAAATATAAATTTGGAAAAACTTTCTTCACTTTTGGTGATGTGTGATCATGTCTTAAATTTAAGAGGAAAATTTAAGACAATTTATTTAAATTTAAGACTTAAATTTAATTTTTTGGGGGATTTTAGGGAAATTCCTTATTTGGAAAACAGTTTCTTCACTTTTACTGTGGTGATAACCCTGTCTTAAATTTCCTTCATTATAATTAATTAGTCTTAAATTGAAGAGATTCAATCATAATAATCTCATTTGCTATAAATTATTGAAATTTTATTGAGTACTTTTTGAGGGAATTTTAGGGAAAAGCTTTGGGGAATTCCTTCATCCAAATGCACATGGGCCGGCTCCATGACATTTGTCTGAAGGAATTGCTTCGCATGTCAAAACATTTTTTTGTACGAAATGGAAAACTTTAGGGAAAAAATTATTGTTATAATTTAGAATATGTTAAAAGTTCTGTTTCAATTAAATAATATAAACTACAATAAAAGTGAAGAAACAGATTAGATTATCTTTCATAATCACTTAGTTATTATAAGCCTGATATGATAGCCTTCGTCCAAGATCTGAATGATAACAATATCTCTGATTGATATTAATAATCGATTCTATACTTAAATGTTTCAAACAGTTTACCTAAAGTGTTAACCTTAAAACCACAACTACGTAGTCCTAATTTAATTTCTTAAAATAATTACCTTTATTATTTTTATCTTTAGTATGTATTTTGCAACTATTACGTTCTTAAAGAATAATACGAGAGCAGAACGTATAAAACTGATTAATTAATGGATCATTTTAACATTAAACGATATATTGATCACTTAAAATGATATATTATGATTTACGTTAAATTGAAGAGATTGGGACAGTAAATGTCAAAAACATTAGCAAGAAAAAAAGGGCTTAACCCACAGCTGACTGTATGCAGGATAACTAAGATACACAATTCATAAACTACACATTACATAACTAAATTCAATAATAACCAATTCAAAATGAACATAGTAAGGCATTCCTACAAGTTTTGATAACATTAAACGATATATTGATCACTTAAAACGATATTTTATGCTTTACGTTAAATTGAAGAGATTGAGACATTTTCTATAACATTTCTATAGACATATTTCTATAACATTTACAAGAAAGAAGGGCTTAACCCACAGCTGACTGTATAGAGGATAACCAAGATACAGAAGTCATTAACATAACCAACACAACTGAAATGCTTGCACAAACAGCTACATTCTTTAAAACACAAGAAAACACATGAAAACGTTGACATTTTAGAAAAACACTCGATTGGTAAGGAAATTTCATTCCTTGATTGCTTGTCACCCAATGGCTCGCTTTAATCCCAACCAAAATAAATAGTTCTCAAAGAGCTTGCTAAGTTAATGTTTGTAAAACAGAACTTAAAAATTATTAAAAGAAGCAAGGCTTTCACGGCCGGATCTGTGTAAATAAAAAGAAGGTTCCGGGTGCCGTGGTCTGATATTAAAAGAAACTCCCCCCAACGTTTCGCCGGCATCTTCGGCTGGCATTTTCAAGGGTAGTATTACCGCTTAGGTCTGGGTCTCAAGTTATATCCCGCTGCAGAGCCACGTGGTTCATCGTCACCAACCGATGTCATAGGAAGAGAGGAGCTGGCGACGTTTGATTGGTCTGTGTGATGATGTTTGATGTGTGATGGTTTTTCGCAACGTGAAGTAAGTCGAGCCTTACATCCTCGCAGAAACATCCCCAGAGTCATTAAAGATCAAGAACAGACTCTCGGCACAGTTTACTTGCCCTTCATCAAGGATATTACGGATCGCATGGGAAAGCTTTTGAAGCGGCACAATTTAAAAACTGTCTTCAAACCAACCCAGCAAATTAAAAATCTGCTAAGGTCAGCTAAGGACAAAAGAGATCCTCTCTCGGCTACTGGCGTATACCAGGTTCCCTGTTCGTGCGGGGCGGTATATATTGGTACTACGGGCCGCAGCGTTGCGACACGTCTAAAAGAACACAGACGTAGTTGCCGCTTATTCCAACCTGAAAAGTCGGCAATAGCTGAACAAGTGTTGACTTCTGATGGCCATGTGATTCATTATGATGAAACCAGAGTGCTCACAACAACTAAGCACTACTACACCCGCCTTCAAAGGGAAGCCATCGAAATATTCAAGCACCCTAATAATTTTAATAAAAAGGAAGAAAGTCTTCGTGTCAGCAGAGCCTGGTTTCCGGTGTTGACAAAAAAACATCGTCAACACACAACCATTGGAGCAACTCGATGACGCAGCGGCGGAACATCATCACACAGACCAATCAAGCGTCGCCAGCTCCTCTCTTCCTATATGACATCGGTTGGTGACGATGAACCACGTGGCTCTGCAGCGGGATATAACTTGAGACCCAGACCTAAGCGGTAATACTACCCTTGAAAATGCCAGCCGAAGATGCCGGCGAAACGTTGGGGGGAGTTTCTTTTAATATCAGACCACGGCACCCGGAACCTTCTTTCTCTCTATATTAAAAAAAGTAACAGTCACCGCCGCTGTTTCAGAAAATGATATTTTTGAACACTTTGAATTATCACTACGCAAAAACTATTTAAAGGAATATTATGAAATTTTGACCATTGATAGACAAATGTATGAGGGTCATTTCAGTTTCCAAACCTAATTAATTAGATAATTAGTTCTGGAGTTATTTAATGTCAAAGTCGAAAATTATTTTTTTCGGCTGCGAGTTCGCCCCCAGCAAAATCTATTTACAGCAGAAACATGATTTTTTGCAGACACATACTCTTAAGTATGAAGTTGTGCACCTCGTCGCCCTTTTTTCGAATTTCGAAGTATTTTGGGAGTAATTAAATTCTAAAGTTTCGAAATTTTTTACCCTTTTTCGGTTTTTTCGTTATAATAGAAAAAATAATCACAGTAGAACTATGATATTTTAAACACGCATACAAATATTTTTTATAGAAAGATTGGCGTTTCATTTTTTAAAAAATTCGAATTAGTTTTAGAATTATTAAGATACCAAGTTTCAATTTTTTCTTCTCTTTCTGGTCGTTCACTAGAGAAACAGGCGATTATTTTTATGAGTCTGATTTCTTATTCCCGATGATTCACTAGATACAGACGTGCATTTTATAAATTTAAAAGCTTTTTAATGGCATGTTTTTTTCTCTAAGATGGTTGATGATAATTAGTAGACTTGCTGGATATTTTTGAAAACATTTCGGTTAAATTATTGGTAAACTAAAAAGGAATATTTTAGTAACAGTTTTATTTTGATATTTTTGTAGTTATGGTCCGCATTAAGTTATTGGTAAGTTAGAGAGATAAAAGGTTTCGATTTTAAAGGATCATTAACTAAGCAGACAAGTTCCAGGTTTTACTGGATAGTTGAGATGAAACAAGCGAGCTCTGCTCGCTAAGATCGCGAAGCGATCTTCATAGAACTGCGAAGCAGTTCCGGGGGTTGGTGAGCGACAGCGAGCAGGGGGCAGAGCCCCCTAGTTTATTTAAAAATTATTATTTGCTAAATTTATCAATGATTCTTAAACTTAATTTTTATTAATATAAAATTATTACTTGACAAACATAATTTAAATTTAAGAGCGTATCAAATTTTCCTCTAAAATTTAAATTAAATTTTTAAGAATTAGTCATTACTGAAGTTAATATAGTAGGAAAAATTAACTTTCAATAACAGTAAGCTTACTTATAATAAATTTTTCCAAGAGCACTAAGTAATATGCCAAAACAGGTAAACAGGTATTCTAAACATCAACTATTCTCAATTTTCATAATGTTTAGAGCAGGGTTTTTACACTTTAGAGAGTTAATTGCGAATAAATTTAACTATATGAGCGGAAAAAAAAATTTCAATATCCTCAAATAATGAAATTAAAGGTTCCAATTGAAGTGTCTACAATTTCATGGTAACCATACTTAAAAACACAACTAAATATCAAATAAAATCTAGTAGTTATTGATAAATTAAATTAATATTAATTTTAACTTAATTTTATTTATATTAATTTAACTATAAGTATGGGATACCTTGGCAAAAATAAATTTTAAATTGAAGCATATCAAATTTAATTTTTTTTATGATTGGATACTGAAGTTATAATGGTAGGAAAAAATTAGCATTCAATAAACTAAGCTTACTATATTATTAAAAATTCCAAGGACACTTACAAAAAAAATATTTACAAAACAAGATTTACACACATCAACTGTTGCAACACCTCTTAATTGAACAACAACAGATACAACTACTCTGTAAAACAGATGAAACAATATTTCAATACCCTCAAATAATAAAATCAACGGCTCCAATTGAAGTGTCTGGAACTCCATGAAACCTGTCAAATAACTGACTACTTTAACTCAAATCACTCAAATGAATACTTAATTCAACAGATGAATGGTGTCAAATAACTGCCAACTTTAAATCACTCAAATGAATACTAATTCAACAGATGAATGATGTCAAATAACTGCTAACTTTAAATCACTCAAATGAATACTAATTCAACAGATGAATGATGTCAAATAGCTGGTTAAAATTACTTAACGGACGACCTTAAATCCAATCACTCAAATGAATACAACTTCAACAGATGAATGATGATATTTAATTATCAATTTAAGTTTCCAAGTCCGAAAGTAAATTACAAAATTATATTCTAAACAATTTTAAAGAATTAAAAGAATTAACAGACTGTTGCCACACGGCAAATCTACTATAGTAATTATATCTACAAATCTACTAGTCTACTACTACTAGGTAAAATTACAATTGTTTTAAATTACTGTACATGCAATCTTCCACATATTCCCCCCTTGCAAAGTGATCCCTACAAATGGAACTTTGCAACATAAATTTAGCATTACAATATTTTTCAAAATCTAAAGTCACACTAATATAAAGGTTTTAAGTCCAAACGCACAGTGAAATTTTCTTGGTTCTTTTAAATCTACTTTTGATAAGTGAGCTATCTTCAGAAGTATCGGGGAATTGTACCGAATCAGGACTATTATAACAGTTAAGTCTTTTTCCTTGAGGTCACTTCCAGAATATCAATTTCGCATTTTGCTGACACTTCTAAAGGATAAAGGTTTTGGGGTGGGCAGATTCTTTCACTTTGGGAAATTCTTAATAGTGCAAATTTAGGAATATCGTCCTTTCTAGGATAGAGTTCCACCTCCTTTAAAACACCAGTTTATCACTTGACAGTCCAACGTGGGTTTCTCTTTGGGGTTAGTCTTTATTTCAGGCCCGTAGTCTTCTTTCTCATTGTGCTGGTTATCTTCAACTTTGAAACCATCGTCTTTAATGTACTTGGTTGGTTTCGTCTGACGACCACTACGTTTCTCAGCTTTTTGACCTTCCTTTTTAGAAGCATCACCTTCAGAACAAGAACCTATATCCATCTTTTCTTCAGAGCTAGAATTCTTGGCATATTTGGATAAAGCAGCTTTGCCTCGTCGTTTGTCAGGGGTAGCTTTAACTTTTGGCTTCGCAGGTCTCCTTCCACGTTTCATAGCTTTTACTTTCGGAGCAGCCATCCTTACATTCTTCTTAGGGACATCTTCCTCTTCAGTGTAAGATTCATCATTTTTAGCTTTTGTTTCTTTTTCAGCCTCTTTCTCTTCAGAAACTGCAATATCAGATAATTTAGATTCTTCCTCCTCCTCTTTCTTTTCGGGAGTTTCTTTCTTCAAAAAAACCATTAGATTCATTAATCGCTCTTTGGCATCAGTTGAGGCTATAGATGAAGCACTTCTGTTCCATGCTTTCAGGAACTCTTCTTCAAAACTTGACTCAACCATGGGAAATAATGTCGACACACATTTGCTTGTCGTAACTCCTAAAGTCTCTAAAGATCTCAGTAATGGTTCGACTTTATCATAGAGAGACTTCAATGTAATATTTTCATGCTTTTGAACCGACGGTATTAGCTTTAGCAGTTCTCGCACATATACTTCGACCAAAAGGTCCTCTCTGCCAAATCTAGATTTTAGGCTATCAACTGCTTTGGCATAGTTTGCACCAGTTGGTGGAAAACTTTCTACTACTTCTCGAGCACGAGATCCAGCAGTAGTCGCTTGAATGAGGTACTGAAATTTGTTTTCCGGTGCAATGTCTTCATCCTTATGAATTTCTTCGAATTGACCCCAAAAGGGCAACCAATCCTTTATTTCTCCACCAAATTGCCTTAATTCTAATTTTGGTAGATTAAATTGCTTCTTAGCACTAGCTATAACAGGATTAAGAGACTCACTTGGTATTGGTGACCTAGCTTGAAGCCTCGCCAACTCCAGTTCATGTTGTCTTATTCTTTCTCTTTCTTCATGTTGTCTTATTCTTTCTCTTTCTTCATGTTGTCTTATTCTTTCTCTTTCTTCATGTTGTCTTATTCTTTCTCTTTCTTCATGTTGTCTTATTCTTTCTCTTTCTTCATGTTGTCTTATTCTTTCTCTTTCTTCATGTTGTCTTATTCTTTCTCTTTCTTCATGTTGTCTTATTCTTTCTCTTTCTTCATGTTGTCTTATTCTTTCTCTTTCTTCTAATTGTTTTCGTTTTTCTTCATATTCTAACTTTTTTCGTTTTACTTCTTCTCTTTGTTTTCGACAGTTTACAGTCGTTACCAAAATATCTTCAACAAAATCTGGATCATTCAAATATTCTTTGCTTTTTAAAATGAGATCCTTCGGATTTGATATTGTAACCTTTGGTGGCAGTACTTCGCCTATTTCTTCAACAACAATAAGAAGGTCTTCTTTTTGGAATCCTTTTTCCGCTTGAAACATGTTTCTAATCCGATGCAATATCCTGTCAGACGGACGCCATAAAAATGTCAAATAACTGACTACTTTAACTCAAATCACTCAAATGAATACTTAATTCAACAGATGAATGATGTCAAATAACTGCCAACTTTAAATCACTCAAATGAATACTAATTCAACAGATGAATGATGTCAAATAACTGCTAACTTTAAATCACTCAAATGAATACTAATTCAACAGATGAATGATGTCAAATAGCTGGTTAAAATTACTTAACGGACGACCTTAAATCCAATCACTCAAATGAATACAACTTCAACAGATGAATGATGATATTTAATTATTAATTTAAGTTTCCAAGTCCGAAAGTAAATTACAAACATTATTTTTCTAAACAATTTTAAAGAATTAAAAGAATTAACAGACTGTTGCCACACGGCAAATCTACTATAGTAATTATATCTACAAATCTACTAGTCTACTACTACTACTAGGTAAAATTACAATTGTTTTAAATTACTGTACATGCAATCTTCCACAAAACCAATACTTATACCCTTAGTAGAATCTTAAAAAACTGAGAAACATCCACTTTGAAAATATCATGCCAAAATTCATACTGACACAAATCTTATGTATTGGAAATTGAATTTGATTTTTTACATTTACAAATTCAAAGTTGGAGATAAACAGTAAAACCTTAAGGATACCCTCAAGTTTTAAGAATAAACTTGATGTTGATTCGACAGTCTTAAAAGAAATTTGGAACTTAAGAGACATTTCTGTTGTACAAATTTGTGAAATAAAATGTAAAAATTATTTAATTAAAGTTAATTTAATATTTCAATATATAATTTTATAAATTTAATAATCGAAAGCTTTTTAATCAACTATATCGGTGGAAAATCTTTGCATTACCTATAAAAGTGTGATTGGAATGATAAAAATTCGATCCACACTGTGCAAAATACTATACTCTGTGTAAATAGAATAGGCGGGTGGACGTCACAGCTTAAAAATCGTTGCCTTGGTAACAACGAAGAAAGTATAATCAAACACCTTTTCTTTTTACACACCGGTTGAGGCAGATCGCGAAATTTCCGCTCGCCAACTTGAAATTAGCGAGTAAATTTAGTCACTTAATTTGTTTGCTGTAAGCAACTTTCTCTCAATTATAGATTTATTTATTTTCACCAAATACTTCTTAACCTTTTACCTGCCGATGTTCCCAAATGGGAACATAATTTTAAGGAATTTTTTCACAACTTAATTTTTCATGCAGGAATTCGATACTTGGTAGAAAGCAACTAAAGATATGAAATTATTTTACATGTAAAAGTTTTTCACGTGGAATTTAATCCTTTTTGTAGAATTTGCATCAAAATTAGAGATTTTTGGCTCTTCCAAAAGTTGCCCAAGTTTCAACTAGTGAAAATTTTAAATAAATTTAGTTTTAAATAATTTTGCTGTGTTTTCGTAGCTTAAGTACACATCTTCCCATTTGGCTTGACAGAAAAGCTTTACATTCTAACTTTGGGGAGTAATTACCAAAACAACGTATATGTTCCCAAATGGGAACATCGGCGTTTGGGGTATAGTATTTGAGGGGATTTTAATAACATGCAAAAATTCAAGTTATTTCCTATTTTCTTTAATTTTTTGAAGTTTTTTGTCTCAAAGGATTAAAACAGGTTAAGAATGATGTTTTAAATTCAAAAATATGTGATTTTTATTTTTTCTCCTGATTTATGGAGAAAAAAAATTCCAAATCTTCATAGCAGATTCTTACACTTATATATTTTTCTTACTCCCCAATCGATTAATTTTCAGTAATTATCAATAGGGGTTATGCAAAGAGCATATTTTGAGTGCTTCTGAGGATTTGCGTATATATTTTTGTGCAAGTACTTTTTTTACATAAAAATTTTAGGAATAAAATCAAAGAATTTTGAAAATTAGGAAAATTGCGTACATCTAAAAACACTCTTCTAACGTAAGTTGGATGTAAGATATATATGGTTCAGTTTGGAATCTTCCATGAGAAACACGGGTTTAATGAATCAATGGAGATAATTATGATTATCACTTTTGAAAGCTAATTAGATTTGAATGCAATTAGTGAATTTTATGCTAGATATCCCTATAGAACCGTATTTAAAACTAATTTTACTCACAGAAATGTAACTGTTTAGCTTTGAAGAGCATGGGAACACTCTTATGTATTTTTTACACCAAAATATTACCCATAGTGCAAGAAAAATTTACGGAAAAGCTTCGCGAACGTAATAAACATGTAAATTTTTTCTTATGAAAATCTATAAAAATGTTACTTAATCGTCCAAGTATGGATAATAAAATGAAAAAACCGTCCACAATCATAAAAATGTTCATAATTATTGAGTAGAAACGTATTTCAAGCATTTTATTTAATTAATTGTAAAATATGTGCCTTTTGGAAATCCCCCTAAAAACTTCACCCCAAACGCCGATGTTCCCAAATGGGAACATCCTCAAAATCATACTTAGGATTTTTTTTCCGACAAAAAATGACTAGAATGGTTTTAGTAATGATAAAACAAGCCATTTAAGCCAAAAATCAGAACCTTTAATTCGAAATTTGAATTGCGGCGTTTAAAAGGTTAAGGGTTTATAATCTTAAATCTGCTATAACGATCTTATGTCTATTATAACGATCTTTAAGATCTGCTATATTATAATTAATCTGATTAAATATTTATGAGTTGGATCAATTTCTTTTCAGCTCCCATAGAAATATTAAAGTTAAAACAAAATAGTTTTTTAATATTATAAGACTATAATTTTCAATTTAATATTTTTGAATTCATGAATCAATTAATTATAATGAATATAATTTAATAGACATTATTTCAACATGAAAACAGATGTATTTAAGATTTATAAATCTAAAGATCACAAGAAATTATTGTTATGTTAGACAAAGGATTTTATGATCATCAAATCCACGTCTTATTTCTCATTTTGATTCCTTCTGAAGCTTTCTGACTTGGCGCAACACATGTCGTGGGAAAAAATTTAGATTTTCCTAAACCATGGTAACGTAGTGGGGAAGGTGTGGTGGGTAGGAAAATCACGTGACATTTCAACCGCCGATTTAAATTACACAGACTATAATTACCTTAAGATTTGAAAAATAAATCTCAAGCACCCTATTGAAACAGTTAACATATGGGGCATATACAGAATTTTTTGTAGTTGTGGTTTTTCTTATATCGGACAAACAAGACGCTCACTTAAATTTAGGCTTAAAGAGCATGTAAAATTATATTAAAAAAAACAGGAATTTGAGAAATCTTCTATAGCGAAACATGTTTGGGGTAATGATCACAATTTCCATTTTTCATCTGCCAAGATTATTAAAAGCTGTAATTCAACCACTGACCTTGAGTTTTTTATTAATAAATTCTCAATTCATCTGATTAACGATTTAGCTAGTACCCAATTCCTTTCCCAATTTAGAAATCTTAAATATAATCATGAATCTTTTTGTTTTATTGAATGTTTCTACATTTGTCATGTGACCTTACTTTAACTATATAATTTCTTGACTGTTTCTTTGCAAACGCTTGTTTTAGTTGTATAAATAAATATTGTGTTGGTCGGGTTCTTCAATCACACTGACGAAGGGGATCCATGTATCCCCGAAACAGTCGTATGTTTTTAATAAATTTTTAACTATGTGCATATAAATCTACGTTGTCATTTATACTATTATATTGTGATTGGAATGTTTCATGAATAAATTAGAATGATGACAACCTTGATCTTTCTCTGGTTATTCTTAGTAAATAATCTGAAATATTATTTAGGAAACTTAGACAATTTTGAAGGTTTTAAACTGGTAAAGTTCCCTGTTACATAATGACAACCGAAGCTATGAAAAAATTGGAGGAAATATCAAGTGTTGAAAAAAAGGGTTTTTAACAGTTTTCCCCCCTCCATATAAGAGGTACTGGTTAATTTATTTTTCGAAATATTTCGGGATGTGCTGGTACATACTATAATTTTCAAAAATAAAAAAGATTGAACAAATTCTCAGTTATAGTATATGACGAAAACCTATGGGTAAAGACATGGCAAGACACTGAGGCAAATTTTATGAAAGCAAAGAGGCAAATTTCAATTTTAAATTTAATGATAGTTCAGCAAAGGTAAAATTTCATAATTTTAATTTTAGTTAACTTATAATTTAATCCTATGCTGTTTATTTTGAATAACTCACTGTTAAAAATGCATTAACTTTTTATGAATTTTGTATAAATACTATCATTAAAAGAAATAAATAGTTAATTTAATAAAAAATTTTTTAAAAAACTTGAGCAACTGACTTAAATTTTTAAACAACCTATTAGAGTAAAATTGGTAAAAATCCAAAGACCAGTACACTGTAAAAAATATCTGTAAATTTACAGATATTTTCTGTATTTTTTACAGGAAAAATCTGTTTTTTAAGAAAAACAGTTTTTTTCTGTACTACATCTAGTTGGCTTTTGTCCCCAGAGATGGCGCTGCATAACCTGAAGCAAAAAGCTTTGATTTTTTACAAATATCTTCCCTAATTAATCAAGAATTTGGTTTTAGAACATTACAGAGAGGTTCTAAATACGTCTGACTGTAACCGCCTTTATGTTAGCGGTCAATTTCAGTTTGGGTTTTAGAATTAGAATTGGCTTAAAACATAAGTAAGTTTTATCTAACTTCATCCCTTCTTGTATCTCCATCCTAGACTGAGAGAAATGACAGTTTCAAATTCGAGTAAATCGATGTTCTCATTTTGGTAAGAAACGTATTGTCTAAAATATGACCACTCAATGCTTTCAATTTTGAAACACCAGACATACTCAGTTTCAAACAATTTAATAGTCACCACTCTAATTATGGTTATTTTTAGTTTATATATAAAAATTGAATTTTTGAAGTATTTCTAAGCAAGTCTGAGTTGGTGTGATGACGTGTAACACATCGTTGTGACGTCACACTTAACTTACTAGTCTAGTTCCCTATGTAATTAAAAAACAGTAAGAAAACTTAGTTAAAATTACGGAAATGCTCTTTAAAAAAACAGATGAAACCTGTATAATAAACAGGGGGTCTGTAAAAATTAACAGAAGAAACCTGTATAATAAACAGAAACAAACTGGCACAAAAATTGACAGTTTTTTTCTGTAAAATCGATTACCTTTTTTTTACAGTGTAGTTTTCCTAGATAGATTATTCTCTATTTAAAAAGGAATTAAACAATAGGCATTAGAGGCTAAATGTTTAAAAGGATTCTACACCAATTTGAACATTTTTAATTTTGTCAAGGAATAGATGTATGCGATCTAGGCAATTATTCAGAGATTTCTGCATTATAAATTGGAAATATTCTCCAAGCGAAAGCTTAAAACAGTACGTATTCTTCTGCTGTATTAAAAGAAAACAGAAAATATTATTTTATGAAACTTAAAATTTAACGGTGTTGGAATGTTGGAAAAACTTACAATTAAAAATACTAGAAGTATCCAAATTCTTTTTAGATGACCATTGGATTGCCAATTTAACAATAAAATTATTTCTATAGAATACATTTTAATATAAATTTGTTTTTAAATTGAAATATTTAGTTTACTATATGATAAATTAAAAAACGGTTACAATTTATTCATATTTTTAAAACATATTCAAGTTTCACTTTCATGGTAGATCACGTCTCATGTCTTAATAATCATTTACTTTGTTACTCTTAAGGCTAAGCGCGCACTAGGGGACAAAGACAAAATTGCTTTCGGAGACAAAGACAAAATTGCTTCCCTGGCTATTGCAAGAAGCTAGAGTGCGCGCACATGGCGACGAGACCAAGATCACTAGGCCAAGAATTTCCTCATAGAAATGCATTGCTCTCGAGTGACTAGTGTTTTAAGTCGCCGAGACAGAAGTCTCTTAGTGCGCGCTTAGCCTTAAACGAGTCTCAAAACTGAATGAATATACCCATTTCTGAAAATTTGCATATTCAAAAATGAAACATCTTTAGCTTGAATGAGTTCATGATGTTTCATTTTTGAGTATGCACATTTTTAGAAATGTGTATATTCATGTTTTCAAATTTGAGTAAATTTGGATCGGAGACAGTTTGAGTACTTTTTTACTCAGTTTTGAGACTGTCTTTTTAAGAGTGTTCAATTTAGTTCCTGACCAACTGCAAAAATCAATGATTATCCAATCAATTATTTATAAATAAAAATTTTTTTTGGAGGAGGAAGTCAAACTTTCACCATAAATGCCATGATGGGTCGACATGCATGGCGAGAAAAAATTTTTGCCCTAAGGAGCTGTCCTTAAATCATGTCGCTCTCCACACTTTATGTTCCCTTTATGTCACAAAGTGTCAATTAACTTCACCCTTTTACCCAATGTCACACTTTCTTAACGGCAATGACTAGCAGAAGTCGTCAAAAACTAGACTTTTAATCTGAGCTGAAGTGTACGCCCACCTTAATGTGTTAGAATAATGTTCTTAGTAAGTTAGTAATATTAGTAACCTAAATTTTCCCCTTAAAATGGTTTCAGTCTCTCTTGCTGATTTGTGTCAGTAAAATGTCTCCATTTTTGTAACTCCTCCCCTCCTTGTCACAAAGTGTCAAATATCGATAAACCCCCCCTTTTAGAGTGACGTCATTCAAGGACAGCCCGTAAAATTGATCATAAAAATTAACTAACAGAATCTCGAAAAATAAAAGTTTTCAATAAGGTAAACGGAAATTAAATAATTTTTAAATACCAATTTTTACTTCTAATTTTAAACAAATCTGCCATATAAATGCCCTGTCATGCCAGCATGATATCTTTCATTCAAAACTTGCGCAATGGAGATAATAAAATAATCCAAGCATTTAGTTTTAAAATTTTGGCCTAATTCACGATAACTACCATAAAAGTAAGACTTGTCATAACATTACTTTTATAACGAAAAATTCGCAATTAAATATTTTGACATTGAAATTATTCTGTAATAGTTTAAAAAATTTTCATTTTTAGATTTTATAAAATATTAGTGCTGTTTTGAACTAAAATCGTGATATTCCTAAAAAGTGAGATTACTTTAATTTTGAGTAATTTCAATTTTAAAAACAATTTTAATTTTTTTCAGCATATTATCTTTAAATTTTTAAATTAATTTATTTTAAGCTTAAATGTTTATAGCTATAAATTATGGAACTAGGTTGGAAGAATATTTCAATTTACAATGCAGTCAAACCCCTATAAACGATCATACGTTCCGGTTAAAGAGAAAATGGATAATTGCAGTCAAATATTTTTTTAAATCTTAATGTGTTCAGAATGGCTTAAAACCTCAAAAAAACATTTTAATTTAGCTTTCAAAGCCCTAAATTTTAAGTTATTTTCAATTAAAAATAGCTTATTTTCTGTCTGAGCTGAAACAGCTTGTTACGTCAAATGTGCCTTACTCCCGCTTGTTGTTATCATCCCGCCTTGAAAGACTGAGCTCTAGTTTTTTTTTCAGCCTAGTGTTTCGATGAAAACTGCGTTTCCCACATTTCTAAGACACATGTGACGTCACATTGTTAGGAGCTTCCTGTATTAAAATACGTCATAATTACCTTAAATAAGTTGGTGGGAAAAGACAAGCGTACTTTTGGAATCGGGAGAGAATTTTTAATAAATTAAAATTGGATATTTAGAATTTTAAGACATGCTGGAATTCTCCATTCACCGATTCGACCAACTTTTGTCACAGACAAATTTCGTTCACTTTCAGTTGCAGTTACGTAAATTGGACACATTTGATAGGGGGTGTGTTACTAAGGAAAAATATAATGTTCAAATGACAAAGTGATCTTCCCCTTATATAAAATCAGTGCTGTAGCCAGAGAAAAATTCGAAAGTGGACATAATTCATTTTTATGTTTTCAATTATCTATATTATAAAATATATAAATTTTAGAGCTGGTTATCCCCAGATAGCATCTTTTTTACGTTCTTGAAAAATATACAAAGTCAATTCGCTTTCAAACAATTTATTGATAACCATTTTTGGGACTTAAGTTAAATTTTAAAATTACAAGCTCGATTAGTGATACGTAAGCAGAAAAGGGGTTACTTTTCATAAACCTCAGCCATCAGTTGAAAGTTCAGTAGATTTGCTGATGAATCCAGAGAATTAAACTACGCTATAAAGACACTATGGGTATTAGCCGGTCAAAAACGAGTTCTTCTCGCTGTGGATATCACCGAGAGCTATGAATAAATTCAGTTTCCACGAACACTAAAGGCACCTTTAAACTTGTCACCTTCTAAAGCTCTAAAGGAGATAGTTTAAATTCCATAATCAATTTCGGAGAGACAGAAAGGTAAAGCATCAGTGGGGGGTCAGGTCTACTGATGGGGGGGTCAATATGACCCCCAACAGAAGACACTGGAGTTTAAGCGGTGACGAGACTAGGGATTATCGAAGAACCAGCATAGTTGCACCCGAGGAGACGTTACTCGGGTACAGACGCCAAACCCTGAATCGGGTTCCAGGGAGCAAGTCGCGGACGACCGGGACACGACACACCTGGCGACGGGCCCCTGCGTCAGGGAGGGACACCCAGGGCTCTGACCACTGTCCCCGGGGGTAAAGCTTTATCCTCTCGGTACCAAGTCTGGCAAAATTACCTTAAATACATTTGGCTTATCAAAAGAAAATAGTGTTTAAAAACAAATATTTTAAAAACTATTTTTTGACTTTTCCTTATATCTAAAAAACCAACTGGTTCACTTTGGTCTTACCCATTCAATTGGATGTTGTTACAATATACAGCCACAACAAAAACTAACAATAGTTTTTTGCGTTTAAACAGAAATTTACTGAAAAAGCCCAACTTAAAAGTGTTCATTTAAAAAAAACTAACTTTTTCGTGCAAATGCCATGGGATCCCAAAATGACATCTGCACGAAATTTTTTCTTCTCATTTTTGACACCATTTTGACGAAATAGTATACATAAAATTTTCAAATGATAATTTTGAAAAAAAAAATTATACAATACATTCAAACCTGTTTTTTTGCGGCGAATTGAAACCGCAAAAAAAAAGAAAACGCATAAAAATTCGCACAAAACTACACGAGTAGCTATAAAAAAATAGTTTTTGCAGCACAATTAAAAAACTTTTTAAGCGCTAAATAGAGACCGCATAAATAATTCTCACGTAAGGCCGTAGCGAATATCCCTCCGTATAGCTGAATCGACAAACTTTATATTCGAACCGTAACGCACAATTCCCAACCCTACAGCTGATCTGAGAACAGTTTCTATATATAGACCTATAGACTTTTTTCAGTTACCATGTGTAATCTGTAATCAGGACGCCTGTTTTTTACTTGCATGTCTCGGTAGCCAGATAAGCAAGATTCATGGTCCCAATTTGATCGAAATTTTCATAAACCGCACAAAAAAATCGCATAAAAACAGGTTTGAGTGTAAACGTCTTTAATTATTCAATATTCATAAATATAGCTAATAAAAAAGCGAATGAACCAGCTGTCTTATTAGAGATAAGGAACCTTTAAACTACAGGAAAATGATTGGAATTCTGTATTTTTAATTGTTGCCAAATCATAAAGCCAAATGTATTTCCTTATTTTTAAAACAATTTTAAAGGATTCTTTCTTAGATCCGTTAAAGATTTTAGCAGTTTTTGTATAAATTTAAGAACGTATCAGAAATTTTAAACAAGGCTTTTTATTTTTAATACTGACTTCATGTATCCGTATACTTAAAAATGAAAAATTCAGTGTTCTTAAAATAGTTATTTTATTTAAAATTTAATTTTAATTACTATATTTTTTCTTTTTAATTTCTCCATTAGAAAGATTTTTTAAATCTTTTAACTAAAGATTAATTAATTTTAAAAATCATTAAAATTTTATTCAATTATTTTTGATCAAATTTTGGCATATAAATTACATGTGAAAATGTTTTTTTCAGTCTCAAAAGCGGGACATTAGAAGGATACCGTTTATGCTCTAGTGCAGTGATGCCCAACCTTTTTTACCCTTAGGGCCAATTTGCTTATGAAGATTTATCTCGCGGGCCACATAAAAAACACTTTTAAGGATTTTTCTAAACATAAAGAAAAATTACAAACCAGTTTTCAATGAGAAGTTTGCATCTGTTTGGAGAGGATACTAGTTCTTGTAAATTCAGCTCTAAATTGTAACACTTATCCTCAAAACTGAATTAAGATGATTATCTGTAAGTCGAGATCAAGCACTAGTTTTTGTTCTTTTCAGAACAGGTTATGTTTGTTCATGAATGTTTGTCGTGGTTTTCTTAGAAGATTTCTGAAATTGGTTTTTGTTTTTAAGATTTAACGAGTCCGCGGGCCACATGGATCATCCTCGTGGGCCACATTTGGCCCGCGGGCCGTAGGTTGGGCACCACTGCTCTAGTGCCCCCTACCAGAAATAACTATAGAAAAAAATTTGGGGGCTTGTCAAATAAAGTACAAATTAAACCCCCCCACATCATTTTATTTTTTGTTAATTAAAAAAATTTAAATTGGGGCTGACCTTTAATTTCACAAATTATACCACCCAAACGAAAATTGTTTCTGCAATAACTAGCTGATAAACTGTCTGAAACTTAAGCAAGAACTTTTGTAAGAACTTTTGGTAGCATATTTGCTACCTTGGACAGTAAAGGGTTTATCACAAGAAAATTTAGAAAATTCAACTCTTTAAAATAGTGTTTTAACTCATTTTCTGACAGTTGGGAAATGGACCGATTTTTGCTTGAACATAATCTCGAAGATAAAAAAACAGTCACCAAACCTTAGAGGTAGGGGTTATACTATTTTGAAATAACTAAAACAAACGTGTAACTCAGTCTACCAATTAAGAACTTTTAAAAAAAGAATACACCCCAAAGAAAATTAAAACTAATTTTCCTTTACGTTTTCTCGCTTGAAGAATCTTAGTCAGAAAGTGAGACGAAAAAACGGGACATTTAGATGGGACAGAGAGACAAAAAGCAGTACGTCTGATCACCTTAATTTTTAGTCATTCCTAACCATACAAGCCAGATGTATTTCCTCGTTTTGAAAACAGCTTTAAAGGATACTTTAAATAGTCTTTAGAGATTTCAGTTTTGATGACTTTAAAAATTCAATAATAGTAATAATAATAAATTCCTAATAATAAAAATAACTTGGTCCCACCACGGTGTATAGTTTTACATGGAGCAGGGTTGGAAAAAACATGTTATTTTAAAATGAAAAACAAAAAACATGTTTTATTTATTTTAAGCGTGTTTTTTTGTTCTTATTAAAGGGAATCGCAATATAACCGTTTTAAATGTCAAACAGCTGTCTGATCTATTGATAAATTAGAGTACAATGTGGTTCTTAAGAAATTTTCAAATGGGATTTCCAATGTTTCAAATTTTTTAAGAAATATTTTAATTCGGTACAATTCCTTTGAAGATCAGATGGTTTTAAATCTTGCCTATCTGGAATTTGACCGAATTTACCATTTTGTGCGACATGCTTGAAAAAAGTTTTTGTTCAAAATTTTATGTTATTCTTGTTTTTATTGAAATTTGGTTTTACTGAAATAAGTGTCTGAAATGCAATTCACTAGGTACGATACATATAAGTTTATTCGCAAAATTAACAATTTAATAAAAAAAAATTGAACTATTATGAAGAAATTTTAAACAAATTCAAAGAGGATATTTCTCAGAATAGGTCATGTAAATTAAGATTAGTTGCTTTGCTAATAACTTTAGAAAAAAATCTAAAAATTTTTATAAAATAAAGTTATGGTGCAACAGAATTTTTGGCAATATACTTTTAAGAATAAAAAACTGTTTTTTCCCAATACGATCAATATTGATACCATAACGACAATACTTCACAGCAAGGTTTCCTGAACCCAGTATACGTCACTACGCGGAAAGTGAGTAAATACAAAGCTTGTTGGGTTGATAGGAGGAATTTCGATATGCGAATAAAAACACAATATTTATGCATGAATTTAACGAAATAATCCTATTTTAAAATTGACGTTCTTTGTTTCACTCGAAATTCAAACACCGAGATGGGAACTACTACTTTCTTAGAGACATAGTAGATTCAACTTAAGTCTAGTTATAAGAGCCCAATCCAGGTGACAAGCAAGTAAAGGAGTTTGTACACATTTGAAATTGCCAAGGCCTTTCTAAGAAACTCAATTTTACTACAAATGGTAACTTTACCAAAACTGATATTCATAATACAAATTATTATTATTAATTTAAATCAGTTACAAGCACTGTGTAAAATACACTAAAATACACTAAAGCCTGTTGGGTTGATAGGAGGAATTTTGATACGCCCAATCGAGATAAAAAGACACTATACACATGGGCTTAACGAAATAATTATATTTCAAAATTTACGTTCGTTCTTTGTTTCACTCTAAATTCAGACACCACGATGGGAACTACTTTGTTAGTGACGTAGTAGGCTCAACTTAAGTTTGTCTAGTTATAAGAGCACAAGCCAGGTGACAAGCAAGTAAAGGAGTTTGTACACATTTGAAATTGCCAAGGCCTTTCTAAAGAAAATCAATTTTACTTCAAATGGTAACTATACCAAAACTGATATTTTTAAAACAAATTATTAATTTAAAACAATTAAAAGCAGACTCTTGAAAATACGCTAAATTAGCTCAATCATTAATTAAAACTGTTTTACTGATCAGAAATCTATTTTCAATACGATATAGAAAGAATTTAGAAACTTCACAAATTATAAACTTGTCACGTTAATGTGTACTAACACCTTTGTATGGAAAAATTTCCTACCTCGAGAAGGTCCAAAGATCATTTTATACGACATACAATGGCCTGATCAGATTATATATTGACGATCTACCGCCGGTAGATAAAGCACCTTACACATTGAAGAATTCGACTTGGACCGAACTTTTACATCTCCTTTCACTTATAAATATGTTCAAGGGTTGAAACCTGTGAAATAAAACATACATTTGAGTCGTCTAGTTTCAAAACCAGATAGATCCATTTTGACACAGCTTTGATAAAAGAGTCGACCATTCCAAATAGTGACTAGTTGGCGCTATATCACGGCCGGTTGCCGTTTCCATGTTTTACCACGACTTAAATGAAGATTAACCCGAGAAAAAGGTTACAAGAAATTAAAATTTCAGAATATCCCGCTGGCTCTGCGGTATGGTGCACGCTCTGCATGCGGGAGATACATATTTCGACCCCGGTAATTATTTAATTTAAAAATAAGAACAAAATTATATTTCGTAAGTCGTAACGTACTTAAGTGTTATCATTTGAGTCGTGGTAAAACATGGCGGCCGGAGCGACCGCGTCGACTCTTACCGAAGTTGTGCCAAAATGGGTCTATCCGGTTATGAAACTAGACGACTCATTTAAAAATTTTCGAAAGAAGATTTATCTCCTTTCTTATGTCTTATTTCAGCTTTAGAAAGCGTCCTCCAGTCGCCATGTGTAACCACAGCTCCCACAGAAACATGATTAAGTGTTGTCAGCATCTATAGTCTGTGTAATTAGAATCGGCGGTTGAAAAGTCACGTGGTTTCCCCAGTCTCCTCACCCCTTCCCTGCGCGTTGCCATGGTTTCCACCAGTCTTACTTTTTTCCCACTGCACGCTATGCTGGAAGGTTGTCAAGCGAATTTCTTCCTATTTTTCGAATTGGCGAGAAAAGAAGAACTCGCGAGATATTTTGGTGACTGTTTTTTATTTAAGTATCTCGGAAACATCTTACTTACATCACGATGATTTTTGAGGTGTTGAATACGAGTTTCACATACTTAATTTTTTTTTTAGATATTTTCGTTTTTAAATATTGTGTTGATATATTTTTTTCTTTAAAAAATTATGAAAAAAGTATATGCAAATCTTGAGGTATAATTAAAAAAGTATAAGGGACATATTTTAATTTAATTTCTATATTAAACATATTTTGAGACTTTTTTTCTTGAATAAAGTTTATATAATTTTACTATAAATAATTGTCTATTAATTAACTATCACAAATCTATAACTTGAAGCCACATATTAAATTAGTTACATTTACAAAATAATCTAAATTTTAAATCAAAAAGTGTTTTCACGATTGGGAAAATATTTTATTCTTTTATACAAAAATAGGATTTTAAAGCTGCAACTTCGGGGGTCCCGATCACTTGCCACTTACGACCAGACAACAATTGAAACCCCTACCCATAATAAATCCACCAATCAATTACCACTAAATCAAATAATATTAATAATATTTGCTTCAGATCGTTGGAGAAGCTCATTTGATTGGTTTGGATCTTTGTCAACTCAATGATGTCACGCTTAATTAATTAAATGAGCTTTTCCCGCTTGTTATTAAAAATATTTCCGAAACACACCAGAAGACAGTGGTTTTTGATTCTAAGATGTAAAACACTTGATCATTGCGTACGAACCCTGAGAATTTTCTTCCACCCCTTGGGCCATTTTACAGCATCCCCTTGAAGTCTTAAGTAATCTTAAGTACCTTCAGCAATTAATTTAATTCTCTTGTGAAATTCATCGCGATCGAATAATTAATCGTTATCCACAATTAAAGTTAATTGCGATTGAATTTTCAATTGCGATTGAAAATTCAATCGTCGGTGACATTAAGCTTCAGTTTCCATTAAAAACAATCGTGATTACTTTCAGCCGCAATTGATTTTAATCGCGATTGAATTTTTTGAACAATTGACAATTGAAATTTCAATCGTGTGGATGCCCAACTCCGCAACACTGCTTGCCCACCTGACGAAATGCATGAGTAAACTTATCCGCCAACTTTAAGTTGGCGACCGAAAATTTTAGGTCCTGCCTTAACTGATGTACAAAAATAAAGCAGAACGGCTCACATTTTCTCCTTCGTTACCAAGGCAACCAACTTCAACTGATGACGTCCACCCGCCTATTTTATTTACACAGACTATAATAATATAATAAGGAACTTGCATGTGTCAGATTTTCATAAACTTTCAAGTGTTTCGTATGGTTTTTTGTATAGAAAAATGAAATATTTTGTCAAATTTTCAAAAAAGTGTACAAGTACTTAAATATTTTAATTTAAAAGTCGAGAAAAAAACACGTGACTGAAAACGCGAAGTGTGTTTGCATGCACAGTGACGTAGAATCCATCGAGCCAAATTGCAATCAAAATTGAATTTCTATGTTTTAGTTGATTATTTCTTTTTTCAGAAGTGTCCGGTATGAGTGTTTTAATAAATACTAGCTGTTACAACCCGGCAAAGCCGGGTTTTACAGCTAGCCTTCTTTGGCGCTGAAGCGAGATTCGTTCGTTATTACCTGTTCGTATTTATTCATTCCCTATCATTAAATATACAGTTTTAATTCATTATCTTTGAAAGGGGTTTTGTCTCCGATTTCACATGACACTGTCACAAATTTATTACATTGAAATAATTGTCATTTTATTTTGACCGGTTGTCAGCCCAATCCACCGAACTGGATCTGTACAAACTTGTTCTTAAATGAAATCTTACAACCCCGATATAAACCCATTTTAAGTGGCATCCTCCCAAAACCTTCCACTTTAAATTATTATTTGATTTTTATTTGTCTCATTGTTTGAAGTTAAATGTTTATCCCGTTCTGTGTAAAGGGAAAGAGGAGATACTTCAATCAAACATGTACCATAATTTTTTCTATAAATTTAATACGGTTCTAGTATCCCGTTGGGATAAATCTAGTGAACCGTCAAAACTTTGAAATTTAATTTCAATGTAGATTTTCTTCACGCTCTTTCAAGGACGTTTTGCCTGTGTTGGTAATAATATTGACTAAAAACAATGGGGCAAATTGAAATCAATTTATAATTAAAAAAGGGAATGCTTTGGAGAAACGCGACCTAAAATGGGCTCATCTAGGGGTGGAAAGCTTTCGGTCAAGGCCGAGTTTGTCCAAATCGGTTCGGGGGTTCGGGCTGGCGGCCGGCGGAACGGAACGTCTCCATAGAGTTAACATTACAGCAAAACGAAAAGAACGCATAATTTTAAAATGGAAGGTTTTGGAGAAACGCGACCTAAAATGGGCTCATCTAGGGGTGGAAAGCATTCGATCAAGCTCAAGTTTGTCCAAATCGGTTCAGGGGTTCGGCCTGGCGGCCGGCGGAACGGAACCTCCATATTGACTTAACATTACAGCCAAACGAAAAGGAATAATTTTAAAATGGAAGGTTTTGGATTAAATACACCTAAATATGGCTCATCTAGGGGTGGAAACCTTTTGTTTAAGACCGAGTTTGTCCAAATCGGTTCAGTGGTTCGGGCTGGGGGCCGGCGGAAAGCTCCCTCATAGAGTTAACATTAGGGAAAAGTAAAAAGAACGCATAATTTTAAAATGGAAGGTTTTGGAGAAACGCAACCTAAAATGGGCTCATCTAGGGGTGGAAAGCTTTCCGTCAAGGCCGAGTTTGTCCAAATTGGTTCAGGGGTTCGGCCTGGCGGCCGGCGGAACGGAACCTCCCCATTGACTTAACATTACAGCCAAACGAAAAGAACGCATAATTTAAAAATTGAAGGTTTTGGAGGAACGCGGCCTAAAACTGGCTCATCTAGGGATGGAAAGCTTTCGATAGAGACCAAGTTTGTCCAAATCGGTTCGGGGGCTCGGCCTGGCGGCCGGCGGAACGGAACCTCCCCATTGACTTAACATTACAGCCAAACGAAAAGAACGAATAATTTTAAAACGGAAGGTTTTGGAGGAATTACACCTAAATATGGCTCATCTAGGGGTGAAAACCTTTCGTTTAAGACCGAGTTTGTCCAAATCGGTTCAGTGGTTCGGGCTGGGGGCCGGCGGAAAGCTCCCTCATAGAGTTAACATTAGGGAAAAGTAAAAAGAACGCATAATTTTAAAATGGAAGGTTTTGGAGAAACGCAACCTAAAATGGGCTCATCTAGGGGTGGAAAGCTTTCCGTCAAGGCCAAGTTTGTCCAAATCGGTTCAGGGGTTCGGCCTGGCGGCCGGCGGAACGGAACCTCTCCATAGAGTTAACATTACAGAAAAGTGAAAAGAACGCATAATTTAAAAATGGAAGGTTTTGGAGGAACGCGGCCTAAAATGGGCTCATCTAGGGGTGGAAAGCTTTCGATCGTGACCGAGTTTTTAGAAATCGGTTGAGGGGTTCGGCCTGGCGGCCGGCGGAAAGAAAAACCCAATTATTTTAATATATAAGATTTACCTTCTAGACACTTCTGGTAGCGGTCAGAAATCCACGGCAAACATGACAATCCGAGGTAAACATTAGTGACGGTACATGCTGTTAAGCGTTTTCAGTTGCTTCGAAAAACACGATTTTTGATAATTTTTTTTGCAATCGAAAAATTTCTCAATCGGCCTCAAATTTTGTGTAGTGGCTTATTTTTGCGTGAAGAATAGATTAAAAAAATAAAAAAAAATCATGCAAGTTCCTTATTCGGTTCAATTCCGTTCCCGCTAAATATCGCCAATCTCCACCAAAAAGTATAAATATTGCTAAATAATTTCACTCATTAAATTAAAATGTTTAATTCGATCTATAACTGTTCAGTTTATCATTAAAATTTTAAAAAAATAATTGTTTATTATTAAGCGTTCAAAAGAGATTGGTGATATTTAGCGGGAACGGAATTGAACCAATAAATACCCAAAATTAGTACCAACCAATACCTAAATCAAGTAGATTATGTAGTTATTAGTTTTAATTTAAATTATATTTTTAAAACAATTAAAAAAGCAGTGAGGCTGATATCTCATAGAATCCCAGTTTAAAAATTATATCTTACATGTCACAAAAAATATATTATTAGCTTCAAAAATTGGAAAAACCGATTCGGTACTTACGAATTTTACCGTCGACCATTCAGAGGCCGTTTAATTCAGAGGCACATCAATAGAAAAGTCAATGGGTTTAATGACGTTTTTGATTAAGCGGTACGGTCGACGGGATAATACGTAAGAACCAAAAATTCGTGAAAGTTTTCTTACCTCATGAGGATCAACAAGTCCTCGATGAGCAAGATTTTCGACCTGTGAAATAAAACAGTCATTACAAATAATGCGGCAAACAGTTATGGCGGATGTACACCGCTGCTGCAAAACAGACATTTTCGGTAACGACATTTCTTCCAAAAGATAGCGTTGCAAGCGAGAGCTGCAATGCGATTCCCTCCGAATCGCATCCAGCCGCAGGAATGGCGGCCGGGATCTTCTTTCCCATTGCTTGCTTTTCCTACAGTCCCTTTCTAAGTTATTTCATGTCAAAAATAATATTAAAATTTTCATTTCAAAACAAAAAATCAAGCCTATGTATTCACAAGTAGCCTAAATAATTAACTGAGGCAGATAAAAAATATTTTTCGCTGTTGAAGTACTGGTGAATTTTTTTCATTTGAACTAGATGGCAGCACATATGTCATAACTAAGGATTTCATTACTTATTTTATAACTCAATTAATCGGAACACTCTGGTTATGCAACAGCCCTTGAATTTCAAGGAAGCACGAAATTGATATTAGAAGATAATTTTTACATTTCTATTAGAGAAATCCAGACACCCCAGATCTCCCGCCGGCTCAAGAAAATGGCTGCTCGCACACTTGCCGCAGCGATCGTTTTCGAGGCTTCCTATTGGTTCTTTTGAAAAAATTTTCGTAGCCGGTGCAGCAAACCGAAAAGTCGTTTTTTGCAGCAGTGCTGTAAATCCCCCATTAATCGGCATGGACCCTTGTGTTACCAGCAATTATTATATTCAACAGATTTAATTACCAACTTAAATAGAAGGGAATTTTAAAAATCCTCGCTCCGATCGACTTTCAAAAGCTTTATTCGATTAAATTGAGCTTGATTTCAGTTAAACTGCTTATGTTAAATGAAACATTTGTGATTCGATTGGATAAGTTTTCAAGTCATTCAAATAAGTTTTTCCTGGTCGGAAATTATCTGTTAAAAAGTTAAGACTAAAAAAACTCTAAAGTAGTAAGTAAAAAGGAGTAGTAGAAAAAGGAGTAGTCTAAAAGTAGTAAAAAGGAGTTTCAATTTATTACAATCTTAATATGACTTAAAATTAAAGTTAAATTACTTTGAATTTTAATTTTTAAAGTTTTCAATTAATGGCAACTTGAAGTAAACAAAATATTATTAATCATAGAAACTAGGAAAGCTGGAAAATGAGCCAACAAAAAAAGAGCCAAAATTCGCCAAATTGGCTTTAGATAGAAGTAGAAGTACTTTACTGGTATACCGTAATGGAAAAGTACCAAAAAATACATTGTACACAGATGCTCCCAAGAGCGACAAAACTTTCGGGATGACCTAATACTACGTTCACATATGAAAAGTTAACATAGTTTAACTTAAGAGAGAAGTTAAGATAGCTTAACTTAATCTGTCGTATTTTTAAGTGTTCACACTACAACTATCTTAAACCATATGGTGCTACGAGTTAAAAAAAAATGGCGGCCGTCCAAGAGCTCGTCTCTAAGCCTAAAACACTCCTTTCCAAACTTTTTTACTTTGGACTTAAACTTGCAGATCACCAATTTTTCTTCTTGTGTTGTCCAGTTTGTTTATCGATATATATTTAATTTCGAAAATATATTTAATTTAATAACGGTTGTGCCAATGTAATATCAAATAAAAAAAGGTTAATAGTTTATAGTAGTTTTTTTTCTTCTTAGTAGATGTCATCACGGTAACTTAAACTAGTTTAAATACATTAGAGAGTTCGGGAAACTAGCTTAAAGTTAAACTAGTTTCTTTACGTGGTACTTGCGTATTACCCCGTCGACTGTTCCGTGACGGTCAAATTCAGCGGCACAACCATAGAAAAGTCAATGGGTTGTTTACCGTTTTGGGATTCAGCGGTACGGTCGACGGGATAATACGCAAGAACCCTTTTCGCTAAACTAGATTAAATCTAAGACTGTTCGTTCATACATGTTCAACCTAAGATAGATTAGCACTCAAACTAGATTGACTTTTCATGTGTTAATTTAGTATAACGACTAAAAGAAAGATTGGTGACAAGCAAATAAACTTTAAAATGTTTACACTTTACACACTTTGACTTTGAGAAACGCCCAATGTTACTTTAAAAACAAAGATCAACGGCAAAAACTCAGAAAAGTAGGCATTTTCTAATCAAAATTGCACTTCTACCACTTCGGTTCTTACGTATTATCCCATCGACAGTACCGCTGAATCCTAAAACGGTAAACAACCCATTGACTTTTCTATGGCTGTGCCGCTGAATTTGACAGTCACGGAACGGTCGACGACGGGGTAATACGCAAGTACCAAAACTTATTCTTCAAGTGTTACAAACACCCAATTAATAGGCAAAAATTTCCTTACCTAGTGTTTCCTGCAAGTGGTGGAGGAGGTCACTGCTATATCGGAACAGCGTTCACTCAATCTGTGTCTTTCGAAGGGGCATCAGATAATTGAGATTCGTTGTTTCCGCCTCCAAAGACATGCCAAGGGAAGCATAAGTTGCTTGATCGCTGTTGGTGGGAAGCCGCCTCACCTTTGCCTCTATTATGCTGTCTACTCGAGAGCGGTCTCTGATCATGGCTGAAAGCTCAACTCGTTCCTCTGAGTGGGATAGTACTTTCATCTGACGTCAGTGGTCACATGTCGTAGGGAAAACACCACTGCAGGGACCTATCAGAACGTTTGCAGAGCGACTGATGGATATCACAAATTAGGTAATGCTAATGCGTCTTATCGACAAACCAATGAACGCGAATGCAATTTAAGTCAATTAATTGACGTCATGGCCACGCGGAAGAAAATCTGAGTAAACAGAAAGCCTGCTGGGTTGCTATTGGAAGCTCTTATTGGCTGGCGAGTTTGAGAGCGATTTGTACTACTACGAGCTTTAAAAAATAATAATGCTGAACATTTTATGCATATCGGTATGAAAAGATGCTTAATACACAGAGTATTAGGGGCTATTTTGGCACTGCGATCGTATCAACGTCACGAGAGGCGGGACGGAAAAGCCTGATTGGTTGAGAAAAACTTTTTCCTTCTCCTTCGAAAATAGAAGATTGAGTGACAGCCAATCACAGGTTTGATCACTCTGTCAATCATTCAGTTCATCGTGGCGCCTTTCAAACCATCCAACTTTTGAATATATCGTTTTGGACCCTCTGTTAGGATTTTTCTCTGTGGCTTAATATACGTAGATTTAAAAAAAACTAATCATTATTCAAAATTGAAGCTCTAAATTTCACTCAAAATTCAGACACCTCGCGGGGAACTACTTTCTTTGGTTGCTCTCAGCATGTTTTTACAGGCTCAGTTAAGTTGCAACTCAGTATAGAAGATTGGGATTCTACTTCTCCGCCTCTCTTGACGTGCCAAGGCAAGGTGTAACTTTATCGTAGGTTATAATGCTTATTCATTACCCAAAACAGCCGACGTTACTGGAAGTTTTCCGTTCTTACCGCTTGAGAGCGCTTTTGCGTTACGCCAAATTGGTTGGTTTGCTTCGGCTCTTCAAAATCTGTAGGCAAGTTGATGATTGAATTTCAAGTTGATGATCTGATCGTCAACTTGGTGGGCGGAGCTTAATTATAAGGCTAATATGAACAGATTCAGGGTTCATACAATTTTTCACAAATCAAAATCAAGTAGTTTTCAAGGAGTGTTTTTAAAAATTTCAAGGAGTATTTGAGAGAAAATTTTTTTACACAGCTTAAAACGTACGCTTTGCCCATTGTTGCATTCCTGAACCAGGTTTTAAAATCACTCTCAATTTAACGAAAAGTCTTTCCGCGGTAACCCATTATTTTTCTCGAAATCAATGCGGATTGAAACTATTTTTATATACAAGATAAATTTATTAAAAAAAATCAAGGAGTTATTATGATGAAAATCAAGGAGTTTTCAAGGAGTGTTTTTAAAAATTTCAAGGAGTATTTGAGAGAAAATTTTTTACACAGCTTAAAACGCACGCTTTGCCCATTGCATTCCTGAACCAGGTTTTAAAATCACTCTCAATTTAACGAAAAGTCTTTCCGCGGTAACCCATTATTTTTCTCGAAATCAATGCGGATTGAAACTATTTTTATATACAAGATAAATTTATTAAAAAAAATCAAGGAGTTATTATGATGAAAATCAAGGAGTTTTCAAGGAGTGTTTTTAAAAATTTCAAGGAGTATTTGAGAGAAAATTTTTTACACAGCTTAAAACGCACGCTTTGCCCATTGCATTCCTGAACCAGGTTTTAAAATCACTCTCAATTTAACGAAAAGTCTTTCCGCGGTAACCCATTATTTTTCTCGAAATCAATGCGGATTGAAACTATTTTTATATACAAGATAAATTTATTAAAAAAAATCAAGGAGTTATTATGATGAAAATCAAGGAGTTTTCAAGGAGTGTTTTTAAAAATTTCAAGGAGTATTTGAGAGAAAATTTTTTACACAGCTTAAAACGCACGCTTTGCCCATTGCATTCCTGAACCAGGTTTTAAAATCACTCTCAATTTAACGAAAAGTCTTTCAGCGGTAACCCATTATTTTTCTCGAAATCAATGCGGATTGAAACTATTTTTATATACAAGATAAATTTATTAAAAAAAATCAAGGAGTTATTATGATGAAAATCAAGGAGTTTTCAAGGAGTGTTTTTAAAAATTTCAAGGAGTATTTGAGAGAAAATTTTTTACACAGCTTAAAACGCACGCTTTGCCCATTGCATTCCTGAACCAGGTTTTAAAATCACTCTCAATTTAACGAAAAGTCTTTCCGCGGTAACCCATTATTTTTCTCGAAATCAATGCGGATTGAAACTATTTTTATAGACAAGATAAATTTATTAAAAAAAAAATCAAGGAGTTATGATGAAAATCAAGGAGTTTTTAAGGAGTACAGCCTAAATTCAAGGAGTTTCCATAGTGCTCGAAAAAGAAAACCATTTTCAAGGAGTATTTAAGGAGTTTTCAAGGAGCGTATGAACCCTGCAGATTTCTTCAGCAAGAGAATGTTGAGCCGGGATTCGGATTTATTGACTATATAAAGAACTAAACTAACTTAAGACCTAATTTTCGATTTAGTACAGTCAAGGAGAGATCATTGAATAACCTTTTTTCTAATGTGCCTGATAATTATATTTTACAAGCTTTATATTGAAAAGGAGGTCTGGAGCTACCCCCAGGAAATCTTTGGAAATTGTATCCTTGACAAAAAGGTCCAACTAATGTTTTAATCTAAAAATACATACAATTTCAAAATACTTGGGCTGTTTAGAAAAAAAACCTTTTGTGGTCTGGATGTGGACGAAGTCCGCTGACCCTTGCTTTAAACGTGTGGTGGACTCGAACCAAACTCGATACGTTGCCGTTTAGTAATCGAACACGGAGATGTGTTAGTTCAAATGATAGTAATCTTCATTTCTTTAACGTAAAAGTAACTGTTACGATCAATCTTCGATCGATAACTAAAAATTTTAACTACTGAAATATCTGGAGCATTTTTGCAACATTTTAACGTTTCTTTTACTGGCTTATTAACAGGTTCTTTAAAGTAAATTTTAGTAAGATTTTGTATATTCTCTGCTCTGCACAAATACTACATGATTATTTATCTCCCTTGCCCTTATCAGTAAAAATTTTCAAGCTCTTATTATTCTCCAAGCAAACTGCTAACCTTCCTACCATTCTCGAAATCTTCATCCAAAATATTTTTAACATTCTATGTTAACTTCATAAACACCTCATCTTAAAAAAAACAAAGAGCAAATAAAATAAACTATAGCTCTTTTCTGAGGTGCTTGCACAATATTTGAACAGCTTCTGTTTAGCAGTTTTTGATACCCCCATGTCCCCAGTTGTTGAAAAACTTCAAGGAACATAATAAAATGGCACTCTGTGCCTCCAAACACATCATGATCTACTAATGGATATCTCATCTCAGTTCAGGAGCTCAAACAAGCGCCAAAATTGCACTTAACAGATTTGTTTGCCATATTGAAAGGGTTAAATAATATTAGTCTGCAGCAAACTATAGCTCTTTTCTGAGGTGCTTGCACAATATTTGAACAGCTTCTGTTTAGCAGTTTTTGATACCCCCATGTCCCCAGTTGTTGAAAAACTTCAAGGAACATAATAAAATGGCACTCTGTGCCTCCAAACACATCATGATCTACTAATGGATATCTCATCTCAGTTCAGGAGCTCAAACAAGCGCCAAAATTGCACTTAACAGATTTGTTTGCCATATTGAAAGGGTTAAATAATATTAGTCTGCAGCAAACTATAGCTCTTTTCTGAGGTGCTTGCACAATATTTGAACAGCTTCTGTTTAGCAGTTTTTGATACCCCCATGTCCCCAGTTGTTGAAAAACTTCAAGGAACATAATAAAATGGCACTCTGTGCCTCCAAACACATCATGATCTACTAATGGATATCTCATCTCAGTTCAGGAGCTCAAACAAGCGCCAAAATTGCACTTAACAGATTTGTTTGCCATATTGAAAGGGTTAAATAATATTAGTCTGCAGCAAACTATAGCTCTTTTCTGAGGTGCTTGCACAATATTTGAACAGCTTCTGTTTAGCAGTTTTTGATACCCCCATGTCCCCAGTTGTTGAAAAACTTCAAGGAACATAATAAAATGGCACTCTGTGCCTCCAAACACATCATGATCTACTAATGGATATCTCATCTCAGTTCAGGAGCTCAAACAAGCGCCAAAATTGCACTTAACAGATTTGTTTGCCATATTGAAAGGGTTAAATAATATTAGTCTGCAGCAAACTATAGCTCTTTTCTGAGGTGCTTGCACAATATTTGAACAGCTTCTGTTTAGCAGTTTTTGATACCCCCATGTCCCCAGTTGTTGAAAAACTTCAAGGAACATAATAAAATGGCACTCTGTGCCTCCAAACACACCATGATCTACTAATGGATATCTCATCTCAGTTCAGGAGCTCAAACAAGCGCCAAAATTGCACTTAACAGATTTGTTTGCCATATTGAAAGGGTTAAATAATATTAGTCTGCAGCAAACTATAGCTCTTTTCTGAGGTGCTTGCACAATATTTGAACAGCTTCTGTTTAGCAGTTTTTGATACCCCCATGTCCCCAGTTGTTGAAAAACTTCAAGGAACATAATAAAATGGCACTCTGTGCCTCCAAACACATCATGATCTACTAATGGATATCTCATCTCAGTTCAGGAGCTCAAACAAGCGCCAAAATTGCACTTAACAGATTTGTTTGCCATATTGAAAGGGTTAAATAATATTAGTCTGCAGCAAACTATAGCTCTTTTCTGAGGTGCTTGCACAATATTTGAACAGCTTCTGTTTAGCAGTTTTTGATACCCCCATGTCCCCAGTTGTTGAAAAACTTCAAGGAACATAATAAAATGGCACTCTGTGCCTCCAAACACACCATGATCTACTAATGGATATCTCATCTCAGTTCAGGAGCTCAAACAAGCGCCAAAATTGCACTTAACAGATTTGTTTGCCATATTGAAAGGGTTAAATAATATTAGTCTGCAGCAAACTATAGCTCTTTTCTGAGGTGCTTGCACAATATTTGAACAGCTTCTGTTTAGCAGTTTTTGATACCCCCATGTCCCCAGTTGTTGAAAAACTTCAAGGAACATAATAAAATGGCACTCTGTGCCTCCAAACACATCATGATCTACTAATTGATATCTCATCTCAGTTCAGGAGCTCAAACAAGCGCCAAAATTGCACTTAACAGATTTGTTTGCCATATTGAAAGGGTTAAATAATATTAGTCTGCAGCAAACTATAGCTCTTTTCTGAGGTGCTTGCACAATATTTGAACAGCTTCTGTTTAGCAGTTTTTGATACCCCCATGTCCCCAGTTGTTGAAAAACTTCAAGGAACATAATAAAATGGCACTCTGTGCCTCCAAACACATCATGATCTACTAATGGATATCTCATCTCAGTTCAGGAGCTCAAACAAGCGCCAAAATTGCACTTAACAGATTTGTTTGCCATATTGAAAGGGTTAAATAATATTAGTCTGCAGCAAACTATAGCTCTTTTCTGAGGTGCTTGCACAATATTTGAACAGCTTCTGTTTAGCGGTTTTTGATACCCCCATGTCCCCAGTTGTTGAAAAACTTCAAGGAACATAATAAAATGGCACTCTGTGCCTCCAAACACATCATGATCTACTAATGGATATCTCATCTCAGTTCAGGAGCTCAAACAAGCGCCAAAATTGCACTTAACAGATTTGTTTGCCATATTGAAAGGGTTAAATAATATTAGTCTGCAGCAAACTATAGCTCTTTTCTGAGGTGCTTGCACAATATTTGAACAGCTTCTGTTTAGCAGTTTTTGATACCCCCATGTCCCCAGTTGTTGAAAAACTTCAAGGAACATAATAAAATGGCACTCTGTGCCTCCAAACACATCATGATCTACTAATGGATATCTCATCTCAGTTCAGGAGCTCAAACAAGCGCCAAAATTGCACTTAACAGATTTGTTTGCCATATTGAAAGGGTTAAATAATATTAGTCTGCAGCAAACTATAGCTCTTTTCTGAGGTGCTTGCACAATATTTGAACAGCTTCTGTTTAGCAGTTTTTGATACCCCCATGTCCCCAGTTGTTGAAAAACTTCAAGGAACATAATAAAATGGCACTCTGTGCCTCCAAACACATCATGATCTACTAATGGATATCTCATCTCAGTTCAGGAGCTCAAACAAGCGCCAAAATTGCACTTAACAGATTTGTTTGCCATATTGAAAGGGTTAAATAATATTAGTCTGCAGCAAACTATAGCTCTTTTCTGAGGTGCTTGCACAATATTTGAACAGCTTCTGTTTAGCAGTTTTTGATACCCCCATGTCCCCAGTTGTTGAAAAACTTCAAGGAACATAATAAAATGGCACTCTGTGCCTCCAAACACATCATGATCTACTAATGGATATCTCATCTCAGTTCAGGAGCTCAAACAAGCGCCAAAATTGCACTTAACAGATTTGTTTGCCATATTGAAAGGGTTAAATAATATTAGTCTGCAGCATACTGCATTAAGGTGGGTTTATATGCAGCCGGCAAGTGCGGCAAAATCGCATGCGAATGCGAATTTCTTTCCTATTTTTCACACCGTTGGAAAGGACCAATAGGAAACCTCGAATCTTTCCCGCGCAGCCAAAGGGAGATCTGCTGGAATAGCCACACTATCGCAAAAAGCAAATTGCGGCAGGGTGACGTGATCAAGATTGTCCCAATGGAAATACAATAACTTGTTTGAAATACACGTATTTAACCGTAGGTCTCTGAAAATTTCAAATATTATTTTTAATATAATTAATAAATAATAAATTTCAGTATTTTAATCAAAGATTAGTGGATAATTTTAGTCGTGCTGGCATCTGTAATCGTACCAGTGAAGTACAACTGGTTTCTTTTGTATATGTTACCGCTAAAGTTGATAATTAGTTAATCCGAAGAATACCTAGGTAAACTTAAGATTAACTGATTTCTGTCGTTAATGTGCGGATTTTTGAGTTTTTCGCATTTTACCTAGGGAATCTACACTATAACGGCCTCTTGATAGTTAAAGTTCAAAATAGTTTGTTTCGTTCAATACTTTCTGTTAAAATGTTGAGGTGCTTACTGCGCCATGCGCTTACCCCTGCGCAGTTAAACGATTCAATACGATTAACGATTCAATACGTAGTTTGTTGTCATATTTGGTGTTTTGATTTCAAATTTAGAGCGTAGCACTGGTAGTTGTCATGTTGAATGTTAAAACAAAATAATACAAGCAAGTAAGTACTGTAAATTTACATGATTAAGTACAGTATATTACTACTAAAACAGGTATTTTGAGACAATTGTGTTGAAGCTCCGACTTCAGAGTGACAGAGATTTCTTTTAACGAAAGCAAATGTCCCAGCTGTTGAAATATCTTTTCAACAAACGTTAACTCAACAATCTCTGGAACCTGGGCAAGGGTTTAACATATGTAATCGATCTAGAATCCTAGCAATAGTTCAGTGCAGGCTGCCAGCCGATTACACCGCGATTTCATTAGATTTGCTAGTTTAAGTGCTCATTGAAATACGCTGTCAAATCGAGATCGAAAACCACAATTGATACAAATCTCAGTTGGTACTTTAATATTCTATTATTATTGTTTTTATATTCTAGTTTTAAAATTGCTATTTCATTACTATTTTTGTGGGATTTGCGTGTTTTGTGTAATATGAAAAAAGTACCGATCCCCCTTTTTTGATTCGTCATTGTTACTGTTTACCCCCAAAACGAGTTTGGTTATAGCTAGGGCAGGGGGGTTTGGGGGGGGCGGCAGCCCCCCAACCTCCTTAAACTTTTTATAAAATAAAATAAAATTTTGTACTTTAACGGATCACCCTCGTTAATATGTAAAATAACTGATTACAGGTAGTATGCAGATTAACGAGTGTCTAATCGGTAGGGGGCAGAATACCTAGGTAATTTCAAGATTACCTAGGTAATCTTAGAAATTGAAAAAAATTCGCTCTTTAACGGATCACCCTCGTTTTAAATCTGCAAATTACCTAGGTTATCTGTAAATTAACTGATTTCCGGACTTTAACTGTAACATATATATACTTTATTTCGAATTCTTGTTTTGCTACTGCATGAAACTTCTATTAGACTCTTTAAAAAATAAATTAGAACAATTTGAGACAGAATATGCATCACGATTACCATCATTACTACCTAATGACAATATGAAGCCTCGAATCTTTCCCGCGCAGCAAAAGGGAGATCTGCGGGAATAGACGCACTATCGCAAAAATCAAATTGCGGCAGGGTCCCGTGATCAAGATTGCTCCGTTGGAAATACAATAATTTGTTTGAAATACAATTATCATGTATGCGAGTATCAAAAGCGGAATGTAAAAATAAACGCGTCGTCGCCGAAACCAAAACAAACGATGCGACAGACAATCGCACGATCGCACTCGCCGCAATTTCGCATGAAACGCAGCGCCATTTGTAGACGCGGTATAAAAGTTCACAAACGGCAGGAAAAAATCTTCCGTCGCAGTCGCACTTGCCGGCTGCATATAAACCCACCTTTAGGGTCTCAAAAAAAAAACTTTTTTTCGAAAAACCTCAATCTCAAACATAATTTTTAAAAATTCTGAAAATTGGTAATTTTTTCCACTTTTTTCAAACTTTGGGGCTCTACAGGCAAACCCTAGAGTTAGCTTGGGGGGCTGAAACTTCACACACTATCTTTTGGGACCAAAAGGAATGGGAAATGCCCTGGGTAGAGAGGTTTTTCGAAAAAAGATTTTTTTTGAGACACCCTAATACTGCATCAATATCAAAATTTGCAATAAATGCTCAAGTTATTAGGGTTTCTTTTTCCAGAACTGAGCAATTGGACAACTACTGCTCAGCCAACGATAGTAAACGGGTCACGTGATTTTTTGCTTTAGTATTTTTTATTTTATTTTTGAAACATTCAGATTTTTTATGTAAATAGAGGGTCTAACTAAGGTTAGAGGGAGTAAATGTATCTTTTGATCAACTGCCCCTCAGCTTTTCTTCCTTTCTCCTCTCCGAGTCTGTCAAAATCACGTGACCCTTTTACTATCGTTGGTTAAGCAGTACATAAATTTAAATCACAACACTAATATAGGGTATTTTAATAACATTTTTTACTTTAAACAACCTGTACATAAGGATAATAAAACAACTAACTTTGTTTGGTTCTCAGAATCACTTTCGTCACTAGCACTTTTTTCATCTTCACTATCATCTGAAGACTCTGTAAATAAGTGTTACAGAGAGTTATACAGGTGTTACAGAGAGTTATACAGGTGTTTCTTAAGAAAAAAAGGGTACCTATTAAAAAGTTACTTAACTGAATACTACATTAATGCTACTTATAGTACTCATCAGTGGCGGATCCAGGGGGGGGCAAACGGTCAATTGCCCCCCCCCCATTGGCTTGGACTAGGTTTACCAAAACGAGTAAAAACTGTGTATTTGGGGTCAAAGGGCCGGGTTAGAATGGGAAACTTGCCCCTGCTGCTTTTTTGACCGGCACTTTGGGGATTGATTTGGTATAGAATAAAAACAATTTACAATAAAAACAATTATTTTATTTTTAGCTCTTCAACACAAACGGTAGTTGTGATTTTCAAAAAACCTTTTTTTGATTTATTATTTTTTATAGCAAAATTCAAAATTAATTAATGATGATTTTTTTTCCTGATTTTTAAGATTTAAAGACATGAAAAAATTATATGATCATGATTCTTAAACGAAAATCTGGTTTTTAGCAAAATAAAGAAAATTAAAAAAAAAGTTTTTTATAACTTTTTTGCAAGGTGTCCCTCACCAAATTTTGTAAAAAACCTCTTATAATCCTCTATACTCGGGAGTTTTTTCAATTTTTTTGAAGTGGTGGAACAATTATAAAAAAAAATTAAAACTTTTTTTCCTGAAATTTTGCGATTTTTGATATGACACCAATAGATATTTGTAATCAACACCCCAAAAAACATAAAACCGTTGCAAATAAATCTTCAGCATGAAATTTTTTTTGGAGCAAGTGCCGATTGACAAAATTGCTATTTTTAAGCTTTTTTGAATTTTCAGTATTTTAAAACAAAATTGCCCTTTTTGTCATCAGAATCATGTTTTTTTACCACTGAAACATAATATTTGACACCAACAATGTCAATCATTAAAACAACTGAAAGTAGTAACCTCGGACGGCCATTTTGTTTTTAACCGGAAGTCCCAAACGGGACTTCCACCACTGCTTTTGGTCGATTTTGGATTCAGCATGTTTAAAACTATAGTCCCACCAACTTTAGGGGCCATTCATTAATTACGTAAGGATGATTTTGGCGATTTTTGACCCCCCCTACCCCCATGTAAGGGTACGTAAGATTTTTCAAACCCCTCCCCCGCTATTCTTACGTAAGATTCCATTTCGCTTATCAAAATAATAAAATGTTAGCGCACGAAATGATTAACAAAAATAATTTTGTCTTTTTGCTTTTGTTTTGTTTCGACTTTTGACAGCTGGAAGATGGATTCAACAGTTTTATTTTTTATCTTAACTTAGTGCTACTCCAATAAAAAAGATACATCTGATATACCTTCATTTTTTTAAATTTAAGCTTCAATAATATACCATCTTTTTTAAGTTTTTCTGGGGTTATTTAATTGGAATTTGTCTACATTAACTTGGAAAATCTTACGTAAGAATGGGTTTGACCCCCCCCAAGTAAGGGTATGTAGAGATTCTTCCAACCCCCCCTCCCCCTCGGGTCCCTTACGTAATTAATGAATGGCCCCTTAGCGCATTTTTGGCAATTACATTTATATTTTTAGGAATCCTTAAAAGTTAATATAACTTAATGCTACTACACTCAGCCCAAATAAAACAGAATTGGAAAATGACAAAAACATATGGGTGTAAATACCTGATACATATTCTGTTAAAGGCTCTAAGGTCCAATCATCAACTCCATTTAAGTTGGCTGCAGCCTGGAAACAAAAAAAAATTACTAGTAGGGGAGAGTTCAGCCACCTCATTTTAAAATTCAGGAAAAAATGTAAATTTGAATTTGTGGTCGATTTTGAATGTAAACAGATGCTATCTAGTTTCTAACGTGAAATCAGCTCTTTAAAATATTATTTAAATTTTATATAATAAATTTACTGTTTTTAGGTGCTCAAAGTTTTTTTTTAGTGCATCACTACATTAACTCTTTTCTTCCCCTTTAATTATGACAAGATAAAATGGGATACATGGGGGGGAATCCCCGAGATTTTAACTTTTATTTTTGATATTAGAAATAGTCAGATCTCAATTCTTTTATCTTTTATAGAACTTTGAATGCAAAAACACCTCATGTTGTACCTTCGGACACCATATGTGTTGTACCTACGGACACGTTCTTGTGGGTGTCTGTAGCTAATCGGCGTTTTAGAATCAGGTTTCATTTAACTGAATACATTTTAATAAATGTTCAATTAATTCTAAATGGTAATCTGTTTGTCAGGGATTATTTTCAAGTGAATTTTAGATGAAAAATCAAATATTTTGTGATCTTAACTACTTTTTTAAATTTATGATTCTACTTGGAATTTAATGTAAAATATGGTTTAAAATCCTAAGAACCCTATCGCATTTAAGTATGATGATTAAAAAAACTTGAAATTTCCACTGAAGAAGATTTACCACCAAATTATTATTGTTATTACCACCAAATGCTTGCACAACTAAGTGTTGATCGAATTGTTTTTTTGGGGGGGATCAGTGAAGTTGTCAGATCAATCAGCATGATTGATGAAACTATTATCTTAAATTCTGATCTGAAAATACCATGTAATTTTTGTGTTTTTGGTAAAAAATCAAGACTTTTATCATTCAACTTCGTTTTAATGATCATTTACGATCCAAAACTATATTTACTTTAAAAAATCTATTTTCAATTTTAAAAAGGCTTGAAATAGGTTATTAAAAGGTAATGCATCAATAAAAATATTAATTCTTAGCTTTTTTCAACTAAAATTTCCCTTTTTAAGGGTGTCCACAGGTACAACTGGGTCTGTCCATAGGTACAACAGGTTGTTGTACCTTTGGACACAAATTTTTCCATGTTATTATAAATGATTAAAAATCCAATTTTCAAGATTTTGGCTAGTAAAAAATATCTCTGTACTCACAAAGGTTAGGACTATAGGTTGGGCACTTTAAATGGTCAAAATGTGATTTTACCTGTCTTAGAAAAATCCAAACGTGATTTTTGTCCAGAGGTACAACACTCTCCCCTATAGTTTATTATCTATATATATAAAAATCAATGTCTGTCTGTCTGTATGTTTGTATGTATGTTTGTATGTATGTATGTCCTTTATAGTTTTAAACTTTTCGAACCTACATTAACTATTAAACTATACCACGTTGATCTACTCGCTCCAAGGAAGGTTTCTGAAGAATAATAATTTAAAATCGATGCATCCTAATAACTTTTTTGGTCAATTTTATGCTCAAAAACCCTTATTTCGTGCCTAACTTCATGGAAAACACCCATTGTTGTAAATATCATAAGAGAAGATGTAACTTTAATTGTTGTAGGCATATTCTCGATTGTTGCTGTTTAAAATCCACTGTTGTAACATAAACATAAAAGTGACTCCTTTATTTAACTATTTCCACATTTGGACTGGCGAAGCCCATCTCTAACACACCAGAAGAATTTTTTTAAATGGACTGGCGAAGCCCATCTGTAACACACCAGAATAATCTTCTTTAAAAATGGACTGGCGAAGCCCATCTGTAACGCACCAGATGATATTTATAAAAAATAAATAAAACCCGGGCAAAGCCGGGTCTAGCGCTTTAGCGCTAGTTATATATATTTAAATATAGTTTTATTATTTTAATTTCAATTTGAAAAATCAAATTTTAATTTTAAAAAATCATGGGTTTTCTTAGCATTTCTTTGTCAAGGGTTATAAAACATATTTGAAACAAAAAAAACACGTTAAAAACAAATAAAACATGTTTTTTGTTTTTTATTACAAAAAACATGCCCCCTTTACCTGCTAAAAACCAATCCTGCTTTAGTGTGGAAAAAGAACAAAATGTTAAATCCAAAATAAAAAATGAATGACAGAAAAGATTGTTATAAACATTCAAAAATGACCTGAATAAGGAAGTTGCATGTGTCAGATTTTCCAAAACAAACAAGTGTTCCGTGTGGTTTTTTGTATGCTAAAAGGAAATATCTAGTCAGTTTTTCAAAAAAATGTACGGGTAATTAAATATATTTTAATTTAAAAGTCGAGAAAAAAACACGTGACTGAAAACGTTTCTTGTTTCAACTATAAGATGACGTCAACAATAATACCATCAACTCCATTGCTTTACAACAATGTTCAGTATAAGATGACGTCACATCCAAACTCTTGGCGTTTTCGCGCGCTTTTAAAAAGTGGATTTTGTTACTATTTTTTTGGCAATCAAAAAATGTCTCGATCGGCCTCAAATTTTGGGTAGTTGCTTATTTTTGCAAGAGGAATCGATTAAAAAAATAATAAAAAAATCATGCAACTTCCTCATTCTCCTTAAAATAAGTGCTTTACCAAATTTTTGTGTGGATAATCTTTATTTTTTATCCCGCCTCTCGACGTAAGTTAGCCTTTATAAACTCTTGATTTTTTTAATTTTTTGTTAATCTCTTTGGGTTGATACGTTCAGGGGGTGTTTCAAGTTATGTACAACCTTCTTCTCGAAACATTTTTGAACACCTAAACCCCCCTTGAGATAAGGCCCTGGTATAACCTCATTTCATCTTGCCTGACCAAATGGAACTAAACGCAATGAGGTAATTTCACGTTTTGAGATTACTTTAAGATTTATTAAACTTTACTTTTTGAGATTTTATTAAAATAGTAGATAAAAAAACAATAAAGAGAATGACGTTTACATCAAGTATTTTCGTAGCCTATAGTTTATGTGATTTAAATTTTTGAAATTTCGTTTTTTGTTTTGGCGCGAAAACAATTTCGCTGTGAGGTCACATCCAATAAAACCTGTTTTCTGATCACGTGACTTTTCTGGCGTTTTGGCAAAAATAAAATTGAATTTTTTTTGTTTGAATTGGTTTAGATCAGCGGTTCCCAAAGTGGTCCTTATGGACCCTCAGTGGTCAACAGCCAGGGCCGCCCATAGGGGGCAGCAACCCCGACAAATGTCGGAGGGCCCGGAGCTTTAAGGGGCCCGGGCCCACGAGTTCCACTTTGTTTTTTTAAGAGTCTGTACAAGATGTTTTTTTTTATTTTCCAAATAAAAATTGAACTCGCTGAATTCATATCATTTAGCATATTCAGTTCCCGAAACGGACGGGCCCGTCAAAAGTGGTCGGTTTCTTTTTCAGAAGTTTCATCTCCAATCAAATTCTGAAACATGAGATAACACAACCCCTTCCCAACGTGACCACTTCTCGCACACTGGAAAAGCTACCAATATTTCTTGCTATGGCATTTTATGCACCAAAATGAGTTAAAACCCTGTTATTTTAAGGTGAAATTTTGAAAAAATTTCTGGGGGAGAACCCCCAGACCCCCTTGGTACTTGTAACTATTATTACAACCTTATTTTATATTAAGTTCGTCAAAACGCGGAAATTCTACCATAAAACCTATATCCGAAATTCGGATGAGGCGTATCAAAACGAGTTGAAAAAGAGGGTTTTTTTACTTAAATTTCCAAAAATTTTCTGGGGGAGGACCCCCAGTCCCCCCTTTTAGCAGTTGGAGCAGGATAATTCCACTACCCTTTCCATATTAAAATCAAAAAGAAGATTCAATTGGACTTTGGAAATTCTTAGCCCTCAACCAAATCCTGGATCCGCCCCTGCAGGCAGAATTTAATGAAATTCTGTTTACAGGGGTTTTCGAGGTTGCTCTCTCCGAATCTCTAATAATAAATGAAGTTTTCAGTAGAATAAAGTAGTTATAAATGCTACTCCTTCGCCGGCAAACATTGTCCTCTAGCGGACTTGGGTTCCTATGAAAATCTTGTTAGTCATGGCATGACAGACATGCATGCTAATTTTCTACTCGACCTTTTGAGATACCCTGTATATTTTACTTAAGGGATGCTTTGTGAAATGTAAATTGCTTATTATACTTCAAAAACTTAAAAAGTTAGGGGGCCCGTGAAAAAATTTTGTCGGGGGGCCCGGTAGAGTTATGGGCGGCCCTGTCAACAGCGAATTCCAGGATGTCCACGGGAAAAATTTAATTAAAATGGAAAACTTTGACAAGTTTCAAAAATTTTGTCTTTTTTACAATCAAATTCTTGTAATATGAAATCACCGGTTAGGGGCCGTCCAAATATTACGTAAGCACCCAAAGGGGGAGGGGGGTTTGCTCTTTGCTTATTTTTGCTGACAAGGGGGGAGGGGGATATGAGTGATGCTTACGTAAGATGGTGCATTTTCGAAAATCTCTTGTTTCTTGCATAAATAATTTCAAAATTCAACCAAAAATAAATATATCAAAAAATAGAATTAGGAAATCTGACATAAGCACTTTTTTCTGGACATGGACCCCCAAAACACTTTGAAATTTTAACCTCGAAAAGTAGTGTTTCGACTCATTTTTGAACCCTTAGGGTTGCACCCAAAAAGGACAGCTCCTTGTACGAGTCGCCTAATTTTCAAGGAAAAAATAGATGTCGAAATTTCGGGGGGGGGGGGGGTCCGGCAGTTTTTTACGTAATTATGGTGGGGGGGTTGAGGTTTGCTTATCTTTGCTGACAAGGGGGGGGTTAAAAATGACCAAAAAATTGCTTACATAATATTTGAACGGCCCCTAAACACCGAAGGTTATATCAAATGACCGAAGGTTATCAACGAATCCCCGCAACGCGAGCAGGGGTGACGGAATCATTTCTCTTATCGGGTGGAGATCCCTCGACCAGCCTCGCATATTTCAATTTCATAAATTAAAACTCAATTTCCGCAATGTATAGTTTTACTTCTTTTTATAGTTGAACTTGGTTAAATATTGTTTGTTAACATACTATACTATAAATTGTAGTTGTTTCTGAACTTTCATGATTTGGTGAGTGAATAACTCACTCTTAAGCCTTTGACAAGCTTGCGACCAAAACTTATTAAAATTAAAAGTTTTAGTGTCTTGAAATGTAGATATTATGACCAAACACTTGAAAAAAAATTACAAAAATTTATATGTGGTTTAGAAATTAAAGAATTTTACCTACTGTTCCTTAAAATGGGTACGAAAAATGTTTTCTGTATATGCAAGGGCCGAAACAGTTTGGGAAGACTGAAGAAGTTTCTCGGGTTTACTCATCTCACCCTCCAGGCATAACCATAGAGACGCGAGTTAACGATACGGTGTTTCGTGATTTAATGCAGGTTACATCTATGTAAATTATATATATTTTATTTTTTTATAAAATGTGGTGACTATCTATGACTCCCAGTATTTTAAAATTTTTCACATTCGATTATATTTCGCTGATTGCGTCGGCAGCTATATCTTTACTCTGCTTGAATTTATATTATCCGAAATATCTTGACTCAATGTAAATTGGAGGTTCTATTTCGAAATCATCTGATTATTACCCTTTTATCTCAACGTCTTTTTACAGAATCCCCGAATCCACACATTTGGTTATTTACTCGCGAAATACTCCCTAGATGGCGCTGCCCTGGCTTTTATTTGCAAAGAAACTTTTGTGAATTTGACTCGTTAAAAAAAAGTTCCAACTGAGGGGGGTGTCAGTTCTATCCTGTGTCACTTGGAGCGAACTGGATTTCTGCTACTAAAAAAGAACTTTCATGAAAAAAAACTAATCACTGAAAGTTCGGGAGAGGTTGAACCCTATAAAAACACCCCCACTCTAACCCATTATCCGTAATAATATACTTAATGAAATCAATTGTTTTTAAATATTGAAATAACTAAAAAAAAAAAGGAGCAACGTCTCCAAACTACAATAATTAATTTTGGAAAAATAACCTCAAAAAGTATAGGAATATTAAGATTTTTTCATTATTTTCTCATTCGTTTGGGGCCAGTTGAAGAAAACGCCATTCTCTAAGAAATCGCTTAAAACGTAATAAGATATTGCATAAATCAGTTTTTTTTAATTTTTCTAAAATGAAATAGTGAGAAGAGAAAAAAAAGTTTTAGAAAAGCGATTTTAATGCGGATGAGAGTTGTTGTCATCATAGCTGGTAATATGTAACTAGCTAGCTCAGATCTGCCAAAAGTGACTTTCGCCCGTATTCCGACGATATTAAAATTTTTGCTCATTGGTTATGTATGTGTAATTTTTTAACTATCGTATCATTCTCATCCACCAGACATCACTGCCCGATTGATAAGATCAAAAAAAGCCTTCGTGGTTCGCTGCAGACTTCTGCCATAGAGCTAGTTCTACGAGATAATGTATATTTTTAATAATTGATGAAAAAAGTGGTAATTGTTGCTTTGGGTGATGTAATACTCGCAATATACAAAGATCAACGTTTTTATTGTCTGTAATTATAAAAATTGATCAAAAAGGTATATATCTAGTAATATACATTACATAAAAAATATTATCCTTTTATATTTCCCCTTTTCTCTAATCAAAGCTTTACAACCACACACCCAGATATAACTTGCGGATCACTCTCTAGATGGCGCTACACTAATTAAAAGTTTTATTTTGTTTACAAGGGACTCCAAGATGACCAGATCATTTGAACGGCCCCTGAATTAATTGATAAAAAATAAGCAGTTTCAGCTGATTGTTTATACAAATAGTCCCGAATCGCGAGTTTATAGGAAATATTAACTGTTTGTTCTCATTAAAAGTACTCTAATTTATTTGTGTACACGGTGTCCAAAGATATTTGCTAAATTCGTCAATTGAAAACTTTTAGAGCATCACCGATTCTGCTCTACAATTTTCTACAAGTAGCCAAATCGCTAACATTTTCCCCATTCCCTACTCGAACTTTCATTTCCAAACGGCAACACCATGCAATAAGTACAATAAATATAACATTTCACTGTATAAGCACTTTAGGCTGCCAGTAGATAGAAGCAGGGGTACTATTTTGAGACATTTGTTAGTAGCTAGTGAGACGAAAGTGAAGACACAGAAAACGCCAAAATAAAAGGACCATATAAATTAAAATAAAATAAAATTTCAGCTTGAAAAAAATTCTTTTTAAAGATAAGTTGTTTTTGATATTTTTAGAAGATTTGGTTTTATTTCACTTCACATTTAGTTTCGCAAGGGATACAAATTAATTTCACAAGGCCAAAGTTTTTTGTCAATTAAAAGTATAAACAAATTAAATTAATTTTTTTTTGTATTTCCTTACTATTTTACACCATAATAGAAGTCACATAAATTATTTGCAAGTGAATTTTAAAAAATCATGCATTGTAGGGTTAAAAGGTCAAATTTCTAAAATTTTTCTGGGGGAGGACCCCCCTTTCCAGTGAAACGTTCAAACGGTTTATAAAAAATTCATTGAGCCAAAAGTTAAATAATCGATTCAAAACCATCTTAAAATTGTTAAACGAGGGTGAAACCTATTACACAGGTCTGCAATGAAAAAGCTGTTCGAATAATTTTAGCGATTTCCTATGTATTTTGATGTGCTGATAACGGAAAAAATACTGAAAAAAATTCTATACGTCAGGATTTTTCACAAATTGCAAAATTATATTCGAATTTGTCCATTTTTCATAGTTTTTGAACATTTCTAGCTCCTTTATTTTCAAAAATTAGGAGCTGTAAATAATGAAAATAGTAAACTATCTCATCAGTACATTATAGAGATGAAAAGAAAATTTTTGGGAAGATTTAATCGGGCAATAATGAAGTATTTTTGTTGTATAGTTCAAGGAAATGTTCTTTTTACTACTCACAAGGGTAAATGTACCAAGGGGAGCGTCATATGGAGGAAAAATTGGCTTTAGAAAGTGTGTAAATAAGTTATTTTTAGTTATATATAATGATTTTCATGAAGAATATGTAATAATATTTTTATTTTATGAACCTATTTTCATGAAAATTGAAATAATGACTTACTTTACAATTTTACATAAATTGTCAGGAAACATGACATTCTAGGGCAAGACCAGAGACCATATTTGGACTCATGGTACAAACAAACCTTAAAACTAATAACCTTAAAGATAAATTTGGATTAAAAAATCTTTTTTTTAAATGTACTTACATTTTATGAGAAATAATGCTATATTTGTTCAAATTGTTACAAATTGTGGTGTCTTAAAAATCAAAAGTAGTATTTTTTGGATTCAGCACACCAAAACACATAAAAAATTATTTTCAAATAAAGTTTGAGTCGAAAAATAATTTCTTTAAATATTTACTTTTATTTTCTTAAAAAATTGACTTTTTTACTTATATAGTGAAGAAAGGTGAAGTCCTATGATAAAACAGAGGTCAGTTTTAGATTCAGCACATCAAATAACATATAAAAATATTTTTTTGGAAAATATTTGATTTTAAAGTTAATTTTTAATTAATTAATTTGATTGAAAAATTTAGTATAAAGAATTAATTTTACAAAATTTTAAGGCATTTCCCAATAAAACCAAATTGTCAAAAAATGTGACGTCCCAGGACAAAATGGAGGTCATTTTTGGATTCAGCGCACCAAAATTAACCAAGGTCAGGTGAAATATCCAAAACAGCTCGAAAAAAGTTTTTTTTATGCAGACCTGTGTTAATTTTGGAGTACTTGATATGTAGTTTGTAAAAAAATTTTTAAGGAGGAATGCCGAATTCTTAATGCACTAGACGTTAAATCTAGGAACGCTTATTTTATTAATGCCTCACTGCACATGCGCTTCGAGTTATATTTCCCAAGCCGTGTCTTGGCGATCACGTTGACATTCAGTGTTTCCATGCTGCCATCTATACTTATTTTTAAAAATTACATGTTTGGTTAAAAAACTGATATTGAAGATAGATTCTTTTTATTTCTGTAATAACAATTAATTCATAAAATATAACTCAACTTTAAATCAAGCAATTATCACATTAAAGGTTGACTTTAATTTTATTTCTATAAAGAGATAATATAAAAATATCGGAATGTAACACAGAAGGCATTTCATTTTAGTTATTTTTATTAAATAATTAGATTATATTATTATTACTTGAGGGATGGGTGGGGGGTCAAACCCATTCTTACGTAAGATTTTCCAAGTTATTGTAAATACATTCCAAATATTCTAATCAAATTACTATTGAATAACCCCAGAAAAACTTAAAAATGCTGACGATCTCGGTACATTATCGAAGCTTTAATTTTAAATGAAGGAAAATCTGATGCATCTTTTTTAATGGAGTAGCATTAAGTTAAGATAAAAAAAAATAAAACTGATGAACCCATCAGCCAGTTGTCAAAAGTGGAAATGTCAAAGTGATCGCCAAGACGTCAAGAACTGCTCTTGGGAAATCCAACTCCCAGCGCATGTGCAGTGAGGCATTAATAAAATAAGCGTTCCTAGATTTAACGTCTAGTCCTTAACGCAACCCCCCCCCCAATGATCAGGAGTGGCCACCAACTATGATCAGAGAGGATGCTTCATTTTAATACTTCACCTCACTCGGTTAAGAGTAGAGGTGCTTCATGACCCAGAAGAAATCCTATTGTGACGATAATTCCGATTTCTGAGAACAATATTAAATATTTTTTTGTTAAAACTAAAAAGTGGTAACTAAAAATATTTGCTCATTTTTATGTTATTTAAGCTTTAAAAATCCTTCTAAGACGAAAAATATTCAAGACATATCTTGGGTGGGGGAAGGCAATGCTATGTTACAGAGGTTCAATAGGATACCTAAAAATATAGTTTTAAAAAAAAATTAACCTGAGACAGCACCTCTTCAAACACGTTTTCCGAAATCCCTCCAAGTTACCTTTATTGAGTGTGAAAGAGAAAGTTTAAGTGACAAATTTCAAATAATTTTCGAGGGGGGAGGACCCTTTCGAAGGTGTTGAGTGCTCTCAACATCAAAGGAAGATTATTTTAGTGCCGAAATTAAATTTCTTTCGAGGATCATATAATTTAATGAGAGGATGATATAATCATCAATGCCCCGGAATAAAGCTTAATGTTAACATCCCTCCGAAACAAAATTAAATCGTCACGACTCTTTGGGAAGGGTCACAGAGATGATCGGGCAGTGGATATCTACCACACTCTTTTGTTCGCCTATTGACCTCACCTTACCACACAAAGAGATGGGGTAGATATCCACTGCTCGATAAGATACACCCACAGTGACCCTGGCCTTTAAATTCAATCCTGTTGTGCCTGTTCTGAAGTTCCACTTCGTGTATTCTAACTCGCCAGCAAGCTCTACAGCCTCTTGAGCTCGTGTTTTTGAGAACTACCTACAATGACATTTCTAATTCGATCATGCCCGACAACGAGGTATATAAAGGAACTTGCATGGTTTTTTTTTATTTTCTTAATCTATTCTTCACGCAAAAATAAGCCACTACACAAAATTTGAGGCCGAATGAGAAATTTTTCGATTGCAAAAAAAATTATCAAAAATAGTGTTTTTCGAAGCAACTGAAAACGCTTAATTGCATGCACAGTGACGTCACTAATGTTTGCCTCGGATTGTCATGTTTGCCTTGGATTTCTGACAGCCACCAGAAGTGTCTAGAAGGTAAATATTTATTAAAACACTCATATCGGACGTTTCTGAACGAGCGTCTAAATCCCACGAGCGGAGAAAGGTGGCACGCATGCGCCGGGTTGTGGAACAGTCCGAAGGGAGCGATTCACGGCTCTTTTTACAGCGCCATCTATTAGAGGCTATATATACACTAATCTTCCAACCATAGTCTCGTTTGTTAAGCTTAATTAAACTAAATAAAAAATAACTTAAATTAATTAATTAGTAATTAATTATTGATTAAATTAAATTGAAATTTTAATACATAATTTAATTAAATAAAATTTAATTACTTCAAAATTAAATTAGTTTTCTAATTTTTTTATGAAAATAACATCAAATACACTATTTTTATGTTTTCCTACCTTACTATTTGTAATCTAACTTATTATTATTCCAAAATTTTAATCTATTTCATCTATAAATAATATTAAGGGTTGAGGTTTCGTTAGAATAAAGGCTTTAACTTTAAACTGACAAGGATAGGATGGTAAAATTTTTAATTTATTTAGGTTTACACCTCTTTTAAAGTTTTTTTTTGCAGAACATTTTTTAAAATTTTTTTTAACTAAGTCATTTTTATAAAAACAGCGAATTTTAGACGCTATAATCAGGAACAACCAGACTCGCGTTTCGAAAACAGTTGAATAGAGACGATTTAAATCTTAATGAATCGGCTCTTTAATAAAGTAGAACGCTCAATAATTTGTAAAATATCATTCCCTACTATATTCAAAAGAGACGAGATTAATTATTTTTTTAAAATACCCCTTAAAATATTTCAAAAATAAAACTTTTCATAACAATCTACGAACCTGTATACTCATAAATCTATCTCTTTTGTTGTAGCATGAGTTAAGACTCTATTTTAATTAATATTTAAAAAAACAAAGTTTTCAAAAGATTCGAAATAGTTATTTTAAATTAAAAGCATAAATTTCAATATGCGTGAATTTTTTAGAAAGAAAATAGAAAAGGAATTTCCATTTAAAAAAATTACCTGAAATTGCAATTTTAAAAAAATAATGTAATGGGAGTTACGGATGGAATTGCCCCTTATATCTTGAGTAGTCTTGAGTTCATCCATAGAAAAAAAGAGACTTGGTATAGTTGTTTTTCCTCCACAACACAACCCGGCGCATGCGTGCCACCTTTCTCCGCTAGTGGGATTTAGACGCTCGTCACTTACGAAATAAGAAATCATCAACTAAAACATAAAAATTCAATTTTGATTGCAATTTGGCTCGATGGATTCTACGTCACTGTGCATGCAAACACACTTCGCGTTTTCAGTCACGTGTTTTTTTCTCGACTTTTAAGTTAAAATATGTAAGTACTTGTACACTTTTTTGAAAATTTGACAAAATATTTCATTTTTCTATACAAAAAACCATACGAAACACTTGAAAGTTTATGAAAATCTGACACATGCAAGTTCCTTATTCTTGGGCTAAGCACCCGCACTAAAAGTACGGAATGGGACGATTCGGCGCGGCCGTTTGGGCGCGGCCGATTTGGCGCGGCCGTTTCGGCGCGGGCCGTTTGGGCGCCGGCCCGTTTCGGCGCGAGAAAAAATTTTTTTCTTCTAATTTTTAGAAGGATTATGAAAGAGTTCTATTTACTTTCATTTTATTTCTGGCGCCGAATCGGCCCGCGCCCAAACGGCCGCGCCGAATCAGCCCCGCGCCGAAACGGCCAGCGCCGAATCGGCCGCGCCCAAATGGCCGCGCCGAATAGTAGTAGACCGCTAAAAGTATGCCTACAATCTGAAAATTAACTTCGTTCAATGAAACTTGCTCCTCAGCCTGATGAGCAAGTTTCCCAAGGTATAGAGACTTTTGTTTTAAAAAATAGCATTCACACCGAATGAATATATTATATTTTTGCATAACAAAAAGTGGTGATATTCCCAATAGGTGTTTAGTCGCAACTTGAAGTACCTTTGCACATCTGCTTATAATAGTCGCCGTCGGCAGTAAACAGAAACATCCGGACTATAAATAACACACATATATATGTTTAAATGTTGGGTTAAAGAGGCCATATCCCAATATATTCCGCTTTTCCCGCTGCAACTGCAGATCTCCAATGAAATGAGTATTGAACGACTCCCTAGATGGCGCTGTATAGAAAGCGGGCGGGAACACATCAGAGTCCCCCGAGTGCGATTCCTCTTTTCCATTTCACTTTTGGGGTTACTTTGATTGCGGTACTCGAACTTACATTTGTACTCGGGGTTACTTTGATTACTTTTCTAGCATTTCAAAAAAATCAACTTTCTAAAGAGAACCGGAACGGCTTTGTGGGTGTCCTCCAAAGAGCTCCATGGTTTTAAAATTAAATATCTTTGGAACAAAAATAGATAAAAACATAAAACCAACGGTATCTTTCTAGTTGAGGCTTGAAAGTTTTTTATGTGTCAAAATATGAAAAATTTACAGTCAAACCTGTTTTTGTGCGAGGAATAGGAACCGCACAAAAAATAACTCGCACCAAACCTCGCGAGTAGCTATAAAAACAGTTTTCGCAGCACCTTTAAAAAAACCTTTTTTATGCGATGAGCAAGGACCGCATTAAAGAGTATAGGAATATTAAGATTTTTTCATTATTTTCTCATTCGTTTGGGGCCAGTTGAAGAAAACGCCATTGTCTAAGAAATCGCTTAAAACGTATTAAGATATTGCATAAATCAGTTTTTTTTAAATATTTCTAAAATGAAATAGTGGTAAGAGAAAAAATACGGTTTTACTAAACTACTAAACTAAACTCATTGGCGCAAAAGCCCTAGTGGGCCAAGGCCTACGATGCCCATCATCGTTTTCGTGACCGTGGGGCCCTGGGGTGCAAGTTGTCAGGCATGTGTCCCGGTTAGGTGGTCATTCTAACGCGAGACCTCCAGTGTTTAGTTCCCACCCTGTTCGCACTGCATCTTAAAGGACCCTAAAGCATTGCGCACTTTCCCGGATAGGGCCCTTTCGTACAAACGGCGTTCGCACTGGCGAACGCGCCCCTTCCTTTGTAAATACGGTAAATACTAACCACACGGTTTCCAAAATTCGCAGAAATTTAGAGCAATTTTTTCATAGATAATTACTTTCCTCTTATTTGGTTTTACGCTTAATTTTGCCTTTTTTAAAGCTTAAGGAGACATGTGTTTCCCACAGTTTCCTTGCCATCTTCCGAAAAAATTAAAAATATGTAATTGCAGTTAAAAAGATTCACATAGAATAATTGCTATTAATTTAAAGATTAACGGGAATAAAAATTTTCTTCGTTCATTTTTAAAGGGGATTTGATTTATTGTTAAACCAAAAAGTGGAAAATGTAAGTGTATAAATATTTATACATGAATGCAACAGGTGGCGCCAGGGGCAGACATCTGCAAATGCGTGAAAAAAAACGTTGTCATAGCATAAATAAGACTATACGTGTTCAAGTGACAAAATATATAGACAAAAGAAACAAGAATTATCGGAACAAATGTTATAACCGGCCCTCCCCTTGTGGCGCCCTCTATACCCTTACCAGTAACATCGACATCCTATGGATATCTATCATTGCGCATGCTCCGGATCTCGGACACGGTTCTAGGTGTCGCTACTGTCTCTTACCAGCACTACTGTGAAGTGTGACCGCAATTGTAAAATCTGCGTTGGAGTGACAATGCCTCGCCGAGATGAATCTAGAATCGTAATTTAAAATTTAATTTAAAATTTTTAAAAATGATTTAAAAAGGGTTTGATATAAATTTTTTTTAAACGGTTTAATATTCATGCAATACTTTTTTCTGGGCTATTTTTTAGTGCTGATTACAGTTCGTCGCTTAAGGCGCAAAATGACATAACTGACATTTTGGCCATTTTGAGTTATGCATCAATCTTTATGCAAATCCCGGCCCCGGATCACCTGGCACCAACGATTTTGCGAAAAAATGACTCAAATCGCTGCAATCGTCAATTTTGTCATTTTAGCATAACTGCATTCGTAAGGCAAAATGACATAATTGCAAGCCTTTCATTGATATTGTTAGGGACACCGCCACAGAGAAGCGTTTCATCTCAATCCCCGGTCAAAAAGGCCTAAAATAAAGTTTTTAAACTATAATAATATTATTTTCTTTAATTAATAGCCAAACTGTTTTTTTCATCTCCTGCAAAATAGGGAAAATGCAGTTATGTCATTTTGCGCCTTAAGCGACGAGTTCTTTCATTAAAAATAATGTGACTCTGGTTTTTAAAATTTTTGAAATTTTTAAAAATGATTTTAAAAGGTTTAATACTTATGCAATACTTTTATCTGGCCTACTTTTTAATGCTGATTACAGCTCTTTCATTGAAATTAGTGTGACTCTGGTTTTTTTAATTTTTTAAATTTTAAAGTTTTTTAAAACTACTTAAAAAAACGGTTTAATATTCATGCAATACTTTCTCTGGGCTATTGTTTAATGCTGATTACAGTTCTTTCATTAAAAATAGTGTGACTCTGGTTTTTAAAATTTTTGAAATTTCACAGTAGCTAATAACAGGATTCAAGTAGCATAGTAGCATTTTGTGCCTATCACAATCAACATAGCTCAATCAGATCGCAATCTTTGATTATTATTTGGAAGCTGATAAAATTTCAACTGACAATCATAATAAGATTCTATTTATAAATTTGGGCGGCAATAGTACTATCGTTATTTTATAAATAGCAGCTACACTTTTACTTACTACTACTACTTACCCGGTAGGAAATCATCCTCTTTCACTTCTTATATCATCATTTTAATTTGTTTTTCTGTAAAAGAAGCTTTTCCCCTTTAAATATAAAGAGTTTCGTGAAACCCTTTATTTCTCTAACGTTCTTTGGGAAAAGTTACAAATTTTCAGTTACAAATAACAGAATAAAGTAGTACTTGATCGCACCGCGCCTGGGCCATTTTATGAGCACATCTTTGGTTCTTAATTTGAAACAGAATTTTTAACTGCTATTCCCAATTCGAATCTGACCATTTAAATTGAGTGGTAACTTGTATAATGTTATTTCTTAAAATAGCAACTACTTTTAGGTTCTCTAAACGGTTTTCTTTTATTTTTTCGAGACCCTCCGGAGGTATCGAGCCGCGCCTTTTCGTTTTTGATCACGTGACTCGATACGAATACTTATACTCGACTCGAGCTTAATGAACAATTCAGTTATTAACATTAAGAGGCCATGATGGGAAAAGAACCAAATGTTAGCTGCTACTTTTTCAAATGTTGCTACTTTCCCAAATCCGGCAACTTTTACAAATGTCTATATTTTTGAACCCTGCTACTTATACTTTTATCAATCCCTGCTACTTATACTAGTCTTATTACTTTTAGAAATCTTTCCACTTCAAGGAATCCTGCTACTTTTACAAACTTTCCTACTATTAAGAATCCTGCTACTTTTACAAAACTTCCTATTGTTAAGAATTCTGCTACTTTTATGAAAACTGATTTTTTCAACTATTACTGCTACATTTTCAAATCCTGTAACTTTTAAGAATGCTGCTACAGGTTCTGTTACTTTTACGAGTAATACTACTATTTCAAATCCTGCTACTAACTTTCAATCTTGGAATCTACTATCTTGGGAATAATAATAATTAAAATAGATTTCTCCACTTTATCTCACACTGTTTTTCCTGTTGGAGGGAGGAAGCTGCAAGTTGGTTAATTGGTACCCTTTTATAAATGAATCCTTCCATCAATTACAGATGTTTCATCAAAAATAGTGTAGTTGTGGATTTAGGGGGTCGTATACAAATAAAAACCGTTCAAAGTGTAAAAAGTGTCGGGAAAATTTCGATGCACGGATTAGTGCGATACAGCATACTAAAATTTTATCGAAATCGGTAAGCAAGTTTTTTAACTGGAATTTTTTTTAATTTTAAAAACACTGGATGTGGACTTAAATGAAGACTTCCTGTAGACCTATCGATTTGAAATTTTAATATGTGGTAACTTAAGTTATTCCGTATAACATAATAAAATTTCAGGGCCCTGGGACAATTAGGGGGCCGTATAATATCGAAACGTAATAAACTTGAATAATTTATAAATCGAGAACTAATTATCCGAATCCTTAATGCGATGCATAAAATTCCTTGGCTGAACGTATCCTAAAACATTTTAAAATCTTAAATGACTGGCATTATTTTTGGGAAAAATGTGAAGTAAAACAAAAATTCTTTGACCCCAAATTATGAACGCAATATGGAGACGGTCCCTTAAAAACTTCCAAATCCTGAAACTGCTTTAGATAAGCTTTCCAACGATATAAGGCACTTGAGTCTAAGTTAAATAGTAAACAAATCGAGAATTCAAATCTGGGAAATATTATCGGTTCGCTCCCGTTAAGGACCAGTAAACTCCATTCTTCTTCAAAAAATCCTGGACGACATCAGAATCAACATCGAAGCCCGTAATTCTGGAAAAACCTTGCCACAAGTGTTCTTTACTCATAAAAAAATTCAAAAAAATTTTTAAAATAATAATTATCGATTTATTAGCGATTTGTGGACTTGTGTTTTTTTCGAGTAAACAGTACTTTTTTTTCAAACTCTTAAAAAGCATATAAATTACTGCGCGATTTTAACGAAATTTTAATATGTTTTACTTCTAGTAATATACTACAATGTATCATTGACTATTGATTGATTTATTTTATATTATAAGGTTTTTTAAGGATATTACGGACAACCTTCGGACGCAATTTGAGGTCTTTCTTATAAAGTGAAACCTTAATGTAATACGCCGTTTTAATTGTCTATCAAAAGCACATAACATATTAAAATTTCAAAGATATACAACAAGTACAAATAAATTTATTCGATAACGGATATTTTACAGTTTTCCTCGAATAAATCAAAAACCAATGACACAACTTAGTAATAAACTTTTTCATAAAGCCTTTTCGATTACCTATCCAAAGATGTAAAACACATATGTATTCAAGTCATGAAATTTTACAAGTCAGATCTCTTGACACTAACTTTGACTTTGATGAACTAAAAGGAACTTGTAGTGTAGTCAAGAACGCTCCAGGTGAAGAAAATAACTTTATGTTTGCCCTCTCAGTTGAAGAACTTAATGAAACGAAAAACTCCCTATTTATGATGAAAACGATGATCTACCCAGAGTGCATTAAATTTAGAATTTCCAGTTTTAAAATTTTGGGTTACTAGGACAAAAAAGGGCTAAAAATCTAACCATATACATGTATATGTTAAATTTAGTATTATGACAGTCAGGCAGGTGTAAATTAGTTAATAATTATTGCAAATTGATTGAAATAAAGAGACTTCTCTAAGCACAAAAGTAGCAAACTAAAATAAATTAACTATATTTGTTAATTTAAATGCTATTAATGCTGTTTTTTTAAGTAATATGATGTTTCTCACATCACAGAACGCCAACTCTCCCGATATTTTCGGGACACTCCCGAATTTTTCACTGTTATCTCCCGATATCCCGAAAAAGTATCAAATCTCCCGAATTTCTTTATAAATCAAGTTTGAGGATTTTCTCGGTAATTTTCGTTTTTCCGATTGCGAGTGTCTAAGAAACCGATCGATAATAGCCTATAATTAGTAGTAAAAGGTAATAAAAACGTTTAAGTAGTATTTCTGTTGTAAGAATCCTTACATAGTATTATTTAAAAAATTTTTTTTTACTTTTAAGTCTTAGAGTAGTACTGTATTTCTAACAAGGTTAGAAGTCGTAAAAATCTCCCTAATTTGTTTACAAAAATTAAGGAGATTTTCTCACAATCTCCCTAATTTATGTTTTCAAATGTGGGCCGCTATGCAAAACAAACTGCAAAAGACATATTTCAAATAGTTAAACTATTTTCATAAAAAAATTATCCAAAATACAGTAAAGCACCGTTTATACGTTTCTCATTTATACGAGATACGACTTTATCATTTATACGTCGTTTTTGTTAAGTCCCAATTAATTCCTATTCATTTTAATGCAAAAATTTTTTGTTTACGACGCGCAATATCGGGTATACGTCGTTTTCGGCTTCTTAAAATTCGAAAATATCCAGTATCAGTTGTTACTTCCATGGGAAAATTTCCCCAGGGACAGGGAAGGTTGAAGGACACTGCATTCCTTTCATTCCTTTGGCTGTTGTATGACCAATGGTGTGGGGGTGAGTAAAAGGGCAGTTCGTTGAACTGATAACGGGATGTGCTACACCAGTTTTATGGCCCTTATCTCTGGTTAGGGGGGTCGCCAGCACCCCCTGCAGAGGAGAATTCTTTTGATCGATAAATGACCCCACAAAGAAAGGGGGACCATGAAACTGCCATTCTAAAAACCCTAGCCGTTGCTAAAACCCTACCGCTTTAAAGGTAGGGTTTCTTTCATTTTTATGTTCGATGATCAAATATTTTAAAACTTACTTATTATTTTCAATTTAAAAACTGTTTTGAAGTAATTTTTTCTTTAGAAAAACATAAAATTCAATGTACGTACGTAAATATGCGTTAAAAACCTAATAATTAAAGATATTTCATTTATAAGTTTTTTCATTTATACGTCGTTTTACGTCGGTCCCTTGAAAAACGTATAAACGGTGCTTTACTGTAATTATATATTTGAAATTCAAAAATACTAGAAAAAGTTTAATTTCATTTGAATTTTCAGTTTTTGCACTCAAAACTCGACATCATGTGAAAAGAAAAATGTTTAAGGCAATATACATGTAATTTAAAATTTTATTTTCTTAAGTTTTAATATAAAAAAATTTAAACTAAAAATAAATTTTTAGAAAATGTCTGTTTTTTTTAAATAACTAGGGGGCTCTGCCCCCTGCTCGCTATCGCTCACCAACCCCCGGAACTGCTTCGCAGTTCTTTGAAGATCGCTTCGCGATCTTAGCGAGCAGAGCTCGCTTGTTTCATCTCAAGTATCCAGTAAAACCTGGAACTTGTCTGCTTAGTTAATAATCATTTAAAATGGAAATGTTTTATCTCTCTAACTTATCAATAACTTAATGCGGACCATCACCACGAAAATATCAAAATAAAACTCTTACTAAAATATTCCTTTTTAGCTTACCAATAATTTAATCGAAATGTTTTTAAAAAACATCCAGCAAGTCTACTAATTATCATCAACCATCTTAGAGAAAAAAATGCCATTAAAAAACTTTTAAATTTATAAAATGCACGTGTGTATCTAGTGAATCATCGGGAATAAGAAATCAGACTCATAAAAATCAGCGGCTGTTTCTCTAGTGAACGACCAGAAAGAGAAGAAAAAATTTAAACTTTGTATCTTAATAATTCTAAAACTAATTCGAATTTTTTAAAAAACGAAACGCCAATCTTTCTATAAAAAATAATTGTATGCGTGTTTAAAATATCATAGTTCTACTGTGATTAGTTTTTCTTTTATAACGAAAAAACTGAAAAAGGGTGAAAAATTTCGAAACTTTAGAATTTAATTACTCCAAAAATAATTCGAAATTCGAAAAAAGGGCGACGAGGTGCAAAACTTCATACCTAAGAGTATCTGTCTGCAAAAAATCATGCTTCTGCTGTAAATAGATTTGGCTGGGGGCGAACTCGCAGCAGAAAAAAATTATTTTCGACTTTGACAATAAATAACTCCAGAACTAATTATCTAATTAATTAGGTTTTGGAACCAAAATGACCCTCATACATTTGTCTACCAATGGTCAAAATTTCATAATATTTCTTCAAATAGTTTCTACGTAGTTATAGTTCAAAGTGTTCAAAAATAAAATTTTCAAAATCAGCGGCGGCGGCGGTGACGGTCACTGTTACTTTTTTTTAATATAGAGAGATAATTTTTTAGATAATTAATTAAAAAATAAAAAAATATTGAACTTTTACCTGTGATTGTAAGATTTTTTTTGCATGTATTTTCAATGTTCATTTTTATAACATACTTAACTTAACACGTAAGAAATATCTCCATGTAAAAATATCATTGGAATATGGTTCTAACTTTCTAGCCACCAATTCGATTTTTGAGGTAAAAGATTTAAAAATCTCATGTTTAATAAAATAATTTAAACTACCAAAATGTTAGTTGAATGATTGTTAAGGAGAGGGGTTATAAAAAAAATATAATATTATTATGAATATAAAAATTTGGAAAATTTTTAGTAAGTTTTAATTTTTAATTTATTTTTAAAATTCAAAATATATTCAGAGTATTTACACAGTCTTATTTTTAAATTGCATGCTTTAAATTTCTAAGGTCACCATAAAAAGGCTCATTGTGTTGAATGATCTATGGGTATTCTTATCATTTAAAGAGACTTTGCAATCAACGCAATTAATTTTATAAGTAACAAAAAATTTGTACCAAATTTTTTTAAGTTTCGTATACCAAAAGTGAACTATATAAAATCAAAATTTTAAAAAACTTTCAAACCAAAACTACACTATTTTTGCTGAAATAACTGTAATCAGCACATAAAAATAGACAAGAAAAAAGTATTGCATGTGCAGAAGTGTAGTATTAAATCATTTTTAAAAAATTTAAAATTTCAAAAATTTTCAAACCACAGTTTTGATTAAATATCTGAAATCAGCTCTAAAAAGCAGCCCAGAAAAAAGTCTTGCACGTGCAGGAGAGTAGTATTACCCACTTTTTAAATCATTTAAAATTTTTTTTTAAATTTTCTAACCACAGTTTTGATTAAATATCTGAAATCAGCTCTAAAAAGCAGCCCAGAAAAAAGTCTTGCACGTGCAGGAGAGTAGTATTACCCCTTTTTAAATCATTTTAAAAAATTTTAAAATTTAAAAAAATTTTCAAAACACAGTTTTGATTAAATATCTGAAATCAGCTCTAAAAAGCAACCCAGAATTTGATTAAATATCTGAAATCAGCTCTAAAAAGCAACCCAGAAAAAGTCTTGCAAGTGTGATTCTATATATATCTCGACGAGGCATTGTCACTCCAACGCAGATTTTACAATTGCGGTCACACTTCACAGTAGTGCTGGTAAGAGACAGTAGCGACACCTAGAACCGTGTCCGAGATCCGGAGCATGCGCAATGATAGATATCCATAGGATGTCGATGTTACTGGTAAGGGTATAGAGGGCGCCACAAGGGGAGGGCCGGTTATAACATTTGTTCCGATAATTCTTGTTTCTTTTGTCTATATATTTTGTCACTTGAACACGTATAGTCTTATTTATGCTATGACAACGTTTTTTTTCACGCATTTGCAGATGTCTGCCCCTGGCGCCACCTGTTGCATTCATGTATAAATATTTATACACTTACATTTTCCACTTTTTGGTTTAACAATAAATCAAATCCCCTTTAAAAATGAACGAAGAAAATTTTTATTCCCGTTAATCTTTAAATTAATAGCAATTATTCTATGTGAATCTTTTTAACTGCAATTACATATTTTTAATTTTTTCGGAAGATGGCAAGGAAACTGTGGGAAACACATGTCTCCTTAAGCTTTAAAAAAGGCAAAATTAAGCGTAAAACCAAATAAGAGGAAAGTAATTATCTATGAAAAAATTGCTCTAAATTTCTGCGAATTTTGGAAACCGTGTGGTTAGTATTTACCGTATTTACAAAGGAAGGGGCGCGTTCGCCAGTGCGAACGCCGTTTGTACGAAAGGGCCCTATCCGGGAAAGTGCGCAATGCTTTAGGGTCCTTTAAGATGCAGTGCGAACAGGGTGGGAACTAAACACTGGGATTTGAACCCCGGGCCTGTGGTGTGGAAGCGCGAAGCACTACCACTGAGCAAATATGGTTTTAGGAAAGCGATTTTTTTGCGAACCGGTTCTAACCACCCTTTAGCAGAGCGAAAAGCGTCCGTTCCTAAAGTGTGGTCGAAAAGCGCCCCATCCATCTTAAAGGGTCCTTTCAGATAACAAAGATGGCGGCGCCTGTGGTTGTGAAAAAAGCGTTTAAAGTATTGTAAGTAAATTTTGATAATTCTTGTTTCTTTTGTCAATGTATTTCGCCAATTGAACACGTATAGTCATATTAATGCTATGACAACGTTTTTTTCATGCATTTTCAGATGTCTGCCCCTGGGGTCACCTGTCGCATTCACATATACCCTTACATTTTCCACTTTTTGGTTTAAGAATAAATCAAATCCCCTTTAAAAATGAACGAAGAAAATTTTTATTCCCCTTAATCTTTAAATTAATAGCAATTATTCTATGTGAATCTTTTGATCTGTAATTACGTATTTTTAATTTTTTCGGAAGATGTCAAGGAAACTGTGGGGGACACTTGTCTCCTTAAGCTTTTAAAAAAGGCAAAATTAAGCGTAAAACCAAATAAGAGGAACATAATCTCTCATATAAAAGCCCACGTCACTCACTGACTCACTGATTCTGGAACGCTCGCACACTATGATGCCATCTCGCAATAATCAGAAAAATAAATAAATAAAAGTAATTAAAATTAAAATAATATAATAGCTTTTAAATATCTTTCAAGAAAGTTGGTTTACTTAATAAAGGTTAAAAAGTTACTTTTAGGGAAGTTGGTTTCTAATTCAACAATAATAAATCTAATAAATAATCGTATAAAAAGCGCTTTTTGATTTTTTTTTTGGCAATAATCTTTATTTACTTTCGGAAACGAAAAATTAATTATTTCTTAAGTAAGTAAATAATTGAATTTTATTTATTTTTCAACTGATTTATATAACTTATTCACTTTTAGAATCAGCTTTCAATAGTAATCATCTCAATTTTTACTATTCATTTTTTTCTTTCTCATAGTCATTGTCATGGGTGATGATGAAGATCCTACCTCAAAAAAACGTCGCTTAGCTAAAGAAAGAAAGCAAAGATGGCGTGCTAGACCTAAATACGTGGGCGCCGTAGGCGCCCCATAACAAACTATCTTCAAATAATGAGGCAAATTAAAATCAAATAATAATTTAATAATGGAATGTTTGGGGAGAATGCCATTTAAAATGAGTTTATATAAGGGTAGTAAGATTTGATTTAAGAATAAATTTGCCCAAATCAGCTCGGTGGTGGTCAGCCGAAATTGAGTGACTTATTTGAATATGATAAATTAGTGATATTTCAGCGGTAAGATAAAGAAGTTCAACTTCTTATTTAATGTATAATTAATAGGAACTTGAAGTAGTAACGAGGGAAGCTCGCATAAAAGGCTAGCCTAGCTGTAAGACCCGGCTTTGCCGGGTCGTAACAGCTAGTTCTCTATAAAAAAATTTCTCTAAATTTCTGCGAATTTCGCAAGCTGTAGGTTAGTATGTACCTGTACCGTATTTACAAAGGAAGGCCCTTATATCAGTGCGAACGCCGTTTGTACGAAAGGGCCCTATCCGGGAAAGTGCGCAATGCTTTAATGCAGTGCGAACAGGGTATAATCCGACGATATTAAACATTTTTGCTCATTGCTTATGTGTATTAATTTCAAAAAACATTCTCATTCACCTTGCATCACTGCCCGATGGACAAGATTACATAACACCAGTGACCTGTACTCCTGAATTTCAGAGATGTTTTACTATATATTTTTTTATAATTGTTGAAAAAAGTGGTGATTATTGCTACGGGTGATGTGATACTCGCCATATACAAAGATCAACGTTTGTATCGGCTGTAATTGGAAAAATTCAACAAAAAGGTATGCATCTAGGAAAGATTAAATAAAAAAATAATCTTTTTTACATTTAGCCTTTTAATTAATTCCTTCACCTCACTCTGTTAAGAGCGGTAGTGTTTTATGAACTAGTAAGCGATTTGACAACCTATAATTTTAGAAAAACAACGATTTAATTTTTTTTTGTTTTAATTAAAAAGTGGTGACTAAAAATATTTGCTCATTTTTGTTATTTAAGCCTTTAAAACTCTCACGAAAACAAAATTCCGAGAAAAATTCAAGACATATCTTGGGTGGGGGAGACAATGCTATATTGCAGAGGTTCAATATAATACCTTAAAATAGTTTTAAAAAATTAACACCGAGATACACACGCGTTTTCCGAAATTCCTCCAAGTTACCTTTATTGAGTGTTCTCCAAAGGGGATGAAAGAGAAAATTTAAGTGGCAAATTTCAAATAATAAACGAGGGAGGAGGACCCCCCTCGAAATTTTGACTTCAATTTTTTTTCTTTGAAAATTCTGTTGGTTTACAAAAGGAGCTGATTAATTCTACTGCTAACATCCCCCACAGAGGAAAAAGTTCTCCCGATGGCGAAGTGCTCGAGCATGCGCAGTAATCCCTTCCATCGGAGGAAAACGTTGTGAAAGAACACTTTTGTCTTGTGGACCAAAACAGAAGGGGTGCATTAATTTTAACCTTCACCTCACTCCGTTAGGAGTGAACACCTGATAAAAAAAGATTTAACAACTGAAGACGAATTAAAATTTGTGAACAAGGTATATAAATTTTTTTGTTTCAACTAAAAAGTGGTAAATTTAAATATTTGCTCATTTTTACCTTATTTAAGCTTTACAAATCCCCTCTAAGACAAAAAAAAATTCAGAGACAAAAATTCAAGACATATCTTGGGTAGGGGTAGGCAATGCTATATTACAGAGGTTAAATAAAATACCTTAAAATAGTTTTTAAAAAAATTAAGATAGCACCTCTTTACACACGTTTTCCGAAATCCCTCCAAGTTACCTTTATTGAGTGTGAAAGATAAAGTTAAAGTGACAAATTTCCAATAATAAACTAGGGGGGAGGACCCCCCGCGAAATATTTTGACTTCAATTTTTGATTTATTTTTTTTGGAAATTCTGTGGTTTACAAAAGGAGCTGTTTTCTTTGGGTGTAACCAAAAATGTCTCAAAATGAGCTAAAACACTACTTTTAGAGGCAAATTTTCAAAAATTTTCACGTAATGGGTAACAAAATTTTAATATTATGTAATATAGTACTCAACTCGGAAGTGAGGGAGGGGGTACCTTTGGAATATGGTTGAGTCAACCTCCCTTGAAACAAAAATATGGGTGCAGGTCTGGTTGTTCGAAGTCTTGGGGGGGGCACGATGTCTAGCTGTTACATAAAGGGGGGAGATCGAAAGTTTAAGAACCAAAAGCGGTGCCTTTATTTAGAAGAAAGAACAATAAGTGAATGTTCGCAATGTAAATTTTGCTACGATCAAACTAATGCCTTCATAGGATGAGTAAGCTGTTGAAATTAGATGTAAATTAGAAAAGATCCAGTGTCGGAAACTACACAAAATAGAGTTCAATTCCGTTAACGTTCCCGCCAAATACCGCCATGCTCTTTTGAACACAAAAAAAATAGAAACCTTGTAAAATAATTTCAAACTCATATAGATTAAAATGTTTCATCGTTAGATCAATTCAATTTCTCGTTAATAATCATAAAAGTTGGTCGATATTTGAATTGATGGCGTTCAAAAGTTATTGGTGATATTTAGCGGGAACGCTATCCGAATTGAACCCAAAATATATCATCTGGAAACTTTTCATGAGGGAGATGACTGGCTCAGAGCTCCCTAGATGGTGCTCTCTCTCTCTCTCTTTAGGTTCCACAATGGACTATCGCACGGGTTCTCAAACTCTTTAACATCGCGACCCACTTTTGAGAAACAAAATCTAACGCGACCCACCGACTTCAGTTAATTATCAACTGAACTGAGATAATTATCTCATGCCCCCCACAGAATTTTAACTTCTCGGACTGGGGGGTGTTCCCCAACTATTCAGTTACAACAATAAATTATTACATACACGTTGTAGAAGATAATTTAACTTTTTAGAAAATTAAAATTAAATATTTTTGAATTTGAGCGTATGAAATAGTTAAATTGTGGGCTAACAATGATCCCCACAACAAAAAGGGAGGTCTCGGAGTCCTCCCCCAGAGAAAAGTTTAAAATTTGACCCTTTAAAAACATGGTTTCAACTTGTTTTTTAGGCATATGGGATAAATTGCAGTTGCATCATTTGCTAAGAAAATGCTTAAAATTTGCATTGCTTCCCCCCTCCGGTGTGGATGTGGAGAAACACGGACTATTTTTTTTTTTCAAATGTTATTTGAATAACCAACTAGATTTGCATTATCTGCACATTAAAGTGCCACACATAGGACGTATTTACATTAATTGCCTTTCCGTTCGACACCAAGTAGTGTAGTTTTCCTCAAATTTTTATTCTTTTTACTATATGGTAATTTGATAAATTCAAATTAAGTTATTCAAATTATTAAAGTTAAACTAATAGTTTTATAATTCAAAAGTGAATAACAAGTTCAAGTTTGTGTAAATTTTAAAAAGATACTTCATATTCAGAAAAATTCAAAATCTTCTCGCGACCCACCAAAAACTGACCCACAGTTTGAGAAACGCTGGACTATCGGAAGGTGAAGGGATCACTAGTGGAAAATTTCCCTGAAATTTTTATAGAAAAAATAGCCCTAGAAAATTGATCCCTAGAAGGTATCTTCAGTATTTCTTCCTTTTTTAGACCGATCCTGCTGCACCGACGAAGAAAGACTCGGAAACGCCTCCCTAGATGGCGCTGAAAATGCTCAAAAAATGACTTTTTGAAAATCACCTCTTCCGTGACTCGAGATGGGAAAAAATCTGCGAGATTTTTGTTTGAAATTATTTTTAAAATACTGACAAGCATCTAAAAATATTAATTCACCTCTCTGAAAATAGACTATTTTTGAAAGAATTTAAAGGAATTAATAGTTAATTTTATTAATTCATTAAGGTAAGTGGGGGGTATAGTGGACACTTTTTGAACACTTTTATGATTGACCTAATGCTATATTTATCTTCAAATAAAATTTAATTAATTATAACGCAACAACTGTCAAAGAAGAGGGGGGCATTTGAATTTTTTAATGCGTTTTTCTATTTACGGAAAGGGGCGAAGTATAAACCGATCGAAATTGCTGAATTGAAATATTTTCTCTCGCTCGATGATTATTTTCCATGGGGAGTAATAGGAAATCCTGTCTAGAGACGACTTTGAAGAGGAACTTTATGTACGACGTCCAAAGACATGACGAGTCTCGGGACGATATTCCGGGGGAGACCTGTTGCTGGAACACGCATACCCTAGAGATCTTCTGCTCGGCATTAGGGGTTATCCATAAATTACGTGAGGTGTTTTTTCCAAAATCAGGACCCCCCCTCCCCCCTTGGGGAGATTTTGCTGGACCCCCCTCCCCCCATGTGAGATTTATCTGCAACTTTTTCATACTAAAAATAAAAGAAAATCGTATAATTTCTAATTTAAAACGTTGACGTGATATTTTAATCGACCCCCCCTCCCCCCTTGGTGAGATTTTTCCAAATCCCTCCCCCCCTTTTTGACCTCACGTAACTTATGGATGTCCCCTTACAAGATGGAACAACCAGAGGGGGTGTTTTATTTTACACCATCACCTCACTCAGTTAAGAGCGATGGTGCTTCTTGACAGTAAAATGACTTTTTCATACAGACGATTAGGTATATAATATATTTAATTTTTTTTTAATTCATTTAAAAAGTGGTAACTAAAAATATTTGCTCATTTTTATATTATTTAAGCTTTAAAATCCTTAAAAGAAAAAAACATTTAGAGACAAAAATTCAAGACATATCTTGGGTGGGGGAAGGCAATGCTATATTACAGAGGTTCAATATAATACCTTAAAATATATTTTAAAAAATTAACACCGAGATACACACGCCAGTGTCCCTATGGGCCAGTGCGAATTTTTTTTGTGAATTTTTTGTGCGGTTCCTATTCCTCGCACAAAAACAGGTTTGACTGTATGTATTTCAAATTTTGACACAAAAAAAATTCCAAGCCTTGTTGTACAAATAGTGTATTATGTGATTTTTGTAATAACTGTAAATATGTTAAACCGAGAGAGTCTGGCGCGGAATTTTCGGGTTTCGAGTATACTCGTCACCCGCGGAAGGGTTCGGAAGACTCTGGCACTTCGGGGACGCTATCACCTCAACCACTTTCAGTAAAAATCATTACTGCCTATTTTCATTAAATTTGGGTCTTTTGGGAGGGGTTAAGACGTTTTAAAGAGGAATTGCGTAGAAAATAAAAGAAAAAATATTGTAAAATAACCTCTATCATTTTTAACGTTATTTGTGCATTTTTGGGGGGTAATTACCCCTTAAACCTATCCATTTGCAACAAATTTTCATCTTTTAGAATCTTTAACCTTTCTTGTCTTCTAATGTGTAATTAAAAGACTAAAGTATTGTGTTTTTTCCCTGAAAATCAAGTTTAAAGTCATTCATATTGCTTTTTTTGCACATTTTGGGGGTACCCTCCTGTTTCTTAAAAAGTTGAGGTGATAGACAAAAACTAGTGTTACTTTCGGATTCAGGGGCTAAAAGTGATTCAAAAACAAGTCACAGTTCTAAATCAACGAAATTGCTGTTCCCCAGTGTTATCGTCGAAAAATATTTATTGTGCAATGACTAAGCAGGAGTTGATATCATCAATTGAAAAAACAACGTTTATTTTTACACAATTTAAAAAAAATTTTAAAACTGTAGACAATTGTTTATTGATTTGATTTTTATATTCGTCTTTTTGTACTGAAGAAGGGGATCCATTGATCCCCGGAACATTTGTCTGCAGTTTAAAAAAAAGTGTTTAATTGTGTAAAATAAACGTTGTTTATTCAATTGATGTTATCAACATCTGCACAAGATTTTTTCGCTAAGCAGAAGTTGTTAAAAAATACTGTAAAGGAATCGTTCACTGAAGTTGTGTGATGAGAGATTTTTGGTCCAGATTCAGCTGCCCATAGAGTAGCTCAATTAAGACTGATGATAATGATGTTTCTTAAGCCTTTAGAATTTCTGAAAAAATCTCAATTTTAAAACATTTCCATTTTTTTTAGATAACGGATAAGGTTGCAGTTATGTGAAGAAAAAACAGTGAATTTTAAAACAATTGAAAACATATTTCACTGGTTTTTAATATTCAAATAGATTAAATAATCATCTTTCTATTATATTTCTATTATTTATAAAACGAATTTAAAAATATTTTTTGGTTTATTTTTTTGTTGGTTGTTCAAAAGGTTTTAATTATATTTAATAGTATAAATTTTAGCTTTTATTTTTTATAACAAATTAATATTCTTATATTTATCTTTGTCGTTGTGTTTTATAAAGTGAGTAAGTGCATTGAGCTGGGTTTTGTGAGGAATTGCGAAGCGGTCTAAAAGTGTCTGCGTCAGCAGTTAACGGGGGTTGGCGAGCGATAGTGAGCAGGGGGCGGTAGCTCCCTAGTTTTTTTTGCAGTTTTTAAATATTTCTTAAATAAATTAGTGATAAGAGAAAAAAATATAAGGTTTTAGAAAAGAATTTTTTATGAAGATGAGAGTTGTCATCATAGCTGTTAATGTGAAACTAGTCCGCTCAGATCTGCCAAAAGTGACTTAGTGCCTTTCGCCCGTAATCGGACGAAATTAAACATTTTTTCTAATTGGTTATATGTGTTATAATTTTCAATCAAACACTCTCATCCCCCAGGCATCACTGCCCGATGGATAAGATCAAATAACATCATTTTTCCACAAATATTTTTATGAATTATGAATAACGAGAAATATATGTTTTTTTTTGATAATTGATGGAAAAAGTGGTGACTGTTGCTACGGGTAATGTGATACTCTAAATATATAAATATCAACGTTTGTATCGGCTGTAATTAGAAAAATTCAACAAAAAGGTATGCATCTAGGAAATCTCTGTATAAATAAAAGGCTAACGGGCGATGTGTGTGTGTATATATGTATGTATGTGGGTATGTCCGGGGTAATCTCTTGAAATAGGCCACGGACCGAAACCAAACTCGACGTATAGACGTATTCCGAGTCGGGGAGTAACTTAAGATAGTTTTCAAAGCTTTAAAATCGAATAATTACGAGTAATTAGCGAATTTATAGCCGAAAACGCTTATTTCTCCATTTCTCTACTAGAGAGATCTGCTCGACTCACTATTGTAAACGAGATTAAAATCTCAAAAATTAAATATTTTAACAGGAAAACTCGATAATTGTCCATTTAAAAACTATATCAGTTGTAAAAACACCAAAATAAATTCAAATAATTAATTTTGAAACGTTAGTTTCCCCTATTTTAAGATATTTTCCTTTAAAATTTAAATATTTATGGAAAAGTGTAAATTTTCTTCATGGAAAACGACTTGAAAATAAAACATTGTTTCAAATGAAGCGGTTCACTAGATCTTTCAATTTACTAGATCTTTTATTATTGTTTCAAATTTGTTATTTTTGTTCACTAGACTCTTTAATTTACTAGGAAACATTGCCGAGAACACCGGGAACAGGAAAATTACCGGGAACATCTGGATAGAAAAATTATCGGGAACATCGGGATAGGAAAAGTACCGGGAACATCGGGATAGGAAAATTACCGGGAACACGGATAGGAAAAAGACGTCTGGGATACCGGGATGATTGGTAATTGCTGATTTAAAAATTATAAATATATTTTTTAAAAATTTAATTAAAAAAAAATATATACACTCCACCCGTGCAAGGCCGGGCATATCCGCTAGACTCATTAATTTACTAGGAAACATTGCCGAGAACATCAGGAAAAGGAAAATTACCGGGAACATCGGGATAGGAAAAAAAAGTACCGGGAATACCGGGACATAAAAATTACCTCGATCAGCGGGATAGGAAAATTATCGGGAACATCGGGATAGCAAAATTACCGGGAACACCGGGATAGGAAAAAGACGTCTGGGATACCGGGATGATTGGTAATTGCTGATTTAAAAATATAAAAAAAAATACACTCCACCCGTGCAAGGCCGGGCATATCCGCTAGTCTCTGTATAAATAAAAGGCTAACGGGCGATGTGGGTATGTCCGGGGTAATCTCTTGAAATAGGCCACGGACCGAAACCAAACTCGACGTATAGACGTATTCCGAGTCGGGGAGTAACTTCGGATAGTTTTCAAAGCTTTAAAATCGAACGTTTTCGAGTAATTAACGAATTTATAGCCCGAAACGCTTATTTCTCCATTTCTCTACCAGAGTAGATCTGCTCGACTCACTATTGTTAACGAGATGAAAACCTCCAAAAATCAAATATTTTAACAGGAAAAACTGGATAATTGTCCATTTAAAAAGGATATAAGTTGTGAAAACGCTAAAATAAATTCAAATAATTTATTTTCAAACGATACTTTCCTTTATTTCAAGATTTTTTTCCTTTAAAATTTAAATATTTATGGAAAAGTGAAAATTTTTTTTCATGGAAAACGACTTGAAAATAAAACATTGTTTCCAATGAAGCGGTTCACTAGACTTTTAAATTTACTAGATCTTTTATTATTGTTTCAAATTTGTTACTTTTTGTTCACTAGACTTATTAATTTACTAGACTTTTTATTATAGTTTCAAATTTGTTACTTTATTAAGATGAAAAAAGACACCGGGATAGGAAAAATTACCGAGAACACCGGGATAGGAAAAAATTACCGGGAACACTGGGATAAGAAAAATTACCGTTACTTTATTAAGATGAAAATAGACACCGGGATAGGAAAAATTACCGAGAACACCGGGATAGGAAAAAATTACCGGGAACACTGGGTAAGAAAAATTACCGGGAATACCGGGAAATGAAAAATTATCGGGACCACCGGGATATGAAAGAGGTGCCTGGGATAGTGGGATAGTGGGATGATTGGTAATTGCTGATTTAAAAAATTATAAATGTATGTTGAGAAAATTTAATTTTAAAAAAATTATACACTCCACCCGTGCAAGGCCGGGCATATCCGCTAGTCTCTGTATAAATAAAAGGCTAACGGGCGATGTGTGTATGTATGTGGGTATGTCCGGGGTAATCTCTTGAAATAGGCCACGGACCGAAACCAAACTCGACGTATAGACGTATTCCGAGTCGGGGAGTAACTTGGGATAGTTTTCAAAGCCTTAAAATCGAATAATTACGATTAATTAACGAATTTATAGCCCGAAACGCTTATTTCTCCATTTCTCTACCAGAGCAGATCTGCTCGACTCACTATTGTTAACGAGATGAAAACCTTCAAATATCAAATATTTTAACAGGAAAAACTCGATAATTGTCCATTTAAAAACTATATCAGTTGTAAAAACACAAAAATTAAATCAAATAATTAATTTTGAAACGTTAGTTTCCCCTATTTTAAGATATTTTCCTTTAAAATTTAAATATTTATGGAAAAGTGTAAATTTTATTTTCATGGAAGAGGACTTAAAAATAAAACATTGTTTCAAATGAAGCGGTTCACTAGACTTTTAAATTTACTAGATCTTTTATTATTGTTTCAAATTTGTTATTTTTGTTCACTAGACTCATTAATTTACTAGGAAACATTACCGAGAACACCGGGAAAAGGAAAATTACCGGGAACATCGGGATAGGAAAATTACCGGGAATATCGGGATATGAAAAATTACCGGGAACACCGGGATATGAAAAATTACCGGGAACACCGAGATAGGAAAAGGCGTCTGGGGTACCGGGATGATTGGTAATTGCTGATTTAAAAATTATAAATATATTTTGAGACTACCTATTGCGAACGAGATGAAAACTTAAAAAAATAAATATATTTCAATACGAAAAACTGGATATTTGCGCATTTAAAAAGGATATTAGTTGTGAAAACGCTAAAATAAATTCAAATAATTTATTTTCAAACGTTACTTTCCTTTATTTCAAGATTTTTTTCCTTTCAAATTTTATATTTATGGAAAAGTGAAAATTTTTTTCTCATGGAAAATGACTTGAAAATAAAACATTGTTTCCAATGAAGCGGTTCACTAGACTTTTCAATTTACTAGATCTTTTATTATTGTTTCAAATTTGTTATTTTTGTTCACTAGACTCATTAATTTACTAGGAAACATTGCCGAGAACACCGGGAAAAGGAAAATTACCGGAAACATCGGGATAGGAAAAAAAAGTACCGGGATTACCGGGACATAAAAATTACCTCAATCATAGGGATAGCAAAATTATCGGGAACATCGGGATAGGAAAAGTACCGGGAACATCGGGATAGGAAAAGTACCGGGAACATCGGGATAGGAAAATTACCGGGAACACGGATAGGAAAAAGACGTCTGGGATACCGGGATGATTGGTAATTGCTGATTTAAAAATTATAAATATATTTTTAAAAAATTTAATTTAAAAAAATATATATACACTCCACCCGTGCAAGGCCGGGCATATCCGCTAGTCTCTGTATAAATAAAAGGCTAACGGGCGATGTATGTGTGTATGTGGGTATGTCCGGGGTAATCTCTTGAAATAGGCCACGGACCGAAACCAAACTCGACGTATAGACGAATTCCGAGTCGGGGAGTAACTTGGGATAGTTTTCAAAGCATTAAAATCGAACGTTTTCGAGTAATTAACGAATTTATAGCCCGAAACGCTTATTTCTCCATTTCTCTACCAGAGCAGATCTGCTCGACTCACTATTGTTAACGAGATGAAAACCTCCAAAAATCAAATATTTTAACAGGAAAAACTCGAAAATTGTCAATTTAAAAACTATATCAGTTGTAAAAACATCAAAATAAATTCAAATAATTAATTTTCAAACGTTAGTTTCCCCTATTTTAAGATATTTTCCTTTAAAATTTGAATATTTATGGAAAAGTGTAAATTTTCTTCATGGAAAACGACTTAAAAATAAAACATTGTTTCAAATGAAGCGGTTCACTAGACTTTTCAATTTACTAGATCTTTTATTATTGTTTCAAATTTGTTATTTTTGTTCACTAGACTCATTAACCCACTGACCGATAAGCTCTGAAAGTGCAGTGTTACCGAAATCGCTCCTAACTTCTGTTGTAACCTCTTCTTTCCCCCCTGGGATTGTCAGATCTCTCCCTTTAGTGCCAACCATGGTGATCGCCAAGGAAGAAAACGTGAAAATTGAGTCAATAGTATTTCTCCCCTATCTCCAGGCGCCTGCCCCTTTTGTCTCTTATCTTCACTGTCTGGACACATGTTGGGGTTGGGGATTTTGCCGATAAAGTTGTGAATGGTTTAGGTGAACAGTGGAAGGGAATCTGGGCTTCGTTTCGCTCACATCCTTGAAAGAAACTCCATGTCCATGAGAATAATTCGTCTGCGCTATTAGTTTTCAGCATTACGTATTTTTTTATTAGCAGTTAGATTTTCAAGAAATTATTGCACTCAGATCCAAATTTTCTTCTGTTTTCCTGGCAGGAAATTCAAGCTCTAAAATGTATCTACAAAATTAAAGTAGCTTTAATTAGATGGAAATTGTTGCTACTCGATATCATTAAGTTTTGTACCGATAAGAATTTTTTCAAATTTTGTTCTCTATTCCAACGTTTAGTAATTGAATGAGGTAAAGGACAAGTAAATAATAATAATAATAATAATAATAATAAGTAAAGATACTAATAAATCTGAATTCCAAAATTCAATATTTTGTTGAAAATCAATGACATTCGGAATGCATTTTTAAGTTAAACCAAATAAAAATTATTTATGGTAGTCGATTAGTTTAACACAGTAAACCTCGTTGAATGTTAAAATTCTTTCTGAGAATTTTTGTATCAATCAGTGTTACTACCCGATGTAAGTCATTCCGTGATTGCGGATTTTTATACTAATGTCTAGCTGAATTTCCTGGTCTTGAACGGGTGGATTGTATTAATTCCTTTTTTTAAGTTATCTCGAGTTATATGTCCGGTTTTTCGCCTCACCCATAACCCTGGTGTCCCGGTACTTTTCTGAATCTCAGTTTTCCCAATAATTTTCCTGTCTTGCTGTTCCCGCGGTGTGTTTTCATATCCCTGTTCCCGATAATTTTCTTATCCCGATGTTTCAGGTACCTTTTCATCCCGGTATTAGCGGTGCCATTTTTTTCATCCCAGTTCCAACAGTGATATCTCATTCCATCCTGAAATTTTTTGTATATAAAACATTTATTCTTTCTTAGTGTTAAAAACAATACAATCGAAATAATCTCAGTCATTTGAAAATCCAATGTTTTCGTGAATTTTTCCCGCTGTCCTTCCCAAAATTCCGCGAAAATTCAATTTCAAAGTAAAATAAGTTTTAAAAAAATCTCGATAAAAATCCAGTAAAAAACTATTGAAATCCTTTTTTTTCCTTTGAAACTACCTTGAAAATTCAAAAAGAATTGTTGTCAATAATATAAATCTAGTAAATGTATAAGTCTAGTAACTATTAGAGTGAATCGAAAAAAAATTTTTTTATTTTTATGATGCATTAGTGCGGTTAAGTTGCTTATGGTGGCAGAGAGTACCAGTGATTTTTTTTTCAGAATTTTGGGATAATATCAATAAATTGAAGTGCCACATTGGCTCTAAAGGTTCCCTATGTTATCCTATGGAGCGCGCAAGCCAAAAAGGCCTAAAATTGGTTTTTCGCCCCTCATTCCTACTCTAATCACACGACAAATGTCTTCACTCGAGTTATGGACTCGATATGATGTATTCTACCCGACAAAACCTGAATAAAAGAAATATCTTTGTCAGGTTGATAATTGGCTCAAACTTGAACGAGAAAGGCCGCAATTTTCGACTGGTCTGGAGGAAGCCCCTTTTATGTAAAATTTACTATAAAAAGAAGTAGGGTCCAAACATAAATATAAAATAATATTTTTAAAACTTATAGAAGTATCACCACACCTTGTAAGGATCTGTTAAATATTTTCAACATGACTCGGTGCACGAAATATCACCTCACAAATTTTTTACTCATTCGGAAACTTCTGCCCGTTTGCATATGTATTGCTCATATAGAACAAACTATATGCAAAAAGGCAAAAGGTTAAGGAAGGCATTTTGGGAATATTTCTTTCACCAAGTCATGTTGAAAATAGATCGCCAGCTCTGTGTATAGTAATAACACAGTAGTGTATAAACAAATTCGAGACAATAAAAAATGATATTTGGGATGGAATAATAATAAAATAAGTTTTTAGAGAGCAGTCTTTTTATCTCTAACTCAAAAGACACAGCTCTTAGCCTAATTAATTTTAAAAGGTAGGTAAGTTTTTCAGGCAATGAAAACCACTGATTTTTTATTGATCAGCTGTCTTTTTGATATAATCTATTTGAATAAGGAGGTAAGCGTTTTCTAAAGTTTTTCCTAGCAATGAAAATCTTGTACCAGTAAGAATCAGAAATTTTTCTTACTAAGCACGTATTTTTATCAATTATTTGTGGTATGTAGGCATATGATGCCCGTCTAAGGATCAAATTTTAGTACTTTTTACGAATCATGACAATTTTTCGAAGAAAAATTGAAACATTTATCATAGTCAGTGGCGTAGCCAGAAAAAAATTTCGGGGGGGATGTTGATTTTTCGGGAGGGGATATGGGGTATTTTTAGTGGTTTTCTATGGTCAAAAAGAAAATTTTCTGAGTTTCGGGGGGGGGATATATCCCCAAATCCCCCCCTCTGACTACGCGCCTGATCATAGTACTTATATTTCGTGTCTTTTATATTATGAGCGCTTCGAATTTTCGAAGCGCTAAATTTATTTAAAAAATTGGCCTGGTATTCATGAACAACACTAAAATATAGTCTAGAGAAGTATCACAAGCCTACCTTAAAAAATGTAAAAGTTGTAATTTGTTAAAAAAAAATTATTTTTATGCTTTTGTATTTTATTAAATTTAATAAGTATAAATTAGGCAATTAATTTCTGAAAGATAAAATCTAAAAATCAAGTTAAAACGGTTTATGTGATTTATCAATGCTCATTTTTATAAATATTTAAATAACTATTTAATCAATCAATTTTGATTTGTTTATGCTACACAACTTTACATAGACCAATAACCAGTAGAATATTTTGCAACTACAATGAAAGATAAATGCCTCAAACAATTACCATGGGAATTTTTTCAAAAGTAGATTTTCAAGCCTATTGGAAATTTTTTTTCTGGTATTCCATAAACCGGTATGAATTATACTGGATCCAGTATAAATGATACTGGAACCAGTATGAATGATACTGGAACCAGTATGAATATGAATGACACTGGCACCAGTATAAATGATCCTGGATCCAGTATAATTCATACTGGTTTATGGAATACCAGAAAAAAAATTTTCCAATAGGGAAGGTACCTCCCATTGAAAAATAAAAATATTTACTCTCCGATTTCTTTATAAAAAAATTTTGTATGTTTGTGTAGCCCCTTTCTAAACGAAAACTGTTGGCCTTTGCAGGGTTTTTTTTGTGGTTTTGGGATAATTTTTTCGATTATCTAATTTATAAATTCATATATTTAAACACTAAATTGGTTTATTTTTAGTTAGAATTCGTATTTAGCCCGGTAATACAGCTGTATACTTGCATCATAAGTCTTAATCTCAATAATTCGATTTTTAGTCTTTTCGCGGAGTTAAACTTTGTCTAAACTAATCATAGGAGTGCAATGTAAAAGCTGTTTTAATAATTTTAGTAATGTGCTGATAAATGATCACTCAATCAAGAATATATGGTAAAAAAATATTTTATGAACCTATTTTCATTAAAATTGAAGCAATTAATTATTTTACAAATTTACGTAAACTGTCAGGAAACAACATTCAATGGCAAAACGGAGATCCTTATTGATTAACCTAACCATAAATTGGAATAGAAAAATATACTTTTTATGTCTACACTCATTTTCTGTGAAAATGTGCTTTACTTTCTCAATTTGTTACAAAATACGAGGCCTTAAAAACCAAAAGGGGTCATTTTAAGATTCTGATAAAATTTTGAGTTAAAAATAATTATTTAAATTTGCTTTTTTTCTTGAAAATTTGCCTTATTTATTTTAATTGTCAAGAGGTGAAGTCCTATGATAAAACGGATGTTATTTTTAGATTCAGCACAAAAAATATATGAAATGATTTTATAGAAAAATTTGAATTAAAAATTTTACTATTACTACAATGAGTCCATTTTCGAAATTTTTATGTATTTCCCAACAAAAAAAATATATTTCCAAAAAAAAATGGAGATAATTTTCGGATTCAGCGCACCTAAAATCATTTTGTTCAGGGGAAATTACCCAAACATACAGTGTAACAACCTCAGATTTTCTAGATTGTTTTCTTGATAAAATAAAACAATAGTTTCACCCTTTTTAAAATTATATAAATTGTTAAAATCAATTTTCAGTCATTCACTACACTTCGTACTACTTCAAGTAGAAATACACAAACGAATTTTGTCCCATCTCTTCACCACGTTCAAAACTTGCTTGGGCAAGAAACAACCCCTTCTCTGTTATCACCGGAAATGTATCCGCGCTGAGCATTCTTTTCATGGACTGACCCCCTGCTTCCCCCCTCAAAGAGCGGTCCTGGTGAGGGTCAGGTGTCAGGGAGAGGAGGCCTGTGCCCGCCAACGACGCCGTTATAGTAGCCAAATGGGGGGAAAGGGACTGTTTTTTGTGTCTCGTGTAAACACGGTTCTATCGAAAGCAGTCGGCTTCTCTTCGTCGTGTTTAGACGACGCTATCGGTCAAAGGGTTAATTTACTAGGAAACATTGCCGAGAACACCGGGAAAAGGAAAATTACCGGGAACATCGGGATAGGAAAAAAAAAGTACCGGGACATAAAAATTACCTCGATCAGCGGGATAGGAAAATTATTGTGAACATCGGGATAGGAAAATTATCGGGAACATCGGGATAGGAAAATTACCGGGAACATCGGGACATGAAAAATTACCGGGAACACCGGGATAGGAAAAATTACCGGGAACACCGGGATAGGAAAAAGGCGTCTGGGATACCGGGATGATTGGTAATTGCTGATTTAAAAATTTTAAATATATTTTGAGAAAATTTAATTTAAAAAAAATTATACACTCCACCCGTGCAAGGCCGGGCATATCCGCTAGTCTCTGTATAAATAAAAGGCTAACGGGCGATGTGTGTATGTGTGTATATATGTGTGTGTGTATGTGGGTATGTCCGGGGTAATCTCTAGAAATAGGCCACGGACCGAAACCAAACTCGACGTATAGACGTATTCCGAGTCGGGGAGTAACTTGGGATAGTTTTCAAAGCTTTAAAATCGAATAATTACGAGTAATTAACGAATTTATAGCCCGAAACGCTTATTTCTCCATTTCTCTACTAGAGCAGATCTGCTCGACTCACTATTGTTAACGAGATTAAAACCTTTGCTATGAAACTGACACAATTTCGATGTTTATTTGTTCTCATGAAGCAAAATTCTAAATTTTCTTGATGTTTACGATAATTACTACATTTTTCACAGACAATCAATGAAAATCATTACAAATTTTAAGAAAGTAAAATTTATTCCAGAGATGTTTCAGTGCTTCTGAATGGATCTGTGTGAGAAAAACATTACCTTGGGGAAATGGTAAAAGAAAGTTTACACTGCTTTGTTACTAATTTTCTTGGAATTAAATGGCGATCCGCCAATTCATATTGCCATAAAGGACTGTTAAAATTTCGCCGCTGAATGAATATTCCCCTATTTTGAAAGAATACCCCAGAGAAGTAGTTCCCCTGTTTTAAGAATGTTTTATAAAATGAGTAAGTGCTGTGAGCTGTGTTTTGTGAGGATGGCAAAGAGATCCTTAAGTATCAGCGTCAGCAGTTAACGGGGGTTGGCGAGCGATAGCGAGCAGGGGGCGGTAGCTCCCTAGTTTTCAAAAAAAAATTAGAAAACTAATTTAATTTTAAGTAATTAAATTCTAATTAATTAAATTTAAAAAAATTTCAATTTAATTTAATCAATTATTAATTACTAATTAATTTAAGTTATTTATATTCAGTTTAATAACAAACGAGACTATGGTTGGAAGATAAGTGTATATAGCCTCTAATAGATGGCGCTGTAAAAAGAGCCGTGAAACGCTTGAAAAAGTCGATCTTTTTGGTGGATTGGGTTGCTTCGGACTTTTCCACAACCCGGCGCATGCGTGCCACCTTTCTCCGCTCTTGGGATTTAGACGCTCGTGTTGAAACGAGTGTTTTCGAGAACTCCGTTCTAAGTCATATCTAGTGCTCTCACGCCCGACAACAATAAATGTATTATATTTCTGCATAGTAAAAAGTGGTGATGTTCCCAATAGGTGTTTAGTCGCAACTTGAAGTACCTTTGCACATCAATTTATAATAGTGGGATCGCCATCGACAGTAAACAGAAACATCCGGACCATACATATAACATATTTATATATGTTTAAATGTTGGGATCAAGAGATCATATCCCAAAATATCCCGATTCCATTTTTCCCGCTGCAACTGCATATCTCCAAAGAAATGAGTATTGAACGACTCCCTAGATGGCGCTGCATTGGGAAGCGAGAGGGAACACATAAGTCCCCGTTGCCACAGAAGACACTGATCCAAGTGGTTAGCACCCCATGGAAAGAAGGAATTAAGTAGGTTTGGAATTGCAGAAAAAATTTGGTCCTACAAAATGTACTCAGTGCGATTCCGCTTTTCCATTTCACTTTTGGGGCTACTTTGATTGCGATACTCGGACTTTTTCCTAACTTTCCTACAAAGAGCTCCCTAGTTTTAAAATTAAATATCTTTGGAACAAAAATAGATAAAAATATAAGACCAACGGAATCGTTCTAGTTGAGGGTTTGAATTTTTTTTTGCGTCAAAATATGAAAAACTAGCTGATATGCCCGGCCTTGCACGGGTGGAGAGTATAAATTTATTATTTTTAAGTTTTCCCAAATATATTTTTAATTTTGTATAATCAGCATTTACCAATTATCCCGGTATCCCAGGCGTCTTTTTCATATTCCGTTGTTCCCGGTAACTTTTCCTATCACGGTGTTCCTAGTAATTTCTTATCCCGGTGTCCCCGGGTGGATTAAAATTACTTCAGTTCTCAAGCAATATAATTTTTGAATGATTTCCACATTTACAACATGGAAAAAATATTATAAAAATTATTTAAAATTGCTTAGATCCCTTGATTAATTATAACTTCAAGAATTAACGATTTCGGTGAAATTATTCAATAATTGGAGGGCTCAGAATTAAAATGGACCAAGTCCACTTTTTGTCATTTTTGAGTTAGCAACGCTATAACATGCACCAACTATGTAAAATTTCAGTGCAATAATGAACCAAGTCCTAGTTCTCATAATATCCGCTTAGGCAGTAGCAAGTTCAGTTGCGTTAACAGGTAATTTTCCTATGAAGCTTCAACTTTAAACGTCTGTAGCTCAAAAGTAGCTAAAGTTGGACTTGGTCCATTTCTATTTTGAACCCTCCAATTATAAAGCTTATTCCATTTTGCAATTTAAGAAAGAAATCAATATTTTCTAGTTGAAAGGGAGTTTTAATAGTTTTTTTGTTTGTTAACCATCTTTCTTTAAAGCTAAAACATTATCACCTTTTGATTTTACATCCTCGTTTCCATGGAGATTAATTTAACAACATGATAATCCATAAATCTTTTGAAATATAAAAATTAGATAAACTCTCAAATAAAAATATGTTAAACTTTTAAATTTAATTGAAATAGATTTTTAAATTATTAATATAATTTTTAAATATACTTGTACCTAGTGTTTAAAATAAAAACTTGTTGTTTAGCATTAAATTTACTTTGTAACAATGGAGTAAGCAGATCTCTTCTTGTGGAGAAATAAAGCTATTTCAGCAAAATGACCATAAAAAGAACAAAAAAGGGGTCAATTAAAGTTCTCAAAACATAGCCTATGTTTTTTCTGCAGTTTCTTTACGTAGGTATACCCAGTTTGGTGCAGATCGAAAGAAAACTGTGGATTTGTATAAAAGACAAACATACATACATACCCACACTTAACTTTATTATATTAGATATGCAATCAAACCTGTTTTTGTGCGAGGAATAGGAACCGCACAAAAAAATTCGCACCAAACCTCGCAGGTAGCTATAAAAAACAGTTTTCGCATCACCTTTATAAAAAAACCTTTTTTTATGCGATGAGCAAAGACCGCATAAAAAAAAGTCACGTAGAACCGTAACGCAATCCCCACCCTACAGCTGCATTGAGAAACCGTTTCTATACTTCTTTTACAGTTACCATGTAGTCGGCGACGGCGGTTGTTTCTGTTTCTATTCATTTAGAATAGGTAGGAATCTTGTACATCTTTAGATAGCTAACCACAAACATGCAATGATAGTGCCCACTTCTTCACCGTATTTGGTTTCAACGTTATCCCTTTTATTCCACCACGACTTTTACCAAACCGCATAAATGTTGTTTCAATTAGCATGTCGGTCCATATGCCATTCCATATCCCAGGACTATGACGGGCCACATGTTCACCGTTCAGGAGCTTTTTACGAAGAACGGGGTCTAGTTCCATGCTTCGCAGATGATATGTTGCATAACGAGCATAGTTCCAATGCCCTGAAGCAAAAAAACAAGGTATCATTGCTTCAAGTGTCCACAAATGCAAAGGCCAGTTACCTTCGCGTTCAGCGCGTATGAACATTAACATGATGAACACCGGCTTTATTAGGCAGTCTAACCAATGCTTTGATGTTCTACTCTTACTTGCTAAATTTTCCAAGTAAAGAATCAAAGCCATTTATACCTTCGTTTGTGAACAAAGGTGAAAGTAGTTCTTCCACAGTCATGCGTAATGCTCGGATATTCTGATATACATATTCTGAGATCTGGTATTGAAATTAAGCATTTAGGTTGTGTAGAATCTTCAATGCAACAATGCATAACAGAGTGCACAAGCTTCATCGCACATTGCTACGGCTACAAGAAGGAGGCTCACGACACGTCAGATGTTCGATACAAAGTGTGGGCATCAAAGAAAATTCCTCCTAAAATTAAGCACTTCCCTCCGACAACAGAGGCATTTGAACTCCATATAAAACGATGCCATTTGCAAGCTTTCACCTGGAACGCAGCAGCATCTTCGGGCAAAGAATGAAGCAACGCACTCTTTGGTACCCGTTCAACTTCCAGATCACAAAGGGTTGGCACCACCAGAATTGCTGAAAAGTTTAAGGTGCAGCTGTTCAAGTGAGAAGCCATGTTCAACAGCAAGGTGCAGTTGTGCACAAGTAGGTCTGCCGAATTTTGCACATGCGAAGGTGGCCAATTGTGTGGCAATTTGAAAACTAATGAAGCCCAATTCACTAGCGGATCCAGGGGGGGGGTTAGGGGGCTCAAGCCCCCCCCAAAAATGAAAAGTTTACTCTATATAATGATAGTTTATGCACCAAAATGAGTTAAAACCCTGTTATTATAAGGTCAAATTCTTAAAAATTTTCTGGGGGAAGACCCCCTTGCCACTTGTCACTCTGTTATTACAACTACTTTTACTAAGTTTGTGCCAAAACGCAAAAAATCTATATCCGAAATTCGGATGAACCGTACCAAAAGGAGTTGAAAAAGTGGGTTTTTTACTTAAATTTCCATAAATTTTCTGGGGGAGGACACCCAGACCCCCCTTTTGGAAGTTGGAGCAGGATATTTCACTACCTCTCCCGTATTAACATTAACAAGAAGATTCAATTGGATTAGGAAAATTCTTAGCCCCCCCCCAAAACCAAATCCTGGATCCGCCACTGCCCAATTTAAAGATAGTGACAGTGAAATGTCCACTGTGTAAAATATTCTATAATTTTGAATTAAAGTTAAAGTAAACTACACTTCTTATTTACTACCTATTTCTAAACATATTTTATATTGAATTTATTTTTAATCATGTTGAAAAAGTATAGTTTACCGTTATATCACAAAGTATCCCCATCATAAACATTAACTGATATTTAATTTTGGTGAGCCGACTCCCTTTCACTCGCAATAAAATAGTTTTTTTTATCCCGTGAACTTTGACATTCGATACTCAAGGTTGCCAAAAGGTGCCACTCGGGCACCCTTCATATTATGATTCAGTATATCAAATTGTACTAGTATCAATCATACGAATTAAAAAAACACTCATTTGTAGATTCCCAAACTTCATTCAATCACGAGATGCAGGTACTACATCCTGAATTTTTCCCAATCCGTCCAAAATTACATCTTCTTTTGGCTGGCTGTAGCGGCAAAACTATTTGTCTGACAAAAATGTTTCAATTGACTTTTTTGTAGCTTGTTTATTAAACTTTAATTTGTTAAATGAAATTTTTTTTGTAAAACCCATAACTTTTGTTTTATAAGCATAAAACCGTAGAAAGGGTTGAAATTTTGACAAAATCTCGAAAATTCTCAAAGAAGCCGTTCGAATATTTGGCTGAAAAAGTCTAAATCGGATTAAGCACCCTCAAAAACATAAAAATACGTTGAAAAAACGACTGCTTTATTTTTTTCCTGAAAATAACACCCGATTTCCACTTTTTTTCACCCCGAGAACTTTGCCGTTCGATATTTGGAATTGCTCAAAGGTGCCACTCTGGCACCCGCCGTATTATGTTTCAGTACATCAAAAAGTACCTACTAGAATCAATCATAAAATATTAGTTGGACTCCATTTCCAGGTTCAAGCCTATTTTCTCATTTGGCGACCGGACTATTAGTTATGTGTGTGCATAAATTTGAAACAAACATTCTCATCCACCAGCCATCACTGCCCGATGGATAAGATCAAATAACGTCAACTTTTGTGAGCGGTCTCTGATGAGTGTATTACGAGTATTTATATATTAAAAATAATTGATAAAAAGTGGTGAATGTGTCTACGGGTAATGTGTTACTCGAAATATACAAAGATCAACGTTTCTATCGGCTGTAATTAGAAAAATTCAACTAAAAGGTATGCATCTAGGAAAGTTAAATAAAATAGATTATCCTTTTATATTTCCCTTTTCTCTCCTCATTGCTTTACATTCTCACACCCAGATATAACTTGCAGATCTCTCTCTAGATGGCGATACTCCGATTAGAAATTTTTTTGTTTACAAGGGACTCAAAGATGACCAGATCATTTGAACGGCCCCTGAATTAATTGATAAAAAATAAGCTATCTTTCTAAACTACATTTCAGCTGGGTGTTTATATAAATGGTCCCGAATCGTGAGTTTATTGGAATTCCTAACTGTTTCTTCTCATTAAAAGTTACTTTTATTAATTTATTAGTGTACAGGGTGTCTCAAGATATTCGCTAAATTCGTCCATTGCAAACATTTAGAGCAGCATCGATTCTGCTCTACAATTTTTTCATTGACGAATTTAGCAAATATCCAAGTTTAAAAAAAATTATAACTCCTGACAATGTTGCTAAGGGGGGCGATAAAAATTTTCGCATGATCACTTTAATAGACTCTTATGAGTACATCTGTAATGGTTCATCACTCTTCTATATTGATATAATTCATTTATTAAACATTATTTTTTAAATTAACTGTTTATTCTGAATTTAGACTATTTACCCTTATTTCGATTTACTGTATATTAAATTTTAAGCTGTTCAATGGTTCAATGAACATGAAGGTTTTCAGAAAAATGAACTCACAACTAAACTTTTACTTCGGAGCTCCTAAGAAATTACAGAGGAATTTAGAAATTACAGAAAGGAAATATTAATTTTTTTACCCTATGCAACTTTTAGCACTGAATATACTAAAGTCGGGAGGTTTTCCTCAAGAGTATTTTTTATATCTCCCTAAAAATAGTGTGTCATCTAATTTCAGGGTTGGCTGGATTGGACCCAATTGGGTTGAACCCAATGTGTTTTTTTCAAAAAAACCCATGTGAAAAAAACCCACATTTTGAACCCATTTTTAGGTTTTATCAAGAAAAATCAAGATTTTGGCAGTTCCTTCAAAATTTATGTGTTTTTTTCGAAGTTTAGGATATTTTAAAAATTTTAATGGGTTTTTTAAAAATATAAACCAGGTTTTAGAAATTAAATGGTGTTTTTTAAATTTCAGGTAGTTTTAAAAAATTTAAATAGGTTCTCTTTCATTACTCAACTAGGTATAAAAAAATAAGGAAGATTTTTTTAAAATTCCAGTGGGTTTTTTCAAAGTTGAAAAGATTTCTTTCAATACTGAATGGAATTTTTCAAAGTGTATGATATTTTTTAAATTTAAGTGGGTTTTTTCAAAATTTAAACCAGGTTTCAGTAAATAAGGGGTGTTTTTACAATTTCAGTGGGTTTTTTCAAAGTAAAAAAAACTTTGAAAAAAAACCACTTAAATGTGGAAAAACTGACATTTTTTGACAGAACGCATTTAACATAGAAAGAACTCACTAAAATTAGAAAAAAAACCCACTAACTTTATAGCAGAAAACCACTTAATTTTGAAAAAATCCACACTTTTTCCGATAAAACCCAGTTTTATATGGGTTTTTTCAGGGTTTTATTGAAAAAACATTAAAAAACCCAACCCACTTGGGTTTTTTCAAAAAAAACCCGGGTTTTTGCCAACCCTGTCTAATTTACTCCATTTTGCTCCTCCGCGACATATAGGTTGACATAAGAAGAGCCTTCATAAATATTTTTTACGGGAATTTTCGAATAACGTCCCAGAATAACCCCGAATCCTCAAACTTATAATTTTTCTTTCACCATTGAAAACTATCAAAGCTACTCCAAAGCCTAAGAGGTAAAAAATAGGGCAGGGATCCTCCCCTAAATATTTTTGATTTTTAGTGTGCTGAATCTGAATGAACGTGTAAGGTTCTGAAGCTACTTTTTGGGGGGTTTGAGAGCAGCCAGTGGGAAACCCCTGATCATTAAAGAACTCGTTAGGAAGTACCTCAGAAAAAATGTTGGGTCGAAACCCCTCCAGAAAGAAAATTCTAGGGGGCCGTTCAAATATTACGTAAGCACCTCTCAACTCATTAACCCTTAGGGTTAACACCCAAAAAGGACAGCTCCTTGTAAGTCACCTAATTTTCAAGGAGAAAAAAACAGTACTAACTAAAATGGATGTCAAAATTTGGGGGGGGTGGCAGTTTCTTACGTAATTATGGTAGGGGTTTGAGGTTTTCTTATCTTTGCTGACAAGGGGGGGGGGTTAAAAACGACCAAAAAAGTACTTACGTAATATTTGAACGGACCCTTATTACAGCCCTGCCCTTAATCACCAAACCCTAATCCTAACGTTTTAACAATCATCCTCTCATCCCACTATAGACCTTCACCTTGGATCCCACCGTAGGAGTAATATGCGAAGAGAAAGCTTAAAACATCTGCTCTCTCCCACCGCAGTAGCAAAACGAGCGAAAGCCAAGAGAGAAACCGAAACGAGCGCTACGTTTAGCAACGAATCGCTTCTCTGGCGCTTTTCGCCTTCAGCACTCGCCTAGCACATCCACACGCTTCGAGGAAATCAGCGGCGCGAAGTCTCGCCAAGCTCAAATCGCCAACCCTTTTTTCTCGACATGGGTCGCTAAAACCACGATTTCTCGCCTAAATACCGGTCAAAAGGAATCGAAAATGGCTCGAATCGAATCAGGAGGGTTCGTATTCCATAATGCAAGGTGTTTTTTCGGAAAATTTCTCACTTAACTGTGCGAAATTACGGTTTAAAGTCGTTCCTTCCGAATCGGAGCCGATTCAAAATGGATGCCTTCCCTCCGCGATCTGAGCTCTCCGATTCGCCGATTGGGGTTGCCAGTCACTAAGAACACGCCCCAAAAAAAAAGGCGGAGCAACAACTTGGCTCCTCTTAATTGGTGTAAATTTCGACGAATGACGATCGATGACGACGTTTGGCGAATGAATTAAAGGAAGGGGCTGTACTCCGGCTAATTATGAACAGATTTCGTGGTTATTATGTTCCTTCCTCCTTTTTCGGCTCATTAACAGCTGCTGTTAGGCTTATCATACGTCTGTGGTCAGAGGACACAAAATTGTCCAGGGTTTCATTATGAAAAATACCTATCCAAGCTGTTTGAAATTAACTTAACCAATATTTGATATTAACTACTAACGGCCGTATTCACCGGTAACCTGACCGGCGCACACAGGCGGAAATCGCGAATTTCCTGGCCAAAACCCCAAAAATTAAAATGAATCTGTACAATTAAAAAATCGTTTGCACGAATCTTAATAGTATGAAGAATCTTACTCCAATTTTGTTTTTATTTTAATTCATTATTATTGTTTGTTTTGAAAGCTCAAAGTTCACGTTTTCAAACAATGGAGTAAAATTTTTGTTGAGAGAAAATTTTGTCGTCCTATTTAAAACTGAATTTCTAGTTCTTAAAATATTATTTTATCAAGCTTTTCATTATGTATTCTGATACAGGAGGTAATTACAAACCCATACACATCCTTTTTTTTTAATTATTATTATAGTGATTTGATAGATTTATAAGAATTTTAACAGAACACTCTTTTCTATTGTTCAATATTTAATATCAGAATTTTTAGTGAACAAAAAAGTATCAGATTCCACCATATCCCGCGGTGATTTCAAATTTTTTTATGTATTGACATGTTAACTTTAAGTTTTGATGAAAATTAGCTACGAATATTTGCGATTCTTGAAATCTATGCTAATAAACCAAATGTTGGTAATTACTCGATTTAGTAACTAGTTTCGTGTTCTGATGGTATTAAAATATAAAGAAAGGAATTAATTAAGTTTTATAATGAAACTCAAGCATCCAATAGATGGAAAAAAATTAATATGATTAATTAAGTCCACTTTTTGACTGGATAAAACGATTTATCTGCGGAGTCAAAACATGTGTTGATCCAGTTTGTTTGGTCAGGAAATAAAACGCACCGTAAAGGCTTTTAATAAAGAAACATTCAGTAACCACATAATTTTCTCTAAAAGGACACTTTTCTTAAATGATATTTTAGAAGACTATTAAAAATATTGATTTATTAAGTATTTGCAATATTTCAAATAATTTTCTTTTGTTATTTATGAAGTTTTATGCAAGTAAGAGGTTTTAGCCAGGAATTTTACAATTCCCGCCGGCGGTCTGGTCAGGAAACCATGGTTACAGCCTCTGATTGGTGGAAAAATAATTCAATATTTTCCTTCCACCAATCAGAGGCTGAAACCGGAGAGGTTACCGGTGAATACGGCCGTGAGTGGTCGTTAAAGTGGCTACTTGAGCATGTAATAAAGAGACATATTTTATTACAAGGTAGTTTACAACGTAGATGTACCGTTTAAACGCTATTTGTGTTTTTAAACATCAGGGATTACATAGCGGGAATATAAAACGGGGGTTACATTACTCGATTCTTTATTTGCTCCACCCTTGAGTTTCAATTACTTTTATTCGCAACATTACATCACATTTCGTTCGTCAGTTGAATAACGTGAGTGAAATGAATAAATGTCGAATCATAGGAGAGAAAGAGAACCGAACAATTTTTAATTATGAAGAATGATTTTTGGGTTTTCATTTATGCTTTTTTTATATTTCATGGGATATGTGATTTGGAAAAGTATTTTTTTTTAAATTTCAACACATTTTTGGATATGTTTAAAAATCCTCTCGCGGACCACATGTTGGAAACCACTGATGGGCTAACTAAGGTTAGAGGGAGTAAATGTATCTTTCGATCAACTTTCCATCAACTCACGATCAACCACGATCAACTTCGTTCCATCTTTCGTCCTAAATTTTGAAAAAACCATTCATTAATGAAAAAAACCTGAATTATTGAAACCCAGTCGACTGCAGATCTCGGTTATGTAATTTCGTTTTCTCTTCAATATATTAAAACTGCCAAAATCTTTCTTGAAAAATCCCAAAAATATGGGTTTTTTCATAAGGTTTTATTGAAAAAACCCATTGGGTCTAATCCAGCCAACCCTGATGAAAAGAAACAGATCGCATCCTACTGATAAAGCTTTCAACCTTACTATGCTTCTATAATTCCAGAAAAATCAATGATCTCACACAGATCTCCTTAAAACATCAAAATTAAACTTGAACCGTCTAACTTTATTAACCATTCTTAAATCAACAGGTAAAACAACTACTGTTGAATCAACGATTGTAAACGGGTCACGTGATTTTTTGCTTTAATAATATTTTTTATTTTATTTAAAATACGCCGATTTTTATTATATAGTTTAAACTAAGGTTAGAGAGAGTAAATGTCTCTTTCGATCAACTGCCCCTCGGTTTCTTCCTTCCCCCCTTCCGAGTCTGTCAAAATCACGTGACCCTTTTACAATCGTTGGTTAAACAGTAGTATGTTCTTAGTCCAAGTGAGCAGCTTCAAAAGAATTCGCAGGTGTTCTCTAATGTTGATGTTGGGTTCTGGATGTGTTGTGATGTCTATATGCCTGGGCAACGGGATGGCAGGACATATCAGTGAAGAGGGGAAGTTACAATTAATTCTTTGGTTCTTACGTATTAGGGGCCGTTCAAATATTACGTAAGCACGTTTTTCGTCATTTTTAACCCCCCTCCCCTTTGTCAGCAAAGAATAGCAGACCTCAAACCCCCCCACCATAATTACGTAAGACACTGCCGGACCCCCCCCCCGAAATTTTGACATCCCTATAAGTATAAGTACTGTTTTTTTTCCTTCACTCGTACAAGGAGCTGTCCTTTTTGGGTGTAACCCTAAGGGTTCACAAATGAGTCGAAACACTACTTTTCGGGGTTACAATTTCAAAATGTTAGGGTGGTCCATCTCTAGGAAAAAAGAGCTTACGTCAGATTTCCTAATTCCATTTTTTGTTACATTTATTTTTGGTTGAATTTTGAAATTATTGATGCAAGAAACAAGGTGATTTTCGAAAATGCACCATCTTACGTAAGCATCACTTATATCCCCCCTCTCCCCTTGTCAGCAAAAATAAGCAAATAGCAAACCCCCCCTCCCCCCTTAGGTGCTTACGTAATATTTGAATGGGCCCTTATGCCCCGTCGACCGTGCCGCTGAATCCGAAAAGTCAAATCCCAGCTGTACCGCTGAATTTAACGGCTGTTGAACGGTCGACGGTATAATGCGCAAGTACCAATTTTTTTAGTTGTTCAATTGTCCAGTGAAACTAAAGATTTTCATGCATCTCATGAGAAATTAATTTTCACGCAACACACAACTTAATTTTTGTAAAGGAGTTACCCCAGAGCGACCAGACTCGATTGCATCTTAAGTTGAGCCTGACGTCACGGCCGCGCGGAAGAAAATCTGAGTAAACAGAAAGCTTGCTGGGCTTTGTGAGATCTTATTGGCTAGCGAGTTTTATTCTAACAAATGCACTACTACGCGCTGCACCACTTAAAAAAATAATAATACTCAACATTATGAAAATCGTTATGAAAAGACGCTTAATATACGTGGATTTAAAAAAACTAATCGTTATTCAAAATTGAATCTCTTAATTTCACTGAAAAATCCAACTCCACACGGGGAACTCATTGAAAACTCTAATACTTGTGTTGTTGCCACTTCGATAACCAAGCTCCGTAAAGATTCAAGGCAAAAGGGTTGCGGCTCCTGAAAAGTGAAATGGCAGGAGTCCGACTTCTGCCTCATGAGATATGATAGATGCTGCCACTATCTATCCCCACCTCCTCAATTTTGCCATGCATCTGAAGGGGAGGGAAATAGTCTCCAGACACCTGGTAAACTGCGCCATGACGGACCACAGGACTTTCAGACCCACATATTTAACGAGCACGTACTCCGCATATACTCGGTGGGTCTTCAGCGGTGTCGGGAATCGAACCCGGGACCCTCCGATCCCGAAGCAGATTGCTTCGGGATTATTTCGGTAGTTTATTTCGTCACCTTTGAATCAAAAACTACTATCTCCATTCGGCAAACTTCGGGAATCCCGATTCTTGGCGTTTAGATGGTTGAAGAAAATAATTTGATTGGTTTTGATCTTTTCTACTCGATCATGTCAGCTCTTACAAACCAAAAAACGAGCTTCTCCACCGATCTGATCGCCAAGGATCGGGATTCCCGAAGGTTGCCGAACGGAGATAGTAGTTTTTGATTCTAAGGTGACGATTTGTAATTCATTAGTACAAATAAATATAGTATTTTGTACTATAGTTTAGTTAAACTATTTAGTTGTAATTAGTTTATTTGTATACTTCATAAGTACAAATAAACTACCGAAATTCGAAAAAACAGAAGAAAAACAATCAAGAAAAATTGCAAAATGGGAAACAAACTCAGTTTATATTTTAGAAATTGCGCAGTTTGGATGGAAAATGGAAGAATTTCACTTACGAACACTGGAGTGGCGAAAAGGACTCTTCGTAAGATGATGAGAAGTTGAGTTGAATCTTGCTGCGCCAAATCCCTGTTGTCAGATAGTTCGATTTCGCCATGCACGAGCACAGCGGGGGTAGAAAGCAACTCGGATCTGACTGCTAAGCACCATCTGTTCACAAAAATAAAAGGAAAGTAGTAAGCCCTATGAACTATAGCATGGTGTCGAGAGAAATTTTTACGAAATTGAAAACAAATTTAAAAAAATATTAAACCCGATTGGGTAGTTACGTATTATCCCATCGACCGCTCAGTGGCCCTCTAATTCAGCGGTACATCAATAGAAAAGTCGATGGGATTTGATTGCGTATTTGATTAAGTGGCACGATCGGCGGGGTTTAATACTCGTAAGAATAGCACTTGAATGAATAAAAATTTCACTGCTATTTTAAATTTATTATGATGAATTATTTTTTATTTGTTGCTAAAAAAATGGCCCTAATCGAACGATTTTGCTGGTTTTTAGTCCAATTTAAAGCATAAATTACTAGATAGCATCATTTTGAATCGTAGAAATCAGGAAAGGTTCAAAAGGGAATATCGCCAAAATACAGCTTGGCAGTTGATAGAAGTGTTAATACCTCATAGCTCTATACTCTATCACGTGATCGGAAAAGGCGTGTGTTAATTTTTCATTTTCAACATTCTCGATTTCTTATCCACCAAACAAGGTGGCAGAAGTCAAGATGCAGGAAATGGAATTACACTGGGCAACAGTGAAAATGTTAAATTCTAATAGATTTCGACATGCTGAACACGAATATGGCAATAAAAATTGGTTTGGGCTTTTTTGTAATGTTGAGATATTGCTCTAAATAATACTACCTAAAACTCATTAAATTGCGCTTTGAGTTTTTTTCACAGCATAATAGCCCTATGGTTTTACCCTATGGATATATCCCCCAACCCGGTCCTATAGTCGGTAATCATACCTTCACGCAACAAGGCGCTGAAGGCTTAGTTAATTTAATTTTTAAATATGAATGAAATAATGCGAAATTATAAATTGAAGCTAAATAATGTTTTAAATATAAAAAAGCGGTGACTTTAGAATAAGACCATAAAGTTTATGTTCGCAATGTAAATTTTGCCATGATCAAACTAATGCCGTCATGCCCGTCATAGGATGAGTAAGCTGCTGTTCTGTAAATTAGAAAAGATGCAGTGTTGGAACACACACAAAATAGGGTTCAATTCCGTTAACGTTCCCCCTAAATACCGCCATGCTCTTTTGAACACAAAAAAAATAGAAACCTTGCTAAGTAATTTCAAACTCATATAAACTAAAATGTTTCATCATTAGATCAATTCAATTTCTCGTTAAAAATCATAAAAGTTTGTCGATATTTGAATTGATGGCGTTTAAAAGTTATCGGCGATATTTAGCGGGAAGGTTAACGGAATTAAACCCTATTTTATGTGGAAACTTTTCATCAGGGAGATGACTGGCTCAGAGCTCCCTAGATGGCGCTCTCTTTCTGGGGTTCCAAAATGGACTGTCGGAAGCTTAAGAAAAAATTTCCCAAGATTTTTTTATCATGGTGGTAGTACGTGTGACAAAGAGAAACTATGAAGCTTTTACTTTTTAACGCAGATTTCGGAAACTGGCAGACCTAGGGAGGTTATTGCCCCGACAACCAAAATGTTTTCAAAAATCATTACGGTGCATTTTTACAAAATTTGTTTGTACAAAAATTTGTTTGACCCGCTTAATATGGATAAAATTTCAAAAAAAATCCTGAGGTTAAATCCCATTTTTAATGTAAAAACTTTATCTAAACATATATTTTTAGAAAGACGAAATTTTAGTACGCTACATAAATTGTTATAAATGTGATATTATTAGAAGTTTTTACATTAAAAATGGGGCTCAGGAAATTTGATCCATATAAAGCGGGTCAAACTAATTTTTACAGTGTAAAAATGCACATTAATGATTTTGAAATATTTTGGTGGTCCTGTGAATCCACGTAAGTGTCTTCCCAGTCCTAATATCGGTTGTTACATACCCTCACACACTAAGAAGTGCGGAAGGTTCAATTAAACTTACGTCACAAGTACTCAAAGTGAGGACCCATGCATTTAAAAAATATAATAATTATTTGCAAATATAAAAAACGGTGAATATATAGAATAAGACCATAAAGTTTATGATCGCAATGTAAATTTCGCCATGATCAAACTAATGCCGTCATAGGACGAATAAGCTGTTGTTCTGTAAATTAGAAAAGATCCAGTGTTGGAAACTACACGAAATAGGGTTCAATTCCGTTAACGTTCCCGCTAAATACCGCCATGCTCTTTTGAACACACAAAAATAGAAACCTTGCTAAATAATTTCAAACTCATGGATTAAAATGTTTCATTATTAGATCAATTCAGTTTCTCGTTAAAAATCATAAAAGTTTGTCGATATATGAATATATGTCGTTCAAAAGTTATTGGCGATATTTAGTGGGAGAGTTATGGAATTGAACCCAAATTAGATCATCTGGAAACTTTTCATGAGGGAGATGACTGGCTCAGAGCTCCCTAGATGGCGCTCTTAAGGTTCCACAATGGACTATCGGAAGGTGAAGGGATCACTAGTGGAAAATTTCCCTAGATTTTTTATAGAAAAATATCTCTAGAAAATCAGAACTAAAAAATTTATCCCTAGATGGTATCCCCAGTATTTCTTCCTTTTATTAGACCGATCCTGCTGAAACGCTGAAGAAACTACTCGAAAACGCCTCCCTAGATAGCGCTGAAAATGCTCAAAAAATGAAGCCAGGGACACTTTTTGAAAATCACCTCTTCCGTGACTCGAGATGGGAAAAAATCTGAGAGATTTTTGTTTGAAATTATTTTTAAAATACTGACAAGGACAAGCATCTAAAAATATTGATTCACCTCTCTAAAAATAGACTATTTTTGAAAGAATTTAAAGAAATTAATAGTTAATTTTATTAAATTATTAAGGTATGTGGGGGGTATAGTGCAGTGGTCCCCAACCTTTTTACCCCCACGGACCGGTTAACGTTTGATAATTTTACCGCGGCCCGCTGAGAGGGGCGTTGATTGTTTATATTCTAGATTATTTTGATTTATTAATTTTAATTTAATTGTATTTAAACATGCTTTCAAAATAAAATACAGTTACACCAAAAAATAATGTGATTTATAATCCATTTCATTCATTAATTTGGAGTATTAAACTAGGTTCATTTTCCATGAAATGGTCGTCCCGCGGCCCGGTACCATTTGATCCACGGACCGGCACCGGTCCGCGGACCGGGGGTTGGAGACCACTGGTATAGTGGACACTTTTTGAACACTTTTATGATTGACCTAATGCTATATTTATCTTCAAACAAAATTTAATTAATTATAACGCAACAACTGTCAAAGTAGAGGGGGGCATTTGAATTTTTTAATGCGTTTTTCTATTTACGGAAAGGGGCGAAGTATAAACCGATCGAAATTGCTGAATTGAAATATTTTCTCTCGCTCGATGATTATTTTCCCTGGAGTAATAGGAAATCCTGTCTAGAGACGACTTTGAAGAGGAACTTTATGTACGACGTCCAAAGACATGACGAGTCTCGGGACGATATTCCGGGGGAGACCTGTTGCTGGAACACGCATACCCGAGAGATCTTCTGCTCGGCATTAGGGGTTATCCATAAATTACGTGAGGTGTTTTTTCCAAAATCAGGACCCCCCCTCCCCCCTTGGTGAGATTTTGCTGGACCCCCCTCCCCCCATGTGAGATTTATCTGCAACTTTTTCATACTAAAAATAAAAGAAAATCGCATAATTTCTAATTTAAAACGTTGACGTGATATTTTAATCGACCCCCCCTCCCCCCTTGGTGAGATTTTTCCAAACCCCTCCCCCCCTTTTTGACCTCACGTTATTTAAGGATGTCACCTTTCAGGATGTAGGTTGTCTTAGTGGAACAACCAGAGGGGGTGTTTTATTTTACTCCATCACCTCACTCAGTTAAGAGCGGTGGTGCTTCTTGACAGTAAAATGACTTTTTCATACAGACGAAATAGGTATATAATATATGTAAATTTTTTTGTTTCATTTAAAAAGTGGTAACTAAAAATATTTGCTCATTTTTAATTTTTTAAAGCTTTAAAAATCCCTCAAAGACGAAAAAAATTCAGAGACAAAAATTCAAGACATAACTTGGGTGGGGGAAGGCAATGCTATGTTACGGAGGTTAAATACGATACCTAAAAATATAGTTTTTAAAAAAAATTAACACGAGACAGCACCTCTTTACACACGTTTTCCGAAATCCCTCCAAGTTACCTTTATTGAGTGTGAAAGAGAAAGTTTAAGTGACAAATTTCAAATAATTTCAATCTGAAAACGGAAGCAAAAACTCTCATCAAGCAACTTCAGTGACCTATTCTTTTATACAGTATTTTTTAACAACTTCTGCTTAGTCATTGCACAAGAAATATTTTTCGACGATAATTACAATAGTAACTGCTTCTAATGCATTACTACGTCTCAGCCGCCTATTCTAAATGAATAAAAACGACAATCGTCGCCAACTACATGGTAACTGAAAAAGAAGTCTACGGCAGGTATAGAAAAGGGTTTCTCAATTCACAGCTGTAGGGTGGGAATTGAGTTACGGTCATACCTGATACTTTTTTCAAGCGGTCCTTATTCATCGCATAAAAGGATTTTTTTTAAATGTGCTGCGAAATCTATTTTTTTAATAAAATAAGCTGTCTTTCAAAACTACATTTCAGCTGGGTGTTTATACAAATGGTCCCGAATCGTGAGTTTATAGGAAATCCTAACAGTTTGTTCTCATTACTTTTATTAATTTATTATTGTACAGGGTGTCCAAAGATATTTGCTTAATTAGTCCTTGTACATCGCATAAAAGTGCAGTGCCGCACGGGAACTGAAATGTGCAGTGCCGCACGGGAGCCGAAAATGAACTTTTTCTGTTAACTTTAATATACAAAATATAATTTGTTATGCAAAACTGTGTAACTGTTAACTGTGTATGCAGAATATAATTTGGTAACGCCATATGTGTATATATATATGTGTGATCACACTTATAATTATCAAGACGTCTAGCATAAGTCATGCACTTACTATTTTATGCTTTTGAATAAAAATTAATTTATCTTTAAAAATGCGTTGTTATTGAAGGTAGAAAGACAGGCCTATAAAACGGGCACCAAAAAAGGATTATTTTTAAATGTTCTGCGAAAGCTATTTTTTTAATAGATACTCGCGTAATTTGGTGCGAAATTTTTTTTGCGATTTTTTGTGCGGTTCCTATTCCTCGCACAAAAACAGGTTTGAATGTATGCATTTCAAATTTTGACACAAAAAAAAATTCCAAGCCTTGTTGTACTAATAGGGTATTTAGTATGTGCTTTTTGTAATAGCTGTAAGTATGATAAACCGAGAGAGTCTGGCGCGGAATTTTCGAGTTTACGCTTAACCCGCGGAAGGGTTCGGAAGACTCTGGCGCTTCGGGGACGCTAACACCTCAACCACTTTCAGTAAAAATCATTACTGCCTATTTTCATTAAATTTGGGTCTTTCGGGAGGGGTTAAGATGTTTTAAAGAGGAATTGCGTAGAAAATAAAAGAAAAAATATTGTAAGATAACCTCTAACATTTTTAATGTTTTTTGTGCATTTTTGGGGGGTAATTACCCCTTAAACCTATCCATTTGCAACAAATTTTCATCTTTTAGAATCTTTAACATTTCTTGTCTTCTAGCATGTAATTAAAAGACCAAAGTATTGTTTTTTCCCCTGAAAATCGAGTTCAAAGTCATTCATTTTGCTTTTTATGCACATTTTGGGTGTACCCTGTATCTTAAAAAGTTGACGTGATAGACAAAAACTAAAATTACCTTCGGATTCAGGGGCTAAAAGTGATTCAAAAACAAGTCACATTTCTAAATCAACGAAATTGCTGTTCCCCAGTGTTATCGTCGAAAAATATTTATTGTGCAATGACTAAGCAGGAGTTGATAACATCAATTGAAAAAACAACGTTTATTTTTACACAATTTAAAAATTTTTTTAAAACTGTAGACAATTGTTTATTGATTTGATTTTTATATTCGTCTTTTTGTACTGAAGAAGGGGATCCATTGATCCCCGGAACATTTGTCTGCAGTTTAAAAAAAAGTGTTTAATTGTGTAAAATAAACGTTGTTTATTCAATTGATGTTATCAACATCTGCACAAGATTTTTTCGCTAAGCAGAAGTTGTTAAAAAATACTGTAAAGGAATCGTTCACTGAAGTTGTGTGATGAGAGATTTTTGGTCCCGTTTGGTTGGAGATTGGTTTCAGCTGCCCATAGAGTAGCTCAATTAAGACTGATGATAATGATGTTTCTTAAGCCTTTAGAATTTCTGAAAAAATCTCAATTTTAAAACATTTCCATTTTTTTTTTAGATAACGGATAAGGTTGCAGTTATGTGAAGAAAAAACAGTGAATTTTAAAACAATTGAAAACATATTTCACTGGTTTTTAATATTCAAATAGATTAAATAATCATCTTTCTATTATATTTCTATTATTTATAAAACGAATTTAAAAATATTTTTTGGTTTATTTTTTTGTTGGTTGTTCAAAAGGTTTTAATTATATTTAATAGTATAAATTTTAGCTTTTATTTTTTATAAAAAATTAATATTCTTATATTTATCTTTGTCGTTGTGTTTTATAAAGTGAGTAAGTGCATTGAGCTGGGTTTTGTGAGGAATTGCGAAGCGGTCTAAAAGTGTCTGCGTCAGCAGTTAACGGGGGTTGGCGAGCGATAGTGAGCAGGGGGCGGTAGCTCCCTAGTTTTTTTGCAGTTTTTAAATATTTCTTAAATAAATTAGTGATAAGAGAAAAAAATATAAGGTTTTAGAAAAGAATTTTTTATGAAGATGAGAGTTGTCATCATAGCTGTTAATGTGAAACTAGTCCGCTCAGATCTGCCAAAAGTGACTTAGTGCCTTTCGCCCGTAATCGGACCAAATTAAACGTTTTTTCTAATTGGTTATATGTGTTATAATTTTCAATCAAACACTCTCATCCCCCAGGCATCACTGCCCGATGGATAAGATCAAATAACATCATTTTTCTACAAATATTTTTATGAATTTTGTATAACGAGAAATATATGTTTTTTTTATAATTGATGGAAAAAGTGGTGACTGTTGCTACAGGTAATGTGATACTCTAAATATATAAATATCAACGTTTGTATCGGCTGTAATTAGAAAAATTCAACAAAAAGGTATGCATCTAGGAAATATTAAATAAAAAAAGATTATCCTCTTATATTTCCCCTTTTCTCTCCTCATAGCTTTGCATCCTCACACCCAGATATAACTCTCTGATCACTCTCTAGATGGCGCTACACTAATTAAAAGTTTTTTTTTTCTATACAAGATGACCAGATCATTTGAACGGCCCCTGAATTTATTGATAAAAAATAAGCTGTCTTTCAAAACTACATTTCAGCTGGGTGTATACATACAAATGGTCCCGAATCTTGAGTTTATAGGAAATATTAACAGTTTGTTCTGATTAAAAGTACTTTTATTAATTTATTAGTATACAGGGTGTCCAAAGACATTTGCTAAATTAGTCAATTGCAAACTTTTAGAGCAGCACCGATTCTGCTCTACAATTTTTTAATTGACTAATTTAGCAAATATATCTAAGTTTTAAAAATATTATATAACTCTTGACAATGTTGCTAGGGGGTGATAAAAAATTACCGCATAGTCACTTTTATAAACCACACTCTTATGACTCCATCTGTGTAGTGGCTCAACACTTAAAGGGGGTTGGACACTCTCAATATTGACATAATTCATTTATTAATCATTATTGCGGAATACGTGCTCGTTAAATCGGTGGATCCGAAAGTCCTGTCATGGCTAGTTTACTACGGGTCCAGGTCTTCTGGAGACTATTTCCCTCCCCTTCAGAGACATGGCAAAATTGTGGAGGTGGCGATAGATAGTGGCAGCATCTATCATATATCATGAGGCAGAAGTCTGCCATTTAGGGGCCTCACTTTCTCAGGACCCTCTTTGCCTTGAATCCATGTGGAACTTGGGTATTCCAAGTGGCACACGACAACAACAACAACATTAATCATTATTTTAAATTAACTGTTTATTCTTAACCTAGACTATTTACTCTTATTTCGATTTACTGTATTAAATTTTTAGCTGTTCAATTTTTCACTGAAAGTGAAGATTTTTAGATCCCTCAAGAGAAATGAACTCACAACTAAACTTTTACTTCGGAGCTCCTAAAAAGCCTACTATTATTATCAAGGCAGAATTCATCAAGAAAGTTTACACATTTGATCATAAAGTTATCACCTATCAATTAGATTCGATCGATTTTTTAATTTAAAACTGAAATATGATGAGAAACTCTGCCTTTTTCATGGAATAGGGGGCAGTCTCCATTTGAAATTCTGCATTTTGAAGAAAGAGGAATAATTTCACTTACGAACGCTTGAGTTGCAAAAAGATTCCGAAGAGATCCTCTTGAGTGGTCAACATCTACTACTCCCGGGGTTGACGGGGGGGGTTACACTTTCGGAAGATCCAATGGTCAAAATGACCTCATCTGGGCATACCTAAAAAAAGGGAATACTTCATAAAAGAACGAAAGTTGACCGAAAGATGGCTGGAGACTATTTCCAATATTTAGGAGATATTTAGTTGCAACTACAAAATGGGGGGTCTGGAGGTCCATCCCAGAAAATTTTTGGAAATTCGCCTATAAAAACCAGGTTTTTAACTAGTTTTGGTACCCTAGTTAGAATATTGGATATAAATTTTCAGGTAAGATTTGCATTTTGATGAATTTAATGAATTATAGAGTTCTAAGGACAGAAGGGGATCTGGGGGGTCATCTCCCAGAAAGATTTGGGAAATTTGACCCTAAAAACAAGGTTTCAACTTAGTTTAGATGCACTTTTAACCCGATTTTCAGACAAACATTCTCAGGTAGGATTTTGATGAACTTATTGCAAAAAAAAAGATTTGATTAATAAAGTACAAAAGGGGGGTTTGGGGGTCCTCCACCAGAAAATTTTTAAAAATTTAACCCTAAGAAATAGGATGTTAACTAGTGTTGGTACACAAGTCACAATTTCGGGGAGGGTCCCCCCGTATGACTGCCCCCTTTTCCACTGCATTAGCCTACTAACTCCACGTTATCGAAAAGGAGACTTTCTCGGCGAGTCGCTGGCCTATTGGCAGGAGACATTCCTTTTGTCATATTCAGCGAAATGCCAAATTTTTTATCTTTAGCTGTGAATATGGCTGTTTCAGTAATGTCTTCCCCAAAACGCCGACAGTTGCTGGAACATGCATATCCGACAGATCTTCGGCTCGACATTACAGGAGGGAGGCTGTCTTTGTGGAACAACCAGAGGCCACGGGCGTCAACGCCAGGGGGGACACGTCCCCCCCAATAATTGGGAACATAATTTAAAAAACTAACTTTTGATGGCAACCGAAGATTTACTAAATATGTGTATCTCCGACTTTTGATCATAAAGGATGGTGCCAATATACCAATGGCACCTAATTTAAAAGGCGTGTACAAGAGGGGGACAGACACCCCATTTTTAGAACGCGATTTCATTTAGAGAAGGTTGAAGCAAGTAAGAGAATGGGAAAGTATTATTCCAACAAAAAAAATTCTGTTTCCAGCTGAAAATAATAATTTAATGAGACCCCTAAAAAATCCAATTTCAGCACTGGTTAATGCATAAAAAATTTGATTTTGAAACTGTAAACACTTAAAAGGAGTTTAAACCTGTATTTAACCCTACAGTGCATACTGTAGCCATTTGGCTACACGACATTTTTCCCCATTTCCTACTCGAACTTCCATTTCCAAACGATAAGTACAATAGATATAACATTTCACTGTATTAGCACTTTAGATTGCCAGTAGATCACAGCAGGGGTACTATTTTGAGACATTTGTTAGAAGCTAGTGAGACGAAAATCAAGACGCAGAAAACGCCAAAATAAAATGACCATAGAAATTAAAATAAAAAAATTTCACCTTGAAAAAAAATTGTTTTGAAAATATAAGTTGTTTTTTATATTTTTAGAGCATTTGGTTTTATTTCACTTCACATTTAATTTCGCAAGGGACACAAATTAATTTCACATGGCCAAAGTTTTTTGTCAATAAAAAGAAGAAACAAATTAAATTATTTATTTTAGTATTTTTTTACTAATTTACACCATAATAGAAGTCACATTGAATCTCAAGTGAATTTAAAAAATCATGCATTGTAGGGTTAAAAGGTCAAATTTCTAAAATTTTTCTGGGGGAGGACCCCTCTTTTCAGTGAAACGTTCAAACTGTTTATAAAACATTCATTGAGTCAGATGTTAAATAGTTGATTCATAACCACCTTAAAATTGTTAAACAAGGGTGAAATCTATTATTTTTAGAGTATTTAACCAGTAGTTCGTATAAATTTTTTTTACGACCCCCCCCCCAAAGTTAAGGAGTGACAAACGACTCTACACAGAGAGAATAATTTGTTTTAATCCTTCACCTCACTCGGTTAAGGGTAGAGGTGCTTCCTGATATTCATGGCAGGTCCTATCTGAAAACAATATGAGTACAATAATGAATAAGTTTTTTTCTTTTAACTAAAAAGTGGTGACTAAAAATATTTGCTCATTTTTTTTAAGTTATTTAAGCTTTAAAAACCCCTCAAAGACTAAAAAAATTCAGAAACAAAAATTCAAGACATATCTTGGGTGGGGGAAGGCAATGCTATGTTACAGAGGTTCAATAGGATACCTAAAAATATAGTTTTAAAAAAAAATTAACCTGAGACAGCACCTCTTTACACACGTTTTCCGAAATCCCTCCAAGTTACCTTTATTGAGTGGGAAAGAGAAAGTTTAAGTGACAAATTTCAAATAATTTCAATCTGAAAACGGAAGCAAAAACTCTCATCAAGCAACTTCAGTGACCTATTCTTTTATACAGTATTTTTTAACAACTTCTGCTTAGTCATTGCACAAGAAATATTTTTCGACGATAATTACAATAGTAACTGCTTCTAATGCATTACTACGTCTCAGCTGCCTATTCTAAATGAATAAAAACGACAATCGTCGCCGACTACATGGTAACTGAAAAAGAAGTCTACGGCAGAAAAAAGGGTCTCTCAATTCACAGCTGCTGTAGGGTGGGAAGTGCGTCCTACGTGAGACTTTTTTTTATGCGGTCCTTGTTCATCGCATAAAAGGATTTTTTTTAAATGTGCTGCGAAATCTATTTTTTTAATAGATACTCGCGTAGTTTGGTGCGAATTTGTTTTTGTGTGGTTCCTATTCCTCGCACAAAAACAGGTTTGCATGTACACTCTTAAAACGATTGTATCAAAACTGAGTAAAAAAAGTACTCAAATTTGAATACATGAATATACTCATTTCTGAATATACTCAAAAATGAAACATTATGATCTCATTTTTGAGTTCAAATTCAAGATGTTTCATTTTTGAGTATTTTCAGAAGTGAGTATATTCATGTATTCAAATTTGAGTATTTTTGGATCGGGGCCTTTTTGAGTACTTTTTTACTCAGTTTTGATACAATCGTATTAATAGTCTAAGAGCCAGTAAACAGCTGACGACACATATTTTAGGAAAGCCTTAAATTTTCTCAGTGAGTCAGGTGTACCTACCGTACATGAAATGGGGGTTAGTTAAGCCCAGTCGCGGTAGGTTCAGCTTTGCGCAGGTGTGTCACGTGTGTTAATTTGGTGAACAAAAAAAGTATTTTAGGACGTCTGCCGTTTTGACATGTCAAAATATGTTATTATATGTACTCAAAAACAATATGGCAGACGATTCCCATGGTTATTAGTTCCTCAAAAGTTCCTCAAAGTTTCTCAAAAGTCGAAATAGTGGTAAAACAGTCATCACATACGGCATTTTAAGCACCATTTACACTAGTGTTGGAAAGACTAGTGCAAGGAAAGTCTCTCTTCAAACTCCACTGCACTAGTTTTTCCAACACTAGTGTAAATGGTGCTTTAAATGCCGTATGTGATGACTGTTTTACCACTATTTCGACTTTTGAGAAACTTTGAGGAACTTTTGGGGAACAAATAACCATGGGAATCGTCTGCCATATTGTTTTTGAGTACATATAATAATATATTTTGACATGTCAAAACGGCAGACGTCCTAAAATACTTTTTATTTTACCAAATTCACACGTGACACACCTGCGCAAAGCTGAACCTACCGCGACTGGGCTTAACTAACCCCCATCTCATGTACGGTAGGTACACCTGACTCACTGAGAAAATTTAAGGCTTTCCTAAAATATGTGTCGTCAGCTGTTTACTGGCTCTTAGACTATAAGATTATCGTATTAAGAATGTATTTCAAATTTTGATACAAAAAAAATTCCAAGCCTTGTTGTACAAATAGGGTATTAATTATGTGCTTTTTGTAATAGCTGTAAGTATGATAAACCGAGAGAGTCTGGCGCGGAATTTTCGAGTATACTCGTTTTCGAGTTTACGCTTAACCCGCGGAAGGGTTCAGAAGACTCTGGCGCTTTGGGGACGCTAATACCTCAACCACTTTCAGTAAAAATCTTTACTGCCTATTTTCATTAAATTTGGGTCTTTTGGGAGGGGTTAAGACGTTTTAAAGAGGAATTGCGTAGAAAATAAAAGAAAAAATATTGTAAAATAACCTCTATCATTTTTAACATTATTTGTGCATTTTTGGGGGGTAATTACCCCTTAAACCTATCCATTTGCTACAAATTTTCATCTTTTAGAAACCTTACCTTTTCTTGTCTTCTAGCGTGTAATTAAAAGACCAAAGTATTGTTTTTTCCCCTGAAAATCGAGTTCAAAGTCATTCATCTTGCTTTTTATGCACATTTTGGGGGTATCCTGTATCTTAAAAAGTTGACGTGGTAGACAAAAACTAAAATTACTTTAGGATTCAGGGGCTAAAATGATTCAAAAACAAGTCACAGTTCTAAGGCAACGAAATTGCTGTTCCCCAGTGTTATCGTCGAAAAATATTTCTTGTGCAATGATTAAGCAGAAGTTGATAACATCAATTGAAAAAACAACGTTTATTTTACACAATTTAAAAATTTTTTAAAACTGTAGACAATAAGTTGCATGTGTCTGATTTTCAAAAACAAACAAGTGTTCCGTATGGTTTTTTGAATGGTAAAATGAAATATCTAGTCAATTTTTCAAAAAAAAAAAGGTACAGGTAATTAAATATTTTAATTTAAAAGTCGAGAAAAAACACGTGACTGAAAACGTTTATTGTTTAACTATAAGATGACGTCAACAATCAAACCATCAACTCCATTGCTTTACAACAATGTTTAGTATAAGATGACGCATCACATCCAAACTCTTGGCGTTTTCACGTGCTTTTAAAAAGGGGATTTTTGTTAATTTTTTTGGCAATCAAAAAATTTCTCGATCGGCCTCAAATTTTGGGTAGTTGCTTATTTTTGCAAGAAGAATCGATTAAAAAAATAAGAAAAATCATGCAAGTTCCTCATTGTTTCGGGGATCAATGGATCCCCTTCTTCAGTACAAAAAGACGAAAATAAACATCAAATCAATAATTTAAACGTAACATGATGTTTTAATTATTGAAGCAGCAGAAGTTGTTAAAAATACTCTCAATTAAGACTGAAGATAATGATTTTTCTTTCGATTTCTCATCTCACCCTCCATGTGTAACCATGGAGATGTGAGTTTACGACCATAACGACACACCAACTCATAATGTAATTAGTTGACCAAAATGAAAATAAGTTATTTGAATATTTAAGAAGTGGTGAGTATCCATGAATGTTTCCCCGGTATTTTAAAATTTTTCATATTCGATTATATTTCGCGGCTTTCGTCCGCAGCTATATCTTTACTGTACGTAAATTTATATTATCCGAAATATCTCGACCCTACTTAAAAGGGAGGTTCTATTCCGAAATAATCCGATTATTTACCTTTTTCTCTCAACATCTTTTTACAGAATCCCCGAATTTTGTATATTCACTAGTTTGAGTATACTAGTTTGAGTCTAGTTCACTACATTTGTATATTCACTAGCAAGCTACTCCCTAGATCATAGAGGAAGGATAAAGGGTAGAGAGCGCACTGGTAACCCTCCGCCAGGGTACGGATAAGAGTCACGTGACAGAGGCATACCGGAGAACTCGTTTTCCCTCAGCATCGGTCTTTTCCCATACATTCCAATGGTGAATGATTGCGTGGTAAAAATCAGTGCTCGGTATTTCTTAAAAATATGGTTGTTTCATGCTGTGCATATGGATGTAAAGAGAAGCGGATCAAAGGTGGATCTGTTACCTTTCACAGGTATGTTGAAATTATTAGTTGTTTGTTATTTAAGTTGTTTATTCATGTCATTTTTTATCATGAATGGGTTTCGGAATTGGCTTTTTTGCATGCGTTGTAAAAAATTAACCAAATTTCCTGCTCTATCAACGATATTACTTGAGTATTTACAAAACTATAACATTCTTGTAATAGTGCAACAAATTTATGTTAGTTATTTACTTATTAAACGGTTTTTTTTCAAACTCCGATCAGTTTTTTGATGTCCGCCAAATTGGCGTCGACATCTATCGCCAAGTTAAATCGTCGGATGGCTTGTTTTTCATTGTATATTTTAATTTTAATAATTTATAATGCTGTCTAAATAAAAAAAATCCTTTTTGTGAGCGTCGGATAGTTAGTTAAAATCTTAATTTTTTATATTTAGGTCTCACAAAAAACTTAAAACCTTTTTAAACCATGCAATCTGACTTTTACCGGTTAAGTATTGCAACATAAGGTTTTTCAATAGTTTTTTTTACTTGGAAATTACATTAAAAAAAATAAAAGTCGGACAAAATCGGCCCACGCGAAGTTTAATTTTTTTAATTTTAAAAAATGGCCGAAAAATTCTTAAAATCGATAAGTAGTTATCAAGACTATATGTTTATAGGCTATTTTCCAGTACTGAATACAAATATTTCATAATTTTTTTTAAATTTATTATTATTTAAATATAATTAATTTTAAATTATTTATTTCGAAGTATTGTCAAAATATTTTCGGTTTTGATAGAAAGATTTTACATTTTTTGTCTTTCAAGGTTCATTTTAATAAATAAGGAATTTTAAAAAAACTTATAAATGTCCGATTTTCTGCTTAATTTATTATGTAATTTTTTAGTTATTTATAAGTGAAAAACATTTGAATTAATTATTTTTCGGTTTTAACCATTGGTTTATTCTGTATAGTTTATCCAATTTTTAAAAATTAATATTTATCAATTCAAAACTTAAATTAAATATTAAGCTTTAAAATATAGCCAATAAACTTATATCAAGTCTCGGTTACTATTAATTAATTTTTTTTACTTTTTTTCAGCTATTTAAAAAAAATAACAATACTTTGAGAAATTAAATTTAAAATATTTCTTAAGTGGAGTTAGCTTGTATAATAATACTTGTGTTTTTTATAGTTTTCCAAAGGATGAGGAACGAAGAAAAGCTTGGTACACTTTAAAGCTGTTTAATGTGTTTTTCATCCTTTTTTATTCAATAAAAAACTTGATCCTATTTTTTGTTCTTTTTGTAAAATAAATTTGATGCTTTTATTTTACCAATACCTTGAACATTGATCTTTTTAATCTGAATCTAAAAATAATTATATTCAATTCTAATTCCCAAGGATAATTTTATAAAAACATCAGGGTAATGATGTGGAAATTATTGTGGAATGGGCATATAAAGGTAGTAAAAAAGATCCATTATAAAAAATATGAGTTTTTGGATTTGTAATTATTAATTAAACGACTAGATCAAAAAAACGAAAAAGTAATTGAAAAGAACCCAATTCGCAATTTAAACATTCTTGAAGAAAAACATGGGAGTGGAAATCAACCTGTAAAATAATTTATAATTAGAGTGTCGAGTTCCACTCCTAAGTTGAACTTCCTATGCTTGCCTCTTATTTGAAAAATTTGTGATTCATAAGTTATGTATTAAAATTAATCTTCAAAAAGAAGTTTTTTTTTTAAATTCTTAACATTTATCAATGCTTATGATCATATGAAATGAAACAAGACATAATTAATGATTACAAAAAAACGTTTTGCGTTAAGTTTATCGGTGCCAGTCAATTTCAATTACATTACCGGATTGATAACAAACTGTAATCGCACTATCTTTCCTCTATGGAGTCGACGGTATTTGCGAAAATATGTTGTCTGAAAACTTTTTGCCGACATCTATATCAGCGCCAACAGTAGCGATAAAGAGCCAATTTCTGGTAAACGCGCGAAAAAGAAGCTCCAAGCTGCTCTCAGTCACGTGGTACACTCGTTCCACCGGCTCACACAGACTCCTTCCATAGCGTGCGCTCTCTACCTTCTATTCTTCCTAAATTTATATTATCCGAAATATCTCGACCCTACTTAAAAGGGAGGTTCTATTCCGAAATAATCCGATTATTTACCTTTTTCTCTCAACATCTTTTTACAGAATCCCCGAATTTTGTATATTCACTAGTTTGAGTATACTAGTTTGAGTCTAGTTCACTACATTTGTATATTCACTAGCAAGCTACTCCCTAGATGGCGCTGCCCTAACTACGAGAAAGAGAGCTTGCAAAGACACTTTTGTGAATATGTCTCGTTATAAAAGAGTTACAACTCATGGGAGGCAAATCTTTCGTGTGTGACGCGAACTAAATTTCTGCTACGAAAAAAAACTTTTATAGGTTGAACATGTAGAAAAAACTAATCACTGAAAGTTCCGAAGGGGTTGAACCATGGGCGTAGCCAGGGTTCCTCTTAGGGGGGGCAAGCACAGGGTCGACTTTTTTTTATGTTTGTGGAGAACAGTTTTAAAGCCGCGTGAGAGGGGGCCGCAGCCACAGTATTGCTCCGCATGTGGTTCCCTTTTCAGTAAAAATTCTTGTGTTAGTCTGGTATGGCCAATTCCCAGTCTCGTAATTTTTACGTCGTCTTTTCTGATTAAGGCTTTTCAGGGTTTGTTTTTAATCTCCGGATCAATTGATATTTTTTAAACACTCTCATCCACCAAGCATTACTACCCGATGGAAAAGATCGAATAACATTTTTCATTTTATTTACAAACAAAGAAACACTGTAACTACGAGTTATATATTTTTATTGTTTGATTAAAAAAGTGCTGATTTTTGCTACGTGGTGATGTGATACTCGTAATACATAGATCAACGTTTGTATCGGCTGTAATGAGTAAAATTAAACAAAAAGGTATGCATCTAGGAAATATTAAATAAAAAAAGATTATCCTCTTATATTTCCCCTTTTCTCTCCTCATAGCTTTGCAACCTCACACCCAGATATAACTCTCTGATCACTCTCTAGATGGCGCTACACTAATTAAAAGTTTTTTTCCTTTTAAGGGACTCAAAGATGACCAAATCATTTGAAAGGCCCCTGAATTAATAGATCAAAAATAAGCTGTCTTTCTAAACTACATTTCAGCTGGGTGTTTATACAAATAGTCCCAAATTGTGGGAGTTTATTGGAAATCCTAACAGTTTGTTCTCATTAAAAGTACTTTTATTAATTTATTAGTATACAGGGTGTCCCAAGATATTTGCTAAATTCGTCAATTGAAAACTTTTAGAGCAGCACCGATTCTGTTCTACAATATTGTAATCGACTAATTTAGCAGATATCCGAGTTTAAAAAATATTATATAACTCTTGACAATGTTGCTAGGGGGTGATAAAAATTACCGCATAGTCACTTTTATAGACCACACTCTTATGAGTACATCTGTAATGGTTCATCACTCTTCTATATTGATATAATTCATTTATTAACCATTATTTTAAATTAACTGTTTACTCTGAATTTAGACTATCTACCCTTATTTCGATTTACTGTACTTATATTAAATTTTTTAGCTGTTCAATAGTTCACTGAGCATGAAGGTTTTCAGAAAAATGAACTCACAACTAAACTTTTACTTCGGAGCTCCTAAGAAATTACAGAAGAATTTAGAAATTACAGAAGAATTTAGAAATTACAGAAAGGAAATATTAATTTTCTACCCCATGCATACAGGCTCCTCTAGGAGGTACCTCAGAAAAAAATGTAAGGTCGAAACCCCTCCAGAAAGAAAAGTCTAGTTGCCCCAAATCAGTTTAACGCTAATCCTAACGTTTAAACAACCCTCCTCTCATCCCTAATCTAAAGACCTTCACCTTGGATCCCCCCCACCGTAGGATTAAGGGGCCATTCATTAATTACGTACAGAGGCGTAACTAGGCGTCGGCGACGTCGGCCCCCGCCGACGGCCTCGCACTTTAAGGGCCTCGCAAGAATTTAAACTATTTGAATCCGTGTTTAACTACAAAGATATAATGTGTGTTCAATAACGTTTTTTCATGTCTTCATGTTTCTGGAGCCCGTGCGCAAGGCCTTTTGGGGAGCCCAGGTGCGAAGATTTTTTTTTGGAGCTCAAGCACGAGGCCTTTTTAGAGTCCAATTGTTAGGCCTCTTTTAGTACATTATACAAGGGTACCAAAACAGACTAAAACCCTGTTTTTTAGGGTAAAATTTCAAAAAAATTTCTGGGGGAGGACCCCCAAACCCCCCTTTGTACTTAGAACTTTATTGTATAAAACTTTTTATAATAAGTTCATCAAAATCATAATCCTACTTAAAAATATACGTTCAAAATTAGGTCGAGGTATCAAAACCAAGTTGAAACCCTGTTTTAAGGGTAAATTTCCAAAAAATATTTGGAGGAGACCCCCAAATCCCGTTTTCTACTTTGATTTCTTTTTTTTTTTACAATAAGTTCACCCAAATGCAAATCCTATCTAAAAATTTAAATCCAAAGTTTGGATTAAAAAAAACAACGTAATGTTGGTAGTTATTATTTAATTTTGATATTTGTTAGTAGTAATACAAATGCAAATCCTATCTAAAAATTTAAATCCAAAGTTAGGATTAGGTGTGTAAAAACTAGTTAAAAACCAGTTTTTTATAGTCAAAATTTAGAAAATTTTCTGGGGGAGGACCCCCAGACCCCCCTTTGGTACTAGGGACTAAATCATTCATAACTTTTTTAGATTAAGCTCTTTTATATGTAAAATTCTAACAAAATATGTATAAAAAACTGAATTGGAGGTAATAAATTTATCTATGGAGGGGGCTGAAAAATAATATTGGGCCCCTCCCGAAATAAATATCTCTATTCGCCAATGTATTTTGTTAGTACATTATTATTTACTGGCGTTTGGAAGTTTTTGTTGTAAATAAAATATTTAGTTCAATACTGGCTTGATTTTGATCCAATCGGACTAACGTAGGCCATGGACTAACTCGTAAATTTCAAAATTACATTTAAAGTAATAAAAAGTTAAAAAAAGCAATAATAAATCAGTTTAAATATTCATTTCTGAAATTAATAGTATAATTTTACGAGATTTGTGAAAAAAATTGCCATTTGCTCAGATTATCCTTACTACATTTTATAATTAAATTAATTAAAATTATAATTAAACTTAATTAAAATTAATTAAGTTTTTAATTAATTAAGCTATTAATGATACTATTAATTATAAAAAATGTCAATTATTTTACAATAATTCATTAAATCTGGTATTAGGGCCTCGCAAACCAGTTTCGCTGACACTGCTTGGGGTACTAGGAACGCCACTGATTACGTAAGGATGATTTTGGCAATTTATGACCCCCCCTACCCCCATGTTAGGGTACGTAAGATTTTTCAAACCCCTCCCCCCTGTTCTTACGTAAGATTCCATTTCGTTTTTTTTTAAATAAAAATATAAAATTAATAGTAATTTTGTATCGACTTTTGACAACTGGACGAGGGATTCACCAGTTTTATATACTTAAAGCTACTCCAATAAAAAAGATACTTCTGATACACCTCTATTTAAAAAATAAATAAATAAATCATCGACAATATACCGAGATCGTCAGAATTTTTAAGTTTTTCTGGGTCGGGTTATTCAATAGTAATTTGATTAGAATAATTGAATCGTCAGTTTGTCCAAAAAATGACAAATTGACTTTTTGTGCTCAAAACAATCTCCAAGCTTTGCCCTACACATGGGTGAAAAGAGGGGGAAAATAACTAACCCCTATAGGGAGATATCGCCCCTTGAAGTTGTGAAATCGATGTCCATACAATGAAAATTCCATTACTTTTTTTCAATTTTCTCAAAACTTGATTTATGGATTTATTCCCTTCTTCAAACTGACGATTCAATTGGAATCTTACGAAAGAATGGGTTTGACCCCCCCCAAGTAAGGGTATTTAGAGATGTTTCCAACCCCCTCCCCCTCGGGACCCTTACGTAATTAATGAATGGCACCTAAAATGCGAAGAGAACGCTTAAAACATCTCTCTCTCCCACCGCAGCAGTAAAACGAGCGAAATCCAAGGAGAGCAACCGAAAAGAGCGCCACGTTTGGCATCGAATCGCTTTTCTGGCGCTTTTCGCCTTCCGCTCTCGCCTAGCACATCGACACGCTTCGATGAAATCAGCAGAGCTAAGTCTCGCCAAGCTCAAATCGCCAACCCTTTTTTCTCGACATCGGTCGCTAAAACCACGATTTCTAGCCTAAATACCGGTCAAAATGAATCGGAAATGGCTCCAATCGAATCAGGAGGGTTCGTATTACATAATGCAAGGTGTTTTTGTAGAAAATTTCTCAGATAACTGTACGAAATTACAGTTTAAAGCCGTTCCTTCCGAATCGGAGCAGATTCAAAATGGATGGCTTCCCTCCGCAATCTGAGCTCTCCGATTCGTCGATTGGGGTTGCCAGTCACTAAGAACACGCCCTAAAAAAAGGGCGGAGCGACAACTTGGTTCGACTTAACTGGTGTAAATTTCGACGAATGACGATCGATGACGACGTTTGGCGAATGAATTAAAGGAAGAGGCTGTACTCTGGCTAATTATGAACAGATTTCGTGGTTATTATGTTCCTTCCTCCTTTTTCGGCTCATTAACAGCTGTTAGGCTTATCATACGTCTGGGGTTACCACGGACAGTTTTTTTTAGAGCTGTCGGAGGACACACAAATGTCCAGGGTTTCATTATGAAAAAATTCTGACCAAGCTGTTTGAAATTAACTATGTGGTCGTTAAAGTGATGGCAACTTTAGCATATAAGAGACATATTTCTATTACAAGGTAGTTTACAACGTAGATGTACCGTTTAAACGCTATTTGTGTTTTTAAACATCAGGGATTACATAGCGGGAATAAAAAAAGGGAGGTTACATTGGGAATTATCAAAAAAATTTTATTCAACCGTATCTGATAAAGTTTAACTGCCCATATAGCCGATATTAGTCAGGACATTAGGAACAAAATCAGCATCTTTGCTGATGACTTAAAAATTTGGGGTAGGGTAGATACTCAGGAGCAGGTACAAAATTTACAAAGGGATCTTGATATTATATCGCAATGGGCTGAAAAATGGGGTATGTCCTTTAACATAAGTAAATGTCAGGTACTTCATATGGGTCGGGGGAATGGTAGGGCAGAATTTTATCTGCAAGGGGACAAAGTTAAAGAAGGTAATATGATCAAAGATTTAGGGGTGATAGTAAATGAGGACTTTAAATGGGTTCATCAGTGTTCATCTGCTAGTAAAAAGGCTAATAGGATATTGGGATACATTAAAAAAACTGTTTCTTCGAGGTCCGAGGATATTATTTTGCCACTATACAGAGGCTTGGTGAGACCTCATCTAGAGTATGCTGTTCAGTTTTGGTCTCCATACTTAAAAAAAGATATTGGTTCAATTGAAAGGGTTCAGCATAGGGCTACTAAAATGGTCAAGGGTATATCCAGTTTAAGTTATGAGGGAAGATTAAAGAAGCTAAATATGTTCACTCTAGAGAGAAGAAGGATTAGAGGGGATTTGATTCAACTATTTAAAATGGTAAAGCAAGGGGACACAGAGGGACTAGATTTCAATATGGGTAATAGAACAAGGGGTCACAATTTCAAATTGAATAAAGTAAAATTTAAGACGGATTGTAGAAAGCATTATTTCTTTAATAGGGTAGTGGATAGATGGAATGCGTTGCCTGAAACAATCGTAAATTCAAGTGGGGTAAACGAGTTCAAGGGGAAAATTGACAGATACTGGGATTCTGGTAGTTTGGGTTAAAAAGACTGGACCAACCTTGCTGGGCTTACGCCTGTAGTTGGTCGACTTAATTTGTATTTGTATTTGTATTTGTATATCATTCTTGTCCCCATCCCTCAAAACGTCTTCCACCAAAAAAATTTCATTCAATTCTGATAAAGGCTTTTAGAACCCTTGAATCAGGTTATTTTATGATCACCCTGTACTTCATTGCGTGCTGATCGGGGGGCATCAGATATAGCTACCGATGACGTCACCGGTAGTGGAAGTGGTTGCAGAAGTGGTTAGTAACAAAGCAGTGTAAACTTTCTTTTACCATTTCCCCAAGGTAATGTTTTTCTCACACAGATCCATTCAGAAGCACTGAAACATCTCCGGAATAAATTTTACTTTCTTAAAATTTGTAATGATTTTCATTGATTGTCTGTGAAAAATGTAGTAATTATCGTAAACATCACGAAAATTTAGAATTTTGCTTCATGAGAACAAATAAACATCGAAATTGTGTCAGTTTCATAGCAATGACACGAATGTTCTGACTTTCGATTTTTATCTTTATTTATAAAACATTCCCCCGCCATATCTAGTTTTGCGTTTTGGCATTATAAAAAAAAGTTACCTTTTACTACCTAAAATAACATAACTTGCAAAAGGATATAAAAATAATTATTATTGTAATAAATAAATGCAAAAGTTCAAAATTTCTGAAAGCGAGTTTATATTTTATTGTAAATATAGTAATGATTAGGTTGCCACAACGACAAAGATAAATATATAAATATGAATTAATTATTTAAAAATAAAAGATAAATTAATTATACATTAGTTTTAAATATAATTAAAATCGTTTTAACAGCAAAAATATAAATATTGTTAAAAAGAATCCAATATATATTTTTTAAATTAGTGTGATAAATAGAAAGATGATTATTTAATGTATTTGAATGTTAAAAAACCAGTGATAGTCGGGTGGCTTATTACAAAAAAACTGCAAATTGTGATACTTTTATGAAACTTTCAGGGATGATATATCAACATATAAGAACTAAAAAATCGATGGGACCCCAAAATTTTAGCGCGTGGTTTGACCGCTATGACGTCATAACAAAATGACGCCCCAGCGGTCCCAAAACTATGTCGTGGCAAATTTATTAACGCTAAACACATTTTAAGCTTTAAATATCCTTGAACATATCCAAAAAATAAAATATTTTCTAATATTTACTTACTTTAGGAATGATAGGGGGTGGTTTCATCAGAATGACGTCATTATCACTTTGGTTTACTCTGCGTCCAATATGCATGGTGAGGATAGTTTTTCTTGGTTTTATTTACCTTCCAGATCCTATTTACTTATTAAGTCTGTAAGGAAATGGATTTTCTAAATATAAAAAAGAATATTTGAGTTTTTGGGGGCGTGGTTTATATAATTGCGCATATACAAAGGCGTCAGTTACGCTACTTTTAAACAGTACTGAAATAAACTTCTAATTGTGATACCAACACCAAACTTTCAGGGATGATAGATTATCATATAAGAACGATAAAATCGATGGAACCCCAAAATTTTAGAGCGTGGTATGACCGCTATGACGTCATAACAAAGTGGTGTCCCTAGCGGTCCTAGCTTAATTGTGATACCAACTTCAAACTATCAATGATGATAGATCATCATATGAGAATTTAAATATCGATGGGACACCAACATTTTAGAGCGTGGTTGGACCGCTCTGACGTCATAAAAATTGTGCTAGTAGCTTTGAGTTGTTTTAAGGTTGTAGTTTTGATCAGTATGGTGATTTAACAACACCACCTTAACAACGTCCACCTTAAGAAGGATCTATCTTTTCACGAGTCTAATACATTTTAATTTTATATTATTTTTTTATACTTTATTAAAAAAATTAACATTTTATATTAAGTTTTAAACGCAAAACAGAATACGTTTAAAAAATTACTACGACATCGTTTTCTGACCACTATGAACTCCATTTTGTTATGACGTCATAACGGATTAACCACGCGCAAAAATTTTGGGGTCTCATCGATTTTTTAGTTTTTATATGATGATTTATCATCATTGAAAGTTTGAAGTGGGTATCACAATTAGAAGTTTATTTCAGTACTGTTTAACCACGCCTCTAAGCACTAAAATATTCTTTTATATTTATAAAATACATTTAATATTAAATAATTAATATTAATTTAATTAATTTAATATTAATAAATTACACTTAATATTAAATAAATAGGATCTAGAAGGTAAATAACAACAAGAAAAAGTATCACGACCATTAATATTGGACGCAGAGCAAACAAAATGCTAATGACGTCTTTCTGATGAAACCACCCTCCTATTATTCCACCCCTATTAAGTATTAGAAAATATTTAATTTTTAGGATATGTTCATGTATATTTAGAGCTTAAAACGTGTTTAGCCTTAAAAAATTTACCACAATATCGTTTTGGGACCGCTAGGGACACCATTTTGTTATGACGTCATAGCGGTCATACCACGCGCTAAAATTTTGGGGTTCCATCGATTTTACAGTTCTTTTATGATTATCTATCATCCCTGAAAGTTTGATGTTGGTATCACAAATAGAAGTTTATTTCAGTGTCTGTTTAAAAGTAGTGTAACTGACGCCTTTGTAAATATGCGCAATTAAGTAAACCACGCCCCCAAAAACTCAAATATTCTTTTTTATATATAGAAAATTCATTTCCTTAGAGACTTAATAATAAGTAAATAGGATCTGGAAGGTAAATAAAACCAAGAAAAACTATCATCACCATGCATATTGGACGCAGAGTAAACCAAAGTGATAATGACGTCATTCTGATGAAACCACCCCCATTATTCCTAGAGTAAGTAAATATTAGAAAATATTTTATTTTTAGGATATGTTCAAGGATATTTAGAGCTTAAAATGTGTTTAGCGTTAAAAAGTTTGCCACGACATCGTTTTGGGACCGCTAGGGGCGTCATTTTGTTATGACGTCATAGAGGTCAAACCACGCGCTAAAATTTTTCTGAGTGACATCAGGCTCAAATGTGTCTAGAACTTTAAATGCATTTTTCTCAGACTTCGTTTTCGGTGACAATGACTGGTTTCTATTCCCTCTAAGGCAGTGGTGTTTCCCAACCTTTTTCGGTCCATGCCCCACCAAAGCCTTTCTAAACTTTTCATGCCCCCCGGTCTCAGTGGCATATATAGAAATATATTTTGAGAGGGAGCAAAAATTATCTCTTTGCCCCCGCTCCTATGTATATTATATTGAATAAGTCTAATGAAGCTTTTCTGAACATTTTTAGGTAGAATTTGCATGCTAAAAAACTAAATCAAGTTATGAGTTAATTAAGTTCTGAGTACCAAGGGGGGTCTGGGGGTCCTCCCCCAGCAAATTTTCGGAAATTGGACTCTAGTATGTAGGTTTTTAGCTAGTTGGTACCCCTAGTTGGGAAATTTTGGATATAAATTTTTAGGCAAGATTTGCATTTTGATGAACCTAATGTAAAAAAGATTCAAATATCAAAGTGTATATTTGGACGGCCAAAACGGCCAGTGGCGCATGCGCTGTAGGTCTCGTGATTACGTAGCAGTCTCGGTGCTTAGTGATGGAACCAATGGAACGCCGAGCCGTGGAAATTAGAACACCATCATATGCGGCTTAGTTCTCACCGACAACTTGTCACCAGTGACAACTCTGAAACAGTGATAAAATAGTCACATCTTCAATAAAACCCTAACACCAGCTCAAAAGTGACAACTTTATCACTATCACGATGGTTTCCACGGTGACAACGTTTGAACCAATCAGAGAAGAGCAGCTTTTCACGGAAAGAAATTTAATGGCGGTCTTTATCATTGTGTTAAATATTACTTTAAATTAAAATTAACTCAAGGAAAATAATTATGCTGATAAACAAGCGTGAATTTCTCTATTTTAAAAAAATTCCTGCTTTAAATTAATTTTTCAAGCACTGGTTAATTAATTTAATCTCACTTTAATTAATTTTTTCCGGGATAAAAATTCAAATAACTACGAAGTATTAAACAGTCGTGCTGCCATCTATGAATAGAACAGTGAATTACAAGCGGACTCTATTTTATTTTTTACTAATTATTTTAATCGGAATTCTAGCTATTTTACTGAATGGATTTCTAATCAACTCTTGTAACAATAAATTTGAACAGTATAAGACTGGAACTATATCATTATTACTGTCCAATGACTTGTATTCTTAATTAATATCTTTATAGGCGGCGATTCAACTCAAAAAGCTTTGACGCGTTACACTTTGTTCTTACTCCATGGGAAAATAGTTCTGCGAGTAAATAAATATTATAGTTTGATTTATGTGTTGGAAACGCATTTTCACGAGTGTTTATTACTAAACAAGATCCAATAATTAAATTATATCCACTATTTTAAGCCAACAATAATTATTTTAAACTGGTGATAAGATTTCACCAGCTTCAGAGATGCGGACAAAAAAAGTGACAAGTTGTCACCGGCTGAGTTGTCACGGGGACTTCATGTTAGGGTTTTTTGCCTTCTGAGTGATACGTGACGTCATCGACGCGATAAGTAGGAGTTATCACAAGTGACAAGTTGTCACGGTAGCTGGTGTTAGGGTCCCAGTTTGTTATATAGCTCAGTGACTATAGTTGGTTTAAGACTAGTGGTCACTAAAAACAGTGGACACTTTTTTTATTTTTTGAAATAAATGTATGAAATTTGGTCTGCTTATATAGGTAGTCAAATTAAGCCTAGAAAAAAGTTTGGTAAAAAAAATATTTTTAATAGTTTATGAAAAAATTCAATTTAAAAAAATTTAAGTACTATATCAAAATGCTCCAGGTTTTCCAATTTTTTTACTATCTTGGATATTTTTCTTTATTTGTTATCATCAAATACTCATTAACAAATATAGGATAGAAATGACAAGTTATAAATGATGATTTAGAAGCAATGGGCAAAAATGCTCCAAAAACCGAATTATTTTCTAAAAAATTTCTGGTTTTGGAACACTTTTGTCTATTGCCTTCTAAATCATTATTTATAATAACATTTCATTAGCAGATAAAATTTCATACATTTATTTCAAAAAATAAAATAAAAACGTTTTTAGTGTCCACTGTAGCCTTAACAGTATTTACTCTTATTTCGATTTACTGTATTAAATTTTTTAGCTGTTCAATAGTTCACAGAAAATTAAGGGTTTTTTTTCAGATCCCTCAAGAGAAATGAACTCACAACTAAACTTTTACTTCGGAGCTCTTAAAAAGCCTACTATTATTATCAAGGCAGAATTCATCAAGAAAGTTTACACATTTGATCATAAAGTTATCACCAATCAATTAGATTCGATCGATTCTTTTTTTAATATAAAACTGAAACAATTAATTGTAAGTTTTCTTCTAATTTTTAACTCCCTGTGGAAAGTTTACTGCTTCAAAAAACCAGTTCTTTTCTTAACATTTGGGCCCAAACGGAAGAGCCACTCTGATTCAAATCTTAACCGAAGTTCAAAGGTTACACAATCCATTGTTACATTTGAATTATTTTCAGTTTACCCATTTGGTTCTTATACGTATTATATCCCGTCGACCGTACCGCTGAATCCGAAAATTGTAAACAACCCATTGACTTTTCTATGGATGTGCCGCTGAATTTGAAGGTCACGGAACGGTCGACGGGATAATACGTAAGTGTACTACCAAACATTTTACACTAAATAAGTGACACTTAATTAATAAGGACACTTAAGTGTGTCCAAACTTGTTACATTTGAAACACTGCGAGTTCCCTTGAAATCTCATTGTTTCTGCCCTAATCATTATGCCTTCTTTGAGATCAAATATTTTAAGGTTATTTGGGTTTCTAGCTAGCTCAACTATGGTTTCTTTGAGAAGGGGTGTGGCATGTACCCTATTTTTTTGGGGGCAAACCCTACTCTAATTAGTTTATCCTCAACTCTATCTAGTGATATTTGAGTGGGGATACCTTTTAGCACTGCCTTTATAGGTTTTTCTTCCAGGGGACGAATTATATAGGCCAGCGGTTCTCAAACTTTCTATCGTCACGGACCCCTTTATGTTAAAAGCCAGGCATCGCGGACCCCCAACACCAAAAGCCGTAACCAGACTTTTGTTCTTTGTTTAAGATTAATTAAAAATAGTACACAAATTATAATAAATTTTACAATTACTCCACTCCAGAGAAATATTATTTAGGGAGGGACCAAAATTATCCCTCCGCCCCCATGTATATTTCATAGGTTAAAGTAGCTTTTTAGTACATTTTTAAGAAGAATTTGCGTCTTAGGGAAATTAACATGAAAAGGTTATGAGTAATTAATTTCTACCTACAAAGGGGAGTCTGGGGGGTCCTCCCCCCGAATATTTTTGGAAATTCAACAAGAAAAAACAGATTTTAAATTAGTTTTAATACCCCTAGTTAAAATTTTTTGAACATAAATTTTTATGTAATATTTGCATTTTGATGAACTTAATGTGTTAAAAATAGTTTATAATAGAGTTTTAAGAACAAAAAGGTATCTGGGGGTCATCCTCAGAGAAGTTTTAGATAAATTTGTCCCTAAAAACACACAGGATTTTAACTATATTTCTTAGTTACGAATTTCAGACAATATATTCTTAGGTAGGATTTCAATTTTGATGAACTTTTTAAAAAAAATTTAAATAATAAATTACCAAGAAAGGGGGTTCACAGGGGTCCTCCCCCATTTCGAAGATTTGATCCCAAAAACAGGGTTTTAACTTGTTTTGATACACCAAATCCAAATTTCAGGGCCCTTTCACACACCCTTATTACTCCCCTGAATTACTCCAAGTCTCTGAGGTGATGGTCTGGAAATTTCAAGGTAAATATTATGCATTGAAGTCAAAATTTCGAGGGGGCTGAGGGTTCTCCCCCAGAAAATTTTTGAAATTTACCTCTTAAAACTAGTGTTATATCTAATTTTGAAACTGTTTGGGGAATTCTAAAAGTAGCTTGAGGAATTCTTCAAGGTAACTCGCGGACCCCCTAGGAAGGCGCCGCGGACCCCCAGGGGTCCGCGGACCACAGTTTGAGAACCGCTGATATAGGCCTTTAACTCATGATCTGAGAAGTATTTGGATACCTGTCTGTTGTGAATGGCATTTTTTGTGAACTAGGGGGCTACCGCTTACTCACTTTATAAAACATTCTTAACACAGGGGTAGTACTTCTCCGTGGTATTCTTTCAAAAATGGCTAATATTTATTCAGTGGTGGAATTTTATCATTTCCTTTATGGTAACATGAATTGGCGGATCGCTTTATAATTCCAAGAAAGGTTCATATATAGTTCCCGCTAAATATGAACCTTCCCTTAATGTTTCAGTGCTTCCCTTAATGTATCTGTGAAAAACACATTACCTTAGGGAAATGGGTAAAAAATGTCTACATTGCTCTGTTGTTAATTTTCTTGGGGTTGAATTCCGTTATACACTGTTAATCCGAGGTATTCAGATTTAAATCAAAATGATTCATTTTTGAATACATCATGTGAGCGAAATGGCTCCGAATCAAAACTACTTAGATTTGAAAATTCGATGTGCTTATATTTGAACTAGAGCATGTTCTTGTTTTCAAGACCCTTATGTGTTCAAAATCGATTATGCGCCTGCTCAAATTTAAGATCTTTATTTGTTTAAATTCAACACTCCATGTACTCATTTTTAAAACCATCCTCTGTTTAGAAACGACTCATCACATGCTCATTTTTAAAACCATCCTCTATTTAGAAACGACTCATCACATGCTCATTTCTAAAACCATCCTCTACTTAGAAACGACTCATCACATGCTCATTTTTAAAACCATCCTCTATTTAGAAACGACTCATCACATGCTCATTTTTGAGACTTCAATCTTCTTAAAATCGACTAAAATGTGTTTATTTCTAAAACTCCCTATTGTTTAGAAAAGACTTTAGGGCTCATTTTTTTAGACCTTTTTTACTCAATACAAAGCTTTTTGAAATATAAACATCTTTTTTAATTAACTGCAAATATTAATGCTTTCTTTCTTAGAAGAATATTAAAAGACCTCTCATTAAAGTCGAGAGCATTTTTTTAACAATCTAACAATATTGAGACCCGAGTTCTTATAATATTTGAGAAGCTATAATTTGAAATAAATGTGAAATGAACAGTTTGATCAGTTATTCATAAAACAGATACTTATAAAATTTATTTAAAACACAATAAAATGACACTTCACTTGAAATTATTTTATTAAAATAAAATAAACAGAAAAATATTACATACATGAGAATTATTCTGGAAATAAGTTTTCAACCACAGAGAAAAAATACAAAGTTTATAAGGAATGTAGGACCAAAAATTTTGTAAATCAGCTGAAAATTCAGCTAATAGATAGGTTTAGGTAGAATGAGAGAATAGCTCCAAAAGAATAAGTTGATATCAAGACATACATAGGTAAAGAAACAATTTCAAAATTTTTTACTTGAAAGGATTAATAAAACACACATTTATGGGCCATAGAATATTAAATCCTAATGTTAAATTATGCAAAAACTTTACTGATACATCAATCATGATTTTTCAAGGGGGTTAAGTCTTGGGCATTTAATATTTAAAATAAACTTATTTTGCAAGATCAAAGCCACACAACCCTCAAATAAATCACATATATCAACAGTTAGTTGTCAGACAATAACCCCAAATTGTTCAAAGGGCATGAACTCGATGAAACTGACAAGGAGACAGCATGACCTCGGAAGCTGATACTGGGTCCAAACTTCGTAGGATACGACGCACTAGCCATAAACTCCAAAGAAAATGCCCCCTAAAATTTTATACAACTTGAAGTATTTAAATTTTTTATATTTGTCAACAAAGTAGCACACTGTCATCTGAACGACCTGCAAATTTATATTTTTAACTTCTACCGTAACAGCAACAAATATGGAGCTATTTCACCTGGTGGGACACTCAAAAACTCTTAATTTTATTAAGATTTATTAAGATATTAAGATGTCCCATCCTACCCCATTCTCCCCTACCAAAAACACAAATGCAACTAAAATGCAAGGAATATAACAAATAAAGAGGGTACTTTTCTGTTAGCCAGGCACAAATGTGGCCAATCAGAATAAAAGTCGAAAATGTTTAACTATAAATAAATATTAACTAATAGTAAGCAAAACAAGTTCAACTATAAACAAATATTAACTAATAGTGAGCAAAACAAGTTCAACTATATATTAACTAATAGTAAGCAAAACAAGTTCAACTATAAACAAATATTAATGAATAATTTTGTGATTTTTAATGGCGATTTTTTGCTTGCACCCAGCTAACAGAAAAGAGTCGCAATATAATTAAAGATAACAAACCTAAATCAATCAGGAACTTTAAAGTAAACAAGTTAGATAAAAGAAAACTACAAGCTGTATCCAGCTTAGTAAATTCAATATAAACAATTTTTCTAAACACGAAGCATATATATCAACAGTTAAATTGTACCATAACTTCACTGGGTACAACAAAGTTTGTTTTAAAGTAACTTACCTATATATTTGAATCCAACTTATGACTTTCTCATATGAAGTCTCATATCAGTACAAATATTTGATATCTTTATACACAATCAACTAAATTTTTATTTTTTATTATAAACTGTGCACATGTTCAATTGTTCATCGAATTCACTTGATTCAAACACGTTATATATGTAGTATGCATTTTCATCGTGTATGCTATGAAGACGGCATAGTTGGATTACTGTGGATTTTTCAACCTGTCCCCCAGCAAGTTCCTGCGGTCAACAGCGCAAGCGTTCCTGTGGTGCTCTTCCCCAGGAGAGCGAGAACTTGGGAGCGGAGTGCTGTGGGGGGGGCTCAGTAGAATCCATCACCTGGTCATCGTGTCCCGACACCAAGAGGAAGAAGCGATGCTGTTGGTTCTGAGGTTTCGGCTGAGGACCTGCCGCCTGACTGCCTGTATGGAGTACAAGCCGGTGAATCTGGTGAACCGGTACGACGCAATTCCAGTTGGCGTCAGTGTACTACCGATATCCCAATGGAGGTGGTTTTTGGAGCCGGCAGGCAGATTTGAAGAAACAATGGTTCCGGATTTCAAGCTGCATCTAAAATACAAATTTAGAATACTAATTACTCTAAGAATATTCTCATGATAAATTATTCTCTGTAAACTAAATTTTTAAAAATGCTTTTAAATATTTTCTCAACAGATAATTCTCAGGTTTTTAACATTAATAATACCTGACCAATTCATATTATCAAACATATTTACATTTATTTCCATTTATCCGGCGAAAAATAGAATATCCTCAAAAATTCCTCCGAGAACTTTCTCGTTTTACAACTCTAAGAAGCATGTTCACAAACATATATTCATAGGATGTCAAAGTTATTTCTCAGAAGGGCACCATGAGGGTTGGGGTGTTAGAACATTTGTTCCCATCAAAATTAATTTGCAAATTTTTGGACGAGTTATAAGACACTCAATATTTTAACACATTAGAGACAGTATTATTTTTCTCTTCAAAATTATAACTCCATTCAAAATTACATTCATAGATATTAAAAGAGGAGAAATAAACTTATTTTTAATAATTCACATATATTTTTTAATAAATTTTTCATGTGACCATTGGTCTGGAACCAGGGATATCAAACCAGGGAACCTCGGGAACCAGGGCTGAAGTAGCCTGCCCCTTCCCCGAAATTTGATTTTAATGTACCAATCAAGTTAAAAACCTGTTAATAAGGCCAAATTTCCAAATCTTTTCTGGGGAGGACCCAGGGGCGGTTCCAGACCAAATTTTCGGGGGGGGGCCATTTGGAAAAATACGATACTTCTCTATAAAAACATTAATTTGTATGCAAAATGAATATTTTTAATTATATCATTAGAAGAATTATATTTTTGAGGTGAAAAACAGTTAAAATATGAAATCCAATTTATCCCGTACAAGAAAAAACAATTTCAAAAAGCTTTTGAAAATTAATGGAGGAAGGAAATTTGTTATTCGAAAGCATGGACTTAAGATTTATTAATTTTAAAGTCATTTACGACTCAATATTGCATACAATAGTTAATTTGTATAACTGTTAATTACAGGGCCGTAGCTAGACTTTTTTTTTTCGGAGGGGGGGTTTGGCCAAAAATTTCTTGAACTTAAGTTCGATTTTGGTGTTGACCAAGGTAAGTGACAGCAGTGGATCCAGTATATGTTTTTTTGGAGGGGGAAAAGAATTTTCACTATTAAAATCGTCTTCTAATATGCTAAAGGGGGTTTGGGGGTTCTCCCCCATAAAATTTTTGGAAATATGTCTAAAAAGCAGATTTTCAAATCGTTTTGGTACACCTAATCTGGATTTCGGACATACATTTTCAAGAATTTATTTCCAATTCGGTTGGATGTTTGCATTTCGACTAACTTTTTACAAAAACGTTGTAAATGATAGAGTTCCATGTTCCAAAATCGGGTCTGACCGACTTTGGAACATTACCCTAAAAGCAGGATTTTAACTCGTTTTGGAGTCCCTCTTCCCTTTTTTCCCTCACCGAGTTCCCACTCTTTCTCTTGTAAGTCCCAAAATTTTCAAGGAACGACTGTAATCTGTAATAATAGTTGGGGGTTCTCCCCAAAAAAATTTTTGAATTTTGAGCCTTAAAAGTAGGGGTTTTATGCATTTTAAGACTAATTTTTAAGTAAAAACAGTAAAAAATTTACATTGAAATTTCGGGGGGGGGGCCTTTGATAACGCCCCGATTAATTACTAAATCAAATTACCATTACTGAAGATTGTGTTTTAAATAAATTTTATAAGTATCTGTTTTATGAATAACTGATTAAACTGTTCATTTCACATTTATTTCAAATAATAGCTTCTCAAATATTATAAGAACTCAGGTCTCAATATTGTTAGATTGTTAAAAAAATGCTCTCGACTTTAATGAGAGGTCTTTTAATATTCTTCTAAGAAAGAAAGCATTAATATTTGCAGTTAATTAAAAAAGATGTTTATATTTCAAAAAGCTTTGTATTGAGTAAAAAAGGTCTAAAAAATGAGCCCTAAAGTCTTTTCTAAACAATAGGGAGTTTTAGAAATAAACACATTTTAGTCGATTTTAAGAAGATTGAAGTCTCAAAAATGAGCATGTGATGAGTCGTTTCTAAATAGAGGATGGTTTTAAAAATGAGCATGTGATGAGTCGTTTCTAAATAGAGGATGGTTTTAAAAATGAGCATGTGATGAGTCGTTTCTAAATAGAGGATGGTTTTAAAAATGAGCATGTGATGAGTCGTTTCTAAACAGAGGATGGTTTTAAAAATGAGTACCTGGAGTGTTGAATTTAAACAAATAAAGATCTTAAATTTGAGCAGGCGCATAATCGATTTTGAACACATAAGGGTCTTGAAAACAAGAACATGCTCTAGTTCAAATATAAGCACATCGAATTTTCAAATCTAAGTAGTTTTGATTCGGAGCCATTTCGCTCACATGATGTATTCAAAAATGAATAATTTTGATTTAAATCTGAATACCTCGGATTAACAGTGTAAAGATGTTTTTAAGATCAAAAATATACAATACTTTCAAATAAAACCATTCTTATACACAATTTGAATTGAAAATAAACGTTACTTACTTTCAAAATTCGACTTATTATATTCCATCCAGCTATCAGTGTTCCAGCGAAAGCGAAAAATTGTTCGTTCGAAAAAATGGCGACGCCGAGGAACCAGGAACCAAAACTTTGTGTTCATCCGCAGTAGAGCTTGCTTTGATTTCGCCGCGATAGTAAATAGTTAGTTCGTTTCGATGTAAATACAAATTCCTTTTCTTTTCTTATCGTAAAATAACTTATGTTTATTATGATAAAGAGGTTTTTTTTACAAATGTTCAATTCATTGCACTCAAAATGATAAAATATTCGCCCTTTCTGTAATTGTGGGATTTTAAGCGTGTTAACGTACTCAAAACTGAGAACGCCGCTTACTCATTTTTAATTCAAATATACTTGAAAAATCTAAGTACATAAAAGTACTCGGTTGGATCCTAGCAGAGCCCACACCCTGCCAAAAATGACGATAATTCCGCCATCTTGGTAACCCTACTTTAACACACTAGATTGCGCTTGGCGCCATCTTGTTCTGGTTTGGCGGTTTATTTTGGTATATCGCCAAGGGTGTGGGCTCTCCTAGGATTTTACCAAGTACTCATTTTTAAGCACATGCATTTTAACAGTGTAGTTCCCGCTAAATATCACTAATCTCTTTTGGACACTATAAAGTATAAATATTGCTAAATTGTTTCAAATTCATAGATTAAAGTGTTTCATTAGATCTATAACAATTCAGTTTATCATTAAAAATTAGAAAAATTGGTTTACATTTGAATATTGAGCGTTCGAAAAAGATTGGCGATATTTAGCGGAAACTATAACGGAATTGAACCCCAAGAAAATTAACAACAAAGCAATGTAAACATTCTTTTACCCATTTCCCTAAGGTAATGTTTTTTCACAGATACATTAAGGGAAGCATTGAAATATCTCAGGAATAAATTTAGCTTTCTTAAAATTTGTAATGATTGACTGTTAAAAATGTAGTAATTATCTTAAACATCGCGAAAATTTAGAATTTTATCTTCATGAGAAACAAACTTCGAAGTTGTGTCATTTTCATAGCAAAACGACACCGAATGTCAAGACTTCCAACATTTTCATCCTTATATCTAAGACATTCACCCGTGTTATTTAGTTGTTTGCGTTTTGTCATTATGAAATAAAGAGTTACATTTTACTACCTTAAAAAACATACTTGCAAAAGGATATAAAAAATAAATGCAAAATTCAAAATTTCCGAAAGCGAGTGTATATTTTATTGTAAATATAGTAATGATTAGGTTGCCACAACTACAAAGATAAATATAAAAATATTAATTTGTTATTTAAAATAAAAAATAAATTAATTATAAATAAGTTTAAAATATAATGAAAACCGTTTGAACAACAATTAAACCCTTTGTGCACAACAAAAATATAAATATTGTTAAAAATAACACAAAATATATTTTTTAAATTCGTGTTATAAATAGAAAGATGATTATTAAGGCTAAGCGCGCACTAAGAGACTTCTGTCTCGGCGACTTAAAACACTAGTCACTCGAGAGCAATGCATTTCTATGAGGAAATTCTTGGCCTAGTGATCTTGGTCTCGTCGCCATGTGCGCGCACTCTAGCTTCTTGCAATAGCCAGGGAAGCAATTTTGTCTTTGTCTCCGAGAGCAATTTTGTCTTTGTCTCCTAGTGCGCGCTTAGCCTTAATCTATTTGAATATTAAAAAACCAGTGAAATATGTTTTCAATTGTTTTAAAATTCATAGTTTCTTGCTTTGTAACTGCGACCTTATCCAAAATCTAAAAAAATGGAAATATTTTAAAATTGAGATTTTTTTTAGAAATTCTAAAGGCACTTTGCACATCCTCATAAGAATCCGGACAGTTTGATACCAAAAACATGTTATACGGATCAGTAATTAAAAAGCTTTTCTCTGGAAACCGTTCACCAAAAACTTTTTTTTAGAATAGAGAGATACTTTATAGTAGGTATTCTCCCGCTAGCCTCGCTGTGATTTCCTGATTTTCTCCTCCCATGAATTTTCCTCTACCTTGAGCATTATTGGTGATGGGGGGACCCAATGGGGTGGGGGAAACAGTATCATTGTCATTTGCAAGGTAGTTATTATTTGAGTGGTCTAGTTTCAAAACCGGACAGATCCATTTTGGCACAGCTTCGGTAAGGGGCCATTCATTAATTACGTAAGGGTCCCGAGGGGGGTTGGAAAAATCTCTACATACCCTTACTTGGGGGTGGGGGGTCAAACCCATTCTTACGTAAGATTTCCAAGTTAATGTAAAAAACAAATTCCAATTATTCTTATCAAATTACTATTGAATAACTCCAGAAAAACTTCAAAATGCTGACAATCTCGGTATATTATCGAAGCTTTAATTTTTTTAATTGAAATTATTGGAATTTAAACTGATTAAACGAAATGGAATTTTACGTAAGAATAAGGGGAGGGGTTTGAAAAATCTTACTTACCCTTACATGGTAGGGGGGTTAAAAATTGCCAAAATCATTCTTACGTAATGAATGGCCCCTAAGAATCGACGCGGTCGCCAAATGGAATATCACGGTATCATGCTATATCACGGCTGGTCGCCCGTTCCGATGTTTTACACCAACTCAAATGATAACACTTAAGTGCGTTACGAAATATAATTTTGTTCTTATTTTTAAATTAAACAATTACCGGGGATTGAAATATGTATCTCCCGCATGCAGAGCGTGCACCATACCGCAGATCCGGCGGGATATACTGATATCGTAAAAACTTGTTATAACATCCTTTTTCTTGGGTTAATCTTTATTTGAGTCGTGGTAAAACATGGCGGCCGGAAAGGAGACCGGCCGTGATATAGCGGCAACTAGTCTTCCATTTGGCAACCGATTCGCGGTCACCAAACGGTATTATTTTATCAATGCTGTGTCAAAATGGATCTGTCCGGTTTTGAAACTAGACCACTCATTTACTGGATTGTTTGACGAGGAGTGGGGAGCACTGTATATGCACTGGGTATTTCACTAGTTTGCATTTGGGTAGACCATTTAGGTTGGGAACACTGTATACACTGGGAGTATTATTAGTTGCGACATTGGGGACACAAAATGCTCTGGGATAGGAGATAATGCCTGTATTCGATACCAACACATTATGAGCACTTGGAATAAGGAAGTTGCATGTGTCAGATTTTCAAAAACAAACAAGTGTTCCGTATGGTTTTTTGTATGGTAAAATGAAATATCTAGTCAGTTTTTCAATGTACAGGTAATTAAATATTTTAATTTAAAAGTCGAGAAAAAAACACGTGACTGAAAACGTTTACTGTTTAAACTATAAGATGACGTCAACAATAATACCATCAACTCCATTGCTTTACAACAATGTTTAGTATAAGATGACGTCACATCCAAACTCTTTGCGTTTTCGCGCGCTTTTAAAAAGGGGATTATTGTTAATTTTCTTGGCAATCAAAAAATTTCTCGATCGGCCTCAAATTTTGGGTAGTTGCTTATTTTTGCAAGAGGAATCGATTTAAAAAATAAAAAAAATCATGCAACTTCCTCATTACGTCACGCACAAATATTTGAGAGTAGTAGTTATTGTTGTTACAAGCACTGATAGAACTGATTTACTCAATCACTATTTGCACGTTTATATTCACTTGTGTCCGAGTGCCAGTAGCGGCACCTGAGGTTGTTGGTACCCCAGATTTAATGAATTTGGTTTGTTTTAGTGCTGGACTTAGTGCTAGAACCAGAGCTTGATGACAAAGCTCTTTTTGCTTTTTTTGTTTAAGGGATCGCACTTACCTTTCGCACTTACTTGAAGTCGCACTTACCTTTGATAATGGTGAACTCGGCGTCGAGGCCTGCAATTGTAGCTTTCACATGGTCAGGTTGAATTCCGGTGAGCGTTGAAGCAAGCGCTCACTATGCACTGTGAGCGGCTGCTATATCGTTTGAGCGAGGCATCCTGCCGGGTATACACGGCTACCTCCTCAAGTAAAACACACACTATAAGTAATCGGCTATTGAGAACGCTGGACACTAAACGATGGTCTGAGCTACGGGGAGTTGGCACCGCACTCGGGAGCTACGGTGTGGGGATGAGCTCATGCTCGCTTTCCATCTGGTTCTGCTCGGCGATCACTAGTTTAACACTATAACAATCATAACTGAGTGAGCAGCATTGAAACGCTCACTATGCACTGAGCGGCTGCTATATCGTTTGAGCGAGGCATCCTGCCGGGTATACACGGCTACCTCTTCAAGTAAAACACACACTAATGATAGGCTATTGAGAACGCTGGACACTGACGATGGTCTGAGCTACGGGGAGTTGGCACCGCACTCTCGACTGACGCCCAGCATTGCTGCGAATCAAAAGCAAAACAAAACACTGTTCCAGCTCCACGAATCTCGCGAGAGCTCCTTATGACGTCACGGGATTGTCTCGTTGCCATCCGATCATTCCAAAGAAAAATCGAGACAAGCAAGTCAGTGCTTCAATTGTTCAGGATTTGGTGACCGTATTCAGATTTACTTTGAGAAACATTTGCCAAAAGATTATTTTTCATTCTCCTATTAGCACAGCTCGTGCTAAATACAGGGTGGTTGGTTATAAAATAACAATCTTCCTTTAAAATTCTCTACAGACGAAACTACTGGTTGAAAAAATCTCAAATTTTAAAGGAGGCATTTTGAAGGTCCATGTATTGTGACGTCACTGTGCATGCAATTAAGCGTTTTCAGGCGCTTCGAAAAAGATGATTTTTGATAATTTTTTTTGCAATCGAAAAATTTCTCAATCGGCCTCAAATTTTGTGTAGTGGCTTATTTTTGGTGAAGAATAGATTAAAAAAAAATAAAAAAAATCATGCAAGTTCCTTATTATCAGGTGTGTTTTTTTTTGGTAATCGAACCTTTTGCCTTTAATAAGCTAATTTTCTTAAGTGTCTATATTCAAGAATTCTTTAAAACTCGCTTAAGTAAACATTCGATTATTTACTTTTGTTTATTCTCTAAAATTATAGTATTTCTTAAAATGTAAAATGTGTGATGCATATGCTTGTCAAAACTACCCACGCAAGGGTTCAACTTTTAATTTCGATTTCCAACCGCGATTCTCAAGTATCAGATCGTCGGAAATAAAAACAAGTTTTCAAAGTGATGAATTGTTTCGACAAAACTTACTTCTAATATTCAAATCTTTAATTTTTTTTAAAGAGCTCTTAACCTTTGCAAATATTATTTGCTGCAGAAAAATAGAGAAGATGTCTATCCAATCTATATTTCCCTTTTTACTCGATCCCCCCCCCAATAAAACCTGATTGGCTAGCAGAAGCTTATGTACGTCATCGAGACAACCTCTTCCGTTCCAAGTGACGTCACCAGTGTCTAATGCCCCCCCTTGATATTCTAAAAACCTTGGTTCGTTTTTACTTTTCGATACTTCTTTTTTCGATACTGCCTCTCTAAGGATCGAATCCAAGAATCGAAAGAATCGAACCTGAGGAATCAATTCCGAAATCGAATCGAAAGATTTTTTAGATCCCTAGCCTCTAAGGATCGAATCCAAGAATCGAAAGAATCGAACCTGAGGAATCGATTCCGGAATCGAATCGAAAGATTTTTAGATTCCTAGCCTCTAAGGATCGAATCCAAGAATCGAAAGAATCGAACCTGAGGAATCGATTCCGGAATCGAATCGAAAGATTTTTTTAGATCCCTGGCCTCTAAGGATCGAATCCAAGAATCGAACCTGAGGAATCGATTCCGGAAACGAATCGAAAGATTTTTTAGATCCCTAGCCTCTAAGTATCGAATCCAAGAATCGAAAGAATCGAACCTGAGGAATCGATTCCGGAAACGAATCGAAAGATTTTTTAGATCCCTAGCCTCTAAGTATCGAATCCAAGAATCGAAAGAATCGAACCTGAGGAATCGAGACCGGAATCGAATCGAAAGATTTTTTAGATCCCTAGCCTCTAAGGATCGAATCCAAGAATCGAAAGAATCGAACCTGAGGAATCGATTCCGGAATCGAAAGATTTTTTAGATCCCTGGCCTCTAAGGATCGAATCCAAGAATCGAAAGAATCGAACCTGAGGAATCGATTCCGAAATCAAATCGAAAGATTTTTTAGATCCCTAGCCTCTAAAGATGGAATCCAAGAATCGAAAGAATTGAACCTGAGGAATCGATTCCGAAATCAAATCGAAAGATTTTTTAGATCCCTAGCCTCTAAAGATGGAATCCAAGAATCGAAAGAATTGAACCTGAGGAATCGATTCCGGAATCGAATCGAAAGATTTTTTAGATCCCTAGCCTCTAAGGATCGAATCCAAGAATCGAAAGAATCGAACCTGAGGAATCAATTCCGAAATCGAATCGAAAGATTTTTTAGATCCCTAGCCTCTAAAGATGGAATCCAAGAATCGAAAGAATTGAACCTGAGGAATCGATTCCGAAATCAAATCGAAAGATTTTTTAGATCCCTAGCCTCTAAAGATGGAATCCAAGAATCGAAAGAATTGAACCTGAGGAATCGATTCCGAAATCAAATCGAAAGATTTTTTAGATCCCTAGCCTCTAAAGATGGAATCCAAGAATCGAAAGAATTGAACCTGAGGAATCGATTCCGGAATCGAATCGAAAGATTTTTTAGATCCCTAGCCTCTAAGGATCGAATCCAAGAATCGAAAGAATCGAACCTGAGGAATCGATTCCGGAATCGAAAGATTTTTTAGATCCCTGGCCTCTAAGGATCGAATCCAAGAATCGAAAGAATCGAACCTGAGGAATCGATTCCGAAATCAAATCGAAAGATTTTTTAGATCCCTAGCCTCTAAAGATGGAATCCAAGAATCGAAAGAATTGAACCTGAGGAATCGATTCCGAAATCAAATCGAAAGATTTTTTAGATCCCTAGCCTCTAAAGATGGAATCCAAGAATCGAAAGAATTGAACCTGAGGAATCGATTCCGGAATCGAATCGAAAGATTTTTTAGATCCCTAGCCTCTAAGGATCGAATCCAAGAATCGAAAGAATCGAACCTGAGGAATCGATTCCGAAATCGAATCGAAAGATTTTTTAGATCCCTAGCCTCTAAGGATCGAATCCAAGTATCGAAAGAATCGAACCTGAGAATTCGATTCCGAAATCGAATCGAAAGATTTTTTAGATTCCTAGCCTCTAAGGATCGAATCCAAGAATCGAAAGAATCGAACCTGAGGAATCGATTCCGGAATCGAATCGAAAGATTTTTTAGATCCCTAGCCTCTAAGGATCGAATCCAAGAATCGAAAGAATCGAACCTGAGAAATCGATTCCGAAATCAAATCGAAAGATTTTTTAGATCCCTAGCCTCTAAAGATCGAATCCAAGAATCGAAAGAATAGAACCTGAGGAATCGATTCCGGAATCGAATCGAACGATTTTTTAGATCCCGAGGGATGTCAGAGAAAGTCAGCATCAGAAGGAAACGAACCTTCTTAACACCAAATGGGCTCTTTTGCTCTTAACTGCTCGATCAAGGCTAAACTGGATTAATTAAGTGTTTTAACTGTGTTGTATCAGACATGCGCATTACGCGAAAAGCGATGTCACGGACAAGGGAAACGCTACCAGCGCCATCTGTCATTCGTGGCATTTTTATTTCTGACGGGAAAATAATCATTAATAGTTGGTTCATTTCATATAATTCAAAAATAATCATTTGAAATATGCTTTACTATTTATTTATTTATTTATTTAACTGTCAAACAGAAAATATCCAATTAAATGACAGTACAAAGGACAAAATACTACAGTATAAAGGACAATATATACAATACCTACAACAATACATACAACATAAAAAAGACAAACATTTAAATAGAACTAAGGATATTTAGAAATAATAATAGATTTAAAAAAAGAGAAATTATGAAAAAATAAATCACATTCTGGTAAAGTATTTAAAAAATTTATGAATTCTACCATGGGTTGATGTTTTAAGTAATTTTTCGTAAATAGAGGAACTTTAAATACAAATTTAGTACGTGAGTTGTATATGGGGACATGAAAATTAAATTCCTGAAGTAAAACAGGACAATCAATTTTGTTATTAAATAGGTTATAAAAAAATTTAAATATGGATATTGTTCTATTGCATTCTAAAGAGCACAAATTAAAATTCAGCCTGGCCAAAGTGTTAGATGGATATTCAATATTATTAGATTTGTAATGAATATAGCGTAGAAATTTGTTTTGAATTTTTTCAATAGCATACTTGAGATTTTTCGTAGAAGGACTCCAAATGACACAGTTGTATATTTATTTATTTTTACTATCAACAAAGAAAAATAAAACGGTCTAACCCAATTTTTAGACTTTTAAATCATTATAAAATGAAAAAGGACTGCGAATCACTCTGTGCACCGAGAAAAATCCTAACAGAGGGTCCAAAACGATATATTCAAAAGTTGGATGGTTTGGAGGGCGCCACGATGAAATAAATGATTGACAGAGTGATCAAACCTGTGATTGGCTGTCACTCATTCTTCTATTTTCGAAGGAGAAGGAAAAAGTTTTTCTCAACCAATCAGGCTTTTCCGTCCCGCCTCTCGTGACGTTGATGCGATCACAGCGCCAAAATAGCCCCACACTCATCCAACTTTTCGATTTCCAAAAGCGCCTATGGCGACGGACTCTCTGTTCTAGTACTCTGTGACTCTGTGCTGCGAATTTTGAAGAGCAAACCAACCAACCAATTTTGGGTAACGTAAAAAAGCGCTCTCAAGAGGTAAGAACGGGAAACTTCCAGTAACATCGGATCTTTTGATCTTTAGGGTAATGAATAAGCCTTAAAACCTGCGGTTATGATCAAGTTTAGCCTTGGCTAGATCGAAGACAAGTTTTTCAAAGCGTTTGTAAACAAATTGGTTTTGAAATGAACGATTGGTGTTTCCCGCTTCCTTTTCCAGCATCTTAAGGTGAGTTTCAATATTTGCATTTAAATTATTAAACGAATTTTAGTAGGATTTTTCAAACCTTTATTATTTCGAAACGTGTTATTCTAAATTTGGGATTTCACCCAAATATTCCAGAAACCATCATGGAATGACAGTGATTCCAATTAATTAGACTTAGCAAAAATCTATGAAACAAACTTTGGTATAGCTTTAGAAAGAGTCCTCCAGCCTCCATGTTCACCCACAGCTCATATGATGACTGACAACCACAGAGATTTAATTATTAATATATCTAGATCTTAAAATAATAATAATAATTAGTATGGATTGTTATTGGAGATATAATTGTACCATTAGATCTCTTTACTGACAACACTTAAAATCACGTTACTGTGAGAGCTGTGGTTTATCATGGCGACTGGAGGACTCATTCTAAAGCTGTTCCTGATCTAAATAATGTTATTACTATTACTTGATCCTAAAATAATAATAATCAGTATTTTGTTGTTAAAGATCTTGTAGCACTATTTAGATCTGTATGCTGACAACACGTATAATCAGTGTTTTTTATTCTTTTAACATTCTTTTAAGTGGGTACTAGATTGGAATGCATTTCCACAAAAAGTCTTAATGACTGAAAATCCATTATTACCATTTATTTATTTTTATAAACCTCTATGGCAAATTGTAGCTAAATATATAAACCTTGTAGTAACTCATTATTATGTCTGGTTCTTACGTATTATACCGTCGACCGCACCGCTGAATCCGAAAATTGTAAACAACACATTGACTTTTCTATGGATGTGCCGCTGAATTTAACAATCACGGAACGGTGGACGGGATAATACGTAAGTACCGTACTTTCACATTCTAAGTTTTATTTCATCCAAACTATTACTTTTCAATGATTTCTTTCAATTGGATCTTGACATTACAATCCTAGAGAAAAGAAGGATTAGAGGGGATTTGATTCAACTTTTTAAAATGCAAGGGGACACAGAGGGACTAGATTTCAATACGGGTAATAGAACAAGGGGTCACAATTTCAAATTGAATAAAGGAAAATTTAAGACGGAGTGTAGAAAGCATTATTTCTTTAATAGGGTAGTGGATTGATGGAATGCGTTGCCTGAAACAACTGTAAATTCAAGTGGGGTAAACGAGTTCAAGGGGTAAATTGACAGATACTGGGATTCCGGTAGTGTGGGTTAAAAAGACTGGACCAACCTTGCTGGGCTTACGCCTGTAGTTGGTCGACTTAATTTGTACTATTTGTATTCAGAACATTTTCATCTAATTTTATCAAAATTTTTTAGTTATAAATTGGTTAAGGGGAAACTTCATGACTAACAGCTTTATTTAAAAAACCCTAATGCTTATAGTTTCTCACTTATGTATCGTTTCCAACTATCAGGAGACGGTGGATGGACCAACTGGTCAGCATGGTCTCCCTGTCCCCAAAGCCTGACAGTGAAGTCTCGGCGGCGTACCTGTGGAAACCGTGCTCCCGCTTTCGGTGGCAAAGTCTGCATTGGGAAAGAGGATATATTTTGCACCACGAATCCTCCAGGTGAGTAGTCATAAGTGGATTTACTTTTATCTGGAGTGAAACATAGGGAAGGAGTTGGCATATAGTTTTCAAAAGTTGAGTTTAACTAGAAACCATTATAGTTCTTCATTCACTTAGCTATGGAGATTTTGCGAGTCTTAAACTCACTTATAAAACAGCTGTATTAAGGGGACGGAAATTTTTGTTTAGGACTCGTAAAGATATTCCCTAGGTCGAAGAGATGTCCTATCTCTATGCCACATTTTACAGAGCGCAAATTTTTTTTTCACCTTAGTTTTTTATTTTTACTTAGATCATTCTAAACTCTGGAAGCGATTAAAGGCAATGGGGTACTTTGTGGGATGTTTAATCAATTACAAATGAATGAACGCTTAATTCTCACATGATATTTGCATGTTTTCTTGGTTTTATCGATGTGTTTCCTCCACTTCAATTTGAACAATTAAAGTTCTCCTGTTTTAGTTCTTAGTATCTTCATGTCATCTCCTCTTCATCCTCTCCTCTATCTCATCATCACTATCATCTCTTCCTATATTTATCCCCTCTCCTCCTCATCTTTGTCTCTTTTCTCTTCTTTCCCCCTCATCTTTATATCTCCATCATCTTTCTCTCCCCCTCATCTCCCATCCTCTTTACACCCGATCTCTCCTTCTCTTTATTCTATCTTCTTATCTTTATCCTCTTTTCTTCTTCTCATCTTTATTCTCTCTTCTTCTCCTCCTCTTTATCCCTCTATCCACTCCCATTCATATTTATCTTTTTTATCCTATTTCATCCTCCTCTTCATCTTTATCATATCTCCTCCTACTCTATATTTATCATCTTTCCTCTTCTTTATCTTAATCATCATTCCTCATCTTCTTCATCTCTATCCCCTCTCCTCCTCATCTTTATCCTCTTTTCTTCTTCTCATCCTTATTCTCTCTTCTCCCCCTCCTCTTTATCCCTCTATCCACTCCCATTCATATTTATCTTTTTTATCCTATTTCATCCTCCTTTTCATCTTTATCATATCTCCTCCTACTCAATATTTATCATCTTTACTCTTCTCTACCTCAATCATATTTCTTCTTCTTCTTCATCTCTATCCCCTCTCCTCCTCATCTTTATCCTCTTTTCTTCTTCTCATCCTTATTCTCTCTTCTCCCCCTCCTCTTTATCCCTCTATCCACTCCCATTCATATTTATCTTTTTTATCCTATTTCATCCTCCTTTTCATCTTTATCATATCTCCTCCTACTCAATATTTATCATCTTTACTCTTCTCTACCTTAATCATATTTCTTCTTCTTCTTCATCTTTCCTCTTCATCATCTTTATTCCTCATCAATTGGATTAACATGGGGACCTTCAGGGCCTTGGCGGCACCTCAAGATATTATCCCAAAATTCCGAAAAAATTCACAGGTACTCTCTGCCACCTTAGACAACTTTTCCGCACTAAGGCATCATCATAATAAAAGAAAAAGTTTTTTTTTTCGATACACCCTAACGCGCAGTGTGTTTTGTGCCACGCCATCGAGACAACCTCTTCCTCTACCAGTGACGTCACCAGTAGCAGCAGTGTCTAATGCACCCCCCTGGGAGTAAACGTAGATTTTCAAATCCTAAAAAAGATACGGTGTAAAACTCTGTAGTATTCAGATTTAAAAATCTTCTGGTATTATTTTAAGTCTTATGGGGCCCAAAAGGGAAAGCTCCTTACCATTATTGTTCCAACTCATTATCAGTCACTTGAAGCATTTTTTTTTGTTATTCAACAGAATTTTTAAAGAGAGAAAACTGTGCGACACTAATCACCAAAACTTCAAGAAACACCCCATAAAGTACGTTTATGCAGGGTGGTCCCGAATCACTCCTAGATCTTTTATCATATTACCCTCTTCTACCTGTAAGTTTTATAACAATTTTTGATATGATATTTAATTTCATATTAAAATGAAAAGCTTATTAACATCTATTTACAAATTTTTGTTTTTAATTCAAATACATCAAGAAAATCTACCATGAAAAATATTGCATCTGCCAGGGCACGCGCCGCACACTGAAAAAGACGCTCATCTGACCAACCTACGATACAACGTATCTACCTTCCCCACCTGCGAATAAAATGGAACGGCCCTCAAGGTTGGTAGGTGCCTTCGGATAGACGGCCCAGTTTACTTTAAGGACAGGCCTTCAATTTAAATACTCGTCCACTGGATAATCCTACCCTGCAGAGCTACCAGATCCATTGGTATCGGGACACACTTTAAATCACAATAAATTTTTAAAAATATAAAAACATAAGTACAAAAAAGTGGTAACCTTTACAATATGTACTTATTGACAATGAGGTTAATCGACTTTTCTTGCAAAAATAAGCAACTGCCCAAAATTTGAGGCCAATCAAGAAATTTTTTGATTGCCAAAAAAATTAACAAAATTTTATTTTTAAAAGCGCGTGAAAACGCCAAGGGTTTGGGATGTGACGTCTTCATACGATAAACATTGTTGGAAAGCAATGGAGTTGATGGTATGATTGTTGACATCTTTAAACCATAAGCGTTTTCAGTCACGTGTTTTTTTCTCGACTTTTAAATTAAAATATTTAATTACCTGTACATTTTTTTTGAAAAACTGACTAAATATTTCATTTTACCATACAAAAAACCATACGGAACACTTGTTTGTTTTTGAAAATCTGACACATGCAACTTCCTTATTGAAAGATCCATACACCTTTGCATTAGATTATATTTGCATCCGATTGTCGGATTCGGAAGTAAATAGTAATAGTAATAGTCGATTTCGGGAGTAAATAGGAACACATCCGGACTCCACGAAAAAGGATCTCTGTCCCTAAATATCCTGATTATTTCTCTAACTAATACTCTGCATCCGCGAATATCCATCGGAGATATAACTCGCTGACAACTCCCTAGATGGCGCTGTCCTTATTGAGAGAGGTTTTTTTGCTGATAAGAGTTGGTCTAAGAAGAACAAAGCTCACTTAACATTTAAACAAATACAAATCAGTGGCGTATATAAGGGGGGGGCGAAGGGGCCCTGCCCCCCCCTGAAATCCGGACTTAGTGTACCAAAACAAGCTAAAAGCCTGTTATTTAGGCACAAATTTCCAAAAAATTTCTGGGGGAGGACCCCCAAACCCCCCTTTCTGATTGGCATTTTATTATTACAAATCTTTTTACAATAAGTTCATCAAAATCCCAATTCTACTTAAAAAAATATATGTCTAAAATTAGGACTAGGTGTACCAAAACCGAGTAGAAATACTGTTATTTAGGCACAAATTTCCAAAAATTTTCTGGGGGAGGGCCCCCAAACCCCCCTTTCCTACTTGACACTCTATTATTTTAAACTTGTTTTTATATTAAGTTCACCCAAATGAAATTCTATCTATAAAAATAAATCAAAAATTCGGACTAGGTATACCATAACTGGTTAAAACCACTTTTTAAAATTTAATTTTCAAAACGTTTTTGGTGTTAGACCCCCAGACCCCCTTTGGTACTTGGAACAAAATTATTCACAACCTTTTTCTATAATGTTCTTTTAAATTTAAATTTTAACAAAAAATATATAGAAAGTTACATTGAACGTAATAAATTTGCTTGGGAGGGAGTGAAAAATAATTTTGGGCCCCTCCCGAAATAAATTTCTATATATGCCACTGACAAATACAAATACAAATTGAACAACTCTAATGGTGTAAGAGCTGATTACAAATTTTGGGAATGATAAGGTGCACGAGATATTTCTCCTGGAACAGATTCGATTGATGATGGAAAACTTATATGTCACCACCGCCAGAAGGCTAAGTGGAAGCTTTTAGCGTGGAAGGGGGGTCGAACATGCAAAGAGCGCGCGGTCCCTAGTGACAGAGATCTTGAGGGAATCGGTTGAAAATATGCGCCGTTTAAGGAGAGTGTGAATAAAAGATAATGTAGTATTCTCAAAAGTATAAGTTGTGTTTTAAGGGTTGCAGGAAACTAAACGAATTTTCGAATGTTTATATGAAAGTCATGTACGGCCGACGAGGTGCAAGGCTGGGCATAGGCTTAATGTGAGTAAAAGTTAGGGTAACACTCCCAGAAGACTAGGTGGAAGACAAAGGGTGGTCAGAAGTCAACAAAGGTGCAGAAAAATCTTAAAACCTGACTCATTCGGAAACTTCTGGCTGCTATCCTTTAAAATTACTTTTTAGCTGTGTATTTCCCCCAAACCAAGAAGTATTTTTTCAAACTCAGTTTGAATACCTTCCTTTTTACTTCTACTGAATATCTTCTATCTACTGGGTGTTTCAAAAGTCCGTTTCGCGGCTTTTATTAAGAACCAAAGTGTCCTAAGGTCACGGAAGTAAGGTTTACCCCTAGGTAAGTGGCCCTGGAAAATCAATTGCGTTGACTTACAGCGCCCCTAGCGGCAAAATAAAAAGGTTTAATAAATTAATTTAAAAACTATAGGAGGTAGAGCAAAGACCTCAGTAAGAGTTTTGTTGCCAACATTATGAAGAACTCACAGAAAAAGTTTCATGAAAATAACTTGAATATTCGCAGAGATATTAGCATGTGAAAATAACACTTTTTTAGACCCCAAAAAATTCAGTGTTATTGTGTAGTTTTTGTGTGTATTTTTTTAATTGAATAAAGGCAATATTTTATAAAAAAATTTAAAAAAAACTCGCATAATTCCAATAATTTGAGATTTTAATATGTTGTAGTAGGCCTTTAGACAAACAAAAGTATGTATCGCATTAAGGGATTGATGAATTAGTTCTCCACTGATAAATTATTCAAGTTTTTTTACTGTATTATTTATGTATACGACCCCCTAATGATGTCAGCACCTTGAAAATTAAAAGATTGTGCGGTTCACTCCATGAACGACATCGGAAGTAGAGATATAATAATTAAAGTACGTACATTGTACTCACTGAAATTGAGAAAACACCATTTAATTTTATTGAAACCAGGTTTAAAATTTGAAAAAAAAAACAATAAAAATTAAAAAAATATCCTAAAATCTTTTTAACTTTTAAAAAAAATACTGAAATTTACAAAATTCTCCTTAATTCTTTATAACCATATAGTTTGAACTTGAAGCGTCTTAAATTTTTAAAAAATCCATTCAATAAAGAAAAAAAACCCACTGAAATTTGAAAAACACTCCCTTAATTATTGAAATCTGGTTTAAATTTTGAAGAAAAAAATCTCATTCAACTGAAGTTCTTGGTATGTTGTTTCGTTTAATGTTTTTCTTCAATATTAAAACCAAATCTGCCAAAATCTTGATTTTTCTTGAAAAAACCTAAAACTGGGTCCATAATGAGGGTTTTTCACATGTATTTTCTTGGAAAAACCAATTGGGTCCTACCCAGCCAGCCTATATATTATGTACTATATATCAGTGGTCCCCAACCTTTTTACCGCCACGGACCGGTCAACGCTTGATAATTTTACCGCGGCCCGCTGGGGGGCGTTGATAGTTTACATTCTAGAATATTTTGATGTTTTAATTTAAATTTAATTGTATTTAAACATGCTTTCAAAATATATAATATAGTTACACCAAAAAATAAATATAAAGTGATTAATAACTCATTTTATTCAATAATTTGGAGTATAAACCTAGGAATATAAATTCATTTTCAATGAAATGGTCGGTCCGCGGCCCGGTACCATTTGATCCACGGACCGGCACCGGTCCGCGGACCGGGGGTTGGAGACCACTGCTATATATTATACTACTAGCTGATTTGCCCGGCCTTGCACGGGTAAAGTGTATTAATTCATTTTTTAAAGTTCTCCCAAGTTATATGTCCGATTTTTCGAATCCCCAATAACCCCGGTGTCCCCAGTACTTTTTCCATATCCTGGTGTTCCCGATAGTTTTCATAACCCGGTTTGGCCGGAAACTTTTCATATCCGGGTGTTCCCAGTACCTTTTCATATCCCGGTTTTCCCGGTACCTTTTCGTATCTCGGTGTTCCCGGTACCTTTTCATGTCCCGGTTTTCCCGGTACCTTTACATACCCCGGTTCCCGATAATTTTCATATCCAGGTGTTTCCAATAATTTTCATCAAGGTATTCCCGGTTCCTTTTCCCCATCCCAGTTCCAACTGTGATATCTCATTCTATCATTTATCCTTTCCATGTGATAAAAACAATCCAATTGAAATCATCTCTTTTTGTTTTAAATCTAGTGTTTAAAATCTTTAACTGAATTTTCATGAAGTATTCCCGCTATCCTTTTAAAATTCCGCAAAAAATAAATTTCATAAATCCCTCGATAAAAAGTTATCAAGTAAGCTTGTCTTCTTATTAATAAAACCAACTTCTTTAAAAGCTACTCTGAAAGAGTAAAAACAGATTGCTACTTATAATAAAAATCTAGTGATTATAGTCTAGTACAGGGGTTCTCAACCTTTTTGACTCCGCGACCCCCTTTTCAAGGAAAATATTTTGGCGACCCCCCTCAGACCTGAAATGTTAAGACTTTAATAATTATCTACCATTTAGTTGTCATTTCACTCGCAATACGCTGCCGATACTTCCTACATTTACTCTTATTCAAAATAGTTCATGCATGAAACGAACTATTCTCTCTAATAATCTATAATCTATAAGTTTAGAAAATTGTTGTGTCTATAAAAAATACTATACATATGACTAAAAACTAACTACTAAAAACTATACATATGACTGTTTTTATTTTTCGTTTCGCGACCCTCCTAGACATGCCCCACGATCCCCCAGGGGGTCGCGACCCACCGGTTGAGAACTCCTGGTCTAGTAAACCATGCCCTATGAAACAATGAAATTTTAGCTCTGTTTCCTTGGAAACTTTTAAATTCTTGCTATTTAAATATATTTATTTTTGAGAAATTAAAATATTAAAGAAAGTAAATTAATTATTTTAATTTACTTCGGTTTTCTGATAACTGTTATAATATTTAAATACAGATATTCACACTGTTTTTCTTCTTAAATTTCGTTGTAAATAATAAAATATGTATAAATGTTAATCAGTTATATTCATTCAAGTGAGGCAAGACGTCGCCTTAAGATAGAGAAGTAAACACTGCAATTTATGCATTTCAACAATGCACAATGCTATTAAAATGGGTAAAACGGAGTGGAAAAAGCGCCGAAAAGCAGGGAAGGAGTCGTTCGATTTTAAAATCGTTTCTTAGTGCGCGTCTAATGGCTGAAAGGAAGGTCTCTGGCAAATTTCAAGCCTATCGGTCCGGCAGTTTTGGAAATTTCGTGATGAGTGTTATGAATGAATCAGTCAGTGGTATTTGGATTTTATATATATAGACTAGCTGATTTGCCCGGCCTTGCACGGGTGGAGTGTATTGATTCCTTTTTTAAAATTCTCCCAAGTTATATGTCCGATTTTTCGTGTCACCAATAACCCATATCCAATAACCATATCCCGGTGTTCCCAATAATTTTCATAACCCGGTTTTCCCGGAAACTTTCCATACCCGGGTGTTCCTGGTACCTTTTAATATCCCGGTGTTCCCGGTACATTTCATATCCCGGTGTTCCCGGTACATTTCATATCCCAGTTTTCCCGGTACCTTTTTATATCCCGGTGTTCCCGGTACCTTTTCCTGTCCCGGCGTTCCCGGTACCTTTTCCTGTCCCGGCGTTCCCGGTACCTTCTCATGTCCCGGTGTTCCCTGTACCTTTACACAGTTCCCGATAATTTTAATATCCAGGTGTTTCCAATAATTTTCATCCAGGTACTCCCGGTTCCTTTTCCCCAACCCAGTTCCAACTGTGATACCTCATTCCATCCTGATTTTTTGTCTATTAAATATTTATCTTTTCCATGTGATAAAAACAATCTAATTGAAATCATCTATTTGTTTTTTGCAATGTAGTGTTTAAAATCTTAAACTATTTTTCATGAAGTATTCCCGATATCCTTTTAAAATTCCGCGAAAATTAATTACAAAATAAAATAAATTTCAAAAATCTTTCGATAAAAAGTTATCAAGTAAGCCTGTCTTCTTATTAATAAAACCAACTTCTTAAAAAGCTACTCAGAAAGAGTAAAAACAGATTGCTAGTTATAATAAAAATCTAGTGATTACAGTAGTCTAGTAAACCATGCCTTATGAAACAGCGAAATTTTAACTTTGTTTCCTTGGAAACTTTTAAATTCTTGCTATTTAAATAAATTTATTTTTTAGAAATTAAAATCTTAAAGAAAGTAAATTAATTATTTTAATTTGATTCGGTTTTCTGATAACTGTTATAATATTTAAATACAGATATTCACACTGTTTTTCTTCTTAAATTTCGTTGTAAATAATAAAATATGTATAAATGTTAATCAGTTATATTTATTTAAGTGAGGCAAGACGACGCCTGAAGATAGAGAACTAAACACTGCAATTTATGCATTTCAACAATGCATAATGTTATTTCAATGGGTAAAACGGAGTCGAAAAAGCGCCAAAAAACAGGGAAGGAGTCGTTCGATTTTAAAATCGTTTCTTAGTGCGCGTCTAATGGCTGAGATGAAGGTCACCATAGCTGGTAATATGAAACTAGTTCGCTCAGATCTGCCAAAAGTGACTTAGTGCCTTTCGCCCGTAATCCGACGATATTAAACGATTTTGCTCATTGGTTATGTGTGTATACTTTTCGACAAACATTCTCATCCACCAGGCATCACTGCCCGATGGATAAGATTAAAAATTCCCGTTTTTTTACTACTTCTAGCATGTCGATGCCATTACGAGTAAATATATATAATGAATTAATTTATCAAAAAAGTGGTGACTGTTGCTACGGGTGATGTGATACTCGAAATATACAAACATCAACGTTTGTATCGGCTGTAATTAATAAATTTCAACAAAACGGTATAAGGTAAATGTGGGTATAGTGGACACTGTACCAATAGTGGCCACATAGCTGATTAATTTTAAATAAAACGAGTTAGATGCATCAAACAGCGTCAAAATTCACAGGCATAGTAGATTTTACAATCACGTAAGCTGGTAAATTACCACCGATACCACAGATCAGTATGGGAAGGATATTTAAATATTTGAAAATAACAACATCGGCCGAGTGACTGAAATTTGATTTCGCTTATTGAATCGCGTAAGGAAACGGGTATTTCGGAACTGATTTTTTTGTATTTATAACCGTTTGATTGACTTTTAAATTTATATTTAGATAAATAAGAGTATATAAAATGATACCGAATAAAATTTATTTGAAAATTTTGGCTTTACAAGGATTTATAGGGTTGGCCACTTTACCAACACATAATCTTGGATTTTCCAATAGTGGCTAAAAAAAGAAATAAATCAGACGCTACTCTTAAAAACTAAAAAGAAGGACGAAACTTCCATGCGTCTTACTCTCTCGGTGGTTCTTTATTCTCTGAAGGGAAAATTCCCGTTCGCGTGGTTACAGTTACACAAATAAGACTTACAAATAAGACATACAGATTATTCCACACTCCCCACCGAACTCTGTTTACAGAGTTCTATTACTAAAGAATACACTTAGATCAAAAACTAAACACAATACATACACCAACAATCAAAACACAACCAATTACTAAATAATACCCTTTTTTTTTAGAGAAAGTTTTAATACTTTAGTCTTAAGTTATCTCTAGTGGATACAATAGCTGTACTGACCGTTTAAAAGTACCTTTGGGGGTTTTAACTAGGCAAGATCTGACTAAATTATCTCTGCCTTTGAAAGTCTCCACAACAACACCAAGTTCCCATAAAAGTTTCGATTTTGATTGTCCTTGCAGTAGAACAATGTCTTTCACTTTGATTTCTGCCTTAGGGACAGGAGTCGTAAAATTGTGCACTGTTTTTAGGGTCAGTAGATAATTGTCCTTCCACTTTCTCCAAATTCTGCTCAATAAATCAGTCTGATACCTCTTTCTCCTTGTTAAACTGTCTCTAGATGACTCGTCGTTAATCAGTTGCAAGAAGTGTTGAGGATACACAAAGCTGTTTCGATCTGGGTACAGAAAATGAGCCGGGGATAGAGCTTCAGGTTCTCCAGCTTCGCTGTAAACGTAACTCAGAGGACGATGATTTACAACCAATTCCACTTCTGAGAGAACTGTCGTCATTTCTTCAAAACTTAGTAGCGCTCTCCCAAGGATCTTCTTAAGAGGATCTTTAATGGTCTTCATCAGGCGTTCATAAAATCCTCCCCACCATGGCGAGAGCTCCATTATGAACTTCCAAGTTATTCCCTCGGATGAGACGAAATCTTGTACTTTAGACTCCCTGATTATCTTGTTAAAGGAAGATAATTCTCTATTGGCACTCTTGAAGGACTTAGCATTGTCCGAATAAATAATTTTACAGTTTCCTCTTCTGGCAAGAAATCTACGAAACGCTAGGAGAAACTTCTCTGTTGACATGTTGGACACGAGCTCCAAGTGGACTCCTCTGGTTACTGCACAAGTGAATAGACTGATGTAAGCTTTTCGTCTCTCTTCCCCTTCTCTGACGAAGACAGGTCCAGTGAAATCTACTCCAACGACGCTAAAGGGCGGCGTCATGGCCAATCTGTCTCTTGGGATTGGTGCAGTCATCTGAGTCGCTGGTTTCGCGCCAAATCTTCGGCAGATGAGACAACGTTTGATGAGTTGTTTGATGCACTGTCTCCCTTTGGGAATCCAAAACCTTTTTCTAACTCTGGTCAGGGTGTAGTCAACTCCAGAGTGAAAAGATCGTTCATGCTCTCTCCGGATTATGAGACTCGTCAACGCTGCCTTGTTCGGGAGAAGTGCGGGTTTCTTTTCTTCATATGTTAAGAAGTCACCTTCATCTAAACGGCTGGACACTCGTATGATGCCATCTCCGTCAAGGAACGGGGACAGGGTGAAAAGTGATGAGTCACGGTCAACCGATCTTCCCTTCTGGAGACTCATCAGCTCTGACGGGTAAAATTCCGCTTGGACCTCCCGCAAGCAGACCTTTTCTGCTTCTTCTATTTCATGGGCTGTCAGATTTTCTCCCGAGCATGTTCCTCCTCTTGCCGTTGAAACAAATCTCTTCACCCAAGCAATTATTCTTAGGATTTTCAGATAAGAGCTGTATCTAGACGTGTCCAGCAGCTTCGTCTTCGACTCTACAACACCTTTGAGAACGGTCACCTCCTTCATTTCAAACGAGTGGCGATCAACTTCTTGTGAAGGCCAGTCCCCTTCGGCACGAGACAGCCAATCGGGACCATGGAACCAAAGACGCGACTCTCGCAAGACGGACACGGGAATCCCACGAGATATCAGATCCGCTGGGTTATCCTTACCAGGCACGTGGAACCACTTCGCTTCTGAAGTCAACTCCTGGATTTCCTTGACTCTGTTGGACACGAACTGTTTCAACTTGAGGGGAGAAGACCTGACCCAATACAGCACAATCAACGAATCCGTCCAAAGGCATACTCTGTCCACACGAATTGTAGCACTGAGGGAGTTCAATACTGTCCTACACAGTCTAGCTGAGAGAACAGCCCCCATGAGTTCAAGGCGAGGCAAAGTTTGTTCGAGTTCATGAGTCTTAGATTTCAATGGCGATACTCTTCCTTTCGCCGAGATCAATGATGTCACTATTTTACCATCACGAGTTATGATTCTGAAATAGGATACTGTTCCAAAAGCCTTTAAACTGGCGTCAGAAAATATGTGAAGTTCAATACGATCGACTACCCGATTTCCTATCTCGAAAAAATAGTAACGTGGAATTTTCAACAAATCTAATTCTCTAATATCGTCGCACAACTGTCGCCATGTTGACCCAATATCTGAAGAAAGAGTTTCATCCCATTCTACGTTTGCCTTCCACAATGTTTGGATCAACATTTTTATCCTAATTGTAAAGGGACCAAGAAAGCCTATGGGATCAAATATCATACCCACTACCCTCAAAATATGACGTTTCGTCAAAACTGGCATTGCAATAACCGTGATCAAATTCCTTATATCAAAATAAAGAATGTCCTCTTCAGGATTCCAACCTAATCCCAAAACTTTAAGGGGGAAATCACTTTGACCTAGACATTTATTCATGCTTTTCCCGTTTTCTACATGGACACCTGAGTTTTCCCACAATTCACAAAGTTTTTTACTGTTGCTTTGCCACTTCCTTAACTCCATGCCTGCATCTTTAAATACCTGTGTACATTCAAGGCTAGTCTTTAGCGCCTCTTCTACGGTCTGTCTGCCACTAATTAGATCATCAACGTACAGATTTTCATTTAAGATTTGGAAGGTAGATGGTAAGTTCTCAGCATAATTTTTTATGTGTTCTTTTATAGTGGCAGCTAACAAAAATGGGGAACAATTTATACCGAACAGCACACGGCAAAATCGGTAAACTATAGGGTTCTTCTGGCTAAGCTCATTAATCCAAAAGAACCTAGATACATCCCTATCAATTGGATCTAGCTCTAACTGCAAAAACGCTTGGCGTATGTCTGCTGTTATTGCAATAGGATTTTCTCTAAACCTAAGCAACAAATCCAAAATATCAGGGTATAGATTAGGGCCAACATGAAGACAGTCATTTAACGACAACTCATTATTCGCGTGGCTGGACGCATCAAACACAATTCTTAGCCTACTGGTCACTTTATCGTTCCTGATAACTGCTCTATGAGGTAAATAAAACTCAACCCCTTTTTGACCATTTTCCTCAGGGACCCTCTCTATAATACCTTCGCGTTCATACCCCTCAATTACTTCTTTATATTCATCAAAGAGATCCAAATCGTTTAAAAAACGCAGACGCAATTTGCGAAATCTCTCTGACGCCACTTCAAAATTGCTTTTTAACATATCCTTGGCATTATTTTTCCACAACAGATTTACTGTATACCTGTTACCATCAAATTTAAGATTAGACTTAAATTGCTTTAATTGTTCATTTTCACATGAAGAATCATTTTTATCAGTTATACCTAAAGTCTCTAAATCATGAAATTTAGATAAATCATTTAACACTACTGCATTACTGACAGAAACACTTGAGCATAAAACCTCATTTTCAAATTCACATCCCGCCACGAGCCATCCAAATTGAGACTTTATTGCCGTTAAGTGTGGCGTTATTTCAACTCTTTCGTTCAGCACAGTTTCCCAAAAAACATCTGCACCTAACAAAATATCGCACTCGCATATTTCTCCTTCACGCGCGCAAACATCTGCAAAATCCAATCCAAGGTCTTTCATTTTCTTTATTATTTTCTCCGAGGGGGGGAGAATCGGAGCCGAACTTATAGTTTCGGTTATCAAACAGTCCACTACTTTTTTCTTTCTACTTTCTTTTTTGTTTTGTAACTCAACGCGAACTACAGGATACGCTTTTTGTTTAGCACTTTTGGCTCCAAATGAAAACACAGAGAGGTTTTCATGATTAATTGGTTTCAAATCCAAACTCCTAGCTAATGATTCACTAATGAAAGATCTATGCGACCCTTGATCAAGGAGAATACGTATATGTTTAGTTTTGGTTCCGGATTCAGCAATTACAGAGCACGTTTGCAACAAAACTCTTTTCTGTCCGACAATGTTATTATGACATTGGGAAACGGAACTGAACGACTGAGCCTCACCGTTTTGTTCTGATTCTGATACACGATTACAAATTGACTCATGGTGAGATCTAGAACCACATTTACAAATGGTTTTGTTTCTGCAAAAACGCCAAACATGATTTTTATTGAAACACTTTAGGCATCTATACTCTTTTTTTAACTTTTCTAATTTTTTATCAAGTTCAACATCACACTTATACTTATCATGAGACTTATTACAAAACAAGCAACCAGGAACAGTGTTAAATGCAGCAGCTGAAGCTTGATAGTTATACCTATGATTGCCTGTGGGTGGGTTATCAAATTTGGTTTTTTCTCTTTGCAAATTATTGTTTTGACCCGTCAGCGTAATCGCTGATTCTCTGCATTCCACCTCAGTTCGAAGGTACTCAACTAGCTCATTAATGTCGAACTCGTCACGCGAACTTTTCTTACGGTTATATTCTAAGCCCATTTCATCGGGTATTTTTGCCAAAATAATTGGACACAATAAACTTCCATAAGACCCCGAAGTCACCTTCAAAGAGCTTAAACTTCGAATATGTATTTCACACGTATCATAGAACTTACGTAAACCCTTGACATCACGAACATCTTTAACACTAGGAATGTCGAGTAACTTTTTCATATGGGCACTAATTATCAAGTCTGTACGACCAAAGCGATCCTTCAATAATTTCAATGCTGAGTCGTAGTTCTCAGCTGTCAAAGCAAAACCTGAAACGGCACTTAATGCCGACCCACCTAAATAACTTTTGAGGTACGTGAATTTTTCAACTTTACCCAAACTAACATTGCTGTGAATAGCATTGTCGTACTGGTTAAAAAAATCAAGCCAGTTTAATGCATCACCATAAAATTTAGAAATTACCAATGTTGGTAGCTTAAACTGCTGAAATACACTGCTGTCACAAGATTGCACATTAGTAATCACTGGTTGACTTTGCAATACAGTTTCGGTATTTACGTTTTCAGTATTTGTGACAAAGGATTGTACATTAGAAATTACCAGTTCACTTTGTAAGGCAGTTTCAGTATTGACATTTACAGGGTTTGTACCTGGGATGGGAGCAACACTCTGTTTTGTTTTACAACTAGCTTTTCTCACGAACCTATCTATTTTCCCAATAAACATCGCTATTTTCTCATAATACTCCTCACTGGCCAACACATCACCCTCTACTTCTTCCGTTTCCAAATGAACCAAAATCTTGTTATCTAGGTCTTTTAAAGAAACGCTTTTATCCTTTAGCTGGTCAGAGTAACTAAACAATTCCTCACATTGAATTTCAAAAGTGTACTCATTTCCGTCAACTTCAGCTACAAGCGTATTTTGAATTTTTGTTATTAACTTGCTTGTAGCCGCTCTGACCGCAGTTCTTTTCTTTTTCATCAAAACAGAGTCTTGCTCTTCATCATTCTTTTTATTTTCATCAGACATTGCAATCCAACACAGAAAACGAAACAAGAAATCAACTACTCACGTTTGAACCCCAACGGTCAGTACCTTATATCCACACAAACAACTTATTTTCTTTGCAACTTACTCTACCACTGTTCATCAGTCCCTGCTAATAATCGCCGTATTAAAAACACATTCTTTTCGGCCGTTATGCACCATAAAAAGGAAATAAAACAGACGCTACTCTTAAAAACTAAAAAGAAGGACGAAACTTCCATGCGTCTTACTCTCTCGGTGGTTCTTTATTCTCTGAAGGGAAAATTCCCGTTCGCGTGGTTACAGTTACACAAATAAGACTTACAAATAAGACATACAGATTATTCCACAGTGGCCACTGCAATGGCTTCTAAAAGAAACATAAATAATATTAATTTGAATCAGTTTTTCTTCATAAACTGTTGATTGCGCTTTAAAATGAGTGTTGTATTAATTTGGTTTCATTCTGGCTTTGGGAACCAAGGTTTCTAAAACATTGAATTACATGCTAAATTCCTCTCAAATCAGCTACAGCGTAGGCTTTGGGCCAGAAACTATCAAGTATTTTTTTAAATAAAGCTAATTTGATTTGATCTAAAATATATTTCGTTGGGAAGGGAGATTTAATTAGAACTAAACGACTATACCAAAAAAACCCCTCAATTTCATGCATAAACCCCTCATATAGGCCGAAAAAGAGAGGTGTCCACTATTGATGCAAGATGTGTCCACCATAGATACAACAACTACATCAAGGTGGCCACTATAGATGCAATTTGGAGTACTTTTTAAAAATTAATTAAAAATACTTTACCCAATCTAATTAAAATTTTTAATTATAAAATCGAAAGAAGAAGATCCAATTAACCTAAAAATAGGATTTTAACCGTTTCCAAGCAAATAGGTTGGTATTTATTAAGAATTTAAGCAAAAATTTTCCTTAAAGTGTCCACTATACCCACATTTACCTTAATATATCTAGGAAAGATTAAATTAAAAAAGTTTATCCTTTTACATTTCCCCTTTTCTCTCCCATTCCTCTCTCATTCCCCGATATAATTTGCAGATCTCTCTCTAGATGGCGCTACTCTGATTAAAAGTTTTTTTTTTGTTTAGAAGGGACTCAAAGATGACCAGATCATTTTAACGGCCCCTGAATTAGTAGATTAAAAATAAGCAGTCCTTTCAAAACTACATTTCAGCTGGGTGTTTATACAAATAGTCCCGAATTGGGAATTTATTGGAAATATTAACTGTTTCTTCTCATTAAAAGTACTTTTATTAATTTATTAGTATACAGGGTGTCCCAAGATATTTGCTAAATTCGTCAATTGCAAACTTTTAGAGCAGCATCGATTCTGCTCTAGAATTTTGTCATTGACTAATTTAGCAGATATCCAAGTTAAAAAAATTATAACTCCTGACAGTGTTGCTAAGGGGGCGATACAAATTTTCGCATGATCACTTTAATAGACTCTTATGAGTACATCTGTAATGGTTCATCAATCTTCTATATTGATATAATTCATTTATTAACCATTATTTTAAATTAACTGTTTATTCTGAATTTAGACTATTTACCCTTATTTCGATTTACTGTCATTAAATTTTTAGCTGTTCAATAGTTCAATGAAAATGAAGATTTTTTTTTTAGATCTCTCAAGAAAAATGAACGAAGAATTACAACTAAGAAATTACAGAAGAATTTAGAAATTACAGAAAGGAAATATTAATTTTCTACCCCATGCAACTTTTAAAACTGAATAATATCACAATAATAATAACACAATCGGGAGGTTTTCCTCAAGAAAATGTTTGCAAATTTACTTAAAAACAGTGTTTCATCTAATTTACTCCGCACTACATTAGGTCCTAGCTCTTTAACGGTAAATCTGCGCCCCACCATTTATATTCGAAATATGGTTGACTAGGGCCCCTTTACCTCCCCCCAAATTATTGATGATTATTTCTGAATCACCCTGAAGACCTTCACCTTTCATCCCATCGTAGGAGTAATATGCGAAGAGAACGCTTAAAACATCTGCTCTCTCCCACTGCAGCAGCAAAACGAGCGAAAGCCAAGAGAGAAACCGAAACGAGAGCCACGTTTGGCAATGAATCGCTTTTCTGGCACTTTTCGCCTTCCGCACTCGCCTAGCACATCCACATGCTTCGATGAAATCAGCAGAGCGACTGTGCGCCAAGCTCAAGTCGCCAACACTTTTTTCTCGACATCGGTCGCTAAAACCACGATTTCTCGCTCAAATACCGGTCAAAATAAATAGGAAATGGCTCCAATCGAATCAGGAGGGTTCGTATTACATAATGCAAGGTGTTTTTGTAGAAAATTTCTCAGATAACTGTACGAAATTACAGTTTAAAGCCGTTCCTTCCGAATCGGAGCCGATTCAAAATGGACGCCTTTCCTCCGCAATCTGAGCTCTCCGATTCGCCGATTGGGGTTGCCAGTCACTAAGAACACGCCCTAAAAAAAGGGCGGAGTGATAACTTGGCTCAACTTAATTGGTGTAAATTTCGACGAATGACGATGGATGACGACGTTTGGCGAATGAATTAAAGGAAGAGGCTGTACTCCGGCTAATTATGAACAGATTTCGTGGTTATTATGTTCCTTCCTCCTTTTTCTGCTCATAAACAGCTGTTATCCTTATCATACGTCTGGGGTTACCACGAACAGTTTTTTTAGAGCTGTCGGAGGACACACAAATGTCCAGGGTTTCATTATGAAAAAATTCTAAACCAAGCTGTTTGAAATTAACTATGTGGTCGTTAAAGTGATGGCTACTTTAGCATATAAGAGACATATTTTTATTACAAGGTAGTTTACAACGTAGAAGTACCGTTTAAACGGTAGGGATCACATAGCGGGAATCAGGGATCACATAGCGGGAATAAAAAAGGGAGGTTACATTGGGAATTTTTAAAAAAAATTTATTCAACCGTATCTGATAAAGTAACTGCCCATATCATTCTTGTCCCCATCCCTCAAAACGTCTTCCACCAAAAAAATTTCATTCATTTCTGATGAAGGCTTTTAGAGCCCTTGAATCAGGTTATTTTATGATCACCCTGTACTTCATTGCGTGCTGATCGGGGGGCATCAGACATAACTACCGATGACGTCACCGGTAGTGGAAGTGGTTGCCTCGATAACATGCCAATGATTCCACTAGCCAATTAGGTTTTATGGGGAAACATTTGAAAAAAGGGGAAATGTAGTTTGGATAGACTTCATCGCTACTTTCCCGTATAGCAAATAATATTTACAAAGGTCTCTTTAACAAAAATTATTCTAAAACAATATTTTATTACTATTCACAGTATCCGCCTCAGGATTTCTCCGAAACAAGAACCTACTCAGGATTTTCATGGCGATATTCGTATTCAGCGCATCAAAAGCACAATAATTCCGCCGAATCTTTGTGTCAGTTAATAGGAAAACTTAACTGTTTATATTCTCAATAAAATGTTAAAAGTATTTTTTATTAATTTATTAGTATATACTGATAAACTAATTTGTTTATTAAACATTATTTTAAATTAACTGTTTATTTTGAATTCTGACTATTTACTCGTCTTATTTCTTTTTTTACTAATTTATAGTTGTTCAATAGTTCAGTGGAAACGAAGATTTTCAGATCTTTCGAGAAAAATAAATTTTGCAACCCCTAAAAAAATAATAGAACGAAAAAATTTATTGCATGAGGTACAGAAGTATCCGTACTACTCACACCATAAACTTGATAGAAATTGCAACACTTGCTAAACCATGGGATGAGTTTTAAAACGCGCAGTGTTAATCTTTTAGCCAAAGAATGGAGTTCCCTCTTAGTGTAATTGGCAGCGTTAGAAATTGGGAAAAAAAATCCACTGGTCCTGCGGACCAGTGCTTCGCCAATCTTACTGGTCCGCAACAAAAATTACTGGTCCGACAAATTAAAAAGGACCAGTTTAAATATTACTATTATTAAGTAACTATTGCACTGAATGTGAGTACCAAATAGGGGAGTAATGTTAAAAATTAATACATATTCAATAATAAGTTACTAGCTGTAAATATGAGATTTATATAAAACTAGCTGATATGCCCGGCCTTGCACGGGTGAAGAGTATAAATTTATTATTTGAGGCGTTTGCTATCAAAACCAGCTCATTCCATATTTTTCTGAAATCCACTTTTTTGCATATTTTGAAAGTTTAGAGGGTCCTTCATAACCTGGCGAAGGTATATAGCTCAAAACCAGCTCATTCCAACCGAAAATTAGATTAAAGGGTGAAAACTGTGATCTCAACTGTGAAATTTCAGATAATTTGAAGAAGTTAAGTGAATGTCATTTGTTTAAAACTCGTAAAGACACAAACATTAACTGGTAAACTGGAAAAAACCAATTTCACACAACTTAATTAAACAAAAAGACTGAAAAAAAAGCATGAAAAATCGTGTTTTTGCATCAAAATCAGCTCATTCCAACCTAATTAATGTAATTACGCCCAAGGTAATGCAACTGGAATGAAAATGATCAAATTCTAGGTGGTTATACCTACAATTAAAAATTTAAAAAACAAATTTAGCTTCAGAACTGTTGACGTGAGAAGTTTTTCTGTCTCTCCTGTAAAATTTCCAAAAATGGAATAAGCTGGTTTTGATAGCAAACGCCTCATTTTTAAGTTTTCCCAAATACATTTCTAATTTTGTATAATCAGCATTTACCAATCATCCCGGTATCCCAGGCATCCTTTTCATATTCCGGTGCTCCCGGTAACTTTTCCTATCCCGAAGTTTCTAGTAATTTTTCTTATCCCGGTGTCCCCGGGTTGATTAAAACTCCTTCAGGTTCTCAAGCAATATAATTTTTGAATGCGGTTTCCACATTTACAACATGGAAAAATATTATAAAAATTATTTAAAATTGCTTAGATCCCTTGATTAATCATATCTTCAGGAATTAACGTTTTCGGTGAATTTATTCAATAATTATAAAGCTTATTCCATTTTGCAATTTAAGAAAAAAATATCAATATTTTCTAGTTGAAAGGGAGTTTTAATAGTTTTTGTTTGTTAACCAACTTTCTTAAAAGCTCAAATATTATCACCTTTTGATTTTACATCCTCGTTTCCATAGGGACTATTTTAACAACAATATTCCATAAATCTTTTTATAATATAAAAAAAATTAGATAAACTCTCAAATAAAAATATGTTAAACTGTACTTAAAATTTTTAAATTTCATTGAAATACTATATTTTTAAATTATATTAATATAATTTTTAAATAGACTTGTACCTAGTGTTTCTATTAAAAACTTGTTGTTTAGCATTAAATTTTCTTTGTAACAATTGAGTAAGCAGATCTCTTCTTGAGGAGAAATAAAGCTATTTCAGCAAAATGACCATAAAAAGGGTCAAAAGAGGGTCAAGGGGTCATTAAAAGTTTTCGAAACATAGCCTATGTTTTTTTCTGAGTTTTTTTACGTAGGTATACCAAGTTTGGTGCAGATCGGAAGAAAACTGTGGATTTGTATAAAAGACAATATATACACACATTCAATTTTATTATATTAGATAAGTAATAAAATAAATTTATGAGAAATAAGCAATAGCTCCAAATAATCAATTATTTAAAAAATATCTTATGAATAAAATAACTTTTTTGATTAAATAATATTTCCACTAACTGACATACAAATATACAATAATCTTCTTGATTAAATAAAATTTCTCATTGGATATTCATCAATTGGATACAATTTCACTAATTGGCAAAAAAATAAGAACTTTTCTTGAATAAATGATATTGCACACAAATTAATACATAACTTCGAATTAGTTTTACATTGTTAGTTGACAAACTGGTTGTAATCTGGTTTATTTAATGAAATTTATTTTTTTTTGCCTTTCTCTCGATTCCAAGCTAAGAGAAATTGCAGGCTTAAACTGGAGGGTGGGATATTTTTTCACCACTGGTCCGGCGGACCAGTGATTTTCTGATTCCACTGGTCCGAGCCGTTTTTTGGTTGTCCCGGACCAGCAATCCAGTACAATTTCGAACGCTGATTTATAGTAAGGAAAATGAACTAGTGAACTAAGTTCTATTTAATTAGTTTGGTATTCATTATTGCATTTTATGCAGATGGCATCACGTTTTTGTTTGTTGTTCCATCAATTTTTTTTAATTAAAAGACATTTTTGTTTTTTTATGTTTATTTCAAATTTCTACTTATTAGACTTACGGCCGTAATCTACACAACCGTCGTAACTCAATATCATGTGGTTTCATGTGATTTTAGGACTTTTTCGTATTCTACTCCTCCCATAAAACCACAAATCATGGTGGTAAACCTAATCTCGTAAATTCGGGCGGTAAGTTGAATTACGACGTTCCCGGGCATGCGTGATAAAGACGATATTTGGCGAGAATGACGCTCATTGGTTGAAGCCGTAAACTTCAATGGAGGCGCTTGCAATGGAATTGAAAATATCTTTAACAGTGGCGAATCCAGTAGGGGGGGCTAGGGGGCTGCAGCCCCCCCCCAGGAATAAGACATTCAAGTTTTGGTAATAGCAATAAAGCCAAAAAAGAAATTTCAACAATTGCGGACATTCGGTTTGTTACCCAAAGGGTCTCAAAATGAATCTAAACCCTACTTTTAAGTGTAAAAATTCCAAAATTTTTCTGGGGGAAGACCCCCAAACCCCCTCGAAATTTGGAATCTAATAAGTACGGTTTTTCCTTGAAACTTTAGGGATTTTCAAGGAGTGATCCTCTTTGATGTAACCTAAAATGTCTCAACATGAGATAAAATGCCACTTTTAGGGGCAAAATTCAAAAAATTTTCTGGAATAAGAACCCCTAAACCCCCTAGAAATTTTCCAATTCATAATACCATAAACTTTTTTTCCTTGAAAATTTTGCCGTTTACAATGAGTGGTGCTCTTTGGGTGGAATCTAAAAGGCTTCAAGATGAGCTAAAACACTATTTTGAGGGGCAAATTTTCTAAAATTTTCTGGGGGAGGACCTTCAGACCCCCCTCCTTTTACTTAGAGTTCACTTTTTTACACAATTTTGAAACTTCATAGTGCACCAAAATTAAAACCTTACGAAGTCATCTAAAACTTAGTATTCCTAAGATTAGACCTCAGAAAAGATGTTGAGTAACCCTCCTGAACAAAAATATGGCAACCCCCCTCCCCCTTTCAGTTTTGAACAGCCCATAATAGCAATTAAGTTATTTGTGAAACTCAGCCCCCCCCCAGACAAAAATCCTGGATTCGCCACTGATCTTTAAACTTATCGGAGTCTAAAATTAAAATTAAATGGATTTCAGTCGTTTTAGGAGTTCCGTGTTTGACATCGAAGATGACATTGATGATATTTTTTCTTTTACAATTATTAGATCACGTCGATCGGCGGTCTCGGCTTGTTCATTCATCTAGAATACAGGATCTGGATGTAATGGACGAATTCAACTTCCGAAGCAGATATCGCTTCAATAAAGCAACAGTTGAAAGTAGTTCTTTCTTTCATTGTAAAAAAGTGTTTTTAGAAGATTAAAGGTTATATTAATGTATTTAAAATAATCAGAAGAGATTTCATTTAGCTTTCTGATTTACAGATGGCAGCACGACTGCTGATTGAAATAAATAATGTTTTAATTTTTAACCAATATTCTCTGCACCAAAATCAGTTTTTTTATTGTTTGAAGAGTTTTTAAGTTCATGAAATATGTTATAATTATTGAAACTACCTTATAATAGTCAGATTAGTTAATAATCACAGCTTCTTATTTTTATCGCCAATTTTACGACATGCGGCCGCCAACTTACAACCCGAGTAAGTTTACCACATGCAAAACAGATGGATTAGAATATCAATTTTTATACTACACGTCGTAACACGGAATCATGTGGTATGGTTACAACATCGTAAACTCAATGGAGTAGAATACGGGCGTTAGATTTTAATAGCGATAGCCATTAAAAATTATTACAGCGTTAATTTTACCATTGTTAACTTAATGTTAAATTACTAAAAACACGGATATTCCTTGTTCACTGCTAACAATTCAGAAAGTTTAAAACATGGCGTCGTGATGATAGTGACGTCAAAGGTGGGTGAAATTGATGACGTTGCACGGCCGAGTTGGATGGCCTGGTATATAGAGGGTCTTGTGATACATCCCCCAACCCGGTCCTATAGTCGGTTATCATACCTTCACGCAACAAGTCGCAGAAGGCTTAGTTAGCTTAATTTTTAATTTTTAAATATGAATGAAATAATGCGAAATTATAAATTGAATCTAAATAATGTTTTAAATATAAAAAAGGGGTGACTATAGAATAAAAACAAAGTTTATGTTCGCAATGTAAATTTTGCTATGATCAAACTAATGCCTTCATAGGACGAGTAAGCTGTTGTTCTGTAAATTAGAAAAGATCCAGTGTTGGAAATTACACAAAATAGGGTTCAAATCCGTTAACGTTCCCGCTAAATACCGCCATGCTCTTTTGAACACAAAAAAAAAAATAGAAACCTCGCTAAGTAATTCCAAACTCATATAAACTAAAATATTTCATTACTAGATCAATAACTGTTCAGTTTCTCGTTAAAAATCCTAAAAGTTTGTCCATATTTGAATACATGGCGTTCAAAAGTTATTGGCGATATTTAGCGGGAATCGAACCCCATGATATGAACCCTAGGGAGATGACTGGCTCAGAGCTCCCTAGATGGCGCTCTCTCTTTTTGGGGTTCCAAAATGGACGGAAGCTTAAGGAATCACTTGTAGAAAAAATTTCCCTAGATTTTTTTTTTATCATGGTGGTTGTTCGTGTAGGGATCTGAAAAATCTTTCGATTCGATTCCTGAGGTTCGATTCTTTCGATTCTTGTATTCGATTCCTGAGGTTCGATTCCGACCTGGAATCGATTGGTCAGTATCGAAAAAGTAGTATCGAACTTATCTATTTCAATCACAAATCAAGGATAATTTGTAATTATTATTAATTTAATTAATAACCAGGAAAACATTAATTAATAATCAAAATACTAATTAATTAGTGATTACTAATTAGTTGTTACTAACTACTATTACTAATTACGGTACATTCGTATTAGCTCGTCCATTCGCCAACAGTTTTTGATAAAACGAACTATAGAAAGAGCATTTGCGGTATGCATTCGGCAACGGTATACGGCCCCTTAAGATGTTAATTTGTTTTTATCAAAAACTATTGGATAAAATCGATTGAAATTTTGGTTTCCTACATAAAATTACTATTAGAATCGATTACCATAAAAATATTTCACGATTTAAAAAAAAAATTTTTAAGTTTGTTTTTAAAAAATAAAATTTTTTTTAATCAATCTGGATGAAACTGGGTATTTAAGGGTTTGAGGGGATGGCCTTTCAGAAAAACTAATAATAGTTGGGGGTCCCCATTGGAAAAATAAAAGTTAGTGTTTCGTTTAATATGAAGACGACCCCCTAAGGACTCGAAAATTTTTGTGGTAAAAGAATACTTTAATTAATGAATAACGACCCCTATTTTGTCTTCCTAACCCAAGTGGTTCGCCCGAAAACCCCACTGTAACGTTTTTTTTTACGGGAGCTGTACTATGATTCAAAAACTTAGCAAGACGATCCCATTACGGTGCTTCTTACTATTCCTGATTTGGAGTTAACGTTCTAGTAACACCAAAATTAAATTAAATCTATATACAAATATCATTTTAACTTAAATACTGGTGACTATGCAGGGCTCGTTCAAAAGGCCGTTTCGAGGGTGGGTTTTTATACAAATGGTCAGTGAGTTTATAGGAAATCCTAACTGTGTTCTCATTAAAAGATTAAAAGTAATTTTATTAATTTATTAGTATACAGGGTGTCCCAAGATATTTGCTTAATTAGTCAATGAGGAACTTGCATGATTTTTTTTATATTTTTCAAGTCTATTCTTCTTGCAAAAATAAGCAACTACCCAAAATTTGAGGCCGATCGAGAAATTTTTTGATTGCAAAAAAAATTAACAAAAATCCCCTATTTCAAAGCGCGCGAAAACGCCAAGAGTTTGGGATGTGACGTCATCGTAAGGTGACCATTGTTGGAAAGCAGCGGAGTTGATGGTATGATTGTTAACGTCATCGTACGGTGTTTACACTTAAGCGTTTTCAGTCACGTGTTTTTTTCTTGACTTTTAAATTAAAATACTTAATTACTTGTACATTTTTTTTTTGAAAAATTGATTTGGATATTTCATTTAACCATACAAAAAACCATACGGAACACTTGAATGTTTATGAATATCTGACACATGCAACTTCCTTATTGCAAAGTTGTAGAGCAGTATCAATTCTACTCTACAACTTATAATTAACAAATTTAGCAAATATCTAAATTTTTAAATTTTATAACTCCTGACATTGTTGCTATAGGAGGTAATAAAAATTTTCGCATGGTCACTTTAATAGACTATACTCTTAGGAGTACATCTGTAGTGGCTCATCATTTGATAGGGTTGGGCACTACATTGATATAATTAATTTATTAATCATTATTTTAAATTAACTGTTTATTCTGAATTTAGACTACTGATCAGCCTACGATAGTAAAAGGGTCACGTGATTTTTACAGAATTCGCACGGCCGACAGTTGGGTAACCGGTGATAGTAGGGGTCTTTCTTTTAAAAACAAGCACATGTCTCTTTCTCTTTCAATCCCTCAACTTCCACCTGTCTCCCCTCCGAAATACTAGTTCCAGCGTTGTCAAAATCACGTGACCCTTTTATTATAGTTGGTTTAAGGCTACAGTGGACACTAAAAACACAGTGGACACTTTTTTTTTATTTTTTGAAATAAATGTATGAAATTTGGTCTGCTTATATAGGTAGTCAAATTAAGCCTAGAGAAAAAGTTTGGTAAAAAAATATATTTAATAGTTTATGAAAAACTTAAATTTTTTAAAAAATTTAAGTACTATTTCAAAATGCTCCAGGTGTTCCAATTTTTTTTTACTATCTTGGATATTTTTCTTTATTTGATATCCTCAAATACTCATTAACAAATATTGGATAGGAATGACAAGTTATAAATGATGATTTAGAAGCAATGGGCAAAAATGCTCCAAAAACCGAATTATTTTCTAAAAAATTTCTGTTTTTGGAACACTTTTGCCTATTGCCTTCTAAATCATTATTTATAATAACATTTCATTAGCAGATAAAATTTCATACATTTCAAAAAATAAAATAAAAAAGTTTTTAGTGTCCACTGTAGCCTTAACAGTATTTACTCTTATTTCGAATTACTGTATTAAATTTTTTAGCTGTTCAATAGTTCACTGAAAATTAAGGGTTTATTTTTTCAGATCTCTCAAGAGAAATGAACTCACAACTAAACTTTTACTTCGGAGCTCCTAAAAAGCCTACTATTATTATCAAGGCAGAATTCATCAAGAAAGTTTACACATTTGATCATAAAGTTATCACCAATCAATTAGATTCGATTTTTTAATATAAAACTGAAACAATTATATGTAAGTTTTCTTCTAATTTTCAACTCCCGGTGGAAAGTTTACCGCTTCAAAAAACCAGTTCTTTTCTTAATATTCGGGCCCAAACGGAAGAGCCACTCTGATTCAAATCTTAACCGAAGTTCAAAGGTTACCCAATCCATTGTTACATTTGAATTATTTTCAGTTAACCCATTTGGTTCTTATACGTATTATCCCGTCGACCGTACCGCTGAATCCGAAAATTGTAAACAACCCATGGACTTTTCTATGGCTGTGCCGCTGAATTTGACAGTCACGGAACGGTCGACGGGATCATACGTAAGTACTACCAAACATTTTACACTAAATAAGTGACACTTAATTAATAAGGACACTTAAGTTTGTCCAAACTTGTTACATTTGAAACACTGCGAGTTCCCTTGAAATCTCATTGTTTCTGTCCTAATCATTATGCCTTCTTTGAGATCAAATATTTTTAGGTTATTTGGGTTTCTAGCCAGCTCAACTATGGTTTCTTTGAGAAGGGGTGTGGCATGTACCCTATTTTTTTGGGGGCAAACCCTACTCTAATTAGTTTATCCTCAACTCTATCTAGTGATATTTGAGTGGGGATACCTTTTAGCACTGCCTTTATAGGTTTTTCTTCCAGGGGACGAATTATATAGGCCTCTTACTCATGATCTGAGAAGTACTTAGATACCTTAGAAGTGGGGTTGGAAAAATCTCTACATACCCTTACTTGGGGGTGGGGGGTCAAACCCATTCTTACGTACGATTTCCAAGTTAATGTAAAAAACAAATTCCAATTATTCTTATCAAATTACTTTGAATAACTCCAGAAAAACTTAAAAATGCTGACGATCTCGGTATATTATCGAAGCTTTAATTTTTTTAATTGAAATTATTGGAATTTAAACTGATTAAACGAAATGGAATCTTACGTAAGAATAAGGGGAGGGGTTTGAAAAATCTTACGTACCCTTACATGGGGGTAGGGGGGTGAAAAATTGCCAAAATCATTCTTACGTAATGAATGGCCCCTAAGAATCGACGCGGTCGCCAAATGGAATATCACGGTATCATGCTATATCACGGCTGGTCGCCCGTTCCGGCCACCATGTTTTACACCGACTCAAATGATAACACTTAAGTGCGTTACGAAATATAATTTTGTTCTTATTTTTAAATTAGCCAGTTACCGGGGATTGAAATATGTATCTCCCGCATGCAGAGCGTGCACCATACCGCAGATCCAGCGGGATATACTGAAATCATAAAAACTTGTTATAACATCCTTTTTCTTGGGTTAATCTTTATTTGAGTCGTGGTAAAACATGGCGGCCGGAAAGGAGACCGGCCGTGATATAGAGGCAACTAGTCTTCCATTTGGCGACCGATTCGCGGTCACCAAAATGTCGACTCTTTTATCAATGCTGTGTCAAAATGGATCTGTCCGGTTTTGAAACTAGACCACTCATTTACTGGATTGTTTGACGTGGGAGCACTGTATATGCACTGGGTATTTCGCTAGTTTGCATTTGGGTAGACCATTTAGGTTGGGAACACTGTATACACTGGGAGTATTATTAGTTGCGACATTGGGGACACAATATGCACTGGGATAGGAGATAATGCCTGTATTCGATACCAACACATTATGAGCACTTGGAATTACGTTCGGCACAAATATTTGAGAGTAGTTATTGTTGTTACTACACTCTTAAAACGACAGTCTCAAAACTGAGTAAAAAAGTACTCAAACAGGCTCCGATCCAAAAATACTCAAATTTGAGAACATGAATATACTCAAAAATGAAAAATCATGAGCTCATTTTTGAGTTTAAGCTCAAGATGTTTCATTTTTGAGTATTTTCAGAAATGAGTATATTCATGTATTCAAATTTGAGTATTTTTGGAACGGAGCCCGTTTGAGTACTTTTTTTACTCAGTTTTGAGACTTACGTATTAAGAGTGTAGCACTAATAGAACTTTGATTTACTGAATCACTATTTGCACGTTTATTCACTTGTGTCCGAGAGCCAATAGCGGCACCACGAATTGAGGATGTCGGTAGTAATAGAATAGATTTAATAGAATTTGTTCGCTTTGCTACTCTAGGTCTAGACTTAGTGCTAGACCCGGAGCTTGATGACAAAGTTTTTTGCTTTTTTGGGCACAGCTGGGATAAGCGTCGACCAGCCGCCATGTTTACTCACAGCTCAAATTAGATCTATATTGTTGTGTGTCATCATTTGAGCTGTGGGTAAACATGGCGGCTGGTCGACGCTTATTCAAGCTGTGCCCTTTTTTGTTTTGGACCAGGGTTCCCAACAAATACAATTCCCGGGATAGCGAGTCGCACTTACCTGTGATATCGTTGAATTCGGCCTGCAATTGTAGCTTTCACATGGTCAGGTTGAATTCCGGTGAGCGTTGAAGCAAGCGCTCACTATGCACTGAGCGGCTGCTATATCGTTTGAGCGAGGCATCCTGCCGGGTATACACGGCTACCTCTTCAAGTAAAACACACACTAAGTAATCGGCTATTGAGAACGCTGGACACTAAACAATGGTCTGAGCTACGGGGAGTTGGCACTCGGGAGCTACGGTGCGGGAATGAGCTCATGCTCGCTTTCCATCTGGTTCTGCTCGGCGATCATTAGTTTATTACTAGAACTGGAACAATCAGAATTGAAAGGCTCACTATGCACTGAGCGGCTGCTATATCGTTTGAGCGAGGCATCCTGCCGGGTATACACGGCTACCTCCTCTTCAAGTAAAACACACACTAAGTAATCGGCTATATTGAGAACGCTGGACACTAAACAATGGTCTGAGCTACGGGGAGTTGCCACTCGGGAGCTACGGTGCGGGAATGAGCTCATGCTCGCTTTCCATCTGGTTCTGCTCGGCGATCATTAGTTTATCACTAGAACTGGAACAATCAGAATTGAAACGCTCACTATGCACTGAGCGGCTGCTATATCGTTTGAGCGAGGCATCCTGCCGAGTATACACGGCTACCTCCTCAAGTAAAACACACACTAAGTAATCGGCTATTGAGAACGCTGGACACTAAACAATGGTCTGAGCTACGGGGAGTACTCTCGACTGACGCCCAGCATTGCTGCGAATCAAAAGCAAAACAAAACACTGTTGTGTTCGAATCTCGAGAGCTCCTTCTGACGTCACGGGATTGTCTCGTTGCCATCCGATCATTCCAAAGAAAAATCGAGACATGCAAGTCAGTGCTTCAATTGTTCAGGATTTGGTGAGAAACATTAAGGAACTTGCATGATTTTTTTTAATTTTTTTTAATCTATTCTTCACGCAAAAATAAGCCACTACACAAAATTTTGAGGCCGATTGAAAAATTTTTCGATTGCAAAAAAAATTATCAAAAATCGTGTTTTTCGAAGCAACTGAAAACGCTTAATGGCATGCACAGTGACGTCACTAATGTTTGCCTCGGATTGTCATGTTTGCCTTGGATTTCTGACCGCCACCAGAAGTGTCTAGAAGGTAAATATTTATTAAAACACTCATATCGGACACTTCTGAAAAAAGAAATCATCAACTAAAACATAGAAATTCAATTTTGTTTGCAATTTGGGTCGATGGATTCTACGTCACTGTGCATGCAAACACACTTGGCGTTTTCAGTCACGTGTTTTTTTCTCGACTTTTAAATTAAAATATTTAATTACTTGTACACTTTTTTGAAAAATTGACTAAATATTTCATTTAACCATACTAAAAACCATACGGAACACTTTAATGTTTATGAAAATCTGACACATGCAAGTTCCTTATTGACGAGTTTTCAGTGTAGATTTTGCACATTTATGCACAATACGTGTTTCTGAATTTGGGTACGGTTTAAATTACAATCCAATGGTAATATTTAACAGAAAAAGTGTGAAAAGGTTTTTGCCACTGATTTGGGTCCAAAATAGGCGACTAAAATGAAATCTGGGCTCCTCACGTGTGTTGCAGAAGTTAGAATGTGGATATTTTTAAATGCGTAAGAGTCAACAGTAGTTCTATGCAAATTAGTATCCCTATAGTATGGGGAAGACATTCAAATTATCTTGGTTGTTTAATATCAATGGAAATTTCAGAAAAAAAACATTTCAAAAAAGTATTTAAAAGGACTTTTTTGCCCTTAAGTGAAGGCAAACTCAAAGTCAGTATGAATCTCTGATTAAAAAAGAATTCATGACAAGGAAAATTTAATAAAACGCCTTTATAAAAAAACCTTTTTTATGCGATGAGCAAAGACCGCATAAAAAAAGTCTCACGTAGAACCGTAACGCAATCCCCACCTACAGCTGAATTGAGAAACCGCTTCTATACATGCCGTACACTTCTTTTCCAGTTACCATGTAGTCGGCGACGGTAATCACTGAAAGTTCGGGAGAGGTTGAACCCTTCAAACCCCCCCCCCATCATCCGTAATATACATTAGGGAATCAATTGTTTTTAAATTTTGAAATAACTTAAAAATGGAGCAACGACTCCAACTAACAATAATTAATTTTGGGAAAATAACCCTAAAAGCAGGAAAATCAAGATTTTCATTATTTTCTCATTCGTTTGGGAAAATCAGTTAAGAAATCGCTTAAAAAATAATAAAATAGTGTACAAATCAGTTTTTTAAATATTTTTTAAATAAATTAGTGATAAGAGAAAAATAATATAATAAGGTTTTAGAAAAGCGTTTTTTATGCGGATGAAGTTGTCATCATAGCTGGTAATATGAAACTAGTTTGCTCAGATCTGCCAAAAGTGACTTACGCCCGTATTCTACTCCATTGAGTTTACGATGTTGTAACCATACCACATGATTCCGTGTTACGACGTGTAGTATAAAAATTGATATTCTACTCCATCTGTTTTGCATCTGGTAAACTTACTCGGGTTGTAAGTTGGCGGCCGCATGTCGTAAAATTGGCGATAAAAATAAGAAGCTGTGATTATTAACTAATCTGACTATTATAAGGTAGTTTCAATAATTATAACATATTTCATGAACTTAAAAACTCTTCTAACAATAAAAAAACTGATTTTGGTACAGAGAATATTGGTTAAAAATTAAAACATTATTTATTTCAATCAGCAGTCGTGCTGCCATCTGTAAATCAGAAAGCTAAATGAAATCCCTTCTGATTATTGGAACTCCAGCAGACTATTTTAAATACATTAATATAACCTTTAATCTTCTAAAAACACTTTTTTACAATGAAAGAAAAAACTACTTTCAACTGTTGCTTTATTGAAGCGATATCTGCTTCGGAAGTTGAATTCGTCCATTACATCCAGATCCTGTATTCTAGATGAATGAACAAGCCGAGACCGCCGATCGACGTAATCTAATAATTGTAAAAGAAAAAATATCATCAATGTCATCTTCGATGTCAAACACGGAACTCCTAAAACGACTGAAATCCATTTAATTTTAATTTTAGACTCCGATAAGTTTAAAAAGATATTTTCAATTCCATTGCAAGCGCCTCCATTGAAGTTTACGGCTTCAACCAATGAGCGTCATTCTCGCCAAATATCGTCTTTATCACGCATGCCCAGGAACGTCGTAATTCAACTTACCGCTCGAATTTACGAGATTAGGTTTGCCACCATGATTTGTGGTTTTATGGTAGGAGTAGAATACGAAAAAGTCCTAAAATCACATGAAACCACATGATATTGAGTTACGACGTTTGTGTAGAATACGGCCGTTAGTGCCTCTTGCCCGTAGTCCGACGATATTAGACTTTATTTCTAATTGGTCATGATGGCATACTTTTTAAACTTTCTCATCCACCATGCATCACTGCCTGAGGGATGAGATTAATCAGTCCATTGTTCTGCTATCTCATTCAAAAGCCAGTTCTACGAGAATATTTACAATAGTTAATGAAAAAAGTGGTGATTGTTGCTAAGGGTGATGTGATACTCGAAATATACAAAGATCAACGCTTGTATCGGGTAATTAGAAAAATTCAACAAAAAGGTATAATATAGCTAGGAAAGATTCAATAAAAAAGATAATCCTTTTACATTTTCCCTTTTCTCTCTCATTCCCAGATATAACTTGCAGATCTCTCTCTAGATGGCGCTACTCCGATTAGAAGTTTTTTTTTTGCTTACAAGGGACTCAAAGATGACCAGATCATTTGAACGGCCCCTGAATTAATTGATAAAAAAAGTTGTCTTTCAAAAAAAACTACATATCAGCTGGGTGTATACAGGGTGATTCAGAAATAATCATCAATAATTTGGGGGGAGGTAGAGGGGCCGTAGACAGGCATATTTCGAATAGGGATGGTGGGGCGCAGCCTTACTGTTAAAGAGCTAGGACCTAATGTAGTGCGAGCGCGTTTCAAAAGGCCGTTTTTAGAAGGCCCGTGTGACGAAACAAAACATAATAAAATGAAAAACATTATTGCATGAGGTACAGGAGTATCCGTACTACTTAAATCCTCAATGTGATAGAAATTGGAACACTTGCTAAATCGTGGGGCGAGTTTTAAAACTTGCAATATTAATCTATTAGTCAAACAATGGAGTTCCCTTAATGGTATTTAGAAAAATAATGATCAGGGAAGTAATTTTCAATGATCAAACAGTTTCAATGATCAATGTTACGATCATTGAAAATTTCTTCCCCGATCATCATTTTTCTAAATAACATTAAAGGAACTCCGTTCTTTGACTGAAAGATTAATATTGCACTTTTGAAACTCATTCCACGGTTTAGAAAGTGGTTCAAATTCTATCGAATTCATGGTGTAAGTAGAAGGGATACTTCCTTACCTCATGCAACAGATTTTTTCATTTTATTATGTTTTGTTTTGTCACACGGGCCTTCTAAAAACGGCCTTTTGAAACGCGCTCGCACTACATTAGGTCCTAGCTCTTTAACGGTATGGCTGCGCCCCACCATCCCTATCCGAAATATGCTTGTCTAGGGCCCCTCTACCTCCCCCCAAATTATTGATGATTATTTCTGAATCACCCTGTATATACAAATGGTCCCGGATTGGGAGTTTTAGGAAATCCTAAGTTTGTTCTCATTAAAAGTACTCTTTTATTAATTTACTAGCTGATTTGCCCGGCCTTGCACGGGTGGAGGGTATTAATTCCTTTTTTTAAGTTCTATCAAGTTACGTGTCTGATTTTTCGTATCAGCAATCACCAATCACTCCGGTGTGCCCCCAGTATTTTATTTCACATCCCCGTGTCCCCGATAATTTTCATACCCCGGTGTTCCCGGTAATTTACATATCCTGGTGTTCCCAATTATTTTCATATCCCGGTGTTTCCGATAATTTTCATACCCGGTGTTCCCGGTAATTTTCATAACCCGGTGTTCCCGATAATTTTCATACCTGTGCCCGGTAATTTTCCTCATCCCGGTGTTCCCGGTAATTTTCATTACCCGGTGTTCCTGGTAATTTTCATGTCCTGCTATAAATACCCGATAATTTCCATATCCTGTTGTTCCCATTAATTTTCCTATACTTTTCATATCCCGGTATTCCCAGTGCCTTTTTTCTTCCCGGTAACTGATATCTACCCAAACCCAATCAGTTCCGATGTTGCACATTTAACTATTATCAATTCAATAAATATAGCAATATAATAAATAAAACTTATAACAAAAGAAATTATTATACAGCCATCTCAGACTATTTTAAAAATCTTCTAACCATCCTAAAATAATCCGAGGAGTAATTCAGGGGAATTTTACTATGATAACCAACTTCTTTAAAAGCTACTTTGAAAAAGTTAAAAATTGCTAACAATAATAAAAAATCTAGTGAATGTATAAGTCTAGTGAACCAACACGCTCTATATTTATTTTTGAGAATATTAAAATAATGAAATTAATTTTTCAAAATTATTTCAATTTATTTTAGTTTTCTAATCGATGTTTTAACTTTTAATTAGAAATTTACGCTGTTTTCGTCTTGAACTCCGTTGTAAGCTCTATACAATGTTTTTAAATAATATACAGGATGAACCAAAAGTCCTGCCCTGTTTTTAAAAATTAATAACAAAAAAACAAAAAAAGATAAAAGTACGCCGTCTGCTGCATCCTACTTGAAATAATCGGGAGTTTTTTTACACAAAATTTTGAAAAAGTGAAGTTCTCGACTTTTCTTACAGATGGCAGCACTAAAATTTAATTATTTAAGGATAAAATAATCGTTTTTTCCTGTGCTACGAATATTATAAATAGAATCGATTCAAAAATCGAATGAGCAATCGAACTTAGCATCCTATGTGTCCTTTTTAACACTGATGAAGGGGATCATGGGATCCCCGTAACAATTGTATGATTTGTTCATTGATGATGATTTCATTGTTGATTGTTAAAAATCGTTGATCGGAAATTTGCTTCTTTATTGCAATCTAGCTGATCAAGAACTACAATTTTTCAAAATTTTGTGTAAAAAAATTCCCGATTATTTAAAGTAGGATGCAGCAGACGGCGTACTTTTATCTTTTTTTGTTTTTTTGTTATTAATTTTTAAAAACAGGGCAGGACTTTTGGTTCACCCTGTATATCAAGTGAGGTAAGACGTCGCCTTCAGATAAGAAGTAAACCCTGCATTTTATGCATTTCAACAATGTGTAATGTTATTTCAATGGGTAAAACGGAGTCGAAAAAGCGTCGAAAAACAGGGAAGAAGTTGTTCGATTTTAAAATCGTTTCTTAGTGCGTGTCTAATGGCTGAGAGGAAGGTCTCTGTCAAATTTCAAGCCTATCGGTCCGGCAGTTTTGGAGATTTCATGATGAGTGTTAGTGAGTCAGTCAGTCAGTGGTATTTGGATTATATAGATATAGATTAGTGTACAGGGTGTCCCTAGATATTCGCTAAATTAGTCAATTGAAAACTTTTAGAGCAGCATCGATTCTGCTCTACAATTTTGTAATCGACTAATTTAGCAGATATCCAAGTTTTTATAAAATTATAACTCCTGACAATGTTGCTAAGGGGGCGATACAAATTTTCGCATGATCACTTTAATAGACTCTTATGAGTACATCTGTAATGGTTCATCAATCTTCTATATTGATATAATTCATTTATTAACCATTATTTTTTAAAATTAACTGTTTATTCTGAATTTAGACTATTTACCCTTATTTCGATTTACTGTCATATAAAATTTTTAGCTGTTCAATAGTTCACTAAAAATGAAGGTTTTTTTTTTCAGATCTCTCAAGAAAAATGAACTCACAACTAAACTTTTACTTCGGAGCTCCTAAGAAATTACAGAAGAATTTAGAAATTACAGAAAGGAAATATTAATTTTTTACCCCATGCAACTTTTAACACTGAATAATACTAAAATCGGGTGGTTTTCCTCAAGAAAATGTTTGTAAATCTCCCTAAAAACAGTGTGTCATCTAATTTACTCCATTTTTCTCCTCCTCGACATAAAGGTTGACATAAGAAGAGCCTTCATAAATATTTTTTACGGGAATTTCTCCAATGACATCCCAGAATAACCTCGAATCCTCAAACTTTTAATTTTTCTTTCACCATTGAAAACGATGAAATCTTCTCCATAAACTAAGAGGTAAAAAGTAGGGTGGGGATCATCCCCCTAAATATTTTTTAATTTTTTTGTGTGTTAAAAAGGGTTCTGAAGCTACTTTTTGGGGGGTTTCAGGGAGCTTTGAGAGCCGCCAGTTGGAAATGCCTGATCTAAAACGTGTCGCTAAAAAATCACTCGTTAGGAAGTACACTAGAGAGCCTGTATACGAGAGAGAGGCGACAACTCGCTTTTAAAAGAGTCCAATTCTGTCCAAACTGTATCATGCTGCTTGGCTCGCGTCCCATGCTAATCCTATGGAGGGAAACCTATCTACCGCCTTTGGCAAACAGAAAACCGATTTGGGGACATCCATATATTACGTGAGGTGTTTTTTTCCAAAATCTGGACCCCCCTCCTCCCTTGATGAGATTTACCTACAACCTTTAAAAATAATTTTATATCCTATTCGTTGGCATTTCGTGCTTCACAGCACTTAAAACTTTTCCATTATTAATGATGTGGAGGAAAAGGACATTTCCTTCACCTTGGATCCCCCCACCGTAGGAGTAAGGGGCCATTCATTAATTACGTAAGGATGATTTTGCCAATTTTTGACCCCCCCTACCCCCATGTAAAGGTACGTAAGAATTTTCAAACCCCTCCCCCCTATTCTTACGTAAGATTCCATTTCGTTTTTTTTAAATAAAAATATAAAGTTAATAATAATTTTGTTTCGACTTTTGACAACTGGAAGATGGATTCAACCAGTTTTATATTTTTTCTTAACTTAAAACTACTCCAATAAAAAAGATACTTTTGATACACCTTAATCTTTAAAAAAAATAAAGCATCAATAATATACCGAGATCGTCAGCATTTTTAAGTTTTTCTGGGTCGGGTTATTCAATAGTAATTTGATTAGAATAATTGAATCGTCAGTTTGTCCAAAAAATGACAAATTGGCTTTTTGTGCTCAAAACAATCTCCAAGCTTTGCCCTACACATGGGTGAAAAGAGGGGGAAAATAACTAACCCCTATAGGGAGATATTGCCCCTTGAAGTTGTGAAATCGATGTCCATACAATGAAAATTCCATTACTTTTTTTTCGATTTTCTCAAAACTTGATTTTTGGACTTATTCCCTTCTTCAAACTGACGATTCAATTGGAATCTTACGTAAGAATGGGTTTGACCCCCCCCCCCACCCCTCCAAGTAAGGGTATTTAGAAATTTTTCCAACCCCCCCTCCCCCTCGGGACCCTTACGTAATTAATGAATGGCCCCTAAAATGCGAGGAGAACGCTTAAAACATCTGCTCTCTCCCACTGCAGCAGTAAAACGAGCGAAAGCCAAGGAGAGAAACCGAAACGAGCGCTACGTTTGGCAACGAATCGCTTCTCTGGCGCTTTTCGCCTTCCGCACTCGCCTAGCACATCCACACGCTTCGAGGAAATCAGCGGCGCGAAGTCTCGCCAAGCTCAAATCGCCAACCCTTTTTTCTCGACATGGGTCGCTAAAACCACGATTTCTCGCCTAAATACCGGTCAAAATGTATCGAAAATGGCTTCAATCGAATCAGGAGGGTTCGTATTACATAATGCGAGGTGTTTTTGTAGAAAACTTCTCTGATAACTGTACGAAATTACGGTTTAAAGCCTTTCCTTCCGAATCGGAGCCGATTCAAAATGGATGGCTTCCCTCCGCAATCTGAGCTCTCCGATTCGCCGATTGGGGTTGCCAGTCACTAAGAACACGCCCTAAAAAAAGGGCGGAGCGACAACTTGGCTCGACTTAACTGGTGTAAATTTCGACGAATGACGATCGATGACGACGTTTAGCGAATGAATTAAAGGAAGAGGCTGTACTCCGGCTAATTATGAACAGATTTTGTGGTTATTATGTTCCTTCCTCCTTTTTCGGCTCATTAACAGCTGTTAGGCTTATCATACGTCTGTGGTCAGAGGACACAAAAATGTCCAGGGTTTCATTATGAAAAAAACCTATCCAAGATGTTTGAAATTAACTTAACTTATGTTTGTAATTAACTAAGTGGTCGTTAAAGTGGCTACTTTAGCGTATAAGAGACATATTTTTATTACAAGGTAGATGTACCGTTTAAACGCTATTTGTGTTTTTAAACATCAGGGATCACATAGCGGGAATATAAAAAGGGGGTTACATTGGGAAAGGGGGTTACATTAGTCGTTTCTTTATTTGCCCCACCCTGGCGCCTCTGAGTTTCAATTAATTTTATTCGCAACATTATCACATTTCGTTCGTCAGTTGAATAACGTGAGTGAAATGAATAAATGAATCATAGGAGAGAAAGAGAACCTAACAGTTTTTAATTATGAGGAATGATTTTTGGTTTTTAATTTATGGTTTTTTATATTTCATGGGATATGTGATTTGGAAAACTATTTTTTTTTAAATTTCAACACATTTTTGGATATGTTTAAAAATCCTCTCGCGGACCAACTCAGATGGCCTCACGGACCACCAGTGGTCCGCGGACCATCTGTTGGGAACCACTGATATAGAGGGTCTAACTAAGGTTAGAGGGAGTAAATGTATCTTTCGATCAACTGCCCCTCAGCTTCTTCCTTTACCCCCTACGAGTCTGTCAAAATCACGTGACCCTTTTACAATCGTTGGTTAATCACTAAACTTCACAGCAGTCTTTCTTGTCCATACTACGTCACGAGGCGCGGAAGAATACTCCGCGCTATGCATTCAAAACTTAAAATGAACAACGTTATTCGAAAATTACGACAAATAATCGCTACAAATGAATGGATGAAAGTAACCTGAAGTATTTCTTTAATGAAAATCCGTTTTAAACTCGAAATTCACGCACCGCGCTGGGAACTACTTCCTCTCTTTGCTCCCAGCATCTCTTCTCCATGGACAAACAACATTGCGTTTGAGTATAGTACGGTCGTAGTCCATGTGAGCAGCTTCAAAAGAATTCGCAGGTGTTCTCTAATGTTGATGTTGGTTTCTGGATGTGTTGTGATCTCTGGGCAACGGAATGGCAGGACATATCATTTCATTTATATTTCATAGCCCAATGCTCAGAAAATCATCATTTAATAGGCAGGACATATCAGTGAAGAGGGAATTAATTCTTTGGTTCTTAAGCTATTATGCCGTCGACCGTGCCGCTGAATCCGAAAAGTTATCAAATCCCATCCTACAGCTGTGCCGCTGAATTTAACGGCTGCTGAACGGTTGACGGTATAATACGCAAGTACCGATTATTTAGTTGTTCAATTGTCCAGTGAAATAAAGTTTTTCATACATCTCATGAGAAATTAATTTGGCACAGCTTGGATAAGCGTCGACCAGCCTCCATGTTTACTCACAGCTCAAATTAGATCTATATTGTTGTGTGTCATCATTTGAGCTGTGGGTAAACATGGCGGCTGGTCGACACTTATCCAAGCTGTGCCATTAATTTTTCAAGGAACACACAACTAAATTTTTTGTAAAGGAGTTACCCCAGAGCGACTAAACAAAAACAGAGGTCAGTTTATAATTTAGAAATTGTGCAGTTTGGATATAAATGGAAGAATTTCACTTACGAACACTGGAGTGGCGAAAGGACTCTTCGTAAGATGATGCGAAGTTGAATCTCGCTGTGACTCAGATCTGACTGCTAAGCACCATCTGTTCACAAAAATAAAAGGAAAGTAAGCCCTATGAACTAGCCTGGTGGCGAGGGAAATTTTTACGAAATTGAAAACAAATTTAAAAAATATTAAACCCGATTGGGTAGTTACATATTATCCCGTCGACCGCTCAGTGGCCCTCTAATTCAGCGGTACATCAATAGAAAAGTCAATGGGATTTGAGTGCGTATTTGATTAAGCGGCACGATCGGCGGGGTTAATACTCGTAAGAATAGCACTTGAATGAATAAAAATTTTACTGCTATTTTAAATTTATTATGATGAATTATTTTTTATTTGTTGTTAAAAAAATGGCCGGAATCGAACGATTTTGCTGGTTTTTAGTCCAATTTAAAGCATAAATTACTAATTAGCATCATTTTGAATCGTAGAAATCAGGAAAGGTTCAAAAGGGAATATCGCCAAAAGACAGCTTAGCAGTGGATAGCTCTATACTCCATCACGCGCCAGCACGTGATCGGCAAAGGCGTGTGTAAATTTTCAATTTTCAACATTCTCGAATTCTTATCCACCAAGCAAATGTGCCTGATGGCAGAAGTCAAGATTCAGGTAATGGAATTATTACTAAGTAGAGCGTCTCTAATTTCATTTAAATGAACTTTTAAAATACATATTTTGTTTTATAGAAAAAGTGGTTACTTTTACAACAGTTCTGATATTCGCCGTTTAAAGATTCTCAGATTCCCGTATATTTGCAAGTTCTAATATTAGTCCAATTTGTGTGTCGACAGGAAATAGAAAGATCGTGACTTCACAGAAGTCTGGTTCCAAGAAAAGGCATTCGTGATAGTTTCCCTTTCCTCAATCCCTCCCCCAGCATCCTTGGGTAAATCACTCTCAGAAAACTCCCTAGATGGCGCTGCACAAATGACACAAAAGGGATTTGCTATTTTTTTTATGCTGATAAATGGATCAGAAATGACAAGAACAAGTGTTACAGAATATTTGATCGGCTTCTAAATTAATTTTCGAGAAAAGATTATGATCTCTCAAACCTACATTTTAGCCGTGTATTTCCCCAAGACCAAATATTTTTTTTCATAATTAGAAGACTTTAGTTTGCCAATTGTTATATTTTACTGTATTAGCACACTACTGAATAAAGAAATCGGTATTTTTCTTCTAGAGATTTAGAAATCGGAATTCTAAAAAAAAAAGACAACACATCGCTTAGAAAGGCTGAACATTATATGATTATTAAGAATATACTAAGGGCCATATTCAGATGTTCGCCATCAGTGAATCCGCCGCGCGTATCCGCCGAAATGGTATTAAAATTAACTTTTTCGTGACTCACTTTGTCTGAAACGCCGAAGGCGGACTCACCGGCTCTCTCGCCGGCGGATACGAAACCGCCGACGACTTTCTCTTCTCTCATTGGCTGAAACCGCGCTGAAACCTTGGAAACTGTTTGTTTACATTCTTCATTCGGTTGTACTTCGTAACAAAAATTTGGCGTCCATCTTGCGTGAAATGTGCATGCTTTGATTAGTAGGATGTTGGTATGGATTAATATATTAAAATAATTGATAACTTTAACAAAAATGAGAGAGCACAGAAGAAAATGGAACAGCTGGTATAAGAGTCGCCATGTCAAACCAACACTCCTTGCCCTGATTCGGATCACGCCCGATAGCAAAGAAAAATGTATTGAGGTATGTAAATTGTATTTTTATTTAATTTTCTCGTTTATGGAATATTTCAGAATTGGTAAATGTTTTAGTATTCAATATTTCGGATCAATTCGGTTAGATGTTCCGTTAAATATCACCAAGTTTGTTTTGGTATCAAATATTAGAAAAATCGCTTCAAAAATTACTAATCTTAATGTGATAAAAATGTTCATTTTGTATAAAATTGAATAATTTATAATATTTTTAATGTTACATTAATCGACGTGGCAAATTTCTTTTTGAATTGTTATATTTTAAGATTAAGAATTCTGAATAGACTAGAGGAAGTCCAATTCAAGATATGAATTAGGAACATGAATGGTGTTCAATACTTTTTTTTATTCAGTGGAAGTTATAAATGAAAGCTTTAAAATAAATATATTTTAATTTTTAAGATATTATTTTTGCACAGAATATATAATTTGGTTATTACTTGTAATTCTTGATTGTTTTTATGCGCAGCTGACATAGCATTTGTTTGCGTTGGACTATCACATATTTAAAGAATTCTTATTCTCTCGCTTTCTATTAAACTAACTTCCTTCCACAAAAAGGTTTTTTTTTAAATTTAGGATAGTATTAATTGAATTATGAAGTTTACAGTTTACACCACACACATACAACATAAAAATCATTGAATGTATATTGTATAAACATTTCAATATATAATTGAATAGTAATCAATTATACTGTTGAATAATTTTTTCTTGTATGTAATTAATATTTTGATTTTGTTTACATGCTAGTATAATTTTTTTCAGCTCAACTAAAATGCTGTTCTTTGTGAATCCAAGAAAGAATTATTGAAAAGGGCAAATTATGAAAGTTTAAAAGGATGACACTTCTATTTAAACTGAGTGTTATCTTTTTAAAAAATTAACCATTTGATAAATGGTAATGGAAATTAATCAATTATTCATTTAAATTGCTTTGAGGTAGTACAGTTATTGTATTTGATATAATTTATGAAACAAACTTGCTCCTAAGAACTGTGACCATCAAACAGTGACAATCCATACTTAAATAAGTCAAACGGTATCTACTAATAAATGCCATTATTTAGAAAATAGTTGTAAAAATGTTTGAACAAATTGGTGTAGTGCTTACTTTTTTTGTTGATAATAAATAATCTTTTTTGTGATTAGAAGAGTTTTTATGTTTTTAGGATTTAGTTCATACAATATACTTTGAAATTTTTATAAGTTACACTTTTGTCTAACTGGAGTACTAAAAATTTGTTTCTAAAATCTGCTTCACTCTTTCCTACATGTTGTACAAATTTCAATTCAATAAAGAGTAACTGCAATAGTTTACACATTTAACTGTTGAAACATACTTTTTGCTAATTGAGTGGAAAATTCTCCAACAAATTAAGTATGCAGTTAAAAATAGAATAAGTTGAAGAATATAGAATATTTATTTACAAAATTCCTAAACTTTATTGAATCTATTGTAAGAATAAAAAATGGAACTTCCAAATATTTTGAAGATATGAAAATAGTGTAAGTATTATTTATTTTGTTTTATATAAGCTTGCAAAGTTTCAGTTTTATAGATTTTAAAAATGCTGCTAATATTGGGAAATGGTAATTAAGGATTAGTTTACTGCACAATAAGGTGAGTAGTGAGAGTCTTTCAACCAGAATTAAGAAACATAGTTCCTATACTTCCTAACATCTTGCATTAAATTGAATTTAATGAGTAATTCCTTTGATGAAAAGATATTTCCATGTAATCATACCTTACAAAATAACTAATTTTTTTCTATTGAATATTTTTTTTCTACCCTTTGCTATTATCTCCCTTTTTTATAACCATTTTTCCAAAATCATGTAAGAATGAATTTCCAAAACATACTTGGAATTAAATTTGGGAAATGAAGCATTATTGTTATGAGTTACAATAATTACTTGGTTATGATAAATGTGCAAAGCGTTTAGAAATAAAAAAGATAAAATATTTTCTTTTTCTTTTATTGTTTTTATTAACTCTTTAATAAGTTCGATTAGTTAAAAGCTTCAGCTTGGTTTCTAGTTCACTCAAACAACAAAAACAAGCGACTTGCAGTGCAGATTGAGTTTGTTTACATTTTTGGAAGCATGTGAATGCATCAGTGACATTTTCCCGCCTTTTAATAGACAGATTTTATTGGTCGTTGAGCGTTTCAACGTCACGCCACGTCAAAAACACAACTAACCAATGAGCTGACTCTCCGAGATCTTCGCCTCTTTCGGAAGGCGATCTGAATACGGTGAATGAGATTCACGCTGGGCGGAAACGCCGCCGGCGGATTCACTGATGGCGAAGATCAGAATATGGCCCTAAATTGAAGAATAGATGAATTTCGTCATCGACAAAAATTGTAGCACAAAATGGGTTCGAATCTTTGTGTCAGTTAATAGGAAAACTTAACTGTTTATATTCTCAATAAAATGTTAAAAGTATTTTTTATTAATTTATTAGTATATACTGATATACTAATTTGTTTATTAAACATTATTTTAAATTAACTGTTTATTTTGAATTCTGACTATTTACTCGTCTTGTTTCTTTTTTTACTAATTTTTAGTTGTTCAATAGTTCAGTGGAAACGAAGATTTTCAGATCTTTCGAGAAAAATAAATTTTGCAACCCCTAAAAAAATAATAGAACGAAAAAATTTATTGCATGAGGTACAGAAGTATCCGTACTACTCACACCATAAACTTGATAGAAATTGCAACACTTGCTAAACCATGGGATGAGTTTTAAAACGCGCAGTGTTAATCTTTTAGCCAAAGAATGGAGTTCTCTCTTAGTGTAATTGGCAGCGTTAGAAATTGGGAAAAAAAATCCACTGGTTATGCGGACCAGTGCTTCGCCAATCTTACTGGTCCGCAACAAAAATTACTGGTCCGACAAATTAAAAAGGACCAGTTTAAATATTACTACAGTAAAGCACCGTTTATACGTCTTTCAAGGGACCGACGTAAAACGGCGTATAAATGAAAAGACGTATAATTGAAAACAATTTTGATTATTTGAATTAATTGGGACTTGGCGAAAACGACGTATAAATGTAAAAGACGTATAAATGAGAGACGTATAAACGGTGCTTTACTGTATTATTAAGTAACTATTGCACTGAATGTGAGTACCAAATAGGGGAGTAATGTTAAAAATTAATACATATTCAATAATAAGTTACTAGCTGTAAATATGAGATTTTTATAAAATAAGTAATAAAATAAATTTATGAGAAATAAGCAATAGCTCCAAATAATCAATTATTTAAAAAATATCTTATGAATAAAATAACTTTTTTGATTAAATAATATTTCCACTAACTGACATACAAATATACAATAATCTTCTTGATTAAATAAAATTTCTCATTGGATATTCATCAATTGGATACAATTTCACTAATTGGCAAAAAAATAAGAACTTTTCTTGAATAAATGATATTGCACACAAATTAATACATAACTTCGAATTAGTTTTACATTGTTAGTTGACAAACTGGTTGTAATCTGGTTTATTTAATGAAATTTATTTTTTTTTGCCTTTCTCCCGATTCCAAGCTAAGAGAAATTGCAGGCTTAAACTGGAGGGTGGGATATTTTTTCACCACTGGTCCGGCGGACCAGTGATTTTCTGATTCCACTGGTCCGAGCCGTTTTTTGGTTGTCCCGGACCAGCAATCCAGTACAATTTCGAACGCTGGTAATTGGTATTTAAAAAAATGATGATCGGGGAAGAAATTTTCAATGATCGTACGGTTTTTAAAGCTACACATTACCCTAAAAACTTCCAAAATGTCGAAAAAAATTTTCTTGCATTTTTCAATGCTTCATGCCATTAGGAATCTATGGTCAAAGTTTCAGACCTGAATTCTATTTAGTTGGGAAGTTAAGGTTTCTGAGTGACATCAGGCTCAAATGTGCAAGAACTTTAAATGCATTTTTCTCAGACTTCGTTTTCGGTGACAATGACTGGTTTCTATTCCCTAAGGCAGTGTTTCCCAACCTTTTTCGGTCCATGCCCCACCAAAGCCTTTCTAAACTTTTCATGCCTCCCCGGTCTCAGTGGCATATATAGAAATATATTTTGAGAGGGAGCCAAAATTATCTCAAGTTTAATGAAGCTTTTCTGAACATTTTTAGGTAGAATTTGCATGCTAAAAAACTAAATCAAGTTATGTGTAATTAAGTTCCGAGTACCAAGAGGGGTCTGGGGATCCTCCCCCATCAAATTTTCGGAAATTGGACTCTAGTATGTAGGTTTTTAACTAGTTGGTACCCCTAGTTGGGAAATTTTGGATATAAATTTTTAGGCAAGATTTGCATTTTGATGAACCTAATGTAAAAAAAGATTCAAATATAAGCGTTCTAAAAACAAAGAGATCTTGGGTCATCCATCCCCCAGAAAAAGGTTTGGAAATTGGACTCTAAAAACAGGGTTTCAACTTGGTTTTGATACATACTGGTCCCGATTTCAGACATACATTCTCAGATAGGATATTAGGATCAGATTTTGATAAACTTCTTTTTAAAAAGGTTTTTTTAATATTTTCAATGGATTTTTCTAAAAATTGGTCCACTATATCTGGAATATTTTTGAATCTGTCATTTAGTTGGTATTTTTATTTTTAAAAAGACACAAAACTTATGTATATCAGATGATAAATACGAAAGTTATTGAAGTTACAAACACGCATATTACTTAGTCGGATGCTGCCATTTTGAGGATTTCAATCAAATTCAAAATGGCCCCACAACGTCAGTTTTGATCGATAAATTTTGAAAAAATTAATTTAGCCTTTTTTTCATCATGTTCTGTTCCACATAAAATTTTCAGTTATCATACCTCATACCCTCACGCATCAAGACGCAGAAGGCTTAGCGAATTTTTAAAATATATATTTAGTTTATGTTAATGGAGTATTTATAAATAAAATATAAATAATGTTTTGAGTATAAAAAACGGTGACTACAGAATAAGACCATAAAGTTTATGTTCGCAATGTAAATTTTGCTAGGATCAATCTAATGCCTTCATAGGACGAGTGTAAGCTGTTGTTCTGTAAATTAGAAAAGATCCAGTGTTGGAACCAACACAAAATAGGGTTCAATTCCGTTAACGTTCCCCCTAAATACCGCCATGCTCTTTTGAACACAAAAAAAAATAGAAACAGTGCTAAGTAATTTCAAACTCATATAAATTAAAATGTTTCATCATTAGATCAATTCAGTTTCTCGTTAAAAATCCTAAAAGTTTGTCGATATATGAATATATGGCGTTCAAAAGTTATTGGCGATATTTAGCGGGAACCGAACCCTATGATGTGAACCCTAGGGAGATGACTGGCTCAGAGCTCCCTAGATGGCGCTCTCTCTTTTTGGGGTTCCAAAAAGGACGGAAGCTTAAGGAATCACTTCACTCTTAAAACGATTTGAATACATGAATATACTCATTTCTGAAAATGTGCTTCTGAAAATGAAACATCTCGAGCTTAAACTCAAAAATGAGCTCATAATGTTTCATTTTTGAGTATGCACATTTTCAGAAATGAGTATGTTCATGTATTCAAATTTGAGTATTTTTGGATCGGAGCCTTTTTGAGTACTTTTTTACTCAGTTTTTGATACAATCGTTTTAAGAGTGTTGTAGAAAAAATTTCCATAGATTTTTTTTATCATGGTGGTAGCACGTGTAGGGATCTGAAAAAGCTTTCGATTCGATTCTTGTATTCGATTCCTGAGGTTCGATTCCGACCTGGAATCGATTTCTTATGGTCAGTATCGATAAAGTAGTGGTATCGAACTTATCTATTTCAATCACACATCAAGGATAATTTGTAATTATTGTTAATTTAATTAATAACCAGGAAAACATTAATTGATAATCAAAATACTAATTAATTAGTGATTACTAATTAGTTGTTACTAATTATCGATATTAATTGGAAAACAAAGTACGATTCCTAAGATTCGAATCCTGCTGTATGATACTAATTAATTATCAAAATACTAATTACTAATTAGTGAACAAATCGTTAAAATAAGGAAGTTGCATGTGTCAGATTTTCAAAAACAAACAAGTGTTCCGTATGGTTTTTCGTATGGTAAAATCAAATATCTAGTCAGTTTTTCAATGTAAAGGTAATTAAATATTTTAATTTAAAAGTCGAGAAAAAAACACGTGACTGAAAACGTTTATTGTATAAACTATAAGATGACGTCAACAATAATACCATCAACTCCATTGCTTTACAACAATGTTTAGTATAAGAGATGACGTCACATCCAAACTCTTGGCGTTTTCGCGCGCTTTTAAAAAGTGGATTTTTGTTAATTTTTTTGGGCAATCAAAAAATTTCTCGATCGGCCTCAAATTTTGGGTAGTTGCTTATTTTTGCAAGAGGAATCAATTAAAAAAATTAAAAAAAATCATGCAACTTCCTCATTATCAGTATTAATTGGAAAATTAAGTACGATTCCTATGATTCGATTCGATTTGATTCCGGAATCGATTTAATCAAGGGTTCGATTCCTTGATATCGATTCTTTAAGAAATATTTAAAACCCTAAGTACGTGTGACCTCAAAGAGAAACTATAAAATGTGAAGCTTTTACTGTTTAACCCAGGGTTCGGAAACCTAGGGTTCAGACCTAGGGAGGTTATTGCCCCGACCACCAAAATGTTTTCAAAAATCATTAATGTGCATTTTTACACTGTAAAAATTAGTTTGACCCGCTTAATATGGATAAAATTTCAAAAAAATTCCCGAGGTTAACTCCCATTTTTAATGTAAAAACTTTATCTAAACATGTATTTTCAGAAAGACGAAATTTTAGTACGCTATCTGCTTACATAAACTGTTATAAATGTGATATTATTAGAAGTTTTTACATTAAAAATGGGGCTCAGGAAATTTGATCCATATAAAGCGGGTCAAACTAATTTTTATAGCGTAAAAATGCTCAATAATGATTTTGAAATATTTTGGTGGTCCGGGAAAATACCTCCCTAGGTCTGCCAGTTGCTGAACCCTGGATTAAAGACTAAACGTTTTATACTAGGCCGTCTATCCGAAGGCACCTTCCAGCCTAGAGGACCGTTCCATTTTATTCGCGGGTGGGGAAGGATAGAATGAGGAACTTAGCGTTTTTTCGGGAGCACGTATTTCTGCGTTCATTGAAAAATGCATTCAGAGTTGCTTGATTTAAATTGTGATTTTAATCATGAATAAAATCATAAATTCGTAAACTAATAAAATTCATGGAAATTAATCAGTTAGTTGTTTGTTATTATAAAACTTAGAAAAAATAACATTAACTTGTTTTAAATTTATTTCCAAAAGTATAGAACAGTTAATTCATTATAAGATCAGAGTTGCCCTAAAAGATTATATATTAAAGAGTTTATATTTTATTTCATTTTAAAAGGAAAAGTTTACATTACTTCTATTTACAGTTTTTTTAAATTCAAATACATCAAGGAGTCTGCCAGGGTACGCGCACTCAAAGAGATCCTCATCTGATCAACGCACGATACTATTATCTACCTTCCCCACCCACGAATAAAATGGAACGGTCCTCTAGGTTGGAAGGTGCCTTCGGATAGACCAGGGGTCGGCAAGTAATTTTACTTGGGGTCCAAATAATTTTGCAAATTTTCATCGCGGTCCGGAGAAAAAGTAGGTTACTATTACTACCTTAAATCCTTTTCTTCAAATACACATATTTTTACAAAGATGTTATTTAAATACGCTACCTACTCAATTATATTGTTGAATTTAATATTATTAGGAGAATTTACATTAAAAATAGGGCTATAGGGGTTCCGACAATAATTTTTGGGAAACTTGATCCTTAAAAAGCGGGTTAAACCAATTTCGGTAGCGTAAAAATACAAATTAATCATTTTCAATACGTTTTGGCGGTCCGCCAGTTGCCGACCCCTGGGATAGACGGCCTAACCATAGTAGTTTCTCCTTCTGTTATACTTTGATGTATTGTTTCAAAAACTAAGCAAGACATTACCAATACGGTACTTCTCACTATTCATGATTAAGATTATATTGCTGACTGACAATTGTATCTTTATATGAAATACTTATTTAAAAATATTTTTTAACTTAAATACTGGTGACTATACCGGGCTCGTTCAAAAGGCCGTACGTGCTTTTTTTTTCTTGACTTTTAAATTAAAATATTTAATTACTTGTACTATAATGAAAAAAAAATCGACTCAGACCCTATATCTCCGGAACGGCTTGTGATATGAAGACAAATAAGGTATCATTTTTCATAATTTGAAGTATTCTATATACAGAAAAATTTTCAAGTTCTATTGGGGTCGTCTTCATATTAAACGAAGCACCAACTTTCGTTTTTCCCTATGGGAGACCTCAAAGATTACACTGTTCTACAAATTTGACCTTCAAAATTTTTTCCTTGATGAAAATAGTCAATTCTTATAGATTTTGGGTCGCTGTATACGAAAATCACCATTAAAATTCTCAATTGACTCAGGATTTTCGGGGAACAGCCCCTCCCCCTTTTTACGTTTTTCGACGACCTTATAACTTTAAACTCGATTTTCAGGGTCAAAAAGCATTATTTTAGTCTTCAAATTGCTCTCCAGTTAACAAGAAATGTTCAAATTAATAAAATATGATAAATTTATAACAAATGGATAGGGTTAAGGGGTAATTACCCCCTAAAAATACAAAAAAATAGCTAAAAATTATAGAGGTTTCTATACGCTATTTTTCCTCTTATTTTTTACGCAAATCCCGTTTGAAGGGTCCTAACCCTTCCCCAAGGACCCAAATTTGATGACAATATGCAGCAATAATTTTTACTAAAAGCGGTTGAGGTGTTAGCCTCCCAAAAGTCCCCGCGGAAGAGTTCGGAAGACTTCCAGAATCGCGAAGGCGCTCGCGAGTTCAGGAATTAATATCGATGATTTTGAAAAGATTACAAATGATGTTTTTCTTATATTTTGGGTGTATCCTAAGTAGAAACTCTTCAGTTCTTTAAAAACTGACCGGTTTTCGGGAGTGAGGATTCCATGTTTCAAGATGTTAACAGATGCACGGCTGTGGATAACAATTAGGGGGCATCCCATAAAAACTGAGGGTGATGGAGGAAAATGGGTGTCATATTTGAATTCAGCAGATCATTTTACACAAGAATCAGCTGAAATTCAGTAAGTGGCTTCAAATTTCTTTTTGTACAGCACAGTTAAACTCTAAGTGCGGCATTGAACCCTTCCGTGGGTGCTCTGGGGGCGCTCTCACCTCAACCGCTTTTAGCAAAAATCATTGCTGCATATTGCCATCAAATTTGGGTCCTTGGGGAAGGGTTAGGACCCTTCAAATGGGAATTGCGTAAAAAATAGGAGGAAAAAAAAGCGTATAAAAACCTCTATAATTTTTAGCTAATTTTTTGCATTCTTAGGGTGTTAACTACCCCTTAAACCTATCCATTTGTTATAAATTTATCATATTTTATTAATTTGAACATTTCTGGTCCCCTGGGGGGCAATTTGAAGATTAAAGCATGCTTTTTGACCCTGAAAATCGAGTTCAAAGTTATAAAGTCGTTAAAAAATGTGAAAAGGGGGAGGGGCTGTTCCCCGAAAATCCTGAGTCAATTGAGAATTTTAATGGTGATTTTCGTATTCAGCGACCCAAAATCTATAAGAAATGACTATTTTCATCAAGGAAATTTTTTCAGTGTAGAACAGTGTTATTCCTTATTCTGAAAGAGCACCCCCTAAAACCCCCCAAAATCAATTTTCATGTCATTTGGTCCCCAAACAAAGCCAGGAGTGGGGGTTGAAGTTGGTCGAATTTACGTTGTAATCTCGTTTTTTACGTTCAATTCTCGATTTTAATACTTTCAACCTTTAACCCCGCAGGATCAAAATCGAGAATTCACGGTAAAAAACGAGATTTCAACGTAAATTTGACGAACTTCAACCCCCACTCCTGGCTTTATTTGGGGACCATAAGGAGGGAAAAGGGGAAATGGAGAAAACACCCAAGCCCCTCAAATATAAACACACAAACCTGGTGGCAAACAGTCCCACAACGTTGTTTTAAGTCAGGAGAAAGCATACCCCAAGCGAATGGGGTTTCAATTAAGTATTATCAGTTTTTTTTGCTTAACTACACAAAATGTGCGTTTCCAATTTTGATAAAAAAAAGTAAAAATAAAATTTTTATTTAGATAAGTGGATGGATTTAGCTTTGAAATGGCCCAAAGTTTATGAAAAATGCTTGAACCACTGCAATTTTATTTGCTTGCCAATATGTACCAAAACCACCAATATCCTTTAATTGTTATGAGCAGTGTAGATCGCTAAATTTAAATTCACCCAAAAGTAACGAAACTGCACAGATGGCAAGAGAAAACATCCCTCAATCCTGTGTTTTTTTGCGTTTGCTTCATTTATTTTGTAATGGGATGGGTTAAAGGTGGAGTTTTCTACTTTGATCGAAAATAATTTGGGCGTTAATGGGTTAACGTTGGGAGTATAGGGATATTGGGCGGTAGGGTAGTTAGAGGTTTTGGTATAGGGCAGGGGTCGGCAACCTGCGGCTCGCGAGCCGCATGCGGCTCTTTCGATGTAAAGTTGCGGCTCTCCAGTTCCATACGAAAAATTGATCATTTATTTTCAAAACCCTTAAAAAATCAATATTTTGAAGTGCCAAATCAAATCAACAATGTAACCCAAAGTTCTCAAGATGAGTCGAAACTCGACTTTTGAGGGTAAAAATTCCAAGCAATTTCTGAAGGAGAACTCCCAAACACTGCTCGAAATTTTGGGAATATATGCTGTTTTCCCTTGAAAATTTTGTGACTTATGATGAGTGATCCTCATTTGGATATTATAGAAGTTCTAAAAAAACGAATTAAAACACTGCTTATAGGGGCAAATTTCCCAAAATATTTCTGAAGTTCGATCCCCCCTCGAAATTTTGCTCTTTATTAAAAAAGGCTTTAAAATGAGATACAACGCTATTTTAAACTGGAAATTTCCAAAATTTTTTCTGGGGGAGGACCCCCAGACCCTCCAATTTTTCTAGGAATTTACTTTGTTTACAGTATTTTGAAAATAAGTTAATTAAAATTAATTTACAATGTGTATGCAAGTTATCTAAAACTTGATACAAAAAAAGTACCAGAACCCGAAATGAGGTACCTCAGGAAAAAAATGTGTAAATTTGTGTAAAAAAATGCTCCCGAACTAAAATCAGATATAAAAAGCATATAATATAACATTGAATCAAAACAACAGTGGCTCTTTAAAAACTGGGAAATTTTGTAAATTGTAACTTTTGGCTCTTCTTTTGCAAAAGGTTGCCGACCCCTGGTATAGGGCTATTACCTTGGCCTCTTTCCATGGCCTTATAGTCTAAGCCAGGGGTCCCCAACCATATGCCCGCGGGCACCATGGCGCCCGTCGATCGATCTAGGTGCGCCCGCTGCTTGTGCCCAACGATAAAATATTTCAGTTTTCCACTATCCCATAAAATTCTAGAAATAAAGCAACATACATTTCAGAGTTTCTTCAAGTAGGGCGAGAATAGAAATTTTGGATCTTCAGAATGACATTATCCTCAAAACTATTATCAGATGATATGAGAAATTCTGGAATATAGTTGATGGAAATAAATTTCCATTCTTAAAAAGAGCAGCATATAAAATTAAGTAGTTCTTTGGTTCCACACACTTATGTGAATCATTTTCGACAATGAACATAATAAAATAAAAAAAATATATAGATCACGACGTACAGATGAACGCCTTGACGATAGCTTGCGGGCAAGAATTTCATCATAATCTCCTAATTATGAAGCGCTGGGCTGGCCAGTGAAATGCAATGTATTTTATATATTTTATAAATAATTTTTATACTTCGTATGTTTTGCAAGCAATTTAGTAGTAACTTATTTTACAAAAGAATATTAATACTAATTATACCTATTCATTATGTTAAATTAATTTTTAAAATTAAATTTTTAGTGCATTATATGTAGTGTGTATTATTAACTATGTCCACCAACTATAAGTTTATCTTGAAAAAATAAATGGTGCCCGCCATTCGACCGATATTCTGGTATGTGCTCTTAGGTTCAAAAAGGTTGGGGACCCCTGGTCTAAGCGGTACAAGTTGAAACACTGCACTTTTTGATGATGGTAAGCCACTTGGTACACTGATTCCATGGACCATAAGAATGAGTTTTCGATCAGGAGTCCGCCGAAATTTCCCTTAGAATTTAAAATATTTAACTTTTTGTGAAATTTTTAAATTCGCGTTTTACACCTTAACTATCAAACTTTTCAACATGTAAGGTGACTTTTCTATACAATTTGAGGTCGTAGATTACAAATATGAAGTCGAAATTTTCAAAAAGATGCTATTTCATATGTTTTTTTGAAAAATACTAAATTTTAAAATTTAAAATCTTCAAAAACACAATGTTACACATAAGTTGGTATCATGAAATTTTTACCAGTTATTAAGCTATTTGTAACTTTAAAAAATCCAAAATTTCAAAGCTTTACCTTTATTATTCACCGAGATATGAGACTTTAAATTTGGAAAATTTTCAAAATGGCGGCCATGCTTGATGCGACTACTCATCGAAAACTTCGCATAACTCGGTAAATTATTGTTCAAAATGAACAGTCAAAACCTTTTTTGAAAGAAAAGCAATACCACTACACTATTAAGACATTAAAAGAACAATTAAACCACTTTAAGTTGGTTTTAAATAAACTCTAAGACAGAATAATACTTTACTATGACAATCATGTTAAAAGCTTTAAAAAAATGCTTTCTTGGTGAAAAATTGTTCTAAATTTTTTATTAAATGTTCACCCTGATATAAATATGCGACATTAAACCATTTAAAGGAAAATTTTGCCTTACAAGCGCCTGGGCGCAAACGCGAAAATACCTAATAAACGCGCGCTTCAAATAAACTTTTTCTGTCAAAGAATCACAAAATCGTGCTTTCTATTATGATTTTCTAACAACATTTTAGCCACTACAAGTTTTAAAAACAAGCATCCCTTACCTTTTGTATAAGAAAAAATGCTTAAAATACAATTTTTCAGGTTAGAAATTACCTTTCAAATGAGTATTTTCTAGACAAACCTTTACTCACTGATTCATAATGTATTAAAATATGTTATATACATTTAAACTTACCGAAAACTTTTTACAATTAGTAATCGTTGTGTATTTGAAAATCGAGTAAGGGTAATACATCTAATCATTTCCTATATGGTAATGCATAACACCATTTAAACTTTAAGCAATTATTTTTTAATCGGTATACAAAATTAATTGAGACTGTATGCGTCCTGCTAGTTTGCTACAAGACTACTTAAATTTAAAGACCTGGATACTCTACCTTAGGTAGAGTATCCAGGGCTTTACTTAAATTATACCAGCCTTATAATGAATAATAGTATTTTCAACTTAGTAGAAACTTATAGTATATTTTCAAGTGCTTGTTTACTTACCTACAACTTTACTATTAGTTTCAATATCTTTACATTTATTAGAAATTAAGAATATCGGGAAAGTCAAATGCATCTAAATCTTTCATTAATAATCATCGCACAAATATTTGGATATGATAAGTTAATAAGTATGGATTTTTTCTTGTTTTAAATGAGAGTCGTAGAGACAATATATTTTTCCTGTAAAAAAAACATATTAAATGTGTACCATGATAGATCAAGATTTTTTCTTTTAAGAAACGTATGCCTCTCTTGAGAATCGGTATATTTTCTGTATTAGCTAGATTTAAAAAAAAGCATGTACATTGCCTATACTCCTTTCAGTAGGTAATTACAACACTAAGATAAGAGTTTCATTAATTATATAAAGAGTTAAAGGTATTAAATAGCCTTTAAAGGATTTCAAATTATTTTGTTTATTCTTTTGGCACAAATTCAAAAGTATTGATTTAATTTTTGAATTTAACGTAAAAGGTTAAGTTATAGGTCTTCCTCTGAATTTTGGCATTCACCTCTACAATTCAGGCACATTAGTGTACATGGTATTCCTGAAGATTTGCAGGAACACCTTGCATAATCTATTTCCGCACAGCATAACTTCTAAGCTTTCTAATTTTTAAAAATAATTCATAAAAACAGCAAATACACAACGATTACTAATTGTTAAAAAGTATTCGGTAAGTTTAAATGTATAACATATTTTAATACGTTATGAATCTCATTGATATTTCATGTTTTAACGCAGTAAGTTAAGTTTTTTCTAGATAATACGAAAGGTAATTTCCAACCTGAAAAATTGTATTTTAAGCATTTTTTTTCTGATACAAAAGATAAGGGATGCTTGTTTTTTAAACTTGAAGTGGTAAAAATGTTGTTGGAAAATCATAATAGAAAGCATGATTTGGTTAAAATAATGTTAGAAAATCATAATAGAAAGCACGATTTTGTGATTCTTTGACAGAAAAAAGTTTATTTGAAGCGCGCGTTTATAAGGTATTTTCGCGTTTGCGCCCAGGTGCTTGTAAGGCAAAATTTTCCTTTAAATGGTTTAATGTCGCCTATTTATATCAGGGTGAACATTTAATAGAAATTTTAGAACAATTTCTCACCAAGAAAGCATTTTTTAAAGCTTTTAACATGCTTGTCATAGTAAAGTAATATTCTGTCTTAGAGTTTATTTAAAACCAACTTAAAGTGGTTTAATTGTTCTTTTAATGTCTTAATAGTGTAGTGGTATTGCTTTTCTTTCAAAAAAGGTTTTGACTGTTCATTTTGAACAATAATTTACCGAGTTATGCGAAGTTTTCGATGAGTAGTCGCATCAAGCATGGCCGCCATTTTGAAAATTTTCCAAATTTAAAGTCTCATATCTCGGTTAATAATAAAGGTAAAGCTTTGAAATTTTGGATTTTTTAAAGTTACAAATAGCTTAATAACTGGTAAAAATTTCATGATACCAACTTATGTGTAACATTGTGTTTTTGAAGATTTTAAATTTTAAAATTTAGTTTTTTTCAAAAAAACATATGAAATAGCATCTTTTTGAAAATTTCGACTTCATATTTGTAATCTACGACCTCAAATTGTATAGAAAAGTCACCTTACATGTTGAAAAGTTTGATAGTTAAGGTGTAAAACGCGAATTTAAAAATTTCACAAAAAGTTAAATATTTTAAATTCTAAGGGAAATTTCGGCGGACTCCTGATCGAAAACTCATTCTTATGGTCCATGGAATCAGTGTACCAAGTGGCTTACCATCATCAAAAAGTGCAGTGTTTCGCCCTTTTTCGTCGTGTACCGCTTAGACTATTAGGAAATGGCCTAGCCATAGCGTGGCGTTTATTATAGCCGTTAGTAGCGCCATGGGAGTGCTTCATTGCCACCCAGGGGCCTTATTTATCTTGAGCTTTTTTATATAGGGATCACCGGGCAAGATTTGAGGGGTTTATCTAACGTGTACTGCCCGATTGCGTTATACACTTTTTGTTCATTTTAAAGGTTTTTAGGAGGCTTGAATTGGCTTATTTCGAGCGAATTCGCAATGAGGAAGTTGCATGATTTTTTTTATTTTTTTAATCGATTCATCTTGCAAAAATTAGCAACTACCCAACATTTGAGGCCGATCGAGAAATTTTTGGATTGCCAAAAAAATTAACAAAAATCCACTTTTTAAAAGCGCGCGAAAACGCCAAGAGTTTGGGATGTGAAGTCATCTTACAATAGGCATTGTTGAAAAGCAATGGAGTTGATGGTATTATTGTTGACGTCATCATACGATTTAAACAATAAACGTTTTCAGTCACGTGTTTTTTTCTCGACTTTTAAATTAAAATATTTAATTACCTGTACATTTTTTTTGAAAAACTGACTAGATATTTCATTTTAGCAAACAAAAAACCACACGGTACACTTGTTTGTTTTTGAAAATCTGACACATGCAACTTCCTTATTATAAACGATTTGTTCACTAATTAGTAATTAGTATTTTGATAATTAATTAGTATCATACAGCAGGATTCGAATCTTAGGAATCGTTTCCCTTATCAGTAAAAATTTGCAAGCTCTTATTATTCTCCAAGCAAACTGCTAACCTTCCTACCATTCTCGAAATCTTCATCCAAAATATTTTTTACTTTAAATAACTGTCCCATGCAACATTTTTTTTTCATCAAATTACAAGATATTTACAAAAATAGTGTTCTTAACATTCTATGTAAACTTCATAAACACCTCATCTTAAAAAAAAACAAAGAGCAAATAAAATAAACTATAGCTCTTTTCTGAGGTGCTTGCACAATATTTGAACAGCTTCTGTTTAGCAGTTTTTGATACCCCCATGTCCCCAGTTGTTGAAAAACTTCAAGGAACATAATAAAATGGCACTCTGTGCCTCCAAACACATCATGATCTACTAATGGATATCTCATCTCAGTTCAGGAGCTCAAACAAGCGCCAAAATTGCACTTAACAGATTTGTTTGCCATATTGAAAGGGTTAAATAATATTAGTCTGCAGCAAACTATAGCTCTTTTCTGAGGTGCTTGCACAATATTTGAACAGCTTCTGTTTAGCAGTTTTTGATACCCCCAGTTGTTGAAAAACTTCAAGGAACATAATAAAATGGCACTCTGTGCCTCCAAACACATCATGATCTACTAATGGATATCTCATCTCAGTTCAGGAGCTCAAACAAGCGCCAAAATTGCACTTAACAGATTTGTTTGCCATATTGAAAGGGTTAAATAATATTAGTCTGCAGCAAACTATAGCTCTTTTCTGAGGTGCTTGCACAATATTTGAACAGCTTCTGTTTAGCAGTTTTTGATACCCCCAGTTGTTGAAAAACTTCAAGGAACATAATAAAATGGCACTCTGTGCCTCCAAACACATCATGATCTACTAATGGATATCTCATCTCAGTTCAGGAGCTCAAACAAGCGCCAAAATTGCACTTAACAGATTTGTTTGCCATATTGAAAGGGTTAAATAATATTAGTCTGCAGCAAACTATAGCTCTTTTCTGAGGTGCTTGCACAATATTTGAACAGCTTCTGTTTAGCAGTTTTTGATACCCCCATGTCCCCAGTTGTTGAAAAACTTCAAGGAACATAATAAAATGGCACTCTGTGCCTCCAAACACATCATGATCTACTAATGGATATCTCATCTCAGTTCAGGAGCTCAAACAAGCGCCAAAATTGCACTTAACAGATTTGTTTGCCATATTGAAAGGGTTAAATAATATTAGTCTGCAGCAAACTATAGCTCTTTTCTGAGGTGCTTGCACAATATTTGAACAGCTTCTGTTTAGCAGTTTTTGATACCCCCATGTCCCCAGTTGTTGAAAAACTTCAAGGAACATAATAAAATGGCACTCTGTGCCTCCAAACACATCATGATCTACTAATGGATATCTCATCTCAGTTCAGGAGCTCAAACAAGCGCCAAAATTGCACTTAACAGATTTGTTTGCCATATTGAAAGGGTTAAATAATATTAGTCTGCAGCAAACTATAGCTCTTTTCTGAGGTGCAATATTTGAACAGCTTCTGTTTAGCAGTTTTTGATACCCCCATGTCCCCAGTTGTTGAAAAACTTCAAGGAACATAATAAAATGGCACTCTGTGCCTCCAAACACATCATGATCTACTAATGGATATCTCATCTCAGTTCAGGAGCTCAAACAAGCGCCAAAATTGCACTTAACAGATTTGTTTGCCATATTGAAAGGGTTAAATAATATTAGTCTGCAGCATACTGCAAAGAGCTGGCACCGATGGCATTGAGGTGGTGCTTTCCTCTTTCGCTGTGCTTCCACAGATATCCTCATGTATCCCAGGTACGTTATGTTGTAGATCGAGGCCGCGGACTCACTCTTTTTCAGACCCACGATGAAGAGGGGCTGAGGAATCCTGACAACTTCCTCACTGGTTAGGATTTTTTTGTCTGGCATTCGCTGACAGTACTGGACAAGGAATCCCAGTTCTCTAAGTTCGCTGATCACATGGTCAGTGGGATAGTCACAAGGAAGACCGCGGATAATAACTTTCATGACCCGTTCTTCGGGGAGCTCAAACGTGTGCGAAGGGAGGTTTTTGTGTTTGATCAGTTTGGCGATCCTCCTGTGGCTTTCTTCTGAGGGGGGGGAAGATTTTCAGATCGCGCCCCCTCAGTTGGGCTTTGACCGGGCTGGAGGCGTCCGCGTTGATTTCATCCAGCAGTTCCTTCGCGTTGGTGGGGTTTTCCAGGATGATGGGAGGAACTACTGGCTTCGATCTGTCCGACGGGTTTTTGTCCTTCTTCCTGGAAGGGGACTGAGGAGGCGTTTTGGAGGGTAGGGCGGGAAATTCGTCCATGACATCATTTAAGACATCATATCTGTTTGTCAGAGGGATTGGGTTTCCCTGCGGAGGGGTGACGGGAGCAGTCTTTCTTTTCTTCATAGGGCTTGAGGTGACCACCAAAGGAGCAGGTGGTACACTTGAAGCGCGCAGCTCGATTAGAAGAACAGATTTTATTTCCATCGCCCTCTGGCAGGTCATGTAGACGGCAGATATTAAAGGGAGGGGAACATTTAGGGTTGAGAACTGGTCAGGAGGTAAAGAAGTTAGCTTATTTACTAGATTTTGTAATTTATTTAGTTCATGGATGATGGAAACTTGAAGTACCTTTGCTCATCTGTTTGTAATAGTGCGATCGCCATCGACATTAAACAGAAACATCCGGACTATAAATAACACACATATATATGTTTAAATGTTGGGTTAAAGAGGCCATATCCCAATATATTCCACTTTTCCCGCTGCAACTGTATATCTCCAAATGAATGAGTATTGAACGACTCCCTAGATGGCGCCGCAATGGGAGCGGGAGGGAACACATCAGAGTCACCGTTACCACAGAAGACACTGATCCAAGTGGTTAGCACCCCATGGAAAGAAGGAATTGAGTAGGTTTGGAATTGCAGAAAAAATTTGGTCCTTCAAAATGTCCTCTTTTCTATTTCACTTTTGGGGCTACTTTGATTGCGGTACTCGAACTTTTTCCTAACTTTCCTACAAAGAGCTCCCTAGTTTTAAAATTAAATATCTTTGGAACAAAAATAGATAAAAATATAAGACCAACTTTATCGTTCTAGTTGAGGCTTTGAATTTTTTTTTGTGTCAAAATATGAAAAATATGCAATAAAACCTGTTTTTGTGCGAGGAATAGGAACCGCACAAAAAAACACTCGCACCAAACCTCGCGAGAAGCTATAAAAAACAGCTTTCGCATCACCTTTATAAAAAAACCTTTTTTATGCGATGAGCAAAGACCGCATAAAAAAGTCACGTAGAACCGTAACGCAATCCCCACCCTACAGCTGAATTGAGAAACCGTTTCTATACATGTACATGCCGTACATACATGCCGTACACTTTTTTTCAGTTAGGCTAAGCTCGCACTAGATAGAGCGCGACTTAATTGAGCGCTAGTTTTAGGGATTCTATTCAAGATATTTGTCTACAAGAGGTGTCTTTTCGTACTAAATTGATACTCTCTACAACTTCGTAAGTGGCATTTTTCTCGTATCTCTAATAGTTTTTGAGATAGGAACGCTCGCTAAATCCTAAACTTTCCGCCAGGAGGCGTTAAAAGCAATGTCATTGGAAAGAGCATAAGTGTTTTACTAAGGGTAGGCACTAGGTTTATGGAAATAGTTCTAGGCGTTTTGGAGAAAAAGCAGTGATAAGGTTTACGATTGGACACCCTGTAAAATAACAAATCGCACCCATGCTACTAATGTGCCACAACTCAAAAAACTATGTTTTCCAGGAATAGCAAAAAACTGATTAAGCACATTTTAGTATTTTTGAATTTGTCAAAAAGAAAAATGATACATCTCAAACTATGATCGCTAGCCATTGTTGTTGTAGTTCATACTCATCGAAGGCTAGACGACAACTCAAGATGTGGCATTTCAGTAGAAGGAATCATATAGCCATCTTGATTCCAACAAAACGCCATAACTGCCATCTGGCGGCTGATTTTTCAATGCAACTTCTGGCTCTTTTGAAGATTGTTAGAGACGTGAAAACTACGCCTAATGGCGGTCATAACTCAAAAATTACAACTTTTGAGTTGTGCCACTTTTGTAGCAAGGGTGCGATATATCAAAAAGAGAAGAAAAGAAAACACAAAATTGGATTAACATGCGAGTTACCCAGGGTTCAAATTTAAATATAATAATATATATTAGGTTTTAATACAGATCACCGATGGTTCTACTCATAGTAAATACTAATCCAATCGCATGTGTAATCTGTACTAAAAAAAGCTAACACCAGTGTTAAATAATTAGAAAACATATTACCTATATTAGGATTTTTCTTTTACTTGAAGTGAAACATAAAACAACAAAGGCAATTATAATCTCCAAGAGTGGAGATTATAGTTGCAATAAAGCATCCCACTAAAAAAGCCTCGGGGAAAGTATTACAACCAACCTGCTCTTCAATCTTTTTGATGAGTTACTCCAAAACTGTGAACTCGCATATGACATGGCTTTAGGGTAGTTGGGTTCTAATCAAATAAATCATTTAATATTTAGTTTTCAATATTTTAGTTATCCTTGAGAACAGTTACTAAGCACTGCACAAATGCGATATTTTAGGTTTGTTCAATATCGGTTCGGATGATTGAAAACCTGACATGCTCAAATGTTTGATTATATTAAACATTTTTGCTCATTGGTTATGCATGTTGCGTATTATGCGTTGCCTGAAACAATTGTAAATTCAAGTAGGGTAAACGAGTTCAAGAGGAAAATGGACAGATACTGGAATTCCGGTAGTTAGGGTTAAAAAGACTGGACCAACATTGCTGGGCTTACGCCTGTTGTTGGTCGACTTAATTTGTATTTGTATAATTTTTAAACAAACATTCTCCTCCACCAGGCATTTCTACCCGATAGATAAGATTGAATAATGTGAACATTTTAAACTGAACGATCTAAAGAACTACGAGTAAATAAATATTTTTATTGTTAAATGAAAAAAGTGGTAATTTTTGCTACGGGTGATGTGATACTAGCGATATCAAAGATCAACGTTTGTATCGGCTATAATGAGTAAAATTTAACAAAAAGGTATATATCTAGGAAAGATAAAATAAAAAAAGAATATTTTTTATATAGTATTAGCGAATATTTTTTTAGGGTAGTGAATAGATGGAATGCGTTGCCTGAAACAATTGTAAATTCAAGTAGGGTAAACGAGTTCAAGAGGAAAATTGACAGATACTGGGATTCCGGTAGTTTGAGTTAAAAAGACTGGACCTACCTTGCTGGGCTTACGCCTGTAGTTGGTCGACTTAATTTGTATTTGTATTTGTATTAAAGGAATTTGTATTTGTATATTTCCCATTTCTCTCATCATTGCTTTGCAACCTCACACCCATATATAACTCGCGGATCACTCTCTAGATGGCGCTACTCTAATTAAAAAAAATTTTTTTTTTGTTTACAAGGGACTGAAAGATGACCATATCATTTGAACGGAATTAATTGATAAAAAATAAGCTGTCTTTCAAAACTACATTTCAGCTGGGTGTATGTATACAAATAGTCATGAATTGGGAGTTTATAGGAAATATTAACTGTTTGTTCTCATCAAAAGTACTTTTACTAATTTATTAGTATACAGGGTGTCCCAAGATATTTGCTAAATTCGTCAATTGCAAACTTTTAGAGCAGCACCGATTCTGCTCTACAATTTTTTAATTGACTAATTTAGATAATATCTAAGTTTTAAAATATTATTACTCCTGTCCTGACAATGTTGCTAGGGAGGCGATACAAATTTTCGCATGATCACTTTATTAGACCACTCTTATGACTACATCTGTGTAGTGGCTCATCACTTTATGGGGTTGAACACTCTATATTGATATAATAATATAGGCAGAAAATTTAAATTCAAAAGAACTACTACATATTTTAAAATCTAATAAGCTTTAGGATCGTGCGCTAGTAGCAGCATCGTTAATATTGATTTGTTTTTAAAAAACAGTGTGCATTTGAGAGTAAGGTAATCAGAATTTTAGTTGTGTTTTTACTTTGTAAATTTATTTTTTGATGTGCTAGACTCTATTTTCGCGTGGGAGGACTTAGGGGTACGGGGTCCCATTTCTTTACGATATGGGGCCTCTCAGAAAAGTCCTCTATGTACCGGGAGATCCGTGCCCCCTGATGAGAGGGTCTTCCGGTGCATATCTTTCATTTTATATTTAATTATCTTTCATTTTATATTTAATTAACTTTAATTCAACTATATTGATATAATTCATTTATTAACCATTATTTTAAATTAATTGTTTATTCTGAATTTACACTATTTACTCTGATTTCGATTTACTGTCATTAAATTTTTAGCTGTTCAATAGTTCACTAAAAATGAAGATTTTTTTTTTCAGATCCCTCAAGAAAAATGAACGAAGAATTACAACTAAGAAATTACAGAAGAATTTAGAAATTACAGAAAGGAAATATTAATTTTCTACCCCATGCAACTTTTAACACTGAATAATATCACAATAATAATAACACAATCGGGAGGTTTTCCTCAAGAAAATAATATATACGGCTATAATGAGTAAAATTCAACAAAAAGGCATACATCTAGGAGAGATTAAACAAAAGAAGATTATCCTTTTATATTTACCCTTTACAGCTTTGCTTCGAAACACCCAGATATAACTCGCGGATCACTCTCTAGATGGCGCTACACTAATTAAAAGTTTTTTTTTTTTTGTTTGGAAGGGACTAACAAGATGACCAGTTCATTTGAACGGCCCCTGAATTAATTGATAAAAAATAAGCAGTCTTTCAAAAAACTACATTTCAGCTGAGTGTATATATACAAATAGTCCCGAATTGGGAGTTTACAGGAAATATTAACTGTTTGTTCTCATTAAAAGTACTTTTATTAATTTATACAGGTATACAGGTTATCCCAAGATATTTGCTAAATTAGTCAATAAGGAAGTTGCATGCGTCAGATTTTCAAAAACAAACAAGTGTTCCGTATGGTTTTTTTGTATGGTATAATGAAATATCTAGTCAATTTTTCAAAAAAACATGTACAGTACTGCAAACAAAAAACGACTCAGTCTCCGTATCTCCGGAACGGCTCGTGATAAAAAGACAAATAAGGTATCATTTTTCATGATTTTAAGTATTCTTTTACCAAAAAAAATTTCAAAGTCTTAGGGGGTCATCTTCATATTAAACGAAGCACCAACTTTCGTTTTTCCTATGGGAGACATCAAATATTATAATTTATTCTGAAAGAGAACCCCCCATAACCCCTTAATACGAAGTTTTATATCTCTGCGTCCACAAGTAGACCCCCCAAAAAATTTTAAAATTTGAAGCATCCTATGTTAAATTTCCTATTTCAAACTTTCATCGAGCTTCTCTACTAGTACTAGGCCAAGATACTTTTGCTATCAGGAGATAACTTACCGGAATTTTCTAATTTTTAAAAATTTTTGGGGGGTCTACTTGTGGACGCAGAGATATGAAACTTCGTATTAAGGGGTTATGGGGGGTTCTCTTTCAGAATAAATTATAATATTTGATGTCTCCCATAGGAAAAACGAAAGTTGGTGCTTCGTTTAATATGAAGATGACCCCCTAAGACTTTGAAATTTTTTTTGGTAAAAGAATACTTAAAATCATGAAAAATGATACCTTAATTGTCTTTTTATCACGAGCCGTTCTGGAGATACGGAGACTGAGTCGTTTTTTGTTTGCAGTACTGTACAGGTAATTAAATAGTTTAATTTAAAAGGCGAGAAAAAACACGTGACTGAAAACGTTTATTGTTTAAACTGATGACATCAACAATGATACCATCCACTCCATTGCTTTTCAACAATGCCTATTGTAATCTGACTTCACATCCGAACTCTTGGCGTTTTCGCGCTCTTTTAAAAAGTGGATATTTGTTAATTTTTTTGGCAGTCAAAAAATTTCTCGATTGGCCTCAAATTTTGGAGAGTTGCTTATTTTTGCAAGAAGAATCGATTAAAAAATAATAAAAAAAATCACGCAACTTCCTCACTGCAAACTTTGATTTGTTATTTTTTATTTGTTTTATGCGATGAACAAGGACCGCATAAAAAAAGTCTCACGCAGAACCGTAACGCAATCGCCACCCTACAGCTGAATTGAGAAACCGTTTCTATACATGCAGTGGACTTTTTTTCAGTTAGGCTAAGCTCGCACTAGATAGGTACTTTTGTCACGGCGACTATAACACTAGGTCACTCGAGAGCAATGTATCTCTAGTCTAGGGCGAGATCTTGGCAATCGGCCAAGAGTCTATGCGCACGCTCTCTTCTTGCCAGGGTGATAATTTTGTCTCTGTCGCCCTGACAAAAGTCTCTAGTGCGCGCTTAGCCTTACCATGTAGTCGGCGACGACTGTTGTTTCTATTCATTTAGAAAAGGCGGCTGAGACTTATTAATGCATTAGAAGCAGTTACTTATAGTTATTATCGTCGAAAAATATTTCTTGTGCAAGGACAAAGCAGAAGTTGTTAAAAATACTGTATAAAAGAATCGGTCGCTGAAGTTGCTTGTTGTCGTGTTTGCTTTCGTTTCAAACTGCCTTAACCGTATGAGCAGCCACAGACTAGCTCATTATAATCTGAAGATTAAGATGATGATTCTTATTTTTCCGTATATTCATCTCACTCTCTATGTTTTACCATAGATCGTGAGTTCAAAAAAAGCCTTTTTACCATTATAGTAACATAGTAAAGCAGTTGACAAAAATATTAATAAATAATTTTATTTTGTAAGAAATGGTGGCTATATGAATATTTCCCGGTATTTTGAAATCTTTCAGATTCGATTATATTTCTCAGATTGCTTCGTAAAGAAATAGAAATATCATTACCCTTCATAAAAGGGAAGGTTCTATTCCGAAATAATCCGATTATTTCCCTTTTATCTCTCAACATCTTTTTACAGAATCCCCGAATCCTTGCATTTAGTTATTCACTCGCAAGCTACTCCCTAGATGGCGCTGCCCTAACTACGAGAGAAAGAGCTAGCTTTTATTTGCAAAAAAACCTTTGTGAATTCGACTTGTTCAAAAAAATCCAACTGGAGAGCTATTTCCATTAGGAAAAACTTCTAACAATAACTAAACATGTATTTTTCCAAAGATGTAATTTTAGTACGCTATCTGCTTACATAAATTGATATTATGTGATATTATTAGAAGTTTTTACATTAAAAATGGAGGTCTGGGAGTTTACCTCAGGAAATATTTTTTTGAAATTTGATCCATATAAAGCGGGTCAAACTAATTTTTATGGTGTAAAAATGCACATTAATGATTTTTTAAAACATTTTGGTGGTCGGGGAAATAACCTCCCAAGGTCTGCCAATTGCTGGACCCTGGGTTAAACAGAAAAAGCTTCACACTTCATAGTTTCTACTTCTTCTGTCACACTTATACTAGACAGCAACTTAAGTTGAACCAACTACGTCACTAACAAAGTAGTTCCCATCGCGGTGTCTGAATTTCGAGTGAAACAAAGAACGTCCATTTTAAAATATGATTACTATGTTAAATTCATGTATAAATAGTGTCTTTTTATCACAATTAGCGTACCGAAATTCCTCCTATCAACCCAACAGGCTTTGTGTTTACTCACTTTCTCCTTCCGCGTAGTGATGTACTGGGTTCATGAAACGTTGCTGTGAAGTATGGTACCACAATAAATAAAAAAAACTTGGCAAGACAGCACCAATATGGTGTTTCTCACTATATCTGACCTGACTAATGCTAAATCATGCCAGCTCGCCTGCAATGACTAAACCAAGTCGCATTGTATGTCCACTTTATTGTCTCCCTGTCATATATTCGCTCGTTATCACACCCTCAAACATCAAGGAGCAGATGGCGTAAGGTATTTAAAACGTAATAAAATATCGCATAGTTTCAACAATACCTCCACAGTTGGTCTGCGCCTTCCCCGGGAACAATGACGTCAGAGGGACTTTCCGCATCTTCTGTCAACTGAGGGAAGGGGAAAAGGACACAATCAATGACAGAAAAAGTAGTTGAGGAACGTTTGTCAAATGTCGGTCGCATGTGCGTTATTCCAGGCGATATATCAACCATAACATTCACCTTTTTATAAATGGATATAATTTAATTGCACACAATCAAAAAGAGAAGGGAAAAAAACACAAAATTGGATTAACATGCGAGTTACCCAGGGTTCAAATTTAAATACTGTAATATATATTAGGTTTTAATACAGATCACCGGTGGTTCTACACAGGATAGTAAATACTAATCCACTCCCATGTGTATTCTGTACTAAAAAAAAGCTAACACCAGTGTTAAATAAATAGAAAACATATTATACTCAAACGCAATGTTTCTTGTCCATGGAGAAAAGATGCTGGGAGCAAAGAGAGGAAGTACAGGGTGTCCCAACTTGTGGCAAGGTTTTTCCAGAATTACGGGCTTCGATGTTGATTCTGATGTCATCCAGGATTTTTTGAAGTAGAATGGAGCTTACTGGTCCTTAACGGGAGCGAACCGATAATATTTTCCAGATTTGAATTCTCGATTTGTTTACTATTTAACTTAGACTCAAGTGCATTATATCGTTTGAAAGCTTATCTAAAGCAGTTTCAGGATTTGGAAATTTTTAAGGGACCGTCTCCATATTGCGTTCATAATTTGGGGTCAAAGAATTTTTGCTTTACTTCACATTTTTCCCAAAAATAATGCCAGTCATTTAAGATTTTAATCTGTTTTAGGATACGTTCAGCCAAAGAATTTTATGCATCGCATTAAGGGGTAATCCATAAATTACGCGAGGTTTTTTTTCCAAAATCTGGACCCCCCCTCCCCCCTTGGTGAGATTATTGAGATTTTGCTGGACCCCCCCTCCCACCCACGTGAGATTTACCTACAACCTTTAAAAATAATTTTCTATCCTATTCGTTTGCATTTTGTGCTTCACAGCTCCTAAAACTTTTCCATTATTAATGATGTGGGGGAAAATGACATTATTCCGCCTAAAAATCACCTCAGTATCTTATCTGTGGGTATAATTCCTTTCTCATACTTAAAAAAATCGTTTAATTTCTAACTTAACAAGTTGACGTGAGATTTTAGTCGACCCCCCCCTCCCCCTTGGTGAGATTTGGTGAGATTTTTCCAAACCCCTCCCCCCCTTTTTGACCTCACGTAATTTATGGATGACCCCTAAGGACTCAAATAATTAGTTATCGATTTATAAATTATTCGAATTTATTACATGTTTCGATATTATACGGCCCCCTAATTGTCCCAGGGCCCTGAATTTTATTATGTTATACGGAATAATTAAGGTTACATAATATTAAAATTTCAAATGGATAGGTCTACAGGAAGTACTCATTTAAGTCCACATCCGGTGTTTTTAAAATTAAAAAAAATTCCAGTTAAAAAACGTGCTTACCGATTTCGATAAAATTTTAGTATGTTGTAGCATTCAATGAGATGCTTCGAACGCTGTATCGCACTAATCCGTGCATCGAAATTTTCCCGCCACTTTTACACTTTGAACGGTTGTTATTTGTATACGACCCCCCGAAATCCACAACTACACTATTTTTGATGAAACATCTGTAATTGATGGAAGGATTCATTTATGGAAGGGTACCAGTTAACCAACTTGCAGCTTCCTCCTTCCAACAGGAAAAACAGTGTGAGATAAAGTGGAGAAATCTATTTTAATTATTATTATTCCCAAGATAGTAGATTCCAAGATTGAAAGTTAGTAGCAGGATTTGAAATAGTAGTATTACTCGTAAAAGTAACAGAACCTGTAGCAGCATTCTTAAAAGTTACAGGATTTGAAAATGTAGCAGTAATAGTTGAAAAAATCAGTTTTCATAAAAGTAGCAGAATTCTTAACAGTAGGAAGTTTTGTAAAAGTAGCAGGATTCTTAATAGTAGGAAAGTTTGTAAAAGTAGCAGGATTCCTTGAAGTGGAAAGATTTCTAAAAGTAATAAGACTAGTATAAGTAGCAGGGATTGATAAAAGTATAAGTAGCAGGGTTCAAAAATATAGACATTTGTAAAAGTTGCCGGATTTGGGAAAGTAGCAACATTTGAAAAAGTAGCAGCTAACATTTGGTTCTTTTCCCATCATGGCATCTTAATGTTAATAACTGAATTGTTTATTAAGTTCGAGTCGAGTATACGTATTCGGATCGAGTCACGTGATCAAAAACGACAAGGCGCGGCTCGATACCCTCCGGAGGGTCTCGAAAAAATAAAAGAAAACCGTTTAGAGAACCTAAAAGTAGTTGCTATTTTAAGAAATAACATTATACAAGTTACCACTCAATTTCAATGGTCAGATTCGAATTGGGAATAGCAGTTATAACATTCTGTTTCAAATTTAGAACCAAAGATGTGCTCATAAAATGGCCCAGGCGCTGTGCGATCAAGTACTACTTTATTCTGTTATTTGTAACTGAAAATTTGTAACTTTTCCCAAAGAACGTTAGAGAAATAAAGGGTTTCACGAAACTCTTTATATTTAAGGGGGAAAAGCTTCTTTTACAGCAAAAACCAATTAAAATGATGATATAAGAAGTGAAAGAGGATGATTTCCTACCGGGATAAAAAGTAGATTTATCAGAGTAGCAGCACTCATTATTTAGATTAAAAGTAGATCATCTATCATATATCATGCGGCAGAAGTCGGACATTTAGGGGCCTCACTTTCTCAGGGCCCCCTTTGCCGTGAAACCTTGAATAAACGTGAAGTGAATAAACCCGCTGTTGAAACCTGACCCACCCGGTTGCCAGATTTCAACTGAGGAGAACCTTTTTTAAAACTCAATTTCAGACTACTTAAATTTCTCTGAGAACTTGGGTAAAATTACACAATGTGTCTGAAAGACCACGGTAGGATATGCAAGTGAAAGGTTTAGGATGCGTCAATTTGTTAGGTCACAAAAAAAATAAAAACTGAAATCTGTTGAAAGGTGCCCCACCTTCCCCTATGTGTAATTTTTAAACTATCATATCATTCTCATCCACCAGGCATCACTGCCCGATTGATAAGATCAAATAATCTTTTTTTTTACTGCTGCTGCTTTCTGCTATGAAGTTCTACGAGATAATTTATATTTTTAATAGTTGATGAAAAAAGCGGTGATTGTTGCTACGGGTGATGTAATACTCGCAATATACAAAGATCAACGTTTGTATCGTCTGTATTTATAAAAATTGAACAAAAAGGTATATATCTACTATACATTACATAAAAAAAATATTATCCTTTTATATTTCCCCTTTTCTCTCATCAAAGCTTTACATCCACACACCAAGATATAACTTGCGGATCACTCTCTAGATGGCGCTACTCTGATTAAAAGCTTTTTTTTTTTGCTGATAAGGGACTAACAAGATGACCAGATCGTTTGAACGGCCCCTGAATTAATTGATATAAAACCTGTCTTTCAAAATTACGTTTCAGCTGGGTGTATATATACAAATAGTCCCGAATCTTGAGTTTATAGGAAATATTAACTGTTTGTTCTCATTAAAAGAACTATAATTTATTAGTGTACAGGGTGTCCCAAGATATTTGCAAAATTAGTCAATTGCAAACTTTTAGAGCAGCATCGATTCTGCTCTACAATTTTGTAATTGACTAATATAGCAAATATCCAAGTTTTAAAAGTATTATAACTCTTGACAATGTTGCTAGGGGTTGATAAAAATTACCGCATAGTCACTTTTATAGACCCCACTCTTATGACTACATCTGTAGTGGTTCATCACTTAATATAGGGTTGGACATTCTCTATATTGATATAATTCATTTATTAATCATTATTGCGGCGTACGTGCTCGTTAAATCGGTGGGTCCGAAAGTCCTGTGGTCAGTCATGGCTAGTTTACTACGGGTCCAGGTCTTCTGGTGTTAAATAACCCTAGTTGGGTGGCGCTGCAGTACCTAGTTCGATGGGTCCAAGTTGGGTGGCGCTGCGGCGCCCTAACTCCTAACTGCATCTTTGACTGTTAAATTTGTGTATAAATAAGATGAATGTGATAGATGATGGGATTTTAGATTGATTAGATTTTGATTGGAATGTTAGAATAAAGGAGATTATTTAGAAGATTCTGCGTTGTGCTGCTTTACGGAAATTCCCACTTTTCAGAATCTAGATTATTTTCATGGTGCCGAAACGAATTACTGAGGACTTTAGATTTGGAAATTTAAGATGGTGAAGAGTGAGGAATTAGATAGAAGGATAAAGATTAGATCAGGTTTACGGCAAAGCACGACGAAGCTAAATGCAAAGATTGACAGATGGTTGGAGTCAGACGACATGTCAAGGCTTACGTGTGAACAACTTTTGGCGAATCTCGAAGAGAAATCAAGGGAATTGAAGCAACTTGATCGGGAAATATTGATGTCTTTGGATGCAGCGGAGGTAGACCAGGAAATAGAGAAAGCTAGCGATTATAGTGAGGGAATTTGCAACAGAAGAGTTAGTTTGGCTGACAGATTACGAAGTATTGAGAAACAGGCTATGAAGGCTACAGATCCAGATTCACCACTAGGTAAGAAAACAGAAGATTTCAAAAGGTGTTGCAGAGAACACTCGGGTATGAACCTTCCACGTCTTCAGATCAGAACTTTTTATGGGGATCCAAGTAAATGGCTGGACTTTTTTAGCCAATTCAGAATTGCTGTGCATGAAAACGACGACATTCCTAAAACAGAAAAGTTTGTATACTTGAAGTCACTTCTTGCGGGAAATGCTCTGGCGGCCATTTCAGGGTTTGTACTCAGCGATCAGAATTACGATGCGGCGATCGAAATATTGAAGGAAAGGTTTGGACGACAGGACATTGTTATAAGTTCACATATGAATAAATTATTGACCATTGAACCAGTTAGAAGTTTGTCAAGTATTGGAGGCCTGCGACAGGGGTGGAAAATCCAAAAATGATTTTTGTATCAGCTTTAGGGCAGTTTTGTATCAAGTCAAAATGCATTTTTGTATCAGCTTTTAGTGGTTTTGTATCAAAGCAAATTTCCTTTCCGTATCAGTTTACAGTGAATCTGCATCAGGCGAATCTAATAGTTAGGTTTTATATAATGCAACAGGATTCATACAAATTTTCAGAAATCAAAATCAAGGAGTATTGCAGGAGTTTTCAAGGAGAGTTTTTTTAAAATTCCAGGAGTACTGTTTTACATAACTTAAGAAAGACAAATTTTTTACATAGATTCAAACACCACACTGCATTCCTGAATCAGTTTTTAAAACCACTTTAAAAGTCAAAATGTTAACTAAAATCAATTAAAAATAAAGGAAATTAGTTAACAGGATAATTATTTAAGTAAAAATTAAATTGCAAAAACGATATTGTCAAAAACTTTTAGTTAAGTAGAAAAAGTAAGAAATTATTATTTTTGAAGGTATTTTTAGAACCTTATGAATCAGATCAGATACCTAAAACAGGTAATAATCTAACAAGATTAAAAAAACCACTGTATTATCAACTTATTAAGTTGCTATAAAGCGACCATTCATTAACATTTACAACTTAGAAAATTCTCTTATGTTGAAAATACTAAATAAAATGGAGAAAAAATCATCTTATTAGACTTATCAGGCTGGTCCGACCAAAGTAAATTTGTTTTTTCTGCATCGCCGTTGAAGCTAACTTCAACAGACGTCTGTAAGTCCGTAGGAAAAGCAGTCCCGGAAAAAACGGAACTTTCGCGAAAAGTAGGTATTTTCCCGATTTCCGGAACACTAGACGGAACACCGGACTTGTTGACTTCTGACCACTGTAAAGTTGTTTTTTCTACATCGCAATAAAATGACGCAAGATGAAGCAGCACCCGCGGACGTCCAAGAAAGTCGCGGAAAAACGGAACACTCCGCAAAAAAAATTCCGAAAAATTGCTATTCTTCCGGCTTCCGGAACACCGGACTTGTGGGCTTCTAACCACGGTAAAGTTGTTTTTTCTACATCGCAATAATGACGCAAGAAGAAGCCAACTTGAAACAGCACCCGCGGCCTTCCAAGAAAGTCGCGGAAAAACGGAACACTCCGCAAAAAAAAATTCCGAAAAATTGCTATTCTTCCGGCTTCCGGAACACCGGACTTGTGGGCTTCTAACAACCACGGTAAAGTTGTTTTTTCTACATCGCAATAATGATGCAGTAAGAAGCCAACTTGGATCGGCACCCGCGGCCGTTAACGAAAGTCGCGGGAAGAACGAAACATCCCGAAAAAAAACCACACGAAACTTTCGCGAAATATCGCGATTCAGGATGAAAATCAAAGAGTTTTTAAGGAGCACAACCCAAATTCAAGGACAGGGTGTCCACTTAATTCTAAGCTAAGAATTCCCTGAGTTTTCCAGGACAATTTTTTTGATTTTCCAGGTTCGGTCAAACTAAAGTTTTAAGGCGTTTCTTTTTTTAATTTTTGGTGATAAGATGGAACTTTTATTTTCCACGATTTTATTTCAATCCAAATTTTTATTCACATACCATATATTAAATAAACTTGATAAAAAATAACTGAAAAATATCTTCTAGAGATTAGTATTAATTGGTTGAATGATACATTAATTTTAAAATTACACATTTAATTTACAGATGTTTTACTCATTGAGAAAACTAAACAGTTTTCTTTTTCTCTAGAAAAGCTTCGACCAATTCTGAGACTGAGCAAAAACTCAAAAGGTAAAAGGAATACAGGATTTGGGAAATGACTATACGATACACTGACTAGAATGGGTGTTGATCCAGGTTTAATTTTTGGGGGTGCATTTTTGCGAAATGAAATTATTTTACTGAAAACTGAAGTCAGATTATATTTGATCTTCAAATTATTCTGAAAATCCAAAATTGAGAAATGTTAATTGATAATCAGGAGCCTTCAGTAAAAATTAACTTTAAAAGGCTAATGCTCAAAAAGTATCAAATTATTCAGAAATTTAACTGAAAAAATTAAAGCTTCAATTTTAAGTAAAAGATCCTATTTGTGTATAAAGATACCTTGTAAAGAAATTTCATTATTTATTTTCATAAAGAAGCTGAAAATCTTATCATGTTATATTCTTTTGAGGAAAAAAACTACCAATCACTCACAACCATACTATAACTATAAAATTATTAAATTTAAATTAAGACTTAAGCAGAGTAATTCAAGTTTTCCAATAAAGTTTCTTTCAATTTTTCTACTTAAAATAATTTTAATTTGAGCACCAATAAAATAAGACTTCATAAGCAAATCTTTGACTTAAAAATATCTCTCCATGAAAAATCTCAAGTCCGTTTTCCACAATACACCAAATGCGAGAAGCCGACTTTACCGACGATTACACCCCGTAGAATAGGCTTCTCCTCATCTTTAGGCTGCATGGTAAGAACAGCATAAACACGGCTTTCTTCCAATAAAAGTAGTTTTTCCGTAATGCAGTAAACGAAGGAGAAGGCGCCTTTACAGGCCGAGTCGCGTGAACGTATCGCCGTGTCGCGCCGATGCGCGCTAGGATTTCGTTGATTTGACTAAATACCGGAGATGGTAACTCCACAATGTAAAAAAACGCAGGAAAACGCTACGCATCGTACAAAATCACATTTTTCCAGAATATTTTTGAAATTCCCTGAGTATTCCAGGTTTTCCAGGGCATTTTCGAATTCCCTGAGTATTCCAGGTTTTCCCGGTTTCCAGGGTACCCTGAAGGAGTTTCTACTTTCCAGTGCTTGAAAAGGAAATTAATTTTCAAGGAGCGTACGAAACCCTGTGTGTGCTTATCACCAAAAAACACTGCCAAAAATCAAATCAACGCATAACGTACTCCGTTACAATCGTCCTATTTCCACCGCATATTTCCACCCCGTTTCATAGCGATCCTAGCGGGAAGATAATCGATCATAGTGGCTGAGGATTGGTTCTTTTTTTATCAGTTGGATTTTCAGGGTTACTGATTCAGATTGAACGGATTATCGCGTTTTTGGCGAAGTTTGGCGCAAAAATGGGAATTTTGCCATTTTTGGAGCAGATTGGCGCAGGTAACCAATTTCGGCGCAGTTTGGCGCAGTTGGCGCAGATTTTCCACCCCTGCTGCGAAGACTTTATGATCAGTGCCAAGTTCAAATAAGAAGTCTTGAATCATTGGGAGTTACTTCAGGAAGCTACGGAAACTTGTTGTGCCCTGTAATTTTACAGAAGTTGCCCGAGGAATTGAATATCAAGTACAATTACAACCGGAGGCAGCAGTTTGATGTAAAAGAATTGACAGAGTTCTTAAGAAAATAAGTCGAATGCAGAGAAGCTGCAAACCTTATTTGTCAACAAGACACTGGAGGAGCTCCTAGAGGTATGAATTTCAGGCCTAGGTTTCCCACCTCAGCGGCTCTGTCTACTGCAGCAGCAAGATGCGTTTTCTGCAATGAATCTGATCATTCGAAGTTCAATTGTTTAAATTTTGATGCCCTGAAGAAGCGTGATATCTTAAAAAGAAATGGGAGGTGTTTCCTATGTTTTGAAAAGAGGCATCGGGCTTTCGAGTGCAGAAGCGGGTTTACTTGTAAGTCATGTGAAGGTATGCATCACGAATCAGTGTGCATTAAAGGTAATACACCTTCCCAGCCCATTGGGATTTCTCGGATTCCAGATCGGTCCTCTGGGGTCAGCCAGAACTCGTCATCTGAAATTGGCTCTGATGTGATACTCCAGACTGTATATGCGGTGGCTGAAAACAGCACCAATGGAAGAAGTTGTTTAGTCAGATGCCTTCTGGACGGGGGAAGTCAGATCACAGCGGTCCGAGAGAATCTGAGTGGGAGATTGCAGTTGCCGGTGAATCAAGAAGAAAAGTTGAGCATTCATACATTCGGACAAAAAGAAGCCAATGTGATACAGAGTAAAAAAGTTGGAATCAAGCTGAGAAATATAAGTGATCCTGACAAGTTTATAGAATTGGAGGCTGTTGAAGTACCTGTCATCACAGCGGCTGAAATAAGAATACCAGATAGAGTGATGAGACGAGATCTTCAGAATATGGGAATAAGTTTAACAAGACCCAAAGATGAAGGTTCAAATTTGGAGGAAATTTCACTACTGATTGGAGCTGATTACTTGTGGAGAATTACTAACCAAGAAATTAGAAGAGTTAGTGAAGCTGCTGTGGCCATGGAGACTATATTTGGTTGGTGCGTTCAGGGACAGATTTCTTGCTCTGATCTACTACCGATGAATGTAGGTGTCAACTTAACAATTGGAGAAAAACTTTTGAGGACAGTAGAGGACTTTTGGGACGTGGAGGCAATTGGTATTACGGATGAAAAAGAAAACAAGACTGAGGATGAGCACGCCATTAGGATGTTTGGAGATTCAATAAAGCTGAGGAATGATCGCTATGAAATAAAGCTGCCCTGGAAAGAAAAAGAAATTTGTCTGGATGATAACTATAGAGTTGCAGAAAAACGACTGAATGGACTTATCAGAAAGTTTAAAGCAAATGCGAGCTTTTACGAGACCTATAAGCAAGTAATAGATGAACAGCTAAAGGAAGGCATTGTGGAGAGGGTGAATCTAAAACACCCTGTTGGTGATCGGGTTAACTATTTGCCACATCAAGCAGTGATTCGCCCTAATCATGAGTCTACCAAATTGAGAGTCGTTTATGATGCAAGCCCCAAGGCGTATGGTGCTGTTGTATATTTAGCAGCAGGCGATGACTTGTCTCGGCGATCTTCTCGCCTGGTGATGGCCAAGAGTCGGGTTGCTCCGTTGAAGGAATTGACTCGTCCTAGACTGGAACTCATGGCTGCGGTGATTGGAGCCAGAGTCATCAGCTCAATACATCATCAATTTTCGGAAGCAAAAGTGTTTTTCTGGACTGACTCTACTATAACGTTGCACTGGATCGCGGGCTCGTCACGGAAATGGAAGCGCTTCGTGGCGAATCGTGTTATAGAGATCCAGAAGAGGAGTGAACCTGGTCAATGGAGTCATTGTCCTGGTCCTGAAAACCCAGCTGATAAATTGATGAGAGGGGTGTGCGCCGAGGATGTCTTGAAGGACAAACTGTGGTGGCTAGGGCCTCCTTGGATCACCCTGCCTCCTGAGAACTGGCCCACTTGGAACCAGATTGACCATCCGGGGGAAGAGGCAGTTGAGAAGGGACTTCGGGGAAGTACTGCGATTCAGCTTCAGGTAGCCCAAGTACTTTTGACTATAGATCCTTTGATTGACATAAACAAATATAGTAGCTATAGAAAACTATTAAGAGTAACTTGTTATGTGTTAAGATTTATTAATAATTTAAGATCTAAGGAAAAAGTAAAAGGTAATCTGAAAATGTGTGAGATTAATAGTTCTTTACTGTATTGGATTAAAATTGTACAAGTTTGTAATTTTGGTTCGGAAATGAACCTTTTTAGAAGTAGTAAACCTCTTGAAACTTGTACTCGACTAACGAGTTTACTTGACCTAAAGGGTAAGGTTGATTTGGAACCAACTGGATCTGTTCTTTCAAAAAGGTGGAAACATAGACAGCTTTTATTGGAACATTATTGGAAAAGGTTTAGAAAGGAATATTTGTTAGAACTGAGGTCAGCTATGTTTTCTAAACCACCTGAGAAGTCTCCAAAATTTAAGGTAGATGATGTTGTTTTGGTTAGAGAGGACAATCAAAAAAGAAGTAGTTGGAAATTGGGTAGAATCAAGGAAGTATTTATTGGCAGAGAGGGGAGAATCAGATCTTGTGGGGGTCCAAACTGCAAAAAATTGTGTTAAGAGACCTATTGAAAGACTATACAATTTAGAGGTACATGAGTGATTGATTGTAAATAAAACTGTAAATATTTTTTGTTAAATGAGTTATGAAATTCAGATTTAAGTCGATTTTATTGAATTCAAATGGTTTTAAAATGTAAATATATATGTTTTATTGGAAGTGTTTACTTAATAGTTTAAAATTTTAGGTTATTTATTGTGTTTATGCATTCTTAAAAAGATGCATGGGGGGAATGTTAAATAACCCTAGTTGGGTGGCGCTGCAGTACCTAGTTCGATGGGTCCAAGTTGGGTGGCGCTGCGGCGCCCTAACTCCTAACTGCATCTTTGACTGTTAAATTTGTGTATAAATAAGATGAATGTGATAGATGATGGGATTTTAGATTGATTAGATTTTGATTGGAATGTTAGAATAAAGGAGATTATTTAGAAGATTCTGCGTTGTGCTGCTTTACGGAAATTCCCACTTTTCAGAATCTAGATTATTTTCATCTGGAGACTATTTTCCTCCCCTTCAGAGACATGGCAAAATTGTGGAGGTGGCGATAGATAGTGGCAGCATCTATCATATATCATAAGGCAGAAGTCTGCCATTTATGGGCCTCACTTTCTCAGGAGCCCCTTTGCCTTGAATCCTTGTGGAACTTGGGTATTCCAAGTGGCACACGACAACAACAACATTAATCATTATTTTAAATTAACTGTTTATTCTTAACCTAGACTATTTACACTTATTTCGATTTACTGTATTAAATTTTTTAGCTGTTCAATTTTTCACTGAAAATGAAGGTTTTTAGATCTCTCAAGGGAAATGACTGACAACTAAACTTTCACTCCGGAGCTCCTAAAAAGCCTACTATCAAGGCAGAATTCATCAAGAAAGTTTACACATTTGATCATAAAGTTATCACCAATCAATTAGATTCGATCGATTTTTTAATTTAAAACTGAAATATGATGAGAAACTCAGCCTTTTTCATGGAATAGGGGGCAGTCTCCATTTGAAATTCTGCATTTTGATAGAAAGAGGAATAATTTCACTTACGAACGCTTGAGTTGCAAAAAGATTCCGAAGAGATCCTCTAGAGTGGTCAACATCTACTACTCCCGGGGTTGACGGGGGGGTTTCACTTTCGGAAGATCCAATGGTCAAAATGACCTCATCTGGGCATACCTAAAAAAAGGGAATACTTCATAAAAGAACGAAAGTTGCCCGAAAGATGGCTGGAGACTATTTCCAATATTTAGGAGATATTTAGTTGCAACTACAAAATGGGGGGTCTGGAGGTCCACCCCAGAAAATTTTTGGAAATTCGCCTATAAAAACCAGGTTTTTAACTAGTTTTGGTACCCTAGTTAGAATATTGGATATAAATTTTCAGGTAAGATTTGCATTTTGATGAATTTAATGAATTATAGAGTTCTAAGGACAGAAGGGGATCTGGGGGGTCATCTCCCAGAAAGATTTTGGAAATTTGACCCTAAAAACAAGGTTTCAACTTAGTTTAGATGCACTTTTAACCCGATTTTCAGACAAACATTCTCAGGTAGGATTTTGATGAACTTATTGAAAAAAAAAAAGATTTTATTAATAAAGTACAAAAGGGGGGTTTGGGGGTCCTCCACCAGAAATTTTTTAAAAATTTAACCCTAAGAAACAGGATGTTAACTAGTGTTGGTACACAAGTCACAATTTCGGGGGGTCCCCCCGTATGACTGCCCCCTTTTTTCACTGCAATAGCCTACTAACTCCACGTTATCGAAAAGGAGACTTCCTCGGCGAGTCGCTGGACGTAAGCAGGAGACATTCCTTTTGTCACATTCAGCGAAATGCCAAATTTTCTATCTTTAGCTGTGAATATAGCTGTTTCAGTAATGTCTTCCCCAAAACGCCGACAGTTGCTGGAACATGCATATCCGACAGATCTTCGGCTCGACATTACAGGAGGGAGACTGTCTTTGTGGAACAACCAGAGGCCACGGGCGTCAACGCCAGGGGGGACACGTCCCCCCCAATAATTGGGAACATAATTTAAAAAACTAACTTTTGATGGCAACCGAAAATTCACTAAATATGTGTATCTCCGACTTTTGATCATAAAGGATGATGCCAATGTACCTAATTTAAAAGGCGTGTACAAGAGGGGGACAGACACCCCATTTTTAGAACGCGATTTCATTTAGAGAAGGTTGAAGCAAGTAAGAGAATGGGAAAGTATTATTCCAACAAAAAAAATTCTGTTTCCAGCTGAAAATAATAATTTAATGAGACCCCTAAAAAATCCAATTTCAGTACTGGTTAATGCATAAAAAATTTGATTTTGAAACTGTAAACACTTAAAAGGAGTTTAAACTTGTATTTAACCCTACAGTGCATACTGTAGCCATTTGGCTACCCGACATTTTCCCCCATTTCCTACTCGAACTTTCATTTCCAAACGGCAACACCATGCGATAAGTAGAATAAATATAACATTTCATTGTATTAGCACTTTAGACTGCCAGTAGATAGCAGCAGGGGTACTATTTTGAGACATTTGTTAGTAGCTAGTGAGACGAAAGTCAAGACACAGAAAACGCCAAAATGAAAAGACCATATAAATTAAAATTAAAAATTTTTCAGCTTGAAAAATTTTTTTTTTGAAAAGATAAGTTGTTTTTATATTTTTAGAGCATATGGTTTTATTTCACTTCACAATTAATTTCACAAGGCCAAAGTTTTATGTCAATTAAAAGTAGAAAAAAATTAAATTAATTTTTCTTGGTTTTTCTTTCCTAATTTACACCATAATAAATCTATCTATCTATCTATATATAACTAAAAACGTTTGTGGCTATGTATGTATGTATGTGACGCATCTCCTCCCAAACCACGCCGAAGGCGTGGACAAAATTCGGTATATAGACGTATCTCGAGGCGAGAACGATCACTGTCAAGTTTTCCAAGTTCGAAAATCAAATAATTACGAGTAATTAGCGAATTTATAGCCGAAAACGCTTATTTCTCCATTTCTCTACCAGAGTAGATCTGCTCGACTCACTATTGTTAACGAGATTAAAACCTTCAAAAGTTGAATATTTTAACATGAAAAACTCGATAATTGTCCATTTAAAAACTATATCAGTTGTAAAAACACCAAAATAAATTCAAATAATTAATTTTGAAACGTTAGTTTCCCCTATTTTAGGATATATTCCTTTAAAATTTAAATATTTATGGAAAAGTGTAAAATTTTTTTTCATGGAAAACGACTTCAAAATAAAACATTGTTTCAAATGAAGCGGTTCACTAGACTTTTAAATTTACTAGATCTTTTATTATTGTTTCAAATTCGTTATTTTTGTTCACTAAACTCATTAATTTACTAGGAAACATTGCCGAGAATACCGGGAAAAGAAAAATTACCGTGAACATCGGGATAGGAAAAAAGTACCTGGATTACCGGGACATAAAAATAATCTCGATCATCGGGAAAGGAAAATTAACGGGAACATCGGGATAGGAAAATTATTGGGAACATCAAACATCGGGATAGGAAAATTATCGGGAACATCGGAATAGGAAAATTATCGGGAACATCGGGATATTAAAAATTACCGGGAAGACCGTTATATGAAAAATTACCGGGATCACGGGATAGGAAAAAGGCGTCTGGGATACCGGGATGATTGGTATTGCTGATTTAAAAATTATAAATATATTTTGAGAAAATTTAATTTAAAAAAAATTATACACTCCACCCGTGCAAGGCCGGGTATATCAGCTAGTATATAACTAAAAACGTTTGTGGCTATGTATGTGGGTATGTGACACATCTCCTCTTAAACCACGCCGAAGGCGTGGTCAAAACTCGGTACATAGACGTATCTCGAGGTGTCGATTGTCACTGTCAAGTTTTCCAAGCTCGAAAATCGAACAATTACGAGTAATTAACGAATTTATAGCCGAAAACGCTTATTTCTCCATTTCTCTACCAGAGTAGATCTGCTCGACTCACTATTGTAAGCGAGATGAAAACCTTCAAAAATTAAATATTTTAACAGGAAAAACTCGATCATTGTCCATTTAAAAACTATATCAGTAGTAAAAACACCGAAATAAATTCAAATAATTAATTTTGAAACGTTATTTTCCTCCCTTTTAAGATTATTTTCTTTTAAAATTTAAATATTTATGGAAAAGTGTAAATTTTTTTTCATGAAGAACGACTTAAAAATAAAACTTTGTTTCAAATGAAGCGGTTCACTAGACTAATAAATTTACTAGATCTTTTATTATTGTTTCAAATTTGTTATTTTTGTTCACTAGACTCATTAATTTACAAGGACACATTGCCGAGAATACCGGGAAAAGAAAAATTACCGGAAATAACGGGATAGGAAAAAAGTACCTGGATTACCGGGACGTAAAAATTATCTCGATCATCGGGAAAGGAAAATTATCGGGAACATCGGGATAGGAAAATTATTGGGAACATCAAACATCGGGATAGGAAAATTATTGGGAACATCAAACATCGGGATAGGAAAATTATTACATCGGGATAGGAAAATTTACGGAAACACCGTTATACGAAAAATTACCGAGAACACCGTTACATGAAAAATTACCGGGAACACCGGGATAGGAAAAAGGCGTCTGGGATACCGGGATGATTGGTAATTGCTGATTTAAAAATTATAAAATATATTTTGAGAAAATTTAATTTAAAAAAAATTATACACTCCACCCGTGCAAGGCCGGGTATATCAGCTAGTATATAACTAAAAACGTTTGTGGCTATGTATGTGGGTATGTGACACATCTCCTCTTAAACCACGCCGAAGGCGTGGTCAAAACTCGGTACATAGACGTATCTCGAGGTGTCGATTGTCACTGTCAAGTTTTCCAAGCTCGAAAATCGAACAATTACGAGTAATTAACGAATTTATAGCCGAAAACGCTTATTTCTCCATTTCTCTACCAGAGTAGATCTGCTCGACTCACTATTGTAAGCGAGATGAAAACCTTCAAAAATTAAATATTTTAACAGGAAAAACTCGATCATTGTCCATTTAAAAACTATATCAGTAGTAAAAACACCGAAATAAATTCAAATAATTAATTTTGAAACGTTATTTTCCTCCCTTTTAAGATTATTTTCTTTTAAAATTTAAATATTTATGGAAAAGTGTAAATTTTTTTTCATGAAGAACGACTTAAAAATAAAACTTTGTTTCAAATGAAGCGGTTCACTAGACTAATAAATTTACTAGATCTTTTATTATTGTTTCAAATTTGTTATTTTTGTTCACTAGACTCATTAATTTACAAGGACACATTGCCGAGAATACCGGGAAAAGAAAAATTACCGGAAATAACGGGATAGGAAAAAAGTACCTGGATTACCGGGACGTAAAAATTATCTCGATCATCGGGAAAGGAAAATTATCGGGAACATCGGGATAGGAAAATTATTGGGAACATCAAACATCGGGATAGGAAAATTATTGGGAACATCAAACATCGGGATAGGAAAATTATTACATCGGGATAGGAAAATTTACGGAAACACCGTTATACGAAAAATTACCGAGAACACCGTTACATGAAAAATTACCGGGAACACCGGGATAGGAAAAAGGCGTCTGGGATACCGGGATGATTGGTAATTGCTGATTTAAAAATTATAAAATATATTTTGAGAAAATTTAATTTAAAAAAAATTATACACTCCACCCGTGCAAGGCCGGGTATATCAGCTAGTATATAACTAAAAACGTTTGTGGCTATGTATGTGGGTATGTGACACATCTCCTCTTAAACCACGCCGAAGGCGTGGTCAAAACTCGGTACATAGACGTATCTCGAGGTGTCGATTGTCACTGTCAAGTTTTCCAAGCTCGAAAATCGAACAATTACGAGTAATTAACGAATTTATAGCCGAAAACGCTTATTTCTCCATTTCTCTACCAGAGTAGATCTGCTCGACTCACTATTGTAAGCGAGATGAAAACCTTCAAAAATTAAATATTTTAACAGGAAAAACTCGATCATTGTCCATTTAAAAACTATATCAGTAGTAAAAACACCGAAATAAATTCAAATAATTAATTTTGAAACGTTATTTTCCTCCCTTTTAAGATTATTTTCTTTTAAAATTTAAATATTTATGGAAAAGTGTAAATTTTTTTTCATGAAGAACGACTTAAAAATAAAACTTTGTTTCAAATGAAGCGGTTCACTAGACTAATAAATTTACTAGATCTTTTATTATTGTTTCAAATTTGTTATTTTTGTTCACTAGACTCATTAATTTACAAGGACACATTGCCGAGAATACCGGGAAAAGAAAAATTACCGGAAATAACGGGATAGGAAAAAAGTACCTGGATTACCGGGACGTAAAAATTATCTCGATCATCGGGAAAGGAAAATTATCGGGAACATCGGGATAGGAAAATTATTGGGAACATCAAACATCGGGATAGGAAAATTATTGGGAATATCAAACATCGGGATAGGAAAATTATTACATCGGGATAGGAAAATTTACGGAAACACCGTTATACGAAAAATTACCGAGAACACCGTTACATGAAAAATTACCGGGAACACCGGGATAGGAAAAAGGCGTCTGGGATACCGGGATGATTGGTAATTGCTGATTTAAAAATTATAAAATATATTTTGAGAAAATTTAATTTAAAAAAAATTATACACTCCACCCGTGCAAGGCCGGGCATATCCGCTAGTGTCAAATAAATGATTTTCAAGTGAATTTAAAAAATCATGCATTGTTGGGTTAAAAGGTCAAATTTCCAAAATTTTTCTGGGAGAAGGTTTTCCCCCTTTTCAGTGAAACGTTGAAACGGTTTATAAAACATTCATTGAGACAGAAGTTAAATAATTGATTCAAAACCATCTTAAAATTGTTTAACACGGGCGAAACCTATTATTTTTAGAGTGATTAACCAGTAGTTTGTAAAAAAATTTCAAGGAGGAATGCCGAATCCTTAATGCGACCCCCCAAAGTTCAGGAGTGACTAGAGAGAATGTTTTATTAGAATTCTTCACCTCACTCGGTTAAGGGTAGAGGTGCTTCCTGACGAAGAATATGAAATGCTGTTTCGGCAAAACATCTGCATTGGAGAACAATGATAAATAATTTTTTTTATTAAACTAAAAAGTGGTGACTAAAAATATTTGCTCATTTTTAATTTTTTAAAGCTTTAAAAATCCCTCAAAGACGAAAAAAAATTCAGAGACAAAAATTCAAGACATATCTTGTGTGGGGGAAGGCAATGCTAAGTTACAGAGGATAAATAGGATACCTAAAAATATATTTAAAAAAAATTAACCTGAGACAGCACCTCTTTAGACACGTTTTCCGAAATCCCTCCAAGTTACCTTTATTGAGTGTGAAAGAGAAAGTTTAAGTGACAAATTTCAAATAATTTCAATCTGAAAACGGAAGCAAAAACTCTCATCAAGCAACGTCAGCGACCTATTCTTTTAAACAGTATTTTTTAACAACTTCTGCTTAGTCAGTGCACAAGAAATATTTTTCGACGATAATAACTATAAGTAACTGCTTCTAATGCATCACTTCGTCTCAGCCGCCTATTCCAAATGAATAGAAACTACAATCGTCGCCGACTACATGGTAACTGAAAAAGAAGTCTACGGCAGGTATAGAAAAGGGTTTCTCAATTCACAGCTGCTGTAGGGTGGGAATTGCGTCCTACGTGAGACTTTTTTTAAGCGGTCCTTGTTCATCGCATAAAAGTGCAGTGCCGCACGGGAGCCGAAAATGAACCTTTTCTGTTAACTTTAATATGCAAAATATAATTTGTTATGCAAAACTGTGTAACTGTTAACTGTGTATGCAGAATATAATTTGGTAACGCCATATGTGTATATTATTGCTATGTAATTCAACCCACCTATTTATTTATTTTATTTTAAATATCACTCAATGTTCGCACTTTTTTTGGTTACCTGAACGGGACTGTTTCCCCTTGGTAACTCATATTATTTTATATATTCATTTGTAATTTCCATAGTGTAAAATAAAGATTATTATTATTATTATTATTATTATTATATGTGTGATCACACTTATAATTATCATCAAGACGTCTAGCATAAGTCATGCACTTACTATTTTATGCTTTTGAATAAAAATTAATTTATCTTTAAAAATGCGTTGTTATTGAAGGTAAAAAGACAGGCCAATAAAACGGGCACCAAAAAAGGATTATTTTTAAATGTTCTGCGAAAGCTATTTTTTTTAATAGATACTCGCGTAATTTGGTGCGAATTTTTTTGTTGCGATTTTTTGTGCGGTTCCTATTCCTCGCACAAAAACAGGTTTGAATGTATGTATTTCAAATTTTGACACAAAAAAAAATTCCAAGCCTTGTACTAATAGGGTATTTATTATGTGCTTTTTGTAATAGCTGTAAGTATGTTAAACCGAGAGAGTCTGGCGCGGAATTTTCGAGTATACCCGTCACCCGCGGAAGGGTTCGGAAGACTCTGGCGCTTCGGGGACGCTAACACCTCAACCACTTTCAGTAAAAATCATTACTGCCTATTTTCATTAAATTTGGGTCTTTTGGGAGGGGTTAAGACGTTTTAAAGAGGAATTGCGTAGAAAATAAAAGAAAAAAAAATATTGTAAAATAACCTCTAACATTTTTAATTTTTTTTTGTGCATTTTTTGGGGGTAATTACCCCTTAAACCTATCCATTTCCTACAAATTTTCATTTTTTAGAAACTTTAACCTTTCTTGTCTTCTAGCGTGTAATTAAAAGACTTAAGTATTGTTTTTTTTTCCTGAAAATCGAGTTCAAAGTCATTCATTTTGCTTTTTATGCACATTTTGGGGGTATCCTCCTGTTTCTTAAAAAGTTGACGTGATAGACAAAAACTACAGTTACTTTTGGATTCAGGGGCTAAAAGTAATTCAAAAACAAGTCACAGTTCTAAGGCAACGAATTTGCTGTTCCCCAGTGTTATCGTCGAAAAATATTTCTTGTGCAATGACTAAGCAGGAGTTGATAACATCAATTGAAAAAACAACGTTTATTTTACACAATTTAAAAATTTTTTAAAACTGTAGACAATTGTTTATTGATTTGATTTTTATTATCGTCTTTTTGTACTGAAGAAGGGGATCCATTGATCCCCGGAACAGTTGTCTACAGTTTTAAAAAAAAAGTGTTTAATTGTGTAAAATAAACGTTGTTATTGATGCTATCAACATTTGCACAAGATTTTTTCGCTAAGCAGAAGTTGTTAAAAATACTGTAAAAGAATCGGTCACTGAAATTGCGTGATGAAAGATTTTGGTTCCGTTTCAGCTGCCAGGCCCGGACTGGCCCGGTTGGCTACCTGGGGAAAGGCAGGCAGACAGGGGCCAACTGGATTGGGGGCCAAACAATTAACTTCATCTTATTTTTAAGAGTAGTTCAGAAAAATTAGATCTTCAGCAAATCCATAATGAGCAATTCCAAGAAACTAGCTTTTTCCAAATCCTCAAAAAAATCCTCCTAACAGAGCTAACATAGCGTACCCCGATATGCATGGGGCAAATTCATTCTTTCTCCAGCGTGAAATGGCCATCTTATCATGCAGGTGTCCTCTGCCCAAAGGTCCGAAGTAGACGGCTTAGTGACCTCCTGTGATAAAATAAACTATTGTCGTCCAATTTCCGGAAATTTTCAGGAGAAGGACCCGCAGACCCCCCTTTGGTACTTGGGCCTGTAATATTTACAAGTTTTTTTATAATACGTTCATCAAAATGTAAAAATTCCTCCTACCAAATAAATACGTAAAAAAGGTACGCTCGAAATTCTGATTAGGTTTACCAAAATGAGTTTAAAACCTGCGTTTTAGATATAAATTTCCAAAAATTTTCTGGGGGAGGACCCCCAGAACCCCCTTTAAGTATTTCAAGTACGACTTCAATAACCTATTTTATATTATGATCATTCATAAGATTCAGTTTGATTTGGAACATTCTTAGCCCCCCCCCAAAAAAAAACACAAATCCTCCATCCGCCACTGCCTTTCGACACAAAAATCCGTATAAGAAGAAATGTTGAAAGAAAAAAGGGGGCCAACATGAAGTTTTCCCGCCGGGGCCAACTACTTGCCAGTCCGGCCCTGTCAGCTGCCAATAGAGCCTAGCTCAATTAAGACTGAAGATAATGATGTTTCTTTCGCTTTCTCATCTCACCCTCCACGTGTAACCATGGAGATGCGAGTTTACGACAATGAAGAATTTCACAGCGATCTTAATTGAGATTGGTTGACCAAAATGAAAATAAGTTATTTGAATATTTAAGAAGTGGTGACTATTCATGAATGTTTCCCCGGAATTTTAAAATTTTTCATATTCGATTATATTTCGCGGCTTGCGTCCGCAGCTATATCTTAACTGTACGTAATTATTACGTACGTATTTATATTATCCGAAATATCAGGACTCTACGTAAAAGGGAGGTTCTATTCCGAAATCATCCGATTATTTCCCTTTTATCTCAACATATTATTTTTAGTCCACTGAAAATAGAGTTGAACCTCGGACAAATTGCAATAAAAGGTTTCTCAACGGTTTTCACTTAGGAATGACCTCAATAATAACATACTAAAAATCGGCCAAAATCGGCTGGAGGGAAGTTTAATTTTTTTTTAAATTTTTAAAAAATGGCCGAAAAAAAATTTAAAAAACCCAAAAATATAATATAGACATGTGATATATGTTTATAGGTTATTTTTGAGTTTTGAAACCGAATATTGCCTTTAGTTTTGAAAAAAAATTGAAATTTCAATTTTTAAAATTAATTTGAAAAATGAGCCATATGAAAAAATTAAAAACCCCCTAAAAACCTAACAAAATCATCAAAAGAGATAAATCAAACGGTTTTCATTTAGAAATGACCTAAATATTAACATACTAAAAGTAAAAAATTTTACGAATTAAAGAAGTTAAATTTTTTTTAAAATTTCAACTTTTTTTGCGAAAAATGCATTTTTTTTTCAAATTCGTGCCCCAAACTTTTGAGGCTTTTGAAAAGGTCATATTTCGGTGGATATTGTCCACAGATAGTTATATAATGGAAAACCGGTGGAATTGACCCTCAATGAATTAGTTAATTATTTTAAATTCTGATGTAAATATGCCAAAGTATTACCTTTTTTCACTTTTTACTTCATTTTACCAATTTCAAAATTTTAAATTAAATAATTAACTAATTCATTGAGGGTCAATTCCACCGGTTTTCCATTATATAACTATCTGTGAACAATATCCACCGAAAAATGACCTTTTCTAAAGCCTCAAAAGTTTGGGGCACGAATTTGAAAAAAAAATGCATTTTTCGCAAAAAAAAGTTGAAATTTAAAAAAAAATTGAACTTCTTTAACTCGTAAAATTTTTTACTTTTAGTATGTTGATATTTAGGCCTTTTCTAAATGAAAACAGTTTGATTTATCTCTTTTGATGATTTTGTTAGATTTTTAGGGGGGTTTTAATTTTTTCATATAGCTCATTTTTCAAATTAATTTTAAAAATTGAAATTTCAATTTTTTTTCAAAACTAAAGGCAATATTCGGTTTCAAAACTCAAAAATAACCTACAAACATGTATCACATGTCTATATTATTGTTTTGGGTTTTTTTATAATTTTTTTTCGGCCATTTTTTAAAAATTTAAAAAAAATTAAAATTCCCTCCAGCCGATTTTGGCCGATTTTTAGTATGTTATTATTGAGGTCATTCCTTAGTGAAAACCGTTGAGAAACCTTTTATTGCAATTTGTCCGAGGTTCGGGCCTTTTTTTCGCTATTTTCAGTGGACTATTTACAGAATCCCCGAATCCATGCATTTGGTTATTCACTTGCAATCTACTCCCTAGATGGCGCTGCCCTAACTACGAGAGATAAGCTAGCTTTTATTTGCAAAGAAACTTTTGTGAATATGACTCGTTATAAAAGAGTTACAACTCATGGGAGGCAAATCTTTCCTGTATGACGCGAACTGAATTTCTGCTACGAAAAAGAACTTTTAAAGGTTGAGCATGTAGAAAAAACTAATCACTGAAAGTTTCGAAGGGGTTGAACCATGGGCGTAGACAGGGTTCCTAGGGGGGGGGTCAAGCACAGGGTCGACTTTTTTTGTTTGTTTGTGGAGAACAGTTTTGAAGCCGCGTGAGAGAGAGCCACAGTATTGCTCCGCATGCATAGCATGTGGTTCCCTTTTCAGTAAAAATTCTTGTGTAATGGGAGATTTACAGCACCGCTGCAAGAGCAATGCAAAAAGCGGCATATTTTAGTACCCGCTACTCACAAAAGATGGCGCTCGTCAATTGGTTTATTGGAATAACTAATTCCCGTTTCTTCCCGCAAACCGAAAATGTCGCGTGCTGTAAATCCCCCATTAGTCTGGTATGGCCAATTCCCAGTCTCGTAACTTTTACTTCGTCTTTTCTGATTAAGGCTTTTCAGGGTTTGTTTTAAATCTCCGGATCAATTGATAATTTTTAAACACTCTCATCCACCAAGCATTACTACCCGATGGAAAAGATCGAATAACATTTTTGATTTTATTTACAAAGAAATACTGTAACTACGAGTTAATATATATTTTTATTGTTTGGTTAAAAAAGTGCTGATTTTTGCTATTTGGTGATGTATATGTGGTGATGTGAAAACTTTTGTATATTTTCGCTTGTAGTTTTTTTATTATATATGGTTAAACATTCTCTTCCTCCAAGCATCGCAGCCTAATGGAAGAGATTCAAAAAATCATCAGAGAGTAATTTTATAAATCGAATACCATTTTATAATGAGTAGACTTGCATTTTTGTGTTCAATGAAAAAAGTGGTGATTAATGCTACGGGTGATGTAATACTAGCAATATACAAAGATCAACGTTTGTATCGGCTGTAAAGAGTAAAATTAAACAAAAAGGTATATATCTGGGAAAGATAAATAAAAAAAGATTATCCTCTTACATTTCCCCTTTTCTCTCCTCACAGATTTGCATCCACACACCCAGATATAACTTGCGGATCACTCTCTAGATGGCGCTACACTAATTAAGTTTATTTTTTCTGTTTACAAGGAACTCAAAGATGACCAGATCATTTGAATGGCCCCTGAATTAATTGATAAAAAGAAGCTAACTTTCTAAACTACATTTCATCTGTGTGTATATACAAATAGTCCCGAATTGTGGGAGTTTATAGGAAATCCTAACAGTTTGTTCTCATCAAAATTACTTTCATTAATTCATTAGTATACAGGGTGTCCCAAGATATTTGCTAAATTAGTCAATTGAAAACTTTTAGAGCATTGATCCTGCTCTACAATATTGTAATTGACTAATTTAGCAGATATCTAAGTTTAAAAAAATTTTAACTCCTGACAATGCTACTAAGGGGGCGATACAAATTTTCGCATGATCACTTTAATAGACCACACTCTTATGAGTACATCTGTAATGGTTCATCACTCTATATTGATATAATTCATTTATTAATCATTATTTTTTAAATTAACTGTTTATTCTGAATTTAGACTATTTACCCTTATTTCGATTTACTGTACATAATATTAAATTTTTAGCTGTTCAATAGTTCAATGAAAATGAAGGTTTTTTTCAGATCTCTCAAGAAAAATGAAATCACAACTATATTTTTACTTCGGAGCTCCTAAGAAATTGCAGAAGAATTTAGAAATTACAGAAAGGAAATATTAATTTTTTACCCCATGCAACTTTTAACACTGAATAATACTAAAATCGGGAGGTTTTCTCATGAAAATGTTTGTAAATTTCCCTAAAAATAGTGTTTAATCTAATTTAATCCATTTTGCCCCTCTTCGACATATAGTTTGACATAAGAAGAGCCTTCATAAATATTTTTTACGAGAATTTTCGAATAACATCCCAGAATAACCTCGAATCCGCCAACTTTTAATTTCTCTTTCACCATTGAAAACGATGAAATCTTCTCCATAAACTAAGAGGTAAAAAGTAGGGTGGGGATCATCCCCTTACATATTTTAGAATTTTAGTTAAAAAGGTTCTGAAGCTACTTTTCGGGGGGTTTCAGGCAGCTTTGAGAGCCGCCAGTCGGAAATGCCTGATCTAAAACGTGTCGCTAAAAAAGCACTCGTTAGGCCGGCCGTTAGTTGAGAAGCAGGCTAGGTGCGCGAGGCAGAGCGACTCACGATCACGTGATCATTTCCTAAGCACTTCACCCTGCCTCACGGAGTTATCTACGCGAGTTGGATCGCAGGTTCCGACACTTCGCTATAGCTTTTCTTCCATTCGCAATGGACAATCGTGAGCCATATTCAGATTCTTTATTATATCGGGCAGTATTTAGATTTCATATTATATTGAGCCATATTAAAATTTCTTATTTTTTTAACCATATTCAGAACTGAAATATTGGATTTCAGGCCGTGACTCGGGAGCTCTCGTCTATATTTTGATTCGAAATTTGAATCCATGCGGATTGATTTTTTCTTTTCTTGGGGTCCGTTAAATAATTCCACATACACTAGAAAATCTATTTATCATCAAACAACGTTTTATCTTATTAATATATTATGAAAGTAACAGAAATCTAATAATCTGCAAGTCTGCGCTCATGGCGCCATCTTTCTCCCTTTCTAATAAGTAATTATAGGTACACCAGTAATACAAAATGCCTCTAACACTAGATTAGATGTCTATTACTAATAGCGATCTCAAGATATGGCGTTTTTGGTTCAAATAATGATCAAAATATGAAAAATAAGTTGTGAATCCCCCAAACATTTTGCTTTTACCACAGCACTAAGAAAAATCACGCCGCTCACTCCAGTCACGTCTAGAAAAACTGCTTTCCAAAGACTGCGCTTTGTGACTCACGTCTCCTGCTTGAGCCACGCAAGTCACTCTACGCCGTAACTTGCGCTGTCCCATTCAGATTCACAGCTTGCAGAATTTCGCGGTGAGTCGCTCTGCCTCGCTCACCCTGCCTGCGTCTCAATTAGCGGCCGGCCTTAGGAGGTACTAGAGAGCCTGTATACGAGAGAGAGTCGACAACTCGCTTAAAAGCGTCCAATTCTGTCCAAACTGTATCATGCCGCTTGTCTCGCGTCCCATGCTAATCCTATGGAGGGAAACCTATCTACCGCCTTTGGCGAACCGAAAACCGATTTACCGATCTGCGCGCGCTATACTGAGTTGTCGCCTCTCTCTCGTATGCAGGCTCTCTAGTTAGTAGGTACCTCAGAAAAAATGTCAGGTCGAAACCCCTCCAGAAAGAAAAGTCTAGTTACACTAGTGAATCCAGGGGGGTTAGGGGGTTCAAGCCCCCCCCCAAAAAATAAAAAGTTTTACTCTATATAATATGACATTTTATGCACCAAAATGATTTAAAACCCTGTTATTTTAAAGTGAAATTTTAAAACATTTTCTGGGGGAAGACCCCCAGACCCCCTTGGCACTTGTAACTCTTTTATTACAACTGCATTGGGGGTTTTGACCTAAATTACCAAAAATTTTCTGGGGGAGGACCCCAGACCTCCCTTTTCGAAGTTGGAGCAGGATAATTCACTACCTTTTCCATATTAACATTAATTAGAAAATTCAATGGGATAAGGAAAATTCCTAGCCCCCCCCCAAAACCAAATCCTGGATCTGCCACTGCAGCCTTGCCAAAATGGGAAGAGAGCACTTTAAAACATCTCTCCCACTGCAGCAGTAAAAGAGCGAGCGAAAGCCAAGAGAGAAACCGAAACGAGCGCTACGTTTGGCAACGAATCGCTTTTCTGGCGCTTTTCGCCTTCCGCACTCGCCTAGCACATCCACACGCTTCGAGGAAATCAGCAGCGCCAGCTCTCGCCAAGCTCAACTCGCCAACACTTTTTTCTCGACATCGGTGGCTAAAACCACGATTTCTCGCTCAAATATTGATCAAAATGAATCGAAAATGGCTTCAATCGAATCAGGAGGGTTCATTTTCTATAATGCGAGGTGTTTTTGTAGAAAATTTCTCAGATAACTGTACGAAATTACAGTTTAAAGCCGTTCCTTCCGAATCGGAGCCGATTCAAAATGGATGGCTTCCCTCCGCAATCTGAGTTCTCTGATTCGCCGATTGGGGTTGCCAGTCACTAAGAACACGCCCTACAAAAAGGGCGGAGCAACAACTTGGCTTGACTTAATTGGTGTAAATTTCGACGAATGACGATCGATGACGACGTTTGGCGAATGAATTAAAGGAAGAGGCTGTATACTCTGGCTAATTATGAACAGCTTTCGTGGTTATTATGTTCCTTCCTCCTTTTTCGGCTCATGAACAGCTGCTAGGCTTAGTCTGGGGTTACCACGGACAGTTTTTTTAGAGCTGTCGGAAGACATAAAAATGTCCAGGGTTTCATTATGATAAAATTCTGACCAAGCTGTTTGAAATTCGTTTGGTCGTTAAAGTGGCTACCTTAGCATATAAGAGACATATTTTTATTACAAGGTAGTTTACAACGTAGAAGTACCGTTTAAACGCTTTTGTGTTTTTAAACATCAGGGATCACATAGCAAGAATATAAAAAAGGAGGTTACATTGGGAATTTTCAAAATTTTTTATTCAACCGTATCTGATGAAGTTTAACAACTGCTACCCCATATCATTCTCGTCCCTCAAAACGTCCTTCCACCAAAATTTCATTCAATTTCGATGAAGGCTTTTAGAGCCCTTGAATCAGGTTACTTATTTTATGATCACCCTGTACCAGTAGCGGATACAGGGGGGTGGCACTCTGGAAAGTGCCCCCCCCCCTTTGGAGACCCAAAAAGGTTCTCAAAATGAGTAAAAACACAACTTTTACTGGTCTAATTTTAAAATTTGTTCTGGGGGGTAGGACTCCCATACCCCCCATTAGTATCAAAATGGGGTATTCAGTGTTTATTTTTAGGAAATCCCCAAACTTTGACATTTTGGGTCAAAAAGTAAAGGTAATAGTGTTGAAAAGTGCCTCCGGTAGACTCAAAACGTTCCTAAAATTAAAAATGAGTTAAAACCCTACTTTTACACGTCAAATTTCAATTTTATTCTGGGGAAGGACCCCCATACCCCCAACGATACCACAAGGGGATCTTTTCTGGAAAAGAGCCCCCCTTGGAGCCTTGCTGGATCCGCGCCTGCCCTGTACTTCATTGCATGCTGATCGAAAAGAAAGGTGACCCTTAACAGTATTATGGGGTTTTCAAAAGTTAAAAATCTGCTGCTCCTACCCCCTACCTTTGTTCCAATGAAAAAAATATCACAAACTTTCAGCCAAATCGGATAAAATTCATCCGACCCGCAAATGCCTTTAAATAAGAGTTTTTGGTCTTTTCTGAACCAAACTCACCACCATTTTTTTTTTCAACTTTTTTTTACGATGAACTACTATCATTGTTTCTTATGTATAACATGTTTCGATAATAATATTTAGCAGATTACATATTGGGATCTATATTACTATTAGTTAAATCTCTAATGGATGTCAGTGAGGTGTGGGTAAACATGGCGGTTGGAGGACTCTTATAGAAGCTGTGTGCCCCATGAATTCCTATTTAACTATACTGCTTAGCCAACGATAGTAAACGGTTCACGTGATTTTTTAGTTTATTTAAAATATACTAATTTTTTATGTATATAGATTATAGAGGGTCTAACTAAGGTTAGAGGGAGTAAATGTATCTTTCGATCAACTCAGCTTCTTCCTTTCCCCCCTCCGAGTCTGTTAAAATCACGTGACCCTTTCGTTGGTTAAGCAGCAGTATATATATGTTCGTAGTCCATGAGCAGCTTCAAAAGAATCCGCAGGTGTTTTCTAATGTTGGGTTCTGGACGTGTTGTGATCTCTATCAGTGGCGGATCCAGGATTCGATTTTGGGGGGGGGGCTAAGAATTTTCATAAACCAATTGAATCTTCTTGTTAATGGTAATACGGAAAAAGTAGCGAATTATCCAACGAAAACCATTAAAAGGGGGGTCTGGGGGTCCTCCCCCAGAAAATTTTTGGAAATTTTGGCCCAAAAACCCACTTTTTCAACCCGTTTTGGTACGCCTCATCCGAATTTCGGATATAGATTTTTTGCGTTCTGACAAACTTAGTAAAATGTTAGACGTTTTGGGGGGGGGGCTTCAGCCCGAAAGCCCCCCCCCCCGTAGATCCGCCACTGATCTCTATGCCTATGCAACGAGAGAAGGAAGAAGTGAAGAGGGATGGTTACAATTAATTCTTTGGTTCTTACGTATTATGCCCCGTCGACCGTGCCGCTGAATCCGAAAAGTTATCAGAAATTCAGAAATTCATACAAATTCCGGTCACCTGGCCCCGAAGGGGCCTTATACCGTCAACTGGAGTTGAAGTCATAGTTCTTGCTTCCTAGGTGACATAAGTCCATTGCTGTTTGATATATATATATAAGTTACCTGGTGAGTGCAGTTAGTTATCCAAGAGCTTTTGTTACATTGAGTTACTTTTAGTTACATTGAGTGATATACATTGAAAGTTACTTTAAGTTTCATTGTAAAGATATTTTTGTCTTTATGCATTTAGTATCGGATGCCTTTCATTATTCAGTTTAGTCTACCGTATCCCAGAGTAGGATTGCTTTTGGTCTGCTCTTGTGTTTAGCTAGGGAAATATCATAGATTGCTGCTTCCCTAATTGTTTTATTTGGGTGGGAATCTAGTTTTCTGAAGAATTTCTGGGCAAGGGAGGTGGCAAAACTTCTGAGGGAGGGAATGCCCAGCGCCTCTCTTATCTGAACATTCCTTACGTACCATGGGGACTTAGTGGCTTTCCTAAGAATGCGGCTCTGAGCCGCCTCTAACTTGTCAATTAAACTTTCAGTGGCTGGGGCCCCCCAGACCTGAATAGCGTACGTTAGTAACGGACGTAGATAGGTCATGTATACTAGCTTTTTGTTTTTTATACTCATCTTAGCATGCCCACTGATGAGGGGGTGGAGTAGTCCTAGCCTTTTTCTTAGCTTAGTAGTTAGGTTTTCTACGTGTTTATTCAAGGTTAGCCCAATGTCCAGCGTAATACCTAAGTACTTGACCTCCTTGGACCACGGTATCTTTTTGCCAAACACTTGGAGTTTTGCCACTTTTTTTCTGTTGAATTTTAACGCAACCGACTTATCAACATTAAGCTTTATTCGCCAATCGTCTAACCAATTTTGGATTAGGTTTATGTGTTTCTGTAACCTACTTAGCATTACACTTCTCTTGTGCTTACACATGACAGCTGTGTCATCCGCAAACAAAGCCAGTGTTGTGTGCGGGGAGGTGGGAATGTCGTTGACATAAAGTAAGAATAAACAGGGGCCTAATTTTGAGCCTTGCGGCACGCCTGATTCAATTTTTCTGGGGTCAGACAATTCTCCGCCCACGCTTACTCTGAAGGAACGCCCTTTCAGGTAGGTTACTAGCAGTTTTATTAGGTACTCAGGGAAATTATTTTTGATCAGTTTGTAAATCATGCCCGGGAACCAAACTTTATCGAATGCTTTTTCTATGTCGAAAAAGATTACTCCTGTCGTGTGCCCAGATCTTGCCGGATTTTTGACCATTTCAAACAGCCTTAGCAGCTGGTGTGAAGTTGAATGGCTATTCCTAAACCCGTGTTGTTCGGGAATTAGAATATTGTTCTCCTCAACATGCTTGTTGTAGAATTTTAGTATTACTCCTTCAGTTAGCTTGCTAAGGGTGGGTAGAAGGGATATAGGCCTGTAGCTCGCTGCTAGAGTTAGGTCCTTTCCCGGTTTCGGCAAAGCAATCACTTTAGCTTCCTTCCAGGGAGTAGGGAAATGGGATAGACCTAGTGTTTTATTTACTATAGCTGTGAGGAAGCATATGGCAAGCATCGGGAAGTTTTTTATAGCAATATGTGGAATACTATGTATACCCGGGGCTTTGTGATTCTTTAGTCGTTTTATATCCACTAACAATTCAGAGGGGAGGATCTGAGGGGGAATGGAGGGAGGGCATTCGTTTTCATACTTCCTGATAGTTTCTAGAACCAGAGTCTCCATGTCTGGGTTTTTCATTGGGTTTGGTTTGAATTGCATCTCTAGGGATTGTGCTATCGCTTCAGCTTTGTCCTTTTCTGAGCATGCTAGCCCTTGCGCGGTTTTTATGTTTTGCATTTTGGGCTCACTTTTTCTTCTCAAGGCCTTAGGAATTCTCCATATAGACCTATCCTGTGGGTCCAAGGTTTCTAGCAATGTTTCCCATTCTTTCTGATTAGTCTTACTGAGTTCCTTTTTTACTAGTTTGACCGCCTTATTGTATAGTCTCTTTGTTTGGGGGTTCCTATCTCTCTGGTATTCTTTTCTCAAGTCGTTTTTCCATTTGATTAAGGATCTTACTGTGTTGGGAATATATGGGACTTCAGGTTTTTTGGGGGGTTTCTGGGCTCTGTCCAAAGACTCATTGACAGCCCTGGAGAATTCCATAACTAGGTTGTCCAGGTCCGAGGGAGTGGAGGGATTCATTTTTGGGACCAAGCCAATCAGTTCCCCGTTTAGTTTAGCTCTGAAGAGCTCCCAGTCAGTGGCCTTTCTGCCTAGAAAGCTGCGAGCCTTTGGAGACACACTGAAGAAGTCCAGAAGAACCGGATTGTGATCCGAAGAGAGTTCTTCAAGACTATGAGCGTTGCAACCTGAGTATATATTTTTGAAAAGCCCTATATCCAATGTGGAGGACCCACTATCGTAAACCGTGGTGGGGGTGGCTGGAGCCGCTATTTCAAAGTCCCCCTTCTCTATTATTTCCATCAGTATTTTCCCAGCATCATTGATTTTGGCGCAATGCCAGGCCGTGTGATGGGCATTGAAATCTCCACACACAATCAGCTTGTCATTGAGTTTTAGTATTTCTTCCATGCATACGGCTAGCTCCCTGTGTCTCAACGGGGGGGAATATACCGTTACTATCGAAATTTCCTCTTTGCTACTGAGTGTTATATTTATGCCAGTGGACTGTGTGGCACCTATCGCTGGGGTGACAATTTGATAGTGGGGGATGTTGTTTTTTACAAGTATGGCGGTCCCTCTTTTTGATACTTCCCCAGGCCCACCAACGAAGTCTGTCCTGTATGTTACGTAGTATGGTATCGCTATTTTTAACCTGCTGTTTGCCTTTGTTTCTTGGACACAGATTATGTCTGGATTATGAATTTTTGCGAAAGTTCGTAGTTCTAGTATCTTAGTTGCTAGCCCATTTGCATTCCAGGTGCAGACCCTTAAATCGCTTCTTAATCTTTTAGTTGTCGCAGCCATGTTTATTTATGGAGGTTTGAAGTGCTGAATACATAGTGTTGGGGTTTTCACATAGTTCTTTGATTAGCGCGGCAAAGTTTTGTACTCCACCAAACAACTTTAGTAGCTCGCTAATGGATCGGAACAGGGTAATTATTTCGGATAATTCACTGCCTTGGGGGTTTGCCTGAGATGGATTTTGGTTGTTTGTCGGGAGGGGAGGGAAATCCTCAGACCCTCCTGTGGGACCCCTCGCCGCGTTAGCGTATGAGAAGGGTGGAGCACCTGGAAGGTGTGGGGGGCTACCCCTCTTTTTGTTATCTCTGTGTTTTGGAAACTCACTACATTGCCGCCATGCAGCGGTGTGCCCCTCCTGGCCGCAATTAATGCAAATGGGATTTTCTACTTTTTTGAGGCTACAATCTTTGGTTTCATGTCTATTCCCACATTTTAGGCATCTAGCCAACGATAGACATTGCTTCGCGGTATGACCAAACCTGTTACACTTATAACATTGGCCTACTCCTTGGAACTTTAATTGTTCAACCCTTACTGAGATGCCACAGCACTCTTTTACGTCATAAATTTTTTCATTATCACCTGATCTAGTTAATTCTAGCGACACAATCGGCATGGGTTTTTTGGAAATGGGGTGCGGCATCCTAGTTATTTTGGTGGGATTAAAACCTTGTTGCTGTAGGTTTTCAAGGATTATTTCATCATGTACCTGGAGGGGGATCCCTTTCATCACTACTTTAATGGGTCTATCTTCGATTGGCCGGATTACATATGAATCAATGCCATTGTCGGTAAAATATTTAGTTACTGCTCTATGTTGCTCGGGGGTATTTGTGAACACTTTGTAGTATTCGCCAGATAACCTGGCACTAATTTCCTGACTAATGGACTTTTTGACCTGCATTATTACATTGTGAGAGTCGTATTGTACCCTTAACATTATTGGGGGGGGTTTCCTGCTAGTTGAAGGGTTGTTACCACCTGCTTGCCCAGAAGATTCTTTGTTTTGATTTCCATCAAGTAAAAAGTTACGAGCATTTTTGTCTTGCTCAGCAGCATCTCCAACAACAGTGTTGGTTGCAATTGTGCTAACGTTAGGGGGAACAACATTGTTTACATTTAGGCTAAACACAGTATTGTTTACATTTTGACTATGCACAGAGTTGTTTGGAATTTGATATTCTATGTCATTATTTACTTTTGAATAGTTGTTAATGTGCTCGAGCGTATTATTATGCAATGACAAATTGCTTTTGCTTAAATTGGTAGTTTTTTTGCTCTTGGATAACTTCTCTGAATTGGGTCGAGAGGTACCCTTGATAACAGTAGGAGGCCTTTTCGCGGGTCTGCTGCTATCAGAGCCGCCAAAAGAGCCATTTGAGTTTTTCCTCTTAGATTTGTTTAAACGACTACTGTTAACTTGGGTAAATTCCGGCCCAGTCAGAGTATCTAATTTTTTGCACTCACCCTCAAGAAGATTCCTCTCAGCTACCAAAGTGTCCTTTAGCTCGACTTTGGTCATTCGTGTTCCTTGCACTTGAAAGCTGCTTTTTGAGTCTATCATTTTCAGCATTAAGTCGATCGTCTGGATCCTTCCATACAGTTCATTCATTCTGGCAGTCATCTCCTCCATTGTTCTATTCGTGGGTGAAATCGGCTTCTCAGATGCTTCCTCCATGTCGCTGTCGTCATCTTGGCTCTCCACGTCAGTATCCATGACCAGGCTGTTGGGCGAGTTAGTCCGAGAGCTGAGTGCTGAGTTATCAGCTTTTTCCGGCTGACTACCTAGCTGCGGCGACCTGTCTCTGCCTCTGACGTAATTGGACGGTGTGGAGGCGCTCCTCTGTGATGCTCCTGGTCTCCTTTCTCCCTCCATAATCCTGGACTGTCGAGCACCGCCTTCGCTGGGTTCGAGTGTTGACACTGCGCCTGGGACTGCTAACTGGAGATTCTGGTTGGGCAGCAAACTACCCGCGTCCACCGCTTTTTGCATTGGGGACGAGTTGCCTTGCAGCTGGGCTTTGCTTGAAATAATTAGCTTCGCCGGTTGCAGTGGAGTTTTGACCGGAATTGGCTGCACCGGCACGTGGGAGCTCCCACGTGTTGGGCTCATAGCCCCTTCCTTGAAGAGGAAATACTCCTGGGAATGATGTGTTGCTGGATGACCGGACGTAATGAAGGTTGCAGGGCAGGAAACACCGGTACGACTGCAATCACTGCGGACTGGAAAAGGCAAGCTGGTTGAAGAGCGCAGGACGGTAGAAGAAGAAGCTGGGAGGTTCCGCGTAAAGCGAGCTTAGCAAAACTGGAAACCTTTCAGGGCTGAATGTCCGAAAAGTTATCAAATCCCATCCTATAGCTGTACCGCTAAATTTAACGGCTATTGAACGGTCGACGGTATAATACGCATGTACCAATTTTTTTAGTTGTTCAATTGTCCAGTGAAACTAAAGATTTTCATGCATCTCATGAGAAATTAATTTTTCACGGAACACACCCACAACTAAATTTTTGTAAAGGAGTTACCATACAGAGCGACTAAACAAAAACCGAGTTCAGTTTATAATTTAGAAATTGCGCAGTTTGGATATAAAATGGAAGAATTTCACTTACGAACACTGGAGTGGCGAAGGACTCTTCGTAAGGTGATGCGAAGTTGAGTTGAATCTTGCTGCGCCAAATCCCTGTTGTCAGATAGTTCGATTTCGCCATGCACAGGCACAGGGGTAGAAAGCAACTCAGATCTGACTGCTAAGCACCAATCTGTTCACAAAAATAATAGGAAAGTAAGCCCTATGAACTAGCCTGGTGGCGAGGGAAATTTGTACGAAATTGAAAACAAATTTTAAAAATATTAAACCCGATTGGGTAGTTACATATTACCCCGTCGACCGCTCAGTGGCCGTCTAATTCAGCGGTACATCAATAGAAAAGTCAATGGGATTTGATTGCGTATTTGATTAAGTGGCACGATCGGCGGGGTTTAATACTCGTAAGAATAGCACTTGAATGAATAAAAATTTTACTGCTATATTAAATTTATTATGATGAATTATTTTTTATTTGTTGTTATAAAAATGGCCCGAATCGAACGATTTTGCTGGTTTTAGTCCAATTTAAAGCATAAATTACTAGATAGCATCATTTTGAATCGCAGAAATCAGGAAAGGTTCAATAGGGAATATCGCCAATAGACAGCTTGGCAGTTGATAGAAGTGTTAATACCTCATAGCTCTATACTCCATCACGCGCCAGCACGTGATCGGCAAAGGTAAATCGGTAAATTTCCAACATTCTCGAATTCTTATCCACTAAGCCAGGGGTTCCCAACCTTTTTGCACCTGCGTACCACTTGACTTTTTGAGAAAATTTGGCGTACCACCAGACCTAAATATTTTAAAAAACGTGTAATATTTACACTTCTAAACGTGTTCAAAGGCTTTTTGAATTAAATTCCTGAGAAAACTTCATATTTAATGGTTAGATATTTGTTTATTTATAACATGCTTCTAATAAATTATAAATAAAAAGATGAAAATGGTATTAATTTACAGTTTTATTTTTGTACCCATAGGTCTAAAGACATACAAATAAAAAATTAGTACAAACTCAGCTTTACATATATATCGCTTTGACTCACGCGTACCACCTGAAACGTTACCGCGTACCACCAGTGGTACGCGTACCACCGGTTGGGAACCCCTGCACTAAGCAATGGTACCTGATGGCGTAAGTCTAGATTCAAGAAATGGAATCATTACTAAGTAGAGCGTCTTTATATACAATTAGAATGAACTTATATAAATACATATTTTGTTATATAGAAAAAGTGGTGACTTTTACAATAGTTGCTCTGATATTCGCCGTTTAAAGTTTCTCAGATTCCCGTATATTTGCAAGTTCTATTATTAGTCCAATTTGTGTGTCGACAGGAAATAGAAAGATCGTGACTTCACAGAAGTCTGGTTCCAAGAGAAGGCATTCGTGATAGTTTCCCTTTCCTCAATCCCTCCCTCAGCATCCTTGGTTAAATCACTCTCAGAAAACTCCCTAGATGGCGCTGCACAAATGACACAAGAGGGATTTGCTATTTTTTTATGCTGATAAATGGATCAGAAATGACAAGAACAAGTGTTACAAAATATTTGATCGGCTTCTAAATTAATTTTCGAGAAAAGATTATGATCTCAAACCTACATTTTAGCCGTATATTTCCCCAAGACCAAATATTTTTTATTTCATAATTAAAAGACTTCAGTTTGCCAATTGTTATATTTTACTGTATTAGCACACTACTGAAGAAAGAATTCGGTCTTTTTCTTCTAGAGATTTAGAAATCGGAATTCTCAAAAAAAAAAAAAAGACACCGCATCGCCTAGAAAGAATAAACTAAATTGAAGAATAGATTAATTTCGTCATCGACAACAATTGTAGCACAAATGGGTTCGAATCTTTGTGTCAGTTAATAGGAAAACTTAACTCTTTATATTCTCAATAAAATGTTAAAAGTATTTTTTTATTAATTTATTAGTATATACTGATATACTAATTTGTTTATTACACATTATTTTAAATTAACTGTTTATTTTGAATTCTGACTATTTACTCGTCTTATTTCTTTTTTACTAATTTTTAGTTGTTCAATAGTTCAGTGGAAATGAAGATTTTCAGATCTTTCGAGAAAAATAAATTTTCCAACCCCTAAAAAATAATAGAACGAAAAAATTTATTGCATGAGGTACAGAAGTATCCGTACTACTCACACCAAAAACTTGAAAGAAATTGCAACACTTGCTAAACCGTGGGATGAGTATTAAAACGCGCAGTATTAATCTTTTAGCCCAGGTATGGGCAACCTTTTCGAATCCGCGGGCCGGATTCAATGATTATAATGATGTGGAGGGCCATAGAGTAGATAATAGGTAATATTTTTTAAAGTAAAAAATGAGTAGTTTTCTCTCTATATTAAAAAAAAGTAACAGTGACCGCCGCCGCCGTCACCGTCACCGCCGCCGCCGCCGTCACCGCCGCTGATTTTGAAAATTTTATTTTTGAACACTTTGAACTATCACTACGCAAAAACTATTTGAAGAAATATTATGAAATTTTGACCATTGGTAGACAAATGTATGAGGGTCATTTCAGTTTCCAGACCTAATTAATTAGATAATTAGTTCTGGAGTTATTTGATGTCAAAGTCGAAAATTATTTTTTTCGGCTGCGAGTTCGCCCCCAGAAAAATCTATTTACAGCAGAAACATGATTTTTTGCAGACACATACTCTTAGGTATGAAGTTTTGCACCTCGTCGCCCTTTTTTCGAATTTCGAATTATTTTTGGAGTTATTAAATTCTTAAGTTTCGAAATTTTTTACTCTTTTTCGGTTTTTTCTTTATAATACAAAAACTAATCACAGTAGAAATATGATATTTTAAACACGCATAAAATTATTTTTTATAGAAAGATTGGCGTTTCGTTTTTTAAAAAATTCGAATTAGTTTTAGAATTATTAAGATACTAAGTTTCAATTTTTTCTTCCCTTTCTGGTCGTTCACTAGAGAAACAGGAGATTATTTTTAAGAGTCTGATTTCTTATTCCCTATGATTCACTAGATACACACGTGCATTCTATAACTTTAAAAGGTTTTTTAATGGCATGTGTTTTTTCTCTAAGATGGTTGATGATATTTAGTAGACTTGCTGGATATTTTTGAAAACATTTCGGTTAAATTATTGGTAAACTAAAGAGGAATATTTTAGTAACAGTTTTATTTTGATATTTTTATAGAAATGGTCCGCATTAAGTTATTGATAAGTTAGAGAGATAAAAGGTTTAGATTTGAAATGATCATTAACTAAGCAGACAAGTTTCAGGTTTTACTGGATAGTTGAGATGAAACAAGCGAGCTCTGCTCGCTAAGATCGCGAAGCGATCTTCAAAGAACTGCGAAGCAGTTCCGGGGGTTGGTGAGCGATAGCGAGCAGGGGGCAGAGCCCCCTAGTATTATATATTATCCGTAGTGCCAAGAAAAAATTTTTTAACGATGAGAGCAAATTTTAGATGAGATTGGAGACATTTTAGATGTAGAGCAAAGGTTTCTGCTGTACTGTACATATTTTGTTTTAAATATCATGTTTTTTGTACCATAAAACGTAGTTTTTATGCTGAAATATTTTTTTGTGTTTTCACCTCATTTTTAGGGTTATCCGCGATTTTCGCTATCCGCGGTACTCTTGCCACCCAATTCCGCGGATAATCGGGGCTCTACTGTATATAACATGTATATACGAAGTTTAATACTAAAGTTAAAATTTAACCTGGACTTATACAATATATTGGTTACATACAATAATTATAATGAAGTTACATTAATCAGGACTAGAATAATATTATATATACAATAATTATAAAGTTAGTTAAATTAATCTGGACTAAAATAATATCTTGATAACATACAACAATTATAATGTTTAAGTTATATTAATATGAGTCCGTGAAGTTACAACTCTCCCATGCTTATATAGACGCCTCCCAAGAACGAAATATAGTTGTACAGCACGTTTTAACTGCTAAAATTAAGTTATTTTCGGGGGAAAGCTGTATCCCCGCTTTCGCTCTTGTTGACGAAAACCAGATGGATTTTTTGGTTCAATTTTTAAAATGTTCCGCGGGCCGGACCAAATGACGAGGCGGGCCGGATCTGGGCCACGGGCCGTAGGTTGCCCATCGTTGTTTTAGCCAAAGGATGGAGTTCCCTCTTAGTGTAGTGGTATTTAGAAAAATAATGATCGGGGATGAAATTTTCAATGATCATACGGTTTTTAAAGCTACACATCACCCAAAAAACTTCCAAAATGTCGAAAAAAATTTTCTTGCATTTTTCAATGCTTCATGCCATTAGGAATCTATGGTCAAAGTTTCAGACCTGAATTCTATTTAGTTGGGAAGTTAAGTTTTCTGAGTGACATCAGGCTCAAATGTGCAAGTCTCTAGAACTTTAAATGCATTTTTCTCAGACTTCGTTTTCGGTGACAATGACTGGTTTCTATTCCCTCTAAGGCAGTGGTGTTTCCCAACCTTTTTCGGTCCATGCCCCACCAAAGCCTTTCTAAACTTTTCATGCCCCCCGGTCTCAGTGGCATACATAGAAATATATTTTGAGAGGGAGCCAAAATTATCTCAAGTTTAATGAAGCTTTTCTGAACATTTTTAGGTAGAATTTGCATGCTAAAAAACTAAATCAAGTTATGAGTAATTAAGTTCCGAGTACCAAGAGGGGTCTGGGGGTCCTCCCCCATCAAATTTTCGGAAATTGGACTCTAGTATGTAGGTTTTTAACTAGTTGGTACCCCTAGTTGGGAAATTTTGGATATAAATTTTTAGGCAAGATTTGCATTTTGATGAACCTAATGTAAAAAAAGATTCAAATATAAGCGTTCTAAAAACAAAGAGATCTTGGGTCATCCATCCCCCAGAAAAAGGTTTGGAAATTGGACTCTAAAAACAGGGTTTCAACTTGGTTTTGATACATACTGGTCCCGATTTCAGACATACATTCTCACATAGGATATTAGGATCAGATTTTGATAAACTTCTTTTTAAAAAGGTTTTTTTAATATTTTCAATGGATTTTTCTAAAAATTGGTCCACTATATCTGGAATATTTTTGAATCTGTCATTTAGTTGGTATTTTTATTTTTAAAAAGACACAAAACTTATGTATATCAGATGATAAATACGAAAGTTATTGAAGTTACAAACACGCATATTACTTAGTCGGATGCTGCCATTTTGAGGATTTCAATCAAATTCAAAATGGCCCCACAACGTCAGTTTTGATCGATAAATTTTGAAAAAATTAATTTAGCCTTTTTTTCATCATGTTCTGTTCCACATAAAATTTTCAGTTATCATGCCTCATACCCTCACGCATCAAGGCGCAGAAGGCTTAGCGAATTTTTAAAATATATATTTAGTTTATGTTAATGGAGTATTTATAAATATAATATAAATAATGTTTTGAGTATAAAAAACGGTGACTACAGAATAAGACCATAAAGTTTATGTTCGCAATGTAAATTTTGCTAGGATCAATCTAATGCCTTCATAGGACGAGTGTAAGCTGTTGTTCTGTAAATTAGAAAAGATCCAGTGTTGGAACCAACACAAAATAGGGTTCAATTCCGTTAACGTTCCCCCTAAATACCGCCATGCTCTTTTGAACACAAAAAAAATAGAAACAGTGCTAAGTAATTTCAAACTCATATAAATTAAAATGTTTCATCATTAGATCAATTCAGTTTCTCGTTAAAAATCCTAAAAGTTTGTCGATATATGAATATATGGCGTTCAAAACTCAAAAGTTATTGGCGATATTTAGCGGGAACCGAACCCTAAGATGTGAACCCTAGGGAGATGACTGGCTCAGAGCTCCCTAGATGGCGCTCTCTCTCTCTTTTTGGGGTTCCAAAAAGGACGGAAGCTTAAGGAATCACTTCACTCTTAAAACGATTTGAATACATGAATATACTCATTTCTGAAAATGTGCTTCTGAAAATGAAACATCTCGAGCTTAAACTCAAAAATGAGCTCATAATGTTTCATTTTTGAGTATGCACATTTTCAGAAATGAGTATGTTCATGTATTCAAATTTGAGTATTTTTAAATCGGAGCCTTTTTGAGTACTTTTTTACTCAGTTTTGATACAATCGTTTTAAGAGTGTTGTAGAAAAAATTTCCATAGATTTTTTTTATCATGGTGGTAGCACGTGTAGGGATCTGAAAAAGCTTTCGATTCGATTCTTGTATTCGATTCCTGAGGTTCGATTCCGACCTGGAATCGATTTGTTATGGTCAGTATCGATAAAGTAGTGGTATCGAACTTATCTATTTCAATCACACATCAAGGATAATTTGTAATTATTATTAATTTAATTAATAACCAGGAAAACATTAATTGATAATCAAAACACTAATTAATTAGTGATTACTAATTAGTTGTTACTAATTATCGATATTAATTGGAAAACAAAGTACGATTCCTAAGATTCGAATACTGCTGTATGATACTAATTAATTATCAAAATACTAATTACTAATTAGTGAACAAATCGTTTATAATAAGGAAGTTGCATGTGTCAGATTTTCAAAAACAAACAAGTGTTCCGTATGGTTTTTCGTATGGTAAAATGAAATATCTAGTCAGTTTTTCAATGTACAGGTAATTAAATATTTTAATTTAAAAGTCGAGAAAAAAACACGTGACTGAAAACGTTTATTGTATAAACTATAAGATGACGTCAACAATAATACCATCCACTCCATTGCTTTACAACAATGTTTAGTATAAGAGATGACGTCACATCCAAACTCTTGGCGTTTTCGCGCGCTTTTAAAAAGTGGATTTTTGTTAATTTTTTTGGGCAATCAAAAAATTTCTCGATCGGCCTCAAATTTTGGGTAGTTGCTTATTTTTGCAAGAGGAATCGATTAAAAAAATTAAAAAAAATCATGCAACTTCCTCATTATCGGTATTAATTGGAAAATTAAGTACGATTCCTATGATTCGATTCGATTTGATTCCGGAATCGATTTAATCAAGGGTTCGATTCCTTGATATCGATTCTTTAAGAAATATTTAAAACCCTAAGTACGTGTGACCTCAAAGAGAAACTATAAAATGTGAAGCTTTTACTGTTTAACCCAGGGTTCGGAAACCTAGGGTTCAGACCTAGGGAGGTTATTGCCCCGACCACCAAAATGTTTTCAAAAATCATTAATGTGCATTTTTACACTGTAAAAATTAGTTTGACCCGCTTAATATGGATAAAATTTCAAAAAAATTCCCGAGGTTAACTCCCATTTTTAATGTAAAAACTTTATCTAAACATGTATTTTCAGAAAGACGAAATTTTAGTACGCTATCTGCTTACATAAACTGTTATAAATGTGATATTATTAGAAGTTTTTACATTAAAAATGGGGCTCAGGAAATTTGATCCATATAAAGCGGGTCAAACTAATTTTTATAGCGTAAAAATGCTCAATAATGATTTTGAAATATTTTGGTGGTCCGGGAAAATACAGTCGAATCCGCTTAATGTGATCACGGTTAATGTTATCAATCGGATAATGTTATCGAAATCGACAGGTCCCGATCATTCCTATTTAGTTTAATGTAAAATACATCGTTTAATGTGATCAACTATGGATCATCACTCCGCTTAATATTATCAAAATTTGTCCATTTCTCCTTTAAAACGACCGCTTTTGAGTTCGAGTTTCATTTTGAAGGTCAATTTTAACAAGAAAATATCTGCTCCATGAGAACACCTGGCGCTTCATATTTCTGAAACTCAGTATGAGTAAGATAAAGAAAACATTCCGCATATTATATTGAAAGAAAACAGTTATGGGGGGTTCGAATCCATACTTGTGATTGGTTAAAGAAACACCAAGATCCACGCTTTGCAGATTTTTCTGATAAGAGATTTTGATTTTTCCTTGTTTACCAGAATTCAGATTATGTAATAAATAAGTGATTTATTCGAGTGGAAGGATATAAAGGAGCGGAAAAAGAGAGACCTTTCTATAAAAATACAAAGTAAGTGATAATTTTAATTTTATTAACGGAACTACTCTTATATTTTCCCCTTAAAAGTTTACCTAGAGTAAAATTAGAGTTTCGTATACATTTATTACGATTACATGATTTTGATTTTAAAGCTAACAATCCAGTTACAATAATTACTGTTTTTTATAAGAGATCGCTTATTGTTATCGATCGGATAATGTTATCAGTTTAGTCTCGGACAATTGCGATCACATTAAGCGGACTCGACTGTACCTCCCTAGCAGGGGCGTCATTTCAGTTTTTCGTTGGGGGGGGCAAGGAATTTTTTTGGTGTGGACCTTGGTGAAACTAGGTTTTTTTTTGGCGGGGGTTGCCTCAACTTCATTTTTAAGGTAATATCATGTCAAAATTTGACAACGTAAACTCCAAGGAAAAATGGGGGTCTGGGGGTTTCCCTCCAGGAAAATTTTGAAAATTTGGCTCTTAAAGTAGTGTTTTAGCTAGTTTTGAGACACTTAGGGCTGCATCCAAAGAGAACAGTTTCTTGTAAACCACATAATTTTCTAGGGAATTTAAGGGGGGCTAGGGGTCCTCCCCCAGGAATTTTAATTCCCCTTTAAACTGGTGTTTTATCTCTTTTTCAAACTCTTTGGGGAGCTTCTAAAGAGAAAAGCTTCTTGTAAGAGGAATAGTTTTAGGCTTACCATACGTCCGGGATTACCCCGGACAGTCCGGGGTTTTTAGAGCTGTCCGGGGAAATGTCCTGGGTCGCTAAATGTCCGGGGTTTCATACATTTACGATTTGCCATACTTTTTTATGAAAAAATCATGACCAAACTATTTAAAATTGCTTTTTTTACGTTTTCTAACGTCTTAATTACTTCAGAAAACTTAATTTTTATCACAAAATTCACTGAAAGTAAGTCAATCAAACAAGTTTTGAAAAAGTAGTGTTAAATGAAAAAATAAAATTTGATATTTTTGTTTAATGTTTATTAGTTTGAATAGTTTTTATTCTTTGGTAATTTGATATGGCACTTATAAAGAAATTTCAAAAATATGTCCTGGGTTGGCCCCGAGAAAATATGGTAAGCCTAAATAGTTTTCACAATGGGGAAAACACTAAATAAGAGACGTGGAAATTTTAGAGGGGGGCTGGGGGTCCTCCCCCAGAAATTTTTTGAAATGGAACCCTCAAAAGTAATGTTTTAACTCCTTTTGAGACATTTTGAGTTGCACCCAAAGCTCCTTGTGGAAGTTACAGAATTTTCAATGGACTTGCAGCTATTTTTCATATTACAGTGGAAACCTTGGGGGGGGCGGTTGCCCCCCCCTGCCCCCCCTAAATGACGCCCCTGCTCCCTAGGTCTGCCAGTTGCTGAACCCTGGATTAAAGACTAAACGTTTTATACTAGGCCGTCTATCCGAAGGCACCTTCCAGCCTAGAGGACCGTTCCATTTTATTCGCGGGTGGGGAAGGATAGAATGAGGAACTTAGCGTTTTTTCGGGAGCACGTATTTCTGCGTTCATTGAAAAATGCATTCAGAGTTGCTTGATTTAAATTGTGATTTTAATCATGAATAAAATCATAAATTCGTAAACTAATAAAATTCATGGAAATTAATCAGTTAGTTGTTTGTTATTATAAAACTTAGAAAAAATAACATTAACTTGTTTTAAATTTATTTCCAAAAACAGTTAATTCATTATAAGATCAGACTTGCCCTAAAAGATTATATATTAAAGAGTTTATATTTTATTTCATTTTAAAAGGAAAAGTTTACATTACTTCTATTTACAGTTTTTTTAAATTCAAATACATCAAGGAGTCTGCCAGGGTACGCGCACTCAAAGAGACCCTCATCTGATCAACGCACGATACTATTATCTACCTTCCCCACCCACGAATAAAATGGAACGGTCCTCTAGGTTGGAAGGTGCCTTCGGATAGACCAGGGGTCGGCAAGTAATTTTACTTGGGGTCCAAATAATTTTGCAAATTTTCATCGCGGTCCGGAGAAAAAGTAGGTTACTATTACTACCTTAAATCCTTTTCTTCAAATACACATATTTTTACAAAGATGTTATTTAAATACGCTACCTACTCAATTATATTGTTGAATTTAATATTATTAGGAGAATTTACATTAAAAATAGGGCTATAGGGGTTCCGACAAGAATTTTTGGGAAACTTGATCCTTAAAAAGCGGGTTAAACCAATTTCGGTAGCGTAAAAATACAAATTAATCATTTTCAATACGTTTTGGCGGTCCGGGAAATAACCTCACGCGGTCCGCCAGTTGCCGACCCCTGATAGACGACGGATAGACGGCCTAACCATAGTAGTTTCTCCTTCTGTTATACTTTGATGTATTGTTTCAAAAACTAAGCAAGACATTACCAATACGGTACTTCTCACTATTCATGATTAAGATTATATTGCTGACTGACAATTGTATCTTTAAATGAAATACTTATTTAAAAATATTTTTTAACTTAAATACTGGTGACTATACCGGGCTCGTTCAAAAGGCCGTACGTGCTTTTTTTTTCTTTACTTTTAAATTAAAATATTTAATTACTTGTACTATGATGAAAAAAAAAATCGACTCAGACCCTATATCTCCGGAACGGCTTGTGATATGAAGACAAATAAGGTATCATTTTTCATGATTTGAAGTATTCTATATACAGAAAAATTTTCAAGTTCTATTGGGGTCGTCTTCATATTAAACGAAGCACCAACTTTCGTTTTTCCCTATGGGAGACCTCAAAGATTATTCCTTATTCTGAAAGAGCACCCCCTAAAACCCCCCAAAATCAATTTTCATGTCATTTGGTCCCCAAACAAAGCCAGGAGTGGGGGTTGAAGTTGGTCGAATTTACGTTGTAATCTCGTTTTTTACGTTCAATTCTCGATTTTAATACTTTCAACCTTTAACCCCGCAGGATCAAAATCGAGAATTCACGGTAAAAAACGAGATTTCAACGTAAATTTGACGAACTTCAACCCCCACTCCTGGCTTTGTTTGGGGACCATAAGGAGGGAAAAGGGGAAATGGAGAAAACACCCAAGCCCCTCAAATATAAACACACAAACCTGGTGGCAAACAGTCCCACAACGTTGTTTTAAGTCAGGAGAAAGCATACCCCAAGCGAATGGGGTTTCAATTAAGTATCATCAGTTTTTTTTGCTTAACTACACAAAATGTGCATTTCCAATTTTGATAAAAAAAAAGTAAAAATAAAATTTTTATTTAGATAAGTGGATGGATTTAGCTTTGAAATGGCCCAAAGTTTATGAAAAATGCTTGAACCACTGCAATTTTATTTGCTTGCCAATATGTACCAAAACCACCAATATCCTTTAATTGTTATGAGCAGTGTAGATCGCTAAATTTAAATTCACCCAAAAGTAACGAAACTGCACAGATGGCAAGAGAAAACATCCCTCAATCCTGTGTTTTTTTGCGTTTGCTTCATTTATTTTGTAATGGGATGGGTTAAAGGTCGAGTTTTCTACTTTGATCGAAAATAATTTGGGCGTTAATGGGTTAACGTTGGGAGTATAGGGATATTGGGCGGTAGGGTAGTTAGAGGTTTTGGTATAGGGCTATTACCTTGGCCTCTTTCCATGGCCTTAGGAAATGGCCTAGCCATAGCGTGGCGTTTATTATAGCCGTTAGTAGCGCCATGGGAGTGCTTCATTGCCACCCAGGGGCCTTATTTATCTTGAGCTTTTTTATATAGGGATCACCGGGCAAGATTTGAGGGGTTTATCTAACGTGTACTGCCCGATTGCGTTATACACTTTTTGTTCATTTTAAAGGTTTTTAGGAGGCTTGAATTGGCTTATTTCGAGCGAATTCGCAATGAGGAAGTTGCATGATTTTTTTTTATTTTTTTAATCGATTCATCTTGCAAAAATTAGCAACTACCCAACATTTGAGGCCGATCGAGAAATTTTTGGATTGCCAAAAAAATTAACAAAAATCCACTTTTTAAAAGCGCGCGAAAACGCCAAGAGTTTGGGATGTGAAGTCATCTTACAATAGGCATTGTTGAAAAGCAATGGAGTTGATGGTATTATTGTTGACGTCATCATACGATTTAAACAATAAACGTTTTCAGTCACGTGTTTTTTTCTCGACTTTTAAATTAAAATATTTAATTACCTGTACATTTTTTTGAAAAACTGACTAGATATTTCATTTTAGCAAACAAAAAACCACACGGAACACTTGTTTGTTTTTGAAAATCTGACACATGCAACTTCCTTATTATAAACGATTTGTTCACTAATTAGTAATTAGTATTTTGATAATTAATTAGTATCATACAGCATGATTCGAATCTTAGGAATCGTACTTTGTTTTCCAATCTGACACATGCAACTTCCTTATTGCCTCTCGTCCGAAGTGGCTAGTACATAAGGGGTTATTAGGTTGGCCGTTCATGTTTTCTAATCAGAACTTTGGGTATCTTCCATATGGACTTACCGTAATTTCGCGCGTATAGTCCGCGGACTATCTGTGCTTAAAATGCGAATTTTTGAAGCTGCGGACTATCCACCAGTGGGGATAATACGCTGGTTTTTCACTTTCGGTTTTGAACTTCCGGACACTCTACCCGAAAATATATTAGAACTGTTTAATTCTGATACCGATGAATCGGACTTTGAAGGTTTTCGTTAACGTAGTACACATAGAATGTGTGATTGATTAAAATATGGTAAATTAGTAAGCACTGTTTTTTTATTTGTATTTAGCGTTTTATTTCTGAAGATATATTAGTAATAAGCTGTGATTTCCTGACTTATTTCCTCCCATGAATTTACCTCTACCTTGAGCATTACACTGGTCAACACTCATTTTGATGGCGGGAATATTAAAGCTGTTTTTGTACATATTTGACCTCCTGATTCCGAATATGACATCCGTTTTTGCTCATCAGCTCTAGTTTTTAAGATATTCGAAAATTAAGTTTTTTTCACTTTTGACCTACCTTATATACAATATAGTGCTATAAAAATTACTTAAAAATAAAAAACCCAACCACACAACGCTTTTCCTATTCCTTAGTCTCCCAATAGATAATGTATAAAGTTTCAGCCCCCCAAGTTAATTTTAAGGGGTACCTATAGGGCCCTAAAGTTGAAAAAAAGTCGAAAAATTGGTCTTTTTTTCAGAATTTTTTAAAAAATATTTTTGAGTTTTCTAATTTGATAAAACTGGCTTGTATATGTTTTTTAGAATCGATTTAGACCGCTAAAAATATTTTTACTTGAAAACTGCACCTCTTTAGAGAGATTTTTTAGTTCTAAGGCGAGAATATGGGTCAAAAACGCTTGATACCAATAATGGTGGTTGAAACGAATAATTTCGAATTTTTCAGAAGTAAGTCATCAAAAAAGATGTCCTTTGATATAAAACTGAAATTTCATATGATACAGATCAGTGAAAAAAAGCATTTTTCTAGCACCATATTGTATAACAGGTAGGTCAAAAGTGAAAAAAACTTAATTTTCGAATATCTTAAAAACTAGAGCTGATGAGCAAAAATGGATGCCATATTCGGAATCAGGAGGTCAAATATATACAAAAACAGCTTTAATATTCCCGCCATCAGAAAAAAAGTTTTTTTTTGTAGACCAGTGTTATTGGTGATGGGGGGACCTTTACCAATGGGGTGGGGGAAACAGTATAATTGTCATTTGCAGTGTAGTTATTATTTGAGTGGTTTAGTTTCAAAACCGGACAGATCCATTTTGGCACAGCTTCCGTAAGGGGCCATTCATTAATTACATAAGGGTCCCGAGGGGGGTTGTAAAAATCTCTACATACCCTTACTTGGGGTGGGAGATCAAACCCATTCTTACGTAAGACTTCCAAGTTAATGTAAAAAACAAATTCCAATTATTCTTATCAAATTACTATTGAATAACTCCAGAAAACTTGAAAATGCTGACGATCTCGGTATATTATGGAAGCTTTAATTTTTTTAATTGAAATTATTGGAATTTAAACTGATTAAACGAAATGGAATCTTACGTAAGAATAAGGGGAGGGGTTTGAAAAATCTTACGTACCCTTACATGGGGGTAGGGGGGGGGTCAAAAATTGCCAAAATCATTCTTACGTAATGAATGGCCCCTAAGAATCGACGCGGTCGCCAAATGGAATATCACGGTATCATGCTATATCACGGCTGGTCGCCCGTTCCGATGTTTTACACCGACTCAAATGATAACACTTAAGTGCGTTACGAAATATAATTTTGTTCTTTTTTTTTAATTAACCAGTTACCGGGGATTGAAATATTTATCCCCCGCATGCAGAGCGTGCACCATACCGCAGATCCAGCGGGATATACTGAAATCGTAAAAACTTGTTATAACATCCTTTTTCTTGGGTTAATCTTTATTTGAGTCGTGATAAAACATGGCGGCCGGAAAGGAGACCGGGCGTGATATAGTGGCAACTAGTCTTCCATTTGGCGACCGATTCGCGGTCACCAAATGGTCGACTCTTTTATCAATGCTGTGTCAAAATGGATCTGTCCGGTTTTGAAACTAGACCACTCATTTATTGGATTGTTTGACGTGGAGTGGGGAGCACTGTATATGCACTGGGTATTTCACTAGTTTGCATTTGGGTACCATTTAGGTTGGGAACACTGTATACACTGGGAGTATTATTAGTTGCGACATTGGGGACACAATATGCACTGGGATTGGAGATAATGCCTGTATTCGATACCAACACATTATGAGCACTTGGAATAAGGAAGTTGCATGTGTCAGATTTTCAAAAACAAACAAGTGTTCCGTATGGTTTTTTGTATGGTAAAATGAAATATCTAGTCAGTTTTTCAATGTACAGGTAATTAAATATTTTAATTTAAAAGTCGAGAAAAAAACACGTGACTGAAAACGTTTATTGTTTAAACTATAAGATGACGTCAACAATACCATCAACTCCATTCCTTTACAACAATGTTTAGTATAATATGACGTCACATCCAAACTCTTGGCGTTTTCGCGCGCTTTTAAAAAGGGGATTTTTGTTAATTTTTTGGCAATCAAAAAATTTCTCGATCGGCCTCAAATTTTGGGTAGTTGCTTATTTTTGCAAGAGGAATCGATTAAAAAAATAAAAAAAAATCATGCAACTTCCTCATTACGTCAGGCACAAATATTTGAGAGTAGTAGTTATTGTTGTTACAAGCACTGATAGAACTTTGATTTACTGAATCACTATTTGCACGTTTATTCACAGTAGCGGCACCTGAGGTTGTTGGTACCCCTGATTTAATGAAATTGGTTTGTTTTAGTGCTGGACTTAGTGCTAGAACCAGAGCTTGATGACAAAGCTCTTTTTGCTTTTTTTTTGTTTAAGGGATAGGAAGTCGAACTTACCTTTGATAATGGTGAACTCGGCGTCGAGGCCTGCAATTGTAGCTTTCACATGGTCAGGTTGAATTACGGTGAGCGTTGAAGCAAGCGCTCACTATGCACTGAGCGGCTGCTATATCGTTTGAGCGAGGCATCCTGCCGGGTATACACGGCTACCTCTTCAAGTAAAACACACACTAATGATCGGCTATTGAGAACGCTGGACACTAAACGATGGTCTGAGCTACGGGGAGTTGGCACCGCGCTCGGGAGCTACGGTGTGGGGATGAGCTCATGCTCGCTTTCCATCTGGTTCTGCTCGGCGATCATTAGTTTAACACTATAACAATCATAACTGAGTGAGCAGCATTGAAACGCTCACTATGCACTGAGCGGCTGCTATATCGTTTGAGCGAGGCATCCTGCCGGGTATACACGGCTACCTCCTCAAGTAAAACACACAATAATGATCGGCTATTGAGAACGCTGGACACTAAACGATGGTCTGAGCTACGGGGAGTTGGCACCGCACTCGGGAGCTACGGTGTGGGGATGAGCTCATGCTCGCTTTCCATCTGGTTCTGCTCGGCGATCACTAGTTTAACACTATAACAATCATAACTGAGTGAGCAGCATTGAAACGCTCACTATGCACTGAGCGGCTGCTATATCGTTTGAGCGAGGCATCCTGCCGGGTATACACGGCTACCTCTTCAAGTAAAACACACACTAATGATCGGCTATTGAGAACGCTGAACACTAAACGATGGTCTGAGCTACGGGGAGTTGGTACTCGGGAGCTACGGTGTGGGGATGAGCTCATGCTCGCTTTCCATCTGGTTCTGCTCGGCGATCATTAGTTTAACACTATAACAATCATAACTGAGTGAGCAGCATTGAAACGCTCACTATGCACTGAGCGGCTGCTATATCGTTTGAGCGAGGCATCCTGCCGGGTATACACGGCTACCTCTTCAAGTAAAACACACACTAATGATCGGCTATTGAGAACGCTGGACACTAAACGATGGTCTGAGCTACGGGGAGTTGGCACCGCACTTGGGAGCTACGGTGTGGGGATGAGCTCATGCTCGCTTTCCATCTGGTTCTGCTCGGCGATCACTAGTTTAACACTATAACAATCATAACTGAGTGAGCAGCATTGAAACGCTCACTATGCACTGAGCGGCTGCTATATCGTTTGAGCGAGGCATCCTGCCGGGTATACACGGCTACCTCCTCAAGTAAAACACACACTAATGATCGGCTATTGAAAACGCTGGACACTAAACGATGGTCTGAGCTACGGGGAGTTGGTACTCGGGAGCTACGGTGCGGGGATGAGCTCATGCTCACGCCGGGCTCATTCCTGGCCCCCGCCGCTGAGAGTATGGCCCCTGTGCTGGACTGCTATATATATCACTTCACTAAGGTGAACGCCGCTGGCGGTGCTAACTAGTCCGCGTTGAACGAGAAAATGTTTGTGATGACGACTGTGAACATCGGAACTTCTCATATAACTTCTCCCGATGTGGAGTTGAGTTGAGTTGAACTACCCCAGCCTGCGAGATTCCCTTCAGATCCGGCAAGGCTAAACTGGATTAAGCGTTTTAACTGTGTTGTATCAGTATTGCGCATTACGCGAAAAGCGATGTTACGGACAAGGGAAACGCTACCAGCGCCATCTGTCATTCGTGGCATTTTTATTTCTGACGGGAAAATAATCATTAGTTGGTTGATTTCATGTAATTCAAAAATAATCATTAGAAATATGATTTACTATTTATTTATTTTTACTATCAACAAAGAAAAATATAACGGTCTCTAACCCAATTTTTAGACATTTAAATCATTATATAAAATTAAAAAGGACTGCGAATCACTCTGTGCTGCGAATTTTGAAGAGCAAACCAACCAACCAATTTTGCGTAACGTAAAAGCGCTCTCAAGCGGTAAGAACGGGAAACTTCCGTCGGATCTTTTGATCTTTTGGGTAATGAATCAGCCTTAAAACTTGCGGCTATGATCAAGTTTAGCCTTGGCTAGATCGAAGACAAGTTTTTCAAAGCGTTTGTAAACAAATTGGTTTTGAAATGAACGATTGGTGTTTCCCGCTTCATTTTCCAGCATCTTAAGGTGAGTTTCAATATTTGCATTTAAATTAAACGAATTTTAGTAGGATTTTTCAAACCTTTATTATTTCGAAACGTGTTATATTCTAAATTTGGGATTTCGCCCTAATATTCCAGACACCATCATGGAATGACAGTGATTCCAATTAATTAGACTTAGCAAAAATCTATGAAACGAAACTTTGGTATAGCTTTAGAAAGAGTCCTCCAGCCTCCATGTTCACCCACAGCTCATATGATGACTGACAACCACAGAGATTTAATTATTAATATATCTAGATCTTAAAATAATAATAATAATTAGTATGGATTGTTATTGGAGATATAATTGTACCATTAGATCTCTTTACTGACAACACTTAAAATCACGTTACTGTGATAGCTGTGGTTTATCATGGCGACTGGAGGACTCATTCTAAAGCTGTTCCTGATCTAATTAATATTATGACTATTAGATCCTAAAATAATAATAATCAGTATTTTGTTGTTATAGATCTTGTAGCACTATTTAGATCTGTATGCTGACAACACGTATCATCAGTGTTTTTTATTCTTTTAACATTCTTTTAAGTGGGTACTAGATTGGAATGCATTTCCACAAAAAGTCTTAATGACTGCAAATCCATTATTACCATTTATTTATTTTTATAAACCTCTATGGCAAATTGTAGCTAAAAATATAAGCCTTGCAGTAACTGATTATTATGTCTGGTTCTTACTTATTATCATGTCGACCATACCGCTGAATCCGAAAATTGTAAACAACCCATTGACTTTTCTATGGCTGTGCCGCTGAATTTGACAGTCACGGAACGGTCGACGGGATAATACGTAAGTACCGTACTTTCACATTCTAAGTTTTATTTCGGAACAGCTTTAGAAAGAGTCCACCAGCTGCCATGTTTTCCCACAGCAACATGAATGTTGTCAGCATTAATATTACTATTAGATCTTATAGTTGTCTTACAGCTTACTATTAGATCTCTAATAGCAATCTACTAATTTTTATTATTTTAGTATCAAATACAAATAATATTAATTATTAGATCTCTATGATTGTCAGGCAAAATTTGAGTTGTTGGTAAACATGGCGGCTGGTGGACTCTTTCTAAAGCTGTACCTTTATTTCATCCAAACTATAACTTCTCAATGATTTCTTTCAATTGGATCTTGACATTACAATCCTAGAGAAAAGAAGGATTAGAGGGGATTTGATTCAACTATTTAAAATGGTAAAGCAAGGGGACAGAGAAACTAGATTTCAATACGGGTAATAGAACAAGGGGGCACAATTTCAAATTGAGTAAAGTAAAATTTAAGACGGATTGTAGGAAGCATTATTTCTTTAATAGGGTAGTGGATAGATGGTTGCCTGAAACAATTGTAAATTCAAGTGGGGTAAACGAGTTCAAGAGGAAAATGGACAGATACTGGGATTCCGGTAGTTTGGGTTAAAAAGACTGGACCAACCTTGCTGGGCTTACGCCTGTAGTAGGTCGACTTAATTTGTATTTGTATTCAGAACATTTTCATCTAATTTTATCAAGAATTTTTTTAGTTATAAATTGGTTAAGGGGAAACTTCATGACTAACAGCTTTATTTAAACCCTAATGCGCATAGTTTCTCACTTTTGTATCGTTTCCAACTATTAGGAGACGGTGGATGGACCAACTGGTCAGCATGGTCTCCCTGTCCCCAAAGCCTGACAGTGAAGTCTCGGCGGCGTACCTGTGGAAACCGTGCTCCCGCTTTCGGTGGCAAAGTCTGCATTGGGAAAGAGGATATATTTTGCACCACGAATCCTCCAGGTGAGTCGTCATAAGTGGATTTACTTTTATCTGGAGTGAAACATAGGGAAGGAGTTGGCATATAGTTTTCAAAAGTTGAGTTTAACTAGAAACCATTATAGTTCTTCATTCACTTAGCTATGGAGATTTTGCGAGTCTGAAACTCACTTATAAAACAGCTGTATTAAGGGGACGGAAATTTTTGTTTAGGACTCGTAAAGATATTCCCTAGGTCGAAGAGATGTCCTATCTCTATGCCACATTTTACAGAGCGCAAATTTTTTTTTCACCTTAGTTTTTTATTCTTACTTAGATCATTCTAAACTCTGGAAGCGATTAAAGGCAATGGGGTACTTTGTGTGATGTTTAATCAATTACAAATGAATGAACGCTTAATTCTCGCATGATATTTGCATGTTTTCTTGGTTTTATCGATGTATTTCCTCCACTTCAATTTGAACAATTAAAGTTCTCCTGTTTTAGTTCTTAGTATCTTCATGTCATCTCCTCTTCATCCTCTCCTCTATCTCATCATCACTATCATCTCTTCCTATATTTATCCCCTATCCTCCTCATCTTTGTCTCTTTTCTTTTCTCTCCCCCTCATCTTTATATCTCCATCATCTTTCTCTCCCCCTCATCTCCCATCCTCTTTACACCCGATCTCTCCTTCTCTTTATTCTATCTTCTCATCTTTATCCTCTTTTCTTCTTCTCATCTTTATTCTCTCTTCTCCTCCTCTTTATCCCTCTATCCTCTCCCATTCATATTTATCTTTTTTATCCTATTTCATCCTCCTCTTCATCTTTATCATATCTCCTCCTACTCAATATTTATCATCTTTACTCTTCTCTACCTGAATCATCTTTCCTCTTCATCATCTTTCCTCTTCTTCATCTTTCCTCCTCATCTTTATTCCTCATCAATTGGATTAACATGGGGACCTTCAGGGCCTTGGCGGCACCTCAAGATATTATCCCAAAATTCCGAAAGAATTCACAGGTACTCTCTGCCACCTTAGACAACTTTTCCGCACTATCGCATCATCATAATAAAAGAAAAAGTTTTTTTTTCGATACACCCTAACGCGCAGTGTGTTTTGAGGTACGCCATCGAGACAACCTCTTCCTCTACCAGTGACGTCACCAGTAGCAGCAGTGTCTAATGCACCCCCCTGGGAGTAAACGTAGATTTTCAAATCCTAAAAAAAGATACGATGTAAAACTCTGTAGTATTCAGATTTAAAAATCTTCTGGTATTATTTTAAGTCTTATGGGGCCCAAAAGGGAAAGCTCCTTACCATTATTGTTCCAACTCATTATCAGTCACTTGAAGCATTTTTTTTTGTTATTCAACAGAATTTTTAAAGAGAGAAAACTGTGCGACACTAATCACCAAAACTTCAAGAAACACCCCAAAAAGTACGTTTATGCAGGGTGGTCCCGAATCACTCCTAGATCTTTTATCATATTACCCTCTTCTACCTGTAAGTTTTATAACAATTTTTGATATATTTAATTTCATATTAAAATGAAAAGCTTATTAACATCTATTTACAAATTTTTGTTTTTAATTCAAATACATCAAGAAAATCTACCATAAAAAATATTGCATCTGCCAGGGTACGCGGCGCACACTGAATAAGACGCTCATCTGACCAACCTACGATACAACGTATCTCCCTTCCCCACCTGCGAATAAAATGGAACGGCCCTCAAGGTTGGTAGGTGCCTTCGGATAGACGGCCCAGTTTACTTTAAGGACAGGCCTTCAATTTAAATACTCGTCCACTGGATAATCCTACCCTGCAGAGCTACCAGATCCATTGGTATCGGGACACACTTTAAATCACAATAAATTTTTAAAAATATAAAAACATAAGTACAAAAAAGTGGTAACCTTTACAATATGTACTTATTGACAATGAGGTTAATCGACTTTTCTTGCAAAAATAAGCAACTGCCCAAAATTTGAGGCCAATCAAGAAATTTTTTGATTGCCAAAAAAATTAACAAAATTTTATTTTTAAAAGCGCGCGAAAACGCCAAGGGTTTGGGATGTGACGTCTTCATACGATAAACATTGTTGGAAAGCAATGGAGTTGATGGTATGATTGTTGACATCATTAAACCATAAGCGTTTTCAGTCACGTGTTTTTTTCTCGACTTTTAAATTAAAATATTTAATTACCTGTACATTTTTTTTGAAAAACTGACTAAATATTTCATTTTACCATACAAAAAACCATACTGAACACTTGTTTGTTTTTGAAAATCTGACACATGCAACTTCCTTATTGAAAGATCCATACACCTTTGCATTAGATTATATTTGCATCCGATTGTCGGATTCGGGAGTAAATAGTAATAGTAATAGTCGATTTCGGGAGTAAATAGGAACACATCCGGACTCCACGAAAAAGGATCTCTGTCCCTAAATATCCTGATTATTTCTCTAACTAATACTCTGCATCCGCGAATATCCATCGGAGATATAACTCGCTGACAACTCCCTAGATGGCGCTGTCCTTATTGAGAGAGGTTTTTTTGCTGATAAGAGTTGGTCTAAGAAGAACAAAGCTCACTTAACATTTAAACAAATACAAATCAGTGGCGTATATAAGGGGGGGGGGCGAAGGGGCCCTGCCCCCCCCTGAAATCCGGACTTAGTGTACCAAAACAAGCTAAAACCCTGTTATTTAGGCACAAATTTCCAAAAAATTTCTGGGGGAGGACCCCCAATCCCCCCTTTCTGATTGGCATTTTATTATTACAAATCTTTTTACAATAAGTTCATCAAAATCCCAATTCTACTTAAAAAAATATATGTCTAAAATTAGGACTAGGTGTACCAAAACCGAGTAGAAATACTGTTATTTAGGCACAAATTTCCAAAAATTTTCTGGGGGAGGGCCCCCAAACCCCCCTTTCCTACTTGACACTCTATTATTTTAAACTTGTTTTTATATTAAGTTCACCCAAATGAAATTCTATCTATAAAAATAAATAAAAAATTCGGACTAGGTATACCATAACTGGTTAAAAACCACTTTTTAAAATTTAATTTTCAAAACGTTTTTGGTGTTAGACCCCCAGACCCCCTTTGGTACTTGGAACAAAATTATTCACAACCTTTTTCTATAATGTTCTTTTAAATTTAAATTTTAACAAAAAATATATAGAAAGTTACATTGAACGTAATAAATTTGCTTGGGAGGGAGTGAAAAATAATTTTGGGTCCCTCCCGAAATAAATTTCTATATACGCCACTGACAAATACAAATACAAATTGAACAACTCTAATGGTGTAAGAGCTGATTACAAATTTTGGGAATGATAAGGTGCACGAGATATTTCTCCTGGAACAGATTCGATTGATGATGGAAAACTTATATGTCACCACCGCCAGAAGGCTAAGTGGAAGCTTTTAGCGTGGAAGGGGGGTCGAACATGCAAAGAGCGCGCGGTCCCTAGCGACAGAGATCTTGAGGGAATCGGTTGAAAATTTGCGCCGTTTAAGGAGAGTGAATAAAAGATAATGTAGTAACAGTAGAACCCCGATTATCCGCGAGTGCCAAGAAAAAAATTTTTTTAATGATGAGAGCAAATTTTAGATGAAATTAGAGATGTAGAGCAAAGATTTCTGCTGTACTGTACATGTTTTTAAGTTTTACATATCTTGTTTTCTGTACGATAAAACAGTTTTTATGCTGAAATATTTTTTTCTTGTTTTCACCTCATTTTTTGTCTTTTTTCGGGTTATCCGCGATTTTCGCTATCCGCGGTACCCTTGCCACCCAATTCCGCCGATAATCGGGGCTCTACTGGATTCTCAAAAGTATAAGTTGTGTTGTAGAAAACTAAACGAATTTTCGAATGTTTATATGAAAGTTATGTACGGCCGACGAGGTGCAAGGCTGGACATAGGCTTAATGCATTGAAGAATGTGAGTAAAACATAGGGTAACACTCCCAGAAGACTAGGTGGAAGACAAAGGGTGGTCAGAAGTCAACAAAGGTGCAGAAAAATCTTAAAACCTGACTCATTCGGAAACTTCTGGCTGCTATCCTTTAAAATTACTTTTTAGCTGTGTATTTCCCCCAAACCAAGAAATATCTTTTCAAACTCAGGTTGAAAACCTTCCTTTTTACTTATACGGAATATCTTCTACCTACAGGGCGTTTCAAAAAGTCCGTTTCGCGGCTTTTATTTGGAACCAACGTGTCCTAAGGTCACGGAAGTCAGGTTTACCCCTAGGTAAGTGGCCCTGGAAAATCAATTGCTATGACTTACAGCGCCCCTAGCGGCGAAATAAAAAGGTTTAACAAATTAATTTAAAAACTATAGGAGGTAGAGCAAAAACCTCAATAAGAGTTTTGTTGCCAACATTATGAAGAACTCACAGAGAAAAAGTTTCGTGAAAATAACTTGAATATTCGCGGAGATATTAGCATGTGAAAATAACACTTTTTCAGACCCCAAAAAATTCAGTGTTATTGTGTAGTTTTTGTGTGTATTTTTTTAATTGAACAAAGGCAAAATTTTATTAAAAAAAATATAAAAAAGCTCGCAAATTTGCGAATTTCTCTCTCTATAGGTCTAGGTAGGGTAGAGGGAATATAGAAGAAAATTTTTGGAAACTTCACTCTAAAAAACAGGTTTCAACTAGTTTTGGTTCACCTAGTACGAACTTTCGATTTAGATTTTTAGGTAAGATTTGCATTTGAAGAACTTAACAGGGGCGGATTCAGTATTTGTTTTTTTTGGGGGCGGCTAAGAATTTGCATAATCCAATTTAATCTTCTTGATGATCTTAATATGTAAAAGGTAGTGCATTATCCTGCTCACAAACTACTAAAAGGGGGGTCTGTGGGTCCCCCCCCAGAAATATTTTTGAAATTTAAGCAAAAAGAACCCATTTTTTCCATTTGTTTTGGTACGCCTCATCCGAATTTCGATAGATTTTATGGTAGAATTTTAACGTTTTGACGACTTAATATAAAATAGAGTTGTAATAATAGAGTTATAAGTACCAAGAGGGTCTGGGGGTCTTTACTAAGAAAATTTTTTTAAGATTTGACCTTAAAATAACGGGGTTTTAACTCATTTGGTGCATAAAATGCCCTATTATATGGTGTAAAACTTTTCATTTTTTGGGGGGATCTAAAGCCCCCTAGCCCTCTTGAATCTGCTAGTGGAACTTTATATAAAAAATAGAATTACAAGTACAAAGTACCCAGAAATTTTTTGGAAATTTAACCCAAAAAACGAAGATTAAGCCATTTCTGTGTGGTTTGGGTACACTTAGTCCGATTTTTGCCATTGGGGTGCAAGTGTACCCCCTTACACCCCCCTCCCGGCGCCCATGAAAACAAGAGATCCCCCAGGGCAGTAACTAGGTGGCATTTAGGGAGTTAAGCCTTCTGTAGAATTCTTATGTCTATTTACAGGCATTTTCAATGGAAAATTTGAAGATTAATTGAATCTTCTTGTTAATGGTAATACGGAAAAGGTAGTGAATTATCCTACTGAGAGATAGTGAATTATCCTCTGCCTGACCATACATAGATGGTCAGGTGACCATACATAGATGGTTCCATGCATGGTTAGGTAGAGCCCCCCTCTACCTAACCATCTATGCATGGTTAGGTAGAGCCCCCCTCTACCTAACCATCTATGCATGGTTAGGTAGAGCCCCCCTCTACCTAACCATCTATGCATGGTTAGGCAGAGGGCCCCTCTACCTGACCATCTATGCATGGTTAGGTAGAGCCCCCCTCTACCTAACCATCTATGCATGGTTAGGTAGAGCCCCCCTCTACCTAACCATCTATGCATGGTTAGGTAGAGCCCCCCTCTACCTAACCATCTATGCATGGTTAGGTAGAGCCCCCCTCTACCTAACCATCTATGCATGGTTAGGTAGAGGGCCCCTCTACCTAACCATCTATGCATGGTTAGGTAGAGCCCCCCTCTACCTAACCATCTATGCATGGTTAGGCAGAGGGCCCCTCTACCTGACCTCCTATGCATGGTTAGGTAGAGGGGCCCTCTACCTAACCATCTATGCATGGTTAGGTAGAGCCCCCCTCTACCTAACCATCTATGCATGGTTAGGTAGAGGGCCCCTCTACCTGACCATCTATGCATGGTTAGGTAGAGGGCCCCTCTACCTGACCATCTATGCATGGTTAGGTAGAGCCCCCCTCTACCTAACCATCTATGCATGGTTAGGTAGAGCCCCCCTCTACCTAACCATCTATGCATGGTTAGGTAGAGCCCCCCTCTACCTAACCATCTATGCATGGTTAGGTAGAGCCCCCCTCTACCTAACCATCTATGCATGGTTAGGTAGAGCCCCCCTCTATCTAACCATCTATGCATGGTTAGGTAGAGCCCCCCTCTACCTAACCATCTATGCATGGTTAGGTAGAGCCCCCCTCTACCTAACCATCTATGCATGGTTAGGTAGAGGGCCCCTCTACCTAACCATCTATGCATGGTTAGGTAGAGGGCCCCTCTACCTGACCATCTATGCATGGTTAGGTAGAGCCCCCCTCTACCTGACCATCTATGCATGGTTAGGTAGAGCCCCCCTCTACCTAACCATCTATGCATGGTTAGGCAGAGGGCCCCTCTACCTGACCTCCTATGCATGGTTAGGTAGAGGGGCCCTCTACCTAACCATCTATGCATGGTCAGGTAGAGCCCCCCTCTACCTAACCATCTATGCATGGTTAGGTAGAGCCCCCCTCTACCTAACCATCTATGCATGGTTAGGTAGAGCCCCCCTCTACCTAACCATCTATGCATGGTTAGGTAGAGGGCCCCTCTACCTGACCTCCAATGCATGGTTAGGTAGAGGGGCCCTCTACCTAACCATCTATGCATGGTTAGGTAGAGCCCCCCTCTACCCAACCATCTATGCATGGTTAGGTAGAGCCCCCCTCTACCTAACCGTCTATGCATGGTTAGGCAGAGGGCCCCTCTACCTGACCCCCAATGCATGGTTAGGTACCATCTATGCATGGTTAGGTAGAGCCCCCCTCTACCTAACCATCTATGCATGGTTAGGCAGAGGGCCCCTCTACCTAACCATCTATGCATGGTTAGGCAGAGGGCCCCTCTACCTAACCATCTATGCATGGTTAGGTAGAGCCCCCTCTACCTAATCATCTATGCATGGTTAGGTAGAGGGCCCCTCTACCTAACCATCTATGCATGGTTAGGTAGAGGGGCCCTCTACCTGACCTCCAATGCATGGTCAGGCAGAGGGCCCCTCTACCTGACCGTAATGCATGGTCAGGCAGAGGGCCCCTCTACCTAACCATCTATGCATGGTCAGGCAGAGGGCCCCTCTACCTAACCATCTATGCATGGTTAGGTAGAGCCCCCCTCTACCTAACCATCTATGCATGGTTAGGTAGAGCCCCCCTCTACCTAACCATCTATGCATGGTTAGGTAGAGCCCCCCTCTACCTAACCATCTATGCATGGTTAGGTAGAGCCCCCCTCTACCTAACCATCTATGCATCTCTACCTAACCATCCATGCATGGTTAGGTAGAGGGCCCCTCTACCTGACCTCCAATGCATGGTCAGGCAGAGGGCCCCTCTACCTGACCGTAATGCATGGTCAGGCAGAGGGCCCCTCTACCTAACCATCTATGCATGGTTAGGTAGAGCCCCCCTCTACCTAACCATCTATGCATGGTTAGGTAGAGCCCCCCTCTACCTAACCATCTATGCATGGTTAGGTAGAGCCCCCCTCTACCTAACCATCTATGCATGGTTAGGCAGAGGGCCCCTCTACCTGACCTCCATTGCATGGTCAGGCAGAGGGCCCCTCTACCTGACCGTAATGCATGGTCAGGCAGAGGGCCCCTCTACCTAACCATCTATGCATGGTTAAGTAGAGGGCCCCTCTACCTAACCATCTATGCATGGTTAAGTAGAGGGCCCCTCTACCTAACCATCTATGCATGGTTAGGTAGAGCCCCCCTCTACCTAACCATCTATGCATGGTTAGGTAGAGCCCCCCTCTACCTAACCATCTATGCATGGTTAGGTAGAGCCCCCCTCTACCTAACCATCTATGCATGGTTAGGCAGAGGGCCCCTCTACCTGACCTCCAATGCATGGTCAGGCAGAGGGCCCCTCTACCTAACCATCTATGCATGGTTAGGCAGAGGGCCCCTCTACCTGACCTTCAATGCATGGTCAGGCAGAGGGCCCCTCTACCTGACCGTAATGCACTACCGTCTGCGGGCAACGTTTTCCTCCGATGGAAGGGATTACTGCGCATGCTTGAGCACTTGGCCATTGGGAGATCTTTTTCTTAGGGAATTGGGGGATGTGTATTAATTGCGAAGTGAGCTTTGGCCAACAGAGGTCGCTTAAGGAATCGATTATCCTGAATGATTAATCATGGATTCTAAAGGTCCATATTTAAGTAATTTTGGGAGATTTATCTCTGAATTTTTTTATGGGGATCATGAGGTAAAAAAACAAATTTTTCAAATATTAAAATGCTTGACAACTATGGATGGATTTTAATACCTTTCACCTAGTAAAATAAGGTATAAAATATATTGTCAATTTTAAAAAAGAAATCCTAAAGCTATAGCTCCTCCCGTGCAAGGCCGGGCATATCAGCTAGTTATTTTCATGTAATTGTTGAAAGCAAAGGTAATACCCATAAATAATAATTGGCATACTGAAAGAAAGACCTTTTTTTACCTGACATTTAGCTAATTTTGATATAACTTTGTAAAATTAGAAGAATATTCTTAAAAGAAAGGGGATATCACATTAGAATTATCTTTTGGAAAAAATATTTGAAATAATTTTTACATTTATTTTACATTTATTTTATTTATTATTAGAATAATTGATCGTGAGAATATTCTCAAAGAACTCTGAAGTACTTAGTATTATAGTATGCAGCTTAATTTACTTTCTACTTAAAAATGATTCCTAAAAGAATAAGTTTTCTAAATATTTTGTTTGCATAAATTTAAATTCTGATATATTAATATGAACATTCATATTCATTATAATATTCTCAATAAAAATTCCGCAAAAATAGCTACCAGTATATATTTTTAACTTTCTTCAAAATTTCAGTAAATAAAATGCTAATATATATAATTTATTACCAATTTAGATTACTACCGAAAATTTTACATCACTAAATATACATAATTTAAATATCAAACCACTTGTGTTTAGTGTTTTTGTTAACAATAATTAGCAACTGAAAGAAATAAAAATAATATCTTATGCAGAAAATTGTGTTCGTTAATAAATACTTACGTGTGAACGCTACTGTACTACATCGTAGTTCTCATTAGAGTTCTCTCCGACAGTTAAGCTTTCGAGCTACGATAATAAATCAATAATGTGACGGTCCCTAAAAAATTCAGAAAAGAAGCTAGAGGAGGCGAAGTGCTCGAGCATGACTGCGTTCTAGAACGTGACAAGGCACGCTATGAGAGTTGAAAAATAGGTCTGTGCGCATGCGCTGAGTAGCAATTTTACAACAAATATTTGGCGAAGGAATCGCTACTTGGCAAAGCTCTTATCCCAGTTTCAAATTGCCATATATTTTTGGTTGGGTCGTAGGTTTTCAAAGTTCAAGAGTCCATTTCTAGATAATTCGTGTTTTTCATAGGATTTAAATAAAAAATCACAGGAACTTATAGTAAAACGATCCCTAATATATTAAAATATTTAAAATTATGAACATCAGGACATCAAAATTTATTTACTAACATCATAACTACACAAAACTCAAAATTTTTAAATATAATAAAAAAATTCTAGCAAATTTTATATTTAATTTATTAATAACTAAATTCTTTAATTAAATTAAATCATGTTATCAAATTTACAAATATTCACATCATAACTGCAAAACTTTTCTCAAAATCTATAAATCTAATGAAAATAATAATCTCTGTATAAATAAAAGGCTAACGGGCGATGTGTGTATGTATGTATGTATGTATGTATGTCCGGGGTAATCTCTTGAAATAGGCCACGGACCGAAACCAAACTCGACGTATAGACGTATTCCGAGTCGGGGAGTAACTTAAGATAGTTTTCAAAGCTTTAAAATCGAATAATTACGAGTAATTAGCGAATTTATAGCCGAAAACGCTTATTTCTCCATTTCTCTACTAGAGTAGACTGCTCGACTCACTATTGTTAACTAGATGAAAACCTTCAAAAATTAAATATTTTAACAGGAAAAACTCGATAATTGTCCATTTAAAAACTATATCAGTTGTAAAAACATCAAAATAAATTCAAATAATTAATTTTGAAACGTTAGTTTCCTCTATTTTAAGATATTTTCTTTAAAAATAGAAATATTTATGGAAAAGTGTAAATTTTTTACATGGAAAACGACTTAAAATTAAAACATTGTTTAAAATGAAGCGGTTCACTAGACTTTTAAATTTACTAGATCTTTTATTATTGTTTCAAATTTGTTATTTTTGTTCACTAGACTCATTAATTTACTAGGAAACATTGCCGAGAACACCGGGAAAAGGAAAATTACCGGGAACATCGGGATAGGAAAAAAAATACCGGGATTACCGGGACATAAAAATTACCTCGATCATAGGGATAGGAAAATTATCGGGAACATCGGGATAGGAAAAATTACCGGGAACACCGGGATATGAAAAATTATCGGGAACATCGGGATAGGAAAATTATCGGGAACATCGGGATAGGAAAATTATCGGGAACATCGGGATAAGGAAAATGATCGGGAACATCGGGATATGAAAAATTACCGGGAACACCGGGATAGGAAAAAGGCGTCTGGGATACCGGGATGATTGGTAATTGCTGATTTTAAAATTATAAATATATTTTGAGAAAATTTAATTTAAAAAAAAATTATACACTCCACCCGTGCAAGGCCGGGCATATCCGCTAGTAGTTAAATAAAATCTAAATTTTTTAAATCAAGCATAAATTTGGTAAAATAAAACTAGCTGCCACTAAGATTCGAACCTACGACCTCAGGTACAGCACCCGTTCATTATATCCTCTGCGCCATGCCAGCACACCACTTAGGTTGAAATTACATTTTTCAAACTCAGTACCTCCAAAGAAGCCAATCTGCCGCCAACTCGAGCATGCGCACAAACCAATTTTTCGGCTCCCGTAGGAAGCCCTGTTACGATCCAGACGCTGTAACGAGCAAGCGCAGTAATCCCTTCCTTCCCTTGGAGGAAAAAGTGGCCCGCAGAAGGGAGTTACTCTTACTTACTAGTTGCATCGTATTTCATACTCAACGCCAACATTATCCAGTTCGGCATTTTTTTTAAAATATATATCTATTAACGATGATAATTGTACAAATTGAGAATAAGTAAATACTTGCTACTAATAATAAAGTGGTGAATAATTCCGTAAAATCTATCTACCCGCACCATTGGAATTATTCCGGCCATTCCGGGATTTCATACATTTAAGATTTGTGCAAATTTTGCTTACGTCCGCATTCATTCATTCACAACACATTGCCTTTGTGGTGGACAGGACAACAGAAGAATCTACGTCACTTGATCTGAATCTCTCCTCAGGAGAACTTTCCAACTCCCTCCCTAGATGGCGCTCAAACAAGATAGTTGAACGGGTGTTGAATCCACTCTCCCTTAAATATTACGGTCTGAAGCCACTTAGGGGCCATTCATTAATTACGTAAGGGTCCCGAGGGGGAGTTGGGAAAATCTCTACATACCCTTACTTGGGGGGTGGGGGGGGGGTCATTCTTACGTAAGATTTTCCAAGATAATATAAATGTATTCCAATTATATTCTAATTAAATTTCTATTGAATAACCCGAGAAAAACTTAAAAATGCTGACGATCTCGGTATATTACCGAAGCTTTATTTAAGAAAAAAATGAAGGTATATCAAGTTTTTTTTTTTGGAGTAGCAATAAGCTAACATAAAAAATGAAACTGTTAAATCCATCTTCCAGTTGTCAAAAGTCGAAACAAAAAAAAGGCAAAAAGAGAGAGAGTTTGGTTTCAATTTTTTTATTATTTTGAAAAACGAAATGGAATCTTACGTAAGAATAGGGGGGGAGGGGTTTGAAAAATCTTACGTACGCTTACATTGGGGTAGGGGGGGGTCAAAAATTGCCAAAATCATCCTTACGTAATTAATGAATGGCCCCTAAGCACACAAAAAACACCATGTTGGGATGATAGCAGAACATTTTGCAGTGTATAACAGTGTATACAGCCAGTTTGTATAACAGTGGCGGATCCAGGATTTGGTTTTGGGGGGGGGCTAAGAATTTTCCTAATCCAATTGAATCTTCTTGTTAATGGAAATACGGAAAAAGTAGCGAATTATCTTGCTCCAACTTTCAAAAGGGGGGTCTGGGGGTCCTCCCCCCAGAAAATGTTTGGAAATTTAAGTCAAAAACCCTTGCTTGTTGGTACGCTTCATCCGAATTTAGAAAATAAATGTGTTGCGTTTTGACACAAACTTAGTAAAATGTAGTTGTAATAACAGAGTTAGAAGTGCCAAGGGGGTCTGGGGTTAAAATTTTTTAAAATATGACCTTAAAATAACAGGGTTTTAACTCATTTTGGTGCATAAAATGTCATTATATAGGGTAAAACTTTTCATTTGGGGGGGGGGCTTGAGCCCCCCCCTGGATCCGCTAGTGGTAGTAGCTGACTATCTGAAGTCATTTTGAATGATTTCGTGTATCGCAGGTCTCTTTGGAGGGTGAGATAATTGGAAACAAAAGTAGGGTTAGATACAGATGTTATATTTTGGGGCCCATTTCATTAGTTTTTTGACTACCGTCTCAACATAGCTTTTCAGTCGGGCGGAGGGGATTTCTGCGCATGCTCGTCGAACTTAATTTCTGAATACTCGAGGGACCGTTTCCATAATTATCTACGATTTTAGTTCGAAAGCACTTTGTGTCGGCGCATGCGTGAATGGTGTTATTTGAAGTAAACAAAACGCGGAATTGTTTTTGGCTTTGCTTTGGCAATGTCGTCTCGTCTATGATTACTTTAAAATTTAATTCGTTCCACCAATTTATTGATTAGATTCATGGTTATTGTAAATACAGTAGAGCCCCGATTATCCGCGTAATTGGGTGGCAAGGGTACCGCGGATAATGAAAATCGCGGATAACCCGAAAAAAGACTAAAAATGAGGTGAAAACACGAAAAAAATATTTCAGCATAAAAACAATGTTTTAAGGTACAAAAAACATGAAATGTAAAACTTTTAAAATATGTACAGTACAGCAGAAACCTTTGCTCTACATCTAAAATATCTCTAATCTCATCTAAAATTTGCTCTCATCATTAAAAAATTGTTTTCTGGCACTCGCGGATAATCCGCACCGCGGATCAACCGCTCGCGGATACGAACACAATTGTCTGGATTCTAAAAGGATTTTTGTGTTAAATTGCGGAAAAATCACATGCTGATTAATTTTCAACTATTCACTCTGGCATATTTCAAATTTAAAAAAAATTAAATGCTATTTTCTTTTTTTGCACTTGCTACACAGTCCCCAGTTCCGCGAGAAAAACTTCTCTGGATGGCAAGTGCACGAGCATGCGCAGAAATCCCAATCGCCCGACTGAAAAGCTATGTTGAGATGGTAGTTGTTTTTTGTGAGAAATGAAACGTTTTTCTGTGAAAAAGAATGAGAAAAATTGAAGCAGTGATAACAGATCAGTTCGACTCACAAACCAAGAAAATCATGAAAAATTCAAATATTTTGTTAATGTTTAAATAATAATTTTTTTTATTTGGTGGAGAAACCCTTTTCGTTACAAAGCTGAAAGATAACAAAATTTAAGCGATAGAGTAGAAATAAGAACGTAAAATAATCAGCGGTCAAAATGACTGTTTTTGAGGGTTCTAGGTAGTTCTTTTAATATGAATTCGTTTTGCAAACTAAACCAAATTTGGACAGCAATAATAGCAGCATAAGTTAGGAAAAGTCACAAAAGTAGAAGTGCGTAACTCAAATAGTTTGGAAGAGAACTCGTTTTAAAAATACAATACGGTCAAAATGATCGCCCCGGAGCTTCTTGTGTTAACCAGATTTTACTTCATCGTCCACTAGTTTCAATGGACGCTTTATGATTGAAGCGCCATCTAGGGAGCAGCTCGCAGTTAAATTCCCTGATATGTAATATACGGCGATGTTCTAGCTTAGAGATATTGAGAAAATAATCAGGTTATTTCTTAATAAAACCTCCCTTTCTATTTTCTGCCAAAGCAATCTGTGAAATATAATCGACATTGAAATATCTTAAAATGAGGAAGTTGCATGATTTTTTTAATAGATTCCTCTTGCAAAAATAAGCAACTACCCAAAATTTGAGGCCGATCGAGAAATTTTTTGATTGGCAAAAAAAATTAACAAAAATCCCCTTTTTAAAAGCGCGCGAAAACGCCAAGAGTTTGGATGTGACGTCATCTTATACTAAACATTGTTGTAAAGCAATGGAGTTGATGGTATTATTGTTGACGTCATCTTATAGTTTAAACAATGAACGTTTTCAGTCACGTGTTTTTTTCTCGACTTTTAAATTAAAATATTTATTTACCTGTAAATTTTTTTGACTAGATATTTCTTCTTACCATACAAAAAACCATACGGAACACTTTTTTGTTTTTGAAAATCTGACACATGCAACTTCCTTATTGCGGGAAACATTCATCCATAGTCACCGCTTTTTATAAAGTAAAATGAATTAGGTATAATTTTTTTATGGAAATCTCTGGCACAAACATGACGTTGAATATCCTGTACTCTCGCGTCTCTTTGGAGGGGTGAGATAAGTAAATAGAAACAAAAGTGGGGTTAGAACCAGGTGTTATATATTGGGGCATTTTCATTGTTTTTTGTGAAAAAGAATTTATTGTGACAGAAATTGAAGCAGTGATAGCAGATAAGTTCCTAAAATCGACTCACAAACCAAGAAACTCATGAAAACTTCAAATATTTTGTTAATGTATTTAAATAATATTTTTTTTATTTGGTGGAGGCACCCTCTTCGGTACAAAGCTGAAAGATAACAAAAATTTAAGCGATAGAGTAGAAATAAGAACGTAAAATAATCAGCGGTCAAAATGACTGTTTTTGAGGGTTCTATTGGTAGTTCTTATAATATCTCCGGAACCCGTTTTGCAAACTAAACCAAATTTAGACAGCAATAATAGCAGCATAAGTTAGGAAAAGTCACAAAAGTAGAAGTGCGTAACTCAAATAGTTTGGAAGAGAACTCGTTTTAAAAATACAATACGGTCAAAATGATCGCCCCGGAGCTTCTAGTGTTAACCAGATTTTACTTCATTGTCCACTAGGGGCCGTTGAAATATTGCGTAAGCACAAAAGGGGGGAGGGGGTTTACTTTTTGCTTATTTTTGCTGACAAGGGGGAGGGGGATATGAGTGATGCTTACGTAAGATACTGCATTTTCGAATATCTCTAGTTTCTTGCTTTAATAATTTCAAAACTCAACCAGAAATAAATTTAACAAAAAGTTGAATTAGGAAATCTGACTTGAGCAATTTTTTCTGGGAATGGACCCCCCAAACATTTTGTAATTTTAACCCTGAAAAGAAGTGTTTCGACTCATTTTTGAACCCTTAGGGTTACACCCAAAAATAACAGCTCCTTTTATATAAGTCAAGTTTCAAGGAAAAAAAACAGTACTTACTAAAAGGGATGTCAAAATTCCGGGGGGGGGGTCCGGCAGTTTCTTACGTAATTATGGTAGGGGGTTTGAGGTTTGCTTATTTTTGCTGACAAGGGGGGAGGCGGGTTAAAAATGACCAAAAAATTGTTTACGTAATATTTGAATGGCCCCCTAGCAGTATTATTCTTAGGATTTTTTTGGAGGGGTAAAATACTCCTCGACTTTTTTAGGAGGCGTGAAATTCATTTATGAAGAGTGAAATACAAAAAAAACATAACCTGTGCATATAGACTAATTTGTTACAAAATCGCTTTTTTAACGGACAAAAAAAATGAAATAGATAAAACTGAGGATGCTAATTTGTTTTTTAACAGTTATATAACGTTAGTTACTAATAATATTAGTAGAAAATGTTAAACATAAATATAAAACAATTTATTTTACACTAAGCATTCTAAATGAAATATTTATTTAATATTACGAAAATGAGTAGAAAAAATAATATTTTTCAATTTCGGTGGGGCGCCATGCATGTTTTAAAGCAAAACCTTTGTTAAAATTTCAAAGCGTGAAAATACGCATGGCTAGTTTTTTAAAGCGTATTTCCGAATTTCAATGCGTGAAATACGCTCTGCGTTGAAAATATCTCTGTCCACTAGTTTCAATGGACGATTGTGATTGGAGCGCCATCTAGGGAGCAGCTTGCAATTAAATTCCCTAATGTGTAAATATTCGGTGATGCTCTTCTAGAGATATTGAGAAAAGGGAGATAATCAGATTATTTCTGAATAAAACCTCCCTTTCTATTTTCTTTTTCGGTTAATGAAGCGAATCCGGCCCGTAGATTTTAGTCGCCAAATTTTGGCGATCGCCGCGGCGATTGCGGTTTGTTTCTGGTCCTTCTCTCTCCTAGAGGTTCTCTCCGATCGCTCCGACCCCACCGGTTCCTCCATGGCAACCCCGCTGCTCTCTTATCGCTCTTTCTTCTTAGCCACGCCCGGCCCCGCCTCATCCAAGCTTATCGATGCTGTGTCCTTGGGTTTGACAGCTCCTTATCAAAAATCAGTGGTTAGAAATTTAAAAATGATTGGACCCCGCTTGTTTTAATTTAATTCAGCGTTCTCAATGCTTTTTTGCCCCTTGCCATTTCATTTCGCCGTGGATGCTGCTCTAGGGAGGTCGGGAGAATTTCGCTCTGCTGCACGGACAAAGGAGCACGCTTTAACGGTCCATCTTCGGCTCGGCATTTCAGGTACCAAATTTCTTGGATTTCTCTATGATTGCTAGATTTTCTCAGCTGTGATTCCAATGTTCTCCAAGAGTTATTGCACATGCAAGTTTGTCTTGGTCAGCAATTTCTTTTTGGTGATACCAGTCTCATGAGTACATGCTTCTGGTACGCTGAGGACATGCTGGGGTACCAACAGGGTTAAGGATCTATTTGATTCTTATCCTGCTGAGTACGTTTGGATAGAGCTCCGTCTCACGAGCTGAGAAAATGCTATCATTCATCGAGATGTGCTCGAAATTGTACCCGCCCTAAGAGATGGATCCTCCGGCTGCTTCGGCGTCCGTTGACCCATCCACCTCAACCTCCGCGGATTCTCCCGTAGTATCAACTTTGTAATCTCCCCGGCGTGACATCAGCAGTTTTTTTTGGATTGTATTCCCTTTCAACGCAATCGGATTACTTACAAAAGGTAAGATCGCTGTTTTTAGCGATTTTTCATTAATTTTTCCATTCTGTCGCCAAGCATTCCGCTTGGCGACAAAAAAAATCGCCAAGTAGCCAACCGGGCCGGATTCGCTTCATTTACCTTCTTTTTCTATTATCTGTTTTTGTTTCTATTTTCTGCCAAGGCAATTTGTGAAATATAATCGGCTTTGAAAGATCTTAAAATTGAGAGAAAAAATTCATCAGTAGTCACCGCTTTTTATGAAATAAAATGTATATGGTATATTTTTTTGTACTTATATTTAGTGTTCTTTAAATATGGCGTTAGAATATCACGCACTCTCACGTCTCATAGGAAGGTGAGATGATGAAACAAAAGTAAAGTAAGGGGACTGGGACACATATATCGTGAGATTTTCGAAAAAAAGTGTGTTGCGTTCAAAAAGGAACCTTGTGTTTCCTCCTTAAAATGATGCTTGAATTATGTTTGTATCATAAATAGAACCGGAGTTACAAAATCATTTGTTGCCGGCCGCTTTGGTATATCAAGCATTATATTTTCAACATTCAAATCCGGTTTTCTATATCAGAGGTCCCCAACCTTTTTACCACCACGGACCGGTCAACGTTTGATAAATTCACCACGGCCCGCAGGGGGGGTTGATTGTTTACATTCTAGATTATTTTAATTTATTAATTTTTATTTAACTAGGGGGCTCTGCCCCCTGCTCGCTATCGCTCACCAACCCCCGGAACTGCTTCGCAGTTCTATGAAGATAGCTTCGCGATCTTAGCGAGCAGAGCTCGCTTGTTTCATCTCAACTATCCAGTAAAACCTGGAACTTGTCTGCTTAGTTAATGATAATTTAAAATCGAAACCTTTTATCTCTCTAACTTACCAATAACTTAATGCGGACCATTACTACAAAAATATCAAAATAAAACTGTTACTAAAATATTCCTTTTTAGTTTACCAATAATTTAACCGAAATGTTTTCAAAAATATCCAGCAAGTCTACTGATTATCATCAACCATCTTAGAGAAAAAAAACATGCCATTAAAAAAAACTTTTAAATTTGTAAAATGCATGTGTGTATCTAGTGAATCATCGGGAATAAGAAATAAGAAATCAGACTCATAAAAATAATCGCCTGTTTCTCTAGTGAACGACCAGAAAGAGAAGAAAAAATGGAAACTTGGTATCTTAATAATTCTAAAACTAATTCGAATTTTTTAAAAAACGAAACGCCAATCTTTCTATAAAAAATAATTGTATGCGTGTTTAAAATATCGTAGTTCTAATGTGATTAGTTTTTCTATTATAACGAAAAAACCGAAAAAGGGTCAAAAATTTCGAAACTTTAGAATTTAATTACTCCAAAAATAATTCGAAATTCGAAAAAAGGGCGACGAGGTGCACAACTTCATACCTAAGAGTATGTGTCTGCAAAAAATCATGTTTCTGCTGTAAATAGATTTTGCTGGGGGCGAACTCGCAGCCGAAAAAAATAATTTTCGACTTTGACATTAAATAACGCCAGAACTAATTATCTAATTAATTAGGTTTGGAAACTGAAATGACCCTCATACATTTGTCTACCAATGGTCAAAATTTCATAATATTCCTTCAAATAGTTTTTGCGTAGTGATAGTTCAAAGTGTTCAAAAATAATATTTTCTAAAACAGCGGCGGCGGCGGCGGCGACTGTTACTTTTTTTTAATATAGAGCGATTGTACTTAAACATGCTTTCAAAATAAAATACAGTTACACCAAAAAATAAATATAAAGTGATTTATAATTCATTTCATTCATTAATTTGGAGTGTAAACCTAGGAATTTAAATTATTTTCAATTAAATGGTTGGCCCGCGGCCCGGTACCATTTGATCCACGGACCGGCACCGGTCCGCGGACCGGGGGTTGGAGACCACTGCACTAGTTTCAATGGACGCTTTATGATTGGAGCGCTATCTAGGGAGCAGTTCGCAATTAAATTCCCTGATGTGTAAATATTCGGTGATGCTCTTCTAGAGATGTGTTGAGAAAAAGGAGATAATCAGATTAGGCGCCGTTCAAATATGACGTAAGCACTTTTTTGGTAATTTTTAACCCCCCCTCCCCCCTTGTCAGCAAAGATAAGCAAACCTCCAACCCCCCCACCATAATTACGTAAGAAACTGCCGGACCCCCCCCCTCCGAAATTTTGACATCCCTTTTAGTAAGTACTGTTTTTTTTTTCCTCCTTAAAAATTAGGTGATTTATACAAGGAGCTGTGTCGAAACACTACTTTTCGGGGTTAAAATTTCAAAATGTTTGGGGGTCCGACCCCGGAAAAAAGTGCTTACGTCTGATTTCCTGATTCAATTTATTGTTAAATTTATTTGTGGTTGAGTTTAGAAATTATTTATGCAAGAAACAAGATATTTTCGAAAAAGCAGTATCTTACGTAAGCATCACTCATATCCCCCTTGTCAGGAAAAATAAGCAAAGAGCAAACCCCCCCTTCCCCTCTTGGGTGCTTACGTAATATTTGAACGGCCCCTTATTTCTGAATAAAACCTCCCTTTCTATTTTTTGTTTCTATTATCGGTTTATGTTTCTATTTTCTGCCAAGGCAATCTGTGAAATATAATCGACTTTGAAAGATCTTAAAATTGAGAGAAAAAATTCATCAATAGTCACCGCTTTTTACGAAGTAAAATGTATTACGTATATATTTTTGTACATCTCAAGTTAACTTCAAATATGGCGTTTGAATATCACGTTCTCTCACGTCTCCTAAGGGGGTGAGATTGAGTTGAGGAAACGAAAGTACGTTAAGCGAATGTCCATACAAAAACGTGAGGTGTTATTTCCAAAATCCGGACCCGCTCCCCCCACGTGAGATTTACCTACAACTTTTAAAAATAATTTTATATCCTAATCGTGTGTACATTGAGTTCACAGCATCATTTATTAATGATGTGGGGTAAAAGGACATTATTCCGCCTAAAAATCACCACAGTATCTTTTCTGTGGGTATTAATTCTTTCTCATACTTAAAAAAATCGTTTAATTTCTAACTTATAAATTTGACGTGAGATTTTAATCGACCCCCCTCCCCCCTTTTTGACCTTACGTAATTTATGGATGGCCCCTTAGATCCGGGTGTTATATTTTAGGGCAAATTTCATTGTTTTTTGAGAAAAATGAAACGCGTTATTCTGCGAAAAGGAATTTATTGTAAGAGAAACTGAAGAACAGTGATTGTTAGCAGATCAGTTCGTATAACAAGCGCGGGTCCAGCATGCCTCCAAGGGGGGCTCTTTTCCAAACAAGATCCCCTTGTGGTACCATTGGGGGGTATGGGGGTCCTTCCCCCAGAAAAAAATGTGAAATTTGACGTGTAAAAGTAGGGTTTTGACTCATATTTAGAAACGTTTTGAGTCTAAGGGGGGCACTTTTCAACACTATTACCTTTACTTTTTAACCCAAAATGTCAAAAATTTTGGGGTTTTCCTAAAAATGAACACTGAATACCCCATTTTGATACTAGTGGGGGGTATTGGGTCCTCCCCCAGAAAAAAATTTTGAAATTAGACCTGTGGAAGTTGGGTTTTTACTCATTTTGAGAACCTTCTAGGGTCTCCAAGGGAGGGGCACCCCCCTGGATCCGCCACTGGTTCGTAAAAGTCAAATTGACTCACAAACCAAGAAACTCATAAAAAATTCAAATCTTTTCTTGAAAATTATAACGAAAGCTGATTTGAATTTCATGTGAAAGGGACATTTTTATTAACTTATTTTTGTAAAGGGGCAGATTTAAAATCGGGGAATTTTTGTGAAGGGACAGCAAAAGGGCCCGATTCATTTCATAGATTTTCACGGATCATAATGTCATTAAAAGAGAAACGTGTTAGGGTAGGCGCACACGAGCAACTTTTGTCTCTGTGACTGTTTTGTCAGTACCGTTCTAGCTATGAGGGAAAGGTAGGGACCGCACACGGTACGATGCGACACATTCATGACAATTCTGTCCGTGGCTAACAAGATAGGGCGAAAGGATTTATCTGCCTTATAGATTCTATGGCCATGCGCCCAATGCTGTAATTTTGGAAAATGTCATGTTCTCGTTTGCCCACTCACTTTTTCTCGGTGACAGCGACGTGACAATGATGCCTACTGTCATGGTGACAAAAGTTGTTCGCCTACCCTTATACTCAACAGCAACGTTTCTTGAACACGTGGAAAGAGACAGTGGGTGAGCACAAAGCCTGTTGGGTTGCTAGGATGAGTTTCGGTACGCAAATCGTGATAAAAAGACACTACATATAATTACATACACTACATATAAAAGACAAGTTTTTGAACATCGAAACGCTTTAAGTCTCAAAAGTTGGGTCTTGCCATGCTAATAACTGGAAAAATAATCAAAAACAGGATTTTTTGCTCATAATCTTAGGTATGGAGCCGTTCTAATATTACGTAAGCACTTTTTCGGTCATTTTTACCCCCCCCATCCCCCCTTGTCAGCAAAGATAAGCAAACCTCAACCCCCCACCATAATTACGTTAGAAATTGCCAGACCCCCCCTCGAAATTTCGACATTCTTTTTAGTAGGTACCGGTTTTTTTCTCCTTGAAAATTACATGACTTATACAAGGAGCTGCCCATTTTGGGTGTAGCTCTAAAGGTTCAAAAAAGGAGTCGATACACTACTTTTCGGGGTTAAAATTTCAAAATGTTTGGGGGGTCAATCCCCAGAAAAAAGTGCTTAAGTCACATTTCCCAATTCAATTTTTTGTTAAATTTATTTTTGGTTGAGTTTTCAAATTATTTATGCAAGAAACAAGAGACTTTTCGAAAATGCACCATTGTAAGCATCACTCATATCCTCCCTCCCCCTTGTCAGGAAAAATAAGCAAAGGGCAAACCCCCTTAGGTGCTTACGTAATATTTGAACAGCCCCTATGACGTTTTGCAGCTCCTCGCCATTGTTTTAAATTTCGAGCGCGCGAATAGTTTTGAAGTAATTAAATATCAAAGTTTCGAAATTTTTGAAGCATTTTAAGTTTTTTCGTTACCCGTTGGGACCAGTAGCGGATCCAGGGGGGGGGCACGGGGGCACGTGCCCCCCCCCCCCAGAGGACTAAAAAATACACTGCATAAAAAGGCATATTTGGCACTTTTTTAGGGCTTAAAATCAAAAATTTTCTGGGGGTGACCCCCAGACCCCCCCTTTCTAGAGAGTTCTCAACTGATAGTCATATTCAAACCGCAGGTGATCCCTTAGAGCTCCGTAAGTGGGCTGCATAAGTCTATTGAAAAGGAGTTGAGGGACTAGCTAACTTCAGCTACTTTTACAAATCGGGTTTACTCTACTAAAATTACTTTTCATATTAACTAATCACCCTACTACCCTATACCCTAAATTCTATATATTTTTTTTATTGGGGAAGGGCGTTGGAAAGTTTTACGCACAATAAGGGGGTGGTAGCTTTAAAAAGTTTGAGATCCACAGGTTTAGAATTTCTTCTGTCTTAAATTATTATTTAAAATTTAATGCTCACAATTAAACTAACTCTGAAAATGAAGGCCACCAAGTACTAAAAGACAATTGTTCATGATACGTTTACTGAAAAGTTATAAGCACTTGAAAGGCTATTTATTTTTAATTATAAGTTGTTTCATGTTAGGAATCTAATAAATTAGTCATTTTTATCACGACTTAATGCGATTCTTTTAAGTTTTTTAAGGTAAGTTTTCTCTACACGTAGCAAAACACTTTCTCTATCTCTTGCACCATAGGTCTGTCAGTATATGGCCATTACTTTATTGTTTTAAAACAGAAAAAAATATTTTTTTTCTAAAAAAAATAGTTTAGATTCAAAAATCGATACATAATAAGTTAAGCTTTTTAGGTTTATTTCATTAAAATACTGTGTTTTTAAATGTTTTTTTACCTTATTTTAAGTTATTCAAAATCCTCCAATATGTCCCGTGCGAAAATATTAACCAATTTTCTTGTTTCTACCAGTGTCTTTTAAATACTGTGAAAATAATGTTGTATATTTATTATTAGTAAATATCATTTTTCAAAGTAAAATTTAAAACATTTATTGTGAAAAATAAGAATACATAACAATTTTTGAGAGTATCTGCTTTTTATAGGTCAGGGCCGGATCTGAAAGTTTTTAGGAGTTCAATCCCCAAGTCCGTAATTTTGACATCAGATTGTTTTATTATTTAAGAATTCTACAACTTATAAGGCGCAACCTGAAGAGTCTCAAAATGAGTTAAGACAGCACTTTTTAGTCAACTTTCAAAATTTTTCTCGGGAGAAAACCCCCAAACCCCTCCAAAATTTGACGTCTTTTAACATTGTTTTTCCTTTGAAAAATCTGCCACTTTCTAGAAGCGGTCCTCTTCGGGTGTTTTCCAAAGAATTTCAAATTAGTAAAAAATATTTTAAAAAATTTTGGGGGAAGACCCCCAACCCTCCAAGCAATTTTGACGTCTATTTATAATTTATATCCTTCAAAATTTTGTGGATTAAAAGGAGCTGTTCTCTTTCGATGTAACCCAAAGGTTCTCAAAATATTGAGTTGAAACACTACTTTTAGAGACCGAAGTGTATATTTGGACGGCCAAAACGGCCAGTGGCGCATGCGCTGTAGGTCTCGTGATTACGTAGCAGTCTCGGCGCTTAGTGATTGAACCAATGAAACGCCGAGCTGTAGCCTAGCCGTGGAAATTAGAGTAGAGTTTAGTTGAAAAAAGCCGTCCAAATATACAGTGCCTTTAGAGACACATTTTCATAAAATTTCTGGGGTGATCCCGAACCAGTGTTACTTTCAAGTGATTAAAAAAAGTTAACGCATATCTGTACTCGTTTGGGGTACCTTAGAATTAACGTTGAGTCAACCCCCCCTGAAGAAAAATTCTCGTTATATGCCGTGTCCAGGTAGGACTAAAATTTCAGTGGTGCCCCCCCCAAAAGAAAATCCTGGATCCGCCCCTGGTTGGGACTCGCGGGGTCATTTTATAACCCCAAGCTCACACAAACATTCCATTTAACGGAAAACTAAACACCTGGGGATTCTTTACTTCTCAGTAGCTGGGTTTCTGACCCTTTTCTACATGCCTGAGAAGTTTCGTGGAATTCGGATTATTTTTCCGCCCCCCAGACACATTTTGTTAGCTTTTGGGGTAATGGAATGACCCCCGCGAGTCTCTTCGTTAGTGCTGCACATCCGTTTTTTCGTACTCCGCCTTCTATACAACCCACTGATAAGGGCCCAAAACATGTGTAAACAAATTTAAAGAAATTCTCAGGGGGTTCTATTTCATTTTAGTACAAAGAAAAGGAAGACACAGGTGTGGGTACTTTCAATACTGGTCCCCGTGACAGTTTTATGACTTGTAATTCACCAGACCACTGTATCCCGCCCCTTACATTCTTTGCTTTTGTATTGAATGGGAAAGGAGCTAGGAAAGTGTATTGTGGTAACAAGTTTTCGAAGAAAAAATACCCTAGTTTGAGTGTTAGGACAAAATGTTGGAAGTAGGATAGAAAACCACTTGTGGCTGTAATTTGTGTTTAAATTTTTTTTTAGCAAAACCCACGTTAATACCATTTGTGATAATTGTCTTTACCAAAAGAAAGCTTTAAGAAATTCATTATATAGTATTTTGAAGTAATTAAATTAATTTTTACGTTGAAATGATTTGTGTTAGTTTGTTACATATGTGTGTATTGTGTAATAAGAAAAATTAATATCAAACTCAAAAAATTATTTCTCAGCGTAGAAAATATTGCAGATTATAAGTTTTCTTAATCAGTTATGTTTTAAAGTCTAAAAATTTAATGGTTCCGGCTAAAAAAATTATTTTTAACGATGTAGAAAAGAGCGAAAAGGTTGGGGCTATTCCATAACCCCCGCGAGTCTCAACGTTCGCCCGGGAGGCGCGAGTCCCACCGGGTTAAAGAAAAACTAATCACAGTAGAAACATGATTTTTTAAAGATACCTACAATTAATTTTTATAAAAATATTTGCGGTTTTTTTAAAATTGAGTTAGTTTTTGATTTATTAAGGTTCAAAGTTTCAATTTTTTCTTCTCTTTCTGGTCATTCACTAGGGAAACAGACGAGTTTTTTGTGTTTGATTTCTTTTATTTCCGACGATTCACCAGACACACACGTGCATATTAGTATTATAAATTATATTGGTATAGTTGATATTTTTTAAAATCATTTTGTTAACAGTTGAAGAAGAATTGAAGTTAAGATATGAAAATTTCAAAAACAGTTTTATTTTGATATCTTCTCGGGAATGATTCGAATTAAATTATTGATAAGCTAGGGAGATAAGTTTCGGTTTCAAAGGAGCATTAACTAAGCCAACGAGTCTTGGTTGTGCTGGACTGTTGAGATGAAACCAGCGAGTTCTGCTCTCTAAGATCGCGAAGCGATCTAAAAAAAACTGCCAAGCAGTTCCGGGGGTTGGTGAGCAATAGCGAGCAGGAGGCAGATCCCCCTAGTTTAGATAAAAAATTATAATCATTATTATTATGTTATACATTCTAATTATTGGAAGTATTGAATTCCGGAGTAGTACTACATCTATTTCTTCATCTCTGTCATTTCTCCCAACAGTTCTAGACGGTATGAAGATATGTGGATAGATGTTGATCAAGATTCGGTTAAATCACTACTTAAAGGTGGCCACAAATTGGAGCGGAGTGGCGTAGCGAACAGCCACGAACACGCTCTGCGCACGCGCCACTCGGAGGCTCTAAGAGCGGCGCTTGCGCAGAGCGTGTTCGTGGCTGTTCGCTACGCGGCTCCGCTCCAATCTGTGTCCACCATAAGATCTCGCAAGACTCCGTACAATTTTTTTAACAACCAAAATTTTTTATATAAATTGACAATTTAGCTGGTTTAAAGATCAGTCTATACTCCACAGCAACGTTCACTACGCGGAAGGAGAAAGTGAGTAAACACAAAGCCTGTTGGGTTGATAGGAGGAATTTCGATACGCGAATCGTGATGATAAAAACACTATTTATACATGGGTTTAATGAAATAATCGTATTTTAAAAATGACGTTTCACTTGAAATTCAGACACCGCGATGGGAACTACTTTGTTTAGCGATGTCAACTATAACGTTGCTGTCTAAGCATATTCACAGATTGTTAAGGCGCAAGCGTGCTGATCTCTGATTGGTTTCCAAATCGGGCCAATTGGGATCGGCACGTGGCGACTGTCCCGCAGCGGTTCTGCACACATATATTTCTGTTCTTACAATGTTAGTGTTTGGTTGATAGCTTGATCGTTGTCATGCTCACATAGATCATGCCTCGTTAGTATGCTTTGGGCAATTCCACGGGTAACTGACTGACATTTTTAAAGAAAAACGCTTAGTATTTTGTTATTTTCTTCCCAAAAATAAATGATAAAAAAATACTTTCCACCCAGTTTATTGCTTTCTTGTTAGCTTAATCTAATGGCACAATTGAATTTTCAAAATATGTTTTTATTGATTTTTAAAAATTTTTAATCAACAAGGTAACTGACTGACATAAATGTTTCACAAATGTCAGTCAGTTACCATGTCGTTTAAAATTTTTAAAAAATCAATAAAAACATATTTTGAAAATTTAATTGTGCAATTAGATTAAGCTAACAAGAAAGCAATAAACTGGATGGAAAGTATTTTTTTTATCATTTATTTTTGGGAAGAAAATAACAAAATACTAAGCGTTTTTCTTTAAAAATGTCAGTCAGTTACCCGTGGAATTGCCCCTTTACAATTAATAAAATCAATTTATTTTACTACGACTCCTTTTTCAATTAGACACAGATCCTGCAAGGTTTTTATACTTTGATAACAATGCGTATGCGTATGGGCTTGATTTTTGCTGATTTTTTTTTGGAAATTTTAATAAAACAATAACTGGGGATTGAACCCAGGAACTGCTGCATGCTATACAGGCACGCTACCACTGCTCCAGCGGGACTTCAGTAACTTCAAAACTTATAAATTATCACATGTTATTTCTTTGTGACGCATGCGCATTATATCAAAATATAAAAACCTTGCAGGATTTGTGAATAAGCGCTGTCCAATATAGTTTTCACAAAGTATCGGACGAGTTTTGAGCTGTTTTTTCTTCCACCAAACTCCTCCTTGGTCAGACTCTTGTCCCTTGTGCCATAAAACTATAAACAACCAACCAACCAACTAGACTCTAGTACTAAAATGTTTTAGTCGTGACATTTTCTTTTGCAGCCTATCTACCTACTGCGCATGCCTGTGGCATTTATTGGTCTGCTTTTTAATGAAATTAACATTTTCATAATACGTACTTTTATACAAAGTATTGGAGTAGGTTGAATGTAATACATGCCGGATTCGAACAATAAGGAAGTTGCATGAGTCAGATTTTCAAAAACAAACAAGTGTTCCGTATGGTTTTTTGTATGGTAAAATGAAATATCTAGTCAGTTTTTCAATGTACAGGTAATTAAATATTTTAATTTAAAAGTCGAGAAAAAAACACGTGACTGAAAACGTTTATTGTTTAAACTGTAAGATGACGTCGACAATAATACCATCAACTCCATTGCTTTTCAGCAATGCCTATTGTAAGATGACGTCACATCCAAACTCTTGGCGTTTTCGCGCGCTTTTAAAAAGGGGATTTTTGTTAATTTTTTTGGCAATCAAAAAATTTCTCCATCGGCCTCAAATTTTGGGTAGTTGCTTATTTTTGCAAGGAGGAATCCATTAAAAAAATTTAAAAAAAAATCATGCAACTTCCTCATTGTATCTGTTTCTGCACAAATATGCAAGGTTTTTCTGCTGATTTTCACTCTTTCCTTAGAACTCATTTGCGACCCCCTTTTCTATACCAATTCTTGTTCGTCTTGATGTATACTATCATCCCTGTAAGTTTGTTGCACCATTTCAGATGCACCCCGTATGTAAATTTAGAGTTGCTGGGACTTGAAAGAAGATAAATAATGGTCAATGCTTGAACAAAATCCCCCAGAGCTACTCTAAATGGCCATTCCAAGGGGAACTTCAAAACCACTGGAATAATGAGTTTCGAATTCGAAAGAAAGGATGTCTCTGTTCCCAGACCCAGCTGGTTCCGCTCTCAGCCTACAGATAGCACAAATAGGCAGCGACTGAAGCCCACGTTGCTTATTGTCGGATAAACCACAGGTAAGTGCTCTACGATATCCAAATTTATAGATGGTTTTAAATATTTTAAATATATGAGGCGGAAAACGAAAAGGGACATCTTGTCGGCGTTCGTCGAAATGGAGTTATAATTTTTATCTCAATCTGTACAGATTTATGAAGATTTTAAGACCATCATCATCCTTCTTGTAGCTCAAAAAATGACGAATCGCCAGTAAGTAAAAGTTTTTAATAAAATAAGTGGATTTCGCGAAAAACGACCTTAAACTTTCAAAATGCTACCCTCTCCTTATTTTTCACAGTTAAGGAATGATTCCAACAGCTAAAACTCGATTATAAAGGGTCCAAGGATCGATAAAATCGAGAGAAAAAAAATTCGATAGTTTTGACCTTCTTCCGGTTTTTTTGGCTTTTTCTCGAAATCAACTTCGCCGACAAGAGGTCCCTTTTCGCTTTCCGCCTCACATATATTCAAATCAAAATATATTTTATATAAAAATCAATGTTTGTCAGTGACCTTTATAGTTTTAAACTGTCCTTTATTAGTTACATTATATTTAGCATTCAGATAATCAACTTCCTTAAAAAAGGAAATTCTTTAAGTAAACCAACTTTTTTAGATGATTTTTTTAATAATACTACTTAGAAATATAATACAGTAAAATCCCGTTAAAACGAACTTCACGAAAAATTTCTTCGTTGTAACCGTACTTATCGTTAATTCAAATAAAAATGGTTGGGGACTTTCATTATAACGGGATTTTTCGTTGTAACGAGATTTCATTGCAATAACTTTAATGGCTGAAATACTTTTTTTACCACATATATTATCTTTCATATTTTGTTAACTAATTTTATGATATTTCCTTTAATTATATTCCATTACGTGTATAAAACAGCTTATTTATTATGGGTATTTCAAAGTACCAGTTGCTTTGATGCCAATACCCTAATCTAGTTTTCATTTAGGCATTTGTGTATTGTAATTTCTAATACAAACCCTACGGAGTCTAGTGATTTGTTCCAATTGAGATATATTGCGAATACCAGTAAAAATTATTCAACTGAAGTGATTAAGATTAATAATTATTTTCGTTTACTTTTTGAATAGTGGAGTGGCAATGTTGTAAATATTGTTTAGAACTCAAAACTGTACAAATATAAAATGGAGGAGAATTCGAGATTGTATAAAAGAAAATAGGCTGTTATATTTTAACTCTAGACTTCTTTTTGTTTAAATTTGAAATTCTTAATAGCGATAGATTAGGAAAAAATTTATTAAAAGGAGGATTTAGGGATGGATATAGTATCCCGAAAGTTTTCCTCACCACAGAAATTCACCAACTTATTCTCCTTCTCCACTGCTAATAAAATTTCAAAAACTATACTTTGAGTTATACCTTTACCTGTGTTATAAACTAAAAGCTATTAATTTCCCCCTCAAAATAAAAAATAATTTCCATAATGCTTACAATTACACAGTTTCTGTTTTTTTTATTTCTAACGATGTAGAAAACCTGAAACCGATCATAAATCTAACCAGTTTTAATTCTCTTATGAAATTTTGCTCATTCCAAGCAGTAAAATCAAATAAAAAATTTTAATCGTATATTAAATTACCCTCAGTACGAAAACTTACACATACAGTAGACCCTTAAAATAAATAAAGAACACCATTTTGAATAGAGAAAAACGCATTTTAGAGTCAAAAATTTTAGATATAAAAGCTAATAACTTTTCCAAAAATAAAAAGTCCGATTTTTTTTAAATCCCCAAAAAGTCTGCTATTCTTTAAATGGAACCTATTTCTTTTATTGTGAATCCTATTTCTTTAAATGTATGATGTATTTATTTTTTTAATCGCACGACTGATGTGGCAATCACAACTTTATCAGGAGCAAAAACCAACAGGTGCTCCCTTATCAGTTTTGGAAGCGGATCTCAGGATTATTCATTCGATTCGTCGGCTTAGAGGCCGTTTAAATATCACGAAAGCACCGGGAGAAGGGGTTCGCTCTTTTCTTATATTTTCTGGCACAGGGGATATGAGTTGTTGTTGTCTTATGCCACTTGGAATAATCCAAGTTCCACCGCGAAGTGATTTAAGGCAAAGGGGGTGTGGCTCCTGAGAAAGTGAGGCCCATGAAAGGCAGGAGTCCGACTTAAGCCTCGGATGATAGATGCCGCCACCATCTATCGCCACCTCCACAATTTTGACATGCATCTGAAGGGGAGGGAAATAGTCTCCAGACACCTGGACCCAAGGTAAACTCCGCCATGACCGACCTCAGGACTTTCGGACCCACAGATTTAACGAGCTCCGCATATACTCGATGGGTCTTCAGCGGTGTCGGGAATCGAACCCGGGACCCTCCGATCCCGATGCCTTAACCACTAGGCTCCCCACGGCTTGGGATATGAGTGATGCTTACGTAAGATACTGTATTTTCGAAAATCTCTTGTTTCTTGCATAAATAATTTCAAAACTCAACCAAAAAAGTGAATTTCGACTCATTTTTGAACCCTTAGGGTTACACCAAAAAGGACATCTCCTTGTATAAGTCACCTAATTTTCAAGGAGAAAAAAACAGTACATACTAAAAGGATGTCAAAATTTCGGTGGGGGGGGGTCCGGCAGTTTCTTTTGTAATTATAGTGGACAGGGGTTGAGGTTAACTTATCTTTGCTGACAAGGGGTTTAAAAATGACCAAAAAAGTGCTTACGTAATATTTGAAAGCCCCCTCACGAGGATAAAAATTTAATTTCACTGAAAAATACTTGATTGCATTTTATTTGTTTTTAACCCTTTACCTACTGCACTATTATTTTCTTCAATTTTTTTGTGCAAATACTTTTTTCGAGTTACTAAATTGAAAGTTAAGTGATACACACAAATAAAATAATCATCTTTAGGAAATTTAATCCGCTAACTATTTAAATTGATACTTTTGAGCAGTGACGAATCCAGTAGGGGGGCTGTGGGGCTGCAGCCCCCCCCCCCCCAGGAATAAGACATTAAAGTTTTGGTAATAGCAATAAACAATAAAGCCAAAAAAGAAATTTCTACTCGTTGCGGACATTCGGTGGTGTTACCCAAAGGGTCTCAAAATGAATCGGAACCCTACTTTTAAAGGTAAAAATTTCAAAAATTTTCTGGGGGAAGACCCCCAAACCCCCTCAAAATTTTGGAATCTAATAAGTACGGTTTTTCCTTGAAACTTTAGGGATTTACAAGGAGTGATCCTCTTTAATGTAACCTAAAGTGTCTCAGCATGAGTTAAATGCCACTTTTAGGGGCAAAATTCAAAAAATTTTCTGGAATAGGAACCCCTAAATCCCCTAGAAATTTTCGAATTCATAATATACTATAAACTTTTTCCTTGAAATACTGCCGCTTACAATGAGTGGTGCTCTTTGGGTGGAATCTAAAAGGCTTCAAAATGAGCTAAAACACTATTTTGAGGGGCAAATTTTCAAAAATTTTCTGGAGGAGGACCCCCAGACCCCCCTTTTACTTGGAGTTGACATTTTTACACAATTTTGAAACTTCGTGCACCAAAATTAAAACCTTACGAAGTCATCTCTCCTAAAACTTAGTATTCCTAAGATTATACCTCAGAAAAGATGTTGAGTAACCCCCCTAAACAAAAGTATGGCTAGGGCACTGGCAACCCCCCCCTCCCCCTTTCAGTTGCTTACATTTATATTTGAACAGTATACCCATAATAGCAATTAAGTTATTTGTGAAACTCAGCCCCCCCCAGACAAAAATCCTGGATTCGCCACTGCTTTTGAGCATACTGCCAGTTCACTGAAAATTAGTTTTTGTTTCAACTTTTTATTTGTAATCATTTACGTCAAAATGAGTGTTTGAGTGTAACCTATCCTTTTCTAACATTTTATTATTTTGAAAAACGAAATGGAATCTTACGTAAGAATAGGGGGGAGGGGTTTGAAAAATCTTACGTACCCTTACATGGGGGTAGGGGGGGTCAAAAATTGCCAAAATCATCCTTACGTAATTAATGAATGGCCCCTTATAACGCATTGAAAAACAGATAATTTTACCACAAAATAATTTAAACAGAGAATTTTTGTTTCTCTGCTTTTCAGTGGGTTATAACGGCAAAACTATTCTTCGTGAAACAAAAATTGAGCAGTGCATTTTGTAGGAAGTTTTGTTTACTCCAACTTTGTTATTTAAATAATTTTCGAGAAACTAATATGTTTTGAAATATAAGCGAAAATCCGAAGAAAGATTAAAAATTTTATTTTCAAACAATCGGACAGTCGCAAAAAGTAACTTTTCTACAATTATTTTTGACGGAACTGGCGATTGACTGTATTACTATTTAGAGCTTTTATTGAATTTTAGTTAATTTTTAAAGCAAATTGCACATTTTTTTCTTCAGAATCATATTTTTTTACCCTTAAAACATAATATTTGACCCCAAAAATGTCTTTCTATCATTAAAAGAACCGAAAAGGGCCCGCGGTCGCCATCTTGTTATGACGTCCCAACGGTCAAACCACGCCCTAAAATTTTGGGCTCCCATCGATTTTTTAGTTCTTATATGATTATCTAACATCCCTGGAGGAAGTTTCATGAGAGTATCACATTTTGAAGTTTTCGGGCATTTTTATGTAATTAGCCAACAACCTACTGGTTCCAATTTAGCTGCAACCTAGGTTTGGTAACAGGTTTCACGAAGTTTTCGGTATTTCTACAATACCTTTATTGTATACTAGCTGTTATACCCGGCCTTGCACGGGGGGGAGTTTATAAATTTATTTTTTAAATATTTCTTAAAATACATTTATAATTTTGTAAATTAGCAATATTACAAATCATCCCGGTATCCCAGGCACCTCTTTCCTATCCCAGTGTTCCCGGTGGTCACGGTAATTTTTCTAATCCCGGCGGTCCCGGTAATTTTCCTATCTCAGTGTTTACGGTAATTTTTATATTCCGGTAATCCCGGTGTCTTTATGGTAAATTTCCTATCTCAGTGTTCTCGGTAATTTTTATAACCCGGTAATTTTTTCCATCCCGATGTTCTCGCTAATTTTCCAATCCCGGTGTTCTTGTCACTTTTTACAATCCCGATGTTCCTGATAATGTTTAATATCTTGGTGCCTTTATAAAATAACAAATTTGAAACCATAATAAAAAGTCTAGTAAATTAGTAAGTCTAGTGAACAAATTAACAAATTTAAAACCAGTGTTTAAAACTAAAATAAAAGATCTAGTAAATGAAAAAGTCTAGTGATCTGTCTCATTTGAAACAATGTTTTATTTTTAACTCGTTGTATGACTGGTAAAACAGGTTTTCAAACACGTAAAAATAAGTGAAAAAAGAAGAAAAATTGGATAAAAAGAATGAAGGACCGATTTTCTCTTTATAAATTATAGCCCATGTGTTATTCTGATGTATAAGCTACATTATAGTAAAATTTCATTAAAATCCATTCAGTAGTTTTTGCGTGAAAGAGTAACAAACATCCAGACAAACATTTCACAATAAGGAAGTTGCATGTGTCAGATTTTCAAAAACAAACAAGTGTTCCGTATGGTTTTTTGTATGGTAAAATGAAATATCTAGTCAGTTTTTCAAAAAAATGTACAGGTAATTAAATATTTTAATTTAAAAGTCGAGAAAAAAACACGTGACTGAAAACGTTTATTGTTTAAACTATAAGATGACGTCAACAATGATACCATCAACTCCATTGCTTTACAACAATGTTTAATATAAGATGACGTCACATCCAAACTCTTGGCGTTTTCGCGCGCTTTTAAAAAGGGGATTTTTGTTAATTTTTTTGGCAATCAAAAAATTTCTCGATCGGTCTCAAATTTTGGGTAGTTGCTTATTTTTGCAAGAGGAATCGATTAAAAAAATAAAAAAAATCATGCAACTTCCTCATTATAATAGTAGTAGGATTTAACAAACATAAGGAAATTGGTGTAGATTTTCAAAATACTGATATGAACACTGCAAGTCACCACTTTTTTTATCAGCAAATTAAAATATATACTTTTGGACACTTAAATTCTGTCCAGATGAATTGCTTTAGTTCTTAATCAAGTATCCTTCCATTCGGAAGGGTTCAATCCATATCAAGTGATCCAGAAAAAACTGAAATGTGGTCGCCTAAATCACTATCTTCAATTTTTTTTTATCTTTATTTGATTTTTTATGGCAGCCATCGAAAAAGCTGATTTTAGCGTTTTTAAGGGTTTCTGTTAACTTTCGTTACTCCTGACTGGTTTAACTTAAATTCATGCAACAAAAGCCAATGTACTCAGAAAAATACACCCTTCAAAATTTTCGGTACAATTGTTTGGAGAATCGTGTCCCAAATGTAGAAAAACGGCCCAAAAGTAGAACTTTAAAAATGATGATTTTTCAATTTTCGAAGGCGTAGTATTCCCAAAAGATCTATATTTTTCCAATGTTTTTTTGTAGACAATGTGTAGCCTACTTACTGCACTATATTCTGAAAAAAAAAATTCAATACTGGTTACTTTGACCCTCTACAGGGTGATTCAGAAATAATCATCAATAATTGGAGGGGAGGTAGAGGGGCCCTAGACAAGCATATTTCGAATAGCGATGGTGGGGCGCAGCCTTACCGTTAAAGAGCTAGGACCTAATGTAGTCCTAGCGCGTTTCAAAAGGCCGTTTTTAGAAGGCCCGTGTGACGAAACAAAACAATAAAATGAAAAACATTATTGCATGAGGTACAAAAGTATCCGTACTACTTAAATCCTCAATGTGATAGAAATTGGACCACTTGCTAAATCGTTGGGTGAGTTTTAAAACGTGCAATGTTAATCTCTTAGTCAAACAATGGAGTTCCCTTAATGGTATTTGGAAAAATGATGATCGGGGAAGGAATTTTCAATGATCAAACAGTTTCAATGATCAATGTTACGATCATTGAAAATTCTTTCCTCGATCATCATTTTTCTAAGTACCATTAAGGGAACTCCATTTTTTGATTAAAATACTAATATTGCACTTTTGAAACTCTCTCCACGGTTTAGAAAGTGGTTCAAATTCTGTCAAATTCATGGTGTAAGTAGTAGGGATACTTCCTTACCTCATGCAATAGATTTTTTCATTTTATTATGTTTTGTTTCGTCACACGGGCCTTCTAAAAACGGCCTTTTGAAACGCGCTCGCACTACATTAGGTCCTAGCTCTTAAACGATAAGGCTGCGCCCCACCATCCCTATTCGAAATATGCTTGTCTAGGGCCCCTCTACCTCCCCCCAATTATTGATGATTATTTCTGAATCACCCTGTATATCTCCGGTGGAACATAGTTTAAATTTTTGAAAATTTCCCAGGTAAAGCCTCACTTAGGTATTATCCTCCTATAAAAATTTCACCTTTGGTATTTACTTCTAAGTCAAGTTACAGGACCATAAAAACGTTGAGTTTGAAGAACATGATAAAATCCATAAATGTTAATGTTCTTCAAACATAGCGTTTTTATGGTCCTGTAACTTGACATAGGAGTAAATACCAAAGGTGATACTGGATCATATTTATTTTTTCTGGATTTCTTGATATGGATTGAACCCTCCCCGACTAGGGAAGATACTTGATTTTCCCAATCATCAACAAACAGGCAATATTTTATTAAGCGTCCAAAAATATATATTTTAATTTTTTAATAAAAAAGTGGTGACTTGCAGTGTTCAAATCAGTATTTTGAAAATCTACACCAATATCAATATGTTTGTTAAATACAGGGTGTATCTGAAATGGTGCAACAAACTTTCAGGGATGATAGTACTCATCAAGACGAACAAGAATCGGTATAGGAATGGGGGTCCCAGACCAAATCCCAGGGAGTTAAAAATGGAGCGACACCCTAATAAAATCATTGAAAAATTCAATTTGTAGAAGAAGTACTATTGGTAAAATCTTAATCATGGTCTCAAAAAATATGGTTTAATATGATATTTAAAATTATCTCAAAAGTCTTCACTTTAAAATTTGTTTTATTATGAAAAAAGTTAAAAAACCACAAAAAATGTGAAAATTCTACCAAAACCTCATTTTTTGTTTCGAAATCCTTTCTTTTGATTTTATAATCTGAAAGATCGTAGTTGAAAACCCTTATGTCCAAAGTTTGACGTAAAAACAATAAATATTAAACTCTTGAGATCCTGTTAAATTTCGTTTTTGGTGTGCGCAAACGTGTTTCCTATAGCCGTTTTCAAAACGGCAGTTAGTGGACGCAAAAAACGGACTTAAACCATGCTTTAACAGGATCTCAAGCATTTAATATTTATGGTTTTTACGACACACGCATGCGCCTTGTTGACAAAGTATATAAAAACCTAGCGGGCTTAGTGAATATACGCTTTTATTTCTTCCGTAAGACCTGACGGTAGCTAGTTTTCCCGCAACACACACGTGACCTGTAGAACAGTTTTTCTTGCCGAAAGAGAGAGGAAAGTCAACGCTCAGGGAAAGAGGATTTCGTTGAGGAAATTCCAAGAAAAAAAAATCTCTTGATTGTTTTTTTAGTGACTTGGGACACTTTCAATAATCGACATATTTTCCATCCAAACATTTTCACAAACATTTTTGTCAAGCCTTAAATCACTCATATTATACTCCAACTCCATACATACTCCAAGGATTTCTCCTCTATTCTTGTGAGAGAAATCATTTGAGTAAATCTCTTTTGCAGATAAGCGAAACTCTTTCTATGCTAAAAAATAAAACTAAAAGTTGATTTTAATTGACTCTCCTCTGAGGAGATTTTGTTTGACCCTTTTCGAGTAGTTTATGGATGTGTACCTACAAGTACGAGTTTATAACTATAGTGTTCAATCGTTATTCGCGGTAGTTACGTTCCAAAACATATCGCGACCAAGTTTTAAAACACGCATAGTATATGATATATCAGCTATAAGCCTATAAATTGTTCTATTCCGTCATTTGTTACATAAAACTAATAAAACTGGTTCATGCAAAAAGTAATTTTAACTGCAGATAATTGTAATAACTGTAAATAACTTGTAGTAAATGCCAAAATGGTTACTAGTTAGAAAACTTGCTTAGTAGAAGAAGAAGTTACATTTTTGGTTTTACATAATAAATACCGGAATCGAACAATGAGGAAGTTGCATGATTTTTTCTTATTTTTTTAATCGATTCCTCTTGCAAAAATAAGCAACTATCCAAAATTTGAGGCCGATCGAGAAATTTTTTGATTGTCAAAAAAATTAACAAAAATCCCCTTTTTAAAAGCGCACGAAAACGCCAAGAGTTTGGATGTGACGTCATCTTATACTAAACATTGTTGTAAAGCAATGGAGTTGATGGTATGATTGTTGACGTCATCTTATAGTTTAAACAATAAACGTTTTCAGTCACGTGTTTTTTTCTCGACTTTTAAATTAAAATATTTAATTACCTGTACATTGAAAAACTGACTAGATATTTCATTTTAGCATACAAAAAACCGTACGGAACACTTGTTTGTTTTTGAAAATCTGACACATGCAACTTCCTTATTATACATTTTCTGTCGAATATGCAAGTTTTATTGCTAAAAAAAACTTTAAGATCCGCGAATATGCGGGGGTAACATTGCTTAACCGCCGCGAATATGTACCTAGAAGTACGAGTTTATAACTATGAAATGGTGCGTCTGAAAAGTAAAGTGTCTCAAAGTGCTCGACTTTAAAAAAAAACGCTTTGTCTTCCTAGATTAAAGACAGAGTAGAGGCAGATTGCTAAAGTATTTTTATTTCGAGTATCTGTAAATAAAAGGAGTATTTCACCACTGGACAATAAGCGACCAGTCATGGACCGGTTTCGCCCTTGTTAGAACTAGTGATGGGCAGGTATCGATACCAAATACTTAAGTACTCGATACCTATAGGTATCGAGTGTATTCGATACCCACAAAAGTATCGATACTTTATTCACATATTTCGTTTCAAATTTTTCAATGAAGTAATCTTTATAATACCTACTGTAGATCAAACGCAGCCTGTTTTCATTTTGCAACGCTCAAACCCAAGTCGTTATCATCCGCGAGAGAAATTTGACGCGGCTAGGTTTTTCCCCCGCCAAATCCTTCACCTCTATTCACCTCCAGGCCCGTAGCTACGGGGCTTTTTGATGGATCGCTTTCAGTTTTTTGAATATTAGTCTGATTATGGATAGGCCCTAAAAAAATTGTCCCTTCAGGTTCATTTCCCGAATTGAAAAAAAGTACTCGATACCTAAAAGTACTCGATACCTATAAGTATTCGATACCAAAGTATTCGATACCTATAAGTATTCGATACCAAAGTATTCGATACCTGAAATTATCGATTTTGCCCATCACTAGTTAGAACTCATCAGCACTGCACAGGAAGGCAACGCAATCAGGCATAGGAATTAAATCTGTTCTGGGAATGCCAAGTCATTCCAGCAGATGAGTGGAGGACTATAATCAATGGTCACCACTTTTTCAGTTATAGTCGGCTACACTAGTACTTGACCTCCGCTCTCTTGCGTAACCTTCCTATGCCCCCGTGCTGATGAGTCCTAAAAAGGACGAAACCAGTCCATGGCTGGACGCGATGCTTGAGAGTTTACACTTAGAATACTCAGAAGGAAAATCCTTTATCTTTTGCAGATAAAATCGAGCATGAAACTCCTGCTGTTTGTCTGCTTACTGGGGCTGGCTTCGGCCGATCTCATGGAAGGTGAGTACTTAGGCCTTGTGTTCTACAATATGCTTCATTCAGATATAAGTGTTTCTTAACTTCTACACTTAGACAATCACCTATACTCTGTTCATTTTGAACTGGTGCTTGAAAATATTTCCTTCCCCCACCACCGATCGGTAACCATAGCAACTATCCACGTCAAAGTGAAGGCTTACTATTCGCTGCTCGTGGTTCTAGCGTGGAGAAAGCATTATTTCTCAAGCGCCAATTTTTAATGAAGAGGAATAGAGTATAGGAAAGGAAACCCTAGGGGTAAGCCAGCATGAAAGGTTGTATAAGGGGGCGTTCAAATATTACGTAAACACCTATTAAGGGGGGAGGGGGTTTGCTCTTTGCTAATTTTTTCTGACAAGGGGGATATGAGGGATGCTTACGTATAAGACACAGCCTTTTCGAAAATCTCTTGTTTCTTGCATATAAATAATTTGAAAACTCAACCAAAAATAAATTTAACAAAAAATGAAATTATGAAATCTGACGTATAAGCACTTTTTTCTGGGGATGGACCCCCACACATTTTGAAATTTTAACCCCCGAAAACTAGTGTTTCGACTCATTTTTTGAACCCTAACGCCCGTAGTCTGTGCTTTTGGATTAAAATCACTTGAACAGCCGATCAATTGATTCACAAATACTAGCAAAGCCCTGATCTGTAAAATTTGATAGTCTGAGCACCTGGATCAATTGATAAAAGTGAATCAGAAACACCAGAGCTGGCGAACAAGCGAAACCGATGGCGATAAAAAAGCTCAATCGTGATTGGTTGAGATCGTTTATATAGATGAATTTGATAGGAAAGAAATTTGCGAAAAAGTACGACATAAAAAGCACTCGGATTGTACTTTAAAAGTCAATGATTTTTAATAAAAATTAATGAAAGAATATGAAACTTGAAGTTTTGAGTAATACAAATTAAAGAAAATAAACATAACACGTGTAATCAGAATATTCGCATTTCCGAAATTTGCTTCATGGAATCCAATTTAGATTTGAATATAAATAAAAAAATAAAGCACCGTAGTTAGCTGATGATATTTTATTTTTGCATTTGAATGAAAATAATAAAAAAAATCTTTTATTTTTAATTAACACAATTCTGGAGTTCTATACTAACCTTTAGATTAGGTAAAAAGATAAAATAAATTAAGCAATCATTGGGAACTTAAAATATTGAATCAGTTTTGTACTTAGATCGGTAAGTAATTTAATTTAGTAATAATAATTAGCTACCTTTAAAAAAATGGCCATGATGAATAAAATTAAATTGAAATCTTAATAAGTTTAATCAAAAATTGTATCGGCCGCCGGGAATCGAACCCGGGCCACTCGTATGATATCCGTGTATTTTACCACCAAGCTACAGGAGCGAAAGTCGCAGGAGAAAGTTTAAGTATAAAACAATAGAGAAAAAGATTTTAATTACTAGAAATAATCATTTAAATAAATATTGGACTCGACAACGCACACCTCAAAAATACTGTGAATCAAAAATATTTTATTTCTAAAATACTAATCTAAATCTAATTTCGATTATATTGACACGAAGTGCATTTCCCAGGATAGCTTATGACGGGCGACGCCATGTTTTTGTTTCGTAATCATAGCTGAAGCCAGACTCGATTCTGATTGGTGATCCAACCTAGATCAATGCTTTGAGCGTTGATTACTTGACACACAGTGGTCAACTGATTCATGGTGCTTCGGAATACCAAATCAAGCTGATTTGTGCTAAGAGATCCTGATCACAGGTTGCCAGAGGCTTCAGAATACGGCCGTTAGGGTTACACCCAAAAAATACAGCTCTTTGTTGTGTCACCTAATTTTCAAGGAGAGAAAAAAAACTTATTAAAAGGTATGTCACAAAATTTCGGAGGTCCGGCAGTTTCTTACGTAATTATGGTGGGAGGATTTGAGGTTTACTTATCTTTGCTGACAAGGGGGGAGGGGGTTTAAAAATGACCAAAAAAGGGCTTACGTTATATTTGAACGGCCCCTAATCTACGGTGGAAATTGTCACGGAACCTTTTATGATTGGATTAAAACTAGCAAAATCGTTCGATATCAGCATACGTAACCTAAAAACCGATATAATTGGTCGATCTTAAAATGTTACGTGTCAATTTCCACAGGGAATTTATTTTACAACTCCCCCTTTATGAAAACTTCTAGCTCGTTAAGAGTGCATTTCTGAACCCCCCCCCCATTCCTACGTCATTATGAATCGTCTTGGTGTGTCTAGAGATCCTGTATACGAGAGAGAGGCGACAACTCGCTTGAAAGCGTCCAATTCTGTCCAAACTGTATCATGCCGCTTGTCCCATGCTAATCCTATGGAGGGAAACCTAACTCCTAATTGAAACTAACTAAACCTGTTTACCGATCTGCGCGCGCTATACTGAGTTGTCGCCTCTCTCTCGTATACAGGCTCTAGGTGTGTCTAACCCAGGGTTGGCAAAAACCTGGTACCTTTGAGCCAATCACGTAGGTTTGGTATCTTCGGACTGTCGGGTGTAAAGAAACTTTTGCAGTTTTCTCCCAAAATGGCGGACGATATTGAACTCTACTTGAGTGCTTTAGTTGCACCTGACAGCAACACAGGTGGTGTGTCTTTTCAGATGCTGAGCCCGCACTGGACGAGTGTGCTCTTGCTTTCTTCCAAGGAGCGGCCAAGGCTGGATCCCTGGCTGAAGCCCTGGGCATCCAAGACAGGGACATCGCACAGTGAGTATTTTTGTTTTTGTATAGATTACCCTCTCTCTATACAGGGGGTGTTTCAAAAGTCCGTTTCGCGGCTTTTATTTAGAACCAACGTGTCCTAGGGTCACGGAAGTAAGGTCAACCCCTAGGTAAGTGATCCTGGAGAATCCATTGAGATGACATATAATCAGTTATTGAGATGACATACCAAATGTAACACGTACCAAGTACCAAATGGTGGGTTGGGGTAAAATGTGTCACTTTTTAGGTACTTTCACATTTATATCATCAAAACTGTTACTTTTTAATGATTTCATTCAATTGGATCTTGACATAACAATCCTTCAGAACATTTTCATCTAATATCATCAAATATTTGTTAGTTTTAAGTTGGTTAAACTTAGCATCAAAAGTAATGACCTATTTTACCCCAATCGTGGGGTAAAATACTTGTACTGGTACTTGTAAGGTACTTGTACTTGTATACTTGTATACTGGTACTTGTAAGTACCACTAAAAAATAAAGGTTTAAACGTGGTAATAAATGGTAATGAAGTGTTTAAAATTGTCACTAAATACGTCTCAGGATGGCTGAGGATTTGGAGAGCGAGCTGAGAAGACGCGTGAGGGAAGCGCTGAAGGAGATGCTCGAGAAGATCAAGGACCACGTGGACAACGGGAAGGCGGTGGGACAAGAACTCCTGCACAAGGTATGATGGGTTCTTTTTCCTAGCTCAATTGGACTATTCTACTCTGCTCCAAGTTGAGCTATTATAAAGAATATGTAGGGGATACATTTCGTACCCCATTTCCCCCCTTTCGTACTCAAAGCCTTACTATTCAAAACTTTTAATAAGTTCCTCAAAATCAAAAGCCTACCTAAAAATACATACCCGAAATTTGGAGGAGGTGTACACCAAAACCAAGCCCTGTTTTTAGGATTAATTTTTTGGGGGGTGACCTACACGTCTCCCTTTTTGCTTGGAACTTTATTATTCATAACTTTTTTTATAAGTTCATCAAAATGGCAAATCCTGCCAAAAATGTAAATCTAAATTTTGGAATAAGTGTCCTAAAACTAGTTAAAATAATGTCTTTTACAGTTAACTTTCCAAAAATTTTCTGGGGGGATCCCCAGACTCCCCTTTGATACTTAGAGCGTTATTACAACTATTAAATTTTTTTAAAACACAAATTCTACAATCAAAAAACAAACTACATTGGACCTATTGTGTTGAACCTAACGATTGTGCCAATGTAATATCAAATAAAAAAAAAGTTGGTAGTTAGTAGTAGTTTTAGACTTAAGAGAGTTCGGGAAACTAGCTAAAAGGTAAACTAGTTTCTTTTCGCTAAACTATAGATTAAATCTAAGACAGTTCGTTCAGACATGTTCGACTTAAGATAGATCAGCACTTAAACTGTATTAACTTTTCGTGTGTGAACGTAGTATAAAGCTATTATTATTATAATAGGAATTTTATTCCCTTTCTTTTGTTTTGAAAATTACGTTGAATTTTGTGCATCGGCTGCAAGGCTAGAAATTTATTATTACTTCTCCTAATTTCAGGGAAAACAGAAAAAAAAATTCGAAAAAATATATTTGTATAAATATTCACCAATTTTAAAGACAAATATATTTATTAATTATAAATAAAATCAATGTTTGTTTTAAGAAATACAAGAACGACAACTTTAATAAGAATTGCATACTGCAGTTTATGTTATTAGAATTATTGTGAGATATTAATTTGTTGTCTTGAAACCGTGCGCGTCATTCTAATTGTAAAGCTTGATCCTCGTGTGGGCTGTATGCAGTCGTAATAAACTTTTAATTGAATCGCCTAATTCTGAACCGTGTCACGCGCCACTTATTTCAAAAATGAGTTATTGGTGTCATGGTATTCAGTAGGGGTAAATGCACATTTTAAAGTAAGAATAATAAAAATAACGTGAATTTAAAATAGTTTTCCAGCATGTTAAATTTCAGCTTTAGTGCAGAAACATATCAATCGACGTGGCTCGACTGGTTTCTGCACTTAATTAAACTGTGGGGAATTTTGTTCATGCCGTCTCATCAGTAGCTTGTTTGAGACTGTTTTTTTTTTATTTAATCGCATACAAACAGTTATATGTGAGGCGGAAAGCGAAAAGGGACCTCTTGTCGGCAAAGTTGATTTCGAGAAAAAGCCAAAAAACCGGAAGAAGGTCAAAACTATAAAAAAATTTTCTCTCGATTTTATCGATCCTTGGACCCTTTAGAACCGAATTTTAGCTGTTGGAATCATTCCTTAACTGTGAAAAATAACGAGAGGGTAGCATTTTGAAAGTTTAAGGTCGTTCTATTAAAACTTTTAATTACTGGTGATTCGTCATTTTTTGAGCTACAAGGATAGATGATGGTCTTAAAGTCTTCATAAATCTGTACAGATTGAGAAAAAAATAATAACTCCATTTCGACGAACGCCGACAAGAGGTCCCTTTTCACTTTCCGCCTCACATACGCAATTGGAAAAGTCATTCTTTAGATCCATCAAGCCATAGTAAAAACAATAATTTTAAAGTTTTTGTACGAATCTCAAGACTAAGGGCGTTTTGGTAGCTATATATTTAAAATTTCCATGCTGGTGGCCCTTTATTACAACCCTGTGGTTGATATTTTGAATCTATGAATAATTTTATTAAAAGGGGATATCAAATCCATATCCCAGATCATAATATTGAACTAATTAACTGATTTTTTAGGGTTTTAAAGCAAAATCGTTTTACTGTTCACAAAGTTACATCTAAACAACTATCTAATTGACTTCGAAGATGTCTATATTAATATTTAGAATTGGCTGACCATTATTTTTACTGTAATTGAACTGTATCTAGAGTTGAAATCATTTATAAAAAAAGGTATTTATACATTTACCAACCAGAAGAGAAAAATTAAGAATTCTATAATAATTTTATGGGTTAGTATCTCTCTATATTAAAAAAAAGTAACAGTGACCGCCGCCGCTGATTTTGAAATTTTTATTTTTGAACACTATTAGCTCTCACTACGCAAAAACTATTTGAAGGAATATTATGAAATTTTGACCATTGGTAGACAAATGTATGAGCTTCATTTCAGTTTCCAAACCTAATTAATTAGATAATTAGTTCTGGAGTTATTTAATGTCAAAGTCGAAAATTATTTTTTTCGGCTGCGAGTTCGCCCCCAGCAAAATCTATTTACAGCAGAAACATGATTTTTTGCAGACACATACTCTTAGGTATGAAGTTTTGCACCTCGTCGCCCTTTTTTCGAATTTCGAATTATTTTTGGAGTTATTAAATTCTTAAGTTTCGAAATTTTTTACCATTTTTCGTTTTTTTTCGTTATAATAGAAAAACTAATCACAGTAAAACTATGATATTTTAAACACGCATACAATTATTTTTTATAGAAATATTGGCGTTTCTTTTTTCAAAAAATTCGAATTTGTTTTCGTCAACTTTCGTTAGTAATACATGGTCGAAGCCTCTTTTTTAATTTATTTCTTTTTATTTCATTCCAAGCAATGAAATTATTTTTTTTTATAATTTAGTCTTTTTTTATTTTAATGTGGTAATTATTTGTTTTTTCCAAAATGATCATTAATTGTTCTCTTTGAAACGGTCCTTTATATGATTTTTCTCAGAAAATGACCTTTTTTAAAATTATTTTATCCATCTGATTTCAACCGATTCTTGAATGCCTGCTATTTGTATCTGCTATTTGTAATGCCTGCCTGAACTGTATCTGCTAACCTGTTATTTTCCATTTGTTTGGAAAACTTTAAAGACAGTTTGACCTGTTTCAAACAACGTTGAATGAGTTTTAGAACAGCAAGAAAGACAGTCCATCATTTGAATGCATGGTTTAGGATCGGCCATTCTGTTTTTTTTTAAACTGTTATTTTCTTCTTTCGGACCTGGATTTTAACATACGAATAAAACTGTCGTGTTTCTCAGTTTTCAAACGTAATTCCATTTGTTTTAGTCCTAATCAATTGTTGAAACATGAATGAATGCTTTCAGTTTGTTTGATTCAGAGTTGTTGTTCCTTGAACGAAAGTTAATCGATCTTCTGTTTTCTAACTTTGACAACAGATGGCGCTTTGTAAAAAAGTGCTTCTTGCCGTTTTCTCTCTCTTCAAAGAGCTCGCAATTTGAATTCTGATTTTTCCTTGTTTTAATTGCGTTTTCATCATTACTCTTGACACAGATTACATATGTTATATCCCCTTTGAATATACTATAGGGAAATATCGGGTGCTATTAACCCTTTATTTACCGCATTATGATTCGCTGCAATTTTTTTCGTGCAAAGCAAATACTTTTTTTGAGTCCCTAAATTGAAAATTAAGGGATATACATAAATAAAATAATCATCTTTGGAAAATTGAATCCGCTAGAGCCAAAAATTGATACTTTTGGGTTCTGTCAGTACACGGAGTGCTAACATATTCTCACAATACAAGAAAAACATAGCTTTTTTTATAGCAGTAAATAAGTCTTAAAAAATAATACACTTAACTTTTGACTTTAAGTACTTTTTTGCGGGAACAAAAATGACAATCATGTGAATCCGATCGAAATGGCAGCTAAACTTACAACTTCAGTTAAATCTATTCGCAGCTAAAATACTCCTCATAGAACCTTCGCTGCTTTTTATCCTGGAAGAGGATAACTGAAAGACAAAGAGTGCAAATTATCGTCAATATATTCGCAAGGATGGTTATTCTATATTATTTTAAAGTTGGTGGTACTTGCAAGTACCGTCGGTAAATAAAGGGTTAACCAGAGCTGAGATTGGAGAAAAATATTTGGTGGGGACTTAAACAGAGTAGATGATTGATCAAGGGCAAAATATGACTAACTTCGGGTACCTACTGAAATTGATAATATGCAAATTATAGAATAGGGGGCTCCAAGGGGGGGCACATTTCCAGACCATCACTTTTACCTTTTGATAAAAAAAAGTCAAAATGTAGGGGATTTTCAAAAAAGTATCATGCAAGAACCCCTTGTAGGGTATGCTGGAGGGTATGGGGGTTCTCCGCCATAAAAATTTTTGAAATTTGATTCTCTAAAGTAGGGCTTTAACTCATTTTGAGAACCTTTTTGGGTACAAGGGGGCACTTTTCCAGATCATCACTTTTACCTTTTTATAAAAAATTGTGAAATTTGACTTATAAAAGTAGGGTTTTAATTCATTTTTTGAGTTAACTCAAATTTATAAAAATTTTTCGTTGAAGCAAATATTTCGGGGGACGGCGTCCCCCCTCAATCTCAGCACTGGTGTTAACCATACGGGCGTCGTCACCGGGGGGGATGGGGGGGACGTGTCCCCCACCAATAATTTGGAACGATGTTAAAAAAAACTATGTTTTTAACTCTGTTTTACTATATTCTTGTTTAAACTTAAATGAGTTAAAATTTCAGATAGAATCTGACATGATTGCAGTAAGAAAATGGTTTTCTTTTAATGACCTATCTTTAAACCTCACAAAAACAAAACTCATTTACTTTGGAATACAGACTAATAAAGATTTGAATATAAAATTTCATTCCACGTCCTGCAACGGTTTAGATATAAATTGTAACTGCCTTTTACTTCAACAAGTAAAAAGTATCAAATATTTAGGTTTATTCATAGACTCAAATCTTAAATGGAAAACACATATAAAAGAATTAAGCAAAAAACTTCGTTTTGTTTTAATAAAATTTCATCATCTTATAAATCAAAATCATTTTTATTCACTTTATATTATTCACGGTTTTATTCATTAATAAATTATGGTATAATAATATGGGGTGGCGAGTATAAAACGAATTTATTTTCTTTAATATCAATTCAAAATAAAATCTTTAAGTTATTAAATTATCCTCTTACTCCTAATTTTAAAAATTTAAATCTTTTACCTATCCACCACATTGCATTTTCGTATTATTCTATTTTTATTTCGTAAAAAAATTTATGCAATTTAAAAAATAATATATCAGATAGAAGACCAACAGATATGAAATTCCTCATTTCCGTAAGGAAATTTTTCGAAAGCCTTTTTCAATCTTGCACCTAAACTATACAATAAATTACCTTTAGATTCACAAGTAATTCCTAATTTATGCACTTTTAAACGCTTTTTATTTAAATTCCTATTAGAAATGGAAAATTTAGATGTTTTTTTCTCGATTTCCTAGAGAGAAGCAAAGTCTTTCTTATTGTACTTGCTGTGCCATTAATTTTATTCTGTTTTTCAAATATGTACAACTCTTTCCTTGTTTGATATTATTGAGTATTATGTTTTGTTCTTTATATTTAAATTATCATGTCAAATAATTTTATTTAGTAATCTATCTATCGTCTATACGGGTTTTTTCCCCTTGGCGATTAATACACTAGCGGAAATAAAAATCCCAACACCAAGAAGGAAAGGAGATATCAAAGTCAAATTTATCTTTATGATTCCGCATAGTATCAATGTGAATTGCTTAAAAAATCAGCCTTCCTGGATATTAGGGGGCCGAGAAAAACTGGGAGGAGTATTGTCTCCATAGGTGTCCATTACCTCCGTCACACGTCATGGTATTGAATGACAGGGGCTCTAAATGACTTTTGAGGGATTGGAGGACCATGTTGCCTCCTCAGGTAGTCCAAATGCATATGGTGCACCAACTGATGTTGCATATACCGGGCTGGGTGATTTTTCCTCTTTCTCCGGGCATGTTTTGTGAGCGTTGGTTCTTACGAACGGATAGGCCAGGGTAAAAATGCAACATAGGGGGTTAAGAAGAAAGCTTGGACATTGCATAAAACATGTGGTTGTGCATTTTTCTCTTGAAATTTGTCCCCAGGACAGGTCTGGAGGTAAGGACGGACAACCGGCTAAAAAACCTCAATGAAGCAGGTCTGGTTGGTCAAAGTACCGGTAGATCATACTGAGGACAAGCGGCAGTGGGATGGATGTCGTTTGCAGTACTGCGGATTGTCCGTTCGGTCCGCATAGCTTCTTACATCTTTGTTTATAAACAAGGGGCTGAAAATGGGCCTTTCCGTTTCCAATAGTGCATGAAATAAGGAAGCGAAAATCCCAATTTCATGACATTGTGTTTATGAGGGAATCCTGATTCGGTTTGGAGCACCACGAAGGTTGGGTATGAGTTTGAAGACAAAATGGAAAGAGCGTACTCAGCTGATGCTTTTCTAATCGTTCCACGGAGTGGTGATGCAGGGTAACGGAGTGGGGATGCATTGGATTCCATTTCTGCAACTTCTGAGTATCATTTACCAGTACTTTGGCCAACCAGAGCTGCGTCATTGAGGTTTCTTAGCCGGTTGTCCGTCCTTACCTTCAGACCTGTCCTGGGGACAAATTTCAAGAGAAAAATGCACAACCACTTGTTGTATGCAATGTCCAAGCTTTCTTCTTGACCCCCTATGTTGCATTTTTACCCTGGCCTATCCGTTCGGAAGAACCACCAACGCTCACAAAACATGCCCGGAGAAAGAGGAAAAATCATCTAGCCCGGTATGCAACGTCCGCTGGTGTATATTGTTCTTTTTTTTGGTTGTTTGTATGTTTAATTGGTAACTGAATAAAGATTATTATTATTATTATTATTATTATTATTATTATTATTATTATTATTATTATTATTATTATTATTATTATTATTATTATTATTATTATTATTATTATTATTATTATTATTATTATTATTATTATTATTATTATTATTATTAATTGAGTAATTGCATCAGGTGAAGGAGTTGAAGCAGAAGCTGAAGGAGTTGGGAGAAGAGAAAGGAGAGAAGGCAAAAGAGATTCTAAGGGAGATTAGAGAGAAGGCCAAGGAAGCGCTCAAGAAGATCCTAGAGAGGCTGGGACTGGGTAAGCACTATATTAACGCATCCCAGATATTTATTTGCTTGTATACTAGACAGCAACTTAAGATGACCCTACTACGTCACCACTGAGCTATAAAACAAACCGATACTATAACAAGCGATTGATCATGCCAGCGCGGAAGGTTAAATTGCCACGATTGCTTAAGCAATCGGGGCAAGCTGGAAGCAAAGTTGGAAGAGCATTTCCCCCTTTAATACGCCCATGCCTGTTTTTCAAAATATTATGAGCAAAATTTAGAATGATCGTTTCATTCTGTGCAAACAACTGTGCGAACAGATGGGGAAAATTAAAAGCAGATGGAAATCCTTTCCATGGTGTGATGCGGTTTCAGCACGCTAACTAGTCACTCCAGTTTGTTTTATAGCTCAGTGTACGTCACTAACAAAGTACTAGTTCCCATCGCGGTGTCTGAATTTCGACTGAAACGTCAATTTTAAAATACGATTATTTCGTTAAAACCATGTACTATAAATAGTGTCTTTTTATCACGCGTATCGAAATTCCTCCTTTCAACCCAACAGGCTTTGTATTTACTCACTTTCTCCTTCCGTGTAGTGACGGTTCAGGAAACGTTGCAGTAAAGTACTCATGGGCGTAGCCAGGGGGGCAGGGAGGGGAAGCTGTCCCCCATTAAGTCCCAAGTAATTTACTTTTAGCTAAGTTAAAACCCAGTTTTTTAGGGTCAAATTTTCAAACTTCTTCTGGGGGAGGGCCCCCAGGCCCCCATTAGTATTTAAACCTTTATCATTCACAGCTTTTTATTATTAAGTTCATGAAAATCAATACCCTACCTAAAAATGCATGCTGTCCATATTTGTTTTTACATATACCAAAAAACAGTTTGAAACCCTATTCTTAGGGTCAAATTTCCAAAAATTTTCTGGGGGAAGACCCCCATACCCCCCTCTGAAACTTCACCTTTATTTAAGACTTTGCTTATGTAAAGATCTCTTGGACGCCTACCTAATGATATGGATGAAAGAGGCTGAAAAATATGTTTGGGCCCCTCCTGAAATAAATTTCCATACTTGCCAGCAATGATTTAAAATTAAATTTAAGGGCTCCCACCCATGCCCGTATCTAAGGAGGTTAGGAAGTTGACCCCCATTCCAAAATTATGTCTATTATGTTGCTTTTTGCCTCGAAAATTCTGAAGAATATGTACAAGGAATGATCCATCTCGAGTGCAACCTAAATGGTCCCCATTGTCCAGAAAGGAGTCTCAAAAATACTTTTTTGGGTCAAATTACAAAAACTTTTACATTAATTTAATTAAAGGTCAAAAACCCCTTTCGAAACAATTCTGTGTTCTCTCACGGGGCTTTAAAATCGATCTCCACAAACAAAAAAAAGTCGACCCTGCTTGCCCCCCCCCAAGTGGAACCCTGGCTACCCCCATGGAAGTAATACTATTAAATATCTCATGTTTCGTTTCAGAAGGCATGTTTTTGAATTCAGCCTTGACTTTTAACCATTACATGTAGGGCTCGACAGATGACACTTTTTTGACCGATTGCATTAAACCTATTTAGTCGAGTAAATCTAACGAAAAAAAAGGGGTGTATAAGGGGTATAACCAGTAAACATTGCAACGGTTTTCACTTCAGAATGACCTGAATAATAACATAATAAAGGACATTTGCCCAAATGGCTGTATGGCTCTACCGAGCCAACCCATCATGAAGAGGAATTTGAAATCTTAAAACTAAATTTGGAGATGACGGAGGAAAATCTAGCTTATTTTCATCTTTGCGTTATCTTTTTTATGTGTTGCGGTTTGTCTGCAAAAAAACATCGGCCAAACATCGGCATCTAGATGTTTTTTTAGACCGATGGGCCGATTTTTTCAAATTTTAACATCGGCCGCCGATGCCGATGGCTATTTTTTCAAACAATCGGCGCCGATGATCGGCCAAACCGATGCATCGGTCGAGCCCTAATGAGGTATTCTCACGTTTTGAGATTAAATTTTATTAAAATAGTAGATAAAAAACCATGAAGAATGACGTTTACATCAAGTATTTCCGTAGCCTAGTTTCTGAGATATAAATTTTTGAAATTTCGCTTTTTGTTTGGGCGCGAAAACACTTTCGAATCACAAATCATGCGCTGTGATGTCACATCCAATAGAAGCCCGTTTTCTGAGAACGTGATTTTTCTGACGTTTTGGCGAAAATAAAATTGAATTTTAAGTTATTTAAAACACATTTTTGAACTTAAAAATCAGAAATTTGGGAGTTTTAAACCATAATGTATCAAAAAAGTATAAAATCAAGCAAATCCCTCACTCATGCAAATACCTCATTACTTGCAGTCATCCAAAACTTACGGCATAAAATTACTCTTAAGGAGGTAGTACCTAAGAAATAATCTTAACCCGTTCATAAGCATTTTTCTGAAATGAGATCGGTTTCCGTTCAGAATTGTTTACTTAGCGTTGCGCTTTTGCACCACATTTACGGGATCCGTGTAGCTAAAAAGAAAAGTGGAAACCATTTTAACTCCACTTAAGTGGACTAAGGAGTGATTTGCAATGGAATCTTTGCTATACTTGAAACGAATGAAGATACTAGTGATGGGCAGGTATCGATACCAAATACTTAAGTACTCGATACCTATAGGTATCGAGTGTATTCGATACCCACAAAAGTATCGATACTTTATTGACATATATTTCGTTTTAAATTTTTCAATGAAGTAATCTTTATAATACCTACTGTAGATCAAACGCAGCCTTTTTCCGTTTTCATTTTGCAAGGCTCAAACCCAAGTCGTTATCATCCGCGAGAGAAATTTGACGCGGCTAGGTTTTTCCCCCGCCAAATCCTTCGCCTCTATCCACCTCCAGGCCCGTAGCTACGGGGCTTTTTGATGGATCGCTTTCAGTTTTTTGAATATTAGTCTGATTATGGATAGGCCCTAAAATAATTGTCCCTTCAGGTTCATTTCCCGACATTGAAAAAAAGTACTCGATACCCAAAAGTACTCGATACCTATAAGTATTCGATACCAAAGTATTCGATACCTAAAATTATCGATTTTGCCCATCACTAGAAGATACAGCTGATTATTACATTGAGGCTGAAAGGAGAAAAAACAACAACGAGGAGGAGAAAAAGGCAGCTGTTCCCAAAAACTGTGCGCCCATTATGAGAGCGAAATGTTTTCGCTCTAAATCGCAGCTGCTGCATATATTCACATCCTTTTCTATTCTTCCCTCTCTTTCTCTATGATTCTCCTGTTGGTTATCTTTTTTATAGTTCTAAAAAATTAGCTTTTTACTCTCTAAAAAGAGAGATGGAATTTTTTTTGCTTATTCCCTCTCAAAAAAAACTTCTCATTCGACTACGTAAAAAAATATATTTAGTAATTTGTGAAAATTGAGAGGGAAATTTTCAAATTTTAGGCTCAATTGAATCCAGGCGCGGATCTAAGGGGTGGCACTTTTCCAGACAAGATTCCCTTGCGGTAGTACCATTGAGGGTATGGGGGTCCTCTCCAAGATAAAAATTGAAATTTGATGTGTAAAAGTAGGGTTTTAACTCATTTTTAGAAACGTTTTGAGTCTAAGGGGGGCACTTTTCAACACTATTACCTTAACTTTTTGACTCAAAATGCAAAAATTTTAGGGATTTCCTAAACATAAACACTGAATACCTCATATTGATACTAATGGGGGGGGTCCTACCCCAGAAAAAAAATTTTTAAATTAGGACCTGTAAAAGTTGGGTTTTTACTCATTTTAAGAACCTTTTTGGGTCTCCAAGGGGGGGCACTTTCCAGAGTGCCACCCCCTGGATCCGCCACTGATTGAATCGTCAGTTGGAAGAAGGGAATAAGTCCAAAAAATGACAAATTGGCTTTTCGTGCTCAAAACAACCTCCAAGCTTTGCTCTACACATGGGTGAAAAGAGGGGGGAAATAATTAACCCCCCTATAGGGGGAAGGATATTGCCCCTTGAAGTTGTGAAATCGATCTCCATTCATTGTATTTTTTAAGTTAATTTGGAATTAAAGTTAATTTGTCTTTCTTTACATATTCTTTGTGCTGTTAACTATGTTAAAATAAAATTTTATCTTAATTTCAATTTTTTTTCAAACTTTTTTAATGCAGGGAATGTTTGACTCCATTCATATTCACTCACTCCGTTGATACTGCTTTAATAACTCAGTTTCACCATAATTTTGAATTTTATTTGTCTTATTCTTTTTATTTCATCCTTTTGTGGTGTAAACTAAGGAGAAATATAATTTAAATGTGAATTTAAAGGTTTTTAAAGATTTTTCATCAGAAGAATTTCATAGGGTGGAAGAAGGGATTAAGTCCACCAACTTATTTTGACTGTAAAATATTTTTGAATATATTTATATTTGTTTTGATGATGGCTCTGTTTTCTAAGTAGGGTTCTGAACTTCCGGTTAAATTATAGTGATTATACAATGAAAATTCAATAACTTATAAAGTCTTTTTCGATTTTTTCAAAACTTGTTTTTTGGACTTATTCCCTTCTTATTCCAACTGACAATTGAAATATCAATTAACCTTTAATTATTAATTGATATTACTAACTGCATAAGTAATTCTGTTAAACAGTAAATGTCGGTAGCCTACCAACTGCTGATGGTTGAAATACAAAAATAAGTTGATAGAGCAGGGGTTTCCAACTTCTAAGTACTCGCGGGCCGCAATCAAAATCACAAGTCAAGTGGTGGGCCGCAAAGTAATCTGGCTCCTTTTTAACGATGATAATTTTTTGGGGAGTGAGAGTCTTCAATATGAAACTTTTCCAGCAAATGAGGGACTAAGGTTGTTTACATATTTTGAATGTATGCACTACTGTATTTTCCGAAATCCCAGAGGTTATATGAAATTTTTTACTCCTATATACAACTCGTAGGAATACTGAATATATTTAATAGTCTGAATATTACTTAAATGAAAAGGTCTTCCTCAAGAAAATGTTTGTAAATTTTCCTTAGAGGATTGTTTTATCTAATTTTTTGATATTTCATTTTGTCCCTCCTCATGATAAAGGTTCTAAAAGCTTTCATACCCCCTTGCTACGCTCAGGGAGAATTTCAGGTTTTACAAACGACCTCTCGAAACTTCAAACTTTTAATTAGTGCACCATAGAAAACGATCAAGCTAGTCCATAATTTAAGAGGTATAAGGGGGTTTGGGAGTTAAACAATTTTGAATTTTAGTGTGCTAAAAAGTGTTTTGAAGCTACTTTTTGAAGGTTTTTCAAATTGCTTCGCGGGCCGCACAAAATAACCCGGCGGGCCGCCAGTTGGAAACCCCTGTGATAGAGGAAAACAGGCATTTCGGAGATTCTCAATGGAATAAAACAAGGGAGAGGAAAAACTCAACAGTTATTTTGATTGGTGTTTCTTTTGTCAGAGTTTTATTAACAGGTGTTGTCATACGGTGTCGTGTTGTGGTGAGCGGACATTGATAAAAAATCGAGATCGAAAATCGAGATAGAATCGATAAGTTATGTTATGATGTTTGATTTATTGGCTATTTTAATGATCTTTTCATGTGACTTCCGTGTTTTGTGTGACATTCATTAAAGAGTACCGATCCCCCTTTTTTCTGAATCATCACTGTCATTACACCCAAAACTATACTCTATTCATTTAGAATTGGCGCTTGAGAAATAGTGCTTTCCCCCACGCTAGAAGCGTAACCATAGTTACGCTCTTCGAGCAGCCAAGCCTTTTTCGTCACTTTGACAAGGATAGTTGCTATGGTTACCGATCGGTGGTGGGGGAAGGAAATATTTTCAAGCGCCAGTTCAAAATGAACAGACTATACAGGGTGATTCAGAAATAATCATCAATAATTTGGGGGGAGGTAGCGGGGCCCTAGACAAGCATATTTCGAATAGGGATGGTGGGGCGCAGCCTTACAGTTAAAGAGCTAGGACCTAATGTAGTGCGAGCGCGTTTCAAAAGGCCGCTTTTAGAAGGTCCGTGTGACTAAACAAAACATAATGAAATGAAAAATCTATTGCACAAGGTAAGGAAGTATCCTTACTACTTACACCATGTATTCGATAGAATTTGAACCCTTTTCTAAACCGTGGAGTGAGTTTCAAAAGTGCAATATTAATCTTTTAGTCAAAGAATGGAGTTCCCTTAATGGTAGTATTTAGAAAAATGATGATCGGGGAAGGAGTTTTCATTGATCGTAACATTGATCATTGAAACTGTTTGATCATTGAAAATTCCTTCCCCGATCATCACTTTTCTAAATACCATTAAGGGAACTCCATTGTTTGACTAAGAGATTAATATTGCAAGTTTTAAAACTCACCCCACTGTTTAGCAAGTGGTCCAATTTGTATCACATTAAAGATTTAAGTAGTACGGACACTCCTGTACCTCATGCAATAATGTTTTTCATTTTATTATGTTTTGTTTCGTCACACGGGCCTTCTAAAAACGGTCTTTTGAAACGCGCTCGCACTCCATTAGGTCCTAGCTCTTTAACGGTAACACTGCGCCCCACAATCCCTATTCGAAACATGCTTGTCTATGTCCCCTCTACCTCCCCCCTAATTATTGATGATTATTTCTGAATCACCCTGTAGTTTGGATATAGTTAGGGCAGAGGGAGGGGTGGGGTAGGTGGCAGCCCCCCCCAATTACCCTAAACTTTTTACAGTTCTTTTGATGTTGGAAATAAAATCGCTAACCGATTTGATCTCGATTTTTTTATCAATGTCCGTTCACAACACGACACCGTTGTCACCATTCTTCACTTATTCTGAGGTGTAATAGAAGTCATATAAAATATAGTTCTCTTCCATAGGCAAGAGGAACTTGGACGACTCTATGGACCAAGTGGCCAGACTCAGATTCAGTGACGTCGTGGAGAAGATTAGAGAAAAGGTAACAATTAATCGACTAAAATATTGTCTTTCTAATCCAGGGGTTCCCAATAGGTGGTCCGCGGACCCCTGGGGGTCCGCGGGCTGTGTCCAAGGGGTCCGCGAAATGTCACCGAGAGTATTTTTATTTTTCTTAATTTGAAGTAACCATTATCCTACTCAGCAGTTCATTCGTTAGTTTTGTTAGTTAATTGTCACTGTAGTACATATAGATTAATGTAGGTGGCGCAGCCTCTGTTTTCCACCAAAGATAATACATGTTTTGTTTTTTGGAAATTTTTTATTGACTAAAATACGATAGTTTCGGTTTTGAATATATTTTTAAAATCTACATTTAATCTACATTTTAAAAAAATTAAGCTATTAAGTTCAAGGGGTCCTCGTCAGTAAATTAATTCTAAAGGGGGTCCTTGGCAAAATTTTATTGGGAACCCCTGTTCTAATCGATTGCTAATTTGTGATATTTTGATACGGCTTTGAAAGCTTTATTTATGTAACATTTTATTACAAGTTCAAGGTTCAAATATTAAGTTAGTAGAGATATTATTTTTCTTGACAAGGGAACAATGAAAAAAAATGTCTTTGACTTTACAAGGAAAAGGGGGATTATGTATATGAATTGCTTATCTTTGGTGACAAGGGGGAGATAACCAAAAACATGCTTAAGTAATATTTGAACGGTTATCCTGCCTTAACTCAGGGGGGTGGCACTCTGAAAAGTGCCCCCCTTGGACCAAAAATCTCAAAATGAGTTAAATAAAACTAGGGATCTACTAAAGAATCGTTCGATTCGATTCTGGAATCGATTCTTGAGGTTCGATTCTTGGATTCGATCCCAGAGGTTCGATTCCAACACGGAATCGATTCCTTTGGGCCAGTGTCGAAAAAGTAGAATCGAATTTATCTATTTCAATCACAAATAAAGTATAATTATTACTTTAACTAGTGACCAGTAAAATATTAATTAATTATCAAAATATTAATTAATTGGTGAACAAAATTGCTAATTATCTGTATTAATTAGAAAATTAAGTACGATTCCTATGATCCAATTCCTGCTTGAATCGATTCCTTCAAGGGTTCGATTCCTTTGTATCGATTCTAAGGTATTCGATTCCGATTCGATTCTGGAATCGATTCCTTAGGAAATATTTAGAATCCTAGTTTAAAACCCTACTTTTACACGTCAAATTTTAAAAAAAATTCTGGAGTATGACCTCAATACCCCTCATTAGTAACACAAGGGGGATTGATTGATTGATACTTGGTAGGAAAATCCCCAATATATTTTGACATTTGGGTCAAAAAGTAAAAGGTGATACTCTGGAAAAGTGCTCTCCTTAGACCCAAAAAGGTTCTTAAAATGAGTAAATTCCTTATATTACACGTCAAATTGCATTTCTTTTCTGGTAGAGGACCCCCAAACCCCCAATGATACTGCAAGGGTATCTTGTCTGGAAAGGTGCCCCCCCATGGGAGCCGTGCTGGATCCGTGCCTTATAGTACTACGTACAGCAATATTGGAGAGTCTCCATTTATATTCCTATATATTCCATCTATTATTTATTAGTGGACTCAAAAAATATCATTGAGATAGCCTCTGCTCACGGCTATTTGTAGCCACTTGTCTCTCACTTGTCTAGGCGCGGATCCCAGGGGGGGGGACTTTTCCTGGCAAAATCCCCTTGTGGTACCATTGGGGGTCCTTCCACAGAAAAAATGTGAAATTTGACGTGTGAAAGTAGGGTTTTAACTCATTTTTGGAAACGTTTTGAGTCTAAGGGGGGCACTTTTCAACACTATTACCTTTACTTTTTACACCCAAAATCTCAAAATATTGGAGATTTCCTTTAAATTCTCACTGCAGATCCCCTTGTGGTACTAATTGGGGGTATGGGGGTCCACCCTCAGAAAAAATGTTGAAATTTGACCTGCAAAAGTAGGGTTTTTACTCATTTTGAGAACCTTTTTGGGCTCCCACTGTCCAGAGTGCAACCTCCCTGGATCCACGCCTGCTCTCACGACACCAACCAACCAACTACTTACAGCAACATTTACATCAAGGAATTTTTTTAACTATTCGCAAACATTAAAATCTTTTCTAACAAATTTTCTTTTGTAATGTTTCAGCTGGTGTCTGACGATAGCATCCAGAGTCTGAGGGACTACATCAACAACTTCGAAGGAAACAACCCGGTAAGGAGACCAAAAGTTACTCTTCACTTCAAATACCTTCTTCACGTGTTTTTTCTTTAACCCCCCCCCCAGTCAGGGTTGGCAAAAACCCGGGTTTTTTTTTTGAAAAAACCCAAGTGCGTTGGGTGTTTTCAATAAAACCCTGAAAAAACACACATAAAACTGGAGGTTTTTTTCGGAAAAAGTGTGGGTTTTTTCAAAATTAAGTGGTTTTCTCTTTAAAGTAAGTGGGTTTTATCAAATTTTAGTGAGTTCTTTCTATGTTAAATGTGTTCTGTCAAAATAATGTCAGTTTTTCCACTGTTAAGTGGGTTTTTCAAAGTTTTTATACTTTGAAAAAACCCACTAAAATTTAAAAATATCCTAAACTTTGAAAAAACCCATTCAATATTGAAAGAAATCTATTCAACTTTGAAAAAACCCACTGAAATTTAAAAAATCTTCATTTTTTATATCTAGTTTGAACTTTAAACATCCTAAATTTTGAAAAAAACCCATTAAAATTTTAAAAAATATCCTAAACTTTGAAAAAAACACATTTGAAAATTGATTTTTCTTGAAAAAACCCAAAAATGGGTCCAAAATGTGGGTTTTTTCACATGTTTTTTTTAAACCCATTGGGTCCAACTCAATTGGGTCCAATCTGGCCAACCCTGCCCCCAGTAACCCTATGACTGTGATCATCCCGCGATTTCCGCGTGCATGTGTTTTTCTTCCTTTATTGAGGAGAAGAGTGTCCCATTTTTCCTTCAAAACTATTAATTTCTTAGAAATACTTCGATCATATTGCTGAGAAAAAGCCTGTTTTATGGAAACATAATCTTGCCTCTGTTCTGAGGTTTGGTGAGGCCTCATCTTGAGTATGCAGTACAAATGAATTGTCAGTTGGAAGAAGGGAATAAGTCCAAAAACTAAGTTTTGAGAAAATCGAAAAAAACTGTATAAGTAATGAAATTTTCCTTGTATAACCACCAAATTTTTACTGGAAGTTCAGAACCCTATTTAGAAAACATAGCAATCATCAAAACAAATATAAGTATATTCAAAAATATTTTACAGTCAAAATAAGTTAATGGACTTATTCCCTTCTTCCACCTTATAAAATTTTTCTGATGAAAAAAATCTTTAAAAAAACCCTTAAATTCACATTTAAAGTATATTTTTCCTTAGTTTACACCACAAAAGGGTGAAATAAAAAAGAATAAGACAAATAAAATTCAAAATTATAGTGAAACTGAGTTTTTAAAGCAATATCAATGGAGTTAGTGAATATGAATGGAGTCAAACATTCCCTGCATAAAATAAGGTAGAAAAAATTAAAAATAAAGAGAAAATTTTATTTTAACTTAGTTTACAGAAGACCAATTAACTTTAATTCCAAATTAACTTAAAAAAATACAATGAATGGACATTGATTTCACAACTTCAAGGGGCGATATCTCCCTACAGGGGTTAGTTATTTCCCCCTCTTTTCACCCATGTGTAGAACAAAGCTTGAAGATCGTTTTGAGCACAAACAGTCAATTTGTCATTTTTTGGACTTAGTATTCCCTTCTTCAAACTGTGATTCAATTGTAGTTTCTTATATTCAGCTTGTGGAGCAGCTTCGCAAGATGATAGCAGGGCTGAGTGACGCCCAGCTCAAACAGTTGGTGGAGGAGCTGCTGACGGCTTGGGGCAGAGGAGAAGCTATGAAGGGAGAGGCGTTCGATCGGCTCAAGAACTTCTTCAAGGACCTCAACATCAAGATCCAGGATCACACCCGCAAGTTCGGAGAGTGGGTCAAGGACATGTGGGGCAAGGGCCTCGACAAGCTAAAGGACAAGTACGGAACCATCAAGGCCATCGCCATGGAGGTATGACCCCCCCAAGTACCGTAATGAACCCCTTTATCCGGAAATCTAAAATCCGGAATGTCCTCCAAAAGTACTCCATCAGTTTTCTATATACAGTGTGTTTCAGAAAGTGTTTCATAACTTCTAGGGGGGGGTAGGAGTTAGGCGGGTACATCAAGGCGAACACGAATTGGTACAACAGCCTTCACGTGGAGATATGAACCCCCACCCACTTTTGCCACTCCCTTAAAGTTTGTCTGTGCTCGCTTGACGGTAATGCCCTCTTAAAACGATTGTATCAAAATTGAGTAAAAAGTACTCAAAAAGGCTCCGATCCAATAAGTACTCAAATTTGAATACATGAATATACTCATTTCTGAAAATGTGCATAGAACTCAAAAATGAAACATCGTCAGCTCATTTTTGGGTTCATCTTCATTTTTGAGTATCATGCACATTTTCAGAAATGAGTATATTCATGTATTCAAATTTGAGTATACTTATTGGATCGGAGCCTTTTTGAGTACTTTTTACTCAATTTTGATACAATCGTTTTAAGATTGTGGTAAACCCAAACGGGGAAGGCCATTCTCTCCCTGGGGTTGGATAGTTAGGGAGAGAGAGCGCCAAACTGGTTACTTATCGCCAAGAACTACTCCACCTCCCTCTCCTTGGGGTGCTTAAGTAGCCAAGCAAGCTACCCTGATTTCCCGCACACCTACTCGAACTTGGATTTCCCCGCTTCCCACCGCCTAGCGTGCACACACAAACTTTACCAGTAAAATGTGCAGAGACCTCCAGGGGATATTTTACGTAGTACCGTAATGAACCCCCTTTATCCGGAAATCTAAAATCCGGAATGTCCTCCGAAAGTACTCTATCAGTTTTCTAAACAGTAAAAGTACCATCAAGGCCATCATCGCCATGGAGATATACGGCCATGTCTTCTCACGACCCCTTGTTCAATTTAATACCCTCATCTATATCCCCCTTTTGCATTATGGAGGGCTCAGAATAAAATTAGACCAAGTCCACTTTTTGTCATTTTTGAGTTAGCAAAGCTATATAACATGCACCAACTATGTAAAATTTCAGTGCAATAATGAACCAAGTCCTAGTTCTCATAATATCCGCCAGGCAGCAGCAAGTTCTGTTGCGTTAACAGGTAATTTCGTTATGAAGCTTTAACTTTAAACGTCTGTAGCTCAAAAGTAGCTAAAGTGGACTTAGTTCACACTTCTATTCTGAACCCTCCATATTTCATACTCTCCCTACCAGAAAAATATGTAGAGGGGCCCTCCATAAATGATTTTTAATGTTGCAAATTGATGTTTTTTTAATGTTATTAATTTTCAAACTTACTTCCGTGACCCTATAGGACACGTTGGTTCCAAATAAAAGCCGCAAAACGGACTTTTGAAACACCCCCTGTATTACTACCTACATTTAATGCATGTATACCGGGCACGGATCCAGGGGGTGGTATTTTGGACAGTGCCCCCCCTTTAAAAAGTATCCTCAAATAGTGTTTGTATAGTTAAGTGTTTATAGTATCCCTTGGGAAACCCAAAAACCCCACATTTACAAGTCTAATTTCAAAGTTTTTTCTTGGAGGGAGGACCCCCATACCTCCATTAGTACCACAAGGGAATCTTTAGTGATCTTATTTAGGAAATACACAATATTTTGACATTTTGGTTCAGAAAGTAAAGGTAATAGTGTTAAAAAATGCCCCCCTTAGACTCAAAACGTTTATAAAAGTGAGGAAAAACCCTACTTTTACACGTCAAATTTAAAATTTTTTCTTGGAGGGAGGACCCCCATACCTCCAATGGTACCACAAGGGGATCTTGTCTGGAAAAGTGCCCTCCCTTTGGAGCCATTGCTGGATCCGCGCCTGATGTATACTAACTATTACGTGTCCCTATTAGTAACACAGCTCATACCAAATATGTCAGTATCTGCAACTAGAAATAAACGAAATTGGGCATGATGAATCTTGACCGTTTGTGCTGCTTGGGGTCAATCCGAAACAACCAACCACATTTCTTTAGTGGAACCATTTTTCCACATTTCTTAATAAATTCTTTAGCGTGCATCTAAAATTTAGACTGTCAATAGCGAAAAATTCATGATACCTCAGAGGAGGGGAACCTCTTTTGTTCGCTAATTGACCTCAACTAACCACACAAAAGAAGGAATGAGATTATAAATTCCGGGGAGATTAGGGGTATTAATAATCTCCCCCTTTCTTTTGTGTGGTTAGCTGAGGTCAATTAGCGAACAAAAGAGGTTCCCATCCTCTGAGGTATCATTAATTTTTCGCTGTTGACGGTCGTCGGGGTAATAAAACCTTAGATGCACCCTTAGCCTCATGACAGACTGAGCGACTCTAGTCGCACGAAGTCGTTAATCAAGACAGGGGAGAAAGCATGGAGTTCATCAGCCTGAGACTTCCCCTATCTTGACAGGAATCTTCATTCCTGTCAAGATAGGGGCTTTCTCCATGCTTTTTTTATGGAGATTGATCATTCTCGAGACTAGTGTCGCTCGTAATGTGTCTTGGCTCTTAGAGCCAAGTCAGACCTAGCGACCATAAGACGCGACAGCGATCTATCTCCATAAAAAAAGCATGGAGAAAGCCTAGTCCCCTATCATGACAGGAATCTTCAAGATAGGGGTAGTCTCAGGCTGAACTCCATGCTTTTTCCCCTCTTTGATTGATTGCTGTCACGTCTTATGGTCGCTAGGTCTGACTTGGGCCTTAGGCAAGCGTCATCCTGGGCGCAGGAGCAGGCGTAATTGCTCAGGCGATGACGCTCATCACACAAAAGGGAAACCACAAACCAAGGGGTTTCTCGGAATATCCCTTTTGTGTGATGGGCGGAGAAGTTTTTTTTTATTTCCAATGGCAGGTAATTGAACAGTTACGGATAACAGAGTTCATTGACCAACAGACATACCATAATTAGTACTTTCTTCACGATACCCAGTGGGCACCTGTGGACCGAAGCCACGGAGGTGAAGTACTGTTGCCCACGCCACACACACATTCGCAGGAACAACCCCTTTTTACAGGGGGCCACATTCATTCATCACACACAAGGACAGAAACTAACATCCATGCCAAACGGGGATTCGAACCCCGGACGTATGGCTTCGCAGTCAGATGCTCTAACCACTACGCCAATACGTCGGCTTGATGGGCGGAGAAGTTGAAAAGTTAGATCGACCTGGGATACGCCTGGTCTTGCGCTCAGGGTGACCGTTTCCTTAGCGTTGGACTGTGGCAGTGTATATTGAACCGGAATTTACTGTTCAATAGCATCTCACATCATTGCGCCGTAAATGCGTTTGATTCCTTGGCATCGATTCCAAAGTATTCGATTCTGATTCGATTCCTTGGTATCGATTCCAAAGTATTCGATTCTGATTCGATTCCAAAGTATTCGATTCCGATTCGATTCCTTGGTATTGAGTCCAAAGTATTCGATTCCGATTCGATTCCTTGGTATCGATTCCAAAGTATTCGATTCCGATTCGATTCCTTGGTATCGATTCCAAAGTATTCGATTCTGATTCGATTCCTTGGTATCGATTCCAAAGTATTCGATTCTGATTCGATTCCTTGGTATCGATTCCAAAGTATTCGATTCCGATTCGATTCCTTGGTATTGAGTCCAAAGTATTCGATTCCTTGGTATCGATTCCAAAGTATTCGATTCCGATTCGATTCCTTGGTATCGATTCCAAAGTATTCGATTCTGATTCGATTCCTTGGCATCGATTCCAAAGTATTCAATTCTGGAATCGATTCCTTGATATCGATTCCAAAGTATTCTATTCTGATTCGATTCCGGAATCGATTACTTCATGGGTTCGATTCCTTGGTATCGAAGCGTTATTTTAGGGCGCAATGATGTGAGATGTTGTTGAACAGTAAATTCCGGTGCAATATACACTGCACTTTTTCTTTTACTTTGTACACTTTTATCAATTTTCTCTGATTGCTTTTCTTCTTCTGCAGTTCATCGCCAACTCGAAGGACATGAGCTCAGAGATGGCGCGCGAGGCACTAGAGTTCTTCCGACCCTACAAGGACGACCTGGGCTCCCTCTGGGGGCAGATAGTAGACGCCACCAAGGAGGTCATCGGAAAGTTCTAGAACCCTCCTTCCCATCATGATATAATAAAGGACTTTAAGGAAAGGATTTTCGTAATTTCAGCACATGTGTGTGTCAATTCCTTCAAAACATCGCCAAGTTCTTTTTAAAGCCATTCATTCAAATATCGACAATTATTTTCTGATTTTTATTGATAAACTGGACAGTTATTGATCGAACAGCAACGTTTCCTGAACGTAAGTCACCACGCGGAACGAGAAGGTGAGTAAACACAAAGCCTGTTGGGTTGATACGAGGAATTTCGATACGTGAATCGTGATAAAAAGAAACTATATTCACAAGGGTTTAACGAAATAATTGTGTTTTAAAATTGACGTTCACTCGAAATTCAGACACCGCGATGGGAATTACTCTGTTTGATAGTGACGTAATAGGTTCAACTTAAGTTGCTGTCTTAGTATGAACATTTTCATACGCAAGTTTGAAATTATTTAGCAATACGGTCCAGAAGAGATCCTCGATATTTAGCGCTAACAGATTTGAACCGAATATTTTCATGTATAATCCTAGGAATTGAGAAGAAAAAAAATTTCTGTCATATAAAAAGGACACCCTATTGTAATGCAGGCTCGTGAGTAGTTCAATTGGGGTAAGTAAAAACATCACAATGGACCATATCCGACTGACGTCACATTTTCTCCATCATGTGACCTACTAAGCTTGCAATTGGTTACCACAGATACTACACTAGTAGAGTTTGTAGTGAGATATGATGATAGAGAGATATGATTTGATAGTGAGTTTGTTTTCCCCGATCACGTGATTAATATGGGCGTGGCTGAATATGGTCCATTAGAAGAACAGAAGATGACAGGTTGAAATAGATATTTGTTTTTAATTATTAACTTATTTCATTCACTGTGATTGGCATTCAAACTCTACTTTCCGGAGGGTTATTTGAGGTTCCTTTTCTCCGCCTCGTGTGACGAGTGCTATTAGGACCTCTATCACAAGGCATCCTAGTAGCACAGCACATTCAAAATATGTCAAGTTCACGTAACTGCTACTATAAGTAAACGAAAATTGGACGAATCTTGAACGTTTGCGCTGCGTCGGATATCCCATGGTTTTTCGATTTTCATTATCATAGAGTCATAGTATTTAGCTATAGGAGATGTAAATCGAAAAAGCAATCTGGGATCGCATCCTATTCACGCTTTTTTTGTTAGGTCGCTAGAGGCGGGGAATGGAATCCCAATCGTCGACCCTTTCGAGAACTGAATAAACACGTCAGCTGTGATTGTACTCTGTCTACCAATCATAGGTATTTGCTGCCCTCTATCATACGAAAATAGTGACCCCCCTTCTTCTGTTTGACATTCCAATCAAGCAATCAACCGAAACAATCGAAGCTTGGTTTCTGTATTGAGCAAATCGGGTGGCAACCAGCCCAGTGCTCCCACATGTTGCATTCCCGTTGTTGACCTCATCCCCCAACGCTCATCAGGCAAGATCCATGTTTTTCTTTAAGTGTAAGTGTTTTCTCAAGACCCATGTTTTTCTTCCACTCAGTGTAACCACAGCAACATTATTTGGCACAGCTTCGATCAAAGTCTATACCAGCCGCCATGTTTACCCACAGCTCAAATGATGACTGACAACCAAAGATATTTAACTATTAATATCATCATTATTAGATCTCAAAATAATAATCTGCTAAATATTATTATTACCATAGGATACAATAATAATGATATTAATAAATTACATTTAGATATGGTTGCGTGTCATCATTTGAGATATGGGTAAACATGGTGGCTGATAGACTCTTATCGAAGCTGTGCCCATTATTTTAAGTGTTGTCAGCGCAATAGAGTATACTATTTATCCTCCAACAATAATCTAATTATTATTGTTGTAGAATGTAAGGTACAGCTTTAGAAAGAATCTTCCAGTCGCCATGTTCACCCACAGCTCAAATGATAACTGACTACCCTAAAGATCTAGTAACTAATATTATTATTAGATCCTTAAATAATTATTTTAGGATCTGTTAGTAATTAGATGATCTCTATATGGCTGGTATTTGAACTGTGGGTGAACATGGTGGACTCTATCTAAGGATGATCTAATAATAATATTCATTCTTTCTAAAGCTCCGCGAAGAACACTGCCCAGAATTCTAAAGGCTAATTTTTCAAACTTTTTGTGTTCATTTTTATCATCCGAATTGTAAATGGGCGTTTCACTTAAACTTAGCGATTCACATGAGGGTGAATCACTCGAGATGATCAGTAAAACAGTGTGAACGATCCAACCCTAATTTCAGGGTTCCATTGTGCTAAAGGTCCCGCTAAATATCACCAAGTTTTTATGAGCTCTTTACTATATATATTCAAATATTGATAGATTTTCTGATTTTTATTGTTGTTGTCTTGTCCAGCAAGCAGTGCAATTTGATCAAATTGATACAAAAGTGTCCAAGAGAGCTCTCTGATTTTTTTTAATGATAAACTAAACAGTTATTGATCTAACTAAACATTTTAATATATTAGTTTGAAAATATTTAGCAATATTTTTACTTTTGGGTGACCAAAAGAGCATGGCGGTATATATTTAGCGGGACCTTGAACGGAATTGAACCAATTTCAGTATGAGTTATTTGCGGTTCGTAAGCTGTTTTTTCCAGGACAGTAGTTTGTAGTTTGCTGCCTAGATCCACCACGGTTCATATTAAAAACAACAAGGACTTAAAAAAATGGAAAAATATTTGGTTCTTGCGTATTATTCCGTTGACTGTACCGCTGAATCAGAGAACGGTAAACAACCTATTGACTTTTCTATGGTTGTGCCGCTGAATTTGAAAGTCACAGAACGGTCGACGGGACAATACGTCAGTACCAAATATTTTTTGCATTTTAACCACAAACTAAAAGTCCTCCCTAAAATCGCGATATCCTCCCCGAAACTGTTTTCTCTAGCTACCTATCAGGGAAGGATCACCGAGAGCGCAAGATCGGGCGTATCACCAGGCGTATCTTATCGGGCAGTGGATATCTACCTCAATTCTTTTGTTCGCTAACCTAACCACACAAAGAGATGGGGTAGATATCCACTGCCTGATAAGATACGCCCGGCTCCGCGCCCACGGTGACAGAGGCCTTAGACCACTAAAAAGTATAGTATCTGCTCTTCATTTAATATTGAACTCGTACACCTAATAACTGATCATTAAGTAATATTATTACGGATAATTTTGCAGCATTACGCTACTGAACATTACGCTAGCATTATTCACAACTGTTTTAGGATATTAAACTTATCCAGGTGCGAATCCCCCATCTAAATTTGTTTGGTACTTACGTATTATACCGTCGACCGTTCAGAGCCGTTAAATTCAGCGGTACAGCTATGGAACAGTCAATGATGGGATTTTAAACGTTTTCTGATTAAGCGGCACGGTTGACGGCACAATGCGTAAGAACCTTTTTTTTAAAGATACATTGAACTTATTGCATATGCATGGGGCTGGAGAAAAATTGTGAGTTCCCGGTGCAAAAATCTAGCTTGAATTTTTAGACAAAATTTAGGACCCTCCTGAAATGAATTTCTATATGGGTGATTCTCTAGAAATGTCCGGTCCCGGGGTCAAAAATCCATGTATTATCCTAAAATTAATTTTTCTTTTCAACATTCTGATAAATAGCCTTATAATAAGTATGACACATAAGTATAACAAATTTTGAAAGCAAAATTTAAGGAATTAAAAAACTTGAAAGCTCAATTTCATCATTTTGGCTTGTCCCACTACTGACATATGCTCAAATAAAAGGGATTTTAGTGTACTAAAAGCATATTTCCCCCGATTTTTTATCTAATATTATTAATCATATCTTATTAGTATATGTATTTGTGGAAGAAATTTTTTTTTGAATTTTTTAAATTACATTTTCAAATTGAAACATGGTTGTCCCAGGCAATACCGGCGTTATTTACCGGACATGAACATTTTAGTTAATTATGAGGCACATAAAATTGACAGAATAAAGCAATTCTTCTTTTAAATAATTAATTACAATCAGAATAAGTGGATATTCACTTTTAGTGCAATCATAAAGTCTTTTACTTGGAAAATTTTTACTTTGAACTGTTCATAACAGAGCGTATGCTTTTAAACCGTCATTATCCTGGTGTTGCTCCCTAAAAGTCAATTTAAATGAATATTTTATTTAGGAAACTGTCAAACAAAGCAAAAAAAGGATCTAAAAGTCTCCCTGATCTATATACCTATACTCTGTTCATTTAGAATAGGCGCCTGAAACAGGATCAGAAACGCCTCGCAACTTCAGTGACTGATTCTTTTACAGTATTTTAACTATACAGGGTGGTTATAAAAAAAGTAACCCGACTTAAGGGCCTCTAGAGGCCAAACCGTTCATCGGAATTGAATGCCATTTTGATGGAAGACGTTTTGAGGGATGGGAAAGAGAATGGTATGAGTTGGAGCAGTCTAACTTTATCAGTTACGGTTAAAGTGAAAAAAATTTTGAAAAATCCCAATGTAACCCCCTTTTTTATTAGCGCTATGTGATCCCCGATGTCTAAAAACACAAATAGAGTTGAAACGGCACCTGTAAGTTGTAAACTCGCTCCTAGAGAGACAAATGAAAAAGCTATGAAACTAATGTTATTTCAATGGGAGCTGGACTAGTGAATTGTTATGAAATTGTGACTAGTTATAATCAGGCAGCTGTTATAGCTGTTCATAGCTGTTTTCAATTGGCTCTCTAGGAGCGAGTTTACAACTTAGAGGTGCCGTTTCAACTCTATTTTTGTTTTTAGACATCTGGGATCACATAGCGCTAATAAAAAAGGGGGGTTACATTGGGATTTTTCAAAATTTTTTTCACTTTAACCGTAACTGATAAAGTTAGACTGCTCCAACTCATACCATTCTCTTTCCCATCCCTCAAAACGTCTTCCATCAAAATGGCATTCAATTCCGATGAACGGTTTGGCCTCTAGAGGCCCTTAAGTCGGGTTACTTTTTTTATAACCACCCTGCTTCTGTTTAGGCTTCCTTATCATTGCACAAGAAATTTTTTTTCATGATAAAATTACAATAGTAACTAAGTAACTGCTTCTATAATTCAATACGCCTTAGGCGCCTATTCTAAATGAACAAAGTATAGTTTATTTAACTTCAGTGTCATTATAGGAGCATCAGCTAATATTCTAAAACTTCTTATGCGGCCCTCAAGATCATTTGGGTTGGGTTGGCTACCCCTGGTCTAGGAGTTCTCCCCCGGAATATATCGCACCCTTGCTACTAAAGTGCCACAACTCTTCCAGGAATTGCAAAAAACTGACTAGGCATATTTTATTATTTTTGAATTTGTCAATAAGATAAACGATACATCTCAAACTATGATCGTTAGCCATTGTTCTACTTGTTCATACTCAACGATGGCTGGACGACAACTCAGGATGTGGCATTTTAGTAGAAGGAATCATAGCCATCTTGATTACAACAAAACGCCATAACTGCCATCTGGCGGCTGATTTTTCAATGCAACTTCTGGCTCTTTTGAAGATTGGTAGAGACGTGAAAACTACGCCTAATGGTGGTCATAACTCAAAAATTACAATTTTTGAGTTGTGGCACTTTTGTAGCAAGGGTGCGATATTTTGAAATATGACACAAAAAAGTTGTATTTTGACTTACTTTTTTAGGGGGGATTTTTAGGAAAGTTGGTGCTGAATAATTATTGGTGTTTGCACCTTTTTCATACCAGGGTACTCTAAAGAGTAATACTTTTATCCTACTATGTTAAATTTCAGATCACTTCCTCGACTCATAAGTATTTTAAATTTATTAATATCTCCTTCTGATTTTTAATGATCTCCTGATTTAATGATTTGATAACTTAATGATCTCGTGGACCTCATCTAGTTGTATTAGATCAGGGGGAATAAGTAACAACAACAACAACAAATTTATTAATCTAATTTAATTTATTAAAATCAAAATATTACTGCCAATACACTGCAATAGATAGCTTCAATATCATAATCAAAACTTCAGAGAAATTACTTTGATTTTTAAATATCGTGCGTATGCGCAAAAGGGTGCTACAACATTAGTGCATTAAAATGAAAAATAAAAAATTTTGGTACTTGCGTATTATACCGTAGCTGTTAAATTCAGCGGTACAGCTATAGAACCGACAGTCAAATGTATTTGAAAACTTTTCGAATTCAGCGACACGGTCAACGGCATAATACGCAAGAACCAAATTTTTTGTTAATTTAATGCATCAAGAGAAACGTGCTAATTAATTTCATTGAAAAAACAGTTTAAATAGTCCATATTAAAATTTTTTATTCGTGTGAATTATTGGTTATTAACTTCTGTTAAAAAAACTAACAAAATGTTATAAACACAAACTATTTAATACTATGAAAGGAGAATTTCACCATTTATAGCGGCCAATACGTGTAATCTCACAGCTCTCAAGCGTCACCTCCAACCGTGGACCGGTTTCGTCCTTGAAAGGACTCGTCAGCACGGTATAGGATGGTAACGCAAGAAAAGTTAAAAAAGAAAAAGTTCTTGCGTTACCATCCTATACCGTGCTGATGAGTCCTAACAAGGACGAAACCGGTCCACGGTTGGAGGTGACGCTTGAGAGTTGTGAGATTACACCTATTTAATACTATATAGGGCAATTCCACCGTAACTCACGCTACATTTTTTCCAAAATTGCAATTTCAAATAATTTTTAAATATAGAAATAACTATTATTTTCTTTCTAAAAAAATCATACATATTGAAATTTATGTTAATAATTTAAAATAAGTATTGCGAATCTTTTAAGAATTTTAGTTTTTTAAATATTAATTAAAATAGAGTCGTAACTCACGCTACAAGAAAAAGACATGGATTTATGAGTATAAAATTCAAATTTGTTTTTCTGCTTAAATAATGTTTCAATAATTCTATATGCTTGTAAGGTGTTTGAATATACTTCCTTTATTCTAAAATAGAAAACAGTTTTACTGGGAATGCTTTAGAAAATCAGAAATAAAATAAAATATAGAGAGCTGTTCGTAACTCACGCTACAGTACTTCGTAACTCACGCTACATGTGTATAAGCGTTCAGTTATTCATGAATATAAATATAATTAAATTGATTTAAACACTTTATTTCATTTTTACTATAAAGTTTATGAGTATATTTAACAAAAAAGTTGTAAAAACTAATTAATTTATTTTTAATTTTCTAAATAAACTATACATTTTTCATTAACAAATTAACCTTTAAAACAAATATTTCTAAATATTGACTTTAAATGCTGACATTCCGATAAAAATAATTTTACACAAAATTTAAGCAATGCAAAACACAATTGGATCAATACTGCATAATTATTCCCTAAAATAATTAGAAAATTGTATTATTTTATTTTTTCATTTTTCTCGATCATGTCCCTGTTCATATGGAATAGCCCTATAAGTCATAGGGGGTCTCCGAACTTTTCAGTCCGAAGGCCGCTTTAACTATTACTCAGCAGTTAGAGGGCCAACTACTGACATACCGTCAGGAGAAGAGCTATGAACACACTGAACAGGGTTGCCGTGAGTAGACGAGTCCAAAAGAAGAGGAAAGCGTTTGGCATTTTAAGCGTACATTTGGCGATTGAGAAAACTTTTTTAAACTACATAAAATTTTTGATTATTTTTGAAATTTCTCGTAAAAAAACGGATATACTTTTTCGCATGAAAACTTTTTACCGTTTATTATGCCTTTATATTGCTATTTTTAGGGAATTAGTAACATTCAGTTTTAAATAGCTGATATAACTTCAGTTGTAAATTTTATAACTTAATCATCATACTTGTGAAATTAAAATTTAGGCGTTAGAAACTTGTGAGGTGACAAAATATAAAAAATATGTATTCATTATCTTTTTGATATCTTTTTATAAGATTGGGAGCTACCTCCCCCTACTCGCTTTCACTCACCAACCCCTGTAAGCTGCTTACGCAGGACCTTTCGGATCGCTTCGAAATCCTCACAAAAAATTACTCATTGAACTTATTTTCTGCAAACTGAACTGAATGCTAAATTTAACAAAATATCTAAGATCAGATCAGATATGGACTAGATTAGACCAGTTAATACAGATCAGATATGACTATGAATCTAAAAAAATACAAAATATCCTAAATCAAATCAGGTAAGTTGATGAAAATCAGATAATATAAAATTAAACTAAGTAGATCAGATCACAGTTGAAATAGATCAGATCAGTTGAAATAGATCAGATCAGTTGAAATAGATCAGATCAGTTGAAATAGATCAGATCAGTTGAAATAGATCAGATCAGTAGAAATAGATCAGATCAGTAGAAATAGATCTTAATATCAAGTGTAATAAATCAGATTAGATCTAGTAATGCAAGGAAATTCCCATCCGTGACTTTAGAATCGAAAGAAGTACAAAGGTAACTGAGCTGGGTAGATAATAACGATAGCCCCACTGAGATTTGGCGCAAAACATTTATTTCAGCTCCAAAAGAATTATCATCACTCCTTAAATTCAGTGGAATAATCCGTTTCTATAACAACCGCAGCATCATCGTATGACGTCAATAGCTCTTCTCCTGGCGGTATGTCAGTACGTACTCAAGGTTGATACTCGTGGGGTGGTTCACAATTATGTTTTGAAAGAACGATTAAGTAACAACTTGACCAATTAAATTACAATTATTATTATTTACAAAAGAGAAAAAAAAACCTTAAATTTAAGAAACTTTTCAAATTTAAAATATGCTATACTCATGAATCATTAAAAAGTTTTAAATACTTCTCACAATACTACGTAAGTAGTTTTTTTTTCAGCATCTTAGCTCTCAGCGGCGTTTATAAAATTTTATTTCGGGAGGGGCCCAAATATCGTCTAAGAAAATTAAGTCATTATCAGGCCCCAAGCTAGACTTTATACTTGAATGGAGGCATAACCCCCCCCCCAATGTTGCGCTTCAAATGAAACCTCCAGAGTTTTCAAAATTAAAAGTTATTTTCGGGACCAATACTCATCATTTACCATCAGGGGCCGTTCAAATATTACGTAAGCACTTTTTTGGTCATTTTTAATCCTCTCTCCCCCCTTGTCAGCAAAGATAAGCAAACATTACCCCCCCCACCATAATTACGTAAAAAACTGCCTGACCCCCCCCCCGAAATTTTGACATCCCTTTTAGTAAATACTGTTTTTTATTCTCCTTGAAAATTAGGTGACTTATACAAGGAGCTGTCCTTTTTGAGTGTAACCCTGAGGCTTCAAAAATGAGTCAAAACACTACTTTTGAGGGTTAAGATTTGAAAATTAATGGGGGGCTTCATCCCCATAAAAAAGTGCTTACGTCAGATTTCCTAATTCAATTTTTTGTTAAATTTATTTTTGGTTGAGTTTTGAAATTATTTGTGCAAGAAACAAGAGATTTTAGAAAATGCAGTACCTTTCGTAAGCATCACTCATAACCCCCTTGTCAGGAAAAATAAGCAAACCCCCTCCCCCCTCTGGTGCTTACGTAATATTTGAACGGCCCCTCACAATCTTTTAAATCCGAAAAAAAAACCATAACCCTATTCCTCGCCTTAACATCTGTTCTCTCCTGAAAACTGCGAATTCATTCAAATGAACATTTTTGAAGAACTAAGCGTTGCGCCACACTTGAGCGGCTTATAGTCGCTACTGCAATCTCCATAAAACAAAAGCATGGGGAAAGCCCCTATCTTGACAGGAATCTTGATTCCTGTCAAGATAGGGGGAGGCTGAACTTCATGCTTTTCCCCTCTTTGATTTACGACTTCGGGCGTTTCGAGTATAGCTAGGTCTGTCATGAGTAGTGATGGGCAAAATCGATAATTTTAGGTATCGAATACTTATAGGTATCGAATACTTTGGTATCGAATACTTATAGGTATCGCGTACTTTTAGGTATCGAGTACTTTTTTTCAATGTCGGGAAATGAACCTAAAGGGACAGTTTTTTTAGAGCCTATCCATAATCAGACTAATATTCAAAAAACTGAAAGCGATCCATCAAAAAGCCCCGTAGCTACGGGCCTGGAGGTGGATAGAGGCGAAGGATTTGGCGGGGGAAAAACCTAGCCGCGTCAAATTTCTCTCGCGGATGATTAACGACTTGGGTTTGAGCGTTGCAAAATGAAAACGGAATTAGGCTGCGTTTGATCTACAGTATAGGTATTATAAAGATTACTTCATTGAAAAATTTAAAACGAAATATGTCAATAAAGTATCGATACTTTTGTGGGTATCGAATACACTCGATACCTATAGGTATCGAGTACTTAAGTATTTGGTATCGATACCTGCCCATCACTAGTCATGAGGCTTAAGCGTCAAGTCAGACCTAGCGTCTTATGACCGCGCGACCCATTAATCACCATAAAAAAAAGCATGGGAAAGCCCCTATCTTGACAGGAATCTTCATTCCTGTCAAGATAGTGGGAGTCTCAGGCTGAACTGAACTTTGAACTTTCTTCCCCTATATCTGATTTACGACTTCGGGCGTTTCGAGTATAGCTAGGTCTGTCATGAGGCTAAGGCTGCGGCTTTTATAGTGGTATTCTGGTTTGTTAGATTTGGAAGCATTGGCGCCGCCAGCTCCTGAAATGGGGGGGGCACATCTTTCGATTCGATTCCGGAATCGATTCCTGAGGTTCGATTCTTGGATTCGATTCCGACCGATTCCTAATATGGCCAGTATCGAAAAAGAAGAATCGAACTTATCTATTTCAATCACAAATCAAAGATAATTAGGAATTATTACTAATAATCAGCAAAATATTAATTAATTAGTGAGCAATATTGTTAATTATCAGTATTAATTAGAAAATTAAGTAAGATTCCTAAGATTCGATTCCTGTTGGAATCGATTCCTTCAAGGGTTCGATTCCTTGGTATCGATTCCAAGGTACTCGATTCTGATTCGATTTTGGAATCGATTCTTTAAGAAATATTTAGAACCCACGGGTTTGGGATTCCTCCAGAGAGGGATTTTACAAAACCATGACTATCTATTCTTTAAAAATATCTTTTATTTCGTTAAGTGATTTTAAGTTGGCTTTTTGAATAAATTCATAAGCTTTAACTTCAAGTTTTTGGGAAATTTTTAATGTTATTATGATTAGACAGTTTCAAAATGCTATGCTTCAATCAATCATTGCTGTAGCTGGATTTTTTTCTGGGAGAAGGGCTCGCCTTATTATTACGTTACTTTTTTTTGCTCGAAACAAAATTTTTTTGCTGAAATAATGTCCCCCCAAACTCAGCACTGGATCCTACCTATTCTAAAAGAAAGTGTGCTAAATCATGGGGAGTCTGTCCCCCTCTTCTATGCGCCTCTTATGTTAGGTGCCATTGGTAAATTGGCGCCATCCTTTATGATTAAAGGTTGGAAAACACATTTAGAAACTTTCGGTCTTTTCTCAAAAGTTAAAAATTAAGTTTTTCTAAACAAAGTTTCTAATTATTTAGGGAGGACGCGTCCCATGTTATGAAGCACCCTTGATCAACAGTTTTGAACAAATATTTGATACCGGCGAACAGACCAGTGATTTTAGTTGAACTCAAAACTAGGTTCATTTTCATTCAATAATTTTCGTTAAAAATAATCTTAAAGTACAGTCAAAAAGTGCTTTGATGTCGTACTTTTTCGCAAATTTCTTTTCTACATCATTGGAAAGATTCCAGTTGCCATGTTTACCCACGACTCAAATGATGACCAACCACCATCACAGAGATCTAATTATTAATATTATTTTCATTAGATCCTAAAGTAATAATAATTAGTATGTTATTATTTTAGGATATATTATTAATAATAGTTATGATTTTTAGATCTCTATATATGGTTGTCGGTCATCATTTGAGCTGTGGGTAAACATGGCAACTGGAGGACTCTCTGTAAAGCTGTACCCTTTCTATATATCTTGTCATCAATCTGAACGATCTCAACCAATCGATTCAGCCAAAGGGTAATACTAAGACCTATAAGCAGCGTTCGAAATTGTACTGGATTGCTGGTCCGGGACTACTAAAAAACGGCTCGGACCAGTGGAATCAGAAAATCACTGGTCCGCTGGACCAGTGGTGAAAAAATATCCCACCCTCCACTTCTAGCTTGTAATTTATCTTTGGTTGGAATCGGGAGAAAGGAAAAAAATTAATTTCATTAAATAAACCACATTACAACCGCAGTTTGTCAGCTAACAATGTAAAACTAATTCGAAGTTATGAATTAATTTGTGTGCACTATCATTTATTCAAGAAAAATTCTTATATTTGAATTTTTCAGTTGATTTTGAATGGATTTTGTCAGTTTGTGAAATATTATTTAATCAAGAAAAGTATGTAATAAATAAGATATTTTCAAAATTCTTTTATTATTTAGTACTATTGCTTATTTCTCATAAATTTATTTTATTACTTATTTTATAAGAATTTTATATTTACAGCTGGTAACTTATTGAATATGTATTAATTTTTAACATTACTATTTGGTACTCATATCAGGGCAATAGTTACCTTATAATAATATTCAAACTGGTCCTTTTTAATTTGTCGGACGAGTAGTTTTTGTTGCGGACCAGTAAGATTGGTAAATCACTGGTCCGCAGGACCAGTGGATTTTTTCCCCAATTTCTAACGCTGCCTATAAGTGTTTTTTCATATTTTTAAATTGGATTTAATATAGAGATAGGTGATGGTTAATTTGTGCCCATTGTAAATGTATACCCCCCCTTCTCTAAATGTTTCAATTAACATTAGATAAGATCACGATTGAGTTTTTTTAATTGCCAGAGGTTTCGCTTACTCTGAGACAAACTTTGGTTATAATCTGTTCATTTTGAACTGGCGCTTGAAAATATTTCCTTCCCCCACCACCGATCGGTAACCATAGCAACTATCCTCGTCAAAGTGACGAAGAAGGCTTACTATTGGCTGGTGGAAGAGCGTAACAATGGTTACGCTTCTAGCGTGGGGGAAAGCACTATTTCTCAAGAGCCAATTCTAAATGAATAGAGTATAGTTGCCGACGTGCTGGCCTAGTGGTTAGCGTATCTGACTGCAAAGCCGTAAGTCTTGGGTTCGAATCCCCGTTTGGCATGGATGTTAGTTTCTGTCCTTGTGTGATGAATGAATGTAGCCCCCATGTAAAAAGGGGTTGTACGAGCGAATGTGTGTGTGTGGCGTGGGTAACAGTCCTCCGTGGCTCCGGTCCACAGGTGCTCGCTGGGTAACGCTAAGTAGGTACTTCTTAGGGCAGATAAGTGGTCAAGGATAACAATGTCCAAAGTACCCGCCCATTGGAAATAAAAACTTTGGTTAGTTGAATTTTAAGATGGTTTTCAATCAACTAATTAACATCTGTCCCATTTTTTTAAAAACCGTTTGAAACTTTTCACTAAAAGGGGGGTCTGAGGGTCCTCCCCCATAAAAATTTTAGAAATTCGACCTTTTAAATACAGGTTTCAACTCTTTTAAAGTGTTATAAGATTACAGTTTCAAAATAAACAGTGCTGTAACTGGATTTTTTTGAGGGGGTCTCATTAAATTATTATTATTTTTTTTGCTACAAACAGAATTTTATGTTGGGATGATGTTTTCCCATTCTCACTTGCTTCAACCTACTCTAAATGAAATCGTGTTCTAAAAATGGGGTGTCCCTCTTGTATACGCCTCTTAAATTAGGTGCCATTGGTATATTGACTAGTGATGGGCAGGTATCGATACCAAATACTTAAGTACTCGATACCTATAGGTATCGAGTGTATTCGATACCCACAAAAGTATCGATACTTTATTGACATATTTCGTTTTAAATTTTTCAATGATGTAATCTTTATAATACCTACTGTAGATCAAACGCAGCCTGTTTCCGTTTTCATTTTGCAAAGCTCAAACCCAAGTCGTTATCATCCGCGAGAGAAATTTGACGCGGCTAGGTTTTTCCCCCGCCAAATCCTTCGCCTCTATCCACCTCCAGGCCCGTAGCTACGGGGCTTTTTGATGGATCGCTTTCAGTTTTTTGAATATTAGTCTGATTATGGATAGGCCCTAAAAAAATTGTCCCTTCAGGTTCATTTCCCGACATTGAAAAAAAGTACTCGATACCTAAAAGTACTCGATACCTATAAGTATCCGATACCAAAGTATTCGATACCTATAAGTATTCGATACCAAAGTATTCGATACCTAAAATTATCGATTTTGCCCATCACTAATATTGACACCATCCTTTATGATTAAAAGTCGGAGAAACACACATTTAGTGAATTTTCTGTCGCCCTCAAATGTTAAAAACAGTATTTTAAACTATGTTCCCAATTAAAAGGAGAATTTCGCCATTTATCACTGGCTAAGCGGACAATAAGTGTAATCTCACAACTCTCAAGCGTCACCTCCAACCGTGGACCGGTTTTGTCCTTGTTAGAACTCAATAGCACGGTATAGCGTTACCATCCTATACCGTGCTGATGAGTCCTAACAAGGACGAAACCGGTCCACGGTTGGAGGTGACGCTTGAGAGTTGTGAGATTACACTTAATGTTTCCAATTATTTGGGGGGGGGCAGTTAAAAACAAATTGCAGTTAATAACTTTTTGTTTCCCAGATAGATTCCAGGTTGACTTTATTATATTCTCCTTCGATATTTATTTATCTTTATCTACTGTTTTAGTTCTCCATTTTCACAGGGGGTGCTTCTATGTGGACAAGCAGCCATTTATATTCTCTGTTGTGATCCTAAAGAGTGATGGTCAGCTATTTTTGCTGAGGGAGCTATCTGTGTGAATTAAGCCAAGATTTATCCAGCAGCAGCTGAACGGAAGGTTCAAGCAAGACCCTCTAATATATTATAACATATACAGTAGGGTTATGTTTTTTTTCAGATTTAAAAGCCTGTGGTAGCAAATGATGAGTATTTGGTTCATAACTCTCAAAAATGATATTTATTTTTGAAAACTGTGAAAAAAGTTTGCGCACCTAATAAGATTTTCCATAAGGCTGAAGGCGGTTAGTAAAATTTTATTTGAAGCGGAATATAACATTAAGTGAATAATAAAAAAGGTTTAAATTTTGAAAATCAACTTGCTGTTTAGGAATTTATCGCTTTTACAAATGTTTCGAAGTTCTTTTATCAGCATAACAGGCCACCATCCTGGATCAAGGCACATCAGTGGCCTGATGGTTCCCTGTATTTGAAAAGGCATTTTAAGGCCTGAGGGAACTTAAGTTAGGGGACGTATGATTGAGTAGGTGATTGCTATATGAGAAAGTGAAATGATGTTGGGCGCAGGCGCGGATCCAGCACGCGGCTCCAAGGGGGGGGGGGCACTTTTCCAGACTAGATCCCCTTGTGGTACCATTGGGGGTATGAGGGTCCTCCCCCAGAAAAAAATTTAAATTTGACGTGTAAAAGTAGGGTTTTAACTCATTTTTAGAAACGTTTTGAGTCTTGGGAAGGGGCAATTTTCAACACTATTACCTTTACTTTTGGACCAAAAATTTCGGGGATTTCCTAAACATAAGCACTGAATACCCTATTTTGATACTATAGGGGGGTATGGGGGTCCTCCCCCAGAAAAAAATTTTGAAGTTAGACCTGTAAAAGTTGGGTTTTTACTCATTTTGAGAACCTTTTTAGGCCTCCAAGGGGAGCACTTTCCTGAGTGCCACCCCCTTGGATCCGCCACTGGTTGAGTGCGCAAGGTTTTTTATCAATACAATGAAAATGGTTCCCCACATGCCAAATGCATGTGGGGAACCCATCATGCCAAATGTTTGGTGCATTTTTGGTTTTGGCATGAAATGTTTGGTGCAACCACATGCATTGGCATGTGGGGAATCAAGCAACATCAGGTTTTTAAATATTTGAGGAAAAAGTCTCAGAATCATAACCGTAATATACAGGGTGTCCCAAGATAAAAACGCTCCTCACAAAGCGAAAATTAGAAATTTTCATTTTTATGACTTGGAGTAAATGACTAAAAGTAATCTTAGTTCATATAAATGAAAATTTCTCACATTTTCGCCTTGTGAGGAGCGCTTTCAGACGAAAAAATTACGTAAGTTCTACCTTTTTGAGCGTGCGCTTTAGGGGTTTTATTCAAGATATTTTTTTAGCTTAAAGTGTCTTTTCCTACTAAATCATTGCTGCTCTACAACTGACTTGTTTAGCATATCTATAATAGTTTTTAAAAAAAGGTTAACTCCTAAATTTTCTGCTAGAGGGCGTTGAAAGTTGTTGCATCAGATGGGGCATGGTCATTTTACTGACCCCACTTTTATGACTATATCTGAAGGGGTTAAAGGCCCTGGGACACCCTGTATAGATGGCTATTTTCAAATGCCATCGTATGTTAGAGGGCAGCACTAGGGTACAATTTGGAGGTCACATCTGTGACGTGTTGTTCACATTCAGCCCTTTTCCAAGAGGCATTAGTATTAGAGCAGGGTTCTCCAAACTCTTCAGCCCGCATTAACTATTAAACAGCAGTTCGGGGGCAAACTACTAACTCGAGGTTAAATTAAAGAGAATCAACACCCAGTGGTGGCTCGTTAGTAGTTCAAATGGGGGTTCAGAATTATGTTTTGATAGAACAATTAAGTAACAATCTTCTAATTAAATCACAATTATTATTACTTTTAAAAGACAAAATACACGCATTTAAGGAACTTATAAATTTAAATATGCACGCAACACATGTATCTAACGAATCTTTGAAAATAATAGTTTTAAATAGTAATCAGTAAATAGTTTTTTAACATCTTAGTGCTGTGTATAGGAATTTATTTCGGGAGGCTCAAATATCCTGATACCCCAAGCAAGATTTTTTTTATCGGAGAGGAGACCTAAAATTATCCATAAGCCCTCAAGCATACAATAAGAGGTTTTATCTTTTGAACGCATTTTTCAGTGGGATTTTCATGTTTATGAACTTTATAGGGATCAATTAAGTTAATAGTTACAAAATGGGGTATGGCGGTCCTTCCCCAGAAAAATTTATGTAAATTTGACCCCAAAAACATGGTTTTAACTCCTTTTGATACCCCTAGTCCGAACTTCGGGGATATTGGCGCTTTTGAGCACACAACATATTCGTAATATGGAGGGTTCAGAATAGAAATGAACCAAGTCCACTTTAGCTACTTTTGAGCTACAGACGTTTAAAGTTAAAGCTTCATAACAAAATTACATGTTAACGCAACAGAACTTGCTGCTGCCAAGCGGATATTATCAGAACTAGGACTTGGTTCACTAAAGCACTGAAATTTTACATAGTTGGTGCATGTTATAGCGTTGCTAACTCAAAAATTGACAAAAAGTGGACTTGGTCCCTTTTAATTCTGAGCCCTTCATATTTTCGAAGGTAGAAAAGTATCCGCGGGCTGGATGAAAGGGCCTCGTAGGCAGGAGACCCCTGAATATGGATTCTCCACCCCTCATGTTTTTTAAACCCTCTCATGGTACCAAACCATAGGTTTAGCTTCAATTTGCAGAATTTAAATTTTTAAGTTATTGTACCTTCATGTGCTATTTTTTATAAAGTTCATCAGAATCATGTTGTTTTTAAAAATTTTGAATTGAAGTTACAAAAAAAATTGGCATTCTTATTTCATTAGAAAATTAACGTCTTTTCTCTCATCATTTTTAGCAAAAATTTAATTAAAATACCTAGATTAGTCAAAACAGCGAATCGTTAGCCAGTTATTCATGATAAGTCCATGTTTTGGATTTCAACATGGATTTGTATCAAAACTTAGCAATGTGTCAATGTGCATGTTAAGTGTGATGCTGATAAGACGAAACAAATGCGGCTAGAAATAAAAATTTATCAAGACGTGAGAATTTGAGAGGGCAAAATCTCCCCAAGGGGGTGGGAGGGGTTTTGAAAAAAACCCCTTACGTAATTAATGGACGTTATTGTGTATTAACTTTCGTACAAGGAGTTGTTCTGTTGGTAAACTTTCCCTCCTGTCGTGTTCTACATAAGAACTTTCTCTTAGAATCCCAATTTTTGAGTGAGTTTTAAATACTACAAAAAAGTTAAATGAGGTATTCTCACGTTTTGAGATTAAATTTTATTAAAATAGTAGATAAAAAACCATGAAGAATGACGTTTACATCAAGTATATTTTCGTAGCCTAGTTTCTGAGATATAAATTTTTGAAATTTCGCTTTTTGTTTGGGCGCGAAAATACTTTCGAATCACAAATCATGCGCTGTGACGTCACATCCAATAGAAGCCCGTTTTCTGATAACGTGACTTTTCTGGCGTTTTACCAAAAATTAAATTGCATTTTAAATTATTTAAAACACATTTTTGAACTTAAAAATCAGAAATTTAGGAGCAAATCCCTCACTCATGCAAATACCTCATTGCACGCAATAAAAAAAGATTCTAGAACTTCTAATTTAATCGTAGATGTAGTATCCTAAGCATTTGATGAAGAAATTTATGCAAATAGTGACATTAAAAAATAATTGCCTAACATAAAAAAAACTTGAACTCAACCTTTTTTTTGAACCTCTTTAACTCAATGTCACTTGTGTCCAGAGCCCGATTTAGAAAATTTATAACATTCGGGAACAGGCTATTTTTTAAGTAAGAAGTTTGAGGCCAAATGTCTAGTTCTATAAAATTTTCCTATTTTGCCTAGTCTACTATTTAGTATACTATATATATACTATATAGTATATTTATATATATATACTATATAGTATACCATACTATACCATACTAGTTTGCCTATTTCGCTCCCGCAGTGATGAAAGTTTGCCCCCAAAATGTAAACTGATAGCTGCACCAAAATTTGTTTCTCAATCAATACTTGATCAGACCAATAAAATTTCATTTGGTGTATATTGACATTTCAAATGAAAAACATTTTCCCTAAAATTTTTGTTTTCCCAATTGGGCCTAAAAAACGCCTTTTTGCTTCCAGTTTTCAAAATTTTCCAAGGGGAGATACCCCCAGATCCCCTTTTATATAGTCTGTTCATTTAGAATTGGCGCCTGAGACGAAAAGTATTAGAAGCAGTTCGTCGCTTAAGGCGCAAAATGACATAACTGACATTTTGGTCATTTTGAGTTATGCATCAATCTTTATGCAAATCCCGGCCCCGGATCACCTGGCACCAACGATTTTGCGAAAAAATGACTCAAATCGCTGCAATCGTCAATTTTGTCATTTTAGCATAACTGCATTCGTAAGGCAAAATGACATAATTGCACGCCTTTCATTGATATTGTTAGGGACGCCGCCACAGAGAAGCGTTTCATCTCAATCCCCGGTCAAAAAGGCTTAAAATGAAGGTTTAAAACTATAATAATATTATTTTCTTTAATTAATAGCCAAACTGTTTTTTTTCATCTCCTGCTAAATAGGGAAAATGCAGTTATGTCATTTTGCGCCTTAAGCGACGAGTTACTATTGTAATTATCATCGAAAAAATTTTCTTGTGCAATGAGAAGGTAGTCTAAACAGTGAGGTAGTTAAAATACTGGAAAAGAATCGGTCACTGAAGTTGAATGATGAGCGTTATTAGGGGTTATTGAGCGTTTTTGATCCTGTTTCAATACCAACCCCAAGCCTCGCGCTTTTACCTTTATGATTTTTTCCTAATTCTTTGAGAGGTGACTAAAGCCTAAATTAACATAAAAACATAAATTTGACAAATCTTATATATTAAAATAATTGGGTTTTTCTTTCCGCCGGCCGCCAGGCCGAACCCCCCAACCGATTTGGACAAACTCGGTCTCTATCGAAAGCTTTCCACCCCTAGATGAGCCCATTTTAGGTCGCGTTCCTCCAAAACCTTCCATTTTAAAATTATGCGTTCTTTTCATTTTGCCCCCATGTTAAGTCAATGGGGAGCTTCCTTTCGGCCGGCCGCCAGCCCGAACCCCTGAACCGATTTGGACAAACTCGGCCTTGATCGAAAGCTTTCCACCCCTAGATGAGCCAGTTTTAGATCACGTTCCTCTAAATCCTTCCATTTTAAAATTGTGCGTTCTTTTCACTTTTCTGTAATGTTAACTCTATGGAGAGGTTCCTTTCGGCCGGCCGCCAGGCCGAACCCCTGAACAGATTTGGACAAACTCGGTCTTGATCGAAAGCTTTCTACCCCTAGATGAGCCAGTTTTAGGTCGCGTTTCTCCAAAACCTTCCATTTTAAAATTATGCGTTCTTTTCGCATTTCTCTAATGTTAACTCTATGGAGGAACTTTTTTCCGGCCCCCAGTCCGAACCACCGAACAGATTTGGACAAACTCAGTCTTAAACGAAAGGTTTCCACCCCTAGATAAGCCATATTTAGGTGTAATTCCTCCAAAACCTTCCATTTTAAAATTATGCGTTCTTTTCGTTTTGCTGTAATGTTAAGTCAATGGGGAGCTTCCTTTCGGCCGGCCGCCAGCCCGAACCCCTGAACCGATTTGGGCAATATCGGTCTTAAAAGAAAGCTTTCCACCCCTAGATGAGCCAGTTTTAGGTCGCGTTCCTCAAAAACCTTCCATTTTAAAATTATGCGTTCTTTTCGTTTTGCTCTAATGTAAACTCTATGGAGACGTTCCGTTCCGCCGGCCGCCAGCCCGAACCCCTGAACCGATTTGAACGAACTCGGTCTTGAAAGAAAGCTTTCCACCCCTAGATGAGCCAGTTTTAGGTCGCATTCCTCCAAAGCATTCCATTTTTTAATTACAAATTGATTTCAATTTGCCTCATTGTTTTTAGTCAATATTTTTACCAACACAGGCAAAACGTCCTTAAAGAGCGTGAAGAAAATCTACATCTAAATTGAATTTCAAAGTTTTGACGGTTCACTATAAATTTATCCCAACGGGATACTAGAGCCGTATTGAATTTATAAAAAATTATGGTACATGTTTGATTGAAGTATTTCTTCTTTCCCTTTACACAGAAGGGGATAAACATTTAACTTCAAACAATGAGACAAATAAAAATCAAATAATAATTTAAAGTGGAAGGTTTTAGGACACTTAAAATGGGTTTATATCGGGATAGTAAGATTTCATTTAAGAACAAGTTTGTACAGATCCGGTTCGGTGGATTGGGCTGACGACCGGTCAAAATAAAATGACACTTATTTCAATGTAATAAATTTGTGACAATGCCATGTGAAATCGGAGACAGAACCCCTTTCGACGATAATGAATTAAAACTGTATATTTAATGATAGGGGATGAATAAATACGAACAGGTAGTAACGAACGAATCTCGCTTCAGCGCCAAAGAAGGCTAGCTGTAAAACCCGGCTTTGCCGGGTTGTAACAGCTAGTAATTTATTAAAGACATAAATTTGAACAAGCATAAGCAAATGAAAGGAGAATTTCACCATTTATTGCTGGTTAAGCGGACAATAGGTGTGAACTCACAACTCTCAAGCGTCACCTCATACCGTGGACCGGTTTCGTCTTTGTTAGGACTCATCAGGATATAGGACATCTGAGTCCTAACAAAGACGAAACCGGTCCACGGTTGGAGGTGACGCTTGAGAGTTGTGAGTTTACAAGCATAAGCAAGTTTGATTTTAAGTTATATAGGAAAAATTTATCAAGGCAAGCCCAGGGGTAGATTTCCTCACTTAACTTAAAATATTTTTCCTGATAGACCTATTAATTATTATTATATTCTTTTAAAACTATGTCGTTCAGTTCTCTTATTTCTGTAATAACCTTGTTTCACTTGAAACAAGGTTATTACAGAAATTATTAGGTTATTACAGAAACTTGGTTAATCACCCTTCACTAAAAGGGTGATTAACCAAGTACAGCTTTGTGACATATATGCTTATTAACATTTTTTAACATAAATTATGCAAATTTAATTCCAGCTTTTATCAAGGAGTGTCTTAACGTTTCTCATTTTAAGTTAACTCTAACCATACAAATTATATTCTTTAAAAATGCTATTTTTTTAAGACTTATGTTTACTTTGTATTCCTTCTGTACCACCTAAATTCAGAACTTAGCTCTGGAGTGTTTAGGAAGAAAACTTTATCTTTAAACTTTATTTTAATTGAAATAAACGACCTTTCAATTCCACTGTTTAAATAGTTTTCCAAAGTGGTGACTGAAAGTACCGCATTTCTCAGAACTTTCATATAAGTCAATTTTAAGTTTTGAGCAATGCGGTACTTCAGTCACCACTTTGGAAAACTATTTAAACAGTGAAATGGAAAAAGGTCGTTTATTTCAATCAAAGTTCAAAGCAACTCTCTAAAGCAGAGGTCGGCAACCTGCGGCTCGCGAGCCGCATGCAGCTCTTTCGATGTAAAGTTGCGGCTCTCCAGTTCCATACGAAAAAATTAATAATTTACTAATCAAAACTTTAAGAGTTCTCAAGATGAGGGTCAAAATCAAAACTCTTCTTTTAAAGTTAAGAATTCCGTATCATTTTTCCTTAACACTCCTAAAAATTTTGGAATATGTGCTGATTTTCCTAGAAAATTATGTGACTTATAAGGAGTGATCCTTATTTGGTCGTTACAGAAGTTCTAAAAACTAATTAAAGCACTATTTTTAGCGGTTTTTTTCTGAAGCGGGATCCACACACCCTCAAAATTTTGCTGTTACTATACTATTTTTCCTTGAAAATTCTGCCACTTAAATAATGAGAGGTGCTCTTAGGGTGCAACCGAAAAAGGCAAAATTGAGCTAAAACGCGATTTCGAAAGGGGAAATTTCAAAAAAAATTCTGGGGAAGTACCCCCAGACCCTCTTATTTTTCCAGAAATTCACATCATTCATACAAAATGTGGAAATTAAGTTCACTAAAATTAATTTACAATGTGTACATAAGTCATCTAAAACTTGATGCATAGTGATTTTAGTTGGGAGCATTTTTACCCAACAGACCCCTTTTGTGGTCCATCGCCCCCTTTCTAGAGGTTGACTAACACCTATCGCCCCCTTTTCATTCTTATTGTATACCTAATTTTATTATTTTTTTTAAGATATTAGCATATGAAAATAGCACTTTTTCAGGGGGTCAAAAAAGAAAAAGTTCGCATATTTGCAAATTTTTCAGTGTACGATCAGTAATCGAAAAATCAAAAAAATTTGGAAATAGGCGAACTTTTTCTTTTTTGACCCCTGACAAAGTGCTATTTTCACAGGTTAATATCTCCGCGAATATTCAAGATATTTTCATTAATTTTTTTTTCAGTGAGTTTTTCATGACGTTGGCAACAATACTCTCACTGAGGTTTTTGCTCTATCTCTTTTAGTTTTTAAATTAATTTTTTTAACTTTTTAATTTCGCCGCTAGGGGCGCTGTAAGTAATTTCAGTGAATTCTCCAGGCTCACTTACCTAGAGGTAGACCTTACTTCCATGACCCTAGGAGGCGCTGGTTCCGAATAAAAGCCGTGCAACGCAATTTTGAAACACCCTGTATGTCACAATGCTGTACTTGGTTAGTAACTATCATTTAAAGGACTAGAGAGCTACCGCCCCCTGCTCGCTATCGCTCACCAACCCCCGTAAACTGCTAACGCAGGACCTTTTGGAATTGCTTCGCAATTCCCTCATATTCCAACTCGCTGAACTATATGATGCTATAAAACAATTAAACAATTTACAGAAAAAACGTCAACCAACTTTCCAAAAATACGTCACTAAATCCCCTCCATGAATAAATCTCAATTAAAAGTTTGATACAGTATAAGTAAAAAAACTACTCTAAAAAAACTAAAACTGGTGACTATTTTCAGCAAATATTTTTCTTTCAAAATGAAGTTTTTGTACTATCTTCTTTAATTTTTTGATTAAATTATCACTGTAAGCGGTCTCAATATAATCCCCATGGTCACTTTACTATAGGAAAACTTTATTCCCGTGATTTTACGAGGCGTTGTTGTTTAAAACTAAAGTTGCGAGGCGAACTTTTGATTGAAACATTATGTATTAACATAGACTTGACTTTCTTATCAACAAAGGGATCCATGGGAAATGTAAAAATATATTTCAGAGATAGCTTAATAAGTACTGTGTGAAGAATTTACAAATTCCGAAATTTATACTCTAACAATCATTTTAAATTTCCCTACATGGTTATACACTAATTGTAGATTGTCAAAAACTTTTTTTATTTAGCTTCCTCATAGTCACCGTTAAAATTATTAGGAAAAAGCTTTAATTGAGCAACTTTCCCTTGAAAGCCTCTAACGATCAGGAGGACGAGCACTGTTTTAAGTTTACAAAAAATATTTCCAACCATAAATTCTATTCATTCGCTACCTCCTCGTATGTTTTCTGTAATTTCCTAACACCGAGCCAAGAGAGCTGATACCCTACAGTCAACGTAGTCTAGTCCAAGTAAAAGCAGTACTCCAAGAACTATTTAGTAAGTACCTCCTCACGGTTTAACTTATCTGGACTGTTTAGTATTATTTGTAGTTGATGAGAGAGATACGTACTTTGCAGATTTATCTGAAAAGTTTTTTTAATCTTTGAAGATTTTTAAATTCACTATTTAAAGTATTTATAATTGTTACTTGACAGAACCCAAATTCGAAAGGAGGCAACAAAATTGACTCTTTTTACCTTCATAAGATTTTCCTAATTTTTTGAGAGGTGGCTAAAGGCGAAGAAGACATCTTGTATAAGTGTCGTTAGTAGATAAATCTTTGAGATGAAAGTTTTGAGCAAAACGGTACTTCAGTCACTACTTTTGAAAAATAATTCTAATCTAAATCAATGTAGATAAAATCTAAATTTAGGTACAGAAGGAATGTAATAATACACATAAGGGAATTTTAAAGAATAATATTTATATGCTTAGAGTTACCTTAAAATAAGAAACGTTAAGACACTCCTAGATAAAAGCTGGAATTAAATTCATAAATTTAGATAATTTACATTTAAAAATGTGAATGAGCAAATATGACACAGTGCTGTACTTATTTAGTCACCCTTCAAAGGATTCCAAGAGAAACAGGTTATTGCAGATACTCGACTAAAAGATTTTCCTGGTCATCAGTTTTAGGTCTGCTCATGGAAAATGTCCCTAGGTAAGCGAGGGAATTTACCCCTGGCCTCGCTTTTACCTTCAAAAAATTTTCCTAATTTTATGAATGGTGGCTAAAGCCGCAGGTATCGTAACTTCAAATGGAACTTGTGCTTGTTCAATTCAATGTAACGACACCTGCGGCTTTAGCCACCTCTCAGAGAATTAGGAAAAAATCATGAAGGTAAAAGCGAAGCCAGGGGATGGTCGGTCGGGGGTTTGGGACGGTAACTAAATTTATTTCTCCTTGTATTTCTTAGATTCTTACTAAGATTCTTAAGTTTAATTAGTGTCCGCCGAAGGCAGAAAGGGTAGAATCTTTGGATTTTTCATAAAATAAAGGAAAAGTCTTCAAAAATAGTAGTAATTTTAAAGAAATTGACTGGTACGGTTACAGTTAAATTTGAAAATGAGAAAAATTATGTCCCCCCGTTAGATACGCAGGAACAAATTTATAAATACCCAACTGTATTTATTTCCGAGTGCTATACCCGGTGAGAGGCTCAGACTCGAACCGAGGGAGGTTCGACCTGAGGGCCTTTGAGATGGATGATGGTACGTGCGCAAGCACACCAAGCCATCGGTTCCTGCAGCTACTAAAGTCTTCTAATTAATTTGAAGTTGATACTTCACCATGTAGTAAACTTATAAATGTATACATGTAGTATATACGTTTTGTATATATATATAGTATACAATGAATACACTATATTAGTATATAATTCAAGAATGAATAAAAATATTCAACACGTCGGTAGCCAGGGTTCGATCTGAGATCCTTTGGGTCTGTAACTGGACGCTCTAGCACACTCGGCCATCTGGTCGCATACTGCTTTGAATTCAGAGAACTTGCACTTGTAATTGATTATGAAAAAGTTTAACGGTAAAAGTAGTCTATGAATAAGTCCCCGATTCTTCATTGAGGACTTAAATTTCGAAGAAAATCAACCAAGTCTAACCCCCTAAGATCGCATATCTAGCCTTGCCGAGTCTGTTTTAATTGGTTGGTTGAAATTTCTCATGGAAAATATGTTATTTTTAATAAAATAGAACCGGGGATAGAACCCAGGAACTGTCGAATGCTAAGCAAGCATCCTAACCACTGCTCCAGAGGAGATTCAGTATCATTAAAACTTATAACATCTTCCTTATTGGGTTAGCTTTATGGGAATTGCAAAAAGAACTGCCATCTTGAGAAAATGGGCTAGTAGTAAATTTTAGAGGTCTTCAGTTTTATAAATTACTTAGGTTTGGTTGGAATTAGTGTATTTTTACCTTAACTTGCAATAAATAATAACAATATTAACTTAGTAATTTCTCCTTGATAAAAGGATCCTCCTTATACTTTAGATTTGTGAGTAATACTTTTATTAATAGAATGTATCATTTTCAGGTGGCACTGTATATTTGGACGGCTTTTTTCAACTAAACTCTACTCTAATTTCCACGGCTAGGCTACAGCTCGGCGTTTCATTGGTTCAATCACTAAGCGCCAAGACTGCTACGTAATCACGAGACCTACAGCGCATGCGCCACTGGCCGTTTTGGCCGTCCAAATATACACTTCGTCTTCAGGTATCAGTTAGAAGCTGTCTTGGAACTCATCGCACAGGTGAAATTATTGCTGTGTTTAGTCTTGAATAAAGATAATTTTTTACTTGTATAAAAAAAAGTATTTTATTTCATCATATCAGAACATGGAGAGTATAACAAAGTAAAGGTGATATGGACACAGGAAATGCATGACACACTAGAAGTAAACAAAATTTTGGTGACGAAAATTGAATGAAACTTAAACGTATATGTACAAGTGGGGAGGGGGTCCCCGATTTCTGCTAAGCCCCAGCTTGAATAGAGCATTTTCAATCACATGACTCTGACCTAGCAACGGCCTTATCAACATATTGTTTTACCTACAGCAGTTAACAGTTACAAGAAAATAACTGGTCATGGAATGCTTCTATTGGAGCATTTGTAATCACATGACAGTAACAAATACCACCGCACCTAGCAACGGACTGCTTGACCTACAGCAAGGAAGAAAATAAGTGGTCGTGACGTCACCTGAAAACACTATATAAATAAAGGTGTTGCCCTCTGGTCGTGGTCTCCCTCCAATACTTATAGTAGTCTAAGTAGGTAGAGTAAGTAACTTCAAAGAGAAGTTAGGCTTACTTGAAGCTACTTAGTCTTATAGTGTTAAGCTGATGACTATTGGAATTTGACTATTCTTAGACCAAGTGTCAACAACGTAACATTACGAGACCCGTATTCTGTGCTACTTGATCAGCGGTTAACCACCGATCAAAGAAGAAGGAATCTCTGATCGGTTGAAATCCTACTTTGATTGCTGTTTAAAACCACTGATCAGAAAACATAGTACGTACGAAGCTACTTACGACCGCATTCTAAGTCCAACTTCTAATTAGTGGAAGCTACTTAGTCTTGGACTATTAGACTTGGTCCAATGGTTAACTTAGTAAGCAGACCACTATAAGACTAAGTTGTTTCAAGCTAACTATCTGAAGCTACTTACTCCTACTACTCAGTTACCTGCTTAGGCTAAGAACTGTCTAAGTAAGACTGCACTAAACTCTGTTCATTTTGAACTGGCGCTTGAAAATATTTCCTTCCCCCACCACCGATCGGTAACCATAGCAACTATCCACGTCAAAGTGACGAAGATTGCTTACTATTGGCTGCGCGAAGAGCGTAACTATGGTTACGCTTCTAGCAAGGGGGAAAGCACTATTTCTCAAGCGCCAATTCTAAATGAATAGAGTATAAGACGGCAAAGCTTCACAATTAAGTAACCTAGTGACCTCAGCCACCACTAGGGCTCCACTCAAGCTAGTAGGTGCGGGGACTAATCTAGAAAGAAATGCACACAAGAAAAGGACTTTGTATATACACAACGGATTATTTGGAACCAACGCGTCCTAAGGTCACGGAAGTAAGGTTTACCCCTAGTAAGTGACCCTGGAGAATCCCTTTAGATAACTTTCAGCGCCCCTAGTGGCGAAATAAAAAGTTTAAAAAATTAATTTAAAAACTAAAGGAGATAGAGCAAAAACCTCAATGAGAGTATTGTTTCAAACGTTATGAAGAAATCGCACAAAAAAAAATTCGTGAAAATATCTTGAATATTCGCGGAGATATTAGCATGTGAAAATAGCACTTTTTCAGACCTCGAAAAAGTTCGCAAATTTGCAAGTTTTTTTTAATTTTTTGATTAAATTTTGCCTTTGTTTAACTAAAAAACACATAACTACACAATAACACAGAAAAAATTGCCATTTCGGGAACTTTTTCTTTTTTGAGGTCTGAAAAAGTGCTATTTTCACAAGCTAATATCTCCGCGAATATTCAAGATATTTTCATGAATTTTTTTTGTGCGAGTTCTTCATAACGTTGGAAACAATACTCTCACTGAGGTTTTTGCTCTATCTCCTATAGTTTTTAAATTAATTTCCTTTCTTATTTCACCGCTAGGGGCGCTGTAATTCATCTCAATGAATTCTCCAGGGTCACTTACCTGTAGACCTTACTCCCGTAATTAATTCAGTAGAGATTACTAGAGCTCCCCCCCAGCTAGTAGGTGCGGGGACTTGGGGAGGAAACCTGGAAAGAAATGCACACAAGAAAAGGACTTTGTATATACACAACGCATACGGGCTTGAGATCGAACTTTCATCCTCCAATGCGTAGCATAGTATTCTGGGCTCGGTTCTCGAACTGACATTTTCCCATATTAGAGGAGTCGCATACATCAAAAGTCAAGGACTAGAAAAAAGCCGTACCGAGAAGAAGAGGTACTTAGGAATGAAGACTAATTCCAGGGATGTTGCACCACTTTGAGCATTTTGTAGCAGTTTTTGTAGCAGCTAAATTTAAAATTTGTAGCAGCTTAATTAATTTGTATTATTTGCAGCTTATTTAATTTGTAGCAGCCGATTTTAAATTTTGAAGCAATTTATCTTAATTTTAAAGCAGGAACAGGGAGAATCAATTTTTTGCACAACAACCAAAATTAAAATCCATAGCAGGGTTAATAGTTCTTGTTACCAAAATATACTGATAATTTATCCCAACTATTAATCTTAAAACTATGCATGATTAAGTAAACTATTAAAAATTTATTAGACGAATTACGCAAAAAATAGGTGTTTGAACAGCTAGATCTGCAAAAATGTAACCTTTTAACAAGGTACCTTAGAAAATTTACCATTTAAAAATAGGAGCATTTACAAATTTAAAAAAGAGAAAAAAGTACCTTCACAAAACAGATTTAAAATCTCTGATAAGCCATTTTATCATAAATTAAAAGTTAAATGGTAATTCTGAACAAACTTTTAATTAATTTTTAATGTTTTTAAAATAATGTTATTGTTAATGATAATAGTTTTAAATACAATTTTTAATTTTAATAACAAAAACGCCAAATGCAGGGTTTATACAAATTTTCAGAAATCAAAATCAAGGAGTATTCCAGGAATTTTCAAGGAGTGTTTTAAAAAATTCAAGGAGTACTTTTTTTACTTAAGAAAGACAAATTTTTTACACAGCTTCAAACACACACTATGCCAATTATATTCCTGAATCAGGTTTTAAAACCACTTTAAAAGTCAAAATGTAACTAAAATGAAATAAAAATTAAGGAAATTAGTTAACAGAATAATTGGTAAGTTATAATATTAAATTGCAAAAACGATATTGTCAAAACATTTGAGTTAAGTAGAGCAAAAAAGTAAGAAATAATTATTTTTGAAGGTATTTTTGGAATCTTAAATCAGATAAAAATAATCTAAGTTGCTATAAAGCGACCTTTCAATAAAAATTTACAACTTAGAAAATCATCTTAAGTTGAAAATACTGACTTAAATGGAGAAAAAATAATCTTATTAGACTTTTCAGGCTGCTCTGACCAAAGTAAAGTTGTTTTTTCTGTTGAAGACGTCCGTAGGAAAAGCAGTCGCGGAAAAACGGAACTGTCGTGAAAAATCGCCATTTTCCCGATTTTCGGAACACCAGACATGTGGCCTTCTTACAACGGTAAAATTGTTTTTTCTTTTTCAAAATAATGACGCAAGAAGAAGCCAACTTGAATCGGCACCCGCGGCCGTCCACGAAAGTCGGGGAAGAACGGAACACTTCGCAAAAAAACGAAACTTTTGAGAAAAATCGCGATTTTTCGACTTTTCAACTGACTTAACACAGCAAATTGAGCTGACGTCATCGGTTTTGGTTTTGAGGTAGAAATGTGGAAAAGATTCCATAGACGATTTAAGTTTTTTTCCTAAGGATGAAGGTATTCTTCGCGTGAGAGGAGAGTTTGATAATTCGATTTCAAGAAAATCGTAAATTGGCGCAGTTTTGGCGCAATTTTGCTCAAAAAAAGGTTTTTGTAGCAGTTTAGCTACAGTGGCTAGAAGGGGATAGTGTGTCGTTCGCCAATACCAGCAATGCTAAAATTTTTCTCCTCGTTTCACTCCTCCGCTTGGTGTCGCTGCTGTTAGACGTGCATATAGGCGCCTGCGCATTGCGACTTTCAGCACCAAGCCGGCCAAAGCCATGGTATGTTGTTGTTTACGTTTTGCTACAGTGGTTTACACGGCGTAAACAATAACATAGCCGCTGAGAATGAGAGTCGCAGGCGCCTATATGCACGTCTAACAGCAGCGACACCAAGCGGAGGAGTAACTTTTTTTTCAGTTTTCATCTTCGAACGACACACTATCCCCTTCTAGCCACTGTAGTTTAGCACATGAATTAGGATTTGGCGCAGTTTGGCGCAGCCGCAACATCCCTGGAATTCTAAAAGGGAGGGGTTAACCCTTTATTTACCGCATTATGATTCGCTGCATTTTTTTTCGTGAAAATACTTTTTTTGAGTCACTAAATTGAAAATTAAGGGATATATACCTAAATAAAATAATCATCTTTGGAAAATTGAATCCGCTAGAGCCAATTACTTAAATTGATACTTTTGGGGACTGTCAGTACACGGAGTGCTAAAATATTCTCACAATACAAGAAAAACATAGCTTTTTTTATAGCAGTAATAAGTCTTAAAAAATAATAAAATTAACTTTTCACTTTAACTACTTTTTGCGGGAACAAAAATGACAATCATGTGAATCCGATCGAAATGGCAGCTAAACTTACAACTTCAGTTAAATCTATTCGCATTTCCCGCTGAAATACTCATCATAGAACCTTCGCTGCTTTTTATCCTGAAAGAGGATAACTGAAAGAGTGTTCCTGCAAATTATAGTCAATATATTTGCAAGGATGGTTATTCTATGTAATTTTTAAGTTGGCGGTACTTGTAAGTACCGTCGGTAAATAAAGGGTTAAGGGGGAAGTTTCCTCCAGACCCCCCCCCCCAAACTTACTAGGGATTCACATTGTGCTAAAACAATTTGAAATCTATTACATCAAAATTCAAAACTAATTCTGTAAATTATTTTTAGGAGGCACTTAAGGAATGACGTAGATAGAGCCCCCCCCTGAAAAAAAACGTCTAGTTACGACCCTATCACTAATATTGACCTAAGGTGGTCAGATTCTGAAGGAGGGGTGTTCCATAAAACGGACAACCCAATTGTTTCGAATGACCCCCAACCAAACCGTCCTCAACACAATAACTTTAAAATTAGGGGATCCCCAGCACTAACCCCATCTAATTATCCAGTGAATTTTAAGTCTCCCCCAGAAAATTTAAGTTTTTGTGAGAATAAGGTCTGAATTGGGGGCCACCTGGGATCAACACCCGAACAATGCATTAGTCGTAAATAAGTTATATCAAAGTAGTATATCACTATGCTAAGGGGGTCTGGTCTACATTCAATTTGTGACCCTTAAAAGTAGTACATTTTAAACTAATTTTGAGTCTCCTCACTAAAATCCCTGCTTAAAACCTTAGTCTAGTTTTGTTTTAGATAAGATCTAAGTCGTTAGTAAAGATAATCTTGGTAAATAATATCAAAGTAGTATATCCCTATGTTAAGGGGGTCAAGTAGTTCATTTTCAATTAATTTTGAGTCTCCTCACTAAAACCCCAGCTTAAACCCTTAGTCTAGTTTTAGATAAGAGAAGGTGGCCTCGACAATTCCAAATTACTACTATTTCACCCCTCACTGGATGATCGAATACTGGCCCACTGCTCAAAAATCCCGAATACCCGCCCATTATGAGTGAATTTTAAAGGGAACACACAAAATGACCCCCCAAAAACCTTTGTGCTGCTCAAACCTTGTCTAAAACTAACTAAACAAATGGAAATTTAAAAAGGTTGGTTCCACTCACCCAAACTTGGTCAATGCCAGCAAATCCAAGGAGCTTTCAGGGAGACGAAAACACATATAGTACTTACGATCTCTTTGTACCGTATTGCCAACGGAACTAGATGATCGAGCTAAAACATATCTAAAGGGATCCGGTACCAATGATCAATTCACTTTAAAATCCTGAATGTTCGAATTTTGCATCTGATGAATACTTAAATCTGATGAATACTTTATAAAGGAACTTTAATTTTCAATAATAATAACAAATTTTATTATCACTGTTAAAAATGCATAATTACTTTTGAATAATGTATTTTCACTTTTTATCTTTTAAATCCAAGTTACTGCTTAGCATGAAAAATTTGGGCACTTACAGCTAAAGCATTCTTCAAAAAGATAATCTCAATCATAATTTTGACAAAACTTCAAAAATGTTTCGAATCAATTTTAAAAACAATCGAATGGAAAACATTATGGCCATCTGAGATAATAAAAACTAAAAGTTAACATGAAAATCTGAATTAGAAGCATTGGTACCGAACCTCTCATTAAACACTTTGTAATAATTAAATTTTATTTATTTCACGAGGAAAATCAATTCTGGATTTTCTAAAGCTTCGCCATTTACTGCAACTGGAAGCACCTGGGGGAAAAAACAACAAAATACATCAGAAGGTTTTCCCCAATATCTTCACCTTTAAGCTTCGCTGTAAAAACTTCAGGAACAGCTTTAGAAAGAGTCTTCAAATCATCAAGTTTTTAGTATTGTCTGTCAACATCAGATCTAATAGTATAGGGGACCTCGGACCTATTTTTACTTTTGACCCCGTAATTTCTTATTTATTGAAAATAAACTGATGAAACCACTTTCCCTCGATACTTAAACCTTTCATACACAACATATATTTTTTTCGGAATTTCAATTGAAGTATTTCAGTACTACGTAATTAATAAAAAACCATAGGTCCAAGGTGTGCCTTGATGGTTTCAAAGGTACCTTAGAGATGTCAAAAATTCTTAGTGCTTTTCTTATTTCATGAATATAATCCTTCTTTTTAAGAAATTTGGAATTACCAGATGAGGTCTAATCGTGTGAAGTCTTATTGGAATTCTCTCCGAGCTCTCTGGAGCACTTTTTAAAACATTGATTTTGATCACAAAAACGTCGATTTCAATTAAAATTAGCTTTAATCCTACTCTGCTTTTAAAATAAATATACCAATGTGATAAAAGTCAACAAAGTGATTTTGTCAATCACTCAAGGTATTAAAGTGTATTTGTCCAAGTACATCACTTGATCATTTACTAAAAAAATTCTGCGCTTCATAATCAGTTTACCTCCAGCCCCATTTCAAACACATATATAATATTATAGCTGAAACAATACACTTTAGGATATAGAATTCACTTCAAAATAAAATTTGTGTTTTTAAAACTAATAGCTTCGAAGTGAAACTTGTAAAATTTACTTTTAACGGGCGAAATCGGTTTTTAACCTATAATATTATCTAAAATTTTAATAAAAATTAGTTAAAATAAGATCTGTTTGTAAGGCCAACTACATGTCTAGTCAACTTTTGATGCCAACTACATGTCTAGTGTTGCATGACTTAATCCGAGGTACACTACTTTCCCCTAGACCACTAATAATATAATCTACTAATTATTATTATTTTAGGATCTAATATCAATAATGAGAACTCTATGGTTGTCAGTCATCATTTGAGATTTGGGTATATAAACATGGCGGCTGGAGGACTCTTTCTAAAGCTGTTTCACTACACCTATTTATTGTGAACGCAGAGATATCCCTTACACACGAATTTCTAAAATCGGTTACATTAATAACAAGCTTAGTTTAGATTGGTAGTTAGTTTGAATATAATCAGTCCTATATAAATTTTCATAAAAATTCTTCTAAGCAACATTTTTATTTACGTAATAGTAACTTGAGTCTTGCAAGACAAACTGAAAAGGGCAGGCTGAAAAGGGCAGTAATGCATTGTCGATTATGACAAATTGGAGCTTTAGTACTTCAACGATTGGAATCACCCAATAACATGGTTTTACTAGTCTATTGAAAACTGTAAACGAAATAATCCTGGTTTCCTATACTGAAATAGTAGTAAGCTACTTACTGAAGTATCCGCTGAATCCGACATTATATAAACACTACTACAGCTTAAATTAAGTGGATCAACGATTAATATAAACAAAGTTAACCAGCCCAGCAAACTTGAATTGAGCGAACTAGAAGTTCATTAAGGAACTAACTGAAATAAGAGTCTTGCAAGGTCAATCTTGGGGATGACACTTGGAGCAAATGTCTACACGATTAACATGACATTATCAGTCTTCGAACAAAGGTTTCTAGTTTAACTATTCTGAGAAATTAGCTACTTACTGACACGGTGAACTAGCAGTTGAATCCGACATTGGTAAACAAACTTTGTATTAGTTTCTCAACGACATAATTCTTTTACTTAATGAGGGAGGAAATAACCAAATAACTACGTTAAAGCTCCTAGTAATATAACCCGAAGTAAAGAATATCGAGTAAAACCGAAATAGAAACACTTTAAACTGAGTAAAATAGAAAGATCAATACTTACATCAACAGCAAAACTGACAGCGTACGACGCCAGCGAGCTCCGACTTCCAAATGAGCCGGCACGTGCCAGCACCCACGCCCCCTGGCGTCGTCTCTCCAGCGCGCATGTCACTGCGCATATGCGCAGAAACATGCAAATGAGGGGTTGCGCAATACGGTAAAATTGCCTTTGCCCTGTGAACCTGATCTGCCCTTAAATGGACCGGATGCTCGACGTTAAGGGGGGAGAAAGAAGTCCCCCGGCCTTTCAACCGGGGGCCCCTTCGCCACACATGCGATCCAAGGGAGTCAGGTTCACATCACCACACACTGCCATCTATCGACCAACAGCCCTACTGTGAATTTGGAATTATATTTTTGGCCAGAATTAATTTAGGGAATTTTTGAAGCTAGGTTCGAACCGGGGACCTTCCTGTTCACAGAGCCAAGGCTTTAACCACTGAGCCACGACGGGCTCGACACTCGGGAATCCGTTCAGGTAGCTATGAGTGGTTGAAATCATGGCGAAAAAATAAAACTGAGGAGCTTGCAACAACAACGATCTAACTTCAGCATTGGAGTTGGTTAGATCGTTGTGTTGCCGCAAGCGCCTCAGTTTAGTTTTTGAAACTTACGACAGGGAAACCAACTAATCGACAAGCGCGGATCCAAGGGAAGGCCGCTTTTTCTACTTTTGGACGCAAATAGACAAAATATTTCTTTTTATATTATTTCTATACTTTAGATCTCTCAAAATCCCACCAGGAATTTTATGTTTGCACCCCCCCCCTTTTTCTCCTCCGGAAAATTGTAGGGATTTTGACCCTAACAAACTAATTTTGATCAGCACAAGCACTTAATAAACAAATAAAAAAGAAACAATAAACAAACCTTGAAAATTATGAGACTTACAATAATACTCGGCAGTAACCCAATGGATCTAAAAATGATTGAAAACACTATTTCTAAAGGTAAGAACTCCAAAAACCATCTGGGTAGGACCCCAAACCCCCCTCAAAATTGCACTGTTTAGATATTATGTCATCTAAAATTAATCGGTTAAAATTCTCTTAAAAAGGTACCCCAGAAATTGAAATGTTCCAGGGAATAACATCTAGATACCTCTTTTTTACTTGGAACTCTAAAATTAAAATGAAGTTACATTAAGTTCATCCAGATGCTTCCAGCAATTTTCTTCGGGAAGAGCCCAAATATCCATTCCTGTGTCAGGTAGATTTTTGTCCAGAGTGCCACCCCCTGGATCCGCGCACACTGAATCACCTTCGAATGGGGGTCCTAACGAGCTACACTTCACAGCAGTCTTTCTTGTCCATACTACGTCAAGAGGCGCGGAAGAATACTCCGAGTTATGCATTCGTAAAACTTAAAATGAACAATGTTATTCGAAAATTACGACAAATAATCGCTATAAATGAATGGATCAAAGTAACCTGAAGTATTTCTTTAATGAAAATCCGTTTTAAACACGAAATTCAGGCACAGCGCTGGGAACTACTTCCTCTCTTTGCTCCCAGCATCTTTTCTCCATGGACAAGAAACATTGCGTTTGAGTATAGGGGTTGTTATAAGCCGGCATGGGAGATTGTACACTCCAGTGGAAATTGACACTAACCTTTTATGATTAGATTAAAACCAGCAAAATCATTCGATTCCGGCATTTGTTGCATATAAACCAATTTAGGAGCTGAAATTTAATTGGTTTTATATTACCCAAGTCAATGATTTTAATTCGATCCTAAAAGGTTGCGTGTCAATTTCCACAGGAAACTTCCCAGCCCTGTTTTTAAAAACCTTTAGTTTGTCAGGGGTGCATATCCGACCCCCCCATTCCTATGCGAGTCCTCTACCCCTCCTAGAAGTTGTGAAACACAAGTTCATTGATCAATAAAAATTATGATGAACCCCACAACGAAAACACTAGAGAGCCTGTATACGAGAGAGAGGCGACAACCCGGTATAGCGCGCTGATTGGTCAACACTCAACAGCGTTTTCTGTTCACCGCAGGTTTCCTTCCATAGGATTAGCATTGGAGCGAGACAAGCGACATGATACAGTTTGGACAGAATTGGACAGTTTTAACTGCGCGCAAGAATGCGCAGAGACTCTTTTAAGCGAGTTGTCGTCTCTCTCTCGTATACAGGCTCTCTAAAAAAACACTGCATAAGAATTTCAGACACACAAAAAATATTGAGCTACTTAGATAAAAAAAATTTATTTCCCATGAAGTAGAAAAAATTTCTCGTTCCCTTCATGATAACAACGATTCTCAAATCCTTCCCCATTGGAAAAAATGTACAAACATACACAGATCTTTATACACATACTGTACGTGCGGGCTAATAACCCCCATGGAACTAATCCATCTTTTGATTTGAGGGAAATAGTCTTTATAAAAACTTGGCTACAATGAGGTCGAACTGTTAAGAAAAATCAAAGGTATACACATACTGATTGCACACATTTATTGCATGGCGCTCTTCCCTAGAGTTTCGCTTTTGGCTGAAAATATCACTCATGGCAAATTCAACCCAAAAGACATTTTTATAGTCTGTTCATTCAGAATAGGCGGTTGAGACGCAATGTATTAGAAGCAGTTACTCATGTAATTATCATGGAAGAAAAAACTTTCTTGTACAAGGCAGTCAGCCTAAATAGTAGTAGTTTAAAATACTGGAAAAAAATCGGTCACTGAGGTTCACCCACCTATTCTAAATGAACACACTATAGCACAGTGGCACTATGGGAATAACATTGGCAGAAGATCAAATATACAGGGTGTCCATAAAATAAGTAACCCGATTTAAGGGCCTCTAGAAGCCAAACCATTCATCGGAATTGAATGAAATTTTGGTGGAAGACGTTTTGAGGGATGGGGACGAGAATGGTATGGGGCGGGGCAGTTAAACTTTATCAGTTACGGTTAAAGTGAAAAAAATTTTGAATTCCCAATGTAACCCATATTTTTTATTCGTGCTATGTGATCCCTAATGCCTAAAAACACAAATACCTTTGAAACGGGACCTCTAAGTTGTAAACTCGCTTCTAGAGAGACAAATGAAAACAGCTATGAAACTGTTATTTCTGTAGAAGCAAGACTAGTGAATGGTTAAGAAAATATGACTAGTGTTATGTATTGGCTGAGATGAGGGGTTGACCTTTTTAAGTATTTATTTTATTGTAACAGAGTGTTTAGTAACTGTAATTGTGATGTCTGTAAATTCGTATTTAAGAGTGTGTTTGTATTTTGTGCGTTGATTTTGATCCTGACTGTGTACCTGAATAAAGCCTATTTTGATTATGGAGTTGTGATTGCTGAGACTTAATAACTAGTGTATCAGGAAATAACAATAAAAACTAGTACTAAAATCAAAGTATAATAGTAAGTTCACTAGTTTTCATTGTTATTTCCTGATTCACTAGAACAATTCACTAGTCCAGCTCCCAATAAAATAACAGTTTCATAGCTGTTTTCATTTGTCTCTCTAGGAGTGAGTTTACAACTTAGAGGTACCGTTTCAACGCTATTTGTGTTTTTAGACATTAGGGATCACATAGCACGAATAAAAAAGGGGGGTTACATTGGGAATTTTCAAAACTTTTTTCACTTTAACCGTAACTGATAAAGTTTAACTGCCCCGCCCCATACCATTCTCGTCCCCATCCCTCAAAACGTCTTCCACCAAAATTTCATTCAATTCCGATGAACGGTTTGGCTTCTAGAGGCCCTTAAATCGGGTTACTTATTTTATGGACACCCTGTACTTCAGGCATGTGATTGCTCAAGAAATAAATTATCTGAAAATTTTTTGAAGCGTCTACATTAGTAACAGTGGTATACATAAAAAAATTTTTCGGGAGGGGCCCAAATTATTCCTAAGCCCCCTCCTTTTAATACCCCCTCCACCCTAGCTTTTTAATACACTTTTAGATAGAATTATGATCCTACTAAACTCAATCTAAAAAGAATTGTGAATACTAGAGTTATTCCGATTTTTTCCAGCTTCGAAAAAAATTAATTCCGCAAACAATAAGGAAGTTGCATGTGTCAGATTTTCAAAAACAAACAAGTGTTCCGTATGGTTTTCTGTATGGTAAAATGAAATATCTAGTCAGTTTTTCACAAAAATGTACAGGTAATTAAATATTTTAATTTAAAAGTCGAGAAAAAAACACGTGACTGAAAACGTTTATTGATTAAACTGTAGGATGACGTCAACAATAATACCATCAACTCCATTGCTTTACAACAATGTTTAGTATAAGATGACGTCACATCCAAACTCTTGGCGTTTTCGCGCGCTTTTAAAAAGGGGATTTTTGTTAATTTTTTTCGCACTCAAAAAAATTCTCGATCGGCCTCAAATTTTGGGTAGTTGCTTATTTTTGCAAGAAGAATCGATTAAAAAAAATAAAAAAAAATCATGCAACTTCCTCATTGAGGGAATATGAAATCATGGTTCCCACTCTTTGAAAACATTGAAAATCAAGGACTTTCAAGAACTTTTCAAGGACCTTGACAAAATCTTTCAAGGACCTTTTTTGCAGACATTTAAAAATGAGTCGTATTTCAAGACAAGTTATTTTTCCCGCATACAATCGGAACGAGAGGAGAAGTCACTCTTCACTGTCAGTTTGTAAAACTGGCCGCAAGTTATGTTCATTAGAGTAGTTTTAAAGAAAATTTCAAGAAAAAAACAAAGAAAAATCTGAAAAAATTAATTTCGATTAGAGGCTGAGTGAAAATTCAAGGACCTAAGTCATTTTTCAAGGACTTTCAAGTACCTAAATTTAGCCTTAAAAAATTCAAGGACTTTTAAGGACTTTCAAGGATCGTGGGAACCCTGGAAATAAAAAAAATCGAAATTCCGATCATCAATACCTCTAAAACTAGCGGATTTCCGCTCACATACCTGATACTTGGAAATGCTATTCCTATGGTGCCACTTTTTTAACGATATAGGACCTCAATTAAACCACATAACCAAAGAGTCGTTTTCATCACTGCAACAGGTGCGTCCGTTCGTGGATGGTGAGATGTCCCCTGATCGTGAATCGCTTGTCGCACTTTCCGCACGCGAACGGCCGCTCTCCCGTGTGGAATCGCTCGTGTCGCTTGAGTTCGTCCAGCTGGAAGAAGCCTTTCTTGCACTGAGGGCACTGGTGGGGTCGCTTCCCTAAGTGGATGCGGTCCACGTGCGTCGTCAGCTTCCGTTCGGAGGTGGTGGCGAAGTCGCACTCGGAACAGCGGTGGGAGAACTCGGACTGAAGCTCAGGGTGCTGCTTCTTGTGGCAGGTGAAGGCGCTCTGGGTAGTGAAGAGGTCCTTGCACACAGAGCACTTGAACACCTTTTGCTCTGTGGAGAAACAAAGATTATCTTATTTGTTATACCCCGTTCCATGGTTCCCACTCTTTGAAAACATTGAAAATCAAGGACTTTTAAGTACTTTTCAAGGACCTCGACAAATTTTTTCAAGGACCTTTTTCGCAGACATTTAAAAATGAGTCGTATTTCAAGACAAGTCATTTTTCTCCCGCATACAATCGGAACGAGAGGAGAAGTCGCTCTTCACTGTCAGTTTGTAAAACTGGCCACAAGTTATGTTCATAAGAGTAGTTTTAAAGAGAATTTCTAGAAAAAAACAAAGAAAGATCTGAAAAAATAAGTTAGATTAGTGGCCGAGTAAAAATTCAAGGACCTTCCAGGACCTAGAACGTTTTTCAAGGACTTTCAAGTACCTAAATTTAGCCTTAAAAAATTCAAGGACCGTGGGAACCCTGCCGTTCGCACTGGCAGAAAAAAGACCCTTTATTTTCGTTAGCACTTTGTTGTCATGGAAACACACTAATCAATTCACTAGTCAATTAATGAGCTTTTATGTATTTTTACTTGTATTTTTGGTGATTTTATTCATTAGTTGTATTGAGAAATTTAATTTTTAATTATTTTACAAGTCATGCTGTTATTGTTTACACACATCAGTAAAGTGCTTATTTTCGCCCCTTGTCAGTGCAAACGCCGTTTTCAAAAGATGGGGCGATTTTGCCTTTGTTTCCATGACAACAAAGTGCTAACGAAAATAAAGGCCAGTGCGAACGGGGTATTATCATAGCTGCCACTCTTCAATAATTGCAAGACGGACTTAGCATTTTTTTCAAATTGAAGAAAAACTAAAAAAATTATCATATGAACAATTAAATATTTCCTTAAATCTTAAACTAAACCTCTGTATCTGAGTAAAACTGGCTTATTTGTGAGCAAAGTGAGCTATATAAGTACCGAAATTTAGAACAAATAGCTAGCCGCCAATTGATCAGCTTACTTTGGGTTTCACGGAATTCCGTTCACAGAACTTTTAAAAAGACGGAATTCCGTCCCCAGAACGGAAGAGTGGCACCAAGGTATTATACTTACTACTGGGTTCAGGGCCGTTACTAGACTTTTTTTTCAGGGGGGCTGAGTTTCACAAATAACTTAATTGCTATTATGGGCTGTTCAAATATTATTGGGAAAGGGGGAGGGGGGGTTGCCAGTGCCAGGGGGATTACTCAACATCTTTTCTGTAGTCTAATCTTAGGAATACTAAGTTTTAGGTGAGATGACTTCGTAAGGTTTTAATTTTGGTGCACTAAATTGTGTAAAAATGTCAACTCCAAGTAAAAGGAGGATCTGGGGGTCCTCTCCAATAAAAATTTTGAAAATTTGCCCCTCAATATAGTGTTAAACTCATTTTGAAGCCTTTTAGATTCCACCCAAAGAGCACCACTCATTGTAAGCAGCAGAATTTTCAAGGGAAAAAGTTTATAATATTATGAATTGGAAAATTTCAACGGGGTTTAGGGGTTCCTATTCCAGAAAAATTTTTGAATTTTTACCCTTAAAAGTAGGGTTCCGATTCATTTTGAGACCCTTTGGGTAACACCACCGAATGTCCGCAAAGTGTTGAAATTTCTTTTTTGGCTTTATTGCTATTACCAAAACTTAAATGTCTTATTCCTGGGGGGGCTGAAGCCCAACAGCCCTCTTTCTGGATTCGCCACTGCTACTGGGTTTCCTCCGATGGCAGAGTTCATCATAGGGAAATTCCTTTTCAATACAGCAAGCAAATCAGTTACGTGCAATATTGTTACATCACTTGGGGGACAACTACCTAAATTTCACACAATGGAGAATTGCAGCATCTCTCTTAAAATTATAAATATTCAATTTAAAATTATTAAAAATTCTCTCCTGATTCCAAAAATGTGCTTGTCTTCTCCCACAAACTTTTTTTAATGTAAGGCTAAGCGCGCACTAGAGACTTCTGTCGCGGTAACTATAAACACTAGGTTACTCGAGAGCAATGCATTTCTGTGGAGACATTCTTGGCAATCGGCCAAGTGTCTAGTCGCCTATGCGCGCGCTCTAGCTTCTTGCAATAGCCAGGGTGATAATTTTGTCTCTGTCACCGTGACAAAAGTCTCTAGTGCGCGCTTAGCCTAATTATGACAGATTTTAATACAGAAAGCTCCTAACAATGGGACGTCACATGTGTCTCTTGGAAATGTGGGAAACACCGTTTTCATCGAAATACTAGGCTGTAAAAAAACTAGAGCTCAGTCTTTCAAAGCGGGATGATAACAACTAGAGAGCCTGTATACGAGAGAGAGACGACAACTCGCTTAAAAGCGTCTCTGCGCATCCAATTCTGTCCAAACTGTATCATGCCGCCCCACGCTAATCCTATGGAGGGAAACCTGTGGCGAACAGAAAACCAGTTTACCGATCTTCGCGCGCTATACTGAGTTGTCGCCTCTCTCTCATACAGGCTCTTTAATAACAACAAGCAGGAGCAAGGCACATTGGACGTCACAAGCTGTTTCAGCTCAGAGAGAAAATGAACTATTTTTAATTGAAAATAACTTAAAATTTAGGGCTTTGAAAGGTGAATTAAATTGTTTTTTGGAGGTTTTAAGCCATTCTGAAAACATTAAGATTTAAAAAAAAATTTGACCGCAATTATCCATTCTTTTATCCCCACTCATACTCATTTATATATCTGATACACTCTCAATTCTTATCTATAATTAATTACATCTGATACTCAATTCTCATAACTGATACACTACCCTATACAAAAATGGACCGGACACCAGACAATTTGCATGAAATCTGACTGTATCTCAATTTTTTTACATTTCAATGCTTACACGTGACCTGGTGAGGTTCGTACTTTAGTTCTGCCTGAAATTGTGATGGTATTTCGAAAAGAAATAAATTTGGGGACTTGGAAAGTGATGAAGCAAGTAGTCACTTTAGAGGCAAGTCTATTCTTTCAATTTATATGTTTTTTTTTGCATCGCTGAACCCGAATTCCAAGTTTATTTTCAGTTTGAAAGTCATCTTCTCATCAGAAATTGCAAAAAATCTAAAATTTGTGCTCTTTTGTTCCGTTTTACCAATTTTCTTAAAAAATATTAATTTCTCGAAAAATGAACCACTGCATCTTAAAGGAAATTTTACGTACTTTAATTTGGTGTAGTGCTATTTTTCGAGATATTAATATTTTTAATGAAAATTGGTAAAAAACGGAACAAAAGAGCACAAAATTAAGATTTTTTGCAATTTCTGATGATAAGATGACTTTCAAAATGAAAATAAACTTGAAATTCGGGTTCAGCGATGCAAATAACATATAAATTTGCTTATTAAAACACTCTTATAATTTAATTAATAAATTTTTAAAAAGGCCAAAAAATCAGTTTTTCAGCGCACTCTAGCGGCAACACTATTAGTCTGACAAAAAAGTTGTAATTGACAATTTAATGGCTTTTTTATATTTTTGTATTTAACATTTTCATGAGAAACCCATACTTTCTGTTCTACAATCAAAAAACCAAAAAAATAAACATAAAAAAATTCTTAAAATGCACTTCGAAATTGTGTATGCAAAGTTCAGATTCGGATACAGCACCCTCGAAAACATATAAAACCATTGGGAAAAAAACTACTGTATTATTTTTTCCTGAAAGGGGCCGTTCAAATATTACGTAAGCACTTTTTTGGTCATTTTTAACCCCCCTCCCCCCTTGTCAGCAAAGATAAGCATACCTCAACCCCCCCACCATAATTACGTAAGACACTGCCGGACCCCCCCCCCGAAATTTTGACATCCCTTGTAGTAAATACTGTTTTTTCCTTGAAAATAAGGTGACTCGTACAAGGAGCTTGCTGTACTTATTGGGTGTAACCCTAATACTACAATACATTTACACATGAAAAGTTAATCTAGTTTAAGTGCTAATCTAGCTTAAATATAGCATTGTGACAACGCTATAATTAAACTAGATTAACTTTTCATGTGTGAATGTCGTATTAGGGTTCAAAAATGAGTCGAAATACTACTTTTCGGGGTTACAATTTCAAAATGTTAGGGTGGTCCATCTCCAGAAAAAAGTGCTTACGTCAGATTTCCTAATTCAATTTTTTGTTATATTTATTTTTGGTCGAATTTTGAAATTATTTATGCAAGAAACAAGATATTTTCGAAAATGCACCATCTTACGTAAGCATCACTCAAATCCCCCCTTGTCAGCAAAAATAAGCAAAGAGCAAACCCCTCTCCCCCCCTTAGGTGCTTACGTAATATTTGAACGGCCCCAAACACCCTTTTTTACACCAAGTTAAGTGACTAATTACTCTAATCGAATCAGAAGAAGAAGAAGAGTTGACTCACTGATGTGCCTCTTCTGATGCACCTTCAAGTTGGTCCTGTGGAGAGTGGAGTAGTCGCATTGCGTGCACTGCAGACGCCGGGGGGGCTTCGTTGCCACCACCCTCTTCTTGGGTGGGGGGCGCTTCTTTGGGGGCTCTCTCTGGGGGGGTGGCTCTATGGGCTGCTGGAAATGCGTCCTACGGTGCTCGTTCAGGGCTCGAAGAAGCTTGTCGCATGTCGCGCACTTGCAGTCGTCCTTCAACACTGGAAAAGAAATTCAAATGCATCTTCAAATTGAATCTCGGGTAAAACTTTGAAGTTCATGTTATAGATGAAGATCCCAGAGCCCCAGACATTTCTTATTTTCTCACAAATAAAATATATATGGAATAATGTAGTGTAATAGTATAAACTTTGAGTTTGTGCATACCAGGGTTGGCTGTATTGGACCCAATGGGTTTTTTCAAAAAAAACCCATGTGAAAAAACCCACATTTTGGACCCCTTTTTGGGTTTTTTCAAGAAAAATCAAGATTTTGGCAGTTCCTTCAAAATTTAATGTTTTTTTTTCAAAGTTTAGGATATTTTTAAAATTTTAGTGGGTTTATTTCAAAATTTAAACCAGGTTTTAGTAAATAAGGGGTGTTTTCCAACTTCAGTGGGTTTTTTTAAAGTGTAAAACTTTGAAAAAACCCACTTAACTGTGGAAAAACTGACATTATTTTGACAGAACACATTTAACATAGAAAGAACTCACTAAAATTTGAAAAAACCCACTTACTTTCTAGGTGAAAGCCACTTAATTTTGAAAAAACCCACACTTTTTCAGAAAAAACACAGTTTTATATGGGTTTTTTCAGGGTTTTATTGAAAAAACCCGAAAAAACCCAACCCACTTGGGTTTTTTCAAAAAAACCCGGGTTTTTGCCAACCCTGGTGCATACCCGCTAACTTGGCAATTGACAGGTACCAGGTGATTAAGGTAGGTAAAAACAGTGCTCACTTTTCTCAAGGATGATTTTTACATAGGATACTCGGTGAACTATTTCAATATTTTTTGTAAGCAGCCAGACCAATCGGATGGGCCAAACATCCCCCAGACGCACTAATAGTGTTGAATAGCGAGAAATGCAGCCAACCTTTACGATCGCATAAAGCTGCAAACAAAATTGTCGGTTCACTACTAGTCATTTCTCATTAGTTGCAATGCACTTCAGCTTTATGTGATTGTTAGGGTTGGTGGGATTGGCTGCATTTCTCGCTATTCAACACTATTAGTGCGTCTGGGGGGATGTTTGGCCCACAGAGTAGAGAGCTTAACAGAGATCCCGAACCGCCGTTTCATATTTTAGGTCATTAATTTAATTCAGCACGCCTATTATAATTCAGTTCACTAGCAGCCAATCGGAGAACGCGAAATGTATTTGATTTGATTTTAACACTGATTATAGGCGATTTGGATTTGAGTGACAGCTTCAGTGGGCGAATGACAGAATTAGCAGGAATAGCGTGGTATTCAAGGAGGCGGGTCTTGTGGCCGGAGATTTTTCAATGGGAAAAGCCCTGTTAAAAAAGTTGCCATTAGCGTCTATGGAGATGAACACTCTGTTAAGCTCTATACTCTGTGGTTTGGCCCATCCGATTGGTCTGGCTGCTTACAAAAAATATTGAAATAGTTCACCGAGTATCATATGTAAAAATCACATCCTTGAGAAAATGAGAAAAGTGAGCACTGTTTTATATCTACCTTAATCACCTGTCAATTGCCAAGTTAGCGGGTATGCACACACTCAAAGTTTATACTAACACTACATTATCCCATATATTTTATTTGTGAGAAAATAAGCAATGTCTGGGGGCTCTGGGATCTTGGACTATTATAAGATATTAATGATTTCACACCTGAATTCACAATGAATAATGTAGACGAGGGGTTCTCAACCTTTTTGACTCTACGACCCCCTTTTCAGGGAACCCCCTCAGACCTTAAATGTTAAGACACTTTTCGTCTCTCTCCCTACTCATATTGAAAGCCTTGACTGAACAATTTAAAGATTCCAGCAAAGAATATGGATGGATATATATCCGTTTAATGAGCAAGCCGTTCAAAAGACTGAACTGAGTATTCATCTGCATGATTTAATAGAATTATCTTGTGATCATAGTATGAAGTTGAACTTTAACAATGCTTGTGTTGACAAATTCTGGATAGGTGTTAGAAAAGAATATCCAGAACTATTCAAAGCAGCGATAAGGGTATTAATACCATTTACAACATCCTACAAGTGTGAACAAGGGTCCTCTAAAATTGTGCGCTTAAAATCAAAGGCAAGAAATCGTTTGACACTTGAAAACCACATCCTCCTATGTGTTACTGACATTAATCCGGACATATAAAGACTTATTAATTACAAACATGCTCAAATTTCTCATTAATTTAATTGTTAAGATCTATAAGTTTTGAAAATTTTTGTGTCTGTATAAAAAATAACTCTGTAGTAAATATGACTGTTTTTAATTTTTGTCTGGAGACCCCCTAGGCATGCTCCGTGACCCCCCAGGGCGCCAATATTAGAAAAGAAAATACTTATTTTTCGATGACCCAAAACAGAATTCAAATTCTTATACTATGGAAAATACATGTGTTTGGGTGTTAGTTAGTACGGTTTAACTTCATTTTAACTTTAGAGTTTTAACCTTTATTAACTGTGCTACATTATTTTTATCTTCTTCACTTTGTAATCTTAATTTTAATCGTAATCGTAACTTTGATCGTGTGAGTTGTATTATACTGTGTTGTTTTAGTTTTTGGAAAAAGAACTGTACGTTAACTGACTCGTCTTCCTTTTCGAGGCTGTGAATTTCTTCGAAACTAGGCATACCTCTAGTCCCCCCTTTCCAACATGTTATGATGACTCTTGGGTAATTAGCCCATGAAAATAATTGTCAGTGTTAACTGGATAAACTGTGAAGAAGTTTTCTTTTACCTATATCCTCTATTTCCTTTACTTCTTTCACAACTTCATCGGACTCTTTACTTGGTTCAGAGGGTTTTTCAACAGGACTGCATTCATGGTTTCTAAGAGAACCTAGGGAAAAAACAATTTTAAAAAAAGAAACATTAATTAAAATTTGAATTCCGAGGAAGAAATGCTCAAAGAGTGCTCACTTGACTCGTGAAATTAAAAGTAGGGGTTTTATGCATTTTAAGACATTAAGACATGCATTTTAATTGTTAAGGAAAAACATTAAGTAAAAAATTTCGACGGATACGGCCCTGTCAAAAAGGTAGAGTGCCAGGGTTGGCAAAAAAACCCGTTTTTTTAAAACAAAACCGTTTTTCGGAAAAAGTGTGGGTTTTTTCAAAACTAAGTGGTTTTCTCCTACAAAGTATGTGGTTTTTTTCAAATTTTAGTGAGTCCTTTCTAATTGTTGAATGTATTCTGTCAAAATATTGTCAGTTTTTCCACACTTAAGTGGGTTTTTTCAAAGTTTTTATACTTTGAAAAAACCCATTCAATATTAAAAGAAATCTATTCAACTTTGAAAAAAACCCACTGAAATTTAAAAAAATCTTCTTTATTTTTTATATCTAGTTTGAACTTTAAAAGTCCTAAATTTAAAAAAAACATTCAATAATGAAAAAACCACTGAATAATGAAAGAACCTATTTAACTTTTTAAAAAAAACTCCCTGAAATTGAAAAAACACCATTTAATTTTTTAAACCTTGTTTAAATTTGGAAAAAAAACATCAAAATTTTTTAAAATATCCTAAACTTTCAAATATCCTAAAATCTCGATTTTTCTTTAAAAAACCCAAAAATGGGTCCAAAATGTGGTTTTTTTCACATGGGTATTTTCGAAAAACCCATTGAGTCCAACCCAATTGGGTCCAATCCAGCCAACCCTGTAGGGTGCTCAATTGCGTGCTTGAACCTCTTTCCACGAATTTTCCACCACGAAGTTCCGTGGAAGACGAATTTTTAAGGAAAAACAATGAGTAAAAAATTGCCCTGTCAAAGAGGTAGAGTAGAGAGCCTGTATACGAGAGAGAGGCGACAACTCGCTTAAAAGCGTCTCTGCGCATCCAATTCTGTCCACACTGTATCATGCCGCTTGTCTCGCGTCCCATGCTAATCCTATGGAGGGAACCGCCTGTGGCGAACAGAAAACCTGTTTACCGATCTGCGTGAGCTAAACTGAGTTGTCGCCTCTCTCTCCTCGTATACAGGTTCTCTAATGGTAACACCACTGCTGCAGAAACGACATCAGCGACTTTTTCGTAGTACAACCGACTGGCAAAAGATGGCACAGCAATAGCCAGCGACAGTCCAGCGACATTTTCGGTTTTCTGGGATCTCGCGGATGTTCGTTGCTCGCTTATCCCTCAGCCCCTTTCTAAGTGACTTCATGCCAGACAGAATGTTAAAATTTTAATTTGAAAACAAAATATCAAGCCTATATATTCAAAAGTAGCCGAAATAATTAACTGAGGCTGATAAACAAATTTTTTCCGCTGTTGAAGTACTGATGAATTTTGTCAGGGAACGTCCATAAATTACGTGAGGTCAAAAAGGGGGAGGGGGGTCCAGCAAAATCTCACCTAATCTCACCTGGGGGAGGGGGGAGTCAATTAAAATCTCACGTCAACTTTTAATTTAGAAAATACACGTTTTTTCTTTAAATTTTTTAGCAAAACTACTGGAAAAATGCACAAATTAGTCAAAAAGTGATTGAAAAAATCTCACGTGGGGGGAGGGGGGGGTCCAGCAAAATCTCACCAAGGGGGAGGGAGGGGTCCAGAATTTGGAAAAAACACCTCACGTAATTTATGGATGCCCCCTCACTTTAACTAGATGGCAGCACATATTACGCTAAGTCAAAAGGCCGTATTCACCGGTAACCTGTCCGGCGGTCAGATCAGGAAACCATGGTTACAGCCTCTGATTGGTGGGAAAATAATTCAATATTTTCCTTCCACCAATCAGAGGCTGTAACCATGGTTTCCTGACCTGACCGCCGGTCAGGTTACCGGTGAATACGGCCGTAAGTGACTTCATGCCAGACAGAATGTTAAAATTTTAATTTGAAAACAAAAAATCAAGCCTATATATTCGCAAGTAGCCGAAATAATTAACTGAGGCTGATAAACAAATTTTTTCCACTGTTGAAGTACTGGTGAATTTTGTCATTTTAACTAGATGGCAGCACATGTTACGCTAAGTCAAAAGGCAGGCATTTTGTGACTAGGATTTAATTACTTAGTTTACTCAATAAATCGGAACACTCTGGTTATGCAACTGCCCTGGAATTTCAAGGAAACACGAAACTTAGATTAGAAGATAATTTTTACATTTCTACTTGAGAAATTCAGACATCCCGATACTTAATCTTTCCGTACCGCCTCTAGAAAATGGCCGCCAGTGATCGCAATTATGTCGCTGATGTCGCAGCGATTTTTTCCCAGCGATCGTTTTCGAGGCTTCCTATTGGTCCTTTTGAAAAAATTTTAGTCGTTGTTGCAGCAAACCGAAAATGTCGCTTTTGCAGTAGCGTGCTTGAACCTCTCACTTGCGTGCTTGAACCTCTTTCCACGAATTTTCCACCATGAAGTTCCGTGGAAGACGAATTTTTAAGGAAAAACAATGAGTAAAAAATTGCCCTGTCAAAGAGGTAGAGTAGAGAGCCTGTATACGAGAGAGAGGCGACAACCCAGTATAGCGCGCTGATTGGTCAACAGCGTTTTCTGTTCACCGCAGGTTTCCCTCCATATAGGATTATACTCTGTTCAATTTGAACTGGCGCTTGAAAATATTTCCTTCCCCCACCACCGATCGGTAACCATAGCAACTACACTCGTCAAAGTGACGAAGGAGGCTTACTATTGGCTGCGCAAAGAGCGTAACTATGGTTACGCTTCTAGCTTGGGGGAACGCACTATTTCTCAAGCGCCAATTCTAAATGAATAGAGTATAGCATTGGAGCGAGACAAGCGGCATGATACAGTTTGGACAGAATTGGATGCGCAGAGACGCTTTTAAGCGAGTGGTCGTCTCTCTCTTGTATACAGGCTCTCTAAGGTGGAGTGGTGCTCACTTGCGTGCTTGAACCTCTTCCCGCAGGCGTCGCATGCAAACTGCTTCTCTGCGGAGTGCGTGCGTTGGTGCGACCGCAGGGCAGGAGAGTCCTTGAAGCGTTTAGGGCAGGAGGGGCAGGGAAAAGGACGCTCCGTCTGGTGTTTCCGCAGGTGGACGCGCAGGTTGGACGCGTAGGCGGTGGCGTAGCTGCACTGGTCGCACGAGTGACGCTTCTTCTTCGGCTGCTGCTGCTCTGATGATCTTTCTGATGAGATCATTCTTTATTACAGTATATGTAGGGTACTAAATATTTCCAAAACAATCGATACCAAGGAATCGATTCCAGCAGGAATCAAATCTTATGAATCTTACTTAATTTTCTAATTAGGGGCCGTTCAAATATTACGTAAGCACTTTTTTGGTCATTTTTTACTACCTTTCCCCCCTTGTCAGCAAAGATAAGCAAACCTCAAACCCCCCCCATTATAATTACGTAAGAAACTGCCGGACCCCCCCCCCCCTGAAATTTAGACACCTTTTAGTAGGTAGTTATTTTCTCCTTAAAAATTAGGTGACTCGTACAATGAGCGGTCTTTTTGAGGTGTAAACCAAAAGGTTCAAAAATGAGTCGAACGAAACACTACTTTTCAGGGTTACAATTTCAAAATGTTTGGGTGGTCCATCTCCAGAAAAAAGTGCTCAAGTCAGATTTCCTAATTGAATTTTTTGTTAAATTTATTTTTGGTTGAGTTTTGAAATTATTTATGCAAGAAACAAGAGATTTTTGAAAATGCAGTATCTTTCGTAAGCATCACTCTTATCCCCCCCTTGTCAGCAAAAATAAGCAAAGAGCAAAACCCCTCCCCCCTTAGGTGCTTACGTAATATTTGAACGACCCCTTAATACTGATAATTATTAAAATTTTTTCACTAATTAATTAGAATTTTGCAGCAGGAATCGAATCTTATGAATCTTACTTAATTTTCTAATTAATATTGCTCACTAATTAATTAGTATTTTGATAATTAATTAATATTTTGCTGATTATTCATTAAATTAGTAATAATTCCTAATTATCCTTGATTTGTGATTGAAACAGATCAGTTCGATTCTACTTTTTCGATACTGGCCATAAGGAATCGATTCCAGGTTGGAATCGAACCCGAGGAATCGATTCCGGAATCGAATCGAACGATTCTTTAGATCCCTAATTATACGCAAAATTAAATTACAGTACCGGACCCTTTATCCGGCAAGCTCGGGGCCGACATCATCCCGGACTTCGAAATTTTCCGGATTTCGGGTCCGTTCAGGAAAAAACGCCGTTAAAGACGCAGCTGCTTTAGTGAAACGAAAATACCCGCTGAAACGACATAGTCCGTTCCAATCGTAACGGATCCAGCAAAAAAACTTCCGTCAAAGCACGTGGGAAAGAACCGATAGCGAGGCAGCAGCCAATTTTGGAACAGTCGTTTAAGCGCGGGGACGATACGATTCGGCTGCGTCGGCCCGCGCCGAATCGGCCCATTCCGCACCGAAACGATGTCACAAAAGGTGCGGCGCATCCAATCGTAACGGATCCAGCAAAAAAACTTCCGGCAAAGCACGTGGGTCGTAGCGGCAAGAACCGATTGCGAGGCAGCAGCCGATTTTGGAACGGCCGGCCGTTTAAGCGCGGGGACGATACGATTCGGCCGCGACGGCCCGCGCCGAATCGTCCCATTAAGCACCGAGACGATGTCGCAAAAGGCGCGCGCAACCGCATTTACTCACTAAAAATTCTTCAAAATATAAACAAATTCTAAACGCGAGCCGGATTTCGGGTCCGTCCGGATTTTGGGTTCCCGGATAAAGGGTCCGTTACTATTGAAAAAATCTGAAAATATCAGAAAAAGTCTGAAAATCTGACAAAAAATCGGAAGAATCTCAAGCCAAGTGATATCTGCCTGTCTTTAAAGAAAAAAATATTTCTTGATCTGCTTTCTTTTGTTCTGGGGAGAGATCATTCAAATTATTATTGAATTATTTGGATTTTGATGAGGCGTTAGCGCAGAAAAGTTGTCTAAGGTGGCAGAGAGTACCTGTGATTTGTTTTTTCAGAATTTTCGGATAATATCTTTAGGTGCCACATTGGCCCCGAAGGTTCTCCATGTTATCCTATGGAGCACGCAAGTCAAAAGAGGCCATGGGGAGCCTAGTGGTTAAGGCATCGGTTTCGGGATCGGAGGGTCCCGGGTTCGATTCCCGACACCGCTAAAGACCCATCGAGTATTATATGCGGAGTACGTGCTCGTTAAATCTGTGGGTCCGAAAGTCCTGAGGTCGGTCATGGCGCAGTTTACCTTGGATCCAGGTGTCTGGAGACTATTTCCCTCGCCTTCAGATGCATGTCAAAATTGTGGAGGGGGGGGCGATAGATGGTGGTGGCATCTATCATCCGAGGCTTGAGTCGTAATCCTGCCATTTCATTGGTCCGCAGTTTCTCAGGATCCGCACCCCCTTTGCCTTAAATCCTGTACGCTCTGCGGATGGCGCTTGGGTATTCCAAGTGGCATAAGAAACTACAACAGAGCCCACAATCAACATAATATAGATATTTAGGATGTTTTTCCAAGTTTTGTCGGGTAGCATACATCCAATAGGGTCCATGACTCGAGTAAAGACATTCATCGTGTGAACAGAGTAGGAATGAAAGGCGAAAAACCAATTTTTGCCGTTTTTGGCTTGCGCGCTCCACATAGGATAACATGGTGAACCTTCAGGGCCAATGTGGCACTTCAAGATATTACCCGAAAATTCTGAAAAAAAATCACAGGTACTCTCTGTCACCTTAGACAACTTTTCCGCACTAACGCATCACCAAAATAAAATAAAAAAAGTTTTTTTTTCGATACACCCTACTGGGCATATCAACTATACTAGACAGCAACTTAAGTTGAACCTACTACGTCACTAACAAACAAAGTAGTTCCCATCGCGGTGTCTGAATTTCGGGTGAACGTCCATTTTAAAATATGATTATATCGTTAAACCTATGTATAAATGGTGTCTTTTAATCATGCGTATCGAAATTCCTCCTATCAACCCAACAGGCTTTGTGTTTACTCACTTTCTCCTTCCGCGTAGTGACGTACTGGGTTCAGGAAACGTTTCTGTGAAGTATAGTAAGTAGTGATGGGTAAATGAGGTGTGAGGTACCTCACTTGAGTGACTCACCTCTTGTCATGACACCTCACCACGAATAAGTGAGCCCCCTCAATTACCTCAACTCACTCACTTACATCATATGAAAAAGTGCGAGGGATTGAGTTGTGTGAGGGGTGAGGTCTGAAACTGTGATAAAGGGAAAACAGACAGTAACAGAAGTTACTCCAGTTCTCTTCTCACTGTAATGGAGGGGGGGAGAAACCAGGGAACCTTTGGGGACAAAGGTCCATTTATGGTTTTGGAAATATAGAAACACCTCACTACTTACAAACACCTCACCACTCACCAACACCTCAAAGTGAGGTGGCTCAGCCTCACAACTCACTATTGAAAAATGAGTACCTCCCTCAACCAGGGTTGGCAAAAACACGGGTTTTTTTTAAAAAACCCAAGTGGGTTGGGTTTTTTCTATAAAACCCTGAAAAAACCCATATAAAACTGGTTTTTTTCGGAAAAAGTGTGGGTTTTTTCAAAATTAAGTGGTTTTCTCCTTCATAGTAAGTGAGTTTTTTCAAAGTTTTTATACTTTGAAAAAACCCACTGAAAATGTAAAAACACCTCTTTTTTACTGAAACCTGATTTAAATTTTGAAAAAACCCACTAAATTTAAAAAATGTCTTGAACTTTGAAAAAACACATTCAATATTGAAAGAAATCTATTCAACTTTGAAAAAACCCACTGAAATTGAAAAAACACCATTTAATTTTTAAAACCTTTTTTAAATTTTGAAAAAAAACCCATTAAAATTTTAAAAATATCCTAAACTTTAAAAAAAACACATTAAATTTCGAAGGAACTGCCAAAATCTTGATTTTTCTTGAAAAAACCCAAAAATGGGTCCAAAATGTGGGTTTTTTCACATGGGTTTTTTTGAAAAAACCCATTGGGTCCAATCCAGCCAACCCTGCCCTCAACTCACCAAAAATTTCTGAGCTACCCATCACTAATAGTAAGGGAAAAAACCTTTCTTACTTGTTTCTACGGCAGAGGAGGTGGTAGACCGGGTGGCAGGCTTCTCCCCTTTCTCTTCCGTAGGGGGTGGTTTCCCAGGGAAGTGGTTGCGCAGGTGGTACTTGAGGCTGAGGGCGAACGCCGTGGAGTAGTCGGGGCAGAGCGGGCAGTGGTACTTTGCGTCCCCTTCCAGGATCTTCTCTTTAGCGTGAGACTTGAGGTGCTTTTTCAGGCTGAAGAGCGTGCTGAAGATGCGGTCGCAACTGTCACACTTGAACACCCCTGGAAGAATGCATCCAAATGTATATTCTCTGGATGGTATTTAGGGTTTTTACCACCCTGTGCATATCGATTCATTGCCACCCCCTATTTTATTTTCTGTTTCAAGAACATACCCCCTCCCATTTGACTCTCTTTCAACTCCCGTTGACCATCACCATTTAACTCACCTTTCTCAGAAATGGTGAAATTTTCCTGAAGCTCAGTTCAGGGTCGCCGAGAGCCAAGTCAGGTCCCAATTCGAGAAGAGGGTCCCCAGAGACATATATACCACTCATTTCGAGGGAGTGGGCATAATTTTTTACAAGATCTGGGCAACATTTGAATTTTGCTCAACTTAAAAGTTTCGTTTTCTTGATAGTAATACGATGAGTAACTAGAACTATAAAGGCATGAAGGGGATCGGGGGAAATCCCCATAACATTTTTGGAAATTCGACTCTTAACCCTCTCGGCAACAGATCAAAAAAGTGGAAAAAAAACTTCTCAATACATCCAAAATGCCCCTATAATTTGTCTGTAAAAAAATTTTTTCTTGTGTGCACTCCTTCCTAGTTATTTTTATGAGCCTCATATGAGGCCATATTTTTTTCATTTTAACAGAAAATACTTGGTTTAGAACTTATTAAAAGACATGGCCATAATATTAGAAGGTTACGAAATAAGAAAATATCTGCCAACCTATAAAAAAATGTTCTACAGAAGCTAGTATTTTCTCTTCCCAAGCATCACGGCTTAAAATGTAAACATTGAGGTATTAATGCCTTTTAGGAATGAATTCAGAAACCATGTAGAAGTCTGATATGTGATTTACATGAATCAGTGAAGTCACTGATGAAAAGAAAATAAATTTGCGTGTTTACATCATACCAAAATTGAGCTCATAAGTAGGAGCCTCATATGAGACCCAGGGTGGCGAGAGGGTTAAAAAATGTTTTAAACAGGAAAAATGGAAAACAAAGTTTCTTATTACCTATTTCCTTATCCTTATCAGCTTCTGCAGTCTGCTGCTCCAGAATCCTCTTCAGCTGTTCGGATGCCGAGGCGAGTCTCTCGTCGGCTTCTTTGCCCTTCTTGTCGGTGGATTCGCTCAGCTCCTGGATCATGTGCTCCTCAAGGATGTGCTTCTGAAGTTCCGCCGACGAAGCGTGCCCTTTGCCGCATCCGGAGCAGCTGAAATCCTCCGTTTCTTTTCCTCCCGTCTTGTTGTCCAACTTTGAATTGTCTTTGTTTCCTATCTTGTTGTCCAACATCGAGTCTTGTTTGCTTCCCAACTCGTTGTCCGACTTCGAAGCGTCGATTTCCTTGCTTCCGGCGGTCTCTTCCTTCTAAAATCAAATCAAATCTTTATTAACACAACACACAAATCACAGAGAAAAATCCCAACAGAGGGTCCAAAACGATATATTCAAAAGTTGGATGGATATGAGGGCGCCACGAGGAACTAAATGATTGACAGAGAGATCAAACCTGTGATTGGCTGTCACTCAATCTTCTATTTTCGAAGGAAAAAGTTTTTCTCAACCAATCAATTGGCTTTCCCCCACCGCCTCTCGTGACGTCGATGCGATCGCAGCGCCAAAAAAGCCCCATATCCATCCAACTTTTCGATTTCCATTAGCGCCTATGGTGACGGACTCTCTGTTCTAGTACTCTGTGACACAAATACAACAAGAACACATAGAGCAAACATACAAAAAAACAGAAAAATAGTTATGTGGTACCAAAAGAGCAAAGCTCGTCCGAATTGTACCAAAAATAAAAAATTCTTAATATGGCAACAAATCTGGGCTGACTACTGCATTATTTTAACCATTGCTTCAGTTTCAGTTATTCCATTTATAAAGTCATCAATTCCAAATTTAAATTTATTGTTAGTAGATTTACGATTTTGATTTAATTTATTAAAGAGATAAGGGCCTCCTAAAAAACATGAGATTTGTGAAATATTTCTTTTTTTGACACTTGGGTATGAAATAATTTCCCTGAATATTTTATCTAATTTATTGTTAGTAGATTTATGATTTTGATTTAATTTATTAAGAGATAAGATTTATATAGAGATTTATTTATTAAAGAGATAAGGGCCTCCTAAAAAACATGAGATTTGTGAAATATTTCTTTTTTTGACACTTGGGTATGAAATAATTTCCCTGAATATTTTATCTAATTTATTGTTAGTAGATTTATGATTTTGATTTAATTTATTAAGAGATAAGATTTATATAGAGATTTATTTATTAAAGAGATAAGGGCCTCCTAAAAAACATGAGATTTGTGAAATATTTCTTTTTTTGACACTTGGGTATGAAATAATTTCCCTGAATATTTTATCTAATTTATTGTTAGTAGATTTATGATTTTGATTTAATTTATTAAGAGATAAGATTTATATAGAGATTTATTTATTAAAGAGATAAGGGCCTCCTAAAAAACATGAGATTTGTGAAATATTTCTTTTTTTGACACTTGGGTATGAAATAATTTCCCTGAATATTTTATCTAATTTATTGTTAGTAGATTTATGATTTTGATTTAATTTATTAAGAGATAAGATTTATATAGAGATTTATTTATTAAAGAGATAAGGGCCTCCTAAAAAACATGAGATTTGTGAAATATTTCTTTTTTTGACACTTGGGTATGAAATAATTTCCCTGAATATTTTATCTAATTTATTGTTAGTAGATTTATGATTTTGATTTAATTTATTAAGAGATAAGATTTATATAGAGATTTATTTATTAAAGAGATAAGGGCCTCCTAAAAAACATGAGATTTGTGAAATATTTCTTTTTTTGACACTTGGGTATGAAATAATTTCCCTGAATATTTTATCTAATTTATTGTTAGTAGATTTATGATTTTGATTTAATTTATTAAGAGATAAGATTTATATAGAGATTTATTTATTAAAGAGATAAGGGCCTCCTAAAAAACATGAGATTTGTGAAATATTTCTTTTTTTGACACTTGGGTATGAAATAATTTCCCTGAATATTTTATCTAATTTATTGTTAGTAGATTTATGATTTTGATTTAATTTATTAAGAGATAAGATTTATATAGAGATTTATTTATTAAAGAGATAAGGGCCTCCTAAAAAACATGAGATTTGTGAAATATTTCTTTTTTTGACACTTGGGTATGAAATAATTTCCCTGAATATTTTATCTAATTTATTGTTAGTAGATTTATGATTTTGATTTAATTTATTAAGAGATAAGATTTATATAGAGATTTATTTATTAAAGAGATAAGGGCCTCCTAAAAAACATGAGATTTGTGAAATATTTCTTTTTTTGACACTTGGGTATAAAATAATTTCCCTGAATATTTCTGAGTGCGAAGTTACTGGATTTAATTTGATAGAAAGATTTGTTGTTGTTGAAGATGAAAAGAAGCAAGGGGCCGTTCAAATATTAAGTAAGCACCTAAGGGGGGTTTGCTCTTTGCTTATTTTTCCTGACAAGGGGGGAGGGGGGGTTAAAAATGACCAAAAAAGTGCTTCTGTAATATTTGAACGGCCCCCAAGCGGAAAATAAAATTTTCTCTAACATTAAATACCTCGACCGTGTTCTTCCGTTTCGGCTTCGACGTTTTCGGTGATGGCGACTTCGATGGAGTTGAGTGGTTTCGCCGCAGGTGGGCGTCCAGGTGTCGTTTTTGGACGAACGCCTTGTCGCAAAGCTTGCACCTGTGCGAGTGCGTCCGACGCATGTGGGCAGCGAGGCAGGAGCTGTGTCGCGTCACGTAGAAACACCGTCTGCAGCGGTGCTTCCGTTTCTCGTGCCTTCTCTTCTTGTGTCGCACCAGGGAAGGCAGGGAGGGGAAGAGGGTGTCGCACACATTGCACCCGAAACTGCCCTTTTTCACTGAAAGAAAATATTTATTACTTTATACCAGTGTTTCCCAACGTGGGGCGCACGCCCCACCGGGGGGAAATATCATTTTCTAGGGGGGCAATTTGAAAATTTTCAACCTAATTGCCCCCCAGATGGAGCCAATCCAGGGGGAAAAATAAAAAAACTTGTTAAATAGAAGTTTATCAAAATATGATCCTAATATCCTAATGAGAATGTATGTCTGAAATCTGGACCAGTATGTATCAAAACCAAGTTGAAACCCTTTTTTTAGAGTCTAATTTTCAAACCTTTTCTGGGGGATGACCCAAGATCTTTGTTTTAAGAACGCTTATACTTGAAACTTTTTAACATTTGGTTCATCAAAATACAAATCTTACCTATAAATTTATAATCAAAATTTCCCAACTAGGGGTACCAAACTAGTTAAAACCTGTTTCCTAGAGTCAAATTTCCGAAAATTTGCTGGGGGAGGACCCCCAGACCCCCCTTGGTACTTAGAACTTAATTACTCCGAACTTGATTGAGTTCTTTAGCATGCAAATTCTACCTAAAAATGTTCAGAAAAATATATTTCTATATGTGCCACTGAGACCGGGGGGCATGGAAAATTTAGAAAGGCTTTGGTGGGGCATGGACCGAAAAAGGTTGGGAAACACTGCTTTATACAGTATACTTGTTGTGTCCCTAGTCTATACTCTATTCATTTAGAATTGGCGCTAGAGAAATAGTGCTTTCCCCCCACGCTAGAAGCGTAACCATAGTTACGTTCTTCGAGCAGCCAAGCCTTCTTCGTCACTTTGACAAGGATAGTTGCTATGGTTACCGATCGGTGGTGGGGGAAGGAAATATTTTCAAGCGCCAGTTCAAAATGAACAGAGTATAACCCAGGCAAGGGTGAGTTTTCCTGCCCCTTTTCTTATTAATAAAGCTGGATAGAGAATACAATTCAAAATTTATTAAAAGAACAATCAACCGTTAAATGACACTACACTAAGTTTAAAACCCTTTTAACACAATCCTCGAGGAGAAGAACCAAAAACATACAATACATGAACAGAAGAAAAGGTCGAAAATTTCATATTTAAAAGGAAAGGCCAAGAAAACCTCACAACAAACGAGAATACCCCCCCTGGAAAAAAAAGGTCCAAGTGCTGCGTCCAGAAGCTTATTTAAGAAGCCAAAATTTGCATACAATTTCTATTCATGGCCAAAAGGAAATTCAACAATAAAGCTACAAACCCTTGAACAAATAAATTCTAAGGTTCGATTCCAACAGAAAAAGTTGTGCTGGACACAACACTCTCGATGTGACTAGCTTTGCTATGCTGAAAACCAGAACTTTTCAAAAAACATTTTTCTCCGCGGCATTATATATTTCTCTAAAGTTGAGCTGTGAAAGTGGTCTAAGTCCGTTATAAAGTCAATTTAAAGCACTTTCAGTTGAAATTTGATAAAAGTTGTTTATTTTGGTTATGGATTGCCTTTTTAATTTGATTACTTTTTATAAATAAATGAATAGATTTTGCCTTTTTTACTTTACTGGGCTGCTTAGGGAACGTACCCATACTACGTGACCCATTTTTTACTATTTTTGACCCCCTCCCCCCCCCTTGATGACCATCCATCCGTAGTATAGAGGCCATGACCCCCCCTCCCCCTTTAATTTTCACGTAGTAAATCATAAATATGGTTTTCAATCATTTTTTGCAAACAGAAAGTTTAAAAAACTTAATTTGGCTTGATTTGTATAATTTTAATTAATAATTTGGCTTAATTTGGCTAATTTCACTAATTAAGTTGGCTTAAATCTGTCGTAATGACTAGAGGAAATTGACTACGTGACGAAACCCTAAGCCCCCTTCCCCCTGTGACCAAGCGTGGTATTTTGAAGACCCCCCTCCCTCCCCTGAACGGGTCACGTAGTATGGGTACGTTCCCTTATTAATAAGCTAACATGACATACTTGCCAACTTCTGAAAACTTACATCCGTAAAACTTTTTGCATAACATTACAAAACTACAACACTCTACAACTTGAAGCTAACAAGCCTGAAAAAAAACATACACGAATTCCAATCTCGATAAAGGTGTTTTTTCCGCATTGCGAATGAAACATGAGAAGAAGCAAACTTCACGGGTGAGCCGTCGAATCCGAAAAAAACTTGTTTACAAGGATAGTTAAGTGGCCAAAAACGCAAAATCCGTAATATTTTTCAATCAATCCGTAAAAGTTGGCAAGTAAGACATGAATTAAAAAAAACCTTAAGTTTCCTTCTTTTCTTGTATTGTTGTTTCAGTGTCTTTTTTTTCCAAGTACTTAACTTGGGTTGCCCGTGTTATTAATTTAACACAGATACCACTCTTCAAAAATTGCATGACGGAACTTTAAACTATCATTTTCCCCTGGTCTAGCAATTTGTTTCAAATTGAAAAAACCTAAAAATTATCATTAGAACTATTAAATAGTTCCTTAAATTTTAAGCTAATAAAGCTGTATTTGAGTAAAACCGGCTTATTTGTGAGCAAAATGAGCTACATAAGTACTGAAATTTAGTACAAATAGCTGCCAATTGATCACTTTGGGTTTCAATATAAGAGGGACGGAATTCCGTTCACAGAACCTTTAAAAAGACAGAATTCCTTCCCTAGAACGGAAAGTGGCACCCATGTTAATAAGCTAACATTAATTTTTTAAAAAAAACTTAAGTTTACCAATTTTCTTTTCTTTCTTGCAGTTTTTCTTTCCTTTTCCCTTCAATTTAGTGTCCGTCTTCTCTTCCTCATCCTTCTTGGAATGTTCCTCCTTTTCCTTCACGGAATCTTCTTTCTCCTGCTCCTCGTTATACCTTTTCCTACCAGCCCTTCCCTTCGTTTTCTTCTTTTCCTCCTTTTCAAAAGATTATATAATTTCAGTTTGAATTTTAAAACAATGCTGTTTTTACAGGGTGGCTACAGAAACTGAGAAAACAAATTCCCTTACTTCAAGGGTGCAGAAAATGTCTAAAAGGGACCAATTTTCCCCCAGAACAATATTACCTTGTCCAAAACTTTCCCCAAAATATGTCTCCATATTTTCTCATAAAAATTTACCCCAAAATACACTGCTGGCCATCCAAAATGGTACACCAAGAAGGAAAAGAGGTATCAAACCCAAATTTATTTCTATGATTGCACATAGTGTAAATGTGAATTGATTAAAAATTCAGCCTTCCTGGATGTTAGGGGGCCGAGAAAATTGGTGAGGAGTGTTTTCTCCATAGGTGTCCATTTCCGCCGCCCCACGCCATGGTATTGAGTGAAGGAGGCTCTAAATGGGCTTTGAGGGGTTGGAGGACCATGTTGAATCCACAGGTAATCAAAGTTCATGTGGTGCACCAGCGGACGTGGCATACCGGGCTATGTGATTTCTCCTCTTTCATCGGACATGTTTTGTGGCGTTGGATCTTAAGAACGGGTAGGTCAGGGGTAAAAATGCAACATAGGGGGATCAGAAGAAAGCTTGGACATTGAGTTCATTACGTGGTTGTGCATTTTTCTCTTGAGACTTGTCCGCAGGTGAGGGTTGAAGGTATGGGTGGACAACAGGTTGTCAAACCACAATACTGCAGCTCTGGTTGGCTAATGGGCCGGTAAATCATACTGAGGAGGTGTGGGAGTGGAATGCATGTCGTTTACAGTGCAGGGGACTGCCCGTTTGGCAAGCATAGCTTCAGAAAAATTCCAATCTTCAACACATGATTTGGCGTTGGCAACAATGCTCTAAATATTGAAACTGACATCTCAAAGTGATGGCATAGAGTTTACAAGAGTATCCCAATGCGGTCTGGAGCACCACGATAGTTGGAGATTACTCTACGACAGCGAGAAAAGAGAGCACTCAGCTATTGATTTTTTAATCGTCAGATTTCCTCTTTACGCAGAGTAACAAGGTAGTGAAGCATTGGATTCCACTCCCACACCTCCTCAGCATGATTTAACGACACATTTACCAACCAGAACTGCAGCATTGAGGTTTGACAACCTCTTGTCCACCCTTACCTTCAACCCTCGCCTGCGGACAAGTCTCAAGAGAAAAATGCACAACCACGTGATGAACTCAATGTCCAAGCTTTCTTCTTATCCCCCTATGTTGCATTTTTACCCTGACCTACCCGTTCTTAAGAACCAAAGCCACAAAACATGCCCGATGAAAGAGGAGAAATTCCCTAGCTCGGTATGCCACGTCCGCTGGTGCACCACATGAAATTTGATTACCTGTTGACTCAACATGGTCCTCCAATCCCTCGAAGCCCATTTAGAGCCTCCTTCCTTCAATACCATGGCGTGGGGCGGCAGTAATGGACACCTATGGAGAAAACACTCCTCAGCGATTTTCTCGGCCCCCTAACATCCAGGAAGGCTGAATTTTTAATCAATTCACATTAATACTATTTGCAATCATAGAAATAAATTTGGATTTGATATCTTTGTTCCTTCTTGGTGTACCATTTTGGATGGCCAGCAGTGTATGTCTCCATATTTTCTCATCAAAATTTACCCCAAAATGTCCCCATATTTTCATTCCAGTTTATGTTACTACTTAAGTACAGAATATGTTTTATATAATATAGTTTTCTTAATTACCAAACTTCTGTGAGGTTAGAAAAATTTTTAGCTAAAACAGGAACACAATTTTTAGTTAGAGAATTACCAATCCTTTCACGGAAACGTTGTTTTTCCTGAATAACAATAAAAACACAAGGAAAAGCCAACTTTCAGGTATTAATCAAGGAATCTTGATTTTTTTGGCATAGATGCGTAGTTTTCCTCTAAACACCCGTAATTCCGTAGTTTTCACCTAATTTTTCCATAGAACTTGGAGGGTATGATATTGTTACCAGACAAAAAATAGTTGTTACAAATAACAACTTGGATTTGTAGCTTTTTCTATATAAACTTGGGCAAATACTTCCCCAAAACTGCCTTAAATTCCCCTGCCCTGAACCATGTTCGGGCGTTCGGACATATTCTGCACCCCTGCCTTACTTTTCCCTAATTTCTAGGACTAAACTTGCAGCTTTTCCCTGATTTACGGGAGAACTAATTTCATTCATTATCTGGCTTTCTCTGTACTTAGAACCATTATTACGTGCATACAACATAATTAAAAAAAATCACTACCCCTTGTAATTTAAAATGAAAAAATAGTACATAACTAAAATAATAAAACTTGATTTTGACTTTTAGTGTTGCTTGAGGAGCTCAAGAGTTGTATGAGATGCAGAATATTTTCCCCATTGAGCTAAGAGAAGTAAAATATATTCGCAATGTTTCGGAGGAAGAAAAATAGGATACCACAAAATCTCATCAGGAAATTTCATTAATTTTGACACGTTTTTAAGAATTTCCCCGACTTTTCCCTGATTTCCAGGTTCTGTAGCCACCCTGTGTTAACATCTTCAAAGCAGTTTTTTACACACCTACTAGTTGTAAATCAATCATTCTAAAAACTGCTTGGTATGGTTTAAGAAGTAATCTATCTCAAACAACGAAAAAGCTCAATTTCATTGACATTTTTTTGCATACCTTTTATCTCATTTTGCTTCCTTATCAAGTTTAGATCCAAATTAAAATTCATAGCTTGAATATTTCTGCACTTATCTCGTAAAGATAGATTAGAAGGATAAGTTTTTTTTGTTTTTAAATTGGTTAACTTCCGAGAAAACTTTTTAGCAATATGTTGTGATGCCCTATTTTAGGATTGATTTATATAAATCCCTCTGTTAACTCTCTGCTATTTTATTTCCCTCATATTAATTATAATAACATTAATTCATGTTAACCCTCTGACTAAGCATCCCGCAATTTCCACAGGCATATGGTTTTCTATTGAGGATTACATCTGATATAGAGTATTATAGCGATGAATCTGATCATGATTCAATAAACTTGCTCAATCAACTAAATACTAGAAATTAACCGTAATTCAATTGAAATTTATAATTTTGGTGATAACATCTGAAATCGGTTTTTCTGGCAACTGGGTTTCACATGATAAAAATCTACATAAAAAATCTTTTCAAGAAAGAAATATGCATTTTTCAATACCCCAAAATACATATAGATTTAAAATATGCAATAAAAAGACACTATTTTTGAATTGAGTTCGGTTTACAAATTGAGCAGTCAGAGGGTTAATTAATATTTTCTGAAATCTGATATATGTAAACTGCCTGTTATGGCTACTAACCTCCTTTTCGGAATCTTCCTCTTCGGTGTCTTCCAGCTCGTAGCTTTTCCTTCCTTTCGCAGCTTTTCCCTTTGCTTTCTCCTTATCCTTATCTTCCTCTTCCTTTTCAATATCCTTCTCGAAAACTTCTTCTTCTGTGTCTTCCAGCTCGTTGTTGTACCTTTTCCTTCCTTTGGCAGCTTTTCGCTTTGCTATCGGTGCTTTCTCCTTATCGATTTCTTCCTTATCCTTATTGATATCTTCCTTATCCTCTTCTCCCTTATCGGAATCTTCCTCTGCGGTGTCTTCCAGGTCATACCTTTTCCTTCCTTTCGCAGCTTTCCCCTTTGCTTTCGGTGCTTTCTCCTTATCTTCCTTATCCTTCTCCGCATCTTCCTTTTCAATATCCTCCTCGGAATCTTCTTCTTCGGTGTCTTCCAGCTCGTACCTTTTCCTTCCTTTCGCAGCTTTTCCCTTTGCTTTCTCCTTATCCTCATTGATGTCTTCCTTATCCGCCTCTTCCTTCTCAGAATCTTCTTCCTCTTCGGTGTCTACAAGCTCGTCGTTGTACTTTTTCCTTCCTTTCGCAGCCCTTCCCTTCGCTTTTGGTGCTTTCTCCTTATCCTTATCTTCCTTCTCCGCATCTTCCTGTTCAATATCCTCTTCTCCCTTATCGAAATCTTCTTCCTCTTCGGTGTCTTCCAGCTGGTCGTTGTACCTTTTCTTTCCTTTGACAGCCCTTCCCTTCGCTTCCCTCGGCGCCTTCTCCTTATCTTCCTTTTCCTTTTCAGCTTCTTCCAGCAGCGGCTCGAGCACCCTGTGCTTGTGCTCGTGGTTCTTGAGCTTGTAGAGCAGCTGGAATCGCTTGGAGCAGAATCCGCAGGCGTAGGGCAGCACCCCTGAGTGCAGCCGCTCGTGGCGACGCAGCTCCGTCCCCCCTACGAAGCCCTTGCCGCACGTGCCGCACACGAACGGACGCTCCCCTGTGTGCAGACGAAGGTGACGCTTCAGCTTGCAAGCCTCGAAGAACGCCCGACCGCACACCTGAGGGAAAACAAAACAGATTATTTAAACTTTTCAATACGGCAGGACAAAACCTTAATATTAAACAATACTATTTTCGTTCTGCAAACTTCAGGGATCCCGATCCTTACGACTAGAAGCTATATTCAATTCATTTTGAATTGGCGCTTGAGAAATAGTGCTTTCCCCCACGCTAGAAGCGTTACCATAGTTACGCTCTTCGAGCAGCCAATAGTAAGCCTTCTTCGTCACTTTGACGAGGATAGTTGCTATGGTTACCGATCGGTGGTGGGGAAGGATATATTTTCAAGTGCCAGTTCAAAATGAACAGAGTATAATCCTACTCATAACTATGAGATATTTCACACAATTATCATATTTAAGTTTCATAATATTATACCTGAATGGGCGATAACACGTCAATCTGGATAAGGGGCCATTCATTAATTACGCAAGGGTCCCGAGGGGAAGGGGGGTTGGAAAAATCTCTACATACTCTTACTTGGCGGGACAGAGAGATCGACAGTAGACCAACTCTGTCTGTCACTCAATCTTCTTTCGAAGGAGAAGGAAAAAGTTTTTCTCGCCCAATCAGGCTTTTTCCCCCCGCCTCCCGTGACGTAGATGCGATCCCAGCGCCAAAAAAGCCCCACCATCCATCTAACTTTTCGATTTACATTAGCGCCCCGGACTCTCTGTTCTAGCACTCTGTGAGATAATCCTTCAAAAGGCTGAAAAATGTAACAACAAGAGAGGAAAAAACAAACAAACCTCGCACAGGTGTGGCCTCTCCCCGTTGTGCATGCGCCGCTCGTGGCTCACCAGACACGCCTTCTTGTCGGTGGAGAAGGCGCAGTGCTGACACTTGAAGGCGGCGTTGGCGGGGGCGTGGCCAAGACGACGCTGGTGACGCTTCAAATCGGCAGAGGAAGAGAACAGGCTGCTGCACGCAACACACTTGAACTCTAAACAAGGGAAAAACGCTTAATATCAAACACTACTATCTTCGAGAAAACTCCAGCTCTCAAGCGTCGCCTCCAGCCATGGACCAGTTTCGTCCTTGTTAGGACTCATCACCACGGCATATAGGAAGGCAACGCAAGAGAGCGGAGGGAGAGCTTTGAGTCTAGCTGACTATATCAAGTGGTGACCATTGATTAGTCCTCTACTATCTGCTGGAATGAACTGTGCATTCCTAAGAACTGATTTAATTCCCAAAAGGCAAGGTTTGAAAAGAAGAGTTCTTCACCAGTACCTCTGATTAGAGGATTGTGTGAGAAAACTTCAGCTCTCAAGCGTCGCCTCCAGCCATGTACCGGTTTCGTCCTTGTTAGGACTCATCAGCATGGCATAGGAAGGCAACGCAAGAGAGCGGAGGGAGAGCTTTTAGTCTAGCCGACTATAACGGAAAAAGTGGTGACCATTGATTGATTAATATTAGTTATAGTCGGCTAGACTAGTACTTGCCCTCCGCTCTCTTGCGTTGCCGTGCTGATGAGTCCTAACAAGGACGAAACCAGTCCATGGCTGGAGGCGACGCTTGATAATTGTGAGTTTACACTTATTGTCCGCTTAACCAGCAATAATTGGGGAAGAACTCTTCTTTCACTACTATCTTCGTTCGGCAAACATCGGGCAAATCAATCGTATCGTTGTAGAAGCTGACTTGATTGGTTTTGATCTCTCCAGCTCGATGATATCAGGGCTTATGAACCAATCAAATGAGCTTCTCCAACGATCCGATCATCCAGGATCGGGATTCCCAATGAACGGAGATAGTAGTGTTTGATGTTAAGGTGACGAAATACAAATGTCGAAACAGCTTTAGAAAGAGTCCGCCAGTCACCGTATGTGAAACCACAGCAAACGGGGATATCATCATTGAGATCTAATAGTACTGTCAAGAATGGTGCACTAGTACTGCTAGCTATATTGCTTTGTTTTAAATTTATCGTTATCTAACTGTGGCTTCCATCTCCCATGGAGGCCGTGGGGAGCCTAGTGGTTAAGGCATCGGCCTTGGGATCGGAGGGTCCCGGGTTCGATTCCCGACACCGCTGAAGACCCATCGAGTATATGCGGAGTACGTGCTCGTTAAATCTGTGGGTCCGAAAGTCCTGAGGTCGGTCATGGCACAGTTTACCTTGGGTCCAGGTGTCTGGAGACTATTTCCCTCCCCTTCAGATGCATGTCAAAATTGTGGAGGTGGCGATAGATGGTGGTGGCATCTATCATCCGAGGCAGAAGTCGGACTCCTGCCTTTCATGGGCCTCACTTTCTCAGGAGCCCCTTTGCCTTATATCCTGTACACTTCGAGGTGGAGCTTGGATTATTCCAAGTGGCATAAGACGACAACAACATCTCCCAGGGTTTGAAAGTAATCTCGAAAGGAATAAGTTCGGATATAAGTTTTGTTTTAAGTTTGAAAGAAGTTTACTGAGAGTGAGCATGATAGTATTTCCCCACCTTGTAATTAGTTAAATTGTAAATTCCAACCTCAAAGAGTTCTCCCGATCTAATAATCTTCTATCCCAACTCTACTGTGACTGGCAACAGACCCAACAAAGAGTTTGCCTTGGTTGGAGCCAAGAAAGATATAAGTACATACATTCCAGTTCACCATCCTCTACACTACACGCTATCGGGACAATCTATACTCATTACTATTATTTTAAGATCTAATAATTCTGTTTAGAAGAAATTCGGGTCCATTTTGAGACACTCAGTTGACAATTAGGTTGTTAGTAGCTATGTCTTGTCCATAATAAATATGTCTTCAGTGGACTCTCTGACCAACTCAATTTTACTATCGTTTTTCGGTACCTTCACAATTTCACCATTTGATAAAAAGCTACTTTCACAAATTCACTTTTAGCTAAAAAGGTTTTTTCACACAATATATTTTTAAAAGAAAGTTATATAGGAAGCTATGTTCTCTTAATAGTTTAATTTTTATCCATTCTAGACTAAATTTTCTTTTGTTTTTAGTGTTTAAAAATGTTTTACTTGTTATTTAGAAGAAAAATTTTCACAAATTAGCACTAAATTTTCACAAAATAGGTACCCCTTTAAAAATCCTAGGCAGACCCCTGGTCTTGGTATTAAGCTCTGTATAGTCCCTGTTTTTTTGTTGCTGGAGATTTTTTTTTCTTCCACTGGCTTCAATCCACAAAGGGGCTCTTCAGTGTTTAAAACACTGTTTCCCGTTTAAGAATTCTATAGGGGGAGTTGAAAGGAAATGGGGGTTGAAACTGATGAATTGAAAGGAGGGTACTTTTAAACTTTTGCTTTATGGGTTAAAAAAATCAAGGTAAAAGTAGCTCAAAATCCCTTTCTAGCAAATTCAAAACTTCTGGCTTCAAAAAGAGTGGCGTACATAAGAAACATGAGTACATATAGTGAAGGGTTACTATATTCTCCAGCATATTACGCCCATTCAGAGAATGGATATTAAATTTAGAGATGATAATTAAGAGAAGCATCTCACACCATTGAATCTCATACGAATCAACCATCTTAAATGTCCATGGTAGGCTACCAATGGCTTCAGTATAAAGCAGTGTTTTTAGGTTATTGCAAAAACAATTGCTTGAGTGGTATTATAAAATTTTGGTTCAAACTAAAAAGAAATTTTTTAATAAAAAAATTGTGGTGTTGGGTTATTTTGACCACATGTATATAAGGGGGAAAATAGGGGGGGTCATAAAATTTGGCCAAATCTTTTTTTCCCTATTGCACTTTTGCTGCAAGCACCAAAATTATTATATATTTATAAAATCTCAACGCCTATCATGGCTAGGACACATAGAGAGAATGGAAGATGATAGAGGAATAAAAAGAATGCTAAATTGGACACCAATGGGAACAAGACCAAGAGGTCACCCAAGAAAAAGATGGAGGGATGGTGTCCTGGAAGACATTAAGACATTGAAAGTACGGAAAGGAAAGGCAAGATCCCGAGCTGCCTGGAATGGAATTGTGCGACAAGCTAAGGATCACAAAGGGCTGTAAGGCTAGAGGAAGAAGAAATACTTAAGCTGAAATATGTTGTAAAGGAATTTTGAAGATGAAGCGTTTAGTCAACAGACTAGAATTTCTGATTAGGCCTTAAAGAGGTCTTAAACTGAAAACAAAATAGTTTTTTTACCAGTTTGCTTTTCTTTATCCTTTGCTTTTTCACCCGTCGCCTTTTTCTTCCCTCCTAAAAAAGAAACAAAAAATTACAGCCACCAAAATAAATCTCCATCAAGAAGGCATCAACTACTCTGTACACCAAATTCGACATTTTTAAGCAATGCCATTAAATTTTTCACAGAAAGAATACTTATTTTGCCAATAACTTTGTAGATATTTAAATCTATTATATAAGGTTCCATCATAAGGTGTATAAGATCAATATTTAATTACAAGCTTTTTACTTAATTGGTCTTTCAAAACATAATTCTAACCCCCCATTCGAACTACCCAAGAGCCACTGCTGGTTTTGATTCTTTTTAATTTAACCTCGAGTTAGTATAGTCGGCCCCTGAACTGCTGTTTTAAAGTTAATGCAGGCTGAAGAGTTTGGAGAACCCTGCTCTAATACTAATACCTCTTGGAAAAGGGTTGAATGTGAACACGTCACAGCTGTGACCTCCAAATTGTACCTCAGTGCTGCCCTCTAACATACGATGGCATTTGAAAATAGCGTCTTAAACCAACTATACAGGGTGTCCCAAGATAACTAGCCTTTAACCCTTACAGATATATAGTCATGAAAGTGGGGTCGCAAAAAAGACCATGCCCGATGCAACAACTTTCAACACTCTCTAGCGGAAAACCTAACCTAACCCAACAAACATTTGAATTGAAAAATAAAATTCCTTACCAGCTTGATCTTCATTAGGTTCATTGGTGACCTTCCCTTCGAGGTGGTCTCTCTCGTGGTCTCTGAGATCGCTGGCTTTGAGGAAGACCCTTCCACAGGCAGAGCAGGAGAAGATCTCCCATCCCGCGTGCGACTTCTCGTGCTCCCTCCACGCAGCCCAGTCCGTGAAGTTGAGGCCGCATGTGCCACACACGAACACGCACTTGCCAGAGTGCGTGCGAAGGTGACGGTTCAGCTTGTTCGCCTCGAAGAACGCCTTGCCGCACACCTGAGGAAAAAAAGATTTACAACATTTTGACTTCAATTAATATTTTTAGTAAATTTTTATCAGTGGCGTATATAAGAGGGGGGCAAGGGGGTCCTGCCAAGACCCTCTATATACATGGCCACCCAACTCCAGACGATGACGTCAAACGTGAGTGAAAATTGCCATGTTAAGTCTACACTGTTAGAAATTTCACCATGTGAAAACGGTTAATGCGACGGCAGCACTGTAACCGTCTGATGCACCGTTTAGTTTACGGTTTGGAAAATTTTGTTTCATTGTGGATTTGGAACCGTGGCCAACTGATTAGGTTAAGATACTGTAAAAACAATAGTTTAGCGGTTAAGGAATCATTCATAGCTAGCGAGGTTCCTTAACCGTATAAACAATGGTTTTGCGGTTAAGGAATCTTTCATAGCTAGCGAGGTTCCTTAACCGTATAAACACTGGTTTTGCGGTTAAGGAATCATTTATAGCTAGCGAGGTTCCTTAACCGTATAAACAATGGTTTTGTGGTTAAATAATCATTTATAACTAGCATGATTCCTTAACCGTATAAACAATGGTTTTGCGGTTAAATAATCATTTATACCTAGTTTTGTTTGAAACCTTAAAATTAAATATTTCAGTAATATTTATAACTACGCACTGTCTATCTCCACGAAAGTAACAACTCAACTCCAACAAATATCGCTATTAATATATGACACTGTCTAGCTCCTCGAAAGTAGCAACTCAACTCTAACAAATTTTGCCAATACTTAAGCATTGGTCAACTTTCGTGGATATAGACACTTAGTTATAAATAATACAGCTAAAAACCAGAATTGTGAAATTGATAAATAAAAAATTCATATTAATTTTGAAATAATGAAGTTAAATAATCAAAATAAGTTTGCATACTTTATGTAATAAAAATGTAAATATTAAAGTAATGTTAAAAACTAAACTAGTAAAGTAAAAACTAAAATAATCTTTCATTATGAAACCAGTGGTCTGTCCAAGGCAAACTTTACTACCGTTTTCAGTACCTTCACATTTTTTTTAAATAGGTAGTCTCAAATTCAGTTTTAGTAAAATCGGTACCTTCACAAAATACATTTTTGAAAAAAACATTATCTATGAAGATGTGTTCTCTTAATAGTTAATTTTACCTGTTCTAGAATAAATTTTCTATTGTTTTTAATGTTAAAAAATTATTTACTGTTATTTTGATTTAAATTCACAATTTCTCAGAAAATTTTTCACCAAATTAACAATTAATTTTCACAAAATAGGTACCTCTTAAAAAAACCTAGACAGATCCCCTGAAAACAGGAATATTTAATTTTTAAGTTAAAGAAGTATGAGTTTAAAGTAAAATTTCTATAACTAACACATAAAAAAATTTTCAGATTGATAATAAAAACACATGACAAATAGTTAATATTATTTTGCTCCCAGTCCAGGAGTCAATTTTTATTACACCTTTGGAGTGTTTGTAAATAATATCTTAAGTTTTCATGCCACACAAGCAGATTTTAAAAGCACATATGAGCTACATATACAAAAGAATGAATATTATCCCGTTACTCCACGTCACAATCACCTCACAGTCAGTTAGTCACTATCGAAAATTTATCACCATCAAAGTTATGGTTATATTTTGGTGAATAGGTCACAGAAGGTGAGGTGCACAGCAGCAGAGGAGGATGGGCGACCTCAGAGATCGGCAGGCGTCTCTAATTGTTATCATTTAAATCCCGCTTTCAGAAGACGATGGAGTTCTTTCACTAACCCATTAGCATATGGGTGGGAAGCGGTAGAGCGGCAGTGCTGGATACCCAGTAGCTGGGCAAGGGACTGCATAGGCGACACAAGGTTCACAGGAAACTGAGCGCAAGGTCTCCAATACCAGCAGCAGAGGACGACGGGCGACCTCAGAGACCGGCAGCGAGGGACAGCAGGTGGGGACCCTGGTAGCTGGGCAAGGGACTGCAGAGGAGACGGTCTTAGCGGAGATATCCCGGTTGTGCCTCAGGCCACTGGGCAACACTCTGATCGAACCACTTAGTTGGAAGGTGCACACATGGGCCTATGTAAGTCCCTGGGTAGAAAAAGTTAAAATTAGTCAAATGAACTAGAAACTAAATATACAAAACTTTTTCGACAGCAACACCTTTTTTATTCCAAGTTAAATACAACAAAATCACTTTTCCTATTTTGAAATTTTACCTGTGAGTGGTAAGCAGTAGAGCGGAAGTGCTGGATACCGAGTAGCTGGGCAAGGGAATGGAATGCGGAGGCGACAGTCTCAGCGTAGATGTCTCCGATAGATTGTGCCTCAGGCCACAGATTGAACCGGTCCACCATCGTGAGGCAGTAAGATGATCCAACCCATGTTCAGAGTGGGACAATTAAGTCCAGGTCCACTTGGTCGTACCGCTGGGAAGGGTGCTCGCGTCTGCCTGTGCAAGTCCCTGGGTAAAACATACATTAAAATTAGTCAAATGAAATAGAAGCTACATATACAACACTTTTTTGACAGCAACACCTGTTTTATTCCAAGTTAAATACAACAAAATCCCTTTTTGTTTTGAAATATTACCTGAGTTGGTAAGCGGCAGCGCTGGATTCCGAGTAGCTGGGCAAGGGCATGGACTGTTGAAGGATCACTTTCTCACGTCACAACTTCTAGCTCAGATGAGTTTAATATTGATGTCCCTGAAGTTACAAATAAATAAATCAATGTTAGTGAAAATAAACTACATAAGAATAACAAGACTAAGAATTAAAGTTATAAATATGTTCAGTGGCGTAGTCAGAAAAAAATTTCTGAGGGGATGTTGATATTTCAGGAGGGGATATGCAGTATTTTTAGTGGTTTTCTATGGTCAAAAAGGAAATTTCACGAGTTTCGGGGGAATATATCCCCGAATCCCCCTCTGGCTCCCTGTACGTTATTAAAAAAATTAAATGAAATTTTTATGTTAAACATAAAAATAATTAAGGCAATTGCTTTCAAACTTGGGGAGATTCAACTTAATTATTTTTTTTCAAATTTCTAAAAAAACTTCCTAATCTATAAAATGGAAATTTAATATTTGTTTAGCCTCTCCGTATCCCTTGATAGGAGACTTTCATTATAAGTAAATTATCAAACATGAGCAGTAACTACCAACACCTAAAAATCCAGGAATTCTTAGATAATTTTTTCAATCTTGGAAATATGATGGAAATTTTTTTATATTGAGTCTTAAAAACTTGTGTTCTTTATGAAGGTTGCATTTTTTGAACCGGAACTTCAGCAATCACAGCTTTACATTTCAGATATAATTCTTAAATTTTCTGATAATTGTTTAAGTCAATTTTGCACAAGTACAACAAATTTAACAATAAAGCATTGAAGGAAGAAAACTAAAAAAATTTGACTGGTTAAAAATATAACAAAAAGAATACAGAATACAAATGCGAATTTTGTATCAAAGAAATAACTCCTGCTTAAGAAGCAATACCAGGGTACTGAACTTTAATACTAACTGGAATGAAAACCTCCGATAGTATAACATGCCGACTTTCCCCTGAAATCCCTGGTTTCCCAGTTCTGTAGCCACCCTGAATATGTGCTAAACTACATATTCCTGTAAATCTCAAAAACCTTTCTCAAAGTTAAGACTACATTAAAGTAACATTCATGTTTTTAACAATTAACATATAATATGAATAATAAGGGGTAAGACAAGAAATTAAAACAAACCCTACCTGTTACACTAGAACAAACAATAACGTCATCAGGAAGAAGAGCTCGGGCCTTATCAAACATCTAAAAAAAAATAAGAATAGTAAGGAATGCTTTAACTAGCTGGTCTCTAACCCTGTTTGTTCATTGATGTCTTACTAGGCTTACCATATTTTCTCGGGGCCAACCCAGGACATATTTTTGAATTTTCTCTTTAAGTGCCACATCAAATTACCAAAGATTAAAAACTAAGAAAAAAACTATTCAAACAAATAAACATTAAACAAAAATATCAAATTTTATTTTTTCATTTAACATTAGTTTTTCAAAAATTGTTTGATTGAATTAATTTTTATCACCAAATTCACTGAAATTAAATTTTCTGAAGTAATACAGACGTTAGAAAAAGTAAAAAAACGCAATTTTAAATAGTTTGGTCATGATTTTTTCATAAAAATGTCTGACAAATCTTAAATGTATGAAACCCCGGACATTTAGCGTCCCACAACATTTCCCCGGACAGCTCTAAAACCCCCGGACTGTCCGGGGTAATCCCAGACGTATGGTAAGCCTATGTCTTACGGCACAAGGCCCATAACAGGACAATTAGCACAAGATCAAGAATAGCAATAAGAATAGTATTCAGAGGATATTTATCCAACAAATGACTTGAATAACTAACACACTTGTTCTGTTCAGTACTTACTTCTTCACTCACACAATTACATTTATACCTCTCCTCTTTCAGGATCAAACCAATCATATTATATACTTTGACTACAAAATAAATATGCTTTTCTTCATTGGTTAAAATAAATAAATTTGGCAAAACTGCCAATCATATAGAAATAGATTACTTTTGCAAATAACTTGATATATTTTGGACATTCCGCGCAAACACAATGTTAATTTTGTTAAAGGAGTACCGCAGAAAATTTAAAGCCAGAAACACAACTTGATTACGGTGAATAAAATCGGCAAGTAATTAAAACAAGACACAAGAATCAACACCTCAACTCTCGCCCAATTGTTTATTTCATGGAGGAGGCTGCCCAGATTTGAATCGCTTAATTCTTATAAGAAAATTCATGTAATATTGTACTTTAATAATTGATACTATTGATGTTTGAAATCAACAAGTAATTAAAACAAACTCTACCTGATACACCAAAAGAATAACATTGTCAGGAAGAAGGGCTCAGGTCATCATGTGTCTAGAAAAAAGTTTATAAAAGCTTTTAGACAGACAAAATGGGGAACAGCTTTAGAATAGGTCTGCTTTTGGCGACCGTTTTCAGCCACCGGCAGCTGAAAACCCCGCTGCCATGTTTACCCAGGCTCAAAAAACTAAAACACTACTTACTTACAATAAGTATGATTTTTGCGAAGCACATTAAGATCCAACTAAAGTGCGACTTAAATCTAATAGCATCTTTAACCTTCCAGCGGGCGCGCCTATCTCCTAGATACACAATTGTAGGTTAAAGAAGCGAATCCGGCCTGCAGATTTTCACGCCAAATTTGGGAATAACAATTCAATGATCTAATGCCATTGGTTTTCCCACTTGGTGACAAAAAAAATTGCCAAATTCAGCTTGCGGGCCGGATTTGCTTCTAGTACCCAATTATAAAATGCAAATTTTCAAACATGTAATTTAAAAACAAAGTTGTAAGGGGCCATTCATTAATTACATAAGGGTCCCAAGGGGGAGGGGGGTTGGAAAAATCTCTACATACCCTTACTTGGGGGTGGGGGGTCAAAGCCATTCTTACGTAAGATTTTCCAAGTTAACGTAAACAAATTCCAATTATTCTAATCAAATTACTATTGAATAACCTCAGAAAAACTTAAAAAGGCTGAAGATCACGGTTATTATCAAAGCTTTTATTTTTTTAAAATAGAAAAATCAGTATGTATCTTTTTTGTAGCAAGTTAAGATAAAAAAAACTGATGAATCCATCTTGCAGTTGTCAAAAGGCGAAACAAAACAAAAGCAACAAGAGAGAGAAATCTTTCTTAGTTTTGGTTTCAACTTTTTTTATTCGAACATTTTATTATTTTGATAAGCGAAATGGAATCTTACGTTAGAATAGGGGGGAGGGGTTTGAAAAATCTTACGTACCCTTATATGGGGGTAGGGGGGGTTAAAAATTGCCAATTAAAATTGCCTTCCTTGAACAGTCGCGCGGATCTCAAAAACACAAACAGCAGGCCATGCATGGCCCAAGGCGTAATTTATACAACCAAGTGCATCTCGAGTGTATTTTTCAGATACGCGCACCCGCCTGATTTCAATTTGAAATGATACGTTAAGAGGAACACTGATAGACTTTAAGTGAAATACTTTTTAGAAACTTTTCTAACTTACCACATCCGGATTTGTGAGAACAGAAATTCAAATTCGCACGGGGATTCACTAGGCCGTCTATCTCAAGCCATCTTCCAACCTAGAGGACCGTTCCATTTTATTCGCGGGTGGGGAAGGTAGATACGTAGTATTTTAGGTTGATCAAATGAGTCTCTTTCACAGTGCGCGTGCCCTGGCAGATGCACTATTTTTTATGGTAGATTTTCTTGGTATATTTGAATTAAGTATTTGAATTTAAAAAATTGTAAATGGAAGTAATATGAAATAAAATATCAAATAAAAAATTGTAATAAAACTTAAAAATTAAAATTATTTAGATTTTGTATAACAATATAATAACTCTTTGATAAATAATCTTTTAGGGGCAACTCTGATCTTATAATGTATTTACTGTTCTATACTTTTGGAAATAAATTTAATACAAGTTAATGTTATTTTTTCTTAAGTTATATAATATAAGAACAATAGATAAAATAACAAGTTTTTTAATTATAAATTTTACGTACAGCATATTTTACAAATTTTACATACAACCAATTTTGTATACAGCATACCACTAACTAATGAATTTTCATGAATTTTATTTGTTTACTAATTTTGATTTAAATTAATGATTTTATTCATTATTAAAATCACAAGTGATTTAAATCAAGCAACTCTGAATGCATTTTTCAATGAACGCACATGTGCTCCCGAAAAAACGCTAAGTTCCTCATTCTATCCTTCCCCACCCGCGAATAAAGTGGAACGGTCCTCTAGGTTGGAAGATGGCTTGAGATAGACGGCCTAGTCGGGGATTCCCGGATTCTCCACGGCTTGAAGTTAAAGTTACAGTAGATATCTGGCGCCAGCCGAAGTGTGGCTGTATTATAGCTGCCTACAGGCCCAAACAAACGGGAAGACAGTTCCGTGAGTATCAAAGTTAAAAATACATTATACATTTGTTTTCAATAAAGTACAATACATACCTTTATACAAAAGAATTAACCGATTGATATTCTGATCAGCCAAAAGAACGTTCTCCTCCCTGCATCACACATCCATCGTGCTCGTGCCAGTGGCATAGGCCAGTGGCTCGTGCATCGTTGGCTCGATTGGCGTTGGCATGAGAGTTGATTCATTGATTCTTGTGTCTTTGGCACTGTATATTTGGACTGCTTTTTTTCAACTAAACTCTACTCTAACTTCCACGGCTAGGCGTACCATTGGTTCCATCACTAAGCGCCGAGACTGCTACGTCATCACGAGACCTACAGCGCATGCGCCACTGGCCGTTTTGGCCGTCCAAATATACACTTCGTGTGTCTTTTGTTGCAGGAATAACTTGGCTTTCACGCAAATGTTCCTTTTAAGAATTTTAATAGGGAATAGGCAAAAACCTGGGTTTTTTTAAAAACCCAAGTGGGTTGAGTTTTTTTCGGGTTTTTTAATAAAACCCTGAAAAAACCATATAAAACTGGGTTTTTTTTTAAAATTAAGTGGTTTTCTCCTTTATAATAAATAGGCTCTTCAAATTTTAGTAAATTCTTTCTATGTTAAATGTGTTCTGTCAAAATAATGTCAATAATCAAATAATAATAAGTTTTTCCATAGCTAAGTGGGTTTTTTCAAAGTTTGTCAGATTTCTGAAAAATTAATGTTTTTATTTTTATTTTAAAGTGTTAATTTATCACTTGTATGAGATAGGTGACAAATTTTGGAAAGTTAAGATAACATATTTCGTGATTTATTACAAGTTAAAGACGTTTCCGTATTACTTGAATAAAAGTATTTGTGCTTGAGATCAGTGTATGAAATTTTAATATGTTGTACCTGGCGTTATGCGGTTTAAAACGGTGTATTGCATTAAGGTGGTCGTCATGCAGTAGGCACTCTACAGTAGTCCGAAGTTTCTCCGTAATATTCAAATGACACTATATTAAAATTAATAAATCGATCAATATATGACGGAATCTTATAGTATACTTAAATATGTGCATTATATTAAATTTTTGTTCAAATTGCGCTATAATTATGGTAGTTATTAGAGTTTGAAAAAAAAGTCGACTGCGCTCGAAAAAAACACAAGTCCTCTTTTCGCTTATAAATCTATAATTATTATTCAAATTTTTTTTTTGAATTTACTTAGGAGTAAAGGACCGTTGTGAGAATGTTTTTCCAGAATTACGGGATTCCATGGTGATTATGACGTAATTTGTGATTTAAATAGCTGGATGGAGCTTACTTGTCCATAACGCGAATGACTCTGGAATATTTCCCAGATCTCAGTTCAAAGTTTGTTTACTCTTCGCTTCACATGCAAGTGCTTTACATCGTTGGAAAGATCATTAAAAATGTTTATAGGAATGCTTATAGGCTTATGTTCTCCATATTGGGGGATTTATTAAGGTTGAAAGAAATTTCGTTTTCCGTGAAATTTTTTCCCGAAAGTAATTCCAATAATTTGAGATCTTAATATGTTGTAGTAGGCCTTTAGACAAACAAAAGTATGTATCGCATTAAGGGATTGATGAATTAGTTCTCCACTGATAAATTATTCAAGTTTTTTACTGTATTATTTATGTATACGACCCCCTAATGATGTCAGCACCTTGAAAATTAAAAGATTGTGCGGTTCACTCCATGAACGACATCGGAAGTAGAGATATAATAATTAAAGTACGTACATTGTACTCACTGAAATTGAGAAAACACCATTTAATTTTATTGAAACCAGGTTTAAAATTTAAAAAAAAAACAATAAAAATTTAAAAAATATCCTAAAATCTTTTTAACTTTTAAAAAAAATACTGAAATTTACAAAATTCTCCTTAATTCTTTATAACCATATAGTTTGAACTAGAAGCGTCTTAAATTTTTTAAAAATCCATTCAATAAAGAAAAAAAACCCACTGAAATTTGAAAAACACTCCCTTAATTATTGAAATCTGGTTTAAATTTTGAAGAAAAAAATCTCATTCAACTGAAGTTCTTGGTATGTTGTTTCGTTTAATGTATTTCTTCAATATTAAAACCAAATCTGCCAAAATCTTGATTTTTCTTGAAAAAACCTAAAACTGGGTCCATGAGGGTTTTTCACATGTATTTTCTTGGAAAAACCAATTGGGTCCTACCCAGCCAACCCTGGGCAGAGGTGTTCTCTAGTTTGGATTAGGATTTTAAGAACTATATATTATGTGGCACGGAGTAATTATAATCAAGCCTATGTTATATATACCTTGGGTTCTTTAAGAAAAGATGGCGCCACGAAACACGAAAATGGTTCCTTAACCGTTTTTGATGAGAATGGTTCGTTAACTATTGGCTTTTCAATTTAACGGTTCGAGAACCTTATTTTAAATGGTTATTCGACCTTTTTGTCTGAAAAAAGTAGAATAACCATTAAAAATATGGTTATTTGACCGCTTTCCTTAAGGAATTTCTAACAGTGTATGGAGTGACGTCAAAGATGAGTGAAAGTTATGACGTTGCACGGCCGAGTTGGGAGGCCTTTATATAGAGGGTCTTGGTCCTGCCCCCCCCTGAAATCCGACTTAGGGCCACATGCAGCTGCCATCGAATCGAATCGAATATTCGTAATGGCATCGTAAATCGAAAAAAGCGATTCAGCAGTGTCACAATCGTTTTTCTCTATGACGTCACCGCTCACAGGTCGACCAATGGAGTAACTTCACCTGACTTAATGATCACGTGTTAACTACCAGTATTACTAACGCCACCTGGCGATGAATTGACCCCATTGGACTCGCTTCACCTGACGTAAGGATCACGTGCTAACTACCATCCAATCAGAATTCACTTCGATTCACGTGACCAATATTCGAGACCCTCCGGAGGTCTCGAGCCGCGCCTGGTCGTTTTTTATCACGTGACTCGATACGAGTAGCAGAAGTAACAGGTTGATAACCTGTTATTTCGATATACGATGGCAGCTGCATATGGCCCTTGGTGTACCAAAACAAGCTAAAACCCTGTGTTTTAGGGACAAGTTTCCAAAACATTTTCGGGAGACCCCCAAACCCCTCTTTTTGATTGGAATTTTATTATTCAAAATCTTTTTATTATAATAAGTTCATCAAAATCCTAGCCGTTGAGAGCCTAGTGGTTAAGGCATAGGCCTTGGGATCGGAGGGTCCCGGGTTCGATTCCCGACACCGCTGAAAACCCACCGAGTATATGCGGAGTACGTGCTCGTTAAATCTGTGGGTCCGAAAGTCCTGAGGTCGGTCATGGCACAGTTTACCTCGGGTCCAGGTGTCTGGAGACTATTTCCCTCCCCTTCAGATGCATGTCAAAATTGTGGAGGTGGCGATAGATGGTGGCGGCATCTATCATCCGAGGCAGAAGTCGGACTCCTGCCTTTCATGGGCCTCACTTTCTCAGGAGCCCCTTTGCCTTAAATCCTGTACGCTTCGCGGTGGAGCTTGGATATTCCAAGTGGAATAAGACAACAACAACAATCAAAATCCTAATCCTATTTTTAAAAAATGTCCAAATTAGGACTAGGTGTACCAAAACCAAATCCTGTTTTTAGGGTCAAATTTCCAAAAATATTAAGAGGGAGGACCCCCAGACCCAGATCCCCTTTTCTATTTGGACTACTAAAAACCAGTTTTTAAAACTCAAATTTTCAAACATTTTCTGAGGGAGGACCCCCATACCCCCCATTAGTACCACAAGGGGATCTTCAGTGATAATTTTTAGGAAATACACAATATTTTGACAGTTTGGTTCAAAAAGGAAAGGTAATAGTGTTAAAAAGTGCCCCCCTCAGACTCAAAACGTTTCTAAAAATGAGTTAAAACCCTACTTTTACACGTCAAATTTCACATTTTTTCTGTGGGAGGACCCCCAATGGTACCACAAGGGGATCTTCAGTGATAATTTTTAGGAAAATCCCCAATATTTTGACAGTTTGGTTCAAAAAGGAAAGGTAATAGTGTTAAAAAGTGCCCCCCTCAGACTCAAAACGTTTCTAAAAATGAGTTAAAACCCTACTTTTACACGTCAAATTTCACATTTTTTCTGTGGGAGGACCCCCAATGGTACCACAAGGGGATCTTCAGTGATAATTTTTAGGAAAATCCCCAATATTTTGACAGTTTGGTTCAAAAAGGAAAGGTAATAGTGTTAAAAAGTGCCCCCCTCAGACTCAAAACGTTTCTAAAAATGAGTTAAAACCCTACTTTTACACGTCAAATTTCACATTTTTTCTGTGGGAGGACCCCCAATGGTACCACAAGGGGATCTTCAGTGATAATTTTTAGGAAAATCCCCAATATTTTGACAGTTTGGTTCAAAAAGGAAAGGTAATAGTGTTAAAAAGTGCCCCCCTCAGACTCAAAACGTTTCTAAAAATGAGTTAAAACCCTACTTTTACACGTCAAATTTCACATTTTTTCTGTGGGAGGACCCCCAATGGTACCACAAGGGGATCTTGTCAGCAAAAGTGTCCCCCTTGGAGCCGTGCTGGATCCACGCCTGGGTCTAGGGAGCTCTCCCTCAGAAGGAAATTTGATCTTAAAAATCAAGGTTGCTCATTTTGGAACACCTTGTCCAATTTTTTTGGGCCTTGCCTCTTCTATATTATATGCAATCTAAAAATTATCCGAAAAATCTGAAAAAGTATGAAAATGGGAAGGCTTCAGAAAGAGAAAAGAAAGAAGATACCTTGCACTCGTGTCGCCTCTCGCCGACGTGTGACCTGCGCACGTGGGCGTTGAGGTGTCCCTTCATGTCAGTGGCAAAGGGACAGTGGGGGCACTGGAAGGTGCCCTCCCGTTGTGGCAGGTGCCTGTGCTTGCGTTGGTGCCCTTGGAGTTCGGAGTGGGAGGAGAAGACCTGGTTGCACACATCGCACTTCAGGTCATTCCCTAAGAGAAGTTAGTTCATTCTTTTCAATGTCATTCTGCTAGACATCATGGAAGGTTATTTTCGAAATTAAACCCCATAAATTATGTGAACACCATGTACAGGGTTAGATCCAAGTTTTATATTTTGGGGCCCACAGGGTTGCCAACCTTTTCCAGATAGCTTCAGGAGCCCAGGAAAAAAATTCCGGATTTTTCATGTTGTTACTTCAGGGTAGTGTGAAACCGCTATCTCCAGATCCGCCGAAACAGCACAGATATTGTATATACTAGATATTGTACAATACTATTTTGAGTCTCAACCATAGAGTTAGTACAAATATAGAGACAGCTTACTCTTCTCGGTAAGGCAACCCTGCACGTCGAAAAGAGTCGGACCTGTGTGAGTGGCGGAAGTAAATTTTTAACATGGGAGCTCCCGTAGGCTGGTCGAATTTGAGGTATAAAAACTGCTCTTCTTCCCAGAAAAATGATGAAAAAAAGATTCCGACAATTTGAAACTCGAGAAAAAGCAATGACGAATCGTCAGTGAAGAAAAAATTTCTCTATCTCAATTAGTTTTTTACCTGTAATTTTTTTAAGTTCCGCGGATTCGGAAAAAACAATTTTAAACTGTATTTTTATAATGTTGCGGGGGGAATTTCTTTAAAAAAAGCTTCACACTATATAATATGAACCCTCCTGATTCGATACGAGTCATTTCCAATTCGTTTAAACAAGTATTTAAGGGAGAAAATGGCTGATTTAGTGGTCGAGGTAGGAACTGGAAGTTGGCAAAGCTTGGCGCTTGGCGGTATGAGCATGGCGGGCGTTTTTGACGTAGTTTCTTTACGAGTGAAGCCACGCGAAAAATCGAAAAAGCCAAAAGAGGGATTTAGTGGCCAAGTTGGTTCAAAAAGACAAGTGTGAGTGGCAGAGCGAAACCGGGAGACCGGTCACGCTTAGAACAGCGGAGCAGATGTTTAAGCTGTCTATATTAGTACTAACTCTATGGTCTCAACTAAACCATTGCAATGCCAGTCAGTGTTCCAGTAGGGCTTACCATAGTAACAGATTGTAAAGCATTTGACATAGAAAGGGTATTTCCGGAGTATTTATGTAATACTTATTACGGATTCGCGGATTTTCAGTACTTTAACGGAAAAAATCCGGAAGTTCTGGCAACCCTGGGCCCATTTCATTATTTTTTGTGAAAAAGAAATTGTTATTGTGAGAGAAATTGAAGCAGTGATAGTTAACAGATGAATGCGTAAAAGTAAAATTGACTCACAAACCGAGAAAATCGTGAAAATTTCAAATATTTTGTGAAGGTTTTCTTGCAAGTTATCACTAAAGCTAATTTGAATATCACGAAAGGGGTGTTTTTATGAATTTATTTTTGTGAAGGGGCAAATTTATAGAGGGAGAATTTTTGTGAAGGGGCAGCAAAAGGGCCCAAATTTTTGTATGGATCAACCCCTGATCTATTAACCCTTTATTTACTGCATTATGATTTTATCATTTCAACTATGAAAGCATAAGCTCAATAAAAATCAGAAGATGGGGTATAGACACAGTCATGCTGTGTTCAATAATGCAAGTTTAATTAAAGCTCTGCAGTAACTGACAGTGAGAAAGTTGCATGCTTTGTTTTTTTTATCGATTCTTTGTAAAAATAAGCAACTACCCAAAATTTGAGGCCGATCGAGAAATTTTTTGATTGCCAAAAAAATTAACAAAAAACCACTTTTTTAAAAAAGCGCACGAACACGCCAAGAGTTCTGGTTCATCGTATGTTGACGTCATCTTACGATAAACATTGTTAGAAAGCAATGGAGTTGATGGTGTGATTGTTGACATCTTTAAACAATAAGCGTTTTCAGGCACGTGTTTTCTTCTCGACTTTTAAATTAAAATATTTAATTACTTGTACAGTACTGCAAACAAAAAACGACTCAGTCTCCGTATCTCCGGAACGGCTCGTGATAAAAAGACAAATAAGGTATCATTTTTCATGGTTTTAAGTATTCTTTTACCAAAAAAAATTTTAAAGTTCTTGGGGGGTCATCTTCATATTAAACGAAGCACCAACTTTCGTTTTTCTTATGGGAGACATCAAATATTATAATTTATTCTGAAAGAGAACCCCCCATAACCCCTTAATACGAAGTTTCATATCTCTGCGTCCACAAGTAGACCCCCCAAAATTTTTTAAAAATTAGAAAATTCCGGTAAGTTATCTCCTGATAGCAAAAACATCCTGGCCTAGTACTAGTAGAGAAGCTCGATGAAAGTTTGAAATAGGAAATTTAACATAGGATGCTTCAAATTTTAAAAATTTTTGGGGGTCTACTTGTGGACGCAAAGATATGAAACTTCGTATTAAGGGGTTATGGGGGTTTTCTTTCAGAATAAATTATAATATTTGATGTCTCCCATAGGAAAAAAGAAAGTTGGTGCTTCGTTTAATATGAAGATGACCCCCTAAGAACTTGAAATTTTTTTTGGTAAAAGAATACTTAAAATCATGAAAAATGATACCTTATTTGTCTTTTTATCACGAGCCGTTCCGGAGATACGGAGACTGAGTCGTTTTTTGTTTGCAGTACTGTACATTGAAAAATTGTGACTAGATATTTCATTTTACCATACAAAAAACCATCGGAACACTTGTTTGTTTTTGAAAATCTGACACATGCAACTTCCTCATTGATGGGATGAGGATCAACAATTTTCATACAATAAAAATAAATAAGCAAAGAGAATCAACTCACCCATGCCTGGGTGCCTGGGCCGCTCTCCTACATGCATGCGCTGGACATTGGCATTAAACATTAAAATTTTTTATTTTCCAGGTATTTTTTTATGATTTTCCAGGTTTTTGGCCCAAATTAGCAATTTTCCCCCGACTATTCTCCGACTTTTCCAGGGATTCCCTGACCCGTGGGAACCTCGATAAGGAGCAACATTTTTCATACAAATGGAGAAAAAGAGAGTTATGCTCATGCTGTGTTCAATAATGCAAGTTAAAGCTCTGCAGTAAATGACAATAAGGAAGTTGTATGTGTCAGATTTTCAAAAACAAACAAGTGTTCCGTATGGTTTTTGTGGATGCTAAAATCAAATATCTAGTCAGTTTTTCAATGTACAGGTAATTAAATATTTTAATTTAAAAGTCGAGAAAAAAACACGTGACTGAAAACGTTTATTGTTTAAACTGTAGGATGACGTCAACAATCATACCATCAACTCCATTGCTTTACAACAATGTTTAATATAAGATGACGTCACATCCAAACTCTTGGCGTTTTCGCGGGCTTTTAAAAAGGGGATTTTTGTTAATTTTTTTTGGCAATCAAAAAATTTCTCGATCGGCCTCAAATTTTGGGTAGCTGCTTATTTTTACAAGAGGAATCGATTAAAAAAATTAAAAAAATCATGCAACTTCCTCATTGATGGGATAAGGAACAACATTTTTCATACAAAGAGAATGAACTCACCCATGCCTGGGTGCCTTGGCCGCTCTCCTACATGCATGCGCCGGACATGGGCGTTCAGGGACCCCCTGACGTCCGTGGAGAAGGGACAGTGGGGGCACTGGAAGCTCCCTCCCACCAGGGGGCAGGAGTGGCTCTGCAGCTCAGAGGCCGAGGGGAAGCCCTGTCCACACCCATCACACTTGGTGCTGCTGTCCTCACTTGCTTTATCTGAAAGGGTTTGGGAGGTTTATTAGACACCGCACTCTTAAAACGACAGTCTCAAACTGAGTAAAAAAAGTACTCAAACTGGTGTGGTGCCGTGTGGTGGAGATCTTTCTTTAAATTTTTCAGACATTTTTACTTGTCTTGTGGCAACATCAGAAATGGCTATATAAATCAGAATTTTCGGTTCTCGCTTGCTGTTTTTCCTTTTGAATGAACCTTACGTTGCCTTTCTCATTTCTCTAAGTTAAACTTTAAAATATCTCCCCACGGCACTAGATTACTCGGATTTGATAATTTTCTATTCTGATTGCTATGTTAAAATTTTTAATTGTTGTTAGCTTTACAATTGTTAATAAAAAGATGTTTAAACTTAAGTCTTCTTATTGTAGAATAGGACACTGAACTTAATTCCTAAATTTTGACCACTCGGATTAAGCTATGGCTAGGTAGCTGAAGTAGCTAAACTGGCTTCGATCGAAATGTACTCAAATTTTAAAAACATGAATAGAATATACTCATTTCTGAAAATGTGCATACTCAAAAATGAAACATCTTGAGCTTGAACTCAAAAATTAACTCATGATGTTTCATTTTTGAGTATGCACATTTTCAGAAATGAGTATATTCTATTCATGTTTTCAAATTTGAGTACATTTCGATCGAAGCCAGTTTGAGAACTTTTTTTACTCAGTTTTGGAGACTGTCGTTTTAAGAGTGCAACAAGCATAGTTTTGTGCAGATAGTTAAGGAAATGACCCTTAAATCCCTTAATTTAATCTTTAAGGGGGCGTCCACATATGATGTCACACTTTTTTGGCCCATATTTGACCCCCTCCCCTCTTTGTCACAAACTGTCACATTTCCCCATACCCCCTCCGTCACATGCCAAGCTCTTAAACCAACAATACACTGCGACACATAATTATAGGTCCACCGAAAATTCTCGGAATTTTTGAAGTTGAAGTGAAAGTTAATGTTTGAATTTTGCATATATGAAAAAGACTTGTCTTTTCAAATTAAAAATATGCAAATTAACCTGGTGTCGCGCATGCGCAATAGTAATTATGAATTTAGAGCTAATTTATGCGTCTCATTATTATAGGTCCACGTTTAATTTTCTTGTTATAAAGGCATGCAAAATAATTTAGTGCATTTAAATAGTTAGAAGCAGCTATGGCCCGTGGTTTAAAGCTTTCTGAACGTGAAAAGGGATTAATTGAGGGATACGGTGACCATGGATATGGAGTAAGAGAAATCACCCGTAAAATAGGCCGGTCTCATAATGTAGTTGGAAATTTTCTACGAAATAAGACCAGTTATGGAACAAAAAAACATCCTGGACGCCCCTCCAAACTATCTTCCCAAGATAAGCGGCAAATTATTAGAGCAGCATCCAATTCTTCTATAACTCTGAGGGAGATTAAGAGGAAAAACGGCCTAAAAGTGAGCAGAGAAACCATCAGGAGAGTAATTAAATCATGTCTTCACATTGTGAGAGCAAAATTGAAACCCTCCCCGTATTTAAAGCCTGCCCATTTGAGTGCTAGACTGCAATTTGCCCGAAAAAACATGCAAACTGATTGGAGTAAAGTAAGAATTTTGTTTTTATCCATGTAATTATGCTTTTTCATGTACTTCTCTGTACTACAGTAATTTTTTGGTTGCAGATAGTGTTCAGTGATGAAAAAAAATTCAAACTGGATGGCCCTGACGGGTATAATTCGTATTGGCATGACTTAAGGAAAGATAAAAAATACTTCTCTAAAAGAAATTTTGGAGGGGGTAGTTGCATGGTGTGGGGGGCATTTTGTGGTGATAAAACTGTCTCCCTGGCATTTGTGTCATGTAAAATGGATAGTTTAGCATATCAAACAGTACTTAAGAGCAACCTTCTGCCATATATGAGAAGATTTCGTCGTTGTAAGCGAATTTTCCAACAGGACAATGCCGCTGTCCTGTACACCAAGCCGCTGTACATAGCAGTAGTAGCACCAAACAATGGTTTACTGCTAACAAAATTGATGTTTGGACTGGCCAGCTTGCTCCCCAGACCTGAATCCAATGGAGAATGTTTGGGGACTCTTAGTTCGTGAAATTTATGAAAATAACTTAAATTACTCTACTGTGGATGAATTAAAAAAAGCAATTATAAAAGCCGGGAAAAATTTAAATAAATTTACACTGAAAAACCTTTCTCAGAGTATGGGAAACAGAATTTTCGATGTTATTCGCAGAAATGGCCGTCAAATAAATTATTAATGTCAGTGGACCTATAATTATGTGTCATTGTAATAAGTGATTTTTCTCAATTTAATGAAATTTGTTAAATTAAATAAATAAAAATATTATAAAAATGCTTTGGTTTTTCTCTAATGATTGTTAAAAAATTATTTTAGCACTCACACTATAAAAATAAATTGTTTTTGTTCAATTTTTAAGAAATTTTTAGGTGGACCTATAATTATGTGTTGCACTGTATGTCTAATACACGAATTTGAAAGTGCCCGGAACCAAATTTTTTTTATTTGAAGTTAATTTTACCCCTCCTGATAGTTTCATTTCTATCAAGCTTTAAGATGCCTTCTTTAATGAGAAAACAATATACGGTTGTTTTAACAAGGTTTTTGTTGAATTTCAGTTGAAGGATGTGTGTGATGTCACAAACCCCCTCCCTGTCACAAATTTATTAACCCCCCTTCTAAGTGTGACGTCATTTATGGAGTGCCCCTAAGGTTAAAATCCCTTCATCTAGAAAATTCAGTGGATCACAAGTTGCTCTATTTTTTTTGTGAGGGAAACCAATAGGAATGAGTTAAAATTTACTTTAATGGGTCAAATTTTAAAAATTTTCTTGGGGAGGACCCTGAGGAACATACAGGACACATACAAAGGAACAAAGATATACTGGGATTTCTTGAACACTTATAGTGCTGTCCTTCAAAAAACCCACTTCAAAATTTACCCTATAAAACCCATCGAGATATTTTAAATAAATAATTGAAATAATTTTAAATTCTTGTGTCCCTATCTTTCTATGCCTTAAGAGTGCCCGGAAACGTAGAAACAAAAAAGAAGTTCTCGCAGGTAGCAAACTTTTTGATGCCCGATTTGAATAATACAAAACACATTATTAATGAAAAATGAATGAATCAAATTAACCTGTGTGCTGTCGCTGCTCGTGGTTCCTGAGGAAGCGTAGGAAGGCGAAGCTCTCCCCGCACTTGTCGCACGTGAAGGGGGCGTGCTTGCGTTCGTGCGAGACGAGCGTGCGTTCGGACTTGTAGCACTTTCCGCACACTTCGCACTTGAAAGGACGCTCCTCAGAGTGAACGATGGAGTGGCTCAGCAGAGTGGTCTTGCGGCTGAAACGCTTGTCGCACACCTCGCACCTGTGAACACAAACACTACACTTAATTAACGAGTCATTGCCAATCCCCATTAACCCCTTAACAGAGTCGCCCGAGCTCAGCTCAGGCAACTACTACGTGCAGAATTTGTGTTGCCCGGGCCGAGCTCGGGCGGGAGAAAAATTAACGTTTCCGTTTTGTGAAGCCCAAACTGAGTTCGTTTCGATGATGATAGTGAGTTTTCTTCATTTAGAGATTGGGAGACATCATGTTTGGATAATATTCTTCCTAATTTAATAAGATCCAATACTTTATGTGTATGTTAAAATAATTAATACACTTGTAATTAATTACATTTAAATGTTGATTTTTTTTAATAAAAAAACTATTTTCTAACACTTATAATAATATAAAGAACAAAATTAAACAGTCAAAAAAAATTTCCGTTTTTGGTCAATTTTTCTGAAATAAATGTCACTGTTAAGGGGTTAAAGTCTGTGTAATTTAAATCGTTGGCTCACTACTATTCCTTTCCCATTGCATTTCTATTGCGTTGCCATAGTGATTCTATTTACAATGAGTATAACTGCTTACGCCCTTTGGACCGCTTCGCGATCCTCTCAACTCAGCTTGCCGGACATGGAAAAAGTGCCCGAACCTACGAACCTGGTTCGGGGGAAGCCCCATGCCCATAGGAGGGGTATGGGCTTAAAACCATGCCATAAGGTTTGGGTAAATTTAATTAGGTTCGGGGGGGAAGGTTACAACTTTTTGCAGGTCCGCAGCTTGCTGTATTCAATGAACTCCAGCCTGAATCAAAAAGGTTTGGAACTCTGTTTAAGCTAACTTAAAACAAGTTTTTTTGAGGGCTTTGAAAATAGGTGGCTACAGGAATCTCCCCTAAACGAGATTATTTCCAGGCTTAAATCAGAAAGGAATCATTGGAAGCTTTTTCGAACCATTTATGCATTTGAGATTTCCTCTTATAAGAACTGAAAGGCAGACTAGAAAATCAGAAAATGTAGACTTTATCTTTGAAACCACAAACTATTTCAAAATTTCCTCGATTTTTATCATATTTTCTCCGTTAATTGTAGTTTTTTTTTAGGTTTTCCACAGGGTTTCTGCTTAATTTTAAAGATGGGGAATTCCCTGAAAAATTTCTCGTCACAAACAAACTGTGTATGTGACTCTCTTGCTTCTTCCACACACGTTTTGTGATTCTGAATATGACCCTAAAAATTCTGGAGCATGCACCGAGAAGTGCACTTCCATAAGAATTGAAAGATGCAAAGACACTAGTAGTAGTAATCTTGACATCTTTAAAACAGTATTGAACAGGGTTAAGTAAAATTAAGTACCTTTTAAGGACATTTTTTTAAAATTTTAAGGACCTTCTCTATTGCACTGAAATTTTACATAGTTGGTGCATGTTATAGCGTCGCTAACTCAAAAATGACAAAAAGTGGACTTGGTCTACCTTTATTCTGAGCCCTCCAGTTGTAGTGTGAACACTTAAAAATAAGAAGAATAATATAAAAGAATAAGAAAAGGAAGAAAATAAGAGAAGGAATTTGTTTTAAATCCAACTCTTGACTTATTAAAGACAAGCCAGCTTGATTTAGTTGTATCTTAACTTATTCCTAAGTTAAACTAGATTAACTTTTCATGAGTGTGAAGGGGATTGATCCTCACCTGAACGGTCGCTCTCCCATGTGTTCCCGAAACCCCTGACCCGAAAACCATGTGAAAAAACCCACATTTTGGACCCATTTTTGGGTTTTTTCAAGAAAAATCAAGATTTTGGCAGTTCCTTCAAAATTTAGGATATTTTTAAAATTTTAATGGGTTTTTTCAAATTTAAACTAGGTTTCAGTAAATAATGGGTGTTAAGCAATTCAGTGGGTTTTTTCAAAGTATAAAAACCCACTTGACTATGAAAAAACTGACATTATTTTGACAGAACACCCATTTAACAAAGAAAAAACTCACTAAAATTTGAAAAAAAAACCTTACTTTATAGGAGAAAACCACTTAATTTTGAAAAAAACCCACACTTTTTCCGAAAAAACCCAGTTTTGTATGGGTTTTTTCAGGGTTTTATTGAAAAAACCCTAGTTTTTGCCAACCCTGCGATAAACGGTACCAAAATTGGCCTGTATTAGTCCCTGGCTCTTTTGTAAGGACTCACCTGAAGGGGATTGATCCCCTTCAGAAAAAGAATATACTAAGGGATCAGGGGTAGAAGTGACCAAATAAAAATATATAGGATTTTTCCAAAAAAAATATAGGACAAAAATAAATTTTTAATAGTTTGGTAACAGGACTAATGACACTTTTGGATCAGTTTTAAGTGTATGGTATTAAGGCTTAGAACCACAAATTTACTTGTACTTGGCTCCAAAAATTGGCTAGTATAGGAGTCAAACTATATTGTAACTAAATGAATTTTCAAACAAATGAACTTAGAAAACAAAATTAAGGTATTTAATTTTATTTAATTTAATCTATTGTATAATGCAAAAAGTATAAATGCATGAATGGAAAATCTAAAAATAAATGTGTTTTTTTGTTTAAAAAAACAAATTCCAGTAATTTTAAAATCTTAAAAAATACCCAGAAAAGATGTTTTGAGATTGTTTTCCTGATTAAAAAAGCAAATAATATTTTACAATATCAAACTACTTTGTTTTCTTCCATAATATCAAGCAGTTTAAGTGGAAGATCTTTTAATATGCCTTTAAAATAAGTAGCGAATATCGACATGAAACATGAAAATCGCGATCATGAGAGAATAAAGTTGTTTTTCTGCCCTCATCGAATCTGAAAAACTAACTTTATAGGCAAAAGCCCAAAGAATAATTGAAAACTCGTTAACTTTCAGAAGAAATCCGGACTGTGATAGGATTTTAGGAGTTCTGAATGATCAGTAAACATCCTGTAATAATTATAAAGCCATCAAATATTTAAAATTTCATCAGGCATTTAGTAAGTATCAAAAATTTTTTCAAGGATATTCAAGACATTAAATTTAAATTTTGAATACTTGAACTTGATAGTAGGGTCGTTTGATGGAATATAGGATTATTTTTTGAAATATAGGATATATAGGATTTATAGGAAGCCCAGTGGCGCAGTGGTAGCGCATCACACTTCCACGCCACAGGTCCGGGGTTCAAATCCCAGGCTGGGCAGGGTCCACTCAGCCTTTCATCCCTTCACTGGGTCGATGAACTGAGGACCAAGCATGCTTGGGAACTAAACACTGGGGGTCTCGCGTTGTGCTGACCACCTAACCGGGACGTTTGCCTAGCACCCCAGGCCCCACGGTCACGAAAACGAAGATGGGCATCGTAGGCCTTGGCCCACTAGGGCTGTTGCGCCGATGGTTTAGTTTTTAGTTTTTTTATAGGATTTATAGGACGCTTTTTCCATGTTTTTTGAAAATATAGGATTTATAGGAAATATAGGACGACTTCTACCCCTGAGGGATTGATCCTCTCACCTGAACGGTCGTTCTCCCGTGTGTGCTCGTACGTGGGCCACGAGGTTAGCGATGTTGTCTGTGGAGTATCCGCACTGCGTACACCGGTGCTTGCGGTCGGTGGGAGGGCCGGTGTCCAGGTGCTTCTGTCGGTGTCGCGTCATGCCGGACAGGGAGGTGAAGTGCTTGCCGCACACGTCGCACATGAACCCGTCCGTACCACCACCAACCACTGCTCAAACACAAGTTCTTTTAATTAATTCATTAATATAGGCAGGGGTTCATCCAGAATTTTTTGCCAGGGGCCATTTTTGGGAATTTTGTGAAAAATGGAAATGAATTTTGTGAAAAATAATTTTTTATTCTAAAATAAGGTCCTATTTCTGTAAATATATTATTTTTCTTAATAAAATTGCACTTACGGAGTGCATATAGCTTGATTAAAGTCCGTTTTTGGGAACCGGAATTTTGTGAAGGGTCCGTTTTCGGCCCCAATTTCTTTCTAGATGCACCCCTGATAGGTAGGGATTTTCTAATGAGTATCTACTACACTGTAAAAAATAATCCTGCAAAAAAACAGGAAATTTCTGGCAGCAAAAGTTGCCAGAAAAGTTCTGTAAGCAGAAAAATCCTGTAAACAGAAAAAAGCTGTAACCTACAGGTAAATGCTGGAAAAAGAAACTTTCTGTCAAGTGGGCTACAGATTTTTCTGTTGCCTCACAGTCATTTTCTGCTTGTGCGCATGCGTGTGGACTCATTTTAGCTGTTTTTTCTTTAACTTTAATTAATTAATATCCGAGGATAGGATAGAACCCACGACCTACCGCATGCTAAGCATGCACGCTACCACTGCTCCAAGGAAGATTCAGTATAATGTTGCCAATAGCTGTATTTGTTTTCGATGCAGTAAGTTTCTGTTTAAGTACAGATAAGCTAAACAACTAGAAAAAAGCTGTTTTTTTACATAAAATAAATATAGAAGTGCGAAGGGAATGTTTCATGACAGAATATCTCTGTAAACATAAAGTCATTGTTATTGAAAATTTCTGTTTTTCTGCAGTTTTTTTTTTACAGTGTAGGGTTATTTTTTGAGCACCCCCCTAATTATTTTTCCTTTTTCCATGAAATTTAAATGAAATGCCACGAGTTTTACCATGAGTGAAATGATTTTTTTTATATTTTAATCCAATTTATATAATTAATTAAGCAGTGGGAACAGCTTCTCCACTTGCTTCCTCATATAGAAAAAAAGATGAAATATGATGACACTGAATGAATAATTTGTTAAAATACATGGAAGTACCATAAAACAGGGTGAATCGGATCACTTTTGAACTGTTGCCAAAAATTTTCTAGTAAGGATTTTGGCATGCTTCAAAAAGAATAAATCCAGTCCCAATCAATACTTTTATACCTGTTAAAAAATTCAATTATTAACGGTCAATTTTATACATTTTTAAAGTGCAGTGATCCGTTTCACCCTCAATGTGGGAGAAACACTGCTTTAAATAGTCCAAAAAGGTAAAATGATTACATTTTACTAAAATGAATGGAATTTAAAAAATATATAAATGCATCATAAGAATGATGTTTATCCCATGCAAAATAAATTAGGGAAAGATATTAATAAGGGGAATTATAGAATATTATAGGTCAGAACTTTAGAATTATAGAATGGAATTATAGGTCAAATACTTTGTGAAGGGTCCGAAAACGGACTCAAATTTATTCTAAACAGCCCCCTGTGCAGTTATCAGTTTACCTTTTACAATTTAGGGGCAAACTTTCATCACTAAGGGGGCAAAATATACCACTGTGGGGGCCCCAAACTTCCTACTTAAAAATTTGACTGTTACCTGTCCTCTTCTTGGTGTCTTTGATGGTGGGTGGCTGCACAGGGATGGGTTTTTGGATGTCCGGCTGCTGTGGGGCCATGACACGGGAGATGATCCCAATCTGGTGCATCTCCCAGGGCAAGGGACGCTCCTCCAGGTGGATCAACAGGTGTCCTTTCAGGAGGTCCTTGTCTGCAAACGTCGCGCTGCAGATCTCGCAACGGTTCGGAGGGGGATCCACAGACGTACCGAGGAGCCTGAAAAGGAGAAATAATTTTTATTTATTTGCTTAGGGGCCGTTCAAATATTACGTAAGCACCTAAGGGAACGTACCCATACTACGTGACCCGTTCAGGGGAGGGAGGGGGGTTTTCAAAATACCAGGCTTGGTCACAGGGGGGAGGGGGGGCTTAGGGTTTCGTCACGTATTTAATTTCCTCTAGTCATTACGACAAAATTAAGCCAAATTAATTGGTGAAATTAGCCAAATTAAACCAAATCATGCGATGCGGTACAAAGTAAGCAGCATAGAAATCGGTGAGCGTAACAATATTTCTTTGAATTCTATAAATTTTATGAATAGCTTCTTATTTCTTGATGATTATTAAGATAATAAAATAAGAACAGAATTATATCTTTTGTATGTGAAGATTTAACGCATGCGCATTCCGAGGGTTTTCAGGATCCGATATCCGAAGTAAAGGAAGAACAATATCATAAATAGTAATATAATTATTAATCACATAATTTAATTGATTTAATAATTAAATAAAATTAAAAAGACAAAACCTGGATTGATTATTTATTTTAATCATCCCGGAATAGTGACGACGTTCTGCGCAGTCTCGTTAATAGATCTTGTTTATTTTGGTAATGCTAGTATGAAGTAAGCAGCGTAGAAATCGGTAAGCGAAACGTTATTTCTCTGAATTTTATTATTAACTATTTATTTTTAGCTATATATGATTAAGAATCATTTATAATGTGCTTTTGTAGTTGCATGCAAATTGTGCTTTTGTTATCGCATGCTATTTTACTTGAGTCATTTTAATAACGATACATGACAATGCATGGTACAATGTTAAGTTGCATGTTTATTGTTTTAGTACTATGCTTTATACATTTTACGAAAGTCTTATTTACAAGCTTAGTGCATTTCTTCTCATTTAAATCGGAGCCATCGTAATGCATTGAAGTGTTATCATTTGAGTCGTGGTAAAACATGGCAGCCAGAACAGGCGATCGGCATCTCGGCCGTGATAAGTGCTAACTAGTTGGGGACCGCTTCGCGGTCGCCAAATGGTTGACGCTTATCCCAGCTGTGCCAAAGTTTTTATTTAAAAAAGCCATAACCTAATACTTCTATTATTTTGTCAATTGGAAGTTTTTCCCACTTTTTCCCAGTATTTAATAGTTTTTCCCACTTTTTCCCGGTATTTACCAGTTTTTCCCAGCGGTATGGGAAAAACTAGTTTTGGACAGGAAAAACCCAACCCTGATTCCCATAAAGGTAATGCTAAATACCACCATGCTCTTTTGGTCACCAAAAAGTAGAAATATTGTTAAATAATTTCAAACTCTAATAGATTAAAATGTTTAGTTAGATCAATAACTGTTTAGTTTATCAATAGAAATCAGAAAAATTTATCGATCTTTGAATATATGGCACTGATAAAAACTTATTGATATTTAGCGAGACCTTTAACGGTATTGAACCCTTTAATATCTAATAATTACCTATTAATAATTAGATCTTCATGGTTGTCAGTCATCATTTTAGCTGTGGGTAAGATTTTCTCCCACTTCTCCCCCAGGAGTAAATTACTTTTCAGTTTTAACAAATTTATCTTTAAGAAGGAAAATTTTGAAAACTCAGAATACCAGTGTTTGTTGAAATATATTGTTAAATGAAGAAAGAAATATTTACACAACAACTTTCCCTTAAATCTAGAGTTCCCCAAGCGTTATTATTGTTGAAAGGTGTGATATTGCTTTGTAAGAAAGTACAGTAAACTCTCGTTAGTACGCCCCCGCTTAGTGCGACGTCCCGCATATTACGACGTTTTTCTCCGGTCCCTGGTACCAATAGGCCTTTTATCATTAAAAACTATCCGCTTATAGCGCCCCCGCTTATTACGACTTCCCGCATATAACGACGCTTTTCTCCAGTCCCCCGGAGAAAAATCCCGGTTATTGCGACCGTTGAAAACGCGAGTAGAACGTAGAACAATATGGTAGAACTGGTTTTTCCCAACCGCTCCCCTTTTTCCCCGAATAGCCCACCGTTGAGCCTTCAAAAACAAGGAGAACCAGTGCCTTGCGGGGCACGTGGGGTTGTCCTGTGACAAATCAGAAAACTCCCTGAATTTCTTGGAAATGATCCCCTCTACTCCAATTCGACATCCGCATTCCATAGCCTGCGATTCGATAGCCGTATTGAGGCAGTCCCTCTCACTCAGTCAGGCTCGGACTGGCCATGCGGGCATTTGGGCAAATGCCCGGTGGGCCACTACTCATCAAGGGCCGTTTGTGGGCCCCCTACAACCAAAATATATTACACTGGTATGAATGAAAAAGATCCTGTAAAAATAAATCCGCACTCTGCAGGAATTTCCAACTAGTGGCCCACAAATTCTTTTTGTGCGGCCACCAAACCATTAATTTACCAGCAATTAATGATGGCATAAATTACTGAATTCAAAAACATATTATATTATTTAAAATATTTTAATGAACGAATTTTCCTGGTTTTATCTTTACAAATTCTACAGCATAAAGGAGTGAACCTTTTCGGATGTCACCCTAAAGGGTCCCAAATGAGTTAAAACAGTACTTTTAAGAGTAAAATTTCCAAATTTTTCTGGGGGAGGACCCCCAGACCTCCCTTTCTATTTTGAGCTCCATTATTCACAATTTCTTTTAATATTTCTGGGGGTTTAATATTTCTATTTCTTAGGGGTCAAATTTCAAAAGAATTTCTTGGGGAGGTACCACGATCCCTCCCCCGAAATTTTTAATTCTATGAAGTTATATCTTCAATGAAAACTATGCAGTGGGCCGATTCATACTTAACCTGCCCGGGCTGAAATTTCTTCCCAGTCCGGCCCTGCTCTCAGTTATTGTTAATGCTGAGGATATGCTAACAAACTTAGGAAGAATGGAAACCTTCCTAATTCAGAATTATTTAAAAGAAAAACTGAAGCAACTTCTTATGGAAAATTGTTTAATCAGATAGAAAATTAAAAATACGAGATTGCGTGTACAAAGTGTAAAGATTGTAGATATATAGTATCAATTAAAGATGTAAAGGTAAGAATGTTTATTCTGTTTTTAGACATATGTAGGTTTTTTTTCGTTTCTATTTTAGTGATAAAATCTTGCTTAAAAAGGTTTCTAGGTAAGATTAGGTATTACGGGTTTTAGGTATATCGCCGAAACGGTGTTTTATGGAATTCCGCATATAGCGTCGTACCGCTTATAACGACGTTTTCACAAATCCCCTTGAACGTCTTACTAACGGGAGTTTACTGTAGTTGCTTCAAAATTTATTATTAAACAAGTCATAAGATTTTCATCATCGTCTCGTGTTCATGCATTAAATCTCAAATGGTTATGCAGTTTATACTTTAGATTTCTACTGTGCAGGGTTCCCACTATTTTTCAGAAATAAAATTCCCCAACTTTTCCAGGTCAATTTTTGAGATTTTACATAAACAAATCTAGCAATTCACTGCATTTTTCCAATACTTTTTGCATTTTTGAACACATAATTTTAAACAGACTATTTTTTCACTTACTAGAGCCAAAATTGACACTCTAACATTAAAATTTTCATTTTCCAGGTATTTTTATCCTATGTCCCAAGTTTTGGGCCAAAATGAGCAATATTTCCTGACTACAATTCCCCGACTTTATAGCTGAAATTTGAATTCCCCGACTTTTCCAGGTATTCCCTGACAGTGTTGACCTGAGTCAAAGATGATTCAAAAATGAAAAATAAAAGTTGCTATCCAAGAGGGGGTTCGGGAGAAGCTACTAAATATATTTTATTTTATGACAGATTTCCTGTTATTGGCAAAAAAAACTGCAGGGAAGGGTAGTGTGAGCGATCACTACGCAACGAGAAGGCTCCACGAAAGAATATTGCAGCGTAATTGACTTGAATCAGTTACCACAACCTAGTAACTTCCTCAATCTGAAACTAGTAAACCCAATTTGTTATTACGAGTTCTCGTTCTCTCCAGTAGAGCTTCCCTTTTTAACAAGTGTACCAATAATATAAAACGCAATTATCATAATACATACGGAAAAGTATACATCTCATAAGTAATTTGGTGCTTCGAGGAAGAAATCCTATTCTAATTCAACTTCGAACAGTGCACACAAGAGCAGTGTATGTAAACAATAATAATGGCGGGGATGCAACGATCTCGCGCAATGCGACTCACTCGTCAGCAGAACGTATTCCGGACCTTCCATTGGTCCAAATTGCTATGACGTAAAAGTATGGACCAATGGCAGAGCCGGAGCGCGCGTACTGCGTGAATCGCATCGCTTTTCAGAAAAAAAAAGTTATATGGGTAAGTTAGAGTTGAGTGGTTTTAGACCTTCTCACTTAGAGTTAAAAAATTACAGCTGATACAGAAAAAGTGCACAAAGTTTTTAGTAAGGAACAGACCAGAAAAGCTCAGTGTTGCGATAACACTGAAATTCAGACCTCTAAGATGTAATAACGTGATATTTTGCGACCAATCACAGCGAGTCGTCACTTTTGGAGTCTACTGTAAAAAAATCTAGCGTAGCTCCACCCTTTACTCATGACGTCATCTGCACCCCTCTTTAAAAGGGAAAATGTGGGTCGTCCCCAAAAAAATCGTACATTTGACGATATTTCCTGATTAAAGACTTTATGATTAACAGGATCAAGTAGAGGAGCCATTAATAACGATACTGCTGCCATCTAGGCAAGGCCAGCAGAAGCTTTAACTCATATAACAAAAGAAATTATTTTTAAACTTTTTTAATGTTATGGGAATAATAGAAGATAGAACAAAACCCCACTTTCAACTGTTTTAATACAGGCAAATCTTTCAACGAACAATTTGAAATTAAACGATTTAATAAAAATCATAAAGAGGCGCAGAACTTTTTACTGGGTAGTGGTAGTGCTCATTCATTTGAGATTTAAATCCTGAATTTTTTAATCACTTACATTTTATACCTTTTACGTTACGATGAGTTGCGAATCTACTTTCAGGCTACTAGAATAAGGCCAAAAATGTGCTTTTTCCGAAAACATTTTTTTGTAATAAAAAAGGGGAGAAAAATCACATCAATACAAAAAGTTAATAAAAAAAATATTTTTGAGTTGTCAAATCAGCAATTAGTATTGGTTGGGGAGGGTGGAACCCCTTTAAGAAACTTTTCTGAAACTTAAAAGAAAAATTTTGAAATCATTAAACTTGAACTTCCCTACAAAATGCAATGAAATGAAAATTTCACTGCAAAGACTATATAATAAACAAAAATTTATTACAAGTTTCTAAAGCAGGGGTTTCTAATTTTCGGCCCACCAATTGTGTGGCTTGCAAAGCTCCCTGAAAACCTATATAAGAATAACCTCAAAACATTTTTTAGCCCACTGATATTCAAAAGTTTTTCAGGGGGAGGGCAACTAAACCCTCCTATTTACCTCTTAGTTTGTGTCTCCATTGTTAGTAGATTTTTCTATGGTGAAAGTTTAAAAATTTAAGGTTTCAAAGGGAGGTCCAGTGTAGGGCAAAATGGGAGTACCCGAAATTTAGGTGAAGGGAATACACTAACTTGGGTGAAAGTTAATCTAAAGTTTCTCGAGGGGAATACCTCCCTCTTTCTTTAAGTGTTATTCAGTTTTAAAAGTGTTTAATAGGGTAAAAAATTTATGTATCCTCAAAAGTTTTTGAAAATACAGTAGTATCATCACAATATGTAAATAACCTTCGTCCTTCTTTCACTGGAAAAATTCCATAATAAAGATCCCCCCCTGAAAAACAAGGAGCCTTATTATTACTTTGCAGCCCACCACTTAACATTGTGGTATTGACTGAAGCCGTGTCGAGTACTAAGTTGGAAACCCCTGTTCTTAAGTAATGATTTGCATATTTCTTAACACTTTTTTTAAAATCAGATTAACCCCATAAGATGTAGGCCAAGCACTCTTTACTTAGATTGAATTGAAATCAAGCAAAACATAAAACAGGGGTGCATCCAGGATTTTTTGCTAGGGGCCGTTTTTGGGAATTTTCAGAAAAACAGAATTGAATTTTGTGAAAATAATTTTTCATTCTAGAATAAGGTTCTATTTCTGTAAATATATATATTTTTTTAAAATAAAATTACACTTAGCGAGTGCATAAAGCTTGATTAAAGTCCGTTTTTGGGAACAGGAATTTTGTGAAGGGGCTGTTTTTGAGGATCGGAATTTTGAGAAGGGGCTGTTTTCGGCCCCATTTCTTTCTAGATGCACCCCTGTAAAAGTAAGTGGGTCTTACTTGATAAACCATTCTGGAAATCTATTTCATATTAGTTTGTTTAACCTTATTGCAGTAGAACTTATAACGTATTTTTACATTTTAAAATTCTACGTTAACTTTATTTTGTTGTCATCTTAAATCGTTTTCCAATAGCGTACAAATAGCTAACACCTTCTGTTCAATCACCACTTCTAGCATTTTAACCAACCTTTTGTTGAGATTTTCAAATAAATTTTTCCCCTATTTTAAAGAGCATGTAATTACTTCCCCAAGCAACTTCAGATCTGCACCCCCAATGAGTTCTATATTCTCAAAAAGAAATTAAACGAAAATCATTCACAAAACCCAGCTAGATCTCCTGCCTTTGGATTGAATTTGAAATCTCTGGCCCGAGAAACGACAACACTCAGAAAGATTATTCAAAATAATGAAAAAAAAAACCCGTTTTTTTTAAAGCATTTTTCTTTTATTGTTCTGTGCCAACATATCTATACATTACCCGTTTTTTAAACATTTCAATATTAAAGGCATCAAAGTGATTTTACAAATGATTTAAATTAAATATCACATAAGCCAGTGAAACACTGAGTGTACGTGGAAACATGTACAAATGTAGGAACTTTGGTCTCAAATATTTACAGTGAACTGAACTCTTCACAAGAGTTGGTCCCTTCTTTTGAAAGGAAGAGTAGCACCACATAGTATCTGGATTTCATATAAAAGAATATACATTATTCATTTAAAAAGAACCCAAAACTGAACGGGATGTAAACGAACAAGTTCACAAAAAAAAAGTAGCACAGGACAGAAACAAAAATCGACTTCTTCAAAAGGCAACTTCTCAGAGGGTAGAAAAACCTCAGGGGCCGTCGTTTTCCCATTGACAAGCCCCAGATCTGCAAACAACCCATCTTATCCGTAGGAGAAATGTCAATACGGAGAATGCCTGAGACGAGACCTGTTACCTGTTTGCCTGGACTTGTTTGCCTTGAGGAATTCCTTGACTAAGTAAAGTAACCTCACATCTCTGTTCCGTTGGTAGGTATTCATAATGACCACCAAGTTACCCCACCTGACGTTTGGCAACGGCATATCGACAAATTCGTTTGTCGAGGGAGTTGCCACCACTGGTTCACCGGACGAAGGCGGCTCTTGTCGGCCGATGGAAAGACCCTCCAGAGCCGAAATCAGCTGATCGGACGTCGAACACCTGTCGAAACGGAAATTCGGCCTTCGCCTTCGAACGGTGGGACAGCGGTCTTTTAACGCCTTCTCCGGTTCAATAGACGAGGGCGGGTCTTCTCTGATGATCAACCGCCTTCGAACGGTGGGACAGCGGTCTTTTAATACCTTCCCCGGTTCAATAGACGAGGGCGGGTCTTCTCTGATGATCAACCGCCTTCGAACGGTGGGACAGCGGTCTTTTAATGCCTTCTCCGGTTCAACAGACGAGGGCGGGTCTTCTCTGATGATCAACCGCCTTCGAACGGTGGGACAGCGGTCTTTTAATACCTTCCCCGGTTCAATAGACGAGGGCGGGTCTTTTCTGCCGATCGACAGACCCTCCAGAGCCGTAACCAGTGGATCAGACGCCGAACGTCTGGGTTCAAGGAAACGACGGAAATTCCGCCGATAGCGCCTTTGCCTACAAACGTTGATATAGTCGTTTAATGTCCGATCAATAGAGGAGGGCAGGTCTCCTCGGCTGAGACCCTCCACAGCTGGAACATTTCGGCGAGGTTTCCGAAACCGGAAGCGAATCGACAGGTCCCCGTCGATCCTGTCGATATTTTCAACGATATATCCCCAAGGGGGTCCGCGGACCATTTGCTCGACCCCTCGTTCTCTCCCCTCCGCTCGTGCTATCCACCAGAAGAACCCGATACTGTCGAGAAAGTCGATTTCGACGTCGAGTTCGGAGAGGCTGTTGGCGTAGCGGACTTCCACGCGGGCGTCTTCGGCGACTCTCAGACGGAAATCGTAGGAACATCCTTTGTAGGAGTCTCGGCACGTAAAGGCGATCTCTTGGCCATCTTTTGCTGCACTCTGGGAGAAGTTCTCGAATAGATGGCCCCATTCAAGTACAAGTCGTCTATCGTCTTCGAAAGGCGACCGGCTCTGTTCCATACTGCCCGACAGAAGCACAAAATGATCGCTCGCTGTATATTTCACCACACCATGTGCTCCAAAAAACGCCGTGTGCGAAAGTATAGTAAGTAAACTAAACAAAACAACTTTTGAGAGTTGCCAGATACGGATGAGAGAATATTCCCAGTCACGGTTCCAGTCTGCCGACTACCGAACCGACCGAAGAAATAAAATCCTTCAGTCCATAGCGCCACCACTGAGCAATAAAACAAACTGCCTTTTTTGCTAAGCAACAATTTTAAATAGACGAGATTAGTGATGACGTTTTTTGTTTTGTTTGGAAACGTTGATTCGATCCGTGATTGGTTACATACGGATCCGTACTGTCCGTACAGTTCACGGAACCAATCACAGACTGAATTTACGTTTCCAAACAAAACAAAAAACGTCACACTAATCTCGTCTATTTGCTAATACTTGGTTGCAACTCAGGGAACATCCATAAATTATGGGAGGTCGAAAAGGGGGAGGAGGGGTTTGGGAAAAATCTCACCAAGGGGGGAGGGGGGTCGATTAAAATCTCACGTCAACTTTTTAAGTTAGAAATTAAAAAAATTTTTTAAGTATGAGAAAGGAATAATACCTACAGATAAGATACCGTGGTGATTTTAAGGCGGAATAATGTCCTTTTCCCCCACATCATTAATAGTGGGAAAGTTTTAGGTGCTGTGAAGCACAAAATGCAAAATAATAGGGATAGGAAATTATTTTTAAAGGTTGTAGGTAAATCTCACGTGGGGGGAGGGGGGTCCAGCAAAATCTCACCAAGGGGGGAGGGGGGGGGTCCAGATTTTCAGGGATGAGTTTGTGTAAAGATGAAAAAAAAGGAAAAAGCGCGTGAGCTTAGTCACGTATATTTTTTTAAGTGCGTGAAACAAATAATTGTAACAAGACAAATTTTAATTTACCTGGGCCTTAATTTACCTATTATTTGGGAGGATTTTAAGAACTTTAAACTGGCATTAAACCAGTCATTAATTAAATTAACCAGTCATAGTGTAGAGTCTAGATAAAAATATCTTTAAACAAAGAAAAATACATATTTCATGTTATCTTCATTTGCAAGAAAATAACCAAAATGTAACTAAAAGCAGATGAAAATTTAGGAAATAAGTTAAATACTAGGATAATTTATTGATTACTTAAAATATAATTAAATTACTGAGTTTTTTTTTCAATATAATTTTTGCTAAGTGGAGAAAAGAGTCAAATATATTTTTAAAGTATTATTAGAATCTCAAATCATATCATATATCTAATACAGGTTAGAATCTAACACGATTTAAAAAACTTAACTATTATCTTCAGTTGCTTCTCAAAGTGGCCTTTTAAAAATTTTACAACTTAGAAAAACCTCATAAGTTGAAAATACTGACTAAAATCGATAAAACGCTCAACAGGGATTCGACCCAGCAGTTGCGGGAAAAACAGAACTTTCGCGAAAAATCGCTACTTACTTCTGGACTTGTTGGCTTCTGACTACGGTAACGTTGTTTTTTCTACATCGCAATAAAGGCTGACTTCGCGGCCGTTCAAGAAAGCATCGCGGAAGAAACGGTACACTCCGCGAGCAAAACACGCGGAACGCGAGAAGTTGCGATTTCCCGACTTTCGCGATTTTGTAAAATCGCGATTCCGCGGAAGAAACTAATACCTGAAGGAAGAAAAATTAATAAAAAGCGGAAGTAGCGGGAAAAATGAGAAAAGGCGGAAAATCGCGTTTCGGCGGAAAAAACTCATGCCTGAGATTTTGGAAAAAAACACCTCACGTAATTTATGGATGTCCCCTTAACTTGAGCCTGAACAAATATGCTGAGAGAAACCAAAGAAAGTAGTTCCCCGTAAGTACGGTGTCGGAATTTTGAGTGAAATTAAGAGATTTGTTTTTTAAATCTACGTATATTAAGCGTATTTTCATCCCGTTTTGCAAAATGTTGAGTATTTCGTAACTCAGTCTTTTTTTTTAAAAATCAGATTAACCCCATAAGTAGGCCAAGCACACTTTATTTACATTGAAATCAAGCAAAACATAAAAGTGGGTCTTAAGGAGGGTTTATTCACCGTATTTCAGAAGGCAACCTTTATTTCTTTTCAGTTGATAGAAAATGGGCTCATAACTTTCATATAGTTAAAGTGGTAAAATTAAAAAAGTATTTTTTAACAAGATTTTATATATTGTTGCTGCTTGTATTTTGAACGAAAGTTGGCATACTTCTTTATAATCCAATCCGCAATGCTATAGAAAATAAAAAATTATATAAGCCCATTTAAACTATGCAGCTGAAACAGATAGTTGACGAGATAACATGCAATAACCGAAAGTTTTTAAATTGCCAATAACAGAGGAAAGAACCCAGAAAACACTTCTTGTTTCTAGAAGTATATTTAGTTGGTTGATATCAGGGAGGGCCCTCACTACTAAAATATTTCTTCTTCCCCCAGAAGATTTTTCGCTTCAGTATTAATGATACAACTAGCTGTTACAACCCGGCAAAGCCGGGTTTTACAGCTAGCCTTCTTTGGCGCTGAAGCGAGATTCGTTCGTTACTACCTGTTCGTAATTATTCATTCCCTATCATTAAATATACAGTTTTAATTCATTATCTTCGAAAGGGGTTTTGTCTCCGATTTCACATGGCATTGTTACAAATTTATTACATTGAAATAATTGTAATTTTATTTTGACCGGTTGTCAGCCCAAACCACCGAACCGGAATTGTACAAACTTGTTCTTAAATGAAATCTTACAACCCCGATATAAACCCATTTTAAGTGGCTTCCTCCCAAAACCTTCCACTTTAAATTATTATTTGATTTTTATTTGTCTCATTGTTTGAAGTTAAATATTTATCCCCTTCTGTGTAAAGGGAAAGAAGAAATACTTCAATCAAACATGTACCATAATTTTTTATTAAATCAATTTTCCTAGTATCTTGTTGAGATAAATCTAGTGAACCGTCAAAACTTTGAATATTAATTTCAAAGTATATTTACTTCACGCTCTTTAAAAGACGTTTTGCCTGTGTTGGTAAAAATATTAACTAAAAGCAATGGGGCGAATTGAAATAAATTTATAATTAAAAAATGGAATGCTTTGGAGAAACGCGACCTAAAATGGGCTCATCTAGGGGTAGAAAGCTTTCGATCAAGGTCAAGTTTGTCCAAATCGGTTCGGCCTGGCAAAAAGTTCCTCCATAGAGTTAACATTACAGAAAAGTGAAAAGAACGCATTATTTAAAAATGGAATGTTTTGGAGGAATGCGACCTAAAATGGGCTCATCTAGGGGTGGAAAGCTTTCGATAGAGACCGAGTTTGTGAAAATCGGTTCGGGGGTTTGGCCTGGCGGAAAGAAAAACCCAATTATTTTAATATATAAGATACAAAATTAGAGCTGTATTTAGAAGTTTTACTGTACAATTTCTTATAATGACAACTATATAACCACATTTCATAATTTTTAAAGTTTTTGAGGCCTTCCTTCCTAAGCCTAAAAACTATTTATCTCAAAATTTTATAGTTGTCCCTTCGACTTTCACATATTGAGAGTATTCTGTAATTTTATTATTTTTCCAATCTCAATAATATTAGTTTTTAAAAACGACTTAAAATCTGGGGAATGGCATTGAATATAACAGCCTGAAAACAAAAAATTATCCGCTAGAAAATTTCTTAAAATTTTAAATTATTAAAAATTCTTTTCAGTCTTTGGGTGTACTATTTTTTTAATTCAGATAAACTGAAGCAAAAAAAGTGAAGATTTTTTTAAATCCTACTGTTAATTTCAAATTAAAAATAATTCATGAACAAAATTCAACTCAGAAATATATAAAAAATCATTGAAAGATGTACTATCAAAAAAATAAGTAATTTTTAAAAAATAAATTATATAAAATAACTCTATAGATTAAATAAATAGTAATGTAAGTTGCATAAAAGGTTTTCAGAGTTTTTTAAAATTATTTCTATTCTTATTTAATTTTATTCAATTATTCCATTTGAAGATACCGTAATTTTCATAGTTATCTAAAAAAAACAGCATTCTTCATTTGGTCAGAAAAAAACTAAGTAATTATTAAAACTTCTCCATTGCATCTTAAACCCTAAAAACACAAGCTTGAATAAAAAAAAAGTAATCATAAATCACACATGTAAGTAGTGAAAATAAATAAAAACCTTTATTGAATCAAATGTTCACATTTCAATAAAATTAATATCTTCTGCTCTTTCACGATGATTATAATGTGCCAATTTTATTATATACCAGTCATGCCAGTGGTCATCTTTTCAACCTCCACCTTGTAATGTAGTTTTTCCTGCTGTATTATTTCACTTTGCGATCACAGTACCTTTAGTCCCGGAACATCTGTTCAATGGTGGAGCAGACCGAGGATCGTAAATACCTTTTTTTTTAAAAAAAGTTGAATTATTTTTTGATACTATGGATCACAGCAACAGTGATTTCCCTTAAGTACGAGGGTTGTTTTTTAATTAACTTCCGTTTTTCTCCTGAAAAAAAGTATTAGGAATTTCGAAACAATTTTGGTGCTGGTAGTTAGATACATCCTTCAGGTTCAATTTGCCACCTTACTGAATAAAATCGGACATTTTTTCTATTTTTTATCGATTTTACAAGCGCGCTCTTCGAACTATTTTCCCGCCAACCCATGGAGAATTCGGCTTTTTTTTCTCCCTTCGCTCCGTCCGCGAGCAGGCATTAACATTAAACAATGGGTGGGCAGGTGATCGCGGACGTAGCGAAAGAAGAAAAAAAAGCCAAATTCTCTATGGGTTGGCGGGAAAATAGTTCGAGGAGCGCGCTTGTAAAATCGATAAAAAATAGAAAAAATGTCCGATTTTATTCAGTAAGGTGGCAAATTGATCCTGAAAGATGTATCTAACTACCAGCACCAAAATTGTTTCGAAATTCCTACCACTTTTTTTCAGGAGAAAAACAGAAGTTAATTAAAAAACAACCCTCATACTTAAATATACTCATAAAATTTTCTGAGTTAACTCTTAACGCAAAATTTAGTTCTGAGAAAATTAGCTTCAAAGTGTTCTTTGTTATTAAACCTTGACCCAACAGCAGATCCGTAGTAGCCCATGACAGTTTTAGAAAAAGTAGATGTTTTAAAAACAGAAATTTTTTTAATAAATTAAATTTTGCAGAAAGAATACTTATAGCACAATACTTAAAAAATAGTGGAGGCATCGGGAAAAGTAAAGAATCATTCAAGGTAGGCCGTATTTACAAGGAAGGTAATTCAGGCACAAATGCAGCCTAAAAACCAGTTGCCACAAAACAACACTAAATCGAAAACATTGTATCCAAAGGTTCGTTACAGACGAGAAGTGGGAAATCAAAAATATTCCTGTACAGGTTAACAAAGCACTTGGAAAGTTAATTTTTCTATACACCTTTCAATTTAATTCGAAATAATTATGTTACGAAACAGAGACGATTGTGAGCGATTGGTTGGGGTTAGAAGGATACTGTAAACGCTAATTTCCATGATTTAATGTCCTCTTTAAAACAAGCTATAATTTAAGTCCTTAAGGGGCCGTCTACATATTAAACTAAGCACCAACTTTGGTTTCTTTTCCTATGGAAGACATCGGAGATTATCCCCGATTCTTCTTTGGATCGAATCTTAGAATTCGAAATTTTTCTTTGGGAAGGCCCCCAGACCCCCTTCTTTCATTACTTGAAACTCTATATATACTCTACATAGACTAAAATTACAATGATCTAACCATGAATGAATACAGGTGAAAGTTCCCTGTGTATTTAAAAAAACCCTTTTTGAACCCATGTTAAGTTTCCATCCCATGTAAAAGATTACTACCTTCTATACTCGGTTCATTTTGAACTGGCGCTTGAAAATATTTCCTTCCCCCACCACCGATCGGTTACCATAGCAACTATCCATGTCAAAGTGACGGCTTACTATTGGCTGCTCGAAGAGCGTAACTATGGTTACGCTTCTAGCAAGGGGGAAAGCACTATTTCTCAAGCGCCAATTCTAGATGAATAGAGTATAATCACTGACACTGAAGTGTGTAAATTGTTTAAACAAGTATTAAGCCTTGTAAGATCGGCAACAGCACAATTGAATAGTCAGTTGGAAGAAGGGAATAAGTCCAAAAACCAAGTTTTGAGAAAATCGAAAAAAACTGTATCAGTAATGGAATTTTCATTGTATAACCACCAAATTTTTACTGGAAGTTCAGAACCCTATTTAGAAAACAGAGCAATCATCAAAACAAATATAAGTATAATCAAAAATATTTTACAGTCAAAATAAGTTGATGGACTTATTCCCTTCTTCCACCTTATGAAATTTTTCTGATGAAAAAATCTTTAAAAAACCCTTAAATTCACATTTAAATTATATTTCTCCTTAGTGTACACCACAAAAGGGTGAAATAAAAAGAATAAGACAAATTAAATTCATAATTATAGTGAAACTGAGTTATTAAAGCAGTATCAATGGAATGAGGGAATATATGGATGGAGTCAAACATTCCCTGCATAAAAAAAGTTTGAAAAAAAATTAAAATTAAGAGAAAATTTTATTTTAACTTATTTTACAGCATAAAGAATATGAAAAGAAAGACAAATTAACTTAAAAAATACAATGAATGGACATCGATTTCACAACTTCAAGGGGCGATATCTCCCTATAGGGGTTAGTTATTGTTCCCCTCTTTTCACCCATGTGTAGAGCAAAGCTTGCAGATTGTTTTGAGCACAAAAAGTCAATTTGTCATTTTTTGGACTTATTCCCTTCTTCAAACTGACGATTCATTTGTACAGTTTTTAAAAAAAATTGCTTTAAAAATAGTGATTATCCAGCTGTTTTTATCAAAAGTATGCTTCTCTAGTTAGATCAGCTGCTAAAAAATCTTTTTGGATACATCCCAGTCATACTAGTAGTAAAGACAGGCGTTCATCCAGCTTTTCTTCCTGTCTTAGAAATTTTGTAAAAAATAAGCAAGGAATTTTGGAAAATCAATTAAAATTTTGTGAAAATAAAGGACTTTCAAAACTTCTAGAATAGGCCTAAAATTGGCAAAATCTGTCCCATAAGGAAAGAAACACTCCTGAAAACAATTTTTAAAGCACTTTTGATCTTAAGAATTTTGTGAAGAGTATTTAAGGGAATTTTGTGATGGGTCCTTACACAGACCGATTTTCTTTTTAGATGAACCCCTGAAAGAACACAGAAATACTCACCCATAGGAGGAGCCTGTTGGGCAGACCCATTAAACTGGGGAGCAGTGCCCTGCCCATCGTAGGCCCAGGGAAGGGGCTGGGCAGGGGAATCCAGGGGCAGGTGGCTGGTAGTTCAGAGCTGGTTGTAAGGGGGAGGATACATGCCTGGGCTTATTGTTCTCTTGGGCTTCAAGTTGCATACACAGCTAAAAATTTCAAAAAGAGGCAACATAAAAGCGCAAGATTTCCAAGCTATGGTGTAAATCAGGGATGACAAAAGCAAAAAGTCTGAAAAAACTCCATGAATTGATAAGAAGATCATAAACCAAACTAATTAAAATGATTTAGCTGCTTCAGATATAAATATTAATGCCATAGGTAAGAGCCTTATGAGTCGGAAACATTTACACAAAATGAAAAAGTTGTATAGTTTTCAGTTGAAAATTAGTTTGTAAACTGATTTCTTTACATTAAAAAGTCTGAAATTTTCATTGAAAAGTTTCAAAAAGTCTGAAAATCCTACAAAAGGCTGAAAAATCTCACCCCTGGTTTAAAAACCCGTATTTCATGCCTAACTTTATGGAAACCCCCCATTGTTGTAAATATCATAAAAGAAGATGTAACTTTAATTGTTGTAGGCATATTCTCGATTGTTGCAGATTGAAATCAATTGCAACCCAAACCACAGAATTTTCAAAGGAAGATGGTTACAAATAAACAAAGTTTTATAATAACTATTATTTTAAGGGGGACTGTGGGGTTTTTTGCAGAAAGAACCAAGAACATTTTTTAAAAAAATGAAAAAGATGCAGTTTTAGTTGAAAATTCCAGTTTAAAAGCTGATGTTATTCCATTAAAAGTCTGAAAAATTGCATCCAACTATTTTGGCTATTTTCGTATTTTTAAATATCTTTATTTACATAATTTTAAAGCTTTTCTTATTAATTAAAAGCTAGAAATATTTCATTTAGTCTACTTTACTTAAATCAAAGTTTTAACAGAAATTTTAATAATGATTAATTGTTTAATTTTCATGTTTTACCTTCGGGACAGCAAATGTAAGCAAATTTTGAAAATGACCCGTATAGTTTTTAGTTGAAAATTAGTTTGTAAACTGATTTCATTACATTAAAAAGTCTGAAATTTTCATTGAAAAGTTTCAAAAAGTCTGAAAATCCTCCAAAAGTCTGAAAAATTGCATCCAACTTGTACATTAGTTTTTCTCCCGTTATTAATTCCCTTTGCGATCACAGTAGTACCTTTAGTCCCGGAACATCTGGTCGATGGTGGAGCGGATCGAGGGTTCCATGCTCAGCCGGGATCGGAGTTCCTCGGCCGTCCGCTTTTGGAGCTGGTCCCCGGAGTGGATCAGTTCACCCCATAGGTACACCCCCATGGCCTGAGAGGAAAGACACAGCCTTCACAATCTTTGAAATTAATTTCTAAAAGAGCATTTAGCAGGACGCACCATTGAGGACTATAGTACTCTATTCATTCAGAATTGGTGCTTGAGAAATAGTGTTTTCCCCCGCAGGCTCGGACTGGCCATGCGGGCATTTGGGCAAATGCCCGGTGGGCTGCTACTCATCGAGGGCCGTTTGAGGGCCGCCTACAACCAAAATATTTTACAGTGGTATGAATGAAAAAGATCCTGTAAAATGAATCCGCACTCCACAGGAATTTCCAACTTGCGGCCCACGAATTATTTTTATGCGGCCACCAAACCATTAATTTACCAGCAATTAAATTCATTAATGATGGCATAAATTACTGAATTCAAAAACATATTATATTATTTAAAATATTTTTATGAACGAATTTTCCTGGTTTCATATTCAAAATTTCTACGGCATAAAAGGAGCGAACCTTTTCGGATGTCCCCCCAGACCCCCCTTTCTATTTTGAACTACATTGTTCACAATTTCTTTTAATATTAAGTTCGTCAAGGTGGAAATTCTATCTACCCACTGAAATTACCAACAAAGAATTAAAGGTCTATATTGAGTTTATTACGTATCCAATTAGGGACTTTCAAGGTGGATTTTAGACTATTCTTAGGGGTCAATTTTCGTTTCGAAATTGATTTTCGAATTTTCGTTTTTTCAAATTCGAAAAGAATTTCTTGGGGAGGTACCATGATCCCCCCCGAAATTTTTAATTCTATGAAGTTATATTATCCATGAAAATTATGAGGTTGGCCGATTCAGACTTAAAATGCCCGGGCTGAAATTTCTTCCCAGTCCGACCCTGCTAGAAGTGTAACCATAGTTACGCTCTTCGAGCAGCCAATAGTAAGCCGTCACTTTGACGAGGATAGTTGCTATGGTTACCGATGGGTGGTGGGGGAAGGAAATATTTTCAAGCGCCAGTTCAAAATGAACAGAGTATAATATAAGTTAGGTCATCTCAATTCAAAATTTTCTTATTTTATATTTTACGATAATTTGAAAAATTAAAATCAATTTAACAACAATTTTTCACAAAAATTAAAACCTGGATCAACCCCTGCTTGCACCATCCACATGAATTCAGAAGTCGATCTTATCAGTCCAAAGTAATCATGAAAAGTGATGAATACTCAGCACAACAAAGGGGAAAATGAATTTAGGCTTGGAAGATTTGTAGTAGTGTGATTACTCGGACATTTCAATCTTTTGTATTTTTTTTTGCTCTTTTGTAAACCATATATTCAAATATTGACGCATAGTGTTACACAATTTTTATTGATAAACTATTATAGGTTAGGGTTAACATCTTAACACCAAGACATAGCGTAGAAAGATAAAGTAGTAACTAAAAGGTCTTCCAACTAAGACTAGCAACACAAAGTCAAGTTATATTGCGAACTGAAACTTTTCCAAACAACGGGATAGAAGACTTTTTGAGTTTGAAGAACATGGAATATATAACACAAAGGAACAAAGAGGGATTTCTTGAACATTTAAATACAAATCTAAAACTTATTCATTAAAATTGACCATAATATAAATACAACATAAACTTAACAGTAATTGATTAACAATCCATGAGTTTGAAATTATTTTTACTTTTTGGAAAATTTACCAAAACAATTTTTCTCATTGAAAGAGCATGCTTAAAGAAGGATCCCGAAAAGACTTTGTTTTGAATAGTGGAAGAGAAAATGGAGTAAAGTAAAACTGGAAAAAAATTAGAAATTATGGTAAAAACCCAACTGCATGCAAAAGTTTTTACCAGGTGGTCTGTCAGGAACTTCTGAAGCTCCGAGTACTGGCTCCTGTGCCGGTGCTTTACCACCAGCTCAAACCACCTGTGCTGAACCTGTTGGAAACAAGAGGAGACTTCAATTAATGGGTTAAAATTGCCCTTTTCATCTAAAAAATCTAATTTTATTTATGATTTTATTTTAAATTCGAGGACTAAGAAGTTGCAACATGTGAATCTTAAGAGTCTCTTTTTATCATATGAAAACACTTTTAGACAATTTTAAACTTTAATGCCTTTTTTTAAATTGAAGTATTTTTTTTATACTCTGGATCACAGCAACAGCGATTTCCCGCCAGTTCTTAAGTATACTTACGAAATTTTCTGAGTTAACTCTTAACGCAAAATTTAGTTCTGAGGAAATTAGCTTCAAAGTTTATAACGATCGCAGACGACTATCTCTTTTTAAAAAATGCTGCAATTTCTTTTCTAATTTGCCTACAATTAAAATGAAAACAGTTTTTGAAATATAAAAGTCTAAACTACTTGAAAATGGAAGAAACGAATTTTCGAAAACGGTCATTTTAGCTCAAGAAGTGCGAGAAAAATCTAAGTGATGCAAGTACTACCTCCGCACTGCAGCTTCCAAAGCGGTACACCTGTTGCAGGCGGTCAAGGGAGCCCAGCCGAGGTTCCAGGAGAAGTTCCTCCAAGACCAGCACCAGTTGCTCAGAAGAGAGCTGAAACAATATCAAAAACTACTACTATCTCCGTTCGAGAATTTCCATTATCCAGTTGAATCTTCTGGGTAATGTTAATACGGAAAAAGTCAACTCCAATCAAAGTAGTGAATTTTCCTGCTCTAACTATCGAAAGGGGGGTCTGGGGGGCGAAATTTGTGGAAATTCAAGTCAAAAACTTTTTCAACTCGTTTCGGTACCCCTCATCCAAATTTCGGACATAGTTTTTTTTTCGTTTTGACAAACTTAGTAAAATACAGTTGTAATAACAGTTACAAGTGCCAAAGGGGTCCTCCCCCAGAAACTTTTTTAAAATTTGACCTTAAAATAACAGGGGTTGTAACTCATTTTGTTTTTGGTGCATAAAATGTCATATAGAGTAAAACTTTTCATTTTGAGGGAGGGGCTTGAGCCCCCTAGCCCCCCTGGATCCGCTAGTGTACTCAGCTAACGATAGTAAAAGGGTCACGTGATTTTTACAGACTTTGCACGGCCGATAGTTGGGTAACCGGTGATAGTTGAGGTCTTGCTTCTATATATACAAGCAAATGTCTCTTCCTCTTTCCATCCCTCAACTTCCACTTGTCTCCCCTCCGAAATACTAGTTCCAGCGTTGTCAAAACCACGTGACCCTTTTACTATTGTTGGTTCAGCAGTATCTCCGTTTGGGGATCTCAGAAGAGATCCAATTAAATACCACTTATTCAAATAATTTCTTCAGATCGTCGATTTGATTCACCTTAATTGTTAATTGTAATACCTTAAATTGTTTGAGCGGTCATAGTCCAACATGGGCTGTAATGCCAAGGAGTTAGTTAATTAATAAAAAAACAATCTGTCAAAACAATTCATCAAATATCACATGAACAGTAAAATACCTGTTGTCTGTATAGACATTTAACATCCAATAAAGTTAGTAGAGTGAGGCAAACACAAATAATAGGACTGTAACAGATGAAAATGCTGCTTTACAACTAAACCCTTTGTCTCGTAATATTTTACACACACGCTCGTGAACTTTTAAAATAATGGAAATGAAAACAGCTGTGTATTAAGTTTGTTGATGATTTGTCTTATGTAAACAATGCTCAAAATTTTGATTTAAGTTTTAAATATTTTAATGTTTATTAAAGGACTAAGTTAAAGCAACAACGGAAGTTTGCTATAAAAAAAGTATAAGCATAAACATCTCAAAAGGAGTGAAAGACTACCAAAAATATCAAACAAGATGGACACTCAAGTTTAGGTAATTGGAAAAACTCCCAGAAAGATACTTAAGGGTTCCAAACAAAACATGGTCAGGTGTTGACCAAAACCTCTAGACAAAGGGAAAAAGAAAAACTCCCCTCAGTGAAGCAGAAGTAAACATCAGCACTTCACCTCAGTTCAAAACTTCACAGGTTAAAGTTACAGTGCCAACACCAGAAAAAGGTAAACAGAATCCCAAAAGGAAAAAGGTGAAGTTTGAGGCAAGGTGAGAGAGAAGAAGGACAAAACAATACCAAGTAGGGGGTACTCCCATTTGATCCTAAAATTCAAGGTTTTTGTTACCTATAAACTCTAAATAGAGCCAAGACTAACAAAACATAGCAGAGCTTTAAAAACAAAGATTAATTAACTATTGTAAATACTAATTAACATCCATAAACAATTTAATCTTCAAAAAAAACATTGTAAACAAATCTGGCATGTGACCAAACTAAAAAGCATCTGGCCATCAGAAAAAACCCTAATATAAACACTTACTAAATAAACATGTCATCTTGATCAGCAGAAAAATCATATGCATCTTCATTAACAAGAGCAAAGTAAGAGAGAAAGCCAGCCACACACTTTATCTGAAACACTATGTGATGTCATACAAGGTTAAACCAATGAGAGGTGATGACATCACAGGGGCTCCATTCACTTCACTAACACAGTCAGATACTGAAGTGTCAAAACCAAACTGACTTTTAACCCTAGAACTCACAACCTCAAAAAAATACCTTGATCAAACAAGCAATCAAATATTCTAAACAAAGTTAGGAACACATGAGTTAGCACATTGAGGTGAGTAAAAGCAACACTTTTAGTGTTATCAGTTTTAGCTTATTTTTAACACCTTGTCAGAATTTTTTTTGTGGTGGGAGGTTTGAGGCAAAAAAATCTGAAGAAACTCACACCTGTAGCTTTTACAGGGTTCCCCCCACTCCATTTCAGAAATAAAATTCCCCGACTTTTCCAGATTTTTTGGTAAAAATTCACCGCATTTTTCGGATACTTCTCGCAATTTTGAACTTATAATTTTCAATAAATTGACTTTTTTTTCACTTAGTTGAGCCGAAATTGACACGCAAACATTTCATTTCCAGGTTTTTGGCCAAAATTAACAATTTTCCCTGAAATTTAAATTTGGTTAAAATAAGAGCTAGAATAATCTAGAGCATACCTTCACTGGCTTTTCTCTGACAAGGTGTTAATTCTGCGTTTCTCAATTCATAAGTTTCTCAAAAACTAATTTCAAACACATGAATCTTAACAAAAACCATCAAAACCTTCAAAATGAACCAAGATTAAATGCTGGAAATTGCCAAGGAGTTAGTTAGTCCCATTGTAAAATACTTAATAATAATGGAATGGGAATTTATTACGATAATTGCCAAACAGGCATATGTACTCACAGGTATGAAATCCTCCACATTAAACTTGAACCTTTTCCTCGACCTCTTTCGACTGAAAACTTTCTTCCACTTCTTTGTCTGTTGAAGAGCAGAAACAAGTTTGAATTCAGGATAAAAAAGAAAGCTATGTAAGGAATGAAGACACTAAGAAGGCGAGATTCAGACAAAGATAATTTCCCTTTAGTTTTTTTAATTCAACAGTTTAGTACATAAATTCAATAGTACATATAAAAGATTTAGGGACTTATTTGTTTTGGGGCATCAAAAACAATGGTTTAGAAGAATATCTGTCACAAGCATTTTCATGAAAATGGCCAGATAGAGTTTCATGGTTGGGTGAATTTTTGAAAGCAAAACCCTTATGAGAAAAACAATTGAAATTACTTTTAAAATACCTTTTAAGAAATGAACTTCTTTAAAAGAACACTTTTTACATTTTAGGAACTAACCAACTTGCCTAAAAAGATAACTTTTTTGACCAACTTTTTGGAAGGCATTTTAATGCCACTACTACTTTAATGAATTTATAGATATTTATTTGGTTTTCAGATGGTCTTAAGCTGACAAGTTATATATTAATGTTTTAGAAAAGTTTCATTTTTTATGCTGTAGTTTATTGAGATTTAAAAGAGGCATATTTTACTACAGCATAAACATAGATATTTTTGGTAGAAATTTCAACACATACCTCAGCCAAAACTTCTTGGTACAGCTTGTTATCACTGTGAGGCTTGAAGTCCACAATCTCCTGCAAAAAGTACAATTGATTAGTTTGAAAATTTTTTTCAGATTGTGTTTCTATTATTTTGAGATAGAATTTCTGAGGTTTGGCCTTATTCCAAAACTTATTACAGCTATGATTGTTATTAAAACTGGACCCAACAGCAGAGCCGTAGAAGCCCATGACAGTTTTAGAAAAAGACGTTTTAATAAAAATAAGTAAAAAAAAGATTTTTTAAAAAACGCTTTTATTGAAGTGTTCTAAAAGGTCAAAAATAATTTTTTCGGTTTGACAAATAATTTATTGGGAAGTAGAAAATAACTTTTTGGTAAGTAAAAAAACTGATTTTCTAATCACTAAAAATAAAAGCGTGGGCGCTAGTAATTTTTAATATTTTTTAAATTTAATTTTTTTTACAGGACAGTGACACTAACATCCTTGCCAAACGGGGATTCGAACCCCAGACGTACGGCTTTGCATCAGTCAGATGCTCTAACGACCAGGCCATTACGTCGGCATTTATGTATAATTTTATATAAAAAAAAATACCTAACAGAGAATTTAAAGTGAATCCATCCCACTCAAAACTCATGAATGAGAAATTTGTAAATCTAACGTCATAGAACATAGAATAAAGAAGTTAGAATATATAGTGAATTAAGAATGACTAGCGCCCACGCTTTTATTTTTAGTGATTAGAAAATCAGTTTTTTTACTTACCAAAAAGTTATTTTCTACTTCCCAATAAATTATTTGTCAAACCGAAAAAATTATTTTTGACCTTTTAGAACACTTCAATAAAAGCGTTTTTTAAAAAATCTTTTTTTTACTTATTTTTATTTTCTACTTTTTAGTCATGGTACTTTTTAACAAAAACTCACAAGAAAAAATGTATTTATTTCAACCATATTTAATGTTATGTTAGGATGGAATTTTAGTTTCATGTATAACAAAAAATTTTCACATATCTGACAAAGTAGAACAATCCTCTGACGACTCAGCAGGACAATCAACTCCAAAGTTAATTTTAAAATCTATTTAATTTTGCTGGGTACGTTATAATAACAGAGCTGAGCAAGAAAAATACCTCGCATAAAGAATATATTCCTCGCATCCGCTCAATCACCGATGAAATCCATCGATATCAAAAAGATTCACAATAAAAAGAAAGCATTCAATAAAATAAAAAAAACAATCGTAAGAAACTCAGAATTAGTGTGTGTGTGTGTGTATCAAGGAGCAAACAGTACCATCCAGTCTTTTCAGTGGTCAATAAATTATAAAAGAACATATTTTTCTTCTCGGCGATTTCTCGCTCTTCTGGCGATTTCTTTCTCGCGGTTATTATCTTAAATCGCTAATTATCTTAATTGTTAATTGGAAGGTAAAAAATCACGTTTTGATGATTAAATATTGTAGTTATATACTTAGTATATTATCTTACAGGTTTTGGGAGCCATTGGCTTCACGGAATGTCTCAAATATGAATTAAAAGGATAACTAAAAACACTCGTTAATTACCTAAATTACGGAGGTTTTGACTAGTTGATGATTGAATATTGCATTGTCATCGAGTTTCCACCACGGTGCAAAGTTTCAGAACTTTATATCGTTTGGAAGTGCCTGAAATATTATGTACAAGCATCCAGAAAGAAAAAAGTGATTATTCGTCTATAATTATCGTAATTACTGGGCAATTCTCGTTTTGACTTTTGAATATGATGAAGTTATGCCTTATAAACAATTGTGCACGGTTTAGTGAGAATAGCCCCTTGGGAAAGGTATCAAATTCTGGTTTTTCTGTTAATTAAAAATACTCGTTAATTACTTAATCCTTTGGTTGTTTGACTAGATAATGGTTGGATATTGGAGTGTCATGAGGGTTACACCGATGTGTAAAGTTTCGGGGCCCTGACATATCGGGAAGTGCCCGAAAATCGAGTTTTAAAATTCCACGCGTAAAACGCCGCCAAAAGCAAGTAGAATAAAAGCGTTTAAAAATAGAAACTTTTTTAATAAAATTTAAACAAATTAAATTTTGCAGAGAAATAATACTTAAGTAAGAATCGTTCAAGGTAGGCCGTATTTACAAGGAAGGTAAATAAGGCACAAATACGGCCTAAAAACCAGTTGCCACAAAAACAACACTAAATCGAAAACATTGTATCCAAAGGTTCGATTCCCTCAAGAAGTAGGAAATCAAAAATATTCCTGTACAGGTTAACAAAGTACTTGTAAAGTTAATTTTTCTATACACCTTTCAATTTAATTTGAAATAATTATGTAATAATTCTACCTTTTAAAAGACTATACCCTTTTAAAAGCTTTGATTTAAAAATAATTTTTTACCTTATTCCAAATGAACTGAAAAATTTGTCTACATTCAAACGAAATTTGATATATCCTAGAGATCTGTATTTATCTTAAAAGTTATATCAAAATTACTTTCTCAAAATTTACTGCAAAGGGGTTTCACAAATTACTCTTAAAAATACTGCATAATTTAAAAGAAACACTGGCTAATTGTGATAATTAAATGGTGTTTTACTTTGATTATTTTTTACAATGAGAGATTGCACCCGGTTAATCCTCAAGTACCGACTAACCTTGGCTAATCCAGATCCATGCAACCATTTTTCATACAACTCCTCCATTGACAAATGATCTCTGATAAAGAAAATTGCATCAACATCAATAACTAAAATAATAATCAAAACTAAATATCACAACTTTGAGAGGTATTCATTTTGGGACGAGAAAAAGGCTGTGTATTGAAGCATAAGACTTAGGCTAAGCGCGCACTAGAGACTTTTATTACCAGAATCTTAAGGAAACTGGTATCTAAAAACAATTTAGCAGAGTATGATATCAATTGAATTCATGAAGGCAAGGACTAAAGGTTTAAGAAAATAAAGTCATTTATTTGGAGTTAGTAAAACATTAAAACAACAAAGTGTTACCATTCAGTGCATCCTTCAACATGAGCACAGCCAAAAACAAACAACCAGCCAAGATGGCTACCAACACTTTATCTGCTCAGCAGATCATCCTTATCATAAAAAATCGTTGGGGAGTGGAGAAGAGAAAATCTAAAAGGCCAAAGGGCCCTTACAATAACTGAAGCAGCAGCTGAAGAGAAGTTGAAGTAGCTCAAAGAGCCAGAGTGTTTACTTTATACATGTGGCAGGAGATGTGACATCACCAGACCCTGAATCAATCAGGAGGTGATGATGTCACATCCACCACTTCAGCTCAGTTCTGCAACAGTATTCAGAAAACTCCAAAACAAACAGTGAAACATTAAACTCACTTTGGACAACAAACCAGCATGTCCTTCACTGGTAAACAAACCTACCACCCTCAACAAGTGTGGTGAGTCTAAAGCAGCAATTCTCCTTTGCTTATTTACCTTTTTACTTTTACAACAACTTTTGTCACAGCGACAGAGACAAAATTGTCACCCTGGCTATTGCAAGAAGCTAGAGAGCGTGCACAGGTGACGAGACACTTGGCCGGTTGCCAAGAGTCATCTCCATAGAAATGCATTGCTTTCGAATGGCCTAGTGTTTATAGTCGCCGTGACAGAAGTCTCTAGTGCGCGCTTAGCCTTAGATGCAACAAAATAATTTATTTCGAAACTAGCAAAATAATAGTCTAAAACCTAAGAAAGCAGCTAAAACTTTCAGCATACAGGGATGAGATTGACAAAAAAGCAAAAAGTCTGAAAACATCAAGAACTATTAAGACCAAACTAAATAAAAATATTTAGCTGCATCAGATATGAAAATTTACCACAGGAAAGAGCCTCATAAATCAAGAACATTAACAAAATATGTAGTTTTTAGTTGAAAATTCATCAAGTTTATCAGCTGATTTTTTTTTCCATTAACCCTCTCGCCACCCTGGGCCTCATATGAGGCTCCTACTTATGAACTCAATTTTGGTATGATGTAAACACGCAAATTTAGTTTCTTTTCATCAGTGACTTCACTGATTCATGTAGATCACATATTCTACATGGTTTCTGAAATACGTTCCTAAATGGCATTTATACCTCAATGTTTACATTTTAAGCTGTGATGCTTGTGAAGAGAAAATACTAGCTTCTGTAGAACATTTTTGATAGGTTGGTAGATATTTTCTTACTTCGTAACCTTCTAATATTATGACCATGTCTTTTAATAAGCTCTAAAATAAGTATTTTCTGTTAAAATGAAAAAGATATGGCCTCATAAAAATATCTAGGAAGGAGTACACAAGAAATAAATATTTTCCAGACAAATTATAGGGTCTTTTTGGATGTATTAAGAAGAAAAAAAAGTTTTTTCACTTTTTTGATGTTCTGGTGCCGAGAGGGTTAAAGAAATAAAATCAGCTTATAAACTGGAATTTTCAACTAAAAACTACATCTTTTTCATTTTTTGATGATGTTTATGAGGATCTTTCCTATTATGATGGTGAATTTTCATATTATAAGGCTGCTAAAATATATTTATTTAGTTTGTTTCACGATCTTCTTAAGAATTCTATCAGTTTTCAGACTTTTTTTTAGTCAATCTCATCCCTGTTTTATTAAAAGTGTGGGAAATTGTCGTCCTTAGTATGCAATACGGACAGTCATCAAGCCTATGACTTGCTACAGTTGGTTGTTTTGGGTTTTATGGCGCAAGGTCCCTATATCGGAAATTCCGAGCCAAACACAAGACCAATAGTTAAAAAAATATTTAAAAGTCATGTCGGTTTCCAACCAATATTAAAGATGAAGTTTATTTAAAAGGCTTAAAAGATGCAGGCCTGTAGTTGAGCGTAATCTATACGCCATTCATAAATAATTTATACGGTAAAAACAATTTGAGATGCTAGAAATATGGAATTAAATATCGTGAATTATTCTAATTACATTTAAAAACATAAATAATGATGGATGATGAGGAGTACCTAAAATGGGTGTTTTAAAAAAGCGAACGTAGTATAAAGATAAATTGGGGCATGAGGTTAAAATGTGCTTGACAGATAAAATATTTTGGCATTAGTATTTTTAGTATTATAATATTATTAGTATTATTAATATTAGAGGGCAAGTCGGTGGCGGTTCCGCAGCCAAAAGGAACTGATGTGTGAGTCTGGAATGAGCATAGAAGGGTGGAAAGCTAAACAAATCAGCTTACAAATCACACAATCAGCTTACAATCAGTTAATCAATATGCTCTTTTTAATTCACTCTACTTCTAGATATAAAAATACCAACACTATAAAACACAATTCAGCTTCCTTAAATGTAATAGAGGTAATGGCTATGCTGCAATAGCTTGAGCAAAATACTCAAATGCAAAATAACTTACCGAAAGTTCGGAAATTTCAGGTAAAACAATGTCAAGAATTCCTGTAAACATTAAAAGTTACTATGAACTAGTTGAAGTCAAGTACTTTAAGCTGGTTTTTAAATATTTTAGAAAATCGAAACAATGAGGTAAAACTACTAAACTAAAATGTTAGTCAAAATTGATCACTAGGGCCTGTGTAATTAAATGCTCAAAAAATATGCACCTATTTTTTAAGGTATAAATATGTAATAAAAAGTATGAAATATTTATTTGAAAGTAGGAAGATTAAAATCTTTGAATTTGAAATGAAATTTGAATACATGGGTACTTCTTTAACAAAAAATATAGAATGAGAATAAGAGAAAATGTATAAGTAAAATCTTAAAGTTGAATTAAATAATCCTGAATTCAGGAGTATTTCTTGAATGCCCATTACGCAGGGATGAGACTGACAAAAAAACAAAGAATCTGAAAAACTGTGTGAACGACATTTTCAATATATATTTTAGGTGGAATTTGCATGTTAATGAACTTAATATAAATAAGATTAGCGCGTAAATTGACACCCATGTAGTTTTCATGGGAAACGAGAAAGGCATTGAAGTTGAAACAAAAAACCTTTAAATTGTACAAACGTACTGGGAAGGACAGTGATAGGGGGACTTATTTAAAGGCTAGGAAAGACTTCGAAAATATCAGTAGGAGTTAGAGGGGATTTGATTCAACTTTTTAAAATGCAAGGGGACACAGAGGGACTAGATTTCAATACGGGAACAAGGGGTCACAATTTCAAATTGAATAAAGTCAAATTTAAGACGGATTGTAGGAAGCATTATTTTTTTAATAGGGTAGTGGATAGATGGTTGCCTGAAACAATTGTAAATTCAAGTGGGGTAAACTAGTTGAAGAGGAAAATGGACAGATACTGGGATTCCGGTAGTTTGAGTTAAAAAGACTGGACCAACCTTGCTGGGCTTACGCCTGTAGTTGGTCGACTTAATTTGTACTTGTAAGATTTGAAAAATAGAGTTATGAGTACTAAAAGGGGGTTTGGGGGTATTCCCTTAGAAAATTTTTGGTAATTTGATCCTAAAATTTAAGGTTTAGCTGATTTCCTTGTCCAAACATTTTGGGGTGGGAGGTTTGAGGAAAAAATCTGAAAATTCTCAGAAAAAAACGGGAAAAGTTGGAAAATCCAACAAAAATCAGAAGAATCTCATGCCTGTTTAAGAAAACTTTATAATTCAAAAAATGGGATGTATTGATGAGAAAATAAGTAAATGAAATAAAAAGAGAAAAGGGAATTTGTTCATAAAACTCACCCTCGATGTGACGAGCTGTCCCTCGTACTTCTGGACATATGTCCTCAGGAACTTGACGAAAGGGTCGACACCCCCCACACAGTCACTCATGTGCTTCAACAGGAAGAAGCCCTGAAACGTTAAATTTCTTAAAGCAAACTGTTTTCAGAGCATTCAAAGTTCATAATAAACAACTTTAAATTCAAGAAGTTCTTACAATGTCCATGGCAATGAAGTTATCCATGGGCATAGCCAGGGGGGCAGCTGTCCCCCCCTAAGTCCTGAGTAATTTACTTTTACTGTACTTTTAGTTCAGTTAAAACCCAGTTTATTAAGGTCAAATTTTCAAAAATTTCCTGAAAAATGTATGTCCGGGTTTGGGCCCCTCTTTAATATTAAAACCTTTATTATTCACACTTTTCTTGTAATTAGCTTATTAAAATAAAATTCTACCTAAAAATTTTGTCCAAATTTGAGTTTAAGTGTAGTAAAAATAATTTAAAACCTTTTTCTAAGGGTCAAATTTCCAAAAATTTTCTGGGGGAGAACCCCCGATCCCCCCTTTGAAACTTGAACCTCTATTACTAAAAACCTTTCTCGTATTAATTTTTCTTCAATGCAAATTCCACCTAAAAGTGTTTGAAAAACTACATTTAAACCCATTGATATGGATGAAAGAGATCTCATTGTTTGCACAAAACTTTTACATTAATTTTACTAAAGGTAAAAAAACAAACATCAAAACAATGTGTGTAGGGGGAGGGGGCTTGCCCCCTCCCCCTACGTGGAACCCTGGCCATGCCCAAGCTTCTGAATTGAAGCTACTGAGCGATATAGTACCCAAATATATTTTTTTTAGTTTTTAATATTATAATTTTGATTTTAATTGCATATTTAGTGGGCTAATATGGTATACCCATTCCCCTAAAAAAAGTTGGATTTTAATAATCAGAATTTAAAAATTTTAAATTTTTCAAAATTTTTGACCATTTTTTAAATCCCTAAGGCTTTTTTAATTATACATATTTTTTAAATTTTTTTTCATTTATTGATTCATTATATTTTTTTATTTCCAATGCAGTTGGCGAGAATGAACACAATTCTTTCACCAGGGGTGGACACAGAGAACAAGAAAGATTGAACACGATTCATTATATTATACTTCATAAAAATGTGCATGGGTTTCTTTCTATCAATATTACTTTATTTTCTAGAATTTTTTGTAGTAAAAACCCCCCAAAAAACCGGAAAAATTCATCATTTTTGACTTTAATATTTCTCTCTATATTAAAAAAAAGTTACTGTCACCGCTGCCGCCGCCGCTGTTTCAGAAAATTTAATTTTTCAACTCTTTGAACTCTCATAACCCAAAAACTACTTGATAGAAATTTATGAAATTTGAAAGGTTTGTAGAGGAATATTTAGGGCACATTGTCGAATAAAAAACTAACTGATGTGATAATTAGTTCTGGGGTATTTTTAAGGTCAAAGTTGAAGTTTTTGTTTTTTAGCCGCGTAATCCAGTTCAGCGAAATCTATTAGCATCAGAACTACGATTTTTTGCAGCCTAATACTCTGAAGTATGAAGATGTGCACTACGTCGCCCTTTTTTCGAATTTCGAATTTGGTTTAGAGTAATTAATTTTTAAATTTTCGAAATTTTTGACACTTTTTCGGTTTTTTCGATCTAAATTGAAAATTAACGTAGGTATCAATATGATTTTTTTAACACTTATACTCTTATTTTTAAGAAAGAGATTGGCGTTTCATTCTTTAAAAAATTCTAATTAGTTTTGGAATTATTAAGCATCAAAGTTTCATTTTTTTCATAGTTTTAGTAGGTCTTTATCAGACGTGTTTGATGTTTTTAAATTTTATATTTGCCTGTTCACTAGATTGCCGCGAGCACGGATATTTAAATTAAAAAGTTTTGTATGTGCACGTTTTTTCTCTAAGTTTGCTATCGATAGTAGTACAGACTTGGTTAATAATCTTTTTTAAGATATTCCAATATTTTTTAACTACTTGAGAAATAAATAATTTAGCTTTTTTGAGTGTTATTTGTGCGGATGAAAGGAAGAGGATTTTCGGGAAGTTTGTTTTACTCTACTAAAGATCGATTGCAGATATTTATTGACTGATTATAGATTTACAGATCGCTTCGCGATCTGTAAAGATCTGCATAGCAGTTAGGGGGGTTGGTGAGCGTAAGCGAGCAGGGGGCGGTAGCCCCCTATCCGTTAAATTATTGATAATTTAAAAAAGGAATATTTCAGTAATAGTTTTATTTTGAAATTTTCGTGGTAATGATCCGAATTCAATTATTGAAAAGTTTGAGGGATAAAAAGTTTCGATATTAAATGATCATTAACAATACTCTGTTATTATTCTAATAATCGTTGAAAAAATTTTCTTCTGCAATGACAAGGCTGCCTAAGCAGAAGTAGTTAAAATACTGTAAAAAATTGGTACCTGAAGTTGTCTGATGAGCGTTATTAAGCATTATTGAACGTTTTTGATCCTGTTTCAGGCGCCTATTCTAAATAAACAGACTATAAGTAGACAATTTCCAGGTTGTACTGGATAGGTAAGTTGGATAGGATAGTTAAGTTAGCTCTGCTCGCTAAGATCGCGAAGCGATCTTCAAAGAACTGCGAAGCAGTTCCGGGGGTTGGTGAGCGATAGCGAGCAGGGGGCAGAGCCCCCTAGTTTTTAAAAAAAATCTAACCTTATTAGAGCTAAACCCATGCACAGTTCTATAATACATATATTTCAGAATATATATAAAAATTTTCAGACATATATTTAAAGTACATAAAAAGCCTTAGGCTTTCAAAATATTGTAAATACACAAAAATTGAACGTGGAGAAAACTCAACTTAAAATTTCGCTTCTTCATAGAAAACCCTCATCATCGCATCAGAAAAATGTAAATAACTTCATAAAATATTAAGATAGAGCTCTGAAATTTTGAAGACACATTCAGAAAGATCCATGGTATGGATTAAGCCAATAAAAAGTTTTTTTGATGATTTTTTGGGTACTATATCGCCTTACGGATAGATTCCTTTTCGTGGTTAAAACACTCGTTTACAGCAAAATGTTTGGAAAAAGATAACCAGTTATTTAAGGCCTACCTTTGAGACCATTTTTTTGAAATACTTGATTTACAAAAATTATTTTTTAATTTTTAGTTTAAGTGTACATCAAAACATTGATCAATGCTAAAAAAACAAAATTAATTATATTATTTTCTAAAATATGGGGTAATTAGTGTAAAATTTAAGTGAATTTTTATAAAACCCCTCTCACTCTTGCCCAAAAACTATTACCCCTATATAAATTTCCTTTGGACACAAGTATCCTATGACACTTATCTTCAGATTGGACCATTTTCTAAGACATATTTTGAAAAGTAATTGTTTTACAGCATAAAATGTAACGGTAAGTGAAAAATTTCTACAACCCTTTAACAAAAAAACATCAATAAAAAAAAAATAATAAACTTGCATAAAAATCTGTGGTCCATCTGGTTAATAACAGTATGATTAATATACTGTTAAAAATTTGGAGTGAATATCTTGGATAGTTTTTGAGTAATCATGTATAGTGGTGTCCTTTAAAAAAACCCACTTTTTCACTTTTCCTTCATTAAAAGCTTAAAAAATATGATAATTAAGTCGAACAAAATGGTGTTGTAACGGCTCATCCTCCCCTACATTTTAATGCTTAGTATTTTTAATTCCAACACTCCGTTACAAATTGGCAGACAATTAAGTAAGAATCCAAAAAAACCCAATTTTCCTAAAAAAACCCATGTACCCTAAAAAAACCCACTCTTGAAAATACTCAAGAATTTAAGAAAAAATATGATTGAAATGTTTATTTTGATAGAAAAGAGAATAATTAAGATAATAAAAACCAAATTCATTACAAATTATTTCTAAAATTAAAATTATGAAAAGTTTTTCTACTCAAGAATTTTGCCTTCAAAATACGACAATAGCGTTTTTATTGTTGTATTTTGATGAAAACGACCTATTAAATACAAATACTTAATACAATTTTCATAAAAAAGCTGAAAAACGGTAATTGGAACTGATATTTTATTTTAAACCCCCAACTATCAACTCTCTAAACCCATTTTCGAGTAAAATTCGGTAAAATGCTGTATTTTCACGGAAAATGGCTGTTTTTGGTATCATTGAATTTTTATCAAAAATACTGAAAAAAAACATTGAGAATTACTGAAACAACTATTCTATTTGAGTAATTAGTTATATATCATGAATAATATTAAACATTTTGCAAAAATTTTTATTTATTTTATCATTTATTACAAAAAGAAAAGTGGGTTTTTTTAGGCACACTATGGGTTTTTTTCACCCCTCATTTCAAAGACTACCGTAGGGTCCCTAATTGGCCGACTGAGCTGAAATTTCAGTATTTTATTCTCATAATAACGGGATAACACAAAAACACGTGAAGAATGATTTAAAATGTTTATAACATATATTTTTACAGCATCAAAATCTGCATAACTAAATCATATTTTTAGCCCAAAATCAACATTTTCTATTTATTCAAATAAATAAGTAAATAAACCGTTCTTTGACATGTTTTCAAGTTCCCTGCCACTCTAAATGGCTTACGAAGACAGGGGACATGAGAATTTAAAATTATTTTAATTATTTATTTAAAATATCTCGATGGGTTTTTTTAGGGTATAATTTGGAGTGGGTTTTTTTTAAAGGACACCACTATAAATAGTGGAGGGTTTTTATGCAAAACTTAGTTCTGAGAAAATCAGCTTTAAAGATTATATTTGTATACGATCGCACATGACTATCTGTTTTAAAATAATGCTGTAATTTCTTTTCTATAATTCACCTACAAGTAAAATGAAAACAGTTTTGGAAAGATAAAAGTCTAAACTACTTGAAAATGTAAGAACCAAATTTTCGACGAAAAAGTCGAAACTCGTCTTTTTAGGGGTAGGCGGATACCTTAATTAAAAGGCGAATAACTAAATAGTTGAATAAGGAGAATAAGTTTAGTATTTGAATCAAGGTGAAGGAATAACAGAAGAATAAAAACTAATCTTATGTTTAGAATCTTGAGTAATTAAAATTAAAGTGACTCTAGTTGAAAGAAATAATATAAATGTCCCACCTTGATGTAGTGAACTTGAGTGAAGTTCTTCATTGGGTTTTGTCCATTCTTCAGAATGGGGGCGCTCATTCCGTCCACTATCCCTTCCTTCATCTCCCCAAGAGATGGTCTGAAACAATTTTAAAATTATTTCAAATCACGGGAGTATTTAAAAATATTTTCCACTCTGAAGTAGGGGGAAAGGACTTTTAAATCTCAAAGGCCTGTCAAGACAAAAAAAACGGGAAAAATGCTTTAAAAAAGAACCAACCAAGAACAACATCATTAAGAACAAATTAAAACAACATTATGTTTTCAGGGTTCATATAACCCAAATGCGACCGGAACAAAAGCACTTATTATTACTCACCAACTAATATAATTTTCTTAAACTTATATATATTGCATTAGTAAATGTCTTTATCTACATACTAGCTGTTATACCCGGCCTTGCACGGGAGGAGTTTATAAATTTATTTTTTTAAATATTTCTTAAAATACATTTATAATTTTGTAAATTAGCAATATTACAAATCATCCCGGTATCCCAGGCACCTCTTTCCTATCCCAGTGTTCCCGGTAATCTTATCCCGGTGGTCACGGTAACTTTTCTAATCCCGGCGGTCCCGGTAATTTTCCTATCTCAGTGTTTACGGTAATTTTTATATTCCGGTATTCCCGGTGTCTTTATGGTAAATTTCCTATCCCAGTGTTCTCGGTAATTTTTATAACCCGGTAATTTTTTCCATCCCGATGTTCTCGCTAATTTTCCAATCCCGGTGTTCTTGTCACTTTTTACAATCCCGATGTTCCTGATAATGTTTAATATCTTGGTGCCTTTATAAAATAACAAATTTGAAACCATAATAAAAAGTCTAGTAAATTAGTAAGTCTAGTAAACAAATTAACAAATTTAAAACCAGTGTTTAAAACTAAAATAAAAGATCTAGTAAATGAAAAAGTCTAGTGATCTGTCTCATTTGAAACAATGTTTTATTTTGAACTCGTTGTATGACTGGTAAAACAGGTTTTCAAACACGGAAAAATAAGTGAAAAAAGAAGAAAAATTGGAAAAAAAGAATGAAGGACCGATTTTCTCTTTATAAATTATAGCCTATGTGTTATTCTGATGTATAAGCTACATTATAGTAAAATTTCATTAAAATCCATTCAGTAGTTTTTGCGTGAAAGAGTAACAAACATCCAGACAAACATTTTACAATTATAATAGTAGTAGGATAATTGATTATTTTACATTGTACAAATTTTAAAAGTTAAGGTAGTCTACCAGGTGCATAGTTACTAGAATATGCATTTTGTTACAAGTGTATGCAAAACAAGTGTTACAAGCTTTTTACATTTAAGTGTATGCAAAAAAAAGGTTTTTGTGTTGGGGCAACAATATCTTATCTCATAGTCTGTAGATCCAAAAAATTGATGCTCAGTTAAAATTCAAGGATTCTCAAGGCTAATAGGATAAAATACGCTTTTTCAAGGCTTATCAAGGCCTTGAAAACGAAATTTTGAAATTCAAGGACTTTCAAGGCCGAGCCCTGTGTGTTTTAGTTATATGCAAATTTATAAGTTTCATCTAAATGCTGCCAAGGCAGAAGAATTAGGATTGGAACTATGAATTAGTTAGAATGAATTAGGATTTTTAAAAATGATGTACTCCACCTCAAAATTTGCAAGTCTTTGCTCGTGTTGTTAACTTCGTCGATGAGCGTCTTTTGTCTTATCAGAGCTCGTAGTTCCATGAAGGCCTGAGGATCTTCCATCTGCAAACGATTGAACATGATTTGGAGAACATTTAAATATTCACAAACTCACTGACAAAGTTTAAAGATTCTGTCATGATATTGTGAAACTGGCAACAGTCAAGAGAGAAATGTAAACACTCACATGTAGCTTTATTCTTTTAGTTTATTAAAGCTTCTTACAGGGTGTTTCAAAAAAGACCCCTAACTTTAAAAAATCATAGAAAAAAAACTAAAAGAGATAACAACACGTTGTTTGCGTCTACATTATCTTTAGATTAATAAATTTATTTGCTCAAAATATAATAGTATAACCTAATACCGTTGGCAAAACAGTATATTCAAAATAGTGAAAAAAGCTATGCTTTGAGTCCATATTGCGCTCAACTTTGGGTGTCCGAGTTTGTGAAAATAATTGAATCTAGGATCGAATAATTATGAAATATTTTATATTTTTGCTGTAATTGATTATGTTCTTAAGGATTTTTCTTTTTATTCCCGATGAAAAACTGAATAAGGATTCATCCCATACTATTTCAATGGTAGAGTGATGCCCTATATATTTGGATTTTTAAACTACACTTGCTTAAAAATTTGTGTATAAAAATTCCATTGTCCAAGAATAAAAAAGCCGCAAACCACATGTTTTTACAACTTTTAGTTTTTTTTCTATGAATTTTTAAAGTTAGGGGTCTTTTTTGGAACACCCTGTAAGTTCCATTATCGTGATTTACTCTCATAACAGATTCGAAACCATGCAAATAACTATTGTCTTACAAACCTTGAATAAAAGAGTCAGAGGTGCCAAGTTTCAAAAAAGCTTTCAGTAACCAGAGCTGTAACCTGAAGGATCTAGAACACTTAGCATTTGGATTTGCGATTTTCATACTTTAAAAAGTTTTTCAGAGCTTTTCCAACAGATAAATAATATTCTTGCTGTCAACTACATATTACCATTATATTATTATCTCTAGTCTTTGGAATACCTTTTATCAGTAAAGATTTAAGTTTTTAAATAATCTTAAACATAAATCAATATACCGAGATCGTCAGCATTTTAAAAATTTTCTGGGGGTTATTCAATAGTAATTTGATTAGAATGATTGGAATTTGCTTACATTGACTTGGAAAATCTTACGTAAGAATGGGTTTGACCACCCAAGTAAGGGTATGTAGAGATTTTTCCCTTGGAACCCTTATGTAATTAATGAACAGCCCCTTAATTATGTTATACAGTATTGGATCCCGTATCTGGCGTCCCGATAACCGGAGTGTTCCAAAAACCGGCGGTTTTTCCAAAATTAAAAAATTCTTTTTTAAGTTCCAAATCCGTGCTCCGAAAGGATCCAGTGAGTTCCGACCGATGTACTCCGATGTTAGTGTCCGCTGCCCCTCCCAATTCCGCGACCTGCTCTCGCCCCCACTGACGATTGTTTCTTATCAGTGGAAGGAAAAATTAGATGTGTATTTTCTACGGGGTCGGGGTGAAATGCAGTTCTAAGAATATTCTGGTTGAAAGAAGAATAGCAGGTGCCGAATTTCACTTCGGCTTTTCAGAACAGGAAATGTTCGGGAGGGGGCAAGATTGTTTGTTTATTTTGCTCTCTCGCGCGACCCTGCAGATTACGCGTGTTCTTGTTACGATACAGTCGTATCGGCAAGACAGGGGGTTGACAGGGGGGCAAGACAGGGGGCAAGATTGTTGGTTGGTTGGTGTCGTGTCATGGTCAGAGATTATATAGGACCAAAGGTCCTATAAACAGCATCCGCGATCTGAAGGCAATTGTCCTCATATAAGTCCACCCATGGATTGTCACTAATTTGCTGCAATTTTGCCAGAATAGCGGGACAGTTGAAAAGATGTTTGGGGGTTAGTTCAATTTCTGGGCAGTTTTTGCAGAGGCAGTACGTCCTTGTCCCGTCTCTATGAATCTTCATTCCTCTGAAGTGTCCTGTCCGTAGTCTTGTTAGTGTGCTTGCAAGGATTCTATTTGTACTGATTTCAGGGATTTGTTGTTTGATTTTGATTTTTCTATCATTGAGTTTTGCCTTAGCCACTGAATTAATGTCGTTGAGAGTGACATGAGTTATTTTGTTGGTGTTTAATTTAATTGCTTCCTTTGTCAAGGCATCAGCCGTCTCGTTTTCAGTAATGCCAACATGCGCGGGAATCCACTGCATGGTGCACTGTTTCCCCAAATGAAAAATCCTACGAAGTGTCCGATGTATATTAATCATTAGCCCTGAAGAACCCGGCAAGATTGTTTGTTTGTTTATTTATTTATTTATTTATTTTGCTCTCTCGCGCGACCCTGCAGATTACGCTTATTCTTGTTACGATACAGCCGCAGTTATGTTAGTAAACAGACGCGGTCTTTCTGAGCTTTTTTCGGGAATTGTTCCGTAAACCGGACTGATGCCGGTCCCGAGCGATCCAGATACGGGGTCCTATACTGTAGCTATGAATCAAATGAAGTACTCACCCTTGTTGCGCGTGCATGCACCACGTCTTCCGCGAAGGTGGCAAATCCCTCACTCAGCCACTCTTCCGTCCAGTCGAGTGCTCCCACCGACAGCCCGAACCAGCCGTGCGACACTTCGTGGGACAACCTCGCACCACCCCCCAGCACCAGGGACTGGGACAGGAACACCAGGTTGGGGCTGGAATACATGAGAATCAACTTTTCGAAATGAACTACTTTTGCATTACAGGCAGGCTCGTAGCTAAGGGGCATCTTCATTTGCCCCCCCCTAGAAAATTTTCACAAATTCTATCCACAAGCACAGCAATGGGGGAAGGGAGGGGCAGCTGCCCCCTTCTTCTTTATTTCTATCTAGCTAAGTTTTTTTTATTTCCAATGGCAGAGAAAAAGACGACAATATCTTACAAAACAATCAAGAATACTAAGATAAAGAAAAGTCAATGTCTCATCAGCAAGGCACTCCAATATCGTCTCACCTCGGCACACAGAGCTGGACATCTTTGGATGTGGTCCATAATTTCATCCATTTTGCAGAGTGCGCAATTAGGACTGTCATAAACGCCAATGCGGTGCAGGTGGTTTGCAAGGCAGTCATGTCCCACTGCAAGTCTAAATTCTGCGACTGCTCTGTCACGAGGTCTATCACAAATTTTCTGGTCTAATAAATTTTCCAAGCTCCTCGAAGAAACACGAGAAGTGAGCCTCGACTTCCATCCGAGTCTTATTTTTGATGTAAAGTTTTATGGAGTGGAATGAGTAGCTTGTTGTTGGCTGTTCGACTATACTATCCGTGTGCCCTTCTTTCTAGCTAAGTTAAAACCCAGTTTTTTAGGGTCAAATTTTCTTCTGGGGGAGGGCCCCCATACCCCCATTCGTATTTTTTGGCAATTCTAAAAAAAACTATATTTCTTTTCTTACTAACTCATAAGTTCCCATGTGTTTATCATACATAAAAACATTAGTATTAAACAAAATATTGCTTGCTTATTTAGTTTATCATGGTTTTTATCGAATAACTTAACCATACGTTAGAAGTCTAATCGGGAAGTGAATGAATAGTCTGTATGGTAAAACCGCCAACAAGCAGAGCGAGTTTGGAACTGGTTTCTCAACCTTGGGTTGCTATGACAATGGGTGTGATTCGGTGGCCTTTTCTCCAGTGGCAACTTAGGGTGAAACAGACTGTACATCCGGTTCAATTCCGTTAAAGTTCCCTCTAAATATCGCCATGCTCTTTTGATCACCAAAAAGTATAAATATTGCTCTCTAAACAAATTCAAACTCATTGATAAAAATGTTTAATTATATCAATAACTGTTCAGTTTATCAATAAAAATCAGGAAAAAATTGTCTATTTTTGAATTTTATGGCACTTAAGTTTGGTGATACTATTTAGCAGGAACGTTAACAGAATTGAACCATACATCCTGCCTCAGAAATGAAGCAAATTTGCTTACGCGTTTTGAATCATTAGAATTTCTTTAAAAAAAACTCAATTATAAGGTCATAGAGGCAGGTTCATCAGCAGAACCGGATAAAATACTCACTTGGCCATCCCCAAGCTCCCGAAAGCAGGGGGCACTACAAGGAAGTCTATTCTGGGGAAGGGGTAGGGGCCCAGCAACTCCACGGAGCTCTCAACAGCTAGGGGGATGTAGGCGGAAAACTCCTGGAAAAGGTTATTGAATACTGAAGAACTGTACATGTTAAAACCTGTTAATTAGAGTCGAATTTCCAAAAAATTTCTGAGGGAGGACCCCCAGACCCCCCTTCAGTACTAGGAACTCTCTATAGTTCGCAACTGTTTTAGAATATTAAGTTCAGCCAGGTGCAAATCCTACCTAAAAATATATTTTAATTTATGCGTTGAACCTATTAAATATGCATGGGGGCAGCAGAGGGAGATTTGTGTGTACTTTTTCCCAATGCAATAATCTATAGCTGCAATTTTTAGAGAAAATTTGGGTCCTCCCGAGAAATAAATTTCTATAAGTGAGGCTCCTTAGTTTTGAGTGATTCCAAGTGTTTTTTAACGGCACCTGTTTAGTTCCTATGGATATTGGGATAATAGGATATTGGGATACATTAAAAAAACTGTTTCTTCAAGGTCAGAGGATATTATTTTGCCATTATACAGAGGCTTGGTGAGACCTTATCTAGAGTATGCTGTTCAGTTTTGGTCTCCATACTTAAAAAAAGATATTGATTCAATTGAAAGGGTTCTGCATAGGGCTACTAAAATGATCAAGGGTATATCCAGTTTAAGTTATGAGGGAAGATTAAAGAAGCTAAATATGTTCACTCTAGAGAAGAGAAGGATTAGAGGGGATTTGATTCAACTTTTTAAAATGCAAGGGGACACAGAGGGACTAGATTTCAATACGGGAACAAGGGGTCTTCACAATTTCAAATTGAATAAAGGAAAATTTAAGACCGATTGTAGGAAGCATTATTTTTTTTATAGGGTAGTGGATAGATGGAATGCGTTGCCTGAAACAATTATAAATTCAAGAGGGGTAAACGAGTTCAAGAGGAAAATTGACAGATACTGGGATTCCGGTAGTTAGGGTTAAAAAGACTGGACCAACCTTGCTGGGCTTACGCCTGTAGTTGGTCGACTTAATTTGTATTTGTATTTGTATATACAGAAGGTATTCTTGGGGTTGCTCCTAAAGCTAAATTTAAATGAACATTTTATTTAGGAATCTGTGAAACTAAGCAAAGGATCTAAGAAACTCCCCCTAATTTATATACCTAATTTATTCAATTTACTTCACTGTCATTCTGTGCACCTAATATCCTAACATTTTATATGCGGGAGTATTGTGGTTTTCCAAAGTGGCCCTCGACATCACTTGGGTTGGCCACCCCTGGTCTAGTTTATATTTTTTAGTATGTTAAAACGTTTCAAAATGTTACTCTGTAAAATTTCATATTTGTGCTAGCAAAACTTAACTTTTAAAAAAATTGTGTTAAAACCCAGTTTTCAGATAATATTGCTTTCAATAGACACTAATAAATCAATAATTGCAAATTTTATCAATGTTTCAGACAGGGCCTTATCTGACCTTTCCCTTAGAGGACAGGAAGGGCTCTAGAGGACCCTTTCCTGTCAATTTAAAGACCTAGTTTTTTCTTGAAAACTTTATCTTGAAACTCTTTGATGTAAATAAAGGGTTATTAAATAAAATAAAGGGTAAATAAAAGGGCAAAATGAGGAGGAAAAACCATTTGTAAACTCACCTTCATAGCTTCCTCCAGCATACCTGGGCACGCAAACAGTCGGCAAGTTGGCCTCCTGTTCAAGAAACACCATCAATACAGAGTTCAAAACAGCATATAATGATGGACAATATGATTTAAGCTTGATTTATCCAAATATTCTTCAAGTTGAATTTACCATAAGATTAAATTCAACTTCCTTGTGTTCTGATAGATGTAAACATGGCTGCTACTAAATATCTCAGTTTGCAAGCCTTCCTGGCAAAAAAGTATCATACAAATGCTTACCATGTTTTCAACTGGTCCAATTTATATATATATATAAATTATATTATTATAATATAAAGAGACCAGTTATTTCCCCCATACCCTAAAAATCACCAACATCAAACTTGACTTTAACTTCAAGATTTCAAAAAAATTTTGTGAACAGACTTTCGAGCATTTATTATGTGATCTAAGCCAAACTAGAATAGTTTCGCTATGTAATTCTTTTACTTGAGAAGTCCTAAATTGTCACCTAATTTTGACTTTTTTGCTACAAGCACCATTTTTTTTAACAAGACAAAAAAAATTTTTAAATGACAAGAGAAAATTTTTATGATTTGGTTTATACAGATTAAGAGAGCTCAGATAATTGAGACTTTTGTTAATTAACTCACTCTAAATGGGTCTGAATGACCCGTCCTTCCCAAGATCCAATGGCCAGGCTCAGAGTGGACAGGGGGAGGGGCTTGTCCGAACGGTAAAAGTAGTGGGAGACGCCTGCAAGACATCGGTGAAACCATTTCAGACAATTTAATTAACTTAAATATTTTTTATATTAAAAGTCAATGTTTGTCTATTATACAAATCCACGGTTTTTTTCCAATCTGCATCAAACCACACAAATTTTTAAAATATCAAGAACATCTAATATAATAAAATTGAATGTGTGTATATATATATGTATGTATATATGTTTGTCTTTTATACAAATCCACATTTTTCTTCCGATCTGCACCAAACTTGGTATACATACGTAAAAAAACTCAGAAAAAAACATAGGCTATGTTTCGAAAACTTTTAATGACCCCTTGACCCTCTTTCGACCCTTTTTATGGTCATTTTGCTGAAATAGCTTTATTTCTCCTCAAGAAGAGATCTGCTTACCCATTGTTACAAAGAAAACTTAATGCTAAACAACAAGTTTTTAATAGAAACACTAGGTACAAGTCTATTTAAAAATTATATTAATAATTTAAAAATCTATTTCCATGAAATTTAAAAAATTAAGTATAGTTTAACATACTATTTTTATTTGAGAGTTTATCTAATTTTTATATTTTAAAAGCTTCATGGAATACCATTGTTGTTAAAATAGTCTCCATGGAAACGAGGATGTAAAATTAAAAGGTGATAATATTTTAGCTTTTAAGAAAGTTGGTTAACAAATAAAAAACTATTAAAACTCCCTTTCAACTAGAAAAGATTGATTTTTTTCTTAATTTGCAAAATGGAATAAGCTTTAGTTATTGAATAATTTTACCGAAAACGTTAATTCCTGAAGATATGATTAATCAAGGGATCTTAGCAATTTTAAATACTTTTTAGATTAATTTTTCCCATGTAAATGTGGAAATCATTCAAAAATTATATTGCTTGAGAACTGAAGGAATTTTAATCCATCTGGGAACACCGGAATATGAAAAAGACGCCTGGGATACCGGTATGATTGGTAAATGCTGATTATACAAAATTAGAAATGTATTTGGGAAAACTTAAAAATGAGGCGTTTGATATCAAAACCAGCTTATTCCATTTTTGGAAATTTTACAGCAGAGACAAAAAACTTCTCCCGTCCACAGTTCTAAAGCTAAATTTGTTTTTCAAATTTTTAACTGTAGGTATAGCCATCTAGAATTCGATTAGTTTTTCATTTTCATTTCAGTTGCATTACCTTGGGCGTAATTACACTAATTAGGTTGGAATGAGCGGATTTTGATGCAAAAACACGATTTTTCATGCTTTTTTTCAGTTTTTTTGTTCAATTAAGTTGTGAATTGTTTTTTTCCAGTTTACCAGTTAATATTTGTGTCTTTACGAGTTTTAAATAAATGACGTTCATTTCACTTTTTCAAATGATCTGAAATTTCACAGTTGAGATCACAGTTTTCACGTTTAATCTAATTTTGGGTTGGAATGAGCTGGATTTGAGCTAAATCCCTTCGCCAGGTTATGAAGGACCCTCTAAACTTTCAAAATATGCTAAAAAGTGGATTTCAGAAAAATATTGAATGAGCTGGTTTTGATAGCAAACGCCTCAAATAATAAATTTATACTCTTCACCCGTGCAAGGCCGGGCATATCAGCTAGTAGGTTATATTTCAATGTTTAACAACGACCCCTTGACCCACTTTTGACCCTTTTTATGGTCAGTTTTCCGAAATAACTTCATTTCTCCTCGAAAAGAAATCTGCTCACCCCATTGATACAAAGAAAACAATGAAAAGTAGTACATTTTTTAAAAAGATAACTAGTGATACATATGATGTCTATCTAAATATCATACTAAAAAACAAAAAATCCATCGTTTAAACAATTTTTATTTGAAAATTTATCTAATTCTTAACTAAAAAGTTTCATGAAGTAACATTGTTGTAAAAATAGTCCGCATGGAAAGGAGAATGCAAAATTAAAAGACGATCTAAAGCTGTGGAAAGTTGTGGAACAAAACAAAACCTACTGAAAACGTTGTTAAGAAAATAACTCGTTAATCAGGATATCACAATGTTATTCAAGTTTTTATTGTTATATCCTGATTCACAAGTCATATTTTCTTAATGTTCACAAGTCCAGCGCCTACAGATTCCACAGCTGTTTTAATTTGTCCCCCTAGGAACGGCCTTACAACTTAGAGGTACTGTTTCAAGGCTATTTGTGTTTTTTTACGTCATAGATCACTTAGCAAGAATAAAAAGGAGGTTAGATTGGTGGGAATGTGTAAAAACTTTTAAACTTCATCCTAATGAATTTTATCTGTTCTACCCCCTGCCCCATTCTCGTTCGCATCCTTCAAAACATCTTTCACCAAAATTCGACAAACAGGGTTCAAAATTCGAAAAAATTTCAAACAGGGTTCCCACTCAATTTCAGAAATAAAATTCCCTGGCTTTTCCAGGTCAATTTTTAAGATTTTTTGGTAAAAAAACTAGCAATTTACGGCATTTTCCGGATACTTCTTGCATTTTTGAACACATAATTTTAAACAAATTGACAATTTTTCCACTAACTAGAGCCAAAATTGACATGCAAAAAATATTCATTTTCAAGGTATTTTTAGAGATTTTCCAGGTTCTTGGCCAAAATGAGCAATTTTCCCTGCCTATTCCCCGGCTTTTTAGGTGAAATTTAAATTCCCCGACTTTTCCAGGTATTCCCTGACCCGTGGGAACCCTGTTCAAAACGTTTTTCACCAAAATTTCACTCAATACCAATGAATGATTTGGCTGCCCCTTGAATAGGCAGGGGTCTGTCTAGGTTTTTTAAGAGGTACTTATTTTGTGAAAATTCAGCGCTAACTTGTGAAAGGTTTGCACAGTGAATTTGTGAAAAATTAAGTACAAAATTGCAAGAAAATTGAATTTAATCATTAAAACAAAGAAAATTCAGTCTAGACTGGGTAGAAAGTAAACTTTATTAAGAGAATATAGCTTCCTAGAGAACTTTCTTTCAAAAATGTATTTTGTGAAGTACCACTAAAACTGAATTTGCAAAAGTACCTATTTATTAAATAGGTGAATTTGTGAAAATGCCTAGGCCATACCACCGATAGGGTAAGTTATTTTATGCAAGTGTCCCAATTGGAACAGGTAAAAAATGCAAATGCGCTCACCTTCTTCGTTGGTGACTCTGGGTTGGTGGTCCCCGCTCATGAGCACCATGGTGGTCTCTGGCACGGTGACCTCAGCTTCCCAGGTCGCCATGGCAACTGGGGGCTCCTGGCAGGGGAAGAGTGCCCGGTTGTTGATGAACGCACCGTGGCTGAACACCGACGGCCTGAAACGCAAAATTCAATTCCTCTTAGGGGCAGTTACAATATTACATAAGCACTTTTTTTTATCATTTTTAACCCCCTCCCCCCCTTGTCCCCAGCAAAGATAAGCAAACCTCAAACCCCCACCATAATTACGTAAGAAACTGCCAGACCCCCCCCCAAATTTTACATCCCTTTTAGAAAGTACTGTTTTTTTTCCTTGAAAATTAGGTGACTTATACAAGCAGGGGTTCACCCAGGTTTTTCTACCAGGGTCCTGTTTTTGGAATTTTGTGAAAAGTAAATGGAATTTTGTGAAAATGAAGGATTTTAGAACTAAAAACTGGAAAATTCCATTCTAAAATGATAGAATTCCATTTAAAAAACTATTTTCAACCACTTTTGATGCTTGGACTTAAGTCAAGAGTTTGTTTTTGGGAATTGGAATTTTGTAGAGTTATATTTTGAAAATTAGAGTTTTGTGAAGGGTCCGTTTTTGAATATCATAATTTTGTGAAGGGTCCTAAAACGGACCCATTTTCTTTCTGGATAAACCCATGACAAGGAACTGTCCTTTTTGGGCGTAAACCTAATTCAAAAATGAGTCGGGTTCAAAAATGAGTCGAAACACTTCAGGGTTAAAATTTCCAAAATGTGTGGGGGATCCATCCCCAGAAATAAGTTTTTACGTCAGATTTCCAAATTTAATTTGTTTCTTAAATTTATTTCGGGTCGAGTTTTGAAATTATTTATGCAAAGAACAAGAGATTTTCGAAAATGCAGTATCTTACGTAAGCATCACTAATTTCCCCCCTTTGTCAGGAAAAATAAGCAAAGAGCAAACCCCCTTCTCCCCCTTTAGGTGCTTACGTAATATTTGAGCGGCCCCTTATTTGAGATCTGTTCATATTCAAATCAATACATATAACTAATACCCCCCGAATGGCCCCCAGTTGCACCCTCAACGATGACCAGGGTCTTGCAGGGCAAGTGGGTTGTCCTGTGACGAATCAGAACACTCCCTAAATTTCTTGGAAATTATCCCCCTCTCCTCCAATTCGACTTCCGTATTCCATAGCTCAGTGTTCAGTCCGATGAGTTATGATATAAGGAAGTAAAAGGAAAGCTTTGAGTTTTGATGATAAATTGAAGATAATCAAGCTTTACGACGAGAAGAAAGGTGTTATGAATAAGCAGCAATTTGCAAATGAACAGGGGTTGCTTGTCTCTTCTATTTTAGTGATAAAATCCCGCTTAAAAAGGTTTCTAGGTAACGGGTTTTAGGTATATCGCTGAAACGGTGTTTTATGGAATTCCGCATATAAGGGGGCATCCATAAATTACGTGAGGTCAAAAAGGGGGGGAGGGGTTTGGAAAAATCTCACCAAGGGGGGAGGGGGGTCGGTGAAAAACTCGCGTCAACTTTTTAAGTTTGAAATTAAACGATTTTTTTAAGTTTGAGAAAGGAATAATACCCACAGATAAGATACTGTGGTGATTTTTAGGCGGAATAATGTTCTCTTCCTCAAAATGCAAACGAATTGGATAGAAATTTTTTTTAACGGTTGTAGGTAAATCTCACTTGGAGGGGGAGGGGGGGTCCAGCAAAATCTCACCAAGGGGGGTCCAGATTTTGGAAAAAACACCTCACGTAATTCATGGATGACCCCTTACGTAATATTTGAACGGCCCCCTTATTTGAGATCTGTTCATATTCAAATCAATATACATGTTTGTATGGAAATGTCCCTACTCACTTCCCGTCCTGGTCTGGGGTCCAGAGTAGCGATGGACATTCGGGCACAGTTCGGTAGAGCACCCTCACGGTTGGGGGGAAGCAGTGCTTGCACCCCCCATTCCTCCACACCCGCAGGGACCACTCGCTCACGGAGAAGGAGAGGGGGCAGCCAGAAAACTCCTCAACTCGCTCCACCTCCAGCTGGTGGCAGTCCAACACCAGCACGAACGGGGAACCTGTGTTGAAGCAAGGGTAGGGTTCTAAATATTTCTCAAAGAACCGATTCCGGAATCGAATTGGAATCGAATGCCTTGGAATCGAATCCTTAAAGGAATCGATTCCAGCAGGAATCGAATCATAGGAATCACACTTAATTTTCCAATTAATACAGATAATTATTAACAATTTTGCTCACTAATTAATTAATATTTGGACTATTAATTAATATTTTTCTGAATTTTTAATTAAATTAATAATAATTACTAATTATACTCAATTTGTGATTGAAATAGTTAAGTTCAATTCTACTCTTTCGATACTGGCCCTAAGGAATCGATTCCAGGTTGGAATTGAATCTCAGGAATCGATTCCGGAATGGAATCGAACGATTTTTTAAATTCCTTGTGGCAAGGCACACCTGCCAACATTGGGATTATAAAAAAGGAAGAATTTAATAATCAAGGTTCCCACATGGCACTTTTTTCTTATAATCTGAGTCAAGACTATCTACCATAGTTACTACACACCTAAGTTAATATAGCAGGCATGTGATTGCTCAAGAAAGAAATTATCTGATATTTTTTAATTTAATTTAACCATGCCAAAATCCGGAGAGTTGGCAAGTATGTTTCTCGGAATGCGTTCCATATATCTATTACCCTATTGCAGTGGCGAATCCAGGATTTTTGTCTGGGGGGGCTGAGTTTTACAAATAACTTAATTGCTATTATGGGCGGGCTGTTCAAATATTATCTGAGCAACTGAAGTGGGAGGGGGGGGTGGAGCCAGTGCCGTAGCTAGATTTTTGTTTAGGGGGGGGGTTACTCAACATCTTTTCTGAGGTCTAACTTTAGGAATATTAGGTTTTAGGTGAGATGACTTCGTAAGGGTATAATTTTGGAGCACTAAATTTCAAAATTGTGTAAAAATGTCAAGTAAGAGGAGGGGGTCTGGGGGTTCTCCCCCAGAAAATTTTGGAAATTTGCCCCACAAAATAGTGTTCTAGCCCATTTTGAAGCCCTTTAGATCCCACCCAAAGAGCACCACTCATTGTAAGCGGCAGAAATTTCAAGAATAAAAGTTTATGGTATTATATGAATTGGAAAATTTCTAGGGGGTTTAGGGGTTCCTATTCCAGAAATTTTTTTTAATTTTGCCCCTAAAAGTAGCATTTTCACTCATGTGGAGGCACTTTAGGTTACATCAAAGAGGATCATTCTTTGTAAATCCCTAAAGTTTCAGGAAAAACTGATTTACTAGATTCCAAAATTTTGAGGGGGTTTGGGGGTCTTCCCCCAGAAAATTTTGGAATTTTTACCCTTAAAAGTAGGGTTCCGATTCATTTTAAGACCCTTTGGGTAACACCACCGAATATCCCCAACGTGATGAATTTTTTTTTGCTTCAGTGCTATTACCAAAACTTGAATGTCTTATTCTTAGGGGGGGCTGCAGCCCCACAGCCCCCCCTCTGGATTCGCCACTGCCCTATTGAAGTAGTAGTATTTTCTTAAATCCCGATTGAAATGAGTCTTATTCAATTTGTACCCATGGCCCCCTTGTTCTGTTATCCCTATAAAAGTCTAAACCTTTACGAACTTTAAATCCTTTGAATCAAATCCTTCTTCTTCGCTACGGAATGGTAGAAAACAACAAAAAAAATAGAGCAAATATTTTTGATAAAATTGCATCAAACCTTGCATTGAGCTGCAGGTGCAATGTTCAGAGCCGACAATCCTCAAGAAAAGAACAGCAGAGCAGACAAAGCGCCGAGAGTCAAAGTCGCAACGGAAGTCAAAGTCATAGTGCGTGACCAGGACATCTTCCACGTTGGACACCAGGGGGAGGTCGCAGTTCAGGTCGGCCGACATAACTTGGCTGGAAGAAAAGAGGATGGCTTGGTTAAGGAAATAATACTGCCTCGATTTAGGAAGGATTATTTGAATGAAATTTTTCTGCAAATTAATTAAGCAGCCCTTTAGATTTTGACCTAAAAGCTTATGACATTCTTATAGTTAGCTTAAGTATTGGGATATTGCTTCTTGAGCAGAAACTGAATGGAGAAATCAACTTATTTATCGAAAGTATACATGATTTCAAAAGATTTACGGCAAAAACCTTAAGTTTACCTCGCTCAGCATCTATATAATTTGTGTTTCCCAACGTGGGGTGCAATTTGAAAATTTTCAACAAATTTCCCCCAAGGTGGGGCTTGAACCACCAGATTATATTTAATTTCCATGAAGGATTTTCAAAGAAAAGATAAGGGGGGAAATTAAGAAAGGCTTTAAAGGTGGATAGATTGAAAAAGGTTGGGAAACACTGATCTATATTATCATCCGGCTGCAACCATTTAAAACAGTCCAACACAGTATGAAGCAGAATTGTATGCAAGTTAGGTTACATTAAAGATGTTTCATATTGAACTTAAAAGGGGCTATGGTCTGTCTTTCCTCATTCAGTGGTTAGTGTAGCCCCCTCCCTAGGGTTGTGGAGACCATACCGCAGTTACTTCTCGCCAATGACTAACCCCTTACTTTGAAGAAGACAGTGCTTAAGTATAGCTAACCAAACTTCATGCACCCCTACTCTGACTTGGATTTCTCCACCTAGCGCCTAGCCTAGAAAGACCAACAGAAAGTGGTCTAGCATGGTTCCCACTCTTTGAAAACATTGAAAATCAAGGACTTTTCAAGGACATCGACAAAATTTTTCAAGGACCTTTTTCGCAGACATTTAAAAATGAGTCGTATTTCAAGACAAGTCATTTTTCCCGCATACAATCGGAACGAGAGGAGAAGTCACTCTTCACTGTCAGTTTGTAAAACTGGCCGCAAGTTATGTTCATTAGAGTAGTTTTAAAGAAAATTTCTAGAAAAAAAACAAAGAAAGATCTGAAAAAATAAAGTTCGATTAGAGGCTGAGTGAAAATTCAAGGACTTAAGTCATTTTTCCAGGACCTAGAACGTTTTTCAAGGACTTTCAAGTACCTAAATTTGGCCTTAAAAAATTCAAGGACTTTCAAGGACCGTGGGAACCCTGTCTAGTTCCTACCAAACTTCATGCACCCCTACTCTGACTTGGATTTCTCCACCTAGCGCCTTAGCCAAGAAAGACCAACAGAAAGTGGTAAAAATAATCCCTTGATACTGCACCTCTCGTAGACAAGTTTCCGAGTTCTATCTCATAAACCATTCAGATAGGTTTATCTTGTAAATGTAGAGATTCAAAATGGAAATACCCCGCTTAAAGCAGAGGTCAATCAAGGTTTCATTTTTCAGGGCCCCTTTTGGAGAAAAAGAAAATAATTTTGTGAAAAATAACAGCTTGGATAGCTGGCAGATCAGCTTGTAGGTAGTAAAAATCGACTCGCACACCAAGAAAACCAAATACTTTGTGAATATTTTCTTGCAAATAATCATTTAGGCTAATTTGAATTTTGTGAGTCATTTTTATTAATTTGAATTTTGTGAAAGGGCAGCAAAAGGGCTTTTGACTGGATTGACCCCTGTTAAGGCTACTACAGTTTTATTTCTGACCTAATAAGCACAAACCCAATTCATTGTTCATTATGAGCTGGTAATATTTAAAGTTAACCCTGCCTTCTTTAAATTTGTATGCGCTAATTCTATAATTTGAAATTGGGGAACATAATATAGTTAATTAATATTTCTGAACACTAAGCTGGCTTAAAGGCTGAAGTAAGAACTTCAGCATTTTGTTACTCTAACACTTTTTGATCTATTTGTTTACTTTCCTACTGAAAGAATTTTCTAAACTAGTAGCTTCGCACCCTCCCTTTTTTAGACCAGAGTACAAATTTCCGACGTTCTTCATAATAAAATTAGTACAATTATATTCAAGATTTAAAATTCATGTCGTTACCTAATAAAGGAAATTATTAATATTCTAAAGTACTCAGTAATATGTTTACCAGCACAAATTCATCCTTTCAAAATCTCAATAAATGTCATCGACATTTCGGATATTTATCACAAATTTCCGAGTCTTTGAAGAATTTGTCTTTGTTCCCCATATTTCAAAAAAAAGAACTCACTCAACATTCAATCGTAATGAAAACAAACAAGTCAAAGTTGAGTTGTTTCATGACTTCAGCAGTTGAACTTTAACACAGAAGTGATACTTCCACTAAAGTTTTTAAGTTAGACTATGGCGCCACCACAGAGTACCAGATTGGGGGCTCTTTTGGATCTGGGATCGCATCTAAGTCACGAGAGACGGAGAAAAGAAGCCTGATTGGTCGAGAAAAACCTTTTTCCCTTCTCCTTCAAGAATAGCAGATTGAGTGACATTTTGAATGAACACTTTACAGCCAATCACAGGTTTGGTCACCAAAATGCACTGCCTATTATTTCTCTTGTCAATCAATTTTAGTTCCTCGTGGCACTCTCCAACCCGTCCAGAATTTGAAAACTTCCAGAGAAAGGCTTTTTAATTACTGATCCGTATAACACATATTTGGTATCAAACTGTCCGGATTCTTTTGAGGATGTGCAATAAGCCTTTAGAATTTCTAAAAAAAATCTCAATTTTAAAATATTTCTATTTTTTTAGATTACGGATAAAGTTGCAGTTATAGAGCAAGAAACTATGAATTTTAAAACAATTGAAAACATATTTCACTGGTTTTTAAATATTCAAATACGTTGAACAATTATATTTTCGTTTATAACACGAATTGAATAAATGCTATTGAGAATCTTTTTTAACTTAGATTAAGGATGAGATTGAATTTATTTTATGTCCAATAAATTTAAGTTTTATTTTACGACAACTTGGTCTGTTGCCCTGGGCTCGAAACCTGTAAGTCGGTCACTGATTTGAATAAAACGAACAAGTACGTTTTTAGTCATTAATTAATTCAAAAGTATGTCAATAGATAGAACCAATATAATTTATGGGGTTCTTGGATTACATCTCTGGAATCGAACACAGAATCAGTGATTCAGATCACAGAAACTTAAATCACCATAAATGGGTAAAATCTTTTCTTTGCGAGACATGAGGTGAAATACGGAGGGTCGTTAGGGATTTTTTTTAAAGTAGAGAATGCTCTTAATACAATCAAGGGCGTATATAGGAAAGCCCTAAAAAAATTTAATTAATTTAATTTAAGGCCTAAATTTTAGGGGCGTATATAGGTGGCGAGAAGGCCCCTAAAAATTGAGACTAAGTACAGTAGAGCCCCGATTATCCGCGAGCGGATGATCCGCGAGTGCCAAGAAAAAAAAATTTAATGATGAGAGCAAATTTTAGATGAGATTAGAGAGATTTCAGGTGTAGAGCAAAGGTTTCTGTTGTACTGTACATATTTTAAAAGTTTTACATATCATGTTTTTTGTACAATAAAACATGGTTTTTATGCTAAAATATTTTTGTCGTGTTTTTTCCTCACTTTTAGTCCTTTTTCGGGTTATCCGCGATTTTCGCTATCCGCGGTACCCTTGCCACCCAATTCTGCGGATAATCGGGGCTCTTACTGTATACAAAAACAGCTTAAAACCCTGTTTTTTAGAGCCACATTTCCAAAAAATTTATGGGGGAGAAAACTCCCCCAGACCCCCTTTTTGTACTCGGAACTTAATAAGTGACAACTCTTATAAATTGATTGAGTTCATGGAAATGCAAATCCTACTTAAAAATGTACAGCCAAAATTTGGTCTAGGGGTACCAAAACTAGTTAACAACCCAACCTGATTTTAGAGCAGTGTTTCCCAACCTTTTTCGGTCCATGCACTCCATGCCCCACCAAAATATTTCTAAATTTTCCATGCCCCCCGCTCTCAGTGGCATATATAGAAATATATTTTGAGAGGGAGCCAAAATTATTTCTTAGCCCCTCCCTCCTATCTATATTTTTAATAAGTCTAATGAAGCTTTTCAGAACATTTTTAAGTAGAATTTGCATGCTTAAGAACTAAATCAAATGAGTAATTAAGTTCTAAGTACCAAGGGGGTCTGGGGGTCCTCCCCAGCAAATTTTCAGAAATTTGACTCTAGGAAGCAGGTTTTTAAGAAATTTGGTACCCCTAGTTGGGAAATTTTGGATATAAATTTTTAGGTAAGCTTTGCATTTTGATGAACCCAATGTAAAGAAGTTTCAATTATAAGCGTTCTAAAAACAAAGAAATCTTGGGTCAGACTCTAAAAATTAGACTCTAAAAACAGGTTTTCAACTTGATTTTGATACTACTGGTCCAGATTTCAGACATACATTCTCAGATAGGATAATAGGATCAGATTGTGATAAACTTCTTTTTAAAAAGTTTTTTAAATTTTCCCCCTGGATTGGCCCCACCTGGGGAGGCAATTTGGTTAAAAATTCTCAAATTGCCCCCCTAGAAAATGATATTGCCCCCCGGTGGGGTGTGCGCCCCACGTTGGGAAACACCGTTTTAGAGTCAACTTTTTAAAAAATTCTGGGAGAGTGTCCTCCCCCAGACCCCCCTATATCTGGGGATTTTGTGGTTGTCATTTGTTGGGGGGGGCCTAAACCTAAATCATCACCCCTTCAACGTGGAGGCTGCCCCAGAATGAAAAGTAGTAGCACTCCTGCCTATCCCCCCTAAACAGGGGCGCCCATATGTTAAAACTCAAGGGGGGGCCCAAGAAAAATTTTAGGTTTTCAGTCAGGCATTTTTTTTTGTTTCGAGGGGAGGAGGGTTTGGTTCAAAGTTATATACAAGTTTGTTTCACTCATGTATTGTGCGTAGTATTTTTAACACCCTCTAATTATACTATTTAATCTTTTTACACTTAATGTAGAAATCTACTTGTTCACAATATACCTAGTCGATACTAAAAAGAGGGGGTCTGGGGGTCCTCCCCTAGAAAATTTTTTAAATTTTACTTTTAAGAGTAGAGATTTAACACTTTTTGGCACCAACCTAATAGAATTGTTACCCATGATTTTCATGATATGAGTAGAATTCAGGATTCCTAGATTTTGTTACTGGGGTGGTGGATATGGCAATGTTTCAGTGAATGAAATGTTAGAGACAATTTTCATATTGCTTTTGAATTAGCTTAAAATCATAATAAAGTATTGATATAGTAGAAAATATAAAATAGAATGTTGAATAAAAATTATTTATTATGGTTAAATGAAAATTTTATGTAAATTTTTCGGATTACAGGGGGGGGGCCGGGCCCCCCTCTGCCCTTATGTATGGGCGCCCATGCCCCTAAATATTCCGTTGCTGACTAGCCTACTGCTCTTCGTGGAGCACAGTGACCTAAAATGTTGGGGGGGGCACAACTGAAAAGTTTTTCAAGAACCGAATTTGCATTTGAACCTTATAAACGGACTCGTGATTAGAAAAAAAAACAAGTTGTGCCAAAAGAACTTACTGGTTGTTTTATCAAATCATACTTTTCTCTCATGACAACGCCATTTCTTTAAAACAATTTCTTTCGTATGATGTATCATAAATGAAATGCGAAAACTTTGTTAAAAAGTAGGGAAAAGGTTTTTAAGATAATATGCTTGCTCCAAAACAAAAAGGGGGGTTTGGGGGTGCTCCCCCAGACAATTTTGTGAATTTTGGCTTAGAAGATTTTAGATTTAGAAGATTTTTTTACTCATTTTTGTACTTTAGATACCTTTTGGATAACACCTAAAGAGGATGACGTATGTACTCATTCGAAACAGTAACTGTGAGAATTTGTTATGGTTTAACGATATACACAAAGTTTTAGATCTCTTCAAAGTAGCAATCGAACTTTGTTTTACATAATGTAAAGATTTTACAATTTGCGCTCGAAATAAAAACAGGGGGTCACCTCCAGAAAAATATCGAAAATTTGCCTCTAAAAGTAAAGTTCCAGCTCATTTTAAAACTTTGTAAACCCACAGAATTTAAAAGCGAAAAATTATAAATACACGCTTAATTTTTGAGGAGGCTGGGGTCCTCCCCCAGGAAAATTTTCGAATTGGCTGTTTTAAACTATAGTGCTGTATCTATAACGAAACATTTTGGAGAACACCCAAAATAAAACCGTTTGTTCTAAGTGTCAAAATTTTCAAGGGAAAACATTATAAAATAGGTGACAAAATTTGAAAGGGGGTTTGGGAGTTCTCCCTCAGAAAATAAAAAAAATGGTTTTTAAGCTATCTGTTAGGCTTTTTCGGGGGGGGGGGCATGGGCCCTTGACACGCCCATGGCTTCTATACTTTAAACGGCATTTAAATGAATGACAGTTTTACTGCCTCAAAGAGCTTGAAAGATCTGTGGAAAAAAAGATACTTGAAAATTTACGTTTTCAGCTTTCTGATTTTTTGGGGAGATTTTTTTTGATTTTTTCGTTGATTTTGGAGAGAGAAAAAATTGTTGACCGGTTGCCCCCCCTCGCAGGCGCGGATCCAGCACGGCAAGGGGGGGCACTTTTCCCCTTGTGGTACCATTGGGGGTATGGGGGTCCTCCCCCAGAAAAAAATTGAAATTCGACGTATAAAAGTTAGGTTTTTACTGATTTTGAGAACCTTTTTGGGTCTTCAAGGGGGGCACTTTCCAGAGTGTCACCCCTCTGAATCCGCGCCTGCCCCCCCGACGCTACGCCTATGCGGTGGAGGTATTCTTTTAAAAAAGCGAAAAAATTTCGAAATTTGACTTGTAAAAGTGGGCTTTAACTCATTTTGAGACCAAGGGGGGTCACTGTCCTGACTCCACAGTAGTGGCGGATCTACGGGGGGGCTTTCGAGCTGAAGCCCCCCCCAAAAAAAACGTCTAATATTTTACTTTGTCAAAACGCAAAATATCTATATCCGAAATTCGGATGAGGCGTACCAAAACGAGTTGAAAAAGTGGGGTTTTTGACTTGAATTTCCACAAATTTTCTGGGGGAGGACCCCCAGACCCCCCTTTTGATAGTAAGAGCAGGAAAATTCACTACTTTTCCGTATTAACATTACCAAGAAGATTCAACTGGATTATGAAAATTCTTAGCCCCCCCCCCCAAAAAACAAAATCCTGGATCCGTCACTGCTCCTCCACAGTATCCCTCCTCCTTTGATCTACCCTGGATATAACGGCTACTTAATAAGGAAGTTGCATGTGTTCTTCTTCTTCTTCTTCAATGGCACGACAGCCCCGGGTGGGCCCTGGCCTTCTCAAGAATTTTCTTCCAGGCCTCTCTTTTTTTGGCCATGGTCTTCCAATTGATCACCCTCAGGTTAGATTTTCAAAAACAAACAATTGTTCCGTACGGTTTTTTGTATGGTAAAATGAAATATCTAGTCAGTTTTTCAAAAAAATTTACAGGTAATTGAATATTTTAATTTAAAAGTCGAGAAAAAAACACGTGACTGAAAACGTTTATTGTTTAAACTATAAGATGACGTCAACAATAGTACCATGGGCGTAGCCAAGGGGGGGCAGGGAGGGGCAGCTGCCTCCCCTAAGTCCGAGTAATTAACTTTTACTTTACTTTTAGTTAGTTGAAACCCAGTCTTTTTTGGTCAAATTTTCTAAATTTTTATGGGGGAGGACCCCCAGACCCCCTTTAGTATTTAAACCTTTATTAATCACACTTTTTTATAATAAGTTCATTAAAATCAAAATTCTACCCAAAAATGTATGTCCTAATTTGGGTTTACGTGTACCAAAAAACAGTTTACAACCCTGTTCTTAGGGGAAAATTTCCACATCCCCCCGTTGAAGCTTGACTCTCACGGGGCTTTAAAATTGTTCTCCACAAACATAAAAAAGTCGACCCTGCTTGCCCCTCCAGTGGCGGATCTACGGGGGGGGCTTTCGGGCTGAAGCCCCCCCCCCCAAAACGTCTAATATTTTACTAACTAAGTTTGTCAAAACGCAAAAAATCTATACCCGAAATTCGGATGAGGCGTACCAAAACGAGTTGAAAAAGTGGGGTTTCTGACTTAAATTTCCAAAAAATTTCTGGGGGAGGACCCCCAGACTCCCCCTTTTAATGGTTTGAGTAGGAAAATTAACTTCCTTTTCCGTATTACCATTAACAAGAACATTCAATTGGATTATGAAAATTCTTAGCCCCCCCCAAAACCAAATCCTGGATCCGCCACTGTGCCCCCCCTAAGTTGAACCCTGGCTACGCCCATGAATAATACCATCAACTCCATTGCTTTACAACAATGTTTAATATAAGATGACGTCACATCCAAACTCTTGGCGTTTTCGCGCGCTTTTAAAAAGGGGATTTTTGTTCATTTTTTTGACAATCAAAAAATTTCTCGATCGGACTCAAATTTTGGGTAGTTCCTTATTTTTGCGAGAAGAATCGATTAAAAAAAAATCATGCAACTTCCTCATTGTGCTTTGATGAGTAGCCCCTAAATATTCCGTTGCTGATATTCCCTCGACTGGCCTACTACTCGTGGAGGTATTCTCCTCAAAAAAGAGTCCTTCTGGCTGAGTGCCAGGACAAGGCTATTCTCGGCTGTACTCCGCACAATGGGTTCCGCTCGCTGCTGCTGAGGAAAGATCATCATCATCGAAGGGACAGCGAAAACTCCATCATCATGGATTCCGAAAAATTCCTCGAAATCGCCAATTATGTGTCCAAAATGAACATGTTCCCTTATTTCGAACTCTCCCACTGTCTGCTCACCTGTCTCTATCTCAAGGATGAAATCGGAGCAGGTAAGTCCATCATCAACACTTTTTCCTATACCTGAGTCCTATTCTCAGTTTATTCGATGAATTTCAGTTTATTCGATGTATTATTAAATTTGGTAAAAATATTTTTTTATTGAACAAAAACATTTAATGAACTACTACAAATAAATGAAAAAAAAGTTACAAGTTAACATAGTCACCTGGGATCTCTTGGTCCATGTAGGTGACCGTAATTGTGTATAACAAAAATTTAAAATAAACTATGAGAAGAAAAAAAGAATACAGGAAATACATACATGAGGTGGATATAGTGGCAAACAGGGCGCCAATAAATTATATTTTTTGCCATAATGATGAGTTAAAGTGCTTAAAATAATTTTAAATCATACATTAAACAGAACAAAAGAAATCATCGATATCCTCAATAGTAAACAGATATTCCTTTAATTGTTTTTTGAATAAATGTTTTGAAGGGCTATTTTGAATATGTATAGGTAATTTATTAAAACACTAAGGCGCTATGTAACAAAAATTTTTACAGAATATCGACTTATTAGGTTTAGGAACATCGTATATTTTTAAAAGTTAAGAGCAGGGGTATATATGTATAAGGGGGGAGGGTAGAACAAAGTATATCATCATAAACGAAATGTGTCAAAAAGAACATTTTAATTTACTTAGAATCATAAATATATATATTTGGAAATTTACGTCAAAAATCCCCATTTTTCATCTTGTTTTGGTTCGCCTCATCCGAATTTCGGATACAGGTTTTATGGTAGAATTTTGGCGCGTTTCGACAACTTAAAATAAATAGAGTTACAAGTACCAAGGGGGTCTGGGGGTCCTCCCCCATAAAATTTTTGAAAATTTGAACCTTAAAAACTGGTTTTTAACTTGTTTTGGTGTATCTAATCCCAATTTCGGGAATAAGGGAATAGAAGAAATTCTAAAATATTTAATTTCCCAAAGAAAAAGTTTGGGGCTTGGGGGTGCAAAAGATCCATTGCACCCCCTCTGTCTACGCCACTGGTCTTGTTTGTCCATTTGGGAAACTATATCCCATCCCACCCATTTCCAGATCTTAGTACATTTCCTTAATTTTCATTTCTTAAACGTTAAATTGTTAGTTAATTAAATCTTGTTGAGTGTCTTGTTTGTAGTTACGAGCAAGGTGATAAATCCGGGCATAATTAATAATGCCCGCGTATTTTGAAGAAATTAATACATTATTTGTTGTATCATTAGCCACTCAAGAGAGCCTGAAAACACCTTTTTGCTTCTTAAACTAAACTAAATTTAGCGGAGGGAATCCCCGAAGCCATCACCGCCCCTTTTTCAAAGAAGAAAGTTTTCCAACAAGTTTCATAGAATTTTATACAGGGTGTATCTGAAATGGTGCAACAAACTTTCAGGGATGATAGTACTCATCAAGACGAACAAGAATCGGTGTAGAAAGAGGGGTCTCAGACAAAATCCCAGGGAGTTAAAAATGGAGCGACACCCCAAAAAAATCATTGAAAAATTAAATTTGTAGAAGAACTACTATTGGTAAAAACTTAATTATGGTCTCAAAAATTGTGGTTTAATATGATCTTTAAAATTATGTCAAAAGTCTTCACTTTAAAATTTGTTTTATTATGAAAAAAGTTAAAAAACAAAAAAAAATGTGAAAACTCTGCCTAAAACCTTATTTTGTATTTTGAAATCCTTTCTTCTGATTTGATAATCTGAAAGATCATAGTGGAAACGGCTATAGGAAACCAGTTAGCGCACGCGAAAAACGAACTTTAACAGGATCTCAAGCGTTTAATATTGATGGTTTTTACTTGAAACTTTGGACTTAAGGGTTTTCAAATATGATCTTTCAGATTATTAAATCAAAAGCAAGGATTTTGAAATACAAAATGAGGTTTTGGCAGAATTTTCACATTTTTTGGGGGTTTTTTAACTCTATTCATAATAAAACAAATTTTAAAGTGAAGACTTTTGAGGTAATTTTAAAGATCATATTAAACCACAATTTTTGAGACCATAATTAAGTTTTTACCAATAGTAGTTCTTCTACAAATTGAATTTTTCAATGATTTTTTTGGGGTGTCGCTCCATTTTTAACTCCCTGGGATTTGGTCTGGGACCCCCTTTCTATACCGATTCTTGTTCGTCTTGATGAGTACTATCATCCCTGAAAGTTTGTTGCACCATTTTAGATACACCCTGTATATTAACGCGTTTTTTAATAAAAAATACTTTAATGCAAACTCAACCAAATATGGAAAATATTCAAAAGTTGAGCTTCCTGTGCACCTTAAATTTTAATTTAAAATAATTAGTATAATATAATTCGACTCAACTTATAAAATTTCATTCAAAAATAATTATTTTCCTAGTATTTAAAATACTGAAACAAGGAAATTCGATATCCTCACCTGAATTTCCTATTTCCATTGCAAAAATTACTTAAATTTTATTGATATATCTCAATCCAGAGACAAAGGGCAAAACTTTAATTTTAGCAAGCTAAAATTTGGTTTTAAAAAGTTTTTATGCATAAAATGACTTTTAGGACGCCCCCTTTTGTTCTAATAACTCCCCCCAATTTTCTATCAACTCACCCCTAGGATGCCCCCTGGAAGGCGGCACTGCCCACTTACGGAGAACTACCGTTTATGGACCATGGATGGCCAACACGTGGCACGCGAAGACATTAAAAAATTGGGAAAATGACGTCATTGATTAGGTTCCAGTGTCACCTCTTGACTCAGTTCCAATTCTCTTTTTTTACTCTATCATAGTAAACCATTTTGGCTAAGCTATCCCTGAAGCTGAACTACATCAGCCAAATCCACCTCTATCAGGGCCGTATCCAAGGGGGGGGGGGCTTTGGGGGTTCAACCCCCCCCCCAAAATTTCAACGTCAATTTTTTACTTACTGTTTTTCCTTAAAAATTCATCTTAAAATGTGTGTGTGCATAAAAAACCCCTACTTTTAAGAATCAAAATTCTAAATATGTACTTCTTGGGGAAAACCCCCAATCCCCCTTGAAATTTTGAAATCTATTATTATAGTCGTTCCTTGAAAGTTTTGGGGCTTACAAAGGAGTGGTCCTCTTCGGGTTGCTTTAACCCCCCCAATAGGAATAAACGCTAACAGTGAGAAGGGAAGTTGGAACTAGGAGGAGTAAAAAAGGGAAAAGCGACTCCAAAACAAGTTAAAATCATGTTTTAGGGTCAAATTTCCAGAAATTTTCTGGGGGATGACACCCAGACCCCCCTTTGGAACTCTGTTGTTTAAACTTTTTTGTAAAGAAATCGACAAAATGCAAAAATCAAAACAAAATAGAAATTAAATTCTTGAAAACGTAGGCCCGAAATCCGGATTAGTGTACTAAAACGAGTTGAAAATCTGCTTTTTGGACTTAAATTTCCAAAAAATTTCGGGGGGTAGACCCCCTCCTCAGGACATTAAGAGACGATTTTGATATTGAAAATTCTTAGCCCCCCAAAAACAATTCCTGGATCCGCCGCTGTCTACTTACCTTGGTCACCAACAAAATCAAACTAAGTTTCAAGAAAATTTTTTGCCAACCCCCCCCCCCAGAAAAAAAATCTAGTTACGGCCCTGACCTCTATTGCTGCAGTTCCTATAATTCGCTTAAAACCACTATTATTGAATAACATGCATGATTCTCATTTCACCGAAGAAAATTTCTAATTTTTCATCTTGTTGGGTTGTTTACTTTGAACTTTTCGCCATCAATTCCAGCTTTATCAATTTAAATTTTTAAAATTTCAGGGCCTGTGTATTCCATACTTTTAAAATAGGATGGTCTTATGGAAAATATACCTCATTCATTCTAAACATGTTGTTGTTAGGGAATGAAGGGCACTTTATGACATAATAGAAGGGGAGGGATGAAACTGACATTTTTCTACGTCTTTTAGCTTCAGGAGTAAATAACAAAACAATTAAAAGGAGGAAACGAGAATAATTATATACCTTAAACCAGTGTTTCCCAACCTTTTTCGGTCCATGCCCCACCAAAGCCTTTCTAAATTTTCCATGCCTCCCCGGTCTCAGTGGCATACATAGAAATATATTTTGAGAGGGAGCCAAAATTATTTCTTAGCCCTCCCTCCTATGTATATTTAATAAGTCCAATGAAGCTTTTCAGAACATTTTTAGGTAGAATTTATTTGCAAGCTAAAGAACGAAATCAAGTTACGAGTAATTATGTTCTAAGTACCAAGGGGGAGGGTCTAGGGGTCCTCCCCCAGCAAATTTTTGGAAAATTGACACGAGGAAGCAGGTTTTTAACTAGTTTGGTACCCCTAGTTGGGAAATTTTGGATATAAATTTTTAGGTTAGATTTGCATTTTGATGAACCTATTGTAAAAAAGTTTGAAATATAAGCTTTCTAAAAACAAATAGATCTTGGGTCATCCCCCAGAAAAGGTTTGGAAATTAGACTCTAAAAAACAGGGTTTCAACTTGGTTTTGATACATACTGGTCCAGATATCAGACATACATTCTCAGATAGGATAATAGGATCAGAGTTTGATAAACTTCTTTTTAAAAAGTTTTTTTTTTAATTTTCCCCCTGGATTGGCTCCTCCTGGGGGGCAATTTGGTTGAAAATTTTCAAATTGCCCCCCTAGGAAATGATATTGCGCCCCACGTTGGGAAACACTGCCTTAAACAGAGGGGCTACAGAATCTGAGGAACAAATTTCCATGACTATAATTTTAAAATTTCCCTGATGAGTAGGGACCGTTCAAATATTACGTAAGCACCAAAGGGGGGTGAGGGGGTTTGCTCTTAGCTTATTTTTCCTGACAAGGGGGATATGAGTGATAAGATACTGCATTTTCGAAAATCTCTTGTTTCTTGCATAAATAATTTCAAAACTCAACCAAAAATAAATTTAACAAAAAAATTTAATTTGGAAATCTGACATAAAAGCACTTTTTTCAGGGGATGGACCCCCCAAACATTTTGAATTTTAACCCCGAAAAGTAGTGTTTAGACTCATTTTTGAACCCTTAGGGTTACACCTAAAAAAGGACAGCTCCTTGTATGTCACCTAATTTCCAAGGAGAAAAAAAACCAGTACTTACTAAAAGGGATTTAAAATTTTCGGGGGGGGGTCCGGCAGTTTCTTTCGTAATTATGGTGGGAGGGGGTTAAAAATAACCAAAAAAGTGTTTATGTAATATTTGAACAGCCCTAGGGACATGGGCGTAGCCAGAGTTCAACTTAGGGGGGTCAAGCAGGGTAGACTTTTTTTATGTTTATGGAGAGCAATTTTAAAGCCCATGAGAGAGGGCCGGGTTTCAACGGGGGGTCTGGGGGTCATCCTCCCAAAAAATTTTGGAAAACTGACCCTAAGAACAGAATTTTAAACTTTTTTTTCGGTACATGTAAAACCAAATTTGGACACACATTTTGAGGTAGAATTTTGATTTTAATGAACTAAAGGGGGGTCTGGAGTCTCTCCCCCAGAAATTTTTAAAAAATTTGAGCCCAAAATACTGGGTTTTAACTTAACTAAAAGTAAAGTAAAAGTTAATTACTCGAGATTTAGGCGGGGGAGCAGCTGCCCCTCCCTGCAACCCTTGGCTACGCCCATGCCAAGGGATGTGGTAAAGAAAAGAAGTGTCATATCCCTCTATTTCAGTGGTTCCCAAAGTGGGTTCCGCGCACGAAAAACTTTAGGGGTTCCATGGGAAAAACTTTACTTCATTAAAAAAAATTGAATGGTGTAAAAAATAAGAATGGACAGCGTCACCCCCCCTTGGACCAAAGATGTTCTCGAAATGAGTTAAAACCTTACTTTTACCAGTCAAATTTTTAAAAAATTTCTGGGGGAGGACCTCCAGACCCCCCCACGGTATCACAAGGGGATCTTGCGCGATACATTTTAGAAATCCCCAACATTTTGACATTATTTGTCAAAACATAAAGGTTATGGGCTGGAAAATTTACCTCTTGGCCCCCAGAAACTCTACTTTTACAAGTCAACTGGGGGAGGACCCCCCACCCCCCCAGCGGTACCAGAAGGGGATCTTGCGTGTTACATTTAGAAAATCCCCAAGAATTTGACATTTTTGCCAAAAGGTAAAGGTGATTGTCTGGAAAAGTGCCCCACCCTGGTTTCATTTAATATCATATATTAAATTTTGAAAAGTCGTTGATTAAAATATATTGAGGGTTCCGCGATCATTGGTAACGAATTTGGGGGTTCCACCACGACCAAAATATAGTTTGGGAACCACTGCTCTATTTGATTGTGTCTTTGATCAGGTGCCCACCAGTTCAGTCGGAAGAACCCTCTGGCGTACTACGTGAGTGCCATGGTCTCCATCTATGCTGGGGTGCTGCTCTCTTCCTTCCTGTTGGGAGAACCCATCCTCGCTTGCTTCACCAGCACCAACAGCCTGCTTCTGGCCACAGGCTCATGGTGAGTTAATTGACTTCATTGTCTCAAAACATTTTTTCAAAAACATTTTCCTTCAGGAACATTTCTTTCTCAAATGTCCTTTTTATTTAACAAAATGTCCCCTTCTTTTAAAATGCAACTACTATTTCTTTCGAAATAGTAGTTTCGAATAGTGGGCGAAATTTTCTGCGACGCGTTCGTGTATATTATATGAGAATGTTCTCCAACTTCATGGATCATTGGTTGGACCTTCCACAGAGACGGGGGTTCATAAGGGGTGCAGAAAATGTTACATACAGGGCCCAATATTTCCCCAGAACAAAACTTGTCTTGTCAACCCCCAAAATGAGATATTATTAAGAAATATATTTTTTTAACTGTGGAACGTCTTTGAGATTCAATATTTTTCATATACAGTAAAGCACCGTTTATACGTCTTTCAAGGGACCGACATAAAACGGCGTATAAATGAAAAGACGTATAATTGAAAACAATTTTGATTATTTGAATTAATTGGGACTTGGCGAAAAAGACGTATAAATGTAAAAGACGTATAAATGAGAGACGTATAAACGGTGCTTTACTGTAGTAATCCATTCATTTCAAATTGATTGAACTTTATTCAAATAGAAAAAACTCCCAACTCTGACTTAGACTTTCTGGAGATATTTGGGTTTATGGAGGTGCTAAACCCATCTGGGATTAGTAACAACACTCTTAACTCTTATTCTGTTACTCATGAACTTTATGCTCTTGGCTACCAGGTCATGGGGAGAATTTTATTGGTTGTTAAATGGTTTTCTACCACACTTAATTATTTCATACATCCCAAAAAATGATGGCCATATGGACCCCCCAAAGTATTTCAGGAGGTCTTCTAGGAGATATTAAAGGGGTTCCATTGAGAGTTGATCGCATTTAACCTGGTAATTTTACCATGAGCATGAAAATTGTCAAATAGTCCACGAAGCATAAAATAGATTGAGAACCCTCATGGAGCCATTTATGGGAAGCGCCCCATAATCTGTGATTACTATGGCAATGCATAGTTTTTGTTGTAGCAATGGAGTTCTCTCCTGTTTTAATACACTTTCCCCTATTCACTTGAAAGACACCTGTTTTTCTATTAAATGAACTTAAACCAATGAATGACCAAACTCTAAAAAATTCCCAAAATTTGTTGACCTATATTTGGGAACGATTTCAAATGACTCATTTCAGATTGATAATGAGTGTTCAACACTTCGTTAAAGTCGCTATATTTAGGTGCAGGTGATTTGAAACATTGCCAAACCAGTGTAGTTACTCATTGACGCTTAAATTTAAAACGATTTCATTACTTTATGATATTTCATTGCTTGATATAATAATGGTAGTGCTTCCACACCACAGGTCTGGGGTTCGATTCCCGGGCTGTCGACTCAGCATTTCATCCCTTCAGTGGGTCGAGGACCCAGCATGCTTGGGAACTAAACACAGGGGCTCTCGCATTAGACTGACCACCTAACCGGGACATATGCTTCGCACCCTACGGTCAAGAAAACGAGATAGGCATTGTAGGCCTAGGCCCACTATACTAGACTGCAACTTAAGTTGAGCCTACTATGTCACTAACAAACAAAGTAGTTCCCATCGCGGTGTCTGAATTTCAAGTGAACGTCCATTTTAAAATATGATTATTTCATTAAACCCATGTACATATATACTCCTGTTCATAAAAAATGCAACACCAAGAAGGAATTGTCCGATCAACTTGAAATTTTCAGGGTATATTTATTATGGTTTGGTCATCAAATGATACCAAATTCAGAGCTATTGCGCATGCGCGAGCTGAGCAGTGTCTTCTCAACCACTGATTTATTCGTATATTTGGGGGGCTGTAACGGGACGTTAAGGGCTTGTAAGAAGGTTGTTTACCGTTGATTATCTTGTCATTAGATGTTATTATACCCCTTAGACCTTAACGGATGTCATATGAAAATTTAACAGAGTTTTAAAGAGGATTAATGTTAGACCTCCCGGAGGGGGTTTTTCACACTGTTTTACCGCTGGTCAGATGAAGGGAAACCGGACGATATTGATATGAGTTTGAAAGCAGAGGTCCAAAAAGGGTGAGGCGAGTTGAAAATTGGGGTCTGGACCCCTTATAGTCACGTCAGCACGGGATGAAAGAGGCTTCATTCGCATGGCAGTGTCGGATCATTGAGTGACTTTTCGACTTGTTTCAAACTGTTAAAATACTGTTACAGGTCTATCATTGTCTACTTCATCAGTTAATCGGTCGCCTTTGCACCAAAATTCACCAAGTATCGTTTTTTTACAGCGCTCCATCGATGGAATTCCATCGGTGCATAAAGCTACCATGGGATCCACAAAAAAATATTTTCGCAAGATTACTGATAACAAATGGTCCTTTTAAAGAAATCCCCCATCAATTTTGGTTAACATGACACCTAAATTGGGTTTGGACGCTATGCCGAAAATCGCAATTTTTGGAGTGTTTTATCTTGAGTCTGTGGTGAAGAAGAGAACATGTTTTGATCTGGAGCACTATTGGGTACCATGGGCATCCTCATTAGATAAAAAATGAGGGCAATCTCATTTCTTAAAAATATTTCTAAAAATTTTTGGAGCCAAAAGTTATACCCTACACTTGAAGCGATCCTGAAGCTGAAATTCATCAGAACAAATCCCGTACACATGTTTTTTGGAATGTTCCAAACTTACTTTACATCCAATAAAGACAGTTTCTTTCTCGACAAATTTCTTCATCCAAAATTTCACCTATGGAGCTCGACTAAAATTTCGTTGGTTTGTCCTCATGCTTAAAATGCTTGTTATGTTGCCAATATTGGCAAACTTTGGGTTTGGGATGAATCTTAAATGAAAATCACCTCCTCAGTCCAAATTTCAATCTGTTTGATTCGATGACCTGTCGTATAGAGGCTCTCATTGCAGCGCGTATGGAAGACATTAAACACCGATTTTCGATATTAAATTTTATTCCTTTGTTCTGAAAATTATATCATTTATTTGTATCCACAAAGATCACTTGCTGTGTAAATTTCATCAAAATCTAACAAGTCCTTCATGGTGTTGCATTTTTTATGAACAGGAGTATATAAAGTCTTTTTAATCTCGTACCGAAACTCCTCCTATCAACCCAACAGGCTTTGTGTTTATCCACTTTCCGCGTAGTGGGTTCAGGAAACATTGCTGTGAAGTATAGGGCTGTTGCGCCAATGTTTAGTTTAGTTAAAATCATTTTAAAATAATTAAATTTCAAATAAAGATTGACCTTAACAACAGGGTTGTCTGTATCCAAAGGAGATCAGGGGTTTACCTCCTTAAATTTGGAATTGAATTTTCAGTACATTTTTCTTTAAAAAGTATGTGACTTGCAAGATCACTTAAAAGTAGTGTATGAATTATGTTGTACATTATGCCAAAATTTTACAAATACTCCAAGTAAAAATAAGGGGTCTCCCCCCAGAAAAATTTTCCTCTTAATGTAATTAAGGTAAGTGGTATTTTTGAGACCCTTTGGCTTACATCCAAAGAGGATTGTTCCTTTGTAAGTTTCAAGCCAAAACAGTATAAAAACTAGTGTCAAAATTTTGTGAGGGGATTGAACCCCTAAACCCTCTTGGATGACCCATTAACCCATAAGACCCCTGGGAGGGTCTTATGGGTGTTGCCCCTTTCTAGTCAAACAGTTGGACCTCCACCTATGAATTTTACCCAAAAGTGTTTCAAAAACTTACACTCAATCTATAAAGTGCCTTAGAAATAATTTTGGACAAATCTTCCTTTCAAAACTTGAGTTTAGTGACAGTTGAGGGGCCCTGCCCTCCCCTGAAATTCAGACCACCAAAACAAGTTAAAACCCTGTTTTTAGGGTCAAATTTCAGAAAATTTTCTGGGGGGAGAACCCCAAACCCCCCCTGAGTACTTGGAACTTAATTATTCAAAACAATAAGTTCATCTAAGTCCTAATCCTACCTAAGAATGCATGTCTGAAATTTGCATTAAGTGTATCAAAACCAAGTTCAAACCCTGTATATAGGGTCAAATTTCTACTACTACTTTTCTGGAGGATGACCCCCAGATCCAATTTTGTAGTTAGAACTTAATTACTCATAAATTTTTTATGTTAAGTTCTTTAAGGTTGTATCGGACCTATTAAATATACACGGGGGTGGCTGAGAAATAATTTTGGGCAAAATAAATTTCTACATACACCACTGAAACAGGCGCGGATCCAGCACGGCTCCAAGGGGGGGCATTTCCAGACAAGATCCCCTTGTGATACCATTGGGGGTTTGGGGGGGCCTCCCCCAGAAAAAAATTGAAATTTGGCGTGTAAAAGTAGGGTTTTAACTCATTTTTAGAAACGTTTTGAGTCTGAGGGGGCACTTTTTAACACTATTACCTTTCCTTTTTGACCCAAAATGTCAAAATTTTGGGGATTTCCTAAAAATAAACACTGAATACCACAATTTGATACTAATGGGGGTATGGGGGTCTCCCCCAGAAAAAACTTTGAAATTAGACCTGTAAAAGTTGTGTTTTTGCTCATTTTGAGAACTTTTTGGGGTCTTCAAGGGGGGCACTTTCCAGAGTGCCCCTGGATCCGCCACTGCACTGAAAGCGGATTAGGAAGGAAACACATTTCGATTACTTTTCCAGGTACTTTGTGAACTACATGCCGTTCGACATCGGCTTCAAGATTGTCAAGTTCCTGCCAGTCAAGATCATTCTGTCGGTCATGAAAGAAGTGCTGAGATGTCGCAAAGTGTTCGATGGAGTCAACACGGCCGCGCGCATCTTCCCCAATGGATATGTTAGCATGATCCTCATCGGAGTCATCAAGGGCAAGTTATCCCCCCTTTTGTTTACTAAAAGTTTATCTTTATTTCATCATGAACCTAACTGTTATGTTGCTTATTTCTGTAGAGCATGGTTTATGAATCTACTTATTACTATCTTACATGTAAAGGCAAAGTAAAAAGAACACCTCACACCAAACTCAAGAAAAGTCCTTTTCAAAAGCACGGAGACAAATCAGTGGGCGAAAATGAGGAGAAAAAGTGACATGATGCCAGTTAAAAAAAACCTTTATCTTAAAATTCTGGCATCATGTTGGTTGTGTTCCTAACCTAACTAAGCTACTTAATAACCTAATTAAAAAACCTACTTAGGGCTGGGTTTTATTGGGTTTGTGTGCCAAATGGGAAAGGCAATTTGGAAAGGGCATTTGTTAAGATGTGCACTTTATCTTGATTTATCATCGATGTTTATGAAGTTTTTGTCATGTTCTGATTGGGTTATAATTTGTGTTGAGCCAAATATTTATTTTTGTGCCACACATTTTGTATTATTTGCATGTATTTTTTTAATATTTAATTTCTTTCTTCTCATTTCTTTTCCTTTTATTTCTCATTTCATGTATTCATTTAGGTATTATTTGGTTCGTTTTCCAAGGCTTCTTAATGTTAGGAAATAAACCAACTTTTTTAAAAGAATAATTATTAAATTTTAAGGACTCTACACCAACTTTCCCAAAGATAACTTTTAATTTATCAAAGTAAACCAACTTTTTTGAGTGGTCATTTAAAGCCATTTTTTTAGTTAATTTTTTAAATATTTACTTGTTTTCCTGATTATTTCAGTGGGCAACAGTTAAATAATATTAATGTTCCAATATAATAGTTTCTTGTTCTTCACTACTGAGGTCAGCCAGAGAGAAATTAGAAATTTTTGAGAATTTGTAATAATGAGAATTGTTAAATGTTTATAAATAAATAGATATTTACTGGTGTTTTGAGAAGGGAGAGTATGTTTCCATTAATATTAGTAATGATGATGAATTGTTTTTTCCAGGTAACGGGACTGCCTTCTTGAAAATCCTGGAGAGACTCATGAGGGGAGTGTGGACTCCGGCAGGCTTTGAAGTCATGAGCATGAGCTAGTAAGTGAAGTTATCTTAACCTTAATAATGCCTTAGGGACCATTCATTAATGACGTAAGGATTATTTTGGCAATTTTTGCCCCCCCCTATCCCCATCTAAGGGTATGTAAGATTTTTCAAACCCCTCCCCTATTCTTACGTAAAATTCCATTTCATTTTTCGTTAATGAAGATCTCTCTCTATTTGCTTTTGTTTTGATTCGACTTTTGACAACTGGAAGATGGATTCAACAGTTTTATTTCTTAAAACTTAATGCTTACTCCAATAAAAAGATACATCTGATCCCTAATAACACAAAAGTCATAGTGACGTCACTATATAACCTCTCTGAGGGTCACACAAGTCACAGAGTGACTGAAATGCGTCTACACAAAGAGGTCACATTGTGACTGCCAGGGGTTTCCCTACCGGTGGTACGCGTACCACTGGTGGTACGCGAGAACGTTTCAGGTGGTACTCGTGAGTCAAAGCACTAAAAGAAAGGAACTATAAGAAAGTTTTATCGATCTTACAGAAGATAGTTCCATGAAAGATTATTTTAAAGAGAAATCTTTAATTAACTTAATTAACTAATTGGATCGGATGTAAAACCGAGTACCCTTTGATCTTCCGGCAAGCTCTGCTATTTTAGATGCCATTTGTTACGAGTTACTTATGTGAGAGTGGATTTTCTGAACTCTCGTACATAAAAAATAAATATAGAAGCAGAATAAGTGTTGGACTTAAGAGTGAAGATACGAAGGACTTAAGAGTGAAGATAATTAATGAATGGCCCCTAACAAAATGTTGATTTCCTCCTCAGCCCGTCGAAGGCATGCCTGACAGCCTCTGTCATCTTCGTCCTGGACGCCAAGACGGACCTCTTCCAGACGCCCCACACCCTCATCCAGTTCGGTGTGCTCGTCTTCTTCGTCTACTTCAAGCTCAGCTCGCTCCTGCTCGGCATCAGCGACCCCTTCGTGCCCTTCGAGAACCTGCTCTGCTCCCTGTTCTTCGGGGGGGTCTTTGACACCCTACAGCGCCTACTCACCCCTGCCTCCAGGGACTCTTCCTCCGTCCCCTCAAAGCCGGACCCCTCAAAGAACGGACCCAAGGCCGATGCGGGAAAAAAGAAGGAGTAGAGTGCACTGTTAAAAAAAAGAGTTCAACCTTTCACCAGTTTAGTGGTGAAGGTTGGTCAGTTTCGCCACTAATGTGGTTCAAATTAGTTGCAACCGAAATGTAGCCGAAATTTGAACCATGTTACCAAAACTTGATAAAAAGCACAAAAAACCAGTTTTTGGTGTTTGAAAATACCGAAAATTTGGTTCAACTTTTCGCGACATTTTGGTTGCAACTCATTTGAACCACGTTTGTGGTGAAAGGTTACAATTTTTTTTAACAGTGATGCGCTTTGTGATCGGATGGGCTTCGATAAAACTTCTTCAGCGCTCAGTTTTCAAAATTTATTACTACTACTACATCCAATGTAATCTTTTATATATTTTTTTGTAAATATTTAAATCTAAAAGAACTTATTATATTAAAAAAAGTTTTGAGTACTTTTGTTCAGGGGTGCAGAATATGTCCGAACACCCGAACAATGTTCGGGGGAAATTCAGGCAGTTGTGGGAAAATTTTTGCCTCAGTTTATGAGGAAAAATCTCCATCAATCCAAGTTGTTATTAGTAACAAGTATTTTGGCTGCTGACAATACCATGTCCTCCAAATTCTACAGAAATTTGGTAAAAACTACGTAATTATGAATGTATCGTAGGAAAACTACGGATCTATGCCAAAAAAACGAGTTGCCTTGGTGGAGTTGGATTTTCCTTTAGTTTTGACTGATATACAGGAAAAACAATGTATCTATGATTGGAATGGGGATTTTCATTAAAAATCATGTTCTTGTTTAATCACTATGTTTTCTCTTTATGGGAAAATTTTTATGAAAATATGGAGACATTTTGGGGGGAAGTTTTGGACAAAATTTATTGTGTTCTGGGGAAAAATCGGGATTGCGAATATTTTTTGCACCCCTGCTTTTGTTCCAAGTCCTCCAGAAAATGTTTGAAAATTTGAGTCTTAAAACCTGGTTTTTAACCATTATTGGATTTGTTAATCCCAGTGGATCAAGAGAATACCAAATCAAGGAAATCCTTATTTGCGATTAGAGGTTGCCAGAGGCTCAGAATACCGCCGTTAGAGCCCATCTGATCCCTAAGTATCTCTGTCCCGCCGATAAAAAGAAACAATGCACTGTTTCGAGTGCCAAAAACTTATTAAATTATACAGTTACACTGATAACAACTATAATAACTTGGTCATATATAAATATTTGTGGTTCAAAATCTTTTGGCCAAACAGGACAGATAATAATGGAGCAAAGAGAACTTATTTATTGAAAATATTTGTGTTGATAATTCCACTCCAGAGAAACAATCTTGTATTCGCAGTGAATATTTGTGACATTGATCACGTAATTCAATGTAAAATGAATTTTAAGTTTTTTTTTATGTTGACCTAAAAAATTACCTAGCATTGATATTGTGACAAAATGTCACAAATATTGTAAATGGCCAGTCTCACCAATGTTTTATAAGGTTTGGATTTTACCTGATTATGAGGTTTGTTACTGCTTATCCGGATAGCATACCAGGGGTTGATCCAGACAAAAATTGGGGCCTTTTTGCTGCCCTTTCACAAATATAAATTCATAAAAACGCCCCTTTCAGGAAATTCAAATTAGCTTTGGTGATAATTTGCAAGAAAACACTCACCAAATATTTGAAGTTTTCTTGCTTGAGTCAATTTTACTTTTACGAATTGATCTAACAACTATGACTGCTTCAATTTTTCACAAAAACAATTTCCCAAAAAATAATGAAATGAAAATATAAAACCTGGATCTACCTCTGCTTTTGAAATTACAAATCATGTATTTTGTATAAAATCATATAAATGAAAAAAGTGCACTTAAACCCTTTTTTACATAATTGCAGCCAATTTCATCATTTTATTGTTCAGAGTTGAATCATTAATTGAGCTGAATATTGTTGACTCAATCAATTCTTTTTATGCTTATATAAATTCATGAAATAAAATTTTGGGTACCTCAACTTGAAATGAAATTCAGAAGTGTTTTGTTCCTTGTTGTTTTTTAAGAGCTTTTGTTTCTTATTTTTGTAAAAAGATATTTGGGTTCCATTAATGGTCCTATTTAATACTGCAAAGTTGTTTTGAAAATGCCATATATTCAAATGTTAACATATTTTTATGGTTTGTATATTGACATAACTGAATATTTTAATCCATGAGTTTGAAATTATTATTAGCAATGTTTCTACTTTGTGAAAACTTTGCAACATTAAGTGGGACTGTTAACAGAATTGATCCACAATTTAGAACATTCGAACTCACAACTTTTAAATTTAAACAAGTGCAAACAGCGTTGATAATTTGTAATATAATAAGATGGAAATATTTACCATGGAAAGACTCACAAATCAAAATCAATCAAATTAGTAAAGCTGGGGGAGTGGCTGCGAGAACCTCCTGTAAAAACACAATTATAAAGGTAAGTAAATATCAAATGAAAAATGCACAATAAATCAGTTTCTTTTTCATACTAATCTTTATGATCGTCTGAAAGTAAGAAATATTTATTCCCAGAAAGATTTTTTCTTTTCATACACCGAAAAATTTATGAAAATCCGAAGAAACCATGACTACTTGCAGGGAGAGAATATTTGGGCTGCTCACATTATTGTGGATTCCAGATACTGCACATATTTTGCATACATCTGGGCTTGCGTTTTTGAGGCTCAGTTCGCTTTATTGTGGTCTGGATTCTATTTTTTGCTAACTGGAAAATGATATTATTAGTACTTTTTGAAATTAAAATGTATTTTTTTTTTCAATTATATTTTAATTTTGTTATTGACTACTTATTAGTTTTTTATAATATAGTGTTGAGTAAAATTAGTTTTTGAACTGAAGCCTCTACATTTTTCACAATTATGTCTGGAAAAAATTTAATTAAGCACATGAGATCAGCAACTCATTCGAAAAATATTTTTTCATTCATACAAGTTCTTTTATTTCCATTAAATGCATATTTTTATATAAATGAAAGTGCATGTATTTAAAATTACTTCTTTGAAAAAATTTTGTCTAAGGGGCCATTCATTAATTACGTAAGGATGATTTTGGCAATTTTTGACCCCCCTACCCCCGTTTAAGGGTACTTAAGACTTTTCAAACCCCTCCCCCCTCTATTCTTATGTGAGTTTTTATTTCATTTTTCAAAATAATAAAATGTTAGAACAATAAATAAGTTGAAACCAAAACTAAAAAAGATTTCTCTCTCTACTTGCTTTTGTTTTGTTTCAACTTTTGAAAACTGGATTCAGCAGTTTTTTTATCTTAGCATGATGCTACTCCAATAAAAAAGATACATCTGATATACCTTCATTTTTAAAAATTAAAGCTTCGATAATATACCGAGATCGTCAGCATTTTTAAGTTTTTCTGGGGTTATTCAATAGTAATTTGATTAGAATAATTGGAATTTGTTTACATTAAATTGGAAAATCTTACGTAAGAATGGGTTGACCCCCGAAGTAAGGGTATGTAGAGATTTTTCCAACCCCCATCCCCCTCGGGATCCTTACGTAATAAATGAATGGCCCCTAAAAGAAAAGAAGTCATTTTATAGTCCCGCATAGAAATGTGGGTTTTCCGGAAAATTTTCCAAGCCATTAAATTACAATAAAGTATTGTTAAATTAAACTTCTGATCACTGGAGGCAACAAATTAACCAAACGAGTATTTTCATCAATTCTGGATGATGTTCCTTTGAGATTCATCCAAAAATTTAGGATTTTTCTTTGTGATCTAAACCATTTTGTGGCACAGATTCGATAAGAGTCGACCAGCCGCCATGTTTACCCAATACCCACAGCTCAAATTAGAACTACGTTGTTGTGTGTCATCATTTGAGCTGTGGGTAAAAGGGCGGCTGGCATATTCAGAAATCCCAACCGTTTCAGCAGTGTGAGACAAGTGCGCATGCGTCAGGACTTGGTTACGGGTTCAGGAGGATTGCGCATTAGGCCGTGAAGTTTGGCGATTTTTCGCTCAAATGGTGATGTAGGGTTATTTTATAACTATTTAGTCTGATTTATTCTTTGCAAACAATCCGGTGCGTTGGCGTTTGGGTTATGTGTGCTTCTTGCATTTTATTTTGAAAGATCGTTTGATAATTTCTTTTCATCAATTTGGATGATTCAAATTTATTTAAACATTTAATGGTTAATTTGTTCATTTATTTGTGCACAATTAACTTTCTCTCTCTTATTAGCCCAAACAATACTTAAATTATGAAAATTCTTTAAAATACCTCGTTGACAAATAGTACATATAGTTGTTTAAAATATATTCCTTTCATTACTGATAAATATTCGTTATTCTATTTGTCGGGAATAGATGATAATACGGTTGTTATAAATTTTTTAAAGCAATATTTTTGATGAGCCAAAATTTTTCAAAGGATTTGAATTTTTTTATGGAAATTGCTGTAGTATATGAGTCAGGGAAAAAACGGGTTTATGTGGTTTTTAGTTTTTTTAGAATTTTTTTTCAGCATAAGTTATTTTAGGAGTGATGTGTGAAATTGAGTTGTAAATTAAGACATTTACTTCAGGGGTTGTTTATAATTGATAAATGAATTGTATATTTCAATTAATTTTAATAGTTAATTTGTTTTAAAAATAATTTTTGTTTTTAAAATATTCCAATTTGAATAGCTAATATTATTGTAGTGAATAAAAATCAGTGTTAATTTATCTTGTAAAAATGGTTGAAATAATCAAATTATTTATCTTAATTATATATGGATTAATTTATAAACTTCAGAAATTTCTTTAGAAAGAGGAAATTTTATTTTTTAAATAAGTAAAAAGTGAAATGTAAACAAATAATGTTAATTGAAATTGGATAATTGATTGAGATAATTAATTTGATTAATTATTAAATGGTAAAATATTCAAATTAATTATCTTAATTATATGGATTAATTCATGAACTTAAGAAATTTCTTTAGAAAGAGAAAATAACATTTTTTAAATGAATAAAAGTGAAATGTAAGCAACTAATGTTAATTGAAATTGGATAAATGATTGAGATAATTAATCCGTTTTATTAATTTACCAACGGTTTTTATTAATTTAGTAAAAAAACCAACTGGTTTTTATGACTACCAAGTAAGACAAGTAAGCGCTATTTTTTTCTCTCGTGCTCACGAAAAATGTATCGCCAAATCGAGCCGATGTGTAGCAACCTCGATTCTCAACGCATGCGCACTTGTATCGCACTACCGAAACGGTTGGGATTTCTGAATATGCGGGCGGCTGGTTGACTCTTATCGAAACTTTGCCCATTTTGTTTGTTACTCTAAAAATTATAAATCCTACTAATTATCATTTTTACATTAGCCAAAATTAAAAAAGAAACTCAAATTAGTAATCTATTAAAGCAGCGTTTCTCAACCGGGGTTCCGCGAAGCTTCCTCAAAGGGTTCCGCGATGGATCTGAAAATCTTTCTTTTTTCTGGTTTATATTTTAGAGCAACCCTAAATAAATTATGGATCAGTCATCCAAATTTTTTTCCAACCTGCTTTTGACGGTCAAATAAGAGATTTCTGGGAAGTATCCCGACTTAAAACTTTCAAGTTTAACTTTTTTCTATAGAAAATTTCGTGGTTTATAATGAACTGTTGGGCCTCAAGCCGAGCTAAAAATCTACTGTAAGAGGCAAATTTCGAAACATTTTCTGGGGAAGAACCCCCAAACTCCACTCTAAAAATTTCAGACTCCTGTTATAAAGTGTTTTTCCCTTGAACATTCTGCTGCTTCCCTGAAATTTGACGCTAATTATAATTTTTTCCATTGAAAATTTCGTGTTTTTTTCAAGGAACTGTTCTCTTTAGATGTAACCCAAAGAGTCTTAAAATGGGCTGAAACACTACTTTTAGGGGCAAATTTCGAAAAATTTTCCGGTGAAGAACACCCGAACTCCCCTCTAAAATTTTGACGTCTGCTATGCAGTGTTTTCCCCCTTGAACATCCTGCGGTCTCAAGAAGCTCTTTCCCTTGGGTGTTCCACAAAGAGTTTGAAAAGGGATAAAACACTAGCTAAAAGAAAATTTTAAAAAAAATTCTGAGGGAGGACAAAATAGTAAGAAAAATAATTTTGCATGGACGCTATAGGGGTTCCCCAGAACTTAGACTTTCTCAAAAGGGTTCCGTGAGAGTAAAAAGGTTGAGAAACGCTGTATTAAAGTAATAACTAAGAATTAAAGTCAGCTCACTAGTAATCACATTGATCTGCTGATTCACTGACAACAAAACATTCATTTCAAACAATCTAAAATAATGTGACCCTTAAGCGGTCACTATAATGAAAGAATCTTTCCAAAGCTGTGACGGAAAAGTTTCAATATTTATGAGTATTAAATGCAATGGTTAATAAAGCGAATCCGGCCCGCATCTGCTCTACTCTAGGTGTTTACTGTTTACCAATCGTTCTCGAACCAGAACCCAAACAAATCAGTTAAAAGTTGAGTGGTTTTGGTACTTCTCAACTTAAAGTACAAATATTAATCACAGATACAAAAATTAATCACAGATTCATTATCGATAAATGGAAAGTCAGGTAGGGGAAGCGCCCCTACCTGGCCATCGATATGTGGAGGGTCAGGTAGGGGAAGCGCCCCTACCTGACCATCAATAAATGGAGGGTCAGGTAGGGGAAGTGCCCCTACCTGACCATCTATAAGAAATCGGTCAGGTAGGGGCCCTGGCCCTACCTGGCCATCGATAATTGAAGGGTCAGGTAGGGGAAGCGCCCCTACCTGACCATCTATAATAAATTGGTCAGGTAGGGGCCCTGGCCCTACCTGGCCATCGATAAATGGAGGGTCAGGTAGGGGAAGCGCCCCTACCTGACCATCGATAAATGGAGGGTCAGGTAGGGGAAGTGCCCCTACCTGACCATCTATAAGAAATCGGTCAGGTAGGGGCCCTGGCCCTACCTGGCCATCGATAATTGAAGGATGGGAAGCGCCCCTACCTGACCATCTATAATAAATTGGACAGGTAGGGGCCCTGGTCCTACCTGGCCATCGATAAATGGAGGGTCAGGTAGGGGAAGCGCCCCTACCTGACCATCGATAAATGGAGGGTCAGGTAGAGGAAGCGCCCCTACCTGACCATCGATAAATGGAGGGTCAGGTAGGGGAAGTGCCCCTACCTGACCATCTATAAGAAATCGGTCAGGTAGGGGCCGTGGCCCTACCTGACCATCGATAAATGGAGGGTCAGGTAGGGGAAGCGCCCCTACCTGACCATCTATAATAAGCCCTACCTGGCCATCGATAAATGGAGGGTCAGGTAGGGGAAGTGCCCCTACCTGACCATCTATAAGAAATCGGTCAGGTAGGGGCCCTGGCCCTACCTGGCCATCGATAAATGGAGGGTCAGGTAGGGGAAGCGCCCATACCTGACCATCTATAAGAAATCGGTCAGGTAGGGGCCGTGGCCCTACCTGGCCATCGATAAATGGAGGGTCAGGTAGGGGAAGCGCCCCTACCTGACCATCTATATTAAATTGGTCAGGTAGGGGCCCTGACCCTACCTGACCATCGATAAATGGAGGGTCAGGTAGGGGAAGCGCCCCTACCTGACCATCTATAATAAGCCCTACCTGGCCATCGATAAATGGAGGGTCAGGTAGGGAAAGTGCCCCTACCTGACCATCTATAAGAAATCGGTCAGGTAGGGGCCCTGGCCCTACCTGGCCATCGATAAATGGAGGGTCAGGTAGGGGAAGCGCCCCTACCTGACCATCTATGATAAGCCCTACCTGGCCATCGATAAATGGAGGGTCAGGTAGGGAAAGTGCCCCTACCTGACCATCTATAAGAAATCGGTCAGGTAGGGGCCCTGGCCCTACCTGACCATCGATAAATGGAGGGTCAGGTAGGGGAAGCGCCCCTACCTGACCATCTATAATAAGCCCTACCTGGCCATCGATAAATGGAGGGTCAGGTAGGGAAAGTGCCCCTACCTGACCATCTATAAGAAATCGGTCAGGTAGGGGCCCTGGCCCTACCTGGCCATCGATAAATGGAGGGTCAGGTAGGGGAAGCGCCCCTACCTGACCATCTATAATAAATCGGTCAGGTAGGGGCCCTGGCCCTACCTGGCCATCGATAAATGGAGGGTCAGGTAGGGGTAGCGCCCCTACCTGACCATCTATATAATAAGCCCTACCTGGCCATCGATAAATGGAGGGTCAGGTAGGGGAAGCGCCCCTACCTGACCATCTATAATGAGCCCTACCTGGCCATCGATAAATGGAGGGTCAGGTAGGGGAAGCGCCCCTACCTGACCATCTATAATAAGCCCTACCTGGCCATCGATAAATGGAGGGTCAGGTAGGGGTAGCGCCCCTACCTGACCATCTATATAATAAGCCCTACCTGGCCATCGATAAATGGAGGGTCAGGTAGGGAAAGTGCCCCTACCTGACCATCTATAAGAAATCGGTCAGGTAGGGGCCCTGGCCCTACCTGGCCATCGATAAATGGAGGGTCAGGTAGGGGAAGCACCCCTACCTGACCATCTATAATAAGCCCTACCTGGCCATCGATAAATGGAGGGTCAGGTAGGGAAAGTGCCCCTACCTGACCATCTATAAGAAATCGGTCAGGTAGGGGCCCTGGCCCTACCTGGCCATCGATAAATGGAGGGTCAGGTAGGGGAAGCGCCCCTACCTGACCATCTATATTAAATTGGTCAGGTAGGGGCCCTGACCCTACCTGACCATCGATAAATGGAGGGTCAGGTAGGGGAAGCGCCCCTACCTGACCATCTATAATAAGCCCTACCTGGCCATCGATAAATGGAGGGTCAGGTAGGGGTAGCGCCCCTACCTGACCATCTATATAATAAGCCCTACCTGGCCATCGATAAATGGAGGGTCAGGTAGGGGAAGCGCCCCTACCTGACCATCTATAATAAGCCCTACCTGGCCATCGATAAATGGAGGGTCAGGTAGGGGAAGCGCCCCTACCTGACCATCTATAATAAGCCCTACCTGGCCATCGATAAATGGAGGGTCAGGTAGGGGTAGCGCCCCTACCTGACCATCTATATAATAAGCCCTACCTGGCCATCGATAAATGGAGGGTCAGGTAGGGGAAGCGCCCCTACCTGACCTTCAATAAATGGAGGGTCAGGTAGGGGAAGTGCCCCTACCTGACCATCTATAAGAAATCGGTCAGGTAGGGGCCCTGGCCCTACCTGGCCATCGATAAATGGAGGGTCAGGTAGGGGAAGCGCCCCTACCTGACCATCTATAATAAGCCCTACCTGGCTATCGATAAATGGAAGGTCAGGTATGGGAAGCGCCCCTACCTGACCATCTATAATAAGCCCTACCTGGCCATCGATAAATGGAGGGTCAGGTAGGGAAAGTGCCCCTACCTGACCATCTATAAGAAATCGGTCAGGTAGGGGCCCTGGCCCTACCTGGCCATCGATAAATGGAGGGTCAGGTAGGGGAAGCGCCCCTACCTGACCATCTATATTAAATTGGTCAGGTAGGGGCCCTGACCCTACCTGACCATCGATAAATGGAGGGTCAGGTAGGGGAAGCGCCCCTACCTGACCATCTATAATAAGCCCTACCTGGCCATCGATAAATGGAGGGTCAGGTAGGGAAAGTGCCCCTACCTGACCATCTATAAGAAATCGGTCAGGTAGGGGCCCTGGCCCTACCTGGCCATCGATAAATGGAGGGTCAGGTAGGGGAAGCGCCCCTACCTGACCATCTATAATAAGCCCTACCTGGAAATCGATAAATGGTGGGTCAGGTAGGGAAAGTGCCCCTACCTGACCATCTATAAGAAATCGGTCAGGTAGGGGCCCTGGCCCTACCTGACCATCGATACATGGAGGGTCAGGTAGGGGAAGCGCCCCTACCTGACCATCTATAATAAGCCCTACCTGGCCATCGATAAATGGAGGGTCAGGTAGGGAAAGTGCCCCTACCTGACCATCTATAAGAAATCGGTCAGGTAGGGGCCCTGGCCCTACCTGGCCATCGATAAATGGAGGGTCAGGTAGGGGAAGCGCCCCTACCTGACCATCTATATTAAATTGGTCAGGTAGGGGCCCTGACCCTACCTGACCATCGATAAATGGAGGGTCAGGTAGGGGAAGCGCCCCTACCTGACCATCTATAATAAATCGGTCAGGTAGGGGCCCTGGCCCTACCTGGCCATCGATAAATGGAGGGTCAGGTAGGGGTAGCGCCCCTACCTAACCATCTATATAATAAGCCCTACCTGGCCATCGATAAATGGAGGGTCAGGTAGGGGAAGCGCCCCTACCTGACCTTCAATAAATGGAGGGTCAGGTAGGGGAAGTGCCCCTACCTGACCATCTATAATAAGCCCTACCTGGCCATCGATAAATGGAAGGTCAGGTATGGGAAGCGCCCCTACCTGACCATCTATAATAAGCCCTACCTGGCCATCGATAAATGGAGGGTCAGGTAGGGGAAGCGCCCCTACCAGACCATCTATATTAAATTGGTCAGGTAGGGGCCCTGACCCTACCTGACCATCGATAAATGGAGGGTCAGGTAGGGGAAGCGCCCCTACCTGACCATCTATAATAAGCCCTACCTGGCCATCGATAAATGGAGGGTCAGGTAGGGAAAGTGCCCCTACCTGACCATCTATAAGAAATCGGTCAGGTAGGGGCCCTGGCCCTACCTGGCCATCGATAAATGGAGGGTCAGGTAGGGGAAGCGCCCCTACCTGACCATCTATAATAAGCCCTACCTGGAAATCGATAAATGGTGGGTCAGGTAGGGAAAGTGCCCCTACCTGACCATCTATAAGAAATCGGTCAGGTAGGGGCCCTGGCCCTACCTGACCATCGATACATGGAGGGTCAGGTAGGGGAAGCGCCCCTACCTGACCATCTATAATAAGCCCTACCTGGCCATCGATAAATGGAGGGTCAGGTAGGGAAAGTGCCCCTACCTGACCATCTATAAGAAATCGGTCAGGTAGGGGCCCTGGCCCTACCTGGCCATCGATAAATGGAGGGTCAGGTAGGGGAAGCGCCCCTACCTGACCATCTATATTAAATTGGTCAGGTAGGGGCCCTGACCCTACCTGACCATCGATAAATGGAGGGTCAGGTAGGGGAAGCGCCCCTACCTGACCATCTATAATAAATCGGTCAGGTAGGGGCCCTGGCCCTACCTGGCCATCGATAAATGGAGGGTCAGGTAGGGGTAGCGCCCCTACCTAACCATCTATATAATAAGCCCTACCTGGCCATCGATAAATGGAGGGTCAGGTAGGGGAAGCGCCCCTACCTGACCTTCAATAAATGGAGGGTCAGGTAGGGGAAGTGCCCCTACCTGACCATCTATAATAAGCCCTACCTGGCCATCGATAAATGGAGGGTCAGGTAGGGGAAGCGCCCCTACCTGACCATCTATAATAAGCCCTACCTGGCCATCGATAAATGGAGGGTCAGGTAGGGGTAGCGCCCCTACCTGACCATCTATATAATAAGCCCTACCTGGCCATCGATAAATGGAGGGTCAGGTAGGGGAAGCGCCCCTACCTGACCTTCAATAAATGGAGGGTCAGGTAGGGGAAGTGCCCCTACCTGACCATCTATAAGAAATCGGTCAGGTAGGGTCCCTGGCCCTACCTGGCCATCGATAAATGGAGGGTCAGGTAGGGGAAGCGCCCCTACCTGACCATCTATAAGAAATCGGTCAGGTAGGGGCCCTGGCCCTACCTGGCCATAGATAAATGGAGGGTCAGGTAGGGGAAGCGCCCCTACCTGACCATCTATATTAAATTGGTCAGGTAGGGGCCCTGGCCCTACCTGGCCATCGATAAATGGAGGGTCAGGTAGGGGAAGCGCCCCTACCTGACCATCGATAAATGGAGGGTCAGGTAGGGGAAGTGCCCCTACCTGACCATCTATAAGAAATCGGTCAGGTAGGGGCCCTGGCCCTACCTGGCCATCGATAATTGAAGGATGGGAAGCGCCCCTACCTGACCATCTATAATAAATTGGTCAGGTAGGGGCCCTGGCCCTACCTGGCCATCGATAAATGGAGGGTCAGGTAGGGGAAGCGCCCCTACCTGACCATCGATAAATGGAGGGTCAGGTAGGGGAAGTGCCCCTACCTGACCATCTATAAGAAATCGGTCAGGTAGGGGCCCTGGCCCTACCTGGCCATCGATAATTGAAGGATGGGAAGCGCCCCTACCTGACCATCTATAATAAATTGGACAGGTAGGGGCCCTGGTCCTACCTGGCCATCGATAAATGGAGGGTCAGGTAGGGGAAGCGCCCCTACCTGACCATCGATAAATGGAGGGTCAGGTAGAGGAAGCGCCCCTACCTGACCATCGATAAATGGAGGGTCAGGTAGGGGAAGTGCCCCTACCTGACCATCTATAAGAAATCGGTCAGGTAGGGGCCGTGGCCCTACCTCACCATCGATAAATGGAGGGTCAGGTAGGGGAAGCGCCCCTACCTGACCATCTATAATAAGCCCTACCTGGCCATCGATAAATGGAGGGTCAGGTAGGGGAAGTGCCCCTACCTGACCATCTATAAGAAATCGGTCAGGTAGGGGCCCTGGCCCTACCTGGCCATCGATAAATGGAGGGTCAGGTAGGGGAAGCGCCCATACCTGACCATCTATAAGAAATCGGTCAGGTAGGGGCCGTGGCCCTACCTGGCCATCGATAAATGGAGGGTCAGGTAGGGGAAGCGCCCCTACCTGACCATCTATATTAAATTGGTCAGGTAGGGGCCCTGACCCTACCTGACCATCGATAAATGGAGGGTCAGGTAGGGGAAGCGCCCCTACCTGACCATCTATAATAAGCCCTACCTGGCCATCGATAAATGGAGGGTCAGGTAGGGAAAGTGCCCCTACCTGACCATCTATAAGAAATCGGTCAGGTAGGGGCCCTGGCCCTACCTGGCCATCGATAAATGGAGGGTCAGGTAGGGGAAGCGCCCCTACCTGACCATCTATGATAAGCCCTACCTGGCCATCGATAAATGGAGGGTCAGGTAGGGAAAGTGCCCCTACCTGACCATCTATAAGAAATCGGTCAGGTAGGGGCCCTGGCCCTACCTGACCATCGATAAATGGAGGGTCAGGTAGGGGAAGCGCCCCTACCTGACCATCTATAATAAGCCCTACCTGGCCATCGATAAATGGAGGGTCAGGTAGGGAAAGTGCCCCTACCTGACCATCTATAAGAAATCGGTCAGGTAGGGGCCCTGGCCCTACCTGGCCATCGATAAATGGAGGGTCAGGTAGGGGAAGCGCCCCTACCTGACCATCTATAATAAATCGGTCAGGTAGGGGCCCTGGCCCTACCTGGCCATCGATAAATGGAGGGTCAGGTAGGGGTAGCGCCCCTACCTGACCATCTATATAATAAGCCCTACCTGGCCATCGATAAATGGAGGGTCAGGTAGGGGAAGCGCCCCTACCTGACCATCTATAATGAGCCCTACCTGGCCATCGATAAATGGAGGGTCAGGTAGGGGAAGCGCCCCTACCTGACCATCTATAATAAGCCCTACCTGGCCATCGATAAATGGAGGGTCAGGTAGGGGTAGCGCCCCTACCTGACCATCTATATAATAAGCCCTACCTGGCCATCGATAAATGGAGGGTCAGGTAGGGAAAGTGCCCCTACCTGACCATCTATAAGAAATCGGTCAGGTAGGGGCCCTGGCCCTACCTGGCCATCGATAAATGGAGGGTCAGGTAGGGGAAGCACCCCTACCTGACCATCTATAATAAGCCCTACCTGGCCATCGATAAATGGAGGGTCAGGTAGGGAAAGTGCCCCTACCTGACCATCTATAAGAAATCGGTCAGGTAGGGGCCCTGGCCCTACCTGGCCATCGATAAATGGAGGGTCAGGTAGGGGAAGCGCCCCTACCTGACCATCTATATTAAATTGGTCAGGTAGGGGCCCTGACCCTACCTGACCATCGATAAATGGAGGGTCAGGTAGGGGAAGCGCCCCTACCTGACCATCTATAATAAGCCCTACCTGGCCATCGATAAATGGAGGGTCAGGTAGGGGTAGCGCCCCTACCTGACCATCTATATAATAAGCCCTACCTGGCCATCGATAAATGGAGGGTCAGGTAGGGGAAGCGCCCCTACCTGACCATCTATAATAAGCCCTACCTGGCCATCGATAAATGGAGGGTCAGGTAGGGGAAGCGCCCCTACCTGACCATCTATAATAAGCCCTACCTGGCCATCGATAAATGGAGGGTCAGGTAGGGGTAGCGCCCCTACCTGACCATCTATATAATAAGCCCTACCTGGCCATCGATAAATGGAGGGTCAGGTAGGGGAAGCGCCCCTACCTGACCTTCAATAAATGGAGGGTCAGGTAGGGGAAGTGCCCCTACCTGACCATCTATAAGAAATCGGTCAGGTAGGGGCCCTGGCCCTACCTGGCCATCGATAAATGGAGGGTCAGGTAGGGGAAGCGCCCCTACCTGACCATCTATAATAAGCCCTACCTGGCTATCGATAAATGGAAGGTCAGGTATGGGAAGCGCCCCTACCTGACCATCTATAATAAGCCCTACCTGGCCATCGATAAATGGAGGGTCAGGTAGGGAAAGTGCCCCTACCTGACCATCTATAAGAAATCGGTCAGGTAGGGGCCCTGGCCCTACCTGGCCATCGATAAATGGAGGGTCAGGTAGGGGAAGCGCCCCTACCTGACCATCTATATTAAATTGGTCAGGTAGGGGCCCTGACCCTACCTGACCATCGATAAATGGAGGGTCAGGTAGGGGAAGCGCCCCTACCTGACCATCTATAATAAGCCCTACCTGGCCATCGATAAATGGAGGGTCAGGTAGGGAAAGTGCCCCTACCTGACCATCTATAAGAAATCGGTCAGGTAGGGGCCCTGGCCCTACCTGGCCATCGATAAATGGAGGGTCAGGTAGGGGAAGCGCCCCTACCTGACCATCTATAATAAGCCCTACCTGGAAATCGATAAATGGTGGGTCAGGTAGGGAAAGTGCCCCTACCTGACCATCTATAAGAAATCGGTCAGGTAGGGGCCCTGGCCCTACCTGACCATCGATACATGGAGGGTCAGGTAGGGGAAGCGCCCCTACCTGACCATCTATAATAAGCCCTACCTGGCCATCGATAAATGGAGGGTCAGGTAGGGAAAGTGCCCCTACCTGACCATCTATAAGAAATCGGTCAGGTAGGGGCCCTGGCCCTACCTGGCCATCGATAAATGGAGGGTCAGGTAGGGGAAGCGCCCCTACCTGACCATCTATATTAAATTGGTCAGGTAGGGGCCCTGACCCTACCTGACCATCGATAAATGGAGGGTCAGGTAGGGGAAGCGCCCCTACCTGACCATCTATAATAAATCGGTCAGGTAGGGGCCCTGGCCCTACCTGGCCATCGATAAATGGAGGGTCAGGTAGGGGTAGCGCCCCTACCTAACCATCTATATAATAAGCCCTACCTGGCCATCGATAAATGGAGGGTCAGGTAGGGGAAGCGCCCCTACCTGACCTTCAATAAATGGAGGGTCAGGTAGGGGAAGTGCCCCTACCTGACCATCTATAATAAGCCCTACCTGGCCATCGATAAATGGAAGGTCAGGTATGGGAAGCGCCCCTACCTGACCATCTATAATAAGCCCTACCTGGCCATCGATAAATGGAGGGTCAGGTAGGGGAAGCGCCCCTACCAGACCATCTATATTAAATTGGTCAGGTAGGGGCCCTGACCCTACCTGACCATCGATAAATGGAGGGTCAGGTAGGGGAAGCGCCCCTACCTGACCATCTATAATAAGCCCTACCTGGCCATCGATAAATGGAGGGTCAGGTAGGGAAAGTGCCCCTACCTGACCATCTATAAGAAATCGGTCAGGTAGGGGCCCTGGCCCTACCTGGCCATCGATAAATGGAGGGTCAGGTAGGGGAAGCGCCCCTACCTGACCATCTATAATAAGCCCTACCTGGAAATCGATAAATGGTGGGTCAGGTAGGGAAAGTGCCCCTACCTGACCATCTATAAGAAATCGGTCAGGTAGGGGCCCTGGCCCTACCTGACCATCGATACATGGAGGGTCAGGTAGGGGAAGCGCCCCTACCTGACCATCTATAATAAGCCCTACCTGGCCATCGATAAATGGAGGGTCAGGTAGGGAAAGTGCCCCTACCTGACCATCTATAAGAAATCGGTCAGGTAGGGGCCCTGGCCCTACCTGGCCATCGATAAATGGAGGGTCAGGTAGGGGAAGCGCCCCTACCTGACCATCTATATTAAATTGGTCAGGTAGGGGCCCTGACCCTACCTGACCATCGATAAATGGAGGGTCAGGTAGGGGAAGCGCCCCTACCTGACCATCTATAATAAATCGGTCAGGTAGGGGCCCTGGCCCTACCTGGCCATCGATAAATGGAGGGTCAGGTAGGGGTAGCGCCCCTACCTAACCATCTATATAATAAGCCCTACCTGGCCATCGATAAATGGAGGGTCAGGTAGGGGAAGCGCCCCTACCTGACCTTCAATAAATGGAGGGTCAGGTAGGGGAAGTGCCCCTACCTGACCATCTATAATAAGCCCTACCTGGCCATCGATAAATGGAGGGTCAGGTAGGGGAAGCGCCCCTACCTGACCATCTATAATAAGCCCTACCTGGCCATCGATAAATGGAGGGTCAGGTAGGGGTAGCGCCCCTACCTGACCATCTATATAATAAGCCCTACCTGGCCATCGATAAATGGAGGGTCAGGTAGGGGAAGCGCCCCTACCTGACCTTCAATAAATGGAGGGTCAGGTAGGGGAAGTGCCCCTACCTGACCATCTATAAGAAATCGGTCAGGTAGGGTCCCTGGCCCTACCTGGCCATCGATAAATGGAGGGTCAGGTAGGGGAAGCGCCCCTACCTGACCATCTATAAGAAATCGGTCAGGTAGGGGCCCTGGCCCTACCTGGCCATAGATAAATGGAGGGTCAGGTAGGGGAAGCGCCCCTACCTGACCATCTATATTAAATTGGTCAGGTAGGGGCCCTGGCCCTACCTGGCCATCGATAAATGGAGGGTCAGGTAGGGGAAGCGCCCCTACCTGACCATCGATAAATGGAGGGTCAGGTAGGGGAAGTGCCCCTACCTGACCATCTATAAGAAATCGGTCAGGTAGGGGCCCTGGCCCTACCTGGCCATCGATAATTGAAGGATGGGAAGCGCCCCTACCTGACCATCTATAATAAATTGGTCAGGTAGGGGCCCTGGCCCTACCTGGCCATCGATAAATGGAGGGTCAGGTAGGGGAAGCGCCCCTACCTGACCATCGATAAATGGAGGGTCAGGTAGGGGAAGTGCCCCTACCTGACCATCTATAAGAAATCGGTCAGGTAGGGGCCCTGGCCCTACCTGGCCATCGATAATTGAAGGATGGGAAGCGCCCCTACCTGACCATCTATAATAAATTGGACAGGTAGGGGCCCTGGTCCTACCTGGCCATCGATAAATGGAGGGTCAGGTAGGGGAAGCGCCCCTACCTGACCATCGATAAATGGAGGGTCAGGTAGAGGAAGCGCCCCTACCTGACCATCGATAAATGGAGGGTCAGGTAGGGGAAGTGCCCCTACCTGACCATCTATAAGAAATCGGTCAGGTAGGGGCCGTGGCCCTACCTCACCATCGATAAATGGAGGGTCAGGTAGGGGAAGCGCCCCTACCTGACCATCTATAATAAGCCCTACCTGGCCATCGATAAATGGAGGGTCAGGTAGGGGAAGTGCCCCTACCTGACCATCTATAAGAAATCGGTCAGGTAGGGGCCCTGGCCCTACCTGGCCATCGATAAATGGAGGGTCAGGTAGGGGAAGCGCCCATACCTGACCATCTATAAGAAATCGGTCAGGTAGGGGCCGTGGCCCTACCTGGCCATCGATAAATGGAGGGTCAGGTAGGGGAAGCGCCCCTACCTGACCATCTATATTAAATTGGTCAGGTAGGGGCCCTGACCCTACCTGACCATCGATAAATGGAGGGTCAGGTAGGGGAAGCGCCCCTACCTGACCATCTATAATAAGCCCTACCTGGCCATCGATAAATGGAGGGTCAGGTAGGGAAAGTGCCCCTACCTGACCATCTATAAGAAATCGGTCAGGTAGGGGCCCTGGCCCTACCTGGCCATCGATAAATGGAGGGTCAGGTAGGGGAAGCGCCCCTACCTGACCATCTATGATAAGCCCTACCTGGCCATCGATAAATGGAGGGTCAGGTAGGGAAAGTGCCCCTACCTGACCATCTATAAGAAATCGGTCAGGTAGGGGCCCTGGCCCTACCTGACCATCGATAAATGGAGGGTCAGGTAGGGGAAGCGCCCCTACCTGACCATCTATAATAAGCCCTACCTGGCCATCGATAAATGGAGGGTCAGGTAGGGAAAGTGCCCCTACCTGACCATCTATAAGAAATCGGTCAGGTAGGGGCCCTGGCCCTACCTGGCCATCGATAAATGGAGGGTCAGGTAGGGGAAGCGCCCCTACCTGACCATCTATAATAAATCGGTCAGGTAGGGGCCCTGGCCCTACCTGGCCATCGATAAATGGAGGGTCAGGTAGGGGTAGCGCCCCTACCTGACCATCTATATAATAAGCCCTACCTGGCCATCGATAAATGGAGGGTCAGGTAGGGGAAGCGCCCCTACCTGACCATCTATAATGAGCCCTACCTGGCCATCGATAAATGGAGGGTCAGGTAGGGGAAGCGCCCCTACCTGACCATCTATAATAAGCCCTACCTGGCCATCGATAAATGGAGGGTCAGGTAGGGGTAGCGCCCCTACCTGACCATCTATATAATAAGCCCTACCTGGCCATCGATAAATGGAGGGTCAGGTAGGGAAAGTGCCCCTACCTGACCATCTATAAGAAATCGGTCAGGTAGGGGCCCTGGCCCTACCTGGCCATCGATAAATGGAGGGTCAGGTAGGGGAAGCACCCCTACCTGACCATCTATAATAAGCCCTACCTGGCCATCGATAAATGGAGGGTCAGGTAGGGAAAGTGCCCCTACCTGACCATCTATAAGAAATCGGTCAGGTAGGGGCCCTGGCCCTACCTGGCCATCGATAAATGGAGGGTCAGGTAGGGGAAGCGCCCCTACCTGACCATCTATATTAAATTGGTCAGGTAGGGGCCCTGACCCTACCTGACCATCGATAAATGGAGGGTCAGGTAGGGGAAGCGCCCCTACCTGACCATCTATAATAAGCCCTACCTGGCCATCGATAAATGGAGGGTCAGGTAGGGGTAGCGCCCCTACCTGACCATCTATATAATAAGCCCTACCTGGCCATCGATAAATGGAGGGTCAGGTAGGGGAAGCGCCCCTACCTGACCATCTATAATAAGCCCTACCTGGCCATCGATAAATGGAGGGTCAGGTAGGGGAAGCGCCCCTACCTGACCATCTATAATAAGCCCTACCTGGCCATCGATAAATGGAGGGTCAGGTAGGGGAAGCGCCCCTACCTGACCATCTATAATAAGCCCTACCTGGCCATCGATAAATGGAAGGTCAGGTATGGGAAGCGCCCCTACCTGACCATCTATAATAAGCCCTACCTGGCCATCGATAAATGGAGGGTCAGGTAGGGAAAGTGCCCCTACCTGACCATCTATAAGAAATCGGTCAGGTAGGGGCCCTGGCCCTACCTGGCCATCGATAAATGGAGGGTCAGGTAGGGGAAGCGCCCCTACCAGACCATCTATATTAAATTGGTCAGGTAGGGGCCCTGACCCTACCTGACCATCGATAAATGGAGGGTCAGGTAGGGGAAGCGCCCCTACCTGACCATCTATAATAAGCCCTACCTGGCCATCGATAAATGGAGGGTCAGGTAGGGAAAGTGCCCCTACCTGACCATCTATAAGAAATCGGTCAGGTAGGGGCCCTGGCCCTACCTGGCCATCGATAAATGGAGGGTCAGGTAGGGGAAGCGCCCCTACCTGACCATCTATAATAAGCCCTACCTGGAAATCGATAAATGGTGGGTCAGGTAGGGAAAGTGCCCCTACCTGACCATCTATAAGAAATCGGTCAGGTAGGGGCCCTGGCCCTACCTGACCATCGATACATGGAGGGTCAGGTAGGGGAAGCGCCCCTACCTGACCATCTATAATAAGCCCTACCTGGCCATCGATAAATGGAGGGTCAGGTAGGGAAAGTGCCCCTACCTGACCATCTATAAGAAATCGGTCAGGTAGGGGCCCTGGCCCTACCTGGCCATCGATAAATGGAGGGTCAGGTAGGGGAAGCGCCCCTACCTGACCATCTATATTAAATTGGTCAGGTAGGGGCCCTGACCCTACCTGACCATCGATAAATGGAGGGTCAGGTAGGGGAAGCGCCCCTACCTGACCATCTATAATAAATCGGTCAGGTAGGGGCCCTGGCCCTACCTGGCCATCGATAAATGGAGGGTCAGGTAGGGGTAGCGCCCCTACCTAACCATCTATATAATAAGCCCTACCTGGCCATCGATAAATGGAGGGTCAGGTAGGGGAAGCGCCCCTACCTGACCTTCAATAAATGGAGGGTCAGGTAGGGGAAGTGCCCCTACCTGACCATCTATAATAAGCCCTACCTGGCCATCGATAAATGGAGGGTCAGGTAGGGGAAGCGCCCCTACCTGACCATCTATAATAAGCCCTACCTGGCCATCGATAAATGGAGGGTCAGGTAGGGGTAGCGCCCCTACCTGACCATCTATATAATAAGCCCTACCTGGCCATCGATAAATGGAGGGTCAGGTAGGGGAAGCGCCCCTACCTGACCATCTATATAATAAGCCCTACCTGACCATCTGTAATAAATTGGTCAGGTAGGGGCCCTGGCCCTACTTGGCCATCGATAAATGGAGGGTCAGGTAGGGGAAGCGCCCCTACCTGACCATCTATATTAAATTGGTCAGGTAGGGGCCCTGACCCTACCTGACCATCGATAAATGGAGGGTCAGGTAGGGGAAGCGCCCCTACCTGACCTTCTATAATAAATCGGTCAGGTAGGGGCCCTGGCCCTACCTGGCCATCGATAAATGGAGGGTCAGGTAGGGGTAGCGCCCCTACCAGACCATCTATATAATAAGCCCTACCTGGCCATCGATAAATGGAGGGTCAGGTAGGGGAAGCGCCCCTACCTGACCATCTATAATAAGCCCTACCTGGCCATCGATAAATGGAGGGTCAGGTAGGGGAAGCGCCCCTACCTGACCATCTATAATAAGCCCTACCTGGCCATCGATAAATGGAGGGTCAGGTAGGGGAAGCGCCCCTACCTGACCTTCAATAAATGGAGGGTCAGGTAGGGGAAGTGCCCCTACCTGACCATCTATAAGAAATCGGTCAGGTAGGGGCCCTGGCCCTACCTGGCCATCGATAAATGGAGGGTCAGGTAGGGGAAGCGCCCCTACCTGACCATCTATATTAAATTGGTCAGGTAGGGGCCCTGACCCTACCTGACCATCGATAAAAGGAGGGTCAGGTAGGGGAAGCGCCCCTACCTGACCATCTATAATAAATCGGTCAGGTAGGGGCCCTGGCCCTACCTGGCCATCGATAAATGGAGGGTCAGGTAGGGGTAGCGCCCCTACCTAACCATCTATATAATAAGCCCTACCTGGCCATCGATAAATGGAGGGTCAGGTAGGGGAAGCGCCCCTACCTGACCATCTATAATAAGCCCTACCTGGCCATCGATAAATGGAGGGTCAGGTAGGGGAAGCGCCCCTACCTGACCATCTATAATAAGCCCTACCTGGCCATCGATAAATGGAGGGTCAGGTAGGGGTAGCGCCCCTACCTGACCATCTATATAATAAGCCCTACCTGGCCATCGATAAATGGAGGGTCAGGTAGGGGAAGCGCCCCTACCTGACCTTCAATAAATGGAGGGTCAGGTAGGGGAAGTGCCCCTACCTGACCATCTATAAGAAATCGGTCAGGTAGGGTCCCTGGCCCTACCTGGCCATCGATAAATGGAGGGTCAGGTAGGGGAAGCGCCCCTACCTGACCATCTATAAGAAATCGGTCAGGTAGGGGCCCTGGCCCTACCTGGCCATAGATAAATGGAGGGTCAGGTAGGGGAAGCGCCCCTACCTGACCATCTATATTAAATTGGTCAGGTAGGGGCCCTGACCCTACCTGACCATCGATAAATGGAGGGTCAGGTAGGGGAAGCGCCCCTACCTGACCATCTATAATAAGCCCTACCTGGCCATCGATAAATGGAGGGTCAGGTAGGGGTAGCGCCCCTACCTGACCATCTATATAATAAGCCCTACCTGGCCATCGATAAATGGAGGGTCAGGTAGGGGAAGCGCCCCTACCTGACCTTCAATAAATGGAGGGTCAGGTAGGGGAAGTGCCCCTACCTGACCATCTATAAGAAATCAGTCAGGTAGGGGCCCTGGCCCTACCTGGCCATCGATAAATGGAGGGTCAGGTAGGGGAAGCGCCCCTACCTGACCATCTATATTAAATTGGTCAGGTAGGGGCCCTGACCGTACCTGACCATCGATAAAAGGAGGGTCAGGTAGGGGAAGCGCCCCTACCTGACCATCTATAATAAATCGGTCAGGTAGGGGCCCTGGCCCTACCTGGCCATCGATAAATGGAGGGTCAGGTAGGGGAAGCGCCCCTACCTGACCATCTATATAATAAGCCCTACCTGACCATCTGTAATAAATTGGTCAGGTAGGGGCCCTGGCCCTACTTGGCCATCGATAAATGGAGGGTCAGGTAGGGGAAGCGCCCCTACCTGACCATCTATAATAAATCGGTCAGGTAGGGGCCCTGGCCCTACCTGGCCATCGATAAATGGAGGGTCAGGTAGGGGTAGCGCCCCTACCTGACCATCTATATAATAAGCCCTACCTGGCCATCGATAAATGGAGGGTCAGGTAGGGGAAGCGCCCCTACCTGACCATCTATATAATAAGCCCTACCTGACCATCTATATTAAATTGGTCAGGTAGGGGCCCTGACCCTACCTGACCATCGATAAATGGAGGGTCAGGTAGGGGAAGCGCCCCTACCTGACCATCTATAATAAATCGGTCAGGTAGGGGCCCTGGCCCTACCTGGCCATCGATAAATGGAGGGTCAGGTAGGGGTAGCGCCCCTACCTGACCATCTATATAATAAGCCCTACCTGGCCATCGATAAATGGAGGGTCAGGTAGGGGAAGCGCCCCTACCTGACCATCTATAATAAGCCCTACCTGGCCATCGATAAATGGAGGGTCAGGTAGGGGAAGCGCCCCTACCTGACCATCTATAATAAGCCCTACCTGGCCATCGATAAATGGAGGGTCAGGTAGGGGTAGCGCCCCTACCTGACCATCTATATAATAAGCCCTACCTGGCCATCGATAAATGGAGGGTCAGGTAGGGGAAGTGCCCCTACCTGACCATCTATAAGAAATCGGTCAGGTAGGGGCCCTGGCCCTACCTGGCCATCGATAAATGGAGGGTCAGGTAGGGGAAGCGCCCCTACCTGACCATCTATAAGAAATCGGTCAGGTAGGGGCCCTGGCCCTACCTGGCCATCGATAAATGGAGGGTCAGGTAGGGGAAGCACCCCTACCTGACCATCTATATTAAATTGGTCAGGTAGGGGCCCTGACCCTACCTGACCATCGATAAATGGAGGGTCAGGTAGGGGAAGCGCCCCTACCTGACCTTCTATAATAAATCGGTCAGGTAGGGGCCCTGGCCCTACCTGGCCATCGATAAATGGAGGGTCAGGTAGGGGTAGCGCCCCTACCTGACCATCTATATAATAAGCCCTACCTGGCCATCGATAAATGGAGGGTCAGGTAGGGGAAGCGCCCCTACCTGACCATCTATAATAAGCCCTACCTGGCCATCGATAAATGGAGGGTCAGGTAGGGGAAGCGCCCCTACCTGACCATCTATAATAAGCCCTACCTGGCCATCGATAAATGGAGGGTCAGGTAGGGGTAGCGCCCCTACCTGACCATCTATATAATAAGCCCTACCTGGCCATCGATAAATTGAGGGTCAGGTAGGGGAAGCGCACCTACCTGACCTTCAATAAATGGAGGGTCAGGTAGGGGAAGTGCCCCTACCTGACCATCTATAAGAAATCGGTCAGGTAGGGGCCCTGGCCCTACCTGGCCATCGATAAATGGAGGGTCAGGTAGGGGAAGCGCCCCTACCTGACCATCTATATTAAATTGGTCAGGTAGGGGCCCTGACCCTACCTGACCATCGATAAAAGGAGGGTCAGGTAGGGGAAGCGCCCCTACCTGACCATCTATAATAAATCGGTCAGGTAGGGGCCCTGGCCCTACCTGGCCATCGATAAATGGAGGGTCAGGTAGGGGAAGCGCCCCTACCTGACCATCTATATAATAAGCCCTACCTGGCCATCTGTAATAAATTGGTCAGGTAGGGGCCCTGGCCCTACCTGGCCATCGATAAATGGAGGGTCAGGTAGGGGAAGCGCCCCTACCTGACCATCTATAATAAGCCCTACCTGGCCATCGATAAATGGAGGGTCAGGTAGGGGAAGCGCCCCTACCTGACCATCTATAATAAGCCCTACCTGGCCATCGATAAATGGAGGGTCAGGTAGGGGTAGCGCCCCTACGTGACCATCTATATAATAAGCCCTACCTGGCCATCGATAAATCGAGGGTCAGGTAGGGGAAGCGCCCCTACCTGACCTTCAATAAATGGAGGGTCAGGTAGGGGAAGTGCCCCTACCTGACCATCTATAAGAAATCGGTCAGGTAGGGGCCCTGGCCCTACCTGGCCATCGATAAATGGAGGGTCAGGTAGGGGAAGCGCCCCTACCTGGCCATCTATAAGAAATCGGTCAGGTAGGGGCCCTGGCCCTACCTGGCCATCGATAAATGGTGGGTCAGGTAGGGGAAGCGCCCCTACCTGACCATCTATATTAAATTGGTCAGGTAGGGGCCCTGACCCTACCTGACCATCGATTAATGGAGGGTCAGGTAGGGGAAGCGCCCCTACCTGACCATCTATATTAAATCGGTCAGGTAGGGGCCCTGGCCCTACCTGGCCATCGATAAATGGAGGGTCAGGTAGGGGTAGCGCCCCTACCTGACCATCTATATAATAAGCCCTACCTGGCCATCGATAAATGGAGGGTCAGGTAGGGGAAGTGCCCCTACCTGACCATCTATAATAAGCCCTACCTGGCCATCGAGAAATGGAGGGTCAGGTAGGGGAAGCGCCCCTACCTGACCATCTATAATAAATTGGTCAGGTAGGGGCCCTCAGTGGCGTAGCCAGAAATTATTTTTGGGTGGTGCATGATGATTTCGAAATGAAAGAAAAAAATAAAGTTTTGAATTACACTAATTTTTTCTCTCTGAATGAATAACTTAATATTAAAAAAAATTTAAGGATATATTTTAATCATGAAACAAAGAAATCCATTGTTAACAACAAACTAGAAAGTATTTCATCATCACTCATAAATTAAATGTGTCGAAAAGAACATTTTATTTACTTACAATCCTAAATGTAAGCAGGGGCGGATACAGGATGTTTTTATGGGAGGCTAAGAATTTTCAAAATCCAATTGAATCCTCTTGATGATCTTAATACGGAAAAGATAGTGAAGTATACTGCTCCAACTATTAAAAGGGGGGTCTGGGGGTCCCCAGAAAATTTTTGGAATTTTAAGTAAAAAAACTATTTTTTTCAACTCGCTTTGATACGCCTCATCCAAATTTCGGACAGATTTTATGGTAGAATTACATTTTGACAAACTTTATATAAAACTAGCTGATATGCCCGGCCTTGCACGGGTGGAGTTTTAGCTTTCTTTTTAAAATTTTCAATACATTTTATTACACCTTATTTACCGGATGAGAGTATTAAATTAAAATCCATCCACTTAGTCAAGCTTTATAATTTTTGAATGAGTGTGCGTGATCTCAACCCAAGTAGACGGATGACGTCATTTATCACGTCAAAATCAGGTCATATTTTTTCATATGACGTCCAGTGGGAAAAAATCACGTCAACTATGACGTCCTTTTTCAGTCAGAAAAAATTACGTCAATTTAAAACGACATTTAGACGTCAGATTTACGTCACCTAGAATGACCTAATTTTGATGAATGGTGATAATTTGGTCAATTTTACGTCACTTGGAATGACGTGAATTGCACGACGTCATAAATGTGGTCATTATTACGTCAGTCTAAGTGACGTAATTTTAAACACGTCATGAATTTGGTCATTTTTGCGTCATTTAAATGACGTGATATTTAGTACGTCATTAATTTGGTCATTTTTTCGTCACCTAAAATGACGTGATATTTAGTACGTCATTGATTTGGTCATTTTTTCGTCACCTAAAATGACGTGGTATTTAGTACGTCATAAATTTGGTCATACTTTCGTCAGCTAAAATGACGTGATATTTAATACGTCATTTTTTGTCATATAAAATGACGTGATAATTAATTACGTCATACATATCGAAATTTTTTCGTCACATAAAATGACGTAATATTTAATGTGTCATACATTTGGTAGTTTTCACGTCTCTTGATGTAATTTTTTAGGTCTCATTAATTTGAGGCCTTTTTTGCAACCTTTTGACCCACTTCGAACATGAATAAAAAAGCGGTTAAAAACGACGAATTTTTGTAAAAATTTTGTACATAAAATTTCACACTTTCAATCAATCGAATTCGTCTTTTCCGACATCTATCGGTGTTACCCGACACTCCTGTTGTAAAAAAAGGAAATTTGCCAAGATAATGTCGGAGAAGCGGTAAGGATCCGCTTATACACCTTCGTCAAGTAAGACAGACACAACAGAATTTTACTGACACAAGAAGGAAGGAAATGACACCCAGGGGGAGGTCAGAATCGAACTGACGACGGATATTAAGTTCTTTTAGATGTAAATTCTAACAAAACGTTTAGAAAATTACAGGGTGGTTACAAACCTACCCTAAAATTCTTTACAGACGAAACTACTGGGGTAAAAAATCTCAAATTCTAAAGGAGGCATTTTGAAGGGATGGGAATTTTTTTCAAAGAAAAAATAAAATTAAATAAATTAATTTAGTAATCTAAATTTTTGCCTTAGTTTTCGGATCGTAACATGAAATTTAAAAGGTAAATTTTTTAATGTTTAATAAAACTATCAAATCAGACACTTAAGGGGAAAATATGTTTTGTCCCTAAAAAAAATCTCGCAATTTTGTTGAGCAAAGGGGGATAGTTATAATTTATTTTTTCTTAAGTGTCTGATATGATAGTTTTAATAAACATTTACTTTCTAGACTTCTGGTGACGGTCCGAAATCCAAGGTAAAAACTTAATTAAATTAATTAATTTACATTTTTTTTATTTGAAAAAAATTCCCATCCCTTCAAAATGCCTCGCCTTTAAAATTTGAGATTTTTTCAACCAGTAGTTTCGTCTGTAGAGAATTTTAAAGTAGGATTGTTATTTTATAACCAACCACCCTGTATTTAGCACGAGCTGTGCTAATAGGAGAATGAACAAAAGCAAGTAGAATAAAAGCGTTAAAAATAGGCACTGTCTATTTGGACGGCCTTTTTTCAACTAAACTCTACTCTAACTTCCACGGCTAGGCGTACCATTGGTTCCATCACTAAGCGCCGAGACTGCTACGACATCACGAGACCTACAGCGCATGCGCCACTGGCCGTTTTGGCCGTCCAAATATACACTTCGATAATTCTTTTGGCAAATGTTTCTCAAAGTAAATCTGAATACGATCTCGATTTTTCTTTGGAATGATCGGATGGCAACGAGACAATCCCGTGACGTCAGAAGGAGCTCTCGCGAGATTCGAACTCGAACACTGGAGCAGTGTTTTGTTTTGCTTTTGATTCGCAGCAATGCCATGCCATGCTGGGCTGGGCGTCAGTCGAGAGTGCGGTGCCAACTCCCCGTAGCTCAGACCATTGTTTAGTGTCCAGCGTTCTCAATAGCCGATCATTAGTGTGTGTTTATTAGAGGAGGAGGTAGCCGTGTATACCCGGCAGGATGCCTCGCTCAAACGATAGCAGCCGCTCAGTGCATAGCGAGCGCTTGCTTCAACGCTCACAGGAATTCAACCTGACCATGTGAAAGCTACAATTGCAGGCCGAATTCAACGATATCACAGGCCAGGCACAGGTAAGTGCGACTCTCTATCCCGGGAATTGTATTTGTTGGGAACCGTGGTCCAAAACAAAAAAGCAAAAAGCTTTTTCATCAAGCTCCGGGTCTAGCAAAGCGAACAAATTCTATTAAATCTATTCTATTACTACCGACATCCTCAATTCGCGGTGCCGCTATTGGCTCTCGGACACAAGTGTATAAAAGTGCAAATAGTGATTCAGTAGGTAAATCAAAGTTCTATAGTGCTAGAACAATAATTTCTCTCAAATATTTGTGCCTAACGTAATTCCAAGTGCTCATAATGTGTTGGTATCAAATACAGGCGGATTTATCGTTTCCAATCCCAGTGCATATTGTGTCCCCAATTTCACAGCTAATCAGGATATAAGTAATAACACTCCCAGTGCATACAGTGTTCCCAATTCAAAATGGTACCCAAGTGCTAACTAGTGAAATACCCAGTGCATACAGTGCTCCCAACTCCACGTTAAAACAACCCAGTAAATAACAATAACATTGCTAATGTAATGACCAGGGTTGGCCGGTTTAAACCATTTGGTTTAAACCATTGGTTTAAACCATGGTTTTTTTACCAAAAAAACCACTTGGTTTTTTTGGTTTTTTTAGAAATTATAAAATATTTTCAGGATTTTTTAAAGAAAGTGTTATTAAGTATAATCTTTTGCACAAAATTAAAAGGTCAGATTTATAAAAAAAATTGACATTTTAAGGCGATTAAAAATCAGAAATCTTTTAATTTAATGGTTTTAATTATTGAATTCTCTCTAAACTTAACCTTAAATGCTTAAGTTAAACTTATTATGTTTTGCAAGAGATAGTTCATTTATTAATTTCCTTTAAAATGAAGCACTATTTCAAAGAGTAACTAAACATACACAAAAGTTATCTGTTTTTCACTGATAAAATATGGCTTGGATTTTAATTAATTAATAAAACCAATTTGTCTTATTTGTCAGTCATAAAAACCAGTTGGTTTTTTTTAGTAAATTAATAAAAACCGTTGATTTCTTTAATGATAAAAACTAAAAACCAGTAAACAGATAAAAACCAGTTGGGTTTTTTTAGTAATTAATAAAAACCGTTGATTTCTTTAATGATAAAAACTAAAAACCAGTTGGTTTGTTTATAAACAGATAAAAACCAGTTGGGTTTTTTTACTAAATTAATAAAAACCATTAATTTCCTTAATCGGATTAAGTATCTCAATCATTTATCCAATTTCAATTAACATTAGTTGTTTACATTTCACTTTTACTTCTTATTTAAAAAATAAAATTTTCTCTTTCTGAAGAAATTTCTTAAGTTCATAAATTAATCCATATATAATTAAGATAAATAAATAATTTGATTATTTCAACCATTAATCCAAGAAAAATTATCACTGATTTTTATTCACTACAATAAAATTAGATATTCAAATTTGAATATTTTAAAAACAAAAATTATTTTTTAAAACGAATTAATTTAATTTTAATTAACTAATTAAATTAATTAATTGAAATATACAAATCATTTATCAATTATAAACAACCCCTGAAATAAATTTCTCATTTACAACTCAATTTCAAACATCACTGCTAAAATAACTTATTCTGAAAAAAATTCTAAAAAAAACTTGGTTTAAACCAAAAAAACCAAATAAACCCGGTTTTTTTGGTTTTTTTAAAAAAACCCGGTTTTTTGCCAACCCTGGTAATGACAATGGTACTGACCCCCCTACCCCAATAGTAAGGATCCCCCGCCAATAATGCTCAAGGTTGAGGAAAATTCTTCTTGAGTTGTCTTGACATCATTGAATTGTCTTGACATCTTGAGTTGTCAACATCTTGAGTTGTCATCCAGCCGTCGTTGAGTATGAACCAGGGTTGGCAAAAAACCGGGTTTTTTTAAAAAAACCAAAAAAAACCGGGTTTTTTTTGGTTTAAACCAGGTTTTTTTGGTTTTAAACCGTTTTTTAAGAATTTTTTTTATCAGAATAAGTTATTTTAGCATTGATGTTTGAAATTGAGTTGTAAATGAGACATTTATTTCAGGGGTTGTTTATAATTGATAAATGATTTGTATATTTCAATTAATTAATTAAAATTAAATTAATTTGTTTTAAAAATAATTTTTGTTTCTAAAATATTCCAATTTGAATATCTAATATTATTGTAGTGAATAAAAATCAGTGTTAATATATCTTGGATAAATGGTTGAAATAATCAAATTATTTATCTTAATTATATATGGATTAATTTATGAACTTAAGAAATTTCTTTAAAAAGAGAAAATTTTATTTTTTAAATGAGAAGTAGTAAAAATGAAATGTAAACAACTAATGTTAATTGAAATTGGATAATTGATAAAGATAATTAATTTGATTAATTATTAAATGGTAAAAGAATCAAATTAATTATATATGGATTATTTATGAACTTGAGAAATTTCTTTAGAAAGAGAAAATTTAACTTTTTTAATAAATAAAAGGGAAATGTAAGCAGCTAATGTTAATTGAAATTGGATAAATGATTGAGATAATTAATCCGATTAAGGAAATTTACGGATTTTATTAATTTAGTAAAAAAAACCTTGGGTTTTTATCTGTTTATAAATAAACCAACTGGTTTTTAGTTTTTATCATTAAAGAAATCAACGGTTTTTATTAATTTACTAAAAAAACCAACTGGTTTTTATGACTGACAAATAAGACAAATTGGTTTTATTAATTAATTAAAATCCAAGCCATATTTTATCAGTGAAAAACAGATAACTTTTGTGTATGTTTAGTTACTCTTTGAAATAATGCTTCACTTTAAAGGAAATTAATAAATGAACTATCTCTTGCAAAATATAATAAGTTTAACTTAAGCATTTAAGGTTAAGTTTAGAGAGAATTCAATAATTAAAACCATTAAATTAAAAGATTTCTGATTTTTAATCACCTTAAAATGTCAATTTTTTTTATAAATCTGACCTTTTAATTTTGTGCAAAAGATTATACTTAATAACACTTTCTTTAAAAAATCCTGAAAATATTTTATAATTTCTAAAAAAACCAAAAAAACCAAGTGGTTTTTTTGGTAAAAAAACCATGGTTTAAACCAATGGTTTAACTAACCCTGGTATGAACTAACTAGAACAATGGCTAACAATCATAGTTTGAGATGTACAGTTCTTAATCCAAATTTGTCTGAAAATTTTCACTCATTTAATTTTCATTGAACTAATAAATATTTAATTTCAACAGATTTATAAGTCTGGTTTGCGAGGGAACAGGCTGATGCCTATTGTCATGCCCACAACTGAAAAATGGATGCTGAAGAGATGGACCTGAAATGGCCACATTGTGTTGGTGCCATGGATGGAAAACATGTGGTGATGCAGGTATAACAATTTCTTCCAATGTAGAAATACTACAACTTGTATTCTTAAAAATTTTCCGTTGAAACATTTCAGCTTGTTATTAATATTTTACAAAATGTCTTCATCAGACAAAGTTCTCAAACTAAACATTTTAAAAGTTTAGAATTGTTGGTTGAAAAGTTAGATAATAATTAGAGATAATTTTTTCATATAAGAGTAGGCTTTTTTACTATTTTTCCTCTCCCTTGCTATTCTTAAATCTTACCCCTTAATAACTAAGGGAAGCTTTTTGCATTTCATAAAAAAAATTTTTTAAGCCCGGCTCTGCCCTCCTCTGTTTCCTACCTATCAACCAATTCCTAATCCAGTAGTGTTTTATCTCTGATACCCAATTTGAGTTGCAATGCCTCGTGTGGAACCTTATCAAATGCCTTTTGAAAATCGATGTAAAATATGTCTACACTATGTTTTTGATCTTCCAACTCCTTTGTTACTTCGTCATAGAACTTTAAAAGATTAGTTTGACAGGATCTACCCTTTCTGAATCCAAACTGATTGTCTGAAAGTAAGTTACCCTCCTCCAAGTATAACATTATATGCTTTTTAAGTATGGTTTCGAAAATCTTACAAATGACTGATGTTAAGCTAACTAGTCTATAATTGCCTGGATCCCATTTTGGTCCCTTCTTATATATTGGAGTTACATTAGCTAATTTCCAATCCATTGGCACCAAACCCGATTTGTATGTTGATTTAAAAATTGTCACTATTATGTCCCCTAATTGAATTAGGGGACATAATAGTGGAGGCAGTTAAACTGCCTCCACTACATATTTAGCGCCCGGCAAGCAACACCTTGCAAAATTGCTCTTTTTACGCCCGACCATGTCTCCCAAAACCCTAACCGTGGAATCTCCAACCACAATCCCAACCTTATCTGTTGCTAACAGAAGTCAAAAGATAGTGTTAGTTTTAATTTCTTATGCTCTCCACTGCAATAAGAGAGAAAAGATTTCATCGTACCTGCTCGCCTTGCGAGGACTCGGTATTATTAATTTTTCATTACTAAAAATTTGATTATAAATTTTTTTATCAAAATTTTCATTTGAACAAAAAATTTTCTGTGGACCCCCAATTTTCATTTTCATGCCTGTGGAGTGGACCCCCTGGAAATAGCTGGGGGTCCATATGGACCACCGCTGATTTAGAAGCATTGATTAAATCCTGCTCTTTGAAAAAATTATTTTTAAAAAAAGATGCTAACCAATATTCAAAATCAAGCCCTTTTTTCACCTCATTATAAACGCTTTTCTACGTTTATTTGTTGCAGGGGACCGCTTCACGAGCAAAAACTACTGCAAGTGGGCATCAGTTGTAGCTCTGCCATTGGGGTGCTGGGATGGCTTACAGAAATGGTGGTGAGTTACAGAATGAAATGAAATGTGACAAAGAAATGTCTCTCTTTAAAAAGATGGGCCAAAAAGAAATAAAATATTTGGACAATTTCTTTACAATTTGAGTAGCTGAGAGTGGACCAACCCACAAAAAATGAAAAAGCGTTTTTTTAAATTTTTCAGTAGACTGTAGAGACATCTATTGATTCAAGTTAGAAAACAATGCATTTTTTTAGTTCCCACAAGATGGCATCACTTTTTCGTTTGATCGAGTAATTAAAGTTGCACAAAAATTTAATGCCCCCAGAATGGATGAAGCCACTTGGTCCATTCTGATTCTGACTTTCAATTGAGGAGCTGAGAGATTGATCACGAGAAGATCAAAACTAAATATTAAATACTGACCTCAAAAAAGAAAGTTTTAAATATTACTACAATTTCGTAAAAGCGTTTTTCTCGAAATAACTGCTGAGGTTGGTCCACTCTGGCTCTCAACTCTTCAATTATCTTTAAAGTATCTGCTGTTCTAATTTTGCAGATCAAAACCCCCTTTTCAATCATGCAACCCGAGCTCTTCTGATGCGAGCGTCTTTTTAAAAAAATTTACTAGGCTTGGGTTTTTGTATTTTTGCATTTCATTAACTTCAAATTTTTTTTATAAATTGGGCATCCTTTGAGAATTGTAGGTGCTTTCAGTTTACAATTATTGAACTTTATAAATCATATTTGAACTTGATTTTAAAAAAAAATGTTAAAAAGAATTAAATACCTAAAGGGGTATCGATATATTTGATACTTTTAGATATCAATTCACCATTCAAAATGTTATTTTGGAAATTATTTTAATCATTACTCTGAAGCCCCTTGGATCTGATAGTCCAGATGCAAAAGTATGTTTGCTGATTTGAATACATTAATCAATACGCAAAACATTTATAGCAAATGTAGTTTCAAAGTATTCATTTGCCCGCTTTTTGGGCCCTTTGTGACTTGACTCGTTTTCTAATCAAATTTTTCCTTTCGTTTGATAATTCTTTTTTTTTGTTTCCTATCCTTTTACTCTTTTATAAATGTAGGATAATTTAAATAATCCAAGTTGTTTGAATGTTTCAGGGCCTTCTTTGATCTGGCTGGAGATGGCCCAAGGCTACCTCAAGCCCATGGCTACAGGGGGGGGGGCTGAGCCCCCCCCAGCATCTTTATTTGCCCCCCCTAGAAAATGGAGGTCATGTTCAAAGACCTACCTCTGACCCCAAGGCTGAAGTGGCTGGGGGGTGAGTATTTCCAAAATTCTGATTTATTTGCCTCAAGTAGCTACCCACCTGGCATCTTTATTTGCCCCACCAGGGGTCAATCCAGACTTTTTGTGAAGGGTCCTTGACTATTTCCTTTTCCTTTTAAAGTAGAGTTTTAACTCATTTTAAGAAGCTTTTGGGGCCAAGAGGAGAATTTTCCAGACCGTAACCTTTAATATTTGACAAAAAATGCCAAAATGTTAGGGATTTTCCGAAAAGTATCGCACAAGATCCCCTTGTGATACCGTGGGGGGGTCTGGGCTGGGGGTCCTCCCCCAGAAAAAATGTCGAAATTCGACTGGTAAAAGTAAGGTTTTAACTCATTTTGAGAACATTTTTGGGTACAAGGGGGCGGAGCTGTCCATTCTTATTTTTTTACACCATTCTAATTTTTTTAATAGTTGGATCCCTCTCCTGTAGATGGCGCTCTTTTCGACGGTTTTATATGTTTTCGAGGGCGCTGAGTACAAATATGAATGTGGCAACACAGCTTTATGTGTTTCACTTGGAAGGGCCAATTCGGCCCTTTAGTGAGCAATATGTTTTTTTTTCTTTTGACTATTTCCTTTCCTTTCCTTTCCTTTGTTATTTCTTATTTTTATAAATGATTTGTGTAAACTACAGTTATATGGCAAAATGTTAACATATGCCGATGATTCTGTCTTGTTATATTCATGTTCTGATATTAATACACTGCACGATTCTGCACGTTTTCTAACTGTAGCAACAGTCAACATTCTGCTAAAAATGTTGATGGAAATTTAAAAATATTTTTGAAACAGTCATATAGTAATCATAATTGGGGCTGTGATTAAAAACTCAAAACTTATACTAATGAACTCATTATATGCATTTATTTTAGGTAAATATGTGATAAAAAGTGCAAAATTTGGGCTTGAGGATAGGGAAAGATTTTATGGAATTTCAAATAATTTTTACTGAATTCTGAAAACATTAAAAACTGTGAGCTTTTAAGTTCTTATAGGAATAATTTTTGGGATTTTAATCCCCCACAATGAAAGGAAAAAGTACCAAAAACCCACCTGTAAAAGTAAAAATAAACGGGAAACACGAAATAGACACCTTCCAATTGATAACCCCGAGTTCACAACTTACGATTGCTAAATTTAGCATTCATGTGGGGGGCAGTCTACATCGGCACCCCCCGACGTTCTATAAAAACCAGAATTGCAGAGCACAAGAGGCATTGTCGCCTATATCATCCAGAGAAGTCGGCAGAGCATGCTTTAACAAATGGGGACCATAGAGTACTGTTTAATAACACCGAAATCCTGGCAACCATCAATCCACCCGATTAATGAGAGAAGCAATAGACAAACACAAGAATAATTTCAATAGAAAGGAGGGTGTTTCCATTCCGAGCGTCTGGCACCCTGCGCTGAAGAAATGCGGGATAAAGCCAGCACAACAATAGTATTAGTATCGGATCTCATTTTCATTCCACGTTAGTATTCACGCTGTAATTGTTTGGTAGTATTTGTTTTAATTTTCAATTTTTATCAGTTGATTTTTTGCCACGCTCTCCGAAGCAGAGAGCGAAACGTTTGGAAATTCCATTCATCCATCCCGGAAAATGAAATAAATTACTCTTCAGGTCGTGGAAGTTTTCATCAAACAATAGTGATAGTTAAGCATCAATTTTTAAATAGCATAGATAATAAAAACATTCAATTGGTTTTTTCATTCGAAAGTGTTATAAAATGCTATATAGATTTTACGCTTTATTTTATTTTTAAGGTTTGAATTTCTAAAATAAATGTATTTTTTAAGTTTTAACTTGCATTGTCCATTCATCTATTTTTATAAATGAGAAAAATCTGACTGGTTTTGAATTTTTTCTGACGTATGTCCTATAATTTTGAAGCAATTGTCCTATATTTTCGAAGCAAATGTCCTATATTTTTAAAGCAAAATGTCCTATATTTTCAAAGCAAATGTCCTACATTTTTTCTAACTGTCGCCATGAACCCTGATTCAGTTATTATTCATTAAACTAATAATTCATAGTTTTGGTATTAAAGTAGGGGCATTCCATGTCAACTCAACACAGTTTTGGGACATTTTAGGACTTCAGGTCTCAGATTTTCTCGATTTTCGGTATGCAGCAAGACATCATAGAGTTATGAAAAAATCTCCAATTTCAGCGGCCTAGCTCAAATACTTTTGAAGTTATAAATTTTTAAAGTTTAGAATTTTCCTCAAAAAACTGCACTTTTTGACATCTTTGATTGCCAGTAAGTTGGCAACCAATTATAATACAGTCTTGGGAGTGGTATAATTTTAAAGCCCTTGAGTGGGGCTTTAAAATGAGGTGCATCAGTATAGAGTCCCCATTTAAATTTTTTTTGAAATTTTACAATTAAATTTTAAAATTTGAATTTCTCAAAAAATGGCATTTTTAAAAATCTGAAAAAATTACCAAAAATAGTTTGTATTGTCTACATACATATGGTAAAAACTTTGTGATGGGATCTCAATGGGATCAGGTGATAATAAGCCCCTGAAAATTACATGTTTTGTGAATACTGTACAATATCTTGTATAATTCGCACTATTTTTGCTTTATTCAGTTTGTAGGATGTGGTAACAAATTATAAATGTTGGTATTTTCCCTTTTTTATGAAAAACTAAGCAAATTTAACAAATTTAAAAATTTTAAATTTTTTAAAAAATTTTAAATTTTGTAGTATTGGCATGGGATACATGTCTGTAGGCTATATTTTAGTGCAGTTTATGAATATTAGGCCATATTTTGGATAAAATTTAGAATAAGTGTGGAAAATTTGAAGTAATTGAAACAAAAATTAATTAATAAGATAAATACTTCAATTTTCCCACACTTATACTAAATTTTGTCAAAAGTTGGCCTAATATTCATAAACAGCACTGAAAAATAGCCTATGGACATGTATCGCATGTCAATACTACTAAATTAAAAAATTTTTAAAAATTTAAATTTTTTAAAATTTGTTTAAAATTTAAATTTTTGAAAGATTTTTATATCTTGTTAAGATTGAATTACTTCTTAGATACTTTATAACCAAATATTCTCAAAATACTTTGTTTCATTTGATTGAAAGATTTTATATATTTTTAAATAACATAAAATATTTTAATTTTAAAATAGTTTGACAATATTTCATTAAAAATTATATGAAAAGAGATAAAATTTTAAAAGAGACAACAAATATTTCGAAAAAAATTAAATTTAAAACAAATTTAAAAAATTTAAATTTTTTAAAAATTTTAAATTTAGTAGTATTGACATGTGATACATGTCTATAGGCTATTTTTCAGTGCTGTTTATGAATATTAGGCCAACTTTTGACAAAAATTTAGTATAAGTGTGGGAAAATTGAAGTATTCATCTTATTAATTAATTTTTGTTTTAATTACTTCAAATTTTCCACACTTATTCTAAATTTTATCCAAAATATGGCCTAATATTCATAAACTGCACTAAAATATAGCCTACAGACATGTATCCCATGCCAATACTACAAAATTTAAAACTTTTTAAAAAATTTAAAATTTTTAAATTTGTTAAATTTGCTTAGTTTTTCATAAAGAAGAGAAAATATCAACATTTCTAATTTGTTACCACATCCTACAAACTGAATAAAGCAAAAATAGTACGAATTATACAAGATATTGTACAGTATTCACAAAACATGTAATTTTCAGGGGCTTATTATCACCTGATCCCATTGAGATCCCATCACAAAGTTTTTACCATAAGTATGTAGACAATACAAACTATTTTTGGTAATTTTTTCAGATTTTTAAAAATGCCATTTTTTGAGAAATTCAAATTTTAAAATTTAATTGTAAAATTTCAAAAAAAATTTAAATGGGGACTCTATACTGATGCACCTCATTTTAAAGCCCCACTCAAGGGCTTTAAAATTATACCACTCCCAAGACTGTATTATAATTGGTTGCCAACTTACAGGCAATCAAAGATGTCAAAAAGTGCAGTTTTTTGAGGAAAATTCTAAACTTTAAAAATTTATAACTTCAAAAGTATTTGAGCTAGGCCGCTGAAATTGGAGATTTTTTCATAACTCTATGATGTCTTGCTGTATACCGAAAATCGAGAAAATCTGAGACCTGAAGTGTGAATGAGTGTGTTGAGTTGACATGGAATGCCCCAGTACTTTTTTTGTTTTAGATGCTCAGGACTACTATTGTCTTCGAGCTGCAAAAGATGAAGTTAACAAAGAAAAGTTCTTTTTGCAGACGAAGCAAATTCCGGATAGATCAAATGGATGAAAAAGTTCTCAAAGGTACCTAAAAGCTCCGCGGAGCAGAATTACCTCCAGAGGGCACTCCGGGCGCAACAAAACCCTTAAAAAAAGGTTTGGGTGCCCAGTGACGTGCTCTACTGCATATAACCTCAACAGGCATAGAAAAAATAAGCACGGTAAAAAAATTTTGTTATTATGTTATTTTTCGTGTTTTAATTATGTTTTATTGAATCTTTAAAAAAGTAGCTTCTTTAAGTGTTTTGTAAAATTTTCCTTTTATTATGTTATTTTTTACACAAAAAGTTTTTTTCCAGGGTAATTTTAGTAAGTAGACACTATTAAGGATAATTGAGTCCTTTACTAATTATTGTTAATCTGTATACTTTATTCTGTGTGAACGAGTTATTTCATGTTGCTGAATAGTAATTAAATTAGATATTGGGTTTTTCTGTTGGCCTGCTTCATGTATGGGTGTCACCACGTGTTGGTATCTCAGCCTTCTTCTTAACAACAACCAATTTAAAATTCATTCTTGGGGTTTACATTCTTGGTCACACAATCACTCCTTAGGAATGCTTATGTGTTTGCATGTTTTGTTCATAAGTTCCAGTAGGATTATGGTCACCGAATTAATGGACTGTTTCTTTAATGGTAGGGACATATGAATGGGTGGCTGGAAAATGGTTTTTTCACAAAGTCTGTTTTTGATGGACAAACGATCTGTGCTTGATCGTTGAATCCAACCTTGAAGCAGTTAGTTTTCGCCTCACTAGAAAGGTGAGAATCTGTTCAATGCTTTTCTTGTTGGAAGAATTCACTCTCCTGCAAATTCCACGACATGCAACGTTTTTCCAGCCAGCTATTCATATGTTGAATGTATAATTAACTGAATTCCTTTGAGTATTAATCTTTAAAATTGGATATTAAGTGTTCAGTATGCAAAACAGTGTTGCCAGATTGGGCTATAAGTAGCGGATTGGGCTCCTTTTGTAGGTCCTTTGCGACAAAAATTTCGTTTTGGGCGACAGGCTACTTTTGGACTACTTAAAAATTAAATATGGGCTACAGCGTTTTTAATCTGCGACTTTTGTGTTTTGAAAAAAATGACATTGTTCGGGTGGTTGGGCGCTTTCCTCTAGGTGGCGCTCTTCCCTCCGCGCATATCTCCCTTCCTTCTGTATGTATAATTATGTTTTTTTACTATGAGGAATCTGGCAGCTTGCCATCAGACATGCCAGCCATGTACGTTCGGCGTGGAGCTACAATAATAAAATATTTATCCTGGAATTTACCCAGCGAGTTCTATTTTCTCAATGAATTAAGGAAATAATTAACTTCCTCACCTCACCAGAACCACGAACAGACATAATAATTACAAATATACACTTCTAGTGCATAAAGGTGAGTCATAAGTAATTTTTCTGCGTCTCTTTCAACTCCTTTTCCCGCCTCGACATTTTATAGGTACAAATAAGGGAGTTGGAAGAGAAGAAAGAGGGAGTAGGGTAGAGATAAGGGAAAAAATTTTCAGATAAATCCTGATGGGTAGTGTGAACCTAAGCTATGCGATTTATGAAATGAGTACTGAGCATATCCTTGTAAGGTTTAATTAAATATTTATTTTTAAATATTTGTTATGCATGGGTTCCTTTTCGAATAGCAATAGAATAGAGGAATTACTTTCAACTAATTCGTTTTTAGAGTAACAATGCATCTAACTAATGGAAATCTAAAAAGTTCCAATATTTTATTCCAAAAGTATCAATTTATGAAAGAGAGTGTAAAATTAGTTTTATTCGAGTCGAAATAGCTTTAAAAAATTTAAAAGATTATTATTTTTTAATTTCTAGAGTATAAAACAATAGTTCATTATAATGTTAAAAGTGTGAAACTACAATATTACCACTGAAACAAAATTTGGGCTCCAAAAATTTCAAATCTGCTACTTTTAGAGCTTTTATGTGCGACTTTTTCGTCAAAATGTCTGGCAACACTGCTGGGGAGAGATCATTCAAAATATTGCATCATTTGGATTTTGATGATGCGTTAGCGCAGAAAAATTGTCTAAGGTGGCAGAGAGTACCTGGGATTTGTTTTTGAATCGGGAATATATTTGGCCTTTGTTTTGGGAATATTTTTTAAGCTTTTAACTTGCAGTCTCCATTCATCTATTTTTATAAATGAGAAAAATCTGACTGGTTTTGAATTTTTTCTGACGTATGTCCTATAATTTTGAAGCAACTGTCCCATATTTTTGAAGCAAATGTCCTATAATTTTGAAGCAAATGTCCTATATTTTTTCTAACTGTCGCCATGAACCCTGATTCAGTTATTATTCATTAAACTAATAATTCATAGTTTTGGTATTAAAGTACTTTTTTGATTTAGAAAATTCTGAAATTGAATATTATGAAAGTTTACTAGACAAAAAAGAATTTATGATTGACGATTTGGAGAAAAAGGCAGTTAGTTTTCAAAAAGCCTCCTAGAAAGGTGAGAATCTGTTCAATGCTTTTCTTGTTGGAAGAATTCACTCTCCTGCAAATTCGGCTACATGCAACGTTTTTCCAGCCAGCTATTCATATGTTGAATGTATCATTAACTGAATTCCTTTGAGCAGCGTTTCTCAACCTTTTTACTCTCACGGAACCCTTTTGATCATGATCAAGCTCCGGGGAACCCTAGCGTCCATACAACAGTGACGTATACAGAAATTTATTTCGGGAGGGGCCCAAAATTATTACTCAACACCTCAAAAGTATAATTAAAATAGGTTTAACGTAGCTTTTTAATGCATTTTTATGTGAAATTTGCATCCATGAGAACTTAATGTAATAAAAACTGTGATTAATAAAGTTCCGAGTAGGAAGGGGGGTTAGGGGGTACTCCCCCAGAAAATTTTTAGAATTCCCACCCTAAAAACTAGGTTTTAACTCGTTTTTGGTACATTTAGTCCAAATTTTGGATTTACATTTCTAGGTAGGATTTCAATTTTCATGAAAGTATATAAGAAATTGAAAAAATACAATTTCATGTATTAAAGGGGTGTTTGGGGGCCCTCCCCCAGAAAAATTTTAAAAAATTGACCCTAAATAACAGGGTTTTAACGTATTTTGGTATGCCTAGTCCGAATTTCGGGGGAGGGCAGGGCCCCCTCGGCTACCCTTATATACGCCACTGTCATGCAACAATATTTTTTCATTCTATTTTGTCCTCCCTCAGAATTTATTTTTAAAATTACCCTTTAAACAAGTGTTTTATCTCCTTTTTCGAACTTTTTGTCGAACCCCCAAGGAGAAAAGCTTCTTGAGACAGCAGAATGCTCAAGAGTAAAACGCTGTATAACAGACGTCAAAATTTTAGATAGAAGTTTTTCGAAATTTGCCACTTAAAGTAGAGTTTCAGTGTATTTTAAGAACCTTTGGGTTACATCTGAAAAGAACAGTTCCTTGTAAAGCACAGAATTTTCAAGGGGAAAAATATAATTAGCGCCAAAATTTCAAGGGGGACAGGGGTCCTTCCTCAGAAATTAATTTTGAAATTCCCCTTCAAACTAGTGTTAATCTTCTTTTCAAACTCTTCGTAGAACACCCAAGGGCTACGGAAGAAAATGTTCAACGGAAAACACTTGCTCACATTTGGCTGGCTGATGCCTAATTTATTCAGATGGTTATTCTAAAATGTAAACCAGAACAACAATAAAAATATTTTTGGATCCCTCGCGGAACCCTTGAGGAAGCCTCACGGAACCCCAGGGTTCTGCGGAACCCCGGTTGAGAAACGCTGCCTTTGAGTATTAATCTTTAAAATTGGATATTAAGTGTTCAGTATGCAAAATGCCTTTTCCTCACTGTGAAGCACTCTTTATTTTATTTCAGGCCCTTCATGAGATGCTGGACTTGAATGGAACTTGAATTAATTTTACCCGTCAGGTCCTTCCAGGTAAAAAACCCTTAAGGCAACCTGTTTATTAATAGTGAATTCTAACAATATTTTCTGTGAATAGTGTATTTTTCTGATTTCCAAAGAGTTTTTTTTGTCATCCCTGATTCAAAAAAGTTTTTATTTTCAGACCAAATAGCCTGTGAACTGTGTGGGAAGGTTGTAAAAATGAAAAACCTTTCCCACCACAAAAACACAGTTCACAGCGCTGAAGAAAGGCTCAAGTGCCCTGAGTAACCTAGTCACGTGTTCAACAGCTTACAACCTGAATAGGCATAGAAAAAATTTCCATGGTAAAAAAATTAATTATTATTATGTTATTTTTCGTGTTTTAATTATGTTTTATTGAATCCTTAAAAAAGTAGTTTGGTAAAGTAACAAAATTTGAATTATATATCGCCCACAAATTATACAAGGTGAAAGAAGAGAGAAAACAAACTAAATTAAGTTATTCCTATCTATCTATAAAAGTGAAATATTAGAGTATATTCTCGGAAAGGTCATTGAAAATATTTTATTGAGTTTAAGTATTACATTCAAGAAGGTCCTTAAAATTTTGTCCTTAATTTTACTCTCTAAACTTCTGCACGAACCTTGACAGCAAATTTCTTTACATACAGAGAAGAGAAACACTTAACTCGCTTTAACATGATTTTTGAATGCTTTAACGAGTACGGAAATGTCTTGAATACTGAAAAATGCATATTTGGAAAATCAAAATTGACATTCTTAGGTTTTGGTATCTCAGCCCTTTCTACTCTTCTTTGATCCAGCTCAGTTGGTATTTTGCCCCATTTTTGTTATTAGGGGACATCCATAAATTACGTGAGGTGTTTTTTCCAAAATCTGGACCCCCCCCTCCCCCCTTGGTGAGATTTTGCTGGACCCCCCCTCCCCCCAACGTGAGATTTACCTACAACCTTTAAAAATAATTTTCTATCCTATTCGTTTGCATTTTGTGCTTCACAGCACCTGAAACTTATAATTTCTAACTTAAAAAGTTGACGTGAGATTTTAATCGACCCCCCCTTGGTGAGATTTTTCCAAACCCCCCCTTTTTGACCTCACGTAATTTATGGATGTCCCCTTATGATTTACGGATAATCTAAGGAATATTCCCTCACTCCAGTTTGTTTTATTTTTGTTATTTCAATAATAGATGAAGATCCCCCAGACATTTCTTATTTTCTCACAAATAAAATATATATGGAATAATGTAGTGTAATAGTATAAACTTTGAGTGTGAGCATACCCGATAACTTGGACAATAGTAGTGGTCAAAAAACCTTGCCTTGGGAGAATAGGGATAGCACTGGTGTTCAACCACGGCTTACTACTACAGGCTGACTGCAGTTTTGAATTATTTAAAACGCTTTTCCCGCTCTAGGATCGCCCCAAATCGGTTAAATAACGTCCTAACCAATAGGATAAACACACTGACAAATAAGGAAAAACAAAGGGGCGTGTTTTCAAGAAGAAACTGTTGGCCATTGAGCCCCGCCATCAACTCTGTGGATTTGCTTTGCTAGATGTTAACTATTGCCATCTACAGTCGAATCCGTTTAATGTGATCACGTTTAATGTTATCAATCGGATAATGTTATCAAAATCGTCAGGTCCCGATCATTCCTATTTAATTTAATGTAAATACATCGTTTAATGTGATCAACGATGAATCAACTCGCCGCTTAATATTATCAAAATTTGTCCATGTCCCCTAAAAAACATCTCATTTCGAGTCATTTTGAAGGTCAATTTGTACAAGTAAACTTCTGCCCCATCAGAGTATCTGGAGTTTCTTTTTTCTGGAACTCAGTAGGGGGAGTAAGAAAAAATAAAACATTCCGCATATATTGAAAGAAAACAGTTAAAGAGGGTGGGTCCGAATCCATACTTGTGATTGGTCCAAGAAACCATCGCCACCTTGCAGATGTTTCTGATAAGAGATTTTGATTTTCCCTGTTTACTGAAATTCAGGTTGTTTATTAGAAAGGAAGGCTATGATAGAGTGAAAAAAGAAAGACCTTTCTATGCAAATAAAGTTACTAAGTAAGCGATTATTTTATTTTATAATTTTAACTACTCGTATATTTCCCCTTAAAATTTTAAGTTGGCAAGTGCCTAGTGTAAAAATAGTGTTTTTAATACATTAATAATGATTACATTATTTTGATTTTAAAGCAATCAATCTTGAAACACTCTTTCCTGCTTTTTGTATGGGATCGCTTATTGTTATCGATCAGATAATGTTATCAGTTTAATCTCGGACAGTTGTGATCACATTAAGCGGATTCGACTGTAATACATTTTAAAGATTTCCGCATCTCGGTCAGCCTCCTGTAGTAGTATCTAGTAAGCTGTGGTTCAACGTAGATCAATTGCTTGTGGTGCCTAAACAAATTGCTTAAGTTAAAACCTATCAGAAGGCGTGCAATAGTTCTTTATTATGTGGATTTTGATTAACGTTTTCTTTTCTTACAGGTGCTGGTTTAAAATCCTCTGACAGTTCACCAGATACCAGTTAATCCATTTCGTTCTTCTGCTTGTTCGTGATAGTGCTGACTGCTGATTGAACTCCTGGTAGACTTCCCTAGCTCAAGGTTAAATGTTAAGACTGAACCAAGACTTCCATTGTGGTACGTCCGGACACTATTTTTTTGTAAGATCCAATTGCTTGTAACCCCCCCCACCACCTTTAGTTTTTAATAAAAATATTTCGTCTCAATGGGGTTCTTTTATTTAATTGCCTTTCAGTTGCTACTTAGTATAATATAGGCATAAACTATATCTTCGACTTGGAAAAAGTCCATAGCTGCCAACCTAAATCGTATTTATAAATTGATGAAAACTTCCACGACCTGAAGAGTAATTTATTTCATTTTCCGGGATAGATGGCCGTGTTTGATGAATGGAATTTCCTAACGTTTCGCTCTCTGCTTCGGAGAGCATCCTCAGTGGCAAAAAATCAACTGATAAAAATTGGAAAAAAAAAAAAAAAAAAATTTTTGCCACTGAGGATGCTCTCCGAAGCAGAGAGCGAAACGTTAGGAAATTCCATTCATCAAACACGGCCATCTATCCCGGAAAATGAAATAAATTAAAATAAATCGTATTTGTTCCGAATTTCCGCTGTTGTTCCGATAATACGATTTTAGCCCAAAAAGTTCCGATTTTTCATTATTTTACTCCTTTCTTGGTGAATCTTTCCTTTTCGACCGATTCTAATTGCTCAGCGAGCGAGAATCGTCTTTGCATTCGGCGTATGGGTACTTTATCCTCATTCATATATATGCATGCTTATTTTTAATTGATTATTGAAATTGTGAGTTACTCTTTGGTTAAAAAAATGAAGTTAAACGTTTTGTGAATTACTACAAGCCTTTTTATAATTATACCCCTTTAAAAACGTTTATTCAAAAAGTGTCGTCGATAGTGTTCCGATTTCTGTTTCTGAAAAGTTGGCAGCTATGAAAGTCTTTTGTATTTTTGTTAAAAAAACTATTTTAATTTCCAGATATACTCCTGGTTACATTCTAAGATTAGAGTTAGGACAACCCCCAATCTCAGTTACTGTAGTCAAAATAATTTTGAAATTTTGGATCAAAATTCTTAAATTACCAAATGACAGATATATAAAAATTTGCTAAAACAAACTACTTCTAAACGCACAATTTTCTAGCAATACAGAATTTAACTGGGTTTTATCTATAAAAAAAATCCTTGATAATCTAGATTATAGTTTCATTTTTGTCTCGTAGGACCCTTATATAGCCTCTTATTTTCTTCCCCTGGTGTTACAATCTCTCCGAGATCAGACCCTTCAAAATGACCTGTTTCGAATGGAAAATAGTACTAACTTTCCCCATTGTAATATCTTAAACAGCACCTCCCCTGAAACCTATATTGAATCACCCTTAAATATAACCATTAAGAGATTTATCTTTCGACTACGTCTTAATCAAAGCCGAATTTTCTACAAAAACGAAATTTTTGAAATTTTTCCTTCTAACCCTTGCACTATCTGTAATAATGAAGAAAATGAGACTTGGAACCATATATTCAACACTTGTCCTCTTTATAATCAATACAGATACAAATACTTAACCGGTTTAAAACCTTTTCCGTTAATATTAACTCAAAGTCAATACGAAAGAATTTTTTATTTTACTATTTCTATTTTAAAAGTCCGTAAAAATTTATTAGATGAATCGAGTAAGCCCAGTGTTCCAACAACTTTTAATATATATTTGTGTATATTTACTTTTATCTTTCATAGTTTTAATGCTCAATGATAATTAAGTGTTAATTTATTTCCTTATTTGTACTTTTTGTTCCTTTATTTTTGCTACTTTGTAAACGGGCACGCGCCCATTACAATAGTCTTGTCTATGTCTATGTCTAGTATAATATAGGCGCGCATATACACCTAGTGCGCATGCGCCAACCACAGGGAAAGAGTTGTAGCCAAGTCAAGTAGGAAAGGTAGCCAAGGAGTAGGGAAGTTACAAAGGAAAGGCAGATGCAGCAACCAAGGAAGCCAAACTAAGTTGAAAAGCTAAGACAAGAAGTAAGGTTACAAGGTAGAAGTGGCAACCAAGATAAGAAGGTAGAGTCCAAAAGCTAACTAAGGACTTGGTTGAAGAGGGCGAGTTTGAAGCTGAGCTTGGTTGATAAGTCAAAGGTGAGGCTTGGAATTGAATCGTCAGTTTGAAGAAGGGAATAAGTCCTAAAAATGACAAATTGACTTTTTGTGCTCAAAACAATCTCCAAGCTTTGCTCTACACATGGGTGAAAAGAGGGGGAAAATAACTAACCCCTATAGGGAGATATCGCCCCTTGAAGTTGTGAAATCGATGTCGATTCATTGTATTTTTCAAATTAATTTGGAGTTAAAGTTAATTTGTCTTTCTTTTCCTATTCTTTGAGCTGTAAACTAAGTTAATGAAATTTTCTTTTAATTTAAAATTTTTTCAAACTTTTTTTATGCAGGGAATGTTTGACTCCATTCATATTCACTCACTCCATTGATACTGCTCTAATAACTCAGTTTCACTATAATTTTGAATTTTATTTATCTTATTCCTTTTATTTCACCCTTTTGCGGTGTAAACTAAGGAGAAATATAATTTAAATGTGAATTTAAGGGCTTTTTAAGATTTTTTCATCAGAAAAATTTCATAAGGTTGAAGAAGGGAATAAGTCCATCAACTTATTTTGACTGTAAAATATTTTTGAATACACTTATAATTGTTTTGATGGTTGCTCTTTTTCTAAATAGGGTTGTGAACTTCCAGTAAAAATTTGGTGATTATACAATGAAAATTCTATTACTTATACAGTTTTTTTCGATTTTCTCAAAACTTGGTTTTTGGACTTATTCCCTTCTTCCAACTGACGATTCAATTGTGCTGTTGCCGATCTTACAAGGCTTAATACTTGGTTAAACAATTTACACACTTCAGCGTCAGTGATTATACTCTATTCATCTAGAATTGGCGCTTGAGAAATAGTGCTTTCCCCTACGCTCCCTAATAATTTATTTTATCATAGTTTAGGGGAGAGTGGGGCTACTTCGCACATGGGGCACATTCGGACAGACGGCATTTCCCCTAGTAATTATTAATTTAAAAATCTGAAAAAATACCAGTAAATGGATGCATGACTACCACCTCCTGCATGAATTTTCAAAGCCCTGAGCCATTTTGTTGTATACGTACTAGAAATTTGCTAGCGTTAGAAGAAGCAAAGTAAATTTTCTTGTCATTTTGTTGGCGTAAAATATCAATCAAAAATAACTCTCAATTTGACATTCAGCATTTTATTCAGTTGAGGCACTACTGAAGTAAGTTTCTAGAAAGGTTTTATTTCCCTGCTTTATTTATAAATATCTTGTTGGGACTTGGTAAGCTTGAACTGGTAGATGGGGCACATTCGTACACCAAAAGATGGGGCAGATTCGGACAGTGCGAATGTGCCTCATCTTTCCCATTTTTGATTATGAAAGTGATTTATATGTTTATAAGTGCAGTATATTTAATAACTTGAAGTTTAATTGTTTTTAATTGTAGTTGTTTCAAAATTTGGTGATAATAGAAAATAACATCGTAAAGAAAGCTTCGGTTTTAAGGAATTTAGACCCAGATTTAAACATTGAAGAAATAATGTCCCTGATAATTGTTTAATACCAATTGACTTGGACTTAGGTTATTTTATTCCAGTAGAATTTGCTACTAAAAAGAAAATTTAGTTATGTTGGTCAAATAGAAAATTTGGAGTTGAATGGTGCTTATTTAAAATTAACGATGAAAAACTTTAAAATTAATGACAAAACTTTTATTTTCCCAGTAAGAAATGATTCAACATTCATACAAAAAGATAATATCGTATTACAAGTTCCCCAACCGTCAGTTTCAGGTGTTAATAAGTGAGCTGTTGGTTCACTTTTCTTTTCGAATAAAACCTGACAGTTAAAATATTTTAAACTTTTTCTAACTAATTATATTATGTTAAGTATGTCAATGTGCAATATAATCTTCATTACTACAATTGTTTTCCTCATCAAAAACTTAGATGTTCAATATTTTCTGAAGCTGTTTTCTTTTTGTAAAAAAATCTTCAATTTAGAGGAAAAATATGTAAAAGTGCCAAATATTTCGTTTAATTATCCTTACTTTAAAGTGCCATAAACTTTTTAGTTCGTAAAAATAATTATTGTATAATTTTTTGCATGTGTACGAATGTGCCCCACACGTGTGCAAAACTGCCCCACCCATGGGGCACATTCGCACGAAATTTCTCGTTTTTTAGATTGATGATATAGGTTAGAATTTCTAGATGAATGCGACCAATTTCCGTTCTAAAATATCGGGAAAGGTCTTAACTTTCATTTGAATCCGAGTTTGTTTCAATATCTCATCTAGATCCAGAGAAATATCCCGAAATGCACTTTTTGTGCGAATGTGCCCCGTTCTCCCCTACACTGGGAATTGGCTGAAAATACTCGAAATCTGATCAATAAACAAAGGCCCAATTTTTTAGATTAAGCTTTAACTGCTTTTCATATTAGTCGACTCCGCTCTCTTTTGTCCAAGAACAGAATGATATCCGATTCATAATAATAACCGATTCTATACTAAAAAAAAAGGCAAACTAGAATGTTAGGGTTAAATAGGGTTATCGTTCTTTACGTTCAATTCTCGAATTTGATCCTTACAACCATCAATCCCGCGTGATCAAAATCGAGAATTCAACGTAAAATACGATATTTCAACGTAAATTCGACGAACATCAACCCCACTCCTGGCTTTATTTGGGGACCAAATGACATGAAAATTGGTTTTAGGGGGTGTTCTTTCAGAAACAGGAATAATGTTTGATGTCAGCCATAGGAAAACCGAAAGTTGGTGCTTTTAATGTGTAGACGGCCCCTTAAGGATTTAAATTATTGCTTGTTTTAAAGAGGACATTGAATCCTGAAAATTGGAGTTTACATATCCTTCTAACCCTAACGAAACGCTCGCAATAGTCTCTGTTTCGATTTTTTTGCAGTCGACTGACCTCCCCTAAAAGTTTGTCCCCCCATGCATAATGATACACCCTGTAGATCTCTTTAGATCCCCCCGAACAATAGCTTGAAAAATGAAAAAGTTTGAACAATCTGTGGGAAAAGATCTCCTAGGCTAAAAAAAGGGGGCCAAGAAAGGAAGAGAAAAAATGTTAAAAGTGCATTTTAAATGACTGAATTTTTTTATTATTTTATATTGGAATTGCTTTTTTTCTCCTTTTTACACCTTTTCTCTTCTTTTTTCTCCCTGCTGATGGATCCGCGTCTGGTTATTAAATTAATATAATTCTTCCTTTTAACTAAACTGAGGCGCTTGCGGCAACAACGATCAAAAACGTATAGCTGTTAGATCGTTGTTGCTGCAAGCGCCTCAGTTTTATTTTTTCGCCATTATTTCGACCATTCATAGATACCTGAACGGATTCCCGAGTGTCGAGCCGGTCGTGGCTCAGTGGTTAAAGCCTTGGCTCTGTGAACAGAAAGGTCCCCGGTTCGAACCTAGCTTCAAAAAATCCCTAAATTAATTCTGGCCAAAAATAAAATTCCAAATTCACAGTAGGGTTGTTAGTCGATAGATGGCAGTGTGTGTGGTGTTGTGAACCTGACTCCCTTGGATCGCATGTGTGGCGAAGGGGCCCCCGGTTGAAAGGCCGGGGGACTTCTTTCTCCCCCCTTAACGTCGAGCATCCGGTCCATTTAAGGGCGGATCAGGTTCACAGGGCAAAGGCAATTTTACCGTTTTGCGCAGCCCCTCATTTGCATGTTTCTGCGCATATGCGCAGTGACATGCGCGCTGGAGAGATGACGCCAGGGGGCGTGGGTGCTGGCACGTGTCGGCTCATTTGGAAGTCGGAGCTCGCTGGCGTCGTACGCTGTCAGTTTTGCTGTTGATGTAAGTATTGATCTTTCTATTTTACTCAGTTTAAAGTGTTTCTATTTCGGTTTTACTCGATATTCTTTACTTCGGGTTATATTACTAGGAGCTTTAACGTTGTTATTTCCTCCCTCATTAAGTAAAAGAATTATGGCGTTGAGAAACAAACTTCGTATCAGTTTCTCAATGTCGGATTCAACTGCTAGTTCACAGTGTCAGTAAGTAGCTTATTTCAGAATAGTTAAACTAGAAAACATTGTTCGGATACACATAATGTCATGTTAATCGTGTAGACATTTGCTCCAAGTGTCATCCCCAAGATTGACCTTGCTCGTATTTCAGTTAGTTCCTTAATGAACTTCTAGTTCGCTCAATTCAAGTTTGCTATTATTGGGCTGGTTAACTTTGTTTATATTAATCGTTGGTCTACTTAATTTAAGCTGTAGTAGTGTTTATATAATGTCGGATTCAGCTGATAGTTCAGTAAGTGATCAGATAGTTCAGTGTGTCAGTAAGTAGCTTACTATTTCAGTATAGGAAACCAGGATTATTTCGTTTACAGTTTTCAATAGACGAGTAAAACCATGTTATTGGGCGATTCCAATCGTTGAACTACATAAAGCTCCAATTTGTCATAATCGCCAATGCATTACTTTTAGCCTGCCTTTTCAGTTGCTCTTGCAGAGCTCAAGTTAATATTACGTAAATAAATGTTGCTTAGAAGAATTTTTATGAAAATCTATATCGGATTGATTATATTATTCAAATTAACTCAATTCAATGTAACCGATTTTAGAAATTCGTGTGTAAGGGATATCTCTGCGTTCACAATAAATAGGTGTAGTGGAACAGCTTTAGAAAGAGTCCTCCAGCCGCCATGTTTATACCCAAATCTCAAATGATGACTGACAACCATAGAGATCTCATTATTGATATTAGATCCTAAAATAACAATAATTAGTAGATTATTATTAGTGGTCTAATAGTAGGGGAAAGTAGTGTACCTCGGATCTAAGCCATGCAACACTAGACATGTAGTTGGCATCAAAAGTTGACTAGACATGTAGTTGGCCTTACAAACAGATCTTATTTCAACTATTTTTTATTAAAAGTTTAAAATTTGAGATAATAGCATAGGTTAAAAACTGGTTTCGCCCGTTAAAAGTAAATTTTCTAATTTTCACTTCGAAGCTATTAGTTTTAAAAACACAAATTTTATTTTAAAGTGAATTTTATATCCTAAAGTGTATTGTTTCAGCTATAATATTATATATGTGTTTGAAATGGGGCTGGAGGTAAACAGATTATGAAGCGCAGAATTTGTTTAGTAAATGATCAAGTGATGTACTTGGACAAATACACTTTAATACCTTGAGTGATTGACAAAATCACTTTGTTGACTTTTATTACATTGGTATATTTATTTTTAAAGCAGGGTAGAGGATTGAGTTTCATGACTAAAGCTAATTTTAAGTGAAATCGACGTTTTTGTGATCAAAATAAATGAATTGAGAATTTCAATTCGACTTCACACGATTAGATCTCATCTGGTAATTCCAAATTTCTTAAAAAGAAGGATTATATTCATTAAATAAAGAAATTAACTAAAAATTTTTGACAGGTCTAAGGTACTCTTCCTTTGAAACCATTAAGGCACACCTTGGACCTATGTTTTTCCTTTATTAATTACGTAGTACTGAAATATTTCGATTGAAATTCCGAAAAAATATATGTTGTGTATGAAAGGTTAAAGTATCGAGGAAAAGTTGATTCATCAGTTTATTTTCAATAAATACAAAATTACGGGGTCAAAAGTAAAAATGGGTCCGAGGTCCCCTAGTATGCTATTAGATCTGATGTTGACAGACAATACTAAAAACTTGATGATTTGAAGCCTCTTTCTAAAGCTGTTCCTGAAGTTTTTACAGCGAAGCTTAAAGGTGAAGATATTGTGGAAAACCTTCTGATGTATTTTGTTGTTTTTTCTCCCCAGGTGCTTCCAGTTGCAGTAAATGTGGCGATGCTTTAGAAAACCCAGGATTGATTTTCCTCGTAAAATAAATAAAATTAAATTATTACAAAGTGTTTAATGAGAGGTTCGGTACCAATGCTTCCGATTCAAATTTTCATGTTAACTTTTAGTTTTTATTATCTCAGATGGCGTTTTCCATCGTAATTTTTTTCATTCGATTGGTTTTGAAATTGATTCGAAAAATTTTTTAAGTTTGTCAAAATTATGATTGAGATTTTTTTGAAGAATGCTTTAGCTGTAAGTGGCCAAATTTTTCATGCTAAGCAGTAACTTGGATTTAAAAGATAAAAAGTGAAAATACATTATTCAAAAGTAATTATCTTTTATGCATTTTTAACAGTGATAATAAAATTTGTTATTATTATTATTGAAAATTAAAGTTCCTCTATAAAGTATTCATCAGATTTAAGTATTCATCAGAATGCAAAATTCGAACATTCAGGATTTTAAAGTGAATCGAGCATTGGTACCGGATCCCTATAGATATGTTTTCAGCTCTATTGTCTAGTTCCGTTGGCAATACGGTATACAAAGAGATCGTCTCGTCTCCCTGAAAGCTCCATGGATTTGCTGGGGGGCATTGACCAAGTTTGGGTGAGTGGAACCAACCTTTTTAAATTTCCATTTGTTTAGACAAGGTTTTGAGCTTTGCACAAGGGTTTTGGGGGGTCATTTGGAGCAACTTAGCTTTTTGTGTGTTCCCCTTCAGAATTCACTCATAATGGGCGGGTAATCGGGATTTTTGAGCTGTGGGCCAGTATTCGATCATCGTTATGATCAGTGAGGGGTGAAATAGTAGTAATTTGGAACTGTCTAGGCTACATTCTCATCTAAAACTAGACTAAGGTTTTAAGCAGGGGTTTTAGTGAGGAGGAGACTGAAAATTAGTTTAAATACTACTTTTAAGGGTCAAAAATCGAATGTAGGCCTGACCCCCTTAGCATAGTGATATACTACTTTTATACTATTTATTAACGAAAAATGCATTGTTCGGGTGTTGATCCCAGGTGGCCCCCAATTCAGAACTTATTCTCACAAAAACTTAATATCACTGGATAATTATATGGGATTAGTGCTGGGGATCCCCTGATTGTAAAGATATTGTGTTGAGGACGGTTTGGTTGGGGGTCATTCGAAACAATTGGGTTGTCCGTATTATGGAACACCCCTCCTTCAGAATCTGACCACCTTAGGTCAATATTAGAGATAGTGTCGTAACTAGACGTTTTTTCAGGGGGGGGGCTCTATCAACGTCATTCCTTAAGTGCCTCCTAAGAATAATTTACAGAATTAGTTTTGAATTTTGATGTAATAGATTTCAAATTGTTTTAGCAATGTGAATCCCTAGTAAATTTGGGGGAAGGAGTAAGGGATACACTTTTCAACACTATTACCTTTACTTTTTGAACCAAACTGTCAAAATATTGGGGATTTCCTAAAAATTATCACTGAAGATCCCCTTGTAGTAATGGGTGTATGGGGGTCCTCCCCCAGAAAAAAAAATTTTGAAATTATACCTGTAAAAGTAGGGTTTTTACTCATTTTGAGAACCTTTTTTGGGTTCCCAAGGGGGGGCACTGTCCAGGCACTTGGTCAGAGGCAGGGGGGGGGCAATTTTCCAGGTAAGAACTCCTTGTGGTACCATCGGAGGTATGAGGGTCCCCCCCCAGAAAACATTTTGTGATATTTGTCGCGCGAGAGTAACTTATTTTCAGAACCATTTTGGGTCTGAGGGGGGCACTTTTCAAACCCTTCACGTTTTGACCCATAATGTCCAAATATTGGGGATTTCCTAAAAATAATAACTGAAGATTCCATGAGGTACTAATGGGGGTCATCCCCCAGAAAGAATTTTGAAATTTAACCAGTAAAAGTAAGGTTTTTACTCATTTTAAGAACCTTTTTGGGTCCCCAAGGGTCCAGAGTGCCCCCCCTTGGTCAGATGATAGAACTTTGTGTTAGAGCAGGCATGGCCCAAAAGTTAAAGGGGGTAAGTGGGTCCTTCCGCAGAAAATGTTTATAATTTTTTTATCCCTAAAAGTAGGATTTTGACTAATTTAGAGACCCCTCCTCCTTAGACTAGTTTTATACCTTTAGGCGACTTGCATAATTAGTTTTGATGTAATAAATTTCAAATTGTTTTAGCAATGTGAATCCCCAGCAAATTTGGTGGGGGATCTGGAGGAAACTTCCCCCTCAAAGTAGTGTTTTGGCACTTATACCAAAAGAGCACTACTTATTGTAAGTGGCAGAATTTTCCCTGGGGAAATAGTATAGTAATAACAATATGCGCAAAATTTAGAGGGGGGTAAGTGGGTCCCCGCGCAGAAAATATTTAGAATTTATTTTACCTCTAAAAGTAGGATTTTTTATTAATTTAGAGACCCTTCCTCAGTCATAATTTTCATGGAGTGGGATTGTGAATATCTAACTCCCCCCTTGGTTGATTAGTGAGTTTTTAAGTTGGTTAAGACTTTATTAGTGACTTTTTAACAGTGTATCCGATCATATTACTCATCAGTAAGTTGGTTGGGAATCTCGTTTTGGGTTGATTACCCTCATCAATTCAGATAATAGGGTTCCTTCCAAATTTGACCATCACCATAGGTGGATATTAGTGACAGGGCCCCGACTTTACAATTTTGGTTCACTTAATTTAAAATTATGTAAAATCAGTAGTCTGGAGGTCTTACCCAAAAATTTCCACCTAAAAGACTTGCATGTAAATTTTCCCGGAAGTTGAAATAGGTTCCCCCGACCCCGATAGGTTCATGACGAGATCCAAAGTACACCGCTGGTACCTACTCTAATAGAATAATGAATTTGGCAGATCCAAAAGCTTTAAACAATTTGATATATAGATTTATGCCAGCCTACAGTCAATCTTCCTTTTGAGACGTTAATTTATTTCCTCCTCATTGTGAAAAAATCCCTGTAAGTGTTAATGAGAAAATTAAATTGGGAATGAAACCTCGTAATTCAATTGGTTGAAACCCTTGGGATTTCATAATAGAGTAATCGGATTAAGCGTGAAGATGGCTCTATTCAAAACTTAATTTACAAAAGATTTTAAGTAAACACTGATTTGGCATTAAAAAAAGTTTTCAAAACGTACCTTTTTAAAGAAATTACTTACAGGACACTATATAACTTTATTTTCAGTGGAGTGATTGTGAAAAAAACAGAATTACTCTAAGGATTATTTTACTTGGATCACTTAATTCCCCCATGCAAACTTAGTTCAATATACTAGTAGATTTTATGTTTAAATGTATTTATTTACAGGAGTTTGCTGAAATCAAGCTGATACCATTATTATAAGTATTGGTGTTTCATGTCATGTGATTGAGAAATAAAAAAACTGAGTTATTTATGAAAGTGTCTTTATTTTTAGCATAAAGGTAAGTTTGGCGACTCTAGGGTAGATACATTTGTCGCCAAACAGGGACACTCACACAAGCAAAAGTTTCTGAAAGCCAAGTGGAGGGGAACCCCATTTCTTGCTAAGTCCCAACTTGTAAACAAACAATTACAGGTGGGGACTCCAGTGTTGCCCTCTAGCGGTGGTTTCCAATTCAGACTAAGGTAAGTAGTAAGGACTTAGACTTAAGTCTAATATTAGTCTTACTACTAAGCTGACCATTGCTTATTAAGACTTAACTAGCAATAGACAGCTCAGTAGGTAAGACTTACAATAGACTAAGTAGCTTCTAATCAATAGAAGTTACTAAGTCCTACTACTTACCGAAGTCCTGAGTGGAAACCAAGTAGACCTTAGTAATTGGTCAATACCTATAGTAGATTATAGTAATTAAGTAACATAAGATAGACCATTAGTAAAGCCACTTGGTTGCTACCAACCAAATCTGACGAACTTGTAGATGCGCAGATCATTGTTATGCGCACGGACTTAGAATATAACGGATCGACCCTGCATCTCTTCGGTGATTCGGAAGGCAGCCAAGTTGGCCATACTAATTGGGCAATACCTGTAGTAGATTATAATTAAATATCCTAAGACGATGGTAGTAAAGCCATTTGGTTGCTATCAACCAATTCAGAACGTGTGTCCAACCTCCAGCTTGTAAATGAGCCGATCAATGTTATGGTCATGGACTTAACCTGTAATAAAAAATAAATATGGCAATATGTAATGGCAGGGGCTCGAACCCGCATGCAGTAGTCCTATGGAAGGAATTCGAACGGCAGCCATCTTGGTTTTACGTCATAATTGGTTGGTAGCAGCCGACCTCCAGCTCTTAGATGCGCAGATCTTTGTTATGCTCACGGACTTAGCATCCTTGGTATGTGAGAACAGCTGGGCTCGAGTCCGCAAGGATTCCTCGATTCGAACGGCAGCCATCTTTAGTTCTGGAACACTCGTCCTCCATTGGGATTCCTTGTGTATGAGTAGTGGGTTTCAAATACTATTCCTTATTCATCGTACATTTATACTTTTTTAAATGTGCATTCTCCTGGACTTGTGGTCAGAGCACTAGGTCCCCGAAATTCCTGATGGTTAATACTCTCTTTTACATAGACCTACATTCATTTTACAAAATTGACTTCTAGATCTTTGATCACGATCTAAATCCGTCCCCAGATCGATGAAATTAAAATGAAAAAGCTCGAGTTCTCAGAATTTCTGTTCCAATGGACTGAGGTTGGTTGATTGGTTGGGGTTTCAATGGCGTTAGACCAAAACAGCTTTCAGCGCCAACCAAGTCATTGGACTTAAGTTCTCTGGAATTGTAATTCAGCCGCTAGATGTCAGCACTAACGCTAGAGTGCTCCAGCCATATTCTTCTGATAGGAACTTTTGAGATCCACTAGGTTTGCCAGGATTAAGTTACTAACCCACCCAATCCTTAAAGCTTTCTTAATTTTAAGACATATTAAGGGGGGCTATCTATTAGAAAACTAAGTTTTTTGAGAACACTTCCAAATTAGATTCACCAGATGTTTGAATCTTTACTCGATTTACAGACAATTTCTTTCTGACAAAAATCAGATAGTGAAAAATAAGTTTTAGGGGTAAAAACTACATTTTACCTTGTGTTAAGTGCGTTTCCATGGAAACTGGCCGATCATGTGAACTCCGAAACCTATGTCAGCTAGCTAAATGGAAAAACTGGGAGAAATAACTTTAGAATGATACTTAAAGGAAAGATTTTCCACAAACGTTACAAGATGACAATTCGGAATGAGCAATTCCTGCATTTTTTTTATTCGATGTTGGGGCAAACATTTTAAAATTCCGATACTTGGCTATTTTATATCTTAATTTTTAAACTTGGACTTTAAAAAAGGTTCAAAAACAGAATGTGACGTCATTCTACGCGAAGCACGATTTTGATATCTAAAACGGTTCATAAATTACTCTACAGATGGCGCCACGTCAAAAAATGTTAATTACTAACCTCGATACTGTGACGGGACGAACAAATCGGAACGTTCTAACAAATTTGGAGAAACCTAATTAGAATAAAGAAATGCTACCTCAATTAACACATTCTAAACGGGTACAAAATGTAAACCAATCTTTGCGAACATTCCAAAAAATTTAAAAATCCAGTAATTTCGATAAGAGAAATTCTTTCAACATGCCTTCTCTTTGTTGCGAATACTAGTAAAAATTATGTTAAACTGAACTAGTGATTAAGATAATTATAATTATATATTATCCTATACATTTTTAACAGTTGCATTGTTGTAAATATTGTTAAGAACTTAAAATATGCAAATAGAATTGAGGAAAAGGGGGATTCAAGATTGCATAAAATAAATGGGATGTTTTATTTTAATTACTAGCGATGGATTAGGTTGAAATTTATTTAACTCTTTTTACTTAACATGGGGCACGTTTTAGGCACTCTTAATAGGTCATAATTAAAGCGTATAATTTTAAAATTGTTTGAAATTATCGATATTATGATTCACAATTGCGATCTGATGGTAATCTACATTGTTTTTAGCTTAAAAATCGGGTTTTGAAAGGTTAGTAGTTGCTTTAAAAATTTTGGGTCAACTGAATTCATCATTGGAGTTATGAAGGTTTAAAACAGGCAACCAGAATCTGTTGTTTTGCGATTGATGACGTCACAATTTCAAGGTCAAATTTGCAGAGCGTTTTTAGAATGCGTTTCAAATTTGTCAAATTTTACTTTACAATATCGAATTAACTTATTTTAAAAAAACTTTCAAAGTCGATTTTTGGATTTAGAACATTGTTTTACTGAAAATTTTTTATATTGTTTTTTTTTGAAAAAAAAACACAAGAATTGCTCATTACCTTGTGTGGCATCACTCGTAAATCTGATTGTTCACGGTCGGTTTCCATGGAAACAGCCTGATCAGGGATGCCTGAAAAAGAAAACTAGAGAAAAACATCAAAATGGGTTGTTCAGAGTAGAAAACAAACAAATAAGAATGCATTCTAAAAGACTTTGAAATATATTTATTTTATTGTTATTTCATGTTCAACATACAGTACTCAGACAATCTTATTTTTAAAGAGTAGAAATAACTTTTTATACTTCCTAAAATGTGTTTTCATTACTTGTTGACCAAAAAAGCCTAATGTATGTACTAATGCAAAAAGTGATATAAAATTTTATAATACTATAAGGTGCACAGAATGCCAGTGAAATAAGTTGAATAAACTAGGTATATAAATTGGGGGAGTTCCTTAGATTTTTTTGCTTAGTTTCACAGATTCCTAAATAAAATATTCATTTAAATTTACCTTTAGGAGCAAACCCAAGAATACCTTCTGTAGTATTGGATTGTCCCATAAGTTCTGTTACTTTTTACGAAGTTTCATGTTTGAAATTTTTTTTTTGAAAAACTGGCAATAGGTGGAGATTTCAAACAAAGGGGATTTTGATATATGTATATTTATGAACCTAATGTGTGATTTTGGTAGTTCTCGTGATATTATTTCTTTTCAAAATGGTGGTTTGAAAAAAAGACCGCAAACGACGATTTTCGCGTAATTTTTTTCTTTTGTTTAAAAAACTAGGAAGAACGCATAATTCATGGCTAAAAAAAGTTGAACTGCATGTTTGAAATGTTTAGTTCAAGATGTCATAGTTTCAAGATAATTCGATAAGTTTAACATAGGAAATTTCGGTCTCAAACATAACATCTGTGCAAGAAACTTACCTCAGTAATGTTAGTAATTTCGAAGTAATTTTCACGAAAAAAAAAGCATCAAAATCAATAAAAAAGCTTACGAAATACCCAAGTATTCAAAATATGCAATATATATTAAATTATATCTGAAATTAAGTTCAGAAAGTAGTGCGCAATATTCAAGAGCGCAACGTTTTAGCTTATCAGAATTACACTCGCTGAACTATATGCTAAGCGAACAGAGAAATTATTTGCTTCATACGAAAACACTACAATAAAAACAACTCGTTCGAATTTAGAAATAAATAAATTCAACGACATTATGAAAAGATGCTTTCAATGTTTAAACCGTTGAAACAAGCATTATGGTTCAAAAAACATCTGCCTTTAACTTGCTTCATACCAGCTGCTTAGAAAAACAATAGGTGTGCTTTAAAAAACACGTGAAATTACCAATATATGAAGTTTTAAAGTCAAAATTTCCTTACTTAAACTTATCGAATCATCTTGAAACTATGACATCTGACTCTTAACACTTCAAATCTGCAGTAAAACTTTTTTTAGCCATGAATTATGCGTTCTTCCAAGTTTTTTTAACAAAAGAAAAAAATTACGCGAAAATCGTCGTTTTTGGTCTTTTTTTCATTCCGCCATTTTGAAAAGAAAAAATATGACGAGAACTACCAAAATCACACATTATGTTCATAAATATACTTATATCAAAATCCCTTTTGTTTGAAATCTCCACCTATTACCAGTTTTTCATAAAAAATTTTCAAAGACAAAACTTCGTAAAAAGTAACAGAACTTGGGACAACCCAATAACCATATGAACAAACCACAGGTGCCGTTAAGAACACTTGGATTCACTCGAAACTAAGCAGCCTTTGGCGTTTATAGAAATTTATTTCGGGAGGACCCAAATTTTCTCTAAACATTGCAGCTAGATTTTTTGCACCCAAATCTCCCTCCGATGCTCCCATGCATATTTGAGGCGTTTGCTATTAAAACCAGCTCATTCCATATTTTTCTGAAATCCATTTTTTTTGCATATTTTGAAAGTTTAACACTAGAACCGCCAGAGCAGTCATTTTGACTGTTTTGCGTTTTTGATTCTAAATATTTTCAAAGATATTTGAGTTACACACTTGTGATTTCGTGACTTTTCCTAATTTATGCTTCTATATACGTCATCCAAATTTCATTTATTTTTGAAAAGCCGTTCCGGAGATATTTATTGGTCTACCTAGAACCGCCAAAACAGTCATTTTGACTAGTGGGTGTTTAGCGCGTCTATTTCTTGCATTACCACTTAAATTCTTACAGTTAATGCTTTCTAAGAAATATATAGAAGTTCTTCAAACAAATTCATTATATTTTATGGTTTTGACAGCTGCAAATGATCAATATATCATTATAAATCCCAGAAATTCATGTATATACACTTGCTGGAAGTTTTTGATTTCCCACACCTTTTTCATAATTTTATATGAAATATTTATTATTTCCTTTATGAGAAAAGAAACCAAGTACATTTTACTGTACTGTTCTTACTTTTTATGTGGAAAAAAGTGTGTTTATGCAATTATTTGGGCCAAATACTGCTTTACATAGTAATGCAGACAGTTGATTTTTGAAACGCACTAAAACGGACTTATGATTTCATTATTAAGTTTTTAGGGTTTGTGAGAAATTTTTTTAGAGAAATATATAATTATTCAAGAAATATTTTGTTCATAATTTTTATTTTTGGCTAGAACTTTGTATGAGTATAAATAACCTATTTCTTATTATTTACAACGAAATTTAAGATGCAAAACTAAATAAATGTGTTGGTTATTAATTGAATTATTGTTATTTATCCTTTCTTCAAGTATTAGAAGCAATTTCGAGCTCAAAAGATTATTTTTACCGATAGAAAAGCTTAGCAGTCAAAATGACTGCATCCGGCGGTTCTTGGTATGCGGTACTTGCCGGCGGTTCTAGTGTTAAAGGGTCCTTCATAACCTGACGAAGGGATATAGCTCAAATCCAGCTCATTCCAACTCAAAAACTGACTGAAAACTGTGATCTCAACTGTGAAATTTCAGATCATTTGAAAAGTTAAGTGGGTGTCATTTATTTAAAACTCATAAAGACACAAATATTAACTGGTGAACTGGAAAAAACGAATTTCACACAACTTAATTGAACAAAAAAACTGAAAAAACATGAAAAATCGTGTTTTTGCATCAAAATCAGCTCATTCCAACCAAATTAATGTAATTAGTGTAATTACGCCCAAGGTAATGCACCTGGAATGAAAATGAAAAACTAATCAAATTCTAGGCCTACAATATACCTATACAATTGATTGATGAAACTATTACCATAAATTTCGATCCGAAAATCCCATGTGATTTATGTATTTTTGGTAAAAAAATCAAGACTTCTATCAATCAACTTCATTTTAATGTGATCATTTACGATCTAAAACTACTTTTGCTTTAAAAAATCTATTTCCAATTTTAAAATACTTGAAATAGTTTATTAAAAGGTAAGCATCAATAAAATTTTTAATTTTTATCTTTTATCACAGGTACAACTGGGTTTTTCCATAGGTACAACAGGTTGTTGTACCTTTGGACACAAATTTCGTTAAGTTATTAAAATTAATCAAAAATCCAATTTTGAAGATTTGAGCTAATAAAAAAATATTACCCTATTTTGCTAAGGTTAGGACTATAGGTTGGACACTTTAAATCAGTGTTTCCCAACGTGGGGCGCACGCCACACCGGGGGGCAATATCATTTTCTAGGGGGGCAATTTGAAAATTTTCAACCAAATTGCCCCCCAAGTGGAGCCAATCCAGGGGGAAAAATTAAAAAAAATTTTAAATGGAAGTTAAATCTGATTCTATTATCCTACCCGAGAATGTATGTCTGAAATCTGGACCAGTATGTATCAAAACTAAGTTGAAACCCTGTTTTTAGAGTCTAATTTCCAAACCTTTTCTGGGGTATGACCCAATATCTCTTTGTTTTTAGAACGCTTATATTAGAATTTTTTTTACATTAGGTTCATCAAAATGCAAATCTAACCTTAAAATTTATATCCAAAATTTCCCAACTAGAGGTACCAAACTAGTTAAAAACCTGCTTCCTAGAGTCAAATTTCCAAAAATTTGCTGGGGGAGGACCCCCAGACCCCCTTGGTACTTAGAACTTAATAACTTGATTTAGTTCTTTAGCATGCAAATTCTACCTAAAAATGTTCTGAAAAGCTTCATTTCAGCGTGTTTCTGGAGCTCCCGGGAGATAAGTGTTTTTTTAGTGATTTTCTTCTTATATTTAGTTCAATCTTAGCGTATATTTTGTATATCTATCAGCTTTTTAATATCTAATAGTTATAAAATTGTAATTTTGGTCCTAGGACTTAGTTTTTGATTTATTACGTTGGGCCGTTCCACGTGTTTGGTTTGCATACATTTGTCAATAGCTTGGTTGAGTTGTTTGTGACTACTGTAAGGTAATAGTATATTTAAATTCAAGTTGATTCTGTATACTTATTCAGTGCAGGGATTTTTCTGTATGTATGACTTTTAGCATTTTCTGCGAGTTTGATTTTTTTAAGGGTTGTTTTTTCTCAGCATGGGTTTAGTAAGGATGCTAAAGGAGATGAGGACAGAGGGAGCTAGTGGGGATTTGTATGTAGAATGTGACTTGTGTGGGAATTTGGTTGAGGCGGAAAAGGGTGGAGTGACAGGGGTTAAAATGTTGAAGGAGGTTGATTTTAAATGTAAGGTATGCTTAGAGGTGGGTGATTTGAGAAAGGAGCTGGAGGCTTTGAAGGCGAGTTTAAAGGAGGGAGTGGAGAAAGGTGTTCAGACTGTTGATTTGGGTAAGGTAGAACAGGAGCGGGAAGAGGTGGACACAATCACTCAAGGGATGATCATTGGAGATTCCATGGTTAAAGTTATTGGAAATATAGTAGGGCAGAGGAAAAGAGAGGTGGTTAGATGTTGTTTACCTGGGGCTAGAGTGAGGCAGGTAAGGGAGGAGGCTAAGACGGCTTTAAAAAAGGGAAAAAATAAGGTGGTGATCTGGGCCGGGACTAATGATGTTGGGATGGCTAATAACAAGGAATTTGACAGGGACACAACATCATTACTAGCTGAGGTAAAAGCAAAAGGAAAGGATATAACTGTAATGGGATTGATGCCCAGGTACGGGGCCAGTAATGGGTGGTTAAATCAGAGAGCCAGGAAAATGAATTCACTGCTAAGGGAGATATGTGAGAAGGAGGAGGTGAGTTTCTTGGATTTGTGGAAGGATTGTAGGAGGGATTGGATAGGCAGGGACAATTTGCATTTGAGCCAGATAGGTAACAGGGAGGTTGCAAAGCGGGTGTTGGACAGTCTGGGGGCAAAAAACTAGATCACAAGCAGGGGTGTTCAGGACATAGAAGGGTGTCAGTACAAAGCAATTGTGGGGGAACATCAATGGGGTCTAAAATACAAGGGACACATATCACACCGGGAAAGTGCAACATAAAAGGGATAAGCAATAAAAAGGGTAAGTGCAATATTAAAGGGAAAAGCAATTTAAAGGGTAGTGCAATGGCTAGGGTTGGGGCAGTTGCATATGTCAGAAAATATAATATGAATAAACTAAATAACAGAGGTAAGAGCTACTTAAAAGTGTACTATTGCAATGCTCGAAGTATCAGAAATAAAATGGACGAGTTAAAAGGAATTGTTGATACGGAGGAGGTGGATATAATCGGAATTACTGAGAGCTGGACAAGCAACGATGATTCATTCATATTAGAGTTGAGTGGGTTCACAATTTTCAGGTATGATAGAGTTGATAGGAAGGGGGGAGGAGTGTTATTGTATGTTAGGGATTCTTTGAATTGTTCAGAACTTGAGCTGATATGTAAACCTGAGGGTATTGAATCAGTCTGGGTAAAGCTTATTAACAATAAGGGAAGGGGCTTAATTGTAGGGATTATATATAGACCTCCGGGTTGTAGTCAACTGCAGGATGAGGATATGTGTAAACTAATTTATGAAGCTTGTCAAAAAGGTGAGATTGTGGGTGACTTCAACTATCCTAACATTGACTGGGAGAACAACCACATAGTTATTGGAAATAAGGGATCAGAGTTTCTGGAAGCAATACAGGATTGCTTTCTCTATCAGATGGTCAATGAGCCTACTAGGGATAATGCTATTTTAGACCTAGTTTTGAGCAGTAATGAAGACAGGGGTTTAACCTCAGGGGATCATTTAGGTGAAAGTGATCATAGAAGTATAAGGTTCAGTATTGATTTCCAGTCTACAGTAACAAATAATACTAGGATAATTCCTAATTTTAGAACAGCTAATTTTCAAAATATAAGGAAAGAATTAAGAGAGTCATTTGGTGGGGGTTTAAAATCAGTCGACGCTTACCAACAGTGGGAAGAATTTAAGGAGATATTAAATAGGGTGATAAACAATAATGTATCATTTAGGCAGAAGGGAGCATCGCGTAAATTGCTCCCCATGTGGTTTTCATGGGACACTCGAAAGGCACTGAAATTGAAACAGAGAACCTTCAAAATGTATAAACTTACAGGTAAAGACAGTGACAGGGAGGCTTATTTAAAGGCTAGAAAAGATTTTAAACATATCAGCAGGAGGCAGAAGAGGGCTTTGGAAGAAAAACTTGCAAGGGAAATCAATCAAAATCCAAAGGAATTTTATGCTTATGCGGGAGAGAAAAAAAGGCTAAGTACTACCTTAGGACCTTTGAAAACATGTCAGGGCATACTTGTTCAGGATGATGTGGGCATGGCGAATGTATTAAATGACTTTTTCATGGGGGTTTTTAATAAGAACTATAAATTAACTTACGATTCTACGGCTTGTGAATATGGAAGTGGGGTGATTCAGGATTGTACCTTTAGTAGGGAGGAAATAATACATCTATTAAAAAGCATCAAGCCAACTAAAGCGCCAGGACCAGACGGCATCTATCCAAAAGTACTGGTTGAATGTGCAGAGGAATTAGGGGATGTAATTCTCGAAATCTTTACTACAACTTACAATACTGGTTTGGTACCAAGGGATTGGAAATTGGCTAATGTGACTCCATTATATAAGAAGGGACCAAAATGGGATCCGGGAAATTATAGACCTGTAAGTTTAACATCAGTAGTAGGGAAGATATTCGAAACCATACTCAAGAAGCACATAATGTTATACTTGGAGGGGGGGAACCTGCTTTCAGAAAATCAATTTGGTTTCAGAAAGGGTAAATCTTGCTCATTAAATCTGCTGAAATTTTATGACAAGGTAACGAGGGAGTTAGATAGGAAAAACAGTGTTGATATAATATATATAGATTTCCAGAAGGCTTTTGATAAAGTTCCCCATGAGGCATTACTATACAAATTGGATTATTTAGGTATTAGGGGTAAAGTGTTGCTATGGGTAAAAAATTGGTTAATAGGGAGAAGGCAGAGAGTGCAGGTCAAGGGTAACTATTCACAGTGGGCAGAGGTGGGAAGTGGGGTACCACAGGGGTCAGTATTGGGTCCAATACTATTTATAATATTCATTGATGATATAAGTCAGAATATAAGAAACGAAATCAGTATATTTGCTGATGATTTGAAGATTTGGGGGAGAGTAGACACTGTTGAGCAGATACAAATTTTACAAAGTGATCTAATTAATATATCGGGATGGGCTAACAAGTGGGGTATGTCCTTTAATATAGATAAATGTCAAGTGCTGCATATGGGATCTAGGAATAGTAAAGCTGAATTATATCTGCAAGGGGTTAAATTAAAGGAGGGGAATATGACCAGAGACCTGGGGGTAATAGTAAATGAGGATTTTAAAATGGAACACCAATGCTCATCTGTTAGTAAAAAGGCTAATAGGATATTGGGATATATTAGGAAAACTATCTCTTCAAGGACAGGGAACATAATCTTGCCTCTGTACAGAGGTTTGGTGAGGCCTCATCTTGAGTATGCAGTACAATTCTGGTCTCCATATTTGAGGAAAGACATAGATTTAATTGAGAGAGTACAGCATAGGGCTACAAAAATGATCAAGGGTATATCCAGTTTAAATTATGATGAGCGCTTAAAGAAGTTAAATATGTTCACTTTAGAGAAAAGAAGGGATAGGGGGGATATGATTCAACTATTCAAAATGATAAAGCAAGGGGATACAGAGGGTCTAGACTTAAGTACAGATAATAGAACAAGGGGACACAGTTTCAAATTAAACAAGGGACATGTAAACAGGGAAAGCAGAAAGCATTATTTTTACAACAGGGTTGTGGATAGATGGAATGGGTTGCCGGAATCGATAGTGAGTTCCAATGGAGTAAAGGAGTTTAAGGATAAATTAGACAAATACTGGGAATCGGAAGTTTGAGTTGGTGGACCAACCTAGTTGGGCTTCACGCCTGTTGTTGGTTGTCAATATTTGTATTTGTATTTGTATTTGTAATTTTGGATCCCTCTCAACAATTTCTATATATGTCACTGAGACCGGGGGGCATGGAAAATTTAGAAAGACTTTGGTGGGGCATGGACCGAAAAAGGTTGGGAAACACTGCTTTAAATGGTCAGAATTTTCCTATATAGATGCGTTGGTTCGTTTTTATTTTGTAAAAGCGATTTAGAGCGTTTTGAAGAAAAGCGATTTTAAAGTGTTGGGAAACAGTTTTATTTCAGCGCGCTCTAGCGTGAATACCTCTCATTATAAAATCAAAATTAAACAGTGAATTTTGTAGGAAATTAAATGTATACTTTCATGTAGTATAAACTATTCGTCAGTAACTTCTAATTATTTAGAGCTGGGGGAAATCGAGGGTTCATCACTTCTTTTGGCAAAAAAAAATCGCGACTGGAGGACTCTTTCTAAAGCTGTACCAAACTATACCCTGTTCATTTAGAATAGGCGCCTGAGACGAAAAGTATTAGAAGCAGTTAACTATACTGTAATTGAATCGCTTATTTCAGAAACATGTTAAACCCCATAAGATTAATATTGCGTTTAACATGTTTCTGAAATAAGTGATTCAATTATCATCGAAAAAATTTTTTCTTGTGCAATGTCAAGGCAGCCTAAACAGAAATAGTTAAAATACTGTAAAAAAAATCGGTGCTTGAAGTTTAGCGTTATTGATCCTGTTTCAGGCACCTATTCTAAATGAACAGACAATAGGGTGGCCGGTTAGAAGGAATCGAACCCTTGAAGGAATCGATTCTTTGGAATCATAAGTAATTTTCTAATTAAAAGTGATAATTATTAAAAATTTTTTACACTTATTAGTTAGTATTTTGATAATCAATATTTTGCTGATTACAAATTAAATTAATAATAATTACTAATTATTTTGATAAGTGATTGAAATAGATGACGATCGATTCTACTTTTTCGATACCTGATGCCCTAAGAAATCGATTTCAGGTTGGAATCGAATCGAAAGATTTTTCAGATCCCGGTTGAATCGACAGGTAACCTCGAGATTATCAAGTAAAGCAAAGAGAGTTGGCTTCTTACGTATTATACCGTCGACCGTGCCGCTTATTCAAAAACGTTATCAAATCCCATTGATTTTTCTATTGATGTGCCGCTGAATTAAACGGCCACTGAACGGTCGACGGTATAACACGTACGAAAGTTGTTAAACCCTTAAAGCTTGATTTTTGGGCCCCATTTCCAAAGGGCCCCAAACATAATTTTTTTTAAATGTTAGAGTGAAAAGTAACTTAACTTAAATCAAATGAAGGTACAGTCAAGTCCGCTTAATGTGATCGCAATTGTCCGAGACTAAACTGATAACATTATCCGATCGATAACAATAAGCGATCTCATATCAAAAAACATCACAGCAAACAGTGTTACTAGATTGTTTGCTTTAAAATCAAAATCATGTAATCGTAATAAATGTATTTAGAACTCTATTTTTAAACTAGGAAAAATTTTAAGGGGAAAACATAAGAGTAGTTCAGTTAATAAAATTAAAATAATCGCTTACTGTGTATTTTTATAAAAAGGTCTTTCTTTTTTCTGCTCCATTATATCCTTCCACACCAATAAACCACTTATTTATTACAAAATCTAAATTTTATTAAACAAGGGAAATTCAAAATCTCTTATAAATCAGAAACATCTGCAAAGCGTGGATCTTGGTGTTTCTTTAACCAATCACAAGATTCGGACCCCCATAACCGTTTTCTTTCAATATAATAAACGGAATGTTTTATTTTTCTTACCCATACTGAATTTCAGAAAAAAGAAGCTCCAGATGTTCTCATGGAGAAGATTTTTACTTGTAAAAATTGACCTTCAAAATGAAACACGTACCTTCACACGAATGAAACACGAATATCTTCTACTCTGGAACATTGGTGACCACTGGGCTGGTTGCCACCCGAATCGCTGAATACGGAAACCAACCAAGCTCTTCCAGCTGATTGCTTGTTTGAAATCACACTCAGGGAAAGAGGTTCGAATCCACAGAGTAGTCCATGGCCATTGCTGATAATGGAAATCGGAACAGCCTGGCACTGTGACAACTTCCGATACTATAACAAGCGGCCAAACGTGCCGGCGCGGAAGGTTAAATTGCCCCGATTGCTCGCAGCACAATCGGGGCAATTATTAGCCTTTTTACTAGCAGATGAACCCATTTAAAGTCGTCATTTACTTTTTACTTGAATGTGCTTCTTATATATCCAAATTTTAGAATCTTATAGAATACATAATTAAATTATGTATTGATACTTTAATTTGTATTTGTCACTGTGTGAATTGACAATTTTTAGACAAATATGATATCAAAATAAAGAAATTTGTTAATATTATAAACTTACAGCAATGATATAATGTGCTGATGAAAAATAAGGCTTTATGTGTTTTTTCAATAGTTTACTGTACAGTTTATTGATGTTGTTATATGGTTTAATTGCATTTGAATTGATATTGTAACATTTTAAGCTGTCAACAGAGGTTTAGTTAGATATTTTCAGAGCATTATTGATATAGATCCATCAGATTAAACTAAATGTTGTTTCTCGTTGGTGACCACTTTACTCAATGTGGCACCAACGAAAAATATCATTTGGTTAATTATTTTTACGTGATGTCCAGATGCAACAACTGCAGCATTGAATTGTTCTCAAGCTCTTATTGGTGCAGAATCTCCATCACCTGTTGATGAACTGTCAAACTAAAATGATGTCACGAAGAAAAGTGAAATTTTATACAAGACGAATTGAGACAGCTATGAAAAATGATCAATTTATAATCAATGTTTATGGCATAAACTACCTATTATATGAAAATTTAACGTCTCGGGAAAATTTTGTCTTTTAATTTTCGTGAGAGAAAATATATCTTATTTGAAACTTGTGCTATTAAAATAACTTTTATTAAGTTACCTATATATTTTTCGTGAAACTAATTTTTAATACCTTTTTGTCTAATAGTGAATTTGTGAAATATCGTTAAAAGGGACCGTTCAAATATTACGTAAGCACCTAAGGGGGGAGGGAGGGTTTGCTATTTGCTTATTTTTGCTGACAAGGGGGGAGGGGGGATATGAGTGATGCTTAACGTAAGATGGTGCATTTTCGAAAATCTCTTGTTTCTTGCATAAATAATTTCAAAATTCACCCAAAAATAAATGTAACAAAAATATAATTAGGATATCTGACGCAAGCACTTTTTTCTGGAGATGGACCACCCTAACATTTTGAAATTGTAACCCCGAAAAGTAGTATTTTGACTCATTTTTGAACCCTTAGGGTTACACCCAATAAGTAACAGCACTCCTTGTATAAACTACTTTGTAGTAACTATTTTGTAGTATATCTTTGTAAGCGGGCTCCAGCCCCTGAACACAAATAAAATTCTACTTTATTCTATATATACTTACTTTTAACTTACACTCTTACTCAAAAATGAGCTCATGATGTTTCATTTTTTAAGTATGAACATTTTTAGAAATGATATATTCACGTCTCAATATTGAAAGCATTGGGTTCTCATATTTGAAACGAAAAGTTTCATACCAAGGATTTACTCAATTTTGAAACTGATTTATCTCAGTGCGAATCCAAACCAGGGTTGGCTGGATTGGACCCAATTGGGTTGGACCTAATGGGTTTTTTCAAAAAAACCATGTGAAAAAACACATATTTTGGACCCATTTTTGGGTTTTTTCTAGAAAAATCAAGATTTTGGCAGTTCCATCAAAATTTAGTGTTTTTTTTTCAAAGTTTCGGATATTTTAAAATTTTAATGTTTTTTTTTCAAAATTTAAACTAGGTTTTAAAAATTAAATGGTGTTTTTTCAATTTCAGGGAGTTTTTTCAAAACGTTAAATAGGTTCTTTCATTATTCAGTGGGTTTTTTCACTATTGAATGGGGTTTTTTCAAAATTTAGGATGTTTATAATTCAAACTTAAGATATTAAAAATAAAGAAGATTTTTTAAAATTTCAGTGGGTTTTTTCAAAGTTGAATAGATTTATTTCAATATTGAATGGGTTTTTTCAAAGTTAAGGATATTTTTAAAATTTAAGTGGGTTTTTTCAAAATTTAAACCAGGTTTCAGTAAATAAAAGGTGTTTTTACAATTTCAGTGGGTTTTTTCAAATTATAAAAACTTTGAAAAAACCTACTTAACTGTGGAAAAACTGACATTATTTTGACAGAACACATTTAACATAAAAATAACTCACTAAAATTAAAAAAAACCCACTTACTTTCTAGGAGAAAACCACTTAATTTTGAAAAAACCCATACTTTTTCAGAAAAAACCCAGTTTTATATGGGTTTTTTCAGGGTTTTATTGAAAAAAACCCAACCCACTTGGGTTTTTTCAAAAATACCCGTGTTTTTGCCAACCCTGCTTAGGGGACATCAATAAATTACGTGAGGTCAAAAAGGGGGGGAGGGGTTTGTAAAAATCTCACCATGGGGGGAGGGGGTCTTTTAAAATCTCACGGTCAACTTTTTAAGTTAGAAATTATACCCGTTTCTTTTTTTAAGTATGAGAAAGGAATACACACAGATAAGATACTGCAAATTATTTTTAAAAAGTTGTATTGGTAAATCTCACTTGGGGGGAGGAGGGTCCAACAAAATCTCACCAAGGGGGGAGGGGGGGGGTCCAGATTTTGAAAAAAAAAGCCTCACGTAATTTATGGATGTCCCCTTATAAACTGAATTCAAATGGCTAACTGATACTGAAAAATATTTATCCGACAAATTCCCCGTATCTAGAAAAAAAAACAGAGAAGTAAAAAAAATTATTACCGGATGTTATTACCAATTATTACCAGAAATCCATTTAATCATCTTTTTTTAGATGGAAGTGCCATAATGTCTCGCACGATGTCGTGGTTTTCTTGGAAGATTTCTGAAAGTTGTTTTTGTTTTTAAGATTAAACGAGTCCGCTGGCCACATGGATCAGCCTTGCGGGCCACATTTGGCCCGCGGGCCGTAGGTTGGGCATCACTGCTATAGAGTACAGACCATCACCTTGGATCCCACCGTAGGAGTAATATGCGAAGAGAGCGCATTTACATCTGCTCTCCCACTGCAGCAAAACGAACGAGCGAAGAGAGAAACCGAAACAAGCGCTAGATTTGGCAACGATTCGCTTTCCTGGCTCTTTGCGCCTTCCGCTCTCGCCTAGCACATCCACACGCTTTGAGGAAATCTGCGGAGCGACCGTTCGCCAAGCTTAAATCGCCAACACTTTTTTCCCGACATCGGTCGCTAAAACCGCAATTTCTCGCTCAAATATTGGTCAAAAAGAATCGGAAATGGCTTGAATCGAATCAGAAGGGTTCATACTACATAATGCAAAGCGTTTTTTTAGAAAATTTCCCAGATAACTGTACGAAATTACAGTTTAAAGTCGTTCCTTCCGAAAAAGAGTCGATTCAAGATCGACCGCTTCCCTCCGCAATCTGAGCTCTCCGATTCGCCGATTGGGGTTGCCAGTCACTAAGAACACGCCCCAAAAAAAGGGGCGGAGCCTCAACTTTGCTCAACTTGATTGTTGGAAAGTTTGACGAATGACCATCGATGACGACGTTCGACGAATGAATAAAAGGAAGAGGCTGTACTCCCGCATATAGGCCGCCAATTATGCATACAGTTTTTCACGTGTAATTTAATCCTTTTTATAGAATTTACATCAAAATTAAGAGATTTTTGGCTCTTCCAAAAGTTGCACAAGTTTCAACCTTGTGAATATTTTAAATAAATTTAGTTTTAAATAATTTTGCTGTGTTAAGTTAGCTTAAGTACATATCTTCCCATTTGGCTTGACAGAATAGCTTCCTATTCTAATTTTGGAGAGTAATTACCAATACAACGTATATGTTCCCAAATGGGAACATCGGCTATATAGTATTTGAGGGGATTTTTATAGCATGCAAAAATTCAAGTTATTTCCTATTTTCTTTAATTTTTTGAACCTTTTTTGTCTCAAAGGATCTAAACAGGTTAAGAATGATGTTTTAAATACAAAAATATATAATTTTTATTTTTTCACCTGATTTATGGAGAAATAAATTCCAAATCTTTATAGCAGATTCTTACATTTGTATATTTTTCTAACTCCCTGATCGATTAATTCTCAGTAATTATCAATAGGGGTAATGCAAAGAGCATATTTGGGGCCATTGAAAAAAAACCCATTCAATAATGAAAAAACCCACTGAATAATGAAAGAACCTATTTAACTTTAAAAAAACTCCCTGAAATTGAAATAACACAATTTAATTTTTAAAACCTAGTTAAAATTTTGAAAAAACCCATTAAAATTTTAAAAATATCCTAAACTTTGAAAAAAAAACCACATTAAATTTTGAAGGAACTGCCAAAATCTTGATTTTTCTTGAAAAAACCCAAAAATGGGTCCAAAATGTGTGTTTTTTCACATGGTTTTTTTGAAAAACCCATTGGGTCCAATCCAGCCAACCCTGGTTTTAACTTAGATAGAAGGAAATAAAAAAGAAGTGGGCAGCTGCCCCTTCTTCTTTAGATTTCTTTCAATATTGAATGGTTTTTTTTCAAAGTTTAGGATATTTTTTAAATTTTAGTGGGTTTTTTCAAAATTTAAACCAGGTTTCAGTAAATAAGGGGTGTTTTTACAATTTCAGTGGGTTTTTTCAAAGTATAAAAACTTTGAAAAAACCCACTTAACTGTGGAAAAACTGACATTATTTTGACAGAACACATTTAACAAAGAAAGAACTCACTAAAATTTGAAAAAACCCACTTACTTTCTAGGAAAAAACCACTTAATTTTGAAAAAACCCACACTTTTTCCGAAAAAACCCAGTTTTATATGGTTTTTTCAGGGTTTTATTAAAAAAACCCAACCCACTTGGGTTTTTTCAAAAAAAACCCCGGGTTTTTGCCAACCCTGATCCAAACTGAACTTGCAATGAAACAATCTTACTTCAAATGCCATCAGTAACTTGTAAAATGGACAGGATGGTTATAAGAAAATTCTGGTCAGAGTAAAACTCTTCAGCAAAATCCGGTCAGTAAAAAAACAAATTAATCACATGAGTAAAGCTATAATTTTTTTTGGATATACGAAAAAACCGTTCAATGCAAAAACCGTTCAATAAAAAACAAACAAATTTATTACATGTGTAAAGCCATGAGTTTTTTTGTTTTTTGAACGGTTTTCGTCTGAACGGTTTTTGCACTGAATGGTTTTTTCGCGACACCTTTTTTTTGTCCTTTGACCGGAATTTTCACGACATCGACAGGATTGATGACAATGGAACAGTTGAGAATAAATTAATAAGACTAGAATTTATAGACTTGAAGAATAAAAATTAACTAATGGTTGAATATATACCAGAAATAGAATTTACATAAGTTTAATACCTATACTTGAGTGAATTAGAAAAATAGAATTTAAAATGGTATATAGAAGCATTGGCGTCGGCGACTCCTGAACATTGGGGGGGGGGCGCTTCAAGGATTCGAAATTCCTCCCCAAAAATTTTTATACAAACTACTGGTTTAAATTACCCCAAAAATAATAGGTTCCGCCCTCGTTTAGCAATTTTAAGGTGGTTTTCAGTGGCGGCTCGTAGCTAAAATTATAGGGGGTGCTGCACCAAGTTGAAAATGTGTATCTTAAGCGATATAATGCTAAATAAACCTAAAAAAACGTGGATAAAAACTAAAAAACTTTACTAGGATTTTCTCATGATAAGACAGCAAGGAAAATTTAAGCTGTTGAAGTTCACTTACAGCCACAGAATTCAATTCTTTGGGATGCAATCCTACACTATTTCTATTAAACAAAAATGTTGAAAAAATCAAATAAAACACATGGGAAAAATATTATAAGAACATTCACCCTTATTAAGTCAATTGTTTTTAAATTTTGAAATAACTCATAATTGTGTAATAATTCAGACTACCTATAAAAATTTTTGAAAGATTACCCCCAAAATTGAAAAAATCTAGGTTTTTCTTTACATTTTTCATATTTCATGAAACTTAGACAGAAAAGAGGGAATCAAAAAAGCGGTTCATCTGGTCACCATACACTTAATTAACAATCAAAAACATGTCACTTACCTATTAACTCATTAATCCCATCTTACCAAGATGTTCCTCGCGCTGAGAATGATATTAAAAACTACAGAGAGCGGATTCAGTTTGTTTTGTATAAAAAAACCCTGACTACTAAAAAGTAAAAAAATATCCTTATTTATTGAATGGCCGAATCAGTTGAACAGAATTGTTTCTTACGTTGAAAAGAAAATATAAATAAAAAATGAAGAGAGTGAGTGTAAAAAAGCTAGAAAGGCAATGTGATTTATTATTTGAAGTGTTTGAAATCGGATATTTTTTTCTTATCTCTACAATGCTCGCGAAAGAAAAACGATAATTCTTTTTCTCGGCGGCGAGGGCTGCTGACAAGCAGCCCCTTTTTCCCTAACAGATTCGCGTGCTAAATTCTTGATATTTTGATTTGATTAGAAATAGCTAACTCTCAACAGTTTCCATACCCTCGTTTGGTACATTTCCGGGGGCTGTCGACCCAGAAAGAAATCTATTGGAGAGACGGCGGCGGAGTATTTTGAAGTAATTTTTTGTGCGTAAGGGGAAGGAATGATTAATAGCATTACGCTAACAGCAGAGAATTATAAATTTAAAAAAGGGGATTAAGAGAAAAATAAAGGGAAGATTGAAATATTTTTTAAATATTTTTAAGTTAAAAAAATAGGAATTTTGGGCAATTTTGGTTGGGGGTGCTGCAGCCCCGCAGCCCCTATGGACGAGCCGCCACTGGTGGTTTTGAATCAACTACTTAAATTCTGTCTCAATATTTTATTAACCGTTTGAACGTTTCTCTGAAAAGGGGGGTCTGGGGGTCCTCCCCCAGAAAAATTTTAGAAATTTGACCTTATAATACAGGTTTAAACTCATTTTAAGGGTTATACTATTACAGTTTCAAAATCAAATTTTTTATGACCAGTGCTGAAGCTGGATTTTTTAGGGGTCTCATTAAATTACTATTTTTAGCTGGAAACAGAATTTTTTGTTGGAATAATACTTTCCCATTCTCTCACTTGCTTCAACCTACTCTAAATGAAATCGTGTTCTAAAAATGCGGTGTCCGTCCCCCTCTTCTATACGCCTCTTAATTAGGTGCCATTGGTATATTGGCACCATCCTTTATATGATAAAAAGTTGAAGAAACGCATATTCAGTAAATTTTCGGTTGCCACCAAAAGTTCCGTGTATAGAGGAATAATGATTACTTTTCGAATATCTTGTGAATAATATTAAAGTCTCTTCAGTTCATAATGTTGCAAGTTCGAAATTAAAATAATAAAAAGGAATGAAAAATTTTTTTTGCTAATGGGCGGGTACTACTGGACATTATCCTTGAACTGCCCTTAGAAGTACCTACTTAGCGTTATACCCCGTTCGCACTGGCAGAAAAAAGACCCTTTATTTTCGTTAGCACTTTGTTGTCATGGAAACAAAGGCAAAATCGCCCCATCTTTTGAAAACTGCGTTTGCACTGACAAGGGGAGAAAATAAGCACTTTACTGTGAGTAAACAATAACAGCATGATTTGTAAAATAATTAAAAATTTAATTTCTCAACACAACTTAAAACTAATGAATAAAATCACCAAAAATACAAGTAAAAATACGTAAAAGATTATTAATTGACTAGTGAATTGATTAGTGTGTTTCCATGACAACAAAGTGCTAACGAAAATAGAGGCAAAAATAAAGGCCAGTGCGAACGGGGTATTACGCGCACCTGTGGACCACAGAGGTGAGGTAACTGCTACCCGCGCCACACACACACATTCGCTCGCACAACCCCTTCTTACAGGGGGGCACATTCTTAATCTTTGTAATTAAAAGTCACACACAGATTCTACCACAGATAGTATTCATCTCCATAGACGCTAATGGCAACCTTTTTAACAGGGCTTTTCCCACAGACAAACTTCGAGCCAAACGATCCGCCTCCTTTAATACCACGTCATTCCTGCTGCTCATTCTGCCCACTGAAGCTGTCACTCAAATCAGAAGTGGAGGGAAAAGAGCAGCACCGATGAAATTTAAATGCCGCTTGATATAGAAGTTCCATATCCAATCATCAGGAATCACCAGAGACTCCAACTCATTTTTTCCGCAATGAACCCTTTATCCGGAATTCTAAAAACCAGAATATGCCTCACCCAATTGGCACATTTTTGGATTGTTTAAACAACTTTATTGTCTTAAAGATATTTTTGCCTCGAATTTCGAAAATGGGAGTTAATAATAGGGAGAGAAAGGTCTTATTTTTGTTTAAGTAAAACATTTGCAGGATTAAAAGCCTGGACAAGACCTTCTATTAGCAATGATGTGCTAGCTTTTTTTTATGCAATGCAATGAGGAAGTTGGATGATTTTTTATATTTTTTTAATCGATTCCTCTTGCAAAAATAAGCAACTACCCAAAATTTGAGGGAGATCGAGAAATTTTTTGATTGACAAAAAAATTAACAAAAATCCCCTTTTTAAAAGCGCGCGAAAACGCCAAGAGTTTGGATGTGACGTCATCTTATACTAAACATTGTTGAAAAGCAATGGAGTGGATGGTATTATTGTGGACGTCATCTTATAGTTTAAACAATAAACGTTTTCAGTCACGTGTTTTTTTCTCGATTTTCAAATTAAAATATTTAATTACCTGTACATTGAGAAACTGACTAGATATTTCATTTTAGCATACAAAAAACCATACGGAACACTTGTTTGTTTTTGAAAATCTGACACATGCAACTTCCTTATTAGATTTACAGTCCAGTCTGTACCGTAATACCACTGTTGCTGCATCAATATCAGCATATTTTCCTGAAATGAACTCCACCAGATCATTGGGAGACTTTCCGTAGTTTCCTGTGCGTGATTTCCGTAATCCGTAGTATCAGAACAGCAACCGTAGAAACTACGGAGAATCCGTAGTACTTGGAGTCTCTGAATCACTTTCGCATTTCGCCTTCTCTGCTATTGGCTGCTAGTGAAATTAATTATAATCTGGGAGCAGGAATTAAATTAAGGAGGAAAACAGCCGTTTGATGGAATATCTGTAAGCTCTATACTCTGTGGATTCTGCATGATCTATTAATACACAAGAAGTATATAGAGCGCATTGAAAAGAAATGATTTATTCAAATGTACACGTCCTTATTTACACAAGTTCCCATCAACTCCTCAGAGCCAATGAGATGACTGTAACATGAAAGAGATCTCTCATTGGCTCTTATTTAGAGACTGGAACTTTCAAATGTTGGGCAGCAGGTTTCTTGACGGGACGAAGAGGCCAGTCCACTCTCTGCAACAACAAACTTTATAAGTACAGGGTGTCCATAAAATAAGTAACCCGATTTAAGGGCCTCTATAATCCACACCGTTCATCGGAATTGAATGAAATTTTGGTGGAAGACGTTTTGAGGGATGGGGACGAGAATGATATGGGGTGGGGCAGTTAAACTTTATTAGTTGCGGTTAAAGTGAAAAAAATTTTGAAAATTCCCAATGTAACCCCCCTTTTTTATTTGCTATTTGATCCCAGATGTGAAACAACACCAATAGCGTTGAAACGGTACCTCTAAGTTGTAAACTCGCTCCTAGAGAGACAAATGAAAACAGCTATGCGAAACTGTTATTTTTTTAGAAGCTAGACTAGTGAATGATTAAGAAAATATGACTAGTGTATCACACGCAAAAAACAGTTCTGCTCTCATAACGGAAAGTGCGTATCTCCCAACCGCACCGTTCTGTCGCTATAGGACTGAACGAACAGCGCGTATGCAGTGACCGCACCGGTTCGAATGGGAGTGGTGGGATTGCGAGAGTCGAAAAGAGCGGTTGTGACTAACGGCTTGCGAACCTCGAATTCGTTTGGGGGAAACATACAGAGCGGTTGGAGCAAACGTTGTCAATACGATTGGCGCAAATGGAAATAATACGGTTGATATAACCTGAATACTGATATATACGGATTTTCTTTATACAGGATAGTATTTTTAAATTTAAATTACCCATGCTTTTATATTTCTAGAAACATATTTGATACTTTTTTTAACCATACTTATATTAAATTACAAAAATATCCGATGGAGGTTTCTGTTTACATGTTTTGTTTACTATATGTTACAAACTTTTAAGAATTTCTTTTCAAAAATTGCAATCGAGTTTAAAAATAGAAGCTCGTAGGTACTTACCTTGCATTTAAAACTTTATTTTGTGTCTTTACTTACATCTTTCATCCAAATTTTGAAATAGCTAAAGAGTGAATTTTAAAAGTTGAAATTGTCACATATGGATCAGTCGCTTCTATCCATCATCTTCAAATTCAACCAATAAATACTAGATTCAAAGCATATAAAACTTCAAGATACTATTTCAGATTTGAGGATACCTACTTAAAGATTAGCCGATGCAAAAGTCTCTTCAATCCAACAATGTTGGCATGTTTTTATTTACACACATAAATTTATAATAAATTATCTGAATTTACCAGCAATTCTACAAATTGGTACATTTTGCTTTCTTTTTGTTCTGATAACTTTCATAATTCCTGAGTCTAGCTAATCCTGAAGAATTTAAGAATGTTTTGATAGTTTTCAACTTTGGGAAGAAAATCAGTTCAATTAAGATATCAAGTCCAATTAAATACTACCCAAATATTTTGGATGCCAAGTATTACCTAATTTTTATTGCTGTCATTGATATAACTACATTTCAATTGGTTAAATTAGCAGTTTCGGTAAAATTTTTGTAAAGAATTAAAAACAGATTGTGGACATTTAACAGGACAGAATGGAATTATGATTGGATGTATTACCTCAATATCAACCTTCAAGTTTATTTTAAAAATAAATAAACCAAACAGTTTTTCAGTATAAAAAATTAATTTTATTTTTATAATTTCTTTTTGAAATATTCAGAAAATGGAAATATCTTTGTCACAAATTGTGATACTTTTAAAGAACACAACATATCAATTCTGTAAAATACTAAATTCAAGATCAAATTTAACACAATAAAATCATTTAACAAGAAATGCAGAACACTGATGAACAAGAAAAGAGAATAATTCAGATAATTAAAGGTAAAGATATGATTGAACCAGATGAAATTGGAGCTAAGCTTTAAAAAATTTTCTTGTGTACTTTTTGAGGACTCAAAGTTAGAAAAAATTTGAAAACTTTTCAAGTATGTAAAATAGGGTATTTTCATTAAATATGCAGAATATCACTATTTTTGACTTTGTTTACCTTATAAACCCTTAACTTTTTAAAAAATATTTGAATGATTTCTAATAGAAGTAAAAAATAGTACAGTAAAGCACCATTTATACGTCTCTCATTTATACGTCGTTTTCGCCAAGTCCCAATTCATTCAAATAATCAAAATTGTTTTTAAATATACGTCTTTTCATTTATACGCGGGTCCCTTGAAAGACGTATAAACGGTGCTTTACTGTATCAAAATAACTTTTAAACATATTAAGGCAGTTATGGCTTAGCAAAAACAGGTAAATTATTGAATAATAAATAATTTTATTAATTAATTTTTTTTAATGTGAATGAATCATATTTAAACAAAAAATTCAAATTCAAATAAACTTATTTTATTAACACCAGAGAGAAAGATCACATAAATGCATATTTTAGTTTAAAATATTATAAGCATTAATAACAATAAAAGTAATAGGAAAAAGTACCTTTGGTCAGATTTATAGCAATATTTATGGGTGTAACTTCCGATACGAGGGCACTATTACTGCATTGTTACCCTGAACTAGAAACACTCGTCCTGCAACACAAGTGTTGATGGTGCCGACTCTGGTCGTGATGGATACACCTCTAGAACACTGTCACCTGAGCGGCGCACACTAACAGCTTCGGCGAAGGATTTTCAGTCGTCTAAAAAAATGTGGCGCCCGACTGTGAATACCAGTGAACCTGGAGAACTTTTTGACGAGTCAACAGCATCTACCAACGACAATCACGCAGACTTGAAGAAACAAGAGTACCAGGTTTCAAGCTGTCAGATGAGAAGCAAGAGGACACAGAAGCTCCTTGCCGTCGTTTTCCAGGGAGTCCCGAGAGGTTTTCCAGCCCTGCCAGGATCCTCGGTGTGAATGTCAAGCTGGATAAGAAGAGGCCGAGAATGGCGGTTTCTGGGGCACCTCGCAAGAGCTCGGAGAAGCAGTGCTCCATAAGTTGCAGTGGTGAACACGCGCTTTGCGACTCCATATTCTGATGCGGTTTCCTGCATCCATTGCAGCTGTGAGGGGCACCTTGCCTCATGGAGAACGAGCTGAAGCGGTCAACCCAGAGGATCAACCAGAAGCTCTGCCCCAGACAGATGTCAATCGGGACTGAGAAGCAGATCCAGCAGTTGGCAAGAAGACGGCCCCCCCTAGAGCAGCTACAATAAAAAAAATTATCATATAATATCACATACTGAAATAATAATTAAAACACTGCTGGCATCCAAAAAACTTGTATCTCAAATTTAGGGAGTCAACAGAGTATAAGATAATTGTTAAATTATTCACACTAATGAATGTGACAATGAAAGGTCGGAATCCTTGGTATAATGCATTAATCATTGTGTGAATAGTAATAAAACTTGACCCATATTGACACCAAAGAGGGAATTGTTGTAATAATCCTAGAAATACAAATACAAGTAATACTGCATGGAATTACTTAGTTTTTGTTCTACTTTTCAGAATATCAAAATCCATTTTCATTGCCTGAGTAAAAATATCGTATTATAACACCTACACTGGTGTGACTAGAAGTCGACCAGCCGCCATGTTTACTCACAGCTCAAATTAGATCTATATTGTTGTGTGTCATCATTTGAGCTGTGGGTAAACATGGCGGCTGGTCGACGCTTATCCCAACTGTACAGCTCCCGTCAAAAAAAACGTTACATTGCTCCATCGATGGAACGGGTGGGGTTGCTGGATTTGGCAATCAATTCACAGTTTGGCGCATCTCGCAATTTTTCCGTTTTTAGAAATGAAACTTTTAAATTACATTCACCAGTTATTTGGAACAAGAGTTATCAAACTACATTTGTAATCTGATTGAAAGTATAATCTGATTACTTTTGTTGTTTGATAACATTTGGAATTTTCAATCTAACTACATATGTAATTGGATTGAAAGTAATCTGATTACTTTTTTGGGGAAGTTTTAAGGATTGATTTTATCTTAGTTGGCAAAGGGGAAGGGAGGGAGTCAGAAATGACCAAGGTTACGTAATATAGTCTTATATAGTGATCACGGTTAATATTATCAATCGGATTATGTTTAGAAAAACACTGATCCCGATCACTAATATTTAACTTAACGTATAATGTATCGTTTTATGTGATCAATATATCTCTTAATGTTTTTAAAATCTGGTGAAATAACTAAAACACAGATTTGGTTGATTTAATAAGTTTAAGTAGAATAATTTATTGATTTTAAAATTACAACAATAACAACTATGTGATAGACCTGTCCTCATTTTGTGACAATCACATTGGAGTCGGATGTGATCGCATTGTCACTGGAATAAATGTGATCACATAGTCACTGGGACTATGATAGATGTGTCCGATATTTTTGATCAACAAATGTGATAAGTTGTTAAATGTGATAACGAGACCAAGTGATGCATATGACATCGCATGATGATCACGATTTGCCAAATCACTTTTTAACTCACAAGTTTTTTTTCTCATAATTTTCAGAATTCAAATAAAAACTTTTTTCAACAAAACCCCAAAGTTTAGGGCCAAGTTGGTGGCAATCCAAAATTTGGAAAATTGTAAAAGAAAAATATGTATTTGTCGATCAATGGTTTACATGATCCTGATTAAAAATTGGAAATATTAAATATGAGAGACGATATTTTTAACCAAATAACGCGACTGAATATTACCAAACGAGGATAAATGAAATTTTTTACAAAAAGTTTATTTTCAATCCTTTAATATCTAATCTACTTTACATAAAATCCCCTATGATTTAAAAGGGGAAATCGGATTCTTAACTTATTTATAAAGCACTTTGTGTTTGGTAAAATACCTTAAGAAAATTATCCTTTGAATATTTAGTTATCACGCAAATAATTTTTCAAAGGAAACCTTACCGATCGTTTATTTTATTGAAATTCAAAAATAAATAGAAAATGTCTGATATAAATTAAAAAACTAAATATTAACAAAGTTTAAGTATTCCAACAGAAATGTGTTCTGCTTTTTAAAATCAGCAAAATTTGGAAAGCGGAAAGGCCTCGTATCTTTTTAATTCAACTCGAAAACATTCAAATCCTTTCTGCTGTTGTGGTCGAAAAAGACAGAATGAGGAGCGAGGGTTGCTACTAGTTTCGCCTTGGCGGTCGGATGATGGCGACCGTTTTCAGGCTTTTACCTCTAAATTTTCAAACTTTAACTTTGAGCCATGGCTTTATTTAATAACCAAATTAAATGAAACTTGGTATTTAGGGTTTAAAGGGTATGGTCTTTCATATGAGGGTATAAAAATTGGGGGTCACCATGAAAAAAGTTGCACTTTATTTTGCGTTTCGTATGAAGACGGCCTCTGAGAGAAAAATAGTCAATTAGTGATTTCAAGCTTACAATAAATCCTGAAAAATGACACCAAAAGCATCTTTCTAACCCCACCCGTTCACCCGTACATTCTACTGTAACGTTTTTTTTGACGGGAGCTGTACCTTGAATGTTTGTGAAAATCTGTCTCGTACTGTATATTCCCCAAATCTGAGATACAAGGTTTTTCGATGATGCCAGTGACAATATAGGGGCCGTTCAAATATTACGTAAGCAACTAAGGGGGGAGGGGGGGTTTGCTCTTTGCTTATTTTTGCTGACAAGGGGGAAGGGGGGATATGAGTGATGCTTACTTAAGATGGTGCATTTTCGAAAATATCTTGTATCTTGCAAAAATAATTTCAAAATTCAACCAAAAATAAATGTAACAAAAAATTGAATTCGGAATTCTGACGTAAGCACTTTTTTCTGGAGATGGACCACCCTAACATTTTGAAATTGTAACCCCGAAAAATAGTGTTTCGACTCATTTTTGAACCCTTAGGGTTACACCCAAAAAGGACACTCCTTGAACGAGTCACCTAATTTTCAAGGAAAAAATAAAAAAAACAGTTCTTACTTATAGGGATGTCAAAATTTCGGGGGAGGGGGGGGGGTTGAGGTTTGCTTATCTTTGCTGACAAGGGGGGAGGGGGGGTTAAAAATGACCCAAAAAAGTGCTTACGTAATATTTGAACGGCCCCATATAATAAAATTTGGCACAGCTTCGATAAGAGTCTACCAGCCGCCATGTTTACCCACAGCTCTCCAACCCCAGGGAGATAAGGCCTTCCCCTGTTTAGTTTACCATTACCGCCAAACGAGCAGACTAACTTTAAACATAGCGGCCGGGTTTTCAGCCAGCGCCAAGATGGCGAAGCAGTTGCCAAAAGCGGACCTTTTCTAAAGCTGTTCCTATGGTACAACTTTAGAATAAGTCCGCTTTTTTGCTGTCGCCAAGTTGGCGGTATATCAAGAGAGTATTTGTTTATGAAGAGTTTTAAGTTATTACCAGATCTAGTTCCCAAAAACAAAGCAACTAAATAAACAATGTTTTTTTACTTAAAATAGCTAAATATAAAACTTGAAAACAGGATGAATAGAAAATAAGATAGAGAAACTATATTTTTATTTCAATTTTAATAACAAAAATAGTGAAGTCACCCATAATTATTATAATATTTAATTATAGCATTTCCCTGTGGCTTTGTAAAGTTTAATTTTTGAATTTGATTGTTTAATCAATAGAGTAAATTTTGTATTCCGATGTTGTTAAAGTCTAGTGTTCTCTTTGGCGATGTTTTCAAATTAAGCGGCATGGTCAACCGCTTAGTACGTATGTACCCGGACCTGGAAAAAGTGCCTGAACCTACAAATCTGATTCGGGAGAAGCCCCTTCCAGCTTCATAGGAGTAATACGTAAGGTTTGGGAAAATTTTATTAGGTTCGGGGAAGGTTAAAACTTTTTTAAGTCCGAATGTACCTAATTTTCAATTTATTCATATTAAAGATACTATTTGTTTTAAGATGCACATTGGTTTGTTCAGTACTACTTACTCCAGAATCCCGTCAGAATAAAGTCACGAATAATGATGCAACAGCTGGTAACCCATGTTTGTTTCCGAAGGTCATTTGAGTGAGCAGCTGTCGCCAAAAAATCTGCTCGGCATGATTTCTGAAAAATAAAAAATCTGCGTGAAAAATCTGCGGCAGGGTTTTCAGCCGGCGCCAACAGCTGACCTATTCTAAGGCAGTTCCTAATATTATGTTAATGATTAAGACCTCTAGGGTTGTCAGTCATCATTTGAGTTGTTGGTAATACATGGCAGTTGGAGGACTCTTTCTAAAGCTGTACTCCCAAAACATTTTGATTAAATACTTGAAATTCAAAATTACACCTACTATAATTAGGATTTTCTGTGGCTCAGTATTCTAAGCCACAGAAAATCCTAGTAGTTTTAATAACATAAGCAATGTGTTTATCACATGATAAATATACGTTATAAATAATTGAGAAGAGATCGGGAGCTGTCTCAATTTCGATATCAACCATGATCATAAGAAGCAGAAATGACTCTTATAATCATATATTGCCTAGTTTAAAAGATTCAGGTAAGTGATTGCCAAATAAATGTGCGAGAGAAAACTTTAATTGCCATGACTGTCTTAAAAATAGAGTTTTAGAGCATTCCAGAAGATTCTAGACACTACAAAAAGTATAACTAATAAAAAAAATGCAATACCTATAAATTATACATCTAACTCACTAGCAAGGAAAGCAGAGATGATTGCCTGTGTACTTATGGCAATTTAAATTTAAAAAAAAAACCAGTATATTTAAGAGAATGGGGGCAAATTTCGACAACATTAACCGATATATGTGATTCACATAACACTATACGTAGTTCATTTCAGTTCAACTGGTAAACATCCAAACTATTACGATCATAATAGTATTAACTCAAGACTACAAGCACATATTTTTTGTTGAAAAATTACATAAATACTAGGAAAGAAATCTTTTACGTACCTTCATCTCCATAAGTCTTAAGCTCTTAAGCCTAATGGGATGGGTCCCATCGTTGGCAGATTTCGGGCGGGATCGATAGGTGGCGCAGCGCAAATGGTGTAGCAAACGAATCAGAGCGGTTCTCAGGATCGAACTTAGTAACCGAATGCCTTGGGTTGAAAGAAACGGACCGGCGGGGTTTCGGGAAACGGTAGGCCCGGTTTTGACAAATAAACACCTATCAACCGAACTTGGTTTGGTTGATAGACGACCACCATTTTTTTGCGTGCAGGAAATAACAATAAAACTAATAAATCAAAGTATGCTAGTAAGTTCACTAGTTTTATTGTTATTTCCTGATACACTAGTCATATTTTCTTAATCATTCACTAGTCTAGCTTCTAAAAAAATAACAGTTTCACATAGCTGTTTTCATTTGTCTCTCTAGGAGCGAGTTTACAACTTAGAGGTACCGTTTCAACGCTATTGGTGTTGTTTCACATCTGGGATCAAATAGCACAAATAAAAAAGGGGGGTTACATTGGGAATTTTCAAAATTTTTTTCACTTTAACCGCAACTAATAAAGTTTAACTGCCCCACCCCATATCATTCTCGTCCCCATCCCTCAAAACGTCTCCCACCAAAATTGCATTCAATTCCGATGAACGGTGTGGCTTCTAGAGGCCCTTAAATCGGACACCCTGTATATATATACAGCACCACGTCTTTCAAAGGACCAATGTAAAACGAAATGTATAGGGGGGGCATTCATTAATCACGTAAGGATTATTTTGCCATTTTTTGAACCCCCATGTAAGGGTACGTAAGATTTTTCAACCCCCCCTATTCTTACGTGAGATTCCATTTCGTTTTTCAAAATAATACAATGTTAGAAAAGGATCAGTTACACTAAAACTCTCAGTTTGACGTAAATCAAAGATTTTTCATTTTTCAACAGATAAGTAATATATCTTGTTGCAACTACATATTATACCATTATATTATTATCTCTAGTCTCTTTTGGAATACCATTTATCACTAGAGAGAGATTTAAAAGTAAGTTTTTAAATAATCTTTTTGCTTTTGTTTTTTTTCGACAACTGGAAGAAGATGGATTCAACAGTTTTATTTTATCTTAACTTAATGCTTACTCCAATAAAAAGATACATCTGATATACCTTTATTTAAAAAAAAAAATTAAAGCTTCGATAATATACCGAGATCGTCAGCATTTTTAAGTTTTTCTGGGGTTATTCAATAGTAATTTGATTAGAATAATTGGAATTTGTTTACATTAACTTGGAAAATCTTACGTAGTTAGAGTTTGAGAAACTCTATGGTATTACCTAATATTGATTGGTATTGGTAATATTTATTGTGTTTGGAGATCAGAAGTTTCAACTTCATTCCTAGAGGGCAGCTCAACTTAGGTCCAAGGTATTTTGGACGCCATATATTCAAATATCGACAAACTTTTCTGATAAACTGAACAGTCTAACTCAGGGGTTCTCAACCTTTTTGACTCCGCGACCCCCTTTTCAGGGAAAAGATTTTGGCCCCCCTCAGACCTAAAATGTTAAGACTTTAATATTTATCTACCATTTAGTTGTCTTTTCACTCGCAATACGCTGCTGATGCATCCTATATTTACTCTTATTCAAAATAGTTCATGCATGAAACGAACTATTATCTCTAATTATCTATAAGTTTTGATAATTGTGTCAATATGAAAAATAACTGTAAATATGACTATATTCTTAATTTTTTTCTCGACCCACCTAGGGCATGCCCCGCGACCCCACAGAGGGTCGCGACCCACCTGTTGAGAACCCCAGGTCTAGGTCTAACTAAACATTTTAGTCTAGTGTTTAAAATTATTTAGCAATATCTCTACATTTTGGTGTCCCAAAAAGTATAGCGGGAACGTTAGGGAACGTACACATAGTACGTGACCAATTTTTTACTTTTGAACCCCCCTCCCCCCCGTTGGTAACCATCCGTAGTATATGCCAAGAACCCCCTCCCCCTCTAGTTTTCACGTAGTAAATCATAAATACGGTTTTCAATCATTTTTTGCAAACAGAAAGTTCAAAAAACTTAATTTGGCTAGATTTGTATAATTTTAATTAATAATTTGGCTAATTTCCCTAATTAAATTGGCTTAAATTTGTCTTAATGACTATAGGAAATTGACTACGTGACGAAACCCTAAGCCTCCCCTCCCCCCTGTGACCAAGCGTGGTATTTTGAAGACCCCCCTCCCTCCCCTGAATGGGTCACGTAGTATGGGTACGTTCCCTTAACGGTATAAAAACTTCTAGTTTAAAAACTGATTTTTCTCCCCGTATAACTCACCTCAGGACTTCTTGAGCATTTCTACGTAGGCCAAAACCAGTTTTCGGATCTTCTCTGGATTCACGCAGTTGTTGCAGTTCACAAAGATCTGAAAAAAAACAACTTCTATAAGCAAATGGGACTCCGGAAGGATCATGCTTAGGGGCCGTCCATAAATGACGTCACGCTCAGAGGGGGAGGGGGTTAATCAATTTGTGACAAGGGGGAGGGAGGGGGGTTTTAAGGTTGTGACATCACATCCTGCAGCAGAAAATCAACGAAAAAAACTCTTAAATTTTTAAAACGATACTTATTTTTCTCTCAAAAGGCATCTTAAAGGTTAATAGAAATGAAACTATCAAGAGGGGTAAAATTAAGCTAAAAAAAGTTGGTTCCGGGCTTTTTCAAATTCGTGTATTAAACATATTGTTGGTTTAGGAGCGTGACATGTGACAGAGAGGGGGGGAGGGGGTCAAAAAAAGTGTGACATCATTTATGGATGGCCCCTTATACTCTGTTCCACCCCATGTTGACAGTGAAGAAAAGGCTACGGCGACCGCAGCCATCAGGAAACCGGCTCAATCAGCTGCTGCCCATCCAACGCCGTTCTATATACCCGGCTCTACCCTACGGACTATATTCATTCGCTTGGTTTTAAAGACTTAAAACCTTCACTTAGACTTCACCAGTAACCTCTGGTTAGACGAAAGTGTGAGAAAACTCAAGCTCTCAAGCGTCGCCTCCAGCCATGGACCAGTTTCGTCCTTGTTAGGACTCGGAGTTTGAGAGCTGGAGTTTTCTCACACAATCCTCTAACCAGAGGTACTGGTGAAGAACTCTTCTTTTCAGGAATTAAATCTGTTCTTAGGAATGCACATCAGTTCATTCCGGCAGATAGTGGAGGACTAATCAATGGTCACCACTTTTTCCGATATAGTCGGCTAGACTAAAACATCTCCCTCGCGTTGCCTTCCTATGCCGTGATGCTGATGAGTCCTAACAAGGACGAAACCGGTCCATGGTTGGAGGCGACGCTAGAGCTGGAGTTTTCTCACAAAATCCCAACTTTCTTGATGGGATATAAATTAGATCTATATGTTTTTGAAGCTATTTGCTATAATATCTGTATTTTATTTAACAATCAGAACATAGCATAAACTGAAAATTGATCTATTTGGTCTTGAAACTAGACGACTCACGTGAAATATGGGGTTTTAAGCAGAAAATAGACCAAAAAACTTCTTAGGATGCTTCGTTCCCTTCTTATTTGTTTGAGACCAAACAATCATTTAGCAGCTGCTTCAAACATGAAAATTTACCATAAGAAAGAGCACCATGCACACGAAATGAAAAAGATGTAAGAAGAAAGTGTGAAAAATGTTACCTTGGGGACAGCCCTGCGCAGGATGTCCTTGTAGTCATTCTTGTCGAGCACCCCGAGGCTGTAAAAGGGGCGGAGCACCTCCTTGGCCTCTTCCGCGATTCGCTCCTTCACATCCTGCTGCTGAAACAACCAATCAAATGAGGTATTCTCACGTTTTGAAATTAAATTTTATTAAAATAGTAGATAAAAAACCATGAAGATAACGTTTACATCAAGTATTTTCGTAGCCTAGTTTCTGAGATATAAGTTTTTGAAATTTCGTTTTTTGTTTGGGCCCTAAAACACTTTCGAATCACAAATCATACGCTGTGATGTCACATCCAATAGAAGCCCGTTTTCTGATAACGTGACTTTTCTGACGTTTCGGCGAAAATAAAATTGAATTTTAAATATTGAAACACATTTCTGAACTTAAAAATCAGAAATTTGGTAGTTTTAAACCATAATGTATTAAAAAAGCATGAAATCAAGCAAATCCCTCACTCATGCAAATACCTCATTAAACCTGCATTGGTTTGAAAAGTTTTTAACGTAGACTAAGTTGAACTAGTTTAAGAAAAGTATGTGTGTGAATGAACTGTCTTAGATTTAAGCTAGTACTAAAGCGAAGATAAACTGTCTAAACTTTAAGATAGTTCCCCACACTATCTTAAGTCCTAAGAGAGTTAAAATCAATCTACTAAGAAGAAAAAAAACTACCAAACTTTTTTTTATACTATTTGATATCACATCGGCGCATTCGTTAGTATAAATTAAATATGTTTTTGAGATTAGTTACATTTTGATAATGATATTGGACAACGCAAGCAGAAAAAATTCGTATTCTGCAAATTTAAGTGCAAAATAAAAATGTTTAAGTGGAGTGTTTAGGCTTAGAGACGAGCCCTTGGACGGCCGACATTTTTACTCTAGCTTTAAGACAGTAGGTAACAGGTAAAAATAAGATAGTTAAGATATCTTAACTTCTCTCTTAAGTTTAATCTTCCTGTGTGGTACAATGGACGTTTAAAATAGTTTTAAACATTTTTTATTTTGAAGCTATTGGTCTAAAATTGCAACAGTATTTGTGCGCTCAAACACCATACAAAGTTATCTGAAAAATCAATCTTTTTGTTAACAAAATTGGACCACTTGTTAAACTGTGGGGCGAGTTATAAAACGTACACTATTAACCAATTTTGTTCAAATTTATGGTGGAAGTAGTAAAGCTGTACCTCACGCAATAATTTTTTCTTTTATTATGTTTTTTTTTCATGAAACGGGGCTCAGGAAAACGCCTTCGCACTACATTAGGTCCTAGCTCTTTAATGGCGCATCTGCGCCCCCTCCAATAAGTCTGTCTACGTACTTTCCGATGTATACAGGGTGTTCGGAAACACCGTGGACACACTTTGAGGGATGGTAGAGGGGACCTAGACAAGCATATTTCGAATAGGAATGGGGGTCGCAGAGGCACCGTTATAAAGAGCTAGAACCCCTAATGTAGTGCGAGGGTGTTATAAAAGGCGGTTTTTTAAGGCCCGTTTTACGAAACAAAACATAATAGAATGAAAAAAAAATTATTGCATGAGGTACAGCAGCATCCATACTACTTCCACCATTAATTTGAACAAAATTGGATCACTTGTTAAGCCGTGGGGTGAGTCATAAAACCTGCAATATTTGTTCTCTCAGTGTAATGGTATTTTTTGAACCAACTTCCATAAAAAACACCATTCATTAAGGGAACAAATATTGCACATTTTATAACTCATCCCACGGGTTAAAGAGTCGTCCAATTTTATTCAAATTTATGGTGGAATTAGTATGGATGCTGCTGTACCTCATACAATAATTTTTTTTCATTCTATTATGTTTTGTTTCTTAAAACGGGCCTTAAAAAACCGCCTTTTGTAACGCCCTCTCACTACATTATACTCTGTTCATTTTGAACTGGCGCTTGAAAATATTTCCTTCCCCCACCACCGATCGGTAACCATAGCAACTATCCTCGTCAAAGTGACGAAGAAGGCTTACTATTGGCTCCTCGAAGAGCGTAACTATGTTTACGCTTCTAGAGTGGGGGAAAGCACTATTTCTCAAGCGCCAATTCTAAATGAATAGAGTATAGGGGTTCTAGCTCTTTAACGGTACATCTGCGACCCCCCATTCCTATTCGAAATATGCTTGTCCCTTCTAGGTCCCTCAAAGTTTGTCCACGGTGTTTCCGATGTATAGTCACTAGAATCATCAGACTGACCTTTTTCGAGTCGATTGGGCCCTCCTCTTTCTCGCCAGTCTCTTGGTTCGTCTGCCCCAGGAGACACCTCTCTCGGCTTGTGAGGGGAGTCCTGTCTTTAGAACACCTATCATCACTGGAACACCTCCTTTTCCTACCTGAGTCCTGCCTCTCATTGGAACAACTGTCCCGCTTATTGGAACACCTAATTTTGGAGTCCGGTTTGTTCCAAAGCCTCTCATTTGAAATGTTCCGGTCGCTGGAACACGACCTTTTCGAGTCCCTCCTTGGTTTATCTGAGAGATGCCTGGCAGATTCTTTGTCATCATCTTCTTGGAGGTAGCTGTTCTCGTTTTGGTGACTTTCAACAGATGATTCTTTCTTAATTTTGATCTCTTTTGAACTCATCTTTTTGTGGCAACTTTCAGAAGACAATTCTTCCTTAATTTTTCTTTCAGGTTTCTGTTCTGAACTCTTTTTGTTCTGGCTTCTTTCAAGAGATGGTTCATTCTTAACATTTATTCCAAAAGGTTCCTCTTTAGAACTCTTCTTTTTGTGGCTTCTTTCAAGAGATGATTCTTTCTTAACCTTCCTTCTAGGAGAATCCTCTTTAGAACTCTTCCTTTTGTGGCTTCTTTCAAGAGATGATTCTTCCTTAACCTTCCTTCTAGGAGAATCCTCTTTAGAACTCTTCCTTTTGTGGCTTCTTTCAATAGAGGATTCTTCCTTAACCTTCCTTCTAGGAGAATCTTCTTTAAAACTCTTCTTTTTGTGGCTTCTTTCAATAGAGGATTCTTCCTTAACCTTCCTTCTAGGAGAATCCTCTTTAGAACTCTTCTTTTTGTGGCTTCTTTCAATAGAGGATTCTTCCTTAACCTTCCTTCTAGGAGAATCCTCTTTAGAACTCTTCTTTTTGTGGCTTCTTTCAATAGAGGATTCTTCCTTAACCTTCCTTCTAGGAGAATCCTCTTTAGAACTCTTCCTTTTGTGGCTTCTTTCAATAGAGGATTCTTCCTTAACCTTCCTTCTAGGAGAATCGTCTTTAGAACTCTTCGTTTTGTGGCTTCTTTCGATAGAGGATTCCTCCTTAACCTTCCTTCTAGGAGAATCCTCTTTAGAACTCTTCCTTTTGTGACACCTTTCAAGAGACGATTCTTCCTCATCCATTCTTTCAAAATGTTTCTCTTTGGAACTCTTCCTTTCTTGGCATCTTTCAATAGAGGATTCTTCCTTATCCTTACTTTTAGGATGATCCTCTTTAGAACTCTTCTTTTTGTAGCTTCTTTCAAGAGATGATTCTTTCTTAACCTTCCTTCCAGGAGGATTCTCTTTAGACCTGTTCCTTTCATGGCACCTTTCAAGAGACGATTCTTCCTCATCCATTCTTTCAAAATGTTTCTCTTTGGAACTCTTCCTTTCTTGGCATCTTTCAATAGAGGATTCTTCCTTATCCTTCCTTTTAGGATGATCCTCTTTAGAACTCTTCTTTTTGTGGCTTCTTTCAAGAGATGATTCTTTCTTAACTTTTCTTTCAGGTTCCTCTTTAGAACTCTTCCTTTTGTGACACCTTTCAAGAGACGATTCTTCCTTAACCTTCCTTCCAGGAGGATTCTCTTTGGACCTATTCCTTTCGTGGCACCTTTCAAGAGCCGATTCTTCCTCATCCATTCTTTCAAAACGTTTCTCTTTGGAAATCTTCGTTCTGTGGCATCTTTCAATAGAGGATTCTTCCTTAACCCTGAAGTTGTTGAGTACCTCTTTAAAAACCTGTTTATCTAATTGCTTCTTTTCAAGGAGTTCATCAGAGCTTTTCCTCCTCTTTTGACAGGTTGAATCTTTCGAGTCCTTCCTTCCTCTAGAAGAGGACCTTTCCTCCCTTTTGACAGAACTCTCTCTCTTCCTCTTCTTCTCAGAAGGTTCCCTCTTGACTTCTCTTCTGTCGACTTCCCTCTTCGTGACTGCCGACTCGTCTCCGCTGAGGGGCTCCAGCTTGATCTTCCGTTGCAGGGTGGAGCACCCCTTCAAGACTCTATCGGAACTCTCTTCCACCAGCTCGATCCCTTCTTCTTCTGACAGTTTCTCGGCAACTTCGACTTGAGCTGCCTCAGACGGTTTCTCGACCGGTTCCTCGATTCTCGGAACTGACCCTCCTTCGACCGGAGCAGCAGCTGCCTCGGACAGTTTCACGAAAGATTCTTCGGTTTTCGGAACTGGTCCCAGCAGAACAGTCGCGGGCAGGGCTTCTTTGATTTCCGGTGGTGGTTCGGGGGGCAGGCCGAACTTCTTCCTAGCCTGGTCGAAGGAGAAGGTCCTGCGGCCGGGGGGCTTGGGCAGGGGCAGGCCCCGCCGGGGCATCACCACCTGCGGAAGGTTGCGATGGATGCACGGACGAGCGGGCTCCTTCCGCCGGTCACTCAGCAGGCGGTCGTAGAACGCCGGGTCTCTCCCCACCAGCTCGTCCGAACGGACGCCCAGAGCACTTGGGGCTACAGGGTTGCCACTCACAACAGAAGGGGGATTCAATGTCGATACGGGGGAATCGGTACCAGGAGGGACGCAAGAGCTACCACCGAGGGTAACACTTGCTGCCAGGGAAGTCCGTCCAGACACGTCGCTGGAAGCAACTCCCTCCCCTGACACGCTGTCAGAAGGAACTGGAAGGTTGCCATTGCTACTTGAAGAAGTCTTACTGCTATTGACAGACTCGTTAGGATGGGGTAAGTTTTCTTCCTTACAGGCTGCTTTTACAGCTGCATCTTTCAAAACTTTTGGGATTGATGGTACAGTGGCAGGTAACTGACTGGCAGAGAGAGATTCCACCATTTGAGTGGGCGGAAGATCATCATAATTGGTACCAAAACTTCTGCCAGCAAAGCCTTTCTTAGGCACTGCTTCTTGAGTCACTGCTTGAGTAGCAGGTAACTGGCTGGCAGAGAGAGATTCCACCATTTGCGTAGGTGAAAGGTCATTTGAATTGAAGGTGCAGTCATATGGATCTGGAGTAGAAACTTTATAAGTTGCAGTTCTTGGGCATGGATCACTTCCAGGTTCATCCTTTACTCCAATGCTGGAGGGAACAATTAAGCTCTGAGAATTGTCCTCTGGTTCTGTAGACTCTGCCTCAGATTCCACCTTTTGAATTCGTGGAAACTCGTCATATACAGTTCCTAAGCTTTTGCCTACAAAATCTTTTATAGGCACTGCTTCTTGAGTTACTGCTTGAGTAGCAGGTAACTGACTGGCAGAGAGAGATTCCACCATTTGAGTGGGTGGAAGATCATCATAATTGGTACCAAAACTTCTGCCAGCAAAGCCTTCCTTAGGCACTGATTCTTGAGTCACTGCTTGAGTAGCAGGGAACTGACTGGCAGAGAGAGATTCCACTATTTGAGTGGGTGGAAGATCATCATAATTGGTACCAAAACTTCTGCCAGCAAAGCCTTTCTTAGGCACTGAATCTTGAGTCACTGCTTGAGTAGCAGGTAACTGACTGGCAGAGAGAGATTCCACTATTTGAGTGGGTGGAAGATCATCATAATTGGTACCAAAACTTCTGCCAGCAAAGCCTTCCTTAGGCACTGAATCTTGAGTCACTGCTTGAGTAGCAGGTAACTGACTGGCAGAGAGAGATTCCACTATTTGAGTGGGTGGAAGATCATCATAATTGGTACCAAAACTTCTGCCAGCAAAGCCTTCCTTAGGCACTGATTCTTGAGTCACTGCTTGAGTAGCAGGTAACTGACTGGCAGAGAGAGATTTCACCATTTGAGTGGGTGGAAGATCATCATAATTGGTACCAAAACTTCTGCCAGCAAAGCCTTCCTTAGGCACTGATTCTTGAGTCACTGCTTGAGTAGCAGGAAACTGACTGGCAGAGAGAGATTCCACTATTTGAGTGGGTGGAAGATCATCATAATTGGTACCAAAACTTCTGCCAGCAAAGCCTTTCTTAGGCACTGAATCTTGAGTCACTGCTTGAGTAGCAGGTAACTGACTGGCAGAGAGAGATTCCACTATTTGAGTGGGTGGAAGATCATCATAATTGGTACCAAAACTTCTGCCAGCAAAGCCTTTCTTAGGCACTGATTCTTGAGTCACTGCTTGAGTAGCAGGTAACTGACTGGCAGAGAGAGATTTCACTATTTGAGTGGGTGGAAGATCATCATAATTGGTACCAAAACTTCTGCCAGCAAAGCCTTTCTTAGGCACTGAATCTTGAGTCACTGCTTGAGTAGCAGGTAACTGACTGGCAGAGAGAGATTCCACCATTTGAGTGGGTGGAAGATCATCATAATTGGTACCAAAACTTCTGCCAGCAAAGCCTTTCTTAGGCATTGCTTCTTGAGTCACTGCTTGAGTAGCAGGTAACTGGCTGGCAGAGAGAGATTCCACCATTTGCGTAGGTGAAAGGTCATTTGAATTGAAGGTGCAGTCATATGGATCTGGAGTAGAAACTTTATAAGTTGCAGTTCTTGGGCATGGATCACTTCCAGGTTCATCCTTTACTCCAATGCTGGAGGGAACAATTAAGCTCTGAGAATTGTCCTCTGGTTCTGTAGACTCTGCCTCAGATTCCACCTTTTGAATTCGTGGAAACTCGTCATATACAGTTCCTAAGCTTTTGCCTACAAAATCTTTTATAGGCACTGCTTCTTGAGTTACTGCTTGAGTAGCAGGTAACTGGCTGGCAGAGAGAGATTCCACCATTTGAATAGGTGGAAGATTATCATAATTGGTACCAAAACTTCTACCAGCAAAATTTCTGTTAGGCACTGCTTCTTGAGTCACTGCTTGAGTAGCAGGTAACTGGCTGGCAGAGAGAGATTCCACCATTTGAGTGGGTGGAAGATCATCATAATTGGTACCAAAACTTCTGCCAGCAAAATTTTTCTTAGGCACTGCTTCTTGAGTCACTGCTTGGGTTGCAGGCAACTGACTGGCAGAGAGAGATTCCACCATTTGAGTAGGTGGAAGATCATCATAATTGGTACCAAAACTTCTGCCAGCAAAATTTCTCTTAGGCACTGCTTCTTGAGTCACTGCTTGGGTTGCAGGCAACTGACTGGCAGAGAGAGATTCCACCATTTGAGTAGGTGGAAGATCATCATAATTGGTACCAAAACTTCTGCCAGAAAAGCCTTTCTTAGGCACTGCTTCTTGAGTCACTGCTTGAGTAGCAGGTAACTGACTGGCAGAGAGAGATTCCACCATTTCAGTAGGTGGAAGATCATCATAATTGGTACCAAAACTTCTGCCAGCAAAGCCTTTCTTAGGCACTGCTTGAGTAGCAGGTAACTGACTGGCAGAGAGAGATTCCACCATTTGAGTGAGTGGAAGATCATCATAATTGGTACCAAAACTTCTGCCAGCAAAGCCTTTCTTAGGCACTGCTTCTTGAGTCACTGCTTGGGTTGCAGGCAACTGACTGGCAGAGAGAGATTCCACCATTTGAGTGGGTGGAAGATCAGCATAATTGGTACCAAAACTTCTGCCAGCAAAGCCTTTCTTAGGCACTGCTTCTTGAGTCACTGCTTGGGTTGCAGGTAACTGACTGGCAGAGAGAGATTCCACCATTTGAGTAGGTGGAAGATCATCATAATTGGTACCAAAACTTCTGCCAGAAAAGCCTTTCTTAGGCACTGCTTCTTGAGTCACTGCTTGAGTAGCAGGTAACTGACTGGCAGAGAGAGAATCCACCATTTGAGTGGGTGGAAGATCATTTGAATTTGAGGAACGGTCATATAGATCTGGAGAAGAAATTTTAGTTGCAGTTCTTGGGGATGGATCACTTCCAGGTTCCTCCTTTACTCGGAGGGTGGAGGGAACAATTAAGCTCTGAGAATTGTCCTCTGGTTCTGAAGACTCTGTCTCAGATTCCACCTTTAGAATTTGAGGAAAGTCATATACAGTTCCTAAGCTTTTGCCTGCAAAACCTTTCTTAGGAACTGCTTCTTGAGTTACTGCTTGAGTAGCAGGTAACTGACTGAAAGAGAGAGATTCCACCATTTGAGTAGGTGGAAGGTCATTTGAATTGGAGGCGCAGTCATATGGATTTGGATTAGAAAATTTATAAGTTGCAGTTCTTGGGCATGGATCACTTCCAGGTTCTTCCTTTACTCGAATGCCGGAGGGAACAATTAAGCTCTGAGAATCGTCTTCTGGGTCTGTGGACTCCGATTCCACCTTACGTATTTGTTGAAGCTCATCGCATGCAGTTCCTAAGTTTTTGCCAGCAAAACTTATCTTTGGTTTTGTTTCATGAGTCATGGCCTGAGTCTCCGGTAACTGACTGAACGAGAGCCAATCTACCTTTTGAGGGAGATTACCTGAATATGAAGAATTTTCATTTAGAGGTGATGATCCTGGAAATGGAGGTTCCTGCTTCACTCGTACAGGGGATGGAGCAATCAAGCTCTGGGAGCAGTCTGGTTCTGAGGATTCCGCATCGGAAGCCTCCAGTTTTATTAGATTCGCCCTGCTCTTCCTAGTAACTTCCTCGTCGTCCGAGGACTCCTCGACCTTGATTCGGGCAAAGGTCGCCGACCGGACCCTCTTCTTCTTGGGGGGCACCACCTGCAGGATTTCCACCGAGTCGGAGTCCGACTCGACGGTCCTAGAGTCCTCTCGTGAGCGGTCGGGGACGTAAGTTTCTGCCTTCCGGAGCCTCTGCTGGCCTTCTGGGACCTTTAACTGCGACTTGCCACTTCCAGTAGCGGACGCCTTCTTTGGTGGGTCTGTAAACCTCCCGTAGACTATGTTCTTAAGGCGCTGCGATGGAAAGAATCTCAGAGGCTTTTTCTGGGCGAGAGAGTCGTTCTTTTTTGACGACGAGTCGTCTTTCCTCACGACTGCCTTTGGCAGGGAGTCGCTCCTTTTGAAAGACGAGTCAAAACTCATTTCTTTCTCTTTGATCCTAGGCAGGGAGTTACTCTTTTTTGTAGATGAGGCACTCTTTTTGAAAGACGAGTCAGAGTTTAATTCTTTCTCTTTGATCCTAGGCAGGAGGTCACTCTGTTTTGAAGATGAGGCACTCTTTTTAAAAGACGAGTCGCAGCTCATTCCTTTAGGCAAAGAGTCACTCCTTTTCAAAGATGAGTCACCGCTCATTCCTTTTGTCCTGGGCAGGGAGTCGCTCTTTTTTGCAGACCAGTCACTGCTCATTTCTTTGATCCTAGACAGTGAGTGTTGTGAAGACGAGCTCGCTCCTTTGGTCTTTGGCAGGCTCTTGTTGGCAGGAGGAGGCTTCCGGACGAGTGAGCCGTCCGGGCGTATGGCTATGTCGTCTGTCCGAGCGTGCAGAAGCTCTTGACCTGCCAAGATGCTGTCCAGGAGGTTCACAGGGGCGGGTGGGGGGACGACGCTGAAAGAGAAAGAACCAATCAAAACTCGTGTTGCTGCAACATCATCACGATCTATCTTCAGTATTGTCTGTTTTTCCATGGTTTGTACAGAAGTTTAACCCTACAGTGCATACTGATGCCATTTGGCAACACAACATTTTTCCCCATTTCCTACTCGAACTTCCATTTCCAAACGGCAACACTATGCAATAAGTACAATAGATATAACATTTCATTATACACTTTAGACTGCCAGTGAATGGCACCAGGGGTACTATTTTGAGACATTTGTTAGTAGCTAGTGAAACGAAAGTCAAGACACAGAAAATGCCAAAAATAAAAGGACCATATAAATTAAAATAAAAAAAAATTTCAGCTTGAAAAAAAATTGTTTTGAAAAGATAAGTTGTTTTTTTTATATTTTTAGAGCATTTGGTTTTATTTCACTTCACAATTAATTTCACAAGGGACACAAATTAATTTCACAAGGACAAAGTTTTTTGGGAATTAAATGTAAAAAAAAAATTAAATTAAATTTAATTTTTTTACTAATTCACATCATAATAGAAGTCACATAAATGATTTTCAAGTGAATTTTAAAAAATCATGCATTGTAGGGTTAAAGGGAAAAGGACTTTCAAAGGATTTTTTCGAGAAGTTTTAAGGACCTAACACATTTAAAACTGCCAATAAAATGTCCTCATTGAGAATTCAAGAATATTTGAGTATATTTTTGTCTGTCAAAATGGGAACAACATTAATTAATGAAACAAGATATTACCTAATGTTGTATAATGACTGCAAAAAAAGTTTTCAAAACGGTTAAGTGATCAAGAGTTTACACATTTTTTTCATTATTTTTATTTTTGGCACTTTCAGCAGTTTTACCATGGGTAAAAATTTTGGGGTTCTTATTATTCAATTTTTGGTCTTATTAGACCCCAGGCATAATATCATATAAAGTTTAATATTTTATTTTTTGTCATATTGTTGATAAAACATGGTTTTTATGTCTGTTTAAGACGCTCAGAGATATATTAGAGAGACATTTTCTTAGAAATTGTATTTCTTTTACAAAAAGAAATTTGGGACAAATTTGAAGATTTTGAAAATTCGACTCTAAAAATCAGGTTCTAAAAATCTGTTTTGGTACCCCAAGTTAGAATTTTGGATGTAAATATTTAGTTAAGGTAAGCATTTTGAAGAACTTATTGAAAAAGTTATAAATAATATAGTTTCAAGAACTAAAGGGGGGTCCTCCCCCAGATTTTTTTTCAAAAGTTGACCCTAAGAAACAGGGTTTTAACTAGTTTTGGTACCCCAGTTATAGTTTTGTGGGGGGGCATTGCCCCTTTGCCTCCCCCCTCATAAACACCAATGGAACCAGGGTCAGGGCCTGTGTGTGAGAGCTCCTCTGGCATTGAAAAAAACAACAGAAAAAGAAATAGAAGGAAATGGGTGGTTATAAAATAACATACCTACTTTAAAATTTTGAAAGGGGTATATTGAAGGAATGGGAACTTTTTAAACCTAAAAATTAGCAAATTAATTAATTTAATTAAGTTTCCCCCTCCAGTAGATTTGTTTGTAAGGAATTTTAAAGTAGGTAGTATGTTATTTTATAACCACCCTGTGGGATGAAAGGCTGAGTGGACCTTGCCCAGCCCGGGATTTGAACCCCGGGCCTGTGGTGTGGAAGCGCGAAGCACTACCACTGAGCCACTGGGCATCCTACTAATAATATATTACCTTATTTGTTGGTTATGAAAAAGAAAAAAATCTATTTTATACTGTTGTTTTGTAAACCAGTAACTTTCGTATAGGTGTGAACCCTTCCAGGGTTAATAGATAAAAAGGCTTGGTAAAAATGGTTAAATGGTCTTTTATAAAAGGTATATTTTTAAATAATTAGCTATAAAGCTAATATAATGTTAATTTTTCTTTTAAGTTTAATATTTTATTTTCTAAGTTTTATTTAGAAACATTGTAAGACTCGGTTTCCCTTACTTCAGAAAAAAGTCAAAAATTTTAGACCCTCCATGAGGAATGAATGCACTGAAAAAAAGTCAAAATTTTGAAGATACTGTTAGGGATAGAGATGGTCCGCGGAGGTTCAAATTTAAGTGAAGTGGTCCGCAGACATATTTGAGTTGGGAACCACTGCTGTATACAATGCAGAGATGAGATTGACAAAAAAGTCTGAAGATTGCAAGAATCGATAAGAAGATCGTAAACCAAACCAAATAAAATTATTTACCTGCCTTGGATATGAAAATTTACCGTATGAAAGACCCGTCATTAATCAAGAACATTCACAAAGTATAAAAAAAACATGTAGTTTTTAGTTGAAAATTCCAGTTTATAAGCTGATTTTTTTTCCATTGAAAGTCTGAAATTTTTGTTTAAATGTTTTAAAAGGGCTGAAAATCCTCCAAAAGTCTGAAAAATGCTCCTTGGAGCAAAAAAGAAAAAAAACCCAGTGCATTTTGAATGAGCAGAAAAATATCTTTCTTTGGTTACTTAAAATGACCCTTTGAATTCATAGGGGAAATTATAAGACAATTAAAAGTTATCAGGGAGCTATGAAAATCTCAAATTGAAAATTGCATTACTTTTTTTAAAATTTGACCTTTGTAACCTTAAAATCGACGTATTTAGTCACCCGTTAAATCTGTGGGTCCGAAAGTCCTGTGGTCCGTCATGGCGCAGTTTACCACGGGTCCAGGTGTCTGGAGACTATTTCCCTCCCCTTCAGATACATGGCAAAATTGTGGAGGTGGCGATAGACAGTGGCAGCATCTATCATATCTCATGATGAGGCAGAAGTCCTGCCATTTATGGGCCTCACTTTCTCAGGAGCCCTTTGCCTTGAATCCTTGTGGAGCTTAGGGTGTTCCAAGTAGCACACGACAACAACAACAATATGAACTACCATAAAAGTTAGAATAATCCAGAAAAATGCCCCTTGGAGCAAAAAAACCGCAGTGCATTTTGAATGAGCAGAAAAATATCTTTCTTAGGTTTCTCAAAATGACCCTTTGAATTCATAGGAGAAATTATAAGACAATTGAATCGTTTATTTCAGAAACAAGTTAAACACTGTGTTAATCCAATGGGGTTTAACTTGTTTCTGAAATAAACGATTCAATTAAAGGTTATCAGGGAGCTATGAAAATCTCAAATTGCATTATTTTTTTAAAAAATTTGACCTTTGTAACCTTAAAATTGACGTATTTATACTCTGTTCATTTTGAACTGGCGCTTGAAAATATTTCCTTCCCCACCACCGATCGGTAACCATAGCAACTATCCATGTCAAAAGGACGAAGAAGGCTTGCTATTGGCTGCGCCATAACTATGGTTACGCTTCCAGCGTGGGGGAAAGCACTATTTCTCAAGGGCCAATTCTAAATGAATAGAGTATAGTGAGTGCAAAAATAAGAAACTCACCGACGAGAAGTGGAAGGGTGCGAAGAGGAGCTCGAGAGTTCTTCAGAGTAGCTGAAAAAGAGTCACTCATCAATTCAATTGCAATGTATTCAAAAACTAAGGTTCAGTTCCGTTACAGTTCCCGCTAAATATTGCCAATCTCTTTTGGACACTATAAAGTATAAATTCCTGATGATGAAAAAAAAGATTCCTGAGGTTTTTAAATAATGAAGCGCAGTTACACACAAATGATATAAACTACTTCAATTCCTTAAACATTCTTCCAATTCGCCATCTTTTTTATTTTAAAATCTAATCTAATTTTTAAATCTAAACCCCAACATATGTCAAAAACGCAATGTCGTAAACCTACGAAGATCTAACATAATATACGATGTTTCTAAACCTAAAAAGTCTATATTCTGTAAAAATTTTTGTTACATAGCCCCTTAGTGTTTTAATAAGTTACCTATACATATTCAAAATAGCCCTTCAAAACATTTATTCAAAAAACAATTAAAGGAATATCTGTTTACTATTGAGGATATTGATGATTTCTTTTGTTCTGTTTAATGTATGATCTAAAATAATTTTAAGCACTTTAACTCATCATTATGGCAAAAAATATAATTTATTGGCGCCCTGTTTGCCACTATATCCACTTCATGTATGTATTTCCTATATTTTTTTTCTTCTCATAGTTTATTTTAAATTTTTGTTATACATAATTACGGTCACCTACATGGACCAAGAGATCCCAGGTGACTATGTTAACTTGTAACTTCTTTTCCCTTTATTTGTAGTTCATTATATGTTTTTGTTCAATAAAAAAAATAATAATATTGCTAAATAATTTCAAACTCATAGATTAAAATGTTTAATTAGATCTATTACTGTTCAGTTTATCATTAAACATTTTAAAAACATTGTTTATGCTTGAATATTGAGTGTTCGAAAGATATTTTCAATGATATTTAGCGGGAACTATAACGGAATAGGACCAAAACTAATACACTCAGACAAGAATAACAAATTTTAGTCTAAAACGTTTAATTTTACCCCCAAAATTAACCCACGCGTAACATTCTGTAAAACTTTCTTTCTGATATCATTATTTATCTTAAAATTTCCATTCATGACACACCTTATAACTGATATACCAATACAAGTTGATGACACCAATCTGTGTGACACCAACGAAGTATTTAAGGTATCTGCTGACAAAGTGGAAAAAAGACGATTCCATTAGTGCTTCTCCACTCACATGTATGGAAATTTCTTTCTCATTAATAGAGCCAAAATAAAATTTGCTTATAAACTTTAAAGTTTATTTTTTTATCCATGGTGGAATGTTTGACTCCAATTGAATCGTCAGTTTGAAGAAGGGAATAAGTCCAAAAAATGACAAATTGACTTTTTGTGCTCAAAACAATCTCCAAGCTTTGCCCTACACATGGGTGAAAAGAGGGGGAAAATAACTAACCCTTATAGGGAGATATCGCCCCTTGAAGTTGTGAAATCGATGTCCATACAATGAAAATTCCATTACTTTTTTTCGATTTTCTCAAAACTTGATTTTTGGACTTATTCCCTTCTTCAAACTGACGATTCAATTCATCTATTGATACTGTCTTAATGACTCGGCATAATAATTATTTTGAAAATTTTATTTGTCTCTCTACCAAGAGGAAATATAATTTAAATCTCAATTTAAGTGTTTTTTTTTAAGATTTTTTTTCCGCTGTAATTTGAAAAAGGGCATCAACTTTTTTCGACTGTAAAATATTTTTGAATGTCTAATTTCTTTGGTGTGATTGCTCTGTTTTCTAAACAGAGTCCTGAATTTCCAGAAAAAATTTGGTGGTAATGCAACATAAATTCCATTACTTATACAGTTTCTTTTTATTCTCTCAAAACTTGGTTTTTGACTTGGTCTAAAACCCTTTTCCAAACTCACAATTCAATTTGGATTTGTAGTTTTTTTCTGCACAAAAAACTCTTGGGTATTTAATCCAACTTCATTTGATCATTCATTTAAATAATTTTTAACTGTGGATATAATGGTAAATAGAGTGACAAGAGTAGTGGCTGTAAATATTATTGCATGATCCCCACATTTTTCGTTTTACAAGGAGTTGCAAAAAATTATGTTATACTTTTTAGTGCATTTTAAAAACGTTGTTCTTTAAAAAGGTTTTTTTTCATTAATTATTTTCTGGTTTTTAGTTTTGTTGTGTAAAGTTTAGAATTCGCGACCTGAACCCCTGAACGCCTTCCAAGAATTTGATTCCTTTCTCTTTTTAATAAAACTAAAAAGTGTTTTTTTTCTGAACTTTAACTATAACACATGGCTTTACTCTGTTTTGTTAAAATCGTTGCACAGTTTTTGCCTCTAGCTATTATTCAGTTGACGTTGGAAATTTTTGAAACACTAGTAATATAAAAAAGTGTTTTAAAAAATATATTGGTGACAATTTTTTCAGTAACTAATTAATAAAGTCAGTCCCTTAGATGTATTACAAATACAAAACTTGCATGAAGTACTCAACATACTCAAAAATTTCCAACTACCAGTGGCATAGACAGAGGGGGTGCAACAGGTCTTTTGCACCCCCAAGCCCCAAACTTTTTTCTTTGTGAAATTAAACATTTTAAAATTTCTTTTAAACTCCCCTATTCCCGAATTCAGATTAGATACACCGAAACAAGTTAAAAACCAGTTTCAAAGACGTTTTCTACTATGTGAGTTTTTTCATATGTATGTCGGTCCCTTGAAAGACATATAAACGGTGCATTACAATAACGGGATAACAAAAAGAGGACTCACTTTTCGCTGAAGTCCATGAGCTGGTCCCTTCGGCCGAACAGTGGGCAGACGGGGCCCGAGGCTCGTCCGGACACTTCCGAGGACTTCTCCGGCTTCCTAACACTCTTCTTCACCTTGGTCCCCTTGGAGACACGCTGCAACAGAGAAAACCTCGTTACAAAAGCCAATAAGGAAAAGTTGCATGTGTCAGATTTTCAAAAACAACCAAGTGTTCTGTATGGTTTTTTTTATGCTAAAATGAAATATCTAGTCAGTTTTTCAATGCACAGGTAATTAAATATTTTAATCTAAAAGTCGAGAAAAAAAACACGTGACTGAAAACGTTTATTGTTTAAAGATCTCAACAATCACACCATCAACTCCAATGCTTTCCGACAATTGTGGTCATTGTACGATGACGTCAACATACGATGATCATAAACTCTTGGCGTTTTCGCGTGCTTTTAAAAAGTGGATTTTTGTTCATTTTTTTGGCAATCAAAAAATTTCTCGATCGGCCTCAAATTTTGTGTAGTTGCTTATTTTTGCAAGAGGAATCGATTAAAAAAATAAAAAAAATCATGCAACTTCCTCATTGCATCTTGAAGGAAATATCAATCATTAATAAAGATGCGGGAGTTACATGTATGAGAATAATAAGTTTCAGATTTAAAACCTTTGAACGTTTTTGTGGAGCTATGCTGGACATTATCAGATTCTTGCAGATCGTATATGAGGTGCAGTGTATAGGTAAAAATAGTCCATTCTGTCAGTTAGGGAATTAATATAACGCATCCTTTGGCTTGTTTTCTCAAGGCATCTACATGTTCTGTTGTTAGAACTAATTCTTTATTGCTCCATCTTGCATATTGCTTCCCACAGTATTGTTGATAAATAACCCCTTGTTGTTGTTCAAAATAAAGTAATTTTTTTCTTAAATTTTGGGTTCTGTCTTTTCATGAATTCAGTAGGTATATACTTACTCTGCTAAATTTTAGAAACCAGTTCTTAAGTCTGGTAACAGAACAAGTGTTTTCATCCCCCACAAACCCCAAAAAACCCAGATTGGGTTCTTTAACCCTTTCGCACCGGCTGGGACATATGCTGTCCCACGGTGGAAAAATTTTGAAATTACGACCGAGGCAACATTAAGTCCCAGTTGCTGAAAAGAAACAGAATAAAATGCTTCCTTTATGCTTGCAGCTTATGCTTATATTATTATGCAGCTTATGCTTGCCTTTATGCTTATAAAATGCTTGCAGAATTTGTGCCTCCAAACACATCCTGATCTAATGGATATCTCATCGCAGTTGCCCCGCTCAAACAAGTGCAAAAATTGCACTTTTCTGATTCCCTTGCCGTATTGAAAGGGTTAAAAAAAACCCACTTAAAAAACCCAGCCCCAAGCAGTGGGGGATCCAGGGGGTGGCACTCTGGAAAGTGCCCCCCCCCTTGGAGACCCAAAAAGGTTCTCAAAATGAGTAAAAACCCAAATTTTACTGGTCTAATTTCAAAATTTTTTTCTGGGGGAGCACCCCCATAAGTATCAAAAGGGGATATTTAGCGATTATTTTTAGGAAATCCCCAAAATTTTGACATTTTGGGTGAAAAAGTAAAGGTTATAGTGTTGAAAAGTGCCCCCTTAGACTCAAAACGTTTCTAAATATGAGTTAAAACCCTACTTTTACACGTCAAATTTCAATTTTTTTCTGGGGTAGGACCCCCATACCCCCCAATGGTAACACAAGGGGATCTTTTCTGGAAAAGTGCCCCCCCCCCTGGATCTGTGCCTGGCCCTAAGTGGGTTTTATTGTTCCCAAAAAAACCCACCCAGGTTGGGTTTATTTTTTCCCCAGAAAATAAACCCAACCCGTTAAATTTCCGTTGGGGTCCCAGTTGGGAAAAAAAATCCGTTTTTTTCAAACCCTGAACGGAACCCCCTACGGAACGGTTTTACTTGCGGTACTCACTGTTGCTCGTCGCTTCGTCCTCCTTCTTCTCCTCCTACGGTACGTGACGACCACCTTGGTCTCACGGCTGCCCGTCTTTCCCTTTCCGCCCTTTGCGGTACGTGCCAGCGTCACCACCTTCAGGCCGGCTGCCCGTCTGCGGTATGTGCGACGCTTCCGCTTCTTCTTCGTGGGCTACGGGAGAAGCTGGGTCAGTGAAATTAAATTACGCCCATGGATATCACCCAGAATTTAATATTTGTTTTCAAAGAGAGCTCTGTCTTATTTCTATGTATTTTAGACTATATTTTGGGGTAAGGGCCGATTCATTAATTACGTAAGCATAGCTGCCAACTGAGTTTGTTCAAAAATCGGAAAATTTTGGATAAAAAAGTTTGTAAAACTGGCCGCAAGTTATGTTCATAAGAGAAGTTTAAAAGAAAATTTCTAGAAAAAAACAAAGAAAGATCTGAAAAAATTAAGTTCAATTAGTGGCCGAGTGAAAATTCAAGGACCTTCCAGGACCTAGAACGTTTTTCAAGGACTTTCAAGTACCTAAATTTAGCCTTAAAAAATTCAAGGACTTTTAAGCACTTTCAAGGACCTTGGGAACCCTGTACATAAAAAATCGGTCTTCTATGAACTGAAATGAGGAACATTTTAATGTTTACAGTAAAATGTTCAATATCATTCAACATTTCAACTTTTCCTTGATTTTACAAAATTCTCCCATAATTGCACAGTTTGGATCAGTATCTGAAAAATGCAGACTCTTTAAGGCTCAATTGAGCAAAAAGTAGAAAACTTTCACAAAAATAGAGAAATTTTCTGAAAATTGTGAAAAATCGGGAGAAACTAGTTTCCGGCAGTAAAATCTGAAAATCATTGAAAAATAGGAAATCTCCCGGGTAAACCGGGAGGATTGGCAGCTATGTGTAAGGATGATTCTGGCAATTTTTGACCCCCCTACCCCCATGTAAGGGTACGTAAGATTTTTCAAACCCCTCCCCCTCTATTTTTTGCTTTTGTTTTGTTTCAACTTTTCACAACTGGAAGATGGATTCAACAGTTTTATTTTTTATCTTAACTTAATGCTACTCCAATAAAAAAAAGATACGTCTGATATACCTTCATTTTTTTTAAAAATTAAAGCTTCGATAATATACGGAAATCGTCAGCATTTTCAAATTTTTCTGGGGTTATTCTCAATAGTAATTTGATTAGAATAATTGGGTTTTGTTTACATTAACTTGGAAAATCTTACGTAAGAATGGGTTTGAACCCCTAAGTAAGGGTATGTAGAGATTTTTCCAACCCCCCTCCCCCTCAAGACCCTTACGTAATTGTCGGAATATGTCCATAAAGGATGAATCAATCATGGGTGGATGGAATCATGCAGTAGAGGGTGCCCAGAACTCTACCTGAAAAAAAAGTGTTTTTGGGCCACCCTAATGTATATATTTTCAAAGTGCTTATGTTAAAATATAACATAAGCACTTTTTTGGTCATTTTTAACTCCCTCCCTCTTGTCAGCAAACCTCAACCCCACTATAATTACTTAAGAAACTCCCCTGGACCCCCCCAAATTTTGACATCCCTTTTAGTAAGTACCTTTTTCTCCTTGAAAATTAGGTGACTTATACCAGAGCTGTCCATTTTAGGTGTAACCCTAAGGGTTCAAAAATGAGTCGTAACACTACTTTTTGGGGTTAAAATTTCAAAATGTTTGGGGGGTCCATCCTCAGATAAAAAGTGCTTATGTCTGATTTCTCAATTCAATTTTTTGTTAAATTCATTTTTGGCTGAGTTTTGAAATTATTTATGCAAGAAACAAGATATTTTCGAAAATGCAGTATCTTATGTAATACCCCGTTCGCACTGGCCCCTTTATTTTTTGCCTTTATTTTCGTTAGCACTTTGTTGTCATGGAAACACGCTAATCAATTCACTAGTCAATTAATAATCTTTTATGTGTTTTACTTGTATTTTTGGTGATTTTATTCATTAGCTTTGAGTTGTATTGAGAAATTAAATTTTTAATTATTTTACAAATCATGCTGTTATTGTTTACACACAGTTAAGTGCTTATTTTTGCCCCTTGTCAGTGCAAACGGCGTTTTCAAAAGATGGGGCGATTTTGCCTTTGTTTCCATGACAACAAAGTGCTAATGAAAATAAAGGCCAGTGTGAACGGGGTATAAGCATCACTCATATCCCTTGTTGTCAGGAATGATAACTAAAAGTGTTGTTTTGTTCACCTCAATTGTAATGATTTGTGATGGGGTGGCTGCAAGAGCCTGAGCACCGCGACCATTGGTCTATTGTACTATACCTCAATTGTAACCAATATGTATTTAACTTTGTTTTGATATTCTGATTGCTTGTTTGACCAATGTAATTTTTGAGGTTAAGAGTTCTAGTGTTATGTATTAAAAGGTTATGTGTTGTAGGGTCAAAAGTCTGTTTAATTTGGACTGTCTAGTTCTAACCTTGTATAACTGAAGTGATTTGAGTCTGTGATGTCATCACCTCTGATTGGCTTAGGTTGGTATGACATCACATAGTATTTTAGATAAAAGCCCAGTGTGAGGCTGGCTGTTTCTCTTACCTTCTGCACTAGTTATAGAATGTATACTTAAGTTTTCTGTTTGTGTCTTTGTTCCTGCTAGTCAGGATGAGTTGTTTAATCATGTTATGTCTTTAGATATTATAGGGGTTTTTTTCTTGATAACTAGATGTCTTTCTTAGTTTGGCCACATGTCAGTTTTGGAAGTTAGATTTGTTTATAGTTGTTAAATAATGTTTACATTCGTTAATAAATTAATCTTTGTCATTTTTAAAGCTCTGCTATTATTTTAGTCTACCTTTTTTAGATTTAAGGGTATCAAGGAAAAATAAGCAAAGAGCCCCTTTAGATGAATATTTGAACAAAGAGATAAAAGAGTGGACCCACCTGTAGGGGTGTGGTTGTGGTGCGCAGCCTCTGCACTCGTGAACGGACGGCCTCGCTGGCAGTGGTACGAGGGATGGCTCTCACACGGGGCGTCTGGGACGGGCCGGGACGCGCTGAAAAACAAATCAGTCTCCTTTTAAACAGGGCAAAAGTACAATGGGCAATTCTAGCATTTATCGGACCTGGAAAAAGTGCCCGAACCTATAAATCAACGATGGGCAACCTACGGCCCGCGGGCCGGATCCGGCCCGCCTCGTCATTTTATCCGGCCCGCGGAACATTTTAAAAATTGTACCAAAAAAAAAGTAAAAAAAAGATTTTTTTAAAAAACGCTTTTATTGAAGTGTTCTAAAAGGTCAAAAATAATTATTTCGGTTTGACAAATAATTTATTGGGAAGTAGAAAATACCTTTTTGGTAAGTAAATAATAACTGATTTTCTAATTACTAAAAATAAAAGCGTGGGCGCTAGTAATTTATATATATTTTTTAATTTAAAATTTTGTTTATTTATTTTTTAAAATTTGTACAAATTCACCTGAAGGTAAGGACCCGTATATGTAAATTGAAGTTCAGTAACACTAACATCTATGCCGAACGAGGGTTCGGACCCCAGACGTACGGCTTTGCAGTCAGATGCTCACCACTAGGCCAATACGTCGGCATTTATGTATAATTTTACATAGAACATAGAATAAACAAGTTAGAATAAATAGTGAATGAAGAATTACTAGCGCCCACGCTTTTATTTTTAGTAATTAGAAAATCAGTTATTATTTACTTACCAAAAAGGTATTTTCTACTTCCCAATAAATTATTTGTCAAACCGAAATAATTATTTTTGACCTTTTAGAACACTTCAATAAAAGCGTTTTTTAAAAAAATCTTTTTTTTACTTTTTTTATTTTCTACTTTTTAGTCATGGTATTTTTTTAACAAAAACTCACAAGAAAAAATGTATTTATTTCAACCATATTTAATCTGATGTTAGAATGGAATTTTAGTTTTCTACAATATTATGATGGTGAAATATAACACGCTCACTCGCCGATAAAATCTGTTCATATCAAAAAGATTCACAAGAAAAAGAAAAAGCATTTCATTCAGGCTTTTCAGTAGTCCATAAATCAACGATGGGCAACCTACGGCCCGCGGGCCGGATCCGGCCCGCCTCGTCATTTTATCCGGCCCGCGGAACATTTTAAAAATTGTACCAAAAAATCACTCTGGGTTTCGTCAACAAGAGCGAAAGAGGGGATACAGAACTTTCCCAAAAAATAACTTAATTTTAGCAGTTAAAATGTGCTGTACAACTATATTTCGTTCGTGGTAGGCGTCTATAAGCGTGGAAGAGTTGTTACTTCACGACGGTTACATTCCCCTCCCGTTGCACCTTAACTTGGAAGTAGAGAAAAGGCTTGTAACCGAATCCCAGTCGTTGTCATCATAGCAATTCGGGTTCAGAAGCCGGTTCTCACCCAAAAAAATCCGGCTGTTTCCGGCTCTACCATACGGACTATATTCATTCTCTGCCTTTCACAATGCTTCTAAATTTAATTTGTCCTTCTGAACATTAATTCCTCCTCCGTTAATTCTCCTGTATCGTGTAATGACAATTGTTAAAATCTGTCCTGAAATATTTTTTCATTACTATATGAGCTCTGAATATTATTTTTAGCTCATATTGATGTAACTTAAACATTTTAATTATTGTATGTAATCAAGATATTATTTTAGTCCAGATTAATGTAACTAACTTTATAATTATTGTATATAATATTATTCTAGTCCAGATTAATGTAACTTCATTATAATTATTGTATGTAATCAATATACGTCCAGATTAAATTTTAACTTTAGTATTAAACTTTGTAAGTATGTAATAAAACTACTCATTTTTTACTTAAAAAATTATACCTATTATCTACTCAATGGCCCTCCACGTCATTATAATCATTGAATCCGGCCCGCGGATTTGAAAAGGTTGCCCATACCTGCTATAAATAAACCTGGTTCGGGGGAAGCCCTCTGCCAGCTCCATAGAAGCAATACATAAGGTAAATTTTATTAGGTTCAGGGGAAGGCAGGGGTCGATCCAGGTTTTAATTTTTGGGTCCTGTTTTTCATAATTTTTGTGAAAATGAAATTATTTTTTGTGAAAATGAAATTATTTTTGTGAAAAATAAATTATTTTTGTGAAAAATATATTTTTCATTATTAATTGCAGAGCATAGGGTTGCCGGATTGAAAACGCAAACTGCTGTTTTCGTTGATCTATAGATTGTATAGGTCTTTCTCAACCGAAGAATCGCGTTCGTTTCGGAGAATATTTGAAGGGCTTCGTTTGAAATTTGAAAGTGGTAATATTTTGTCACTAGAAATTTTGTAAAAGAGCCGATTTTACGAAGTTTATTTTTGTGAAGGGGCCGTTTTATCAAAGCTAATTTTTGTGAAGGGGCCGCTAAACGGCCCCAATTTTTGCCTGGATCGACCCTTGGAAGGTTACAACTTTTTCCAGGTCCGGCATTTTTAATTTTAAATTTTTTTATTCGATAGAGATACCCTAGAGCAGAATATATGCGCAAATTTTTTTTAATTACCATCATCATTTATTTTTTTATGTAATTTCAAAGTTTGACTTTAAAAAACGGCGTTAAAATGTCAAATTTCAAAATGTGACATACTTCTATCCTATACATTGACTTAAAACAATGCTTTAATTGTTTAAACAAATCAAAGTCATTGTTGGGTTTCACGCTAAAGTCTGGCTGGGGATATTTCCTGGGTCGCAAAAATGTCCGGGGTTTCATGCGTTTAAGATTTCCCAGGCATTTTTGGGTAAAAATCCCAACCAAGCTGTTTAAAATTGCACTTTTTTTTACATTTTCTAACGTCTGTTTTACTTCAGAAAACTTACTTTCTGTTAATTTAGTGATAAAAACAGGGTTCATACTCTATCTAACATAGTAAAATTCAGGAGTATTTAAGGAGTGTTTCAGGAGTAAATTACTAAAAAATCAGGAGGTAATGTGAATAATTATTAACCTTAAACAACTTTGTATGTTACGAGCAGATTGAGTTCAGAATGAGGTATGGAGCAAGGAATTGCAAAAGTGGTAAGAATTTCCCATTTCAACGGAATTTTTAAAAATTAATTAATTCGGAATTAAAAAAGCAATTATTTTTCACCCACATCGATAATAAAACTTCATTTTGCCCTTTGACAGATGTTTTACAGGAGTCCTGTAACAGGACAGAGGGTAAAATCAGGAGAAAAAACATAGTTTTTAGGAGTTAAAAGGGTTAAGGGTTAAAAGGGTTAAGGGAGTTAGGAGGCCCTTGGAAAAATAAAGCAAATTTCAGGAGTTTTTCAGGAATTTCAGGAGGCGTACGAACCCTGTAAAAATTAAGTGAATCAAACAATTTTTGAATAAGTAATGTGAATGAAAAACATTAGTTGAAACATTTATGTTTAAAACGTATTGCAATTGTTTTTTTTACCCTAAATTGCAAATCAGTAATTGTTTAGCGAGCAAGATTGCAAGGCAATCCTAGGGTGATCGATCATATTCATTAAAAATTAGTCTCACCTTGCATGACGAGGGCGCATGAGGGGCAGAACCACTCCTCGATGGGGATGTAGAAGAGTGGGGGGTCGAGGCAGTCGCAGTGGAAGCCCAGATCGCAGGCGTCGCACAACAGCAGTCGGTGCTCGCGGTCCCCCAGACGGCACACCTCGCACAGCGTCACCTCCTCCCTCGCACCGCCCCCCTCTTCCGGGCCTCGCGACGCAACCTCCACGCGCACCTGAAAACAAGTTGTTGTATCATGGTTCCATCTCTTTAAAAATATTGAAAATCAAGGACTTTTCAAGAACCTTGACAAAATTTTTTGAAGGACCTCTCTGCTTTTTATTTTTATTTAATAGTGATTCTTAATACTAACAAGAAGCGGAATATTTATTTCAAAAAGTTAAAACCGATCAATTGCCACAAATTTAAAAAAAATTACGATTCCACAGTTCTTCACTGCTATACTCTATTCATTTAGAATTGGCACTTAAGAAATAGTGCTTTCTCCCACGCTAGAAGCGTAACCATAGTTACGCTTTTCAAGCAGCCAATAGTAAGCCGTCACTTTGACGAAGATAGTTGCTATGGGTTACCGATCGGTGGTGGGGGAAGGAAATATTTTCAAGTGCCAGTTCAAAATGAACAGACTATAGAAAAAAATCCATTCTTCTTTTTGAATCCATACTTTCGGGTGGCCCTTAATAAAACTATTTAGAGAAGAGCATGACCGGTGACATGGTTCCCACTCTTTGAAAACAATGAAAATCAAGGACTTTCAAGGACCTTTTTCGCAGACATTTAAAAATGAGTCGTATTTCAAGACAAGTAATTTCTTTCCCGCATACAATCCGAACGAGAGGGGAAGTCGCTCTTCACTGTCAGTTTGTAAAACTGGCCGCGAGTTATGTTCATAAGAGTGGTTTTAAAGAAAATTTCTAGAAAAAAACAAAGAAAGATCTGAAAAAATTAAGTTTGATTAGAGGCCGAGTGAAAACTCAAGAACCTAAGTCATTTTTCCAGGACCTAGAACGTTTTTCAAGGACTTTCAAGTACCTAAATTTAGCCTTAAAAAATTCAAGGATCGTGGGAACCCTGTGTATAGAGAATCTGAAAGAGCCACCAAAGATCACCTCAAAGAGGTAGCCATATTGAGTGAGACCAATCAACGTCTGTTGTTTGTTTTTCTTGATTGCTTGTTTGAATGTTAGGAAATGGAATATAATATGCAAATCAAGTTTAAAGTGTTTTTTATCATCAACTTCCTAATATGAAGTAAGGTTGATGATGTCAACAGACAGGTGATTGGATGAGTTAAGGTATATAAGGGGACATCCATAAATTACGTGAGGTCAAAAAGGGGGGGGTTTGGAAAAATCTCACCAAGAGGGGAGGGGGGTTGATTAATATCTCACATCAACTTTTTAAGTTGGAAATTAAACGATTTTTTTAAGTATGAGATAGGAATAATACCCACAGATAAGCTACTGTGGTGTGTTTTAGCCAACGAAAGTAAAAGGGTCACATGATTTTTACAGACTTTGTTAGGCCGATAGTCAGGTAACCAGTGATAGTTGGGGTCTTACTTATGTCACTTTCGATCACCTCAACTTCCACCTGTCTCCCCTTTGAAATACTAGTTCCAGCGTTGTCAAAATCACGTGACCCTTTTACTATTGTTGGCTGAGCAGTATCATGATCTCTTTGCATGGGCGTAGCCAGGGGGAGGCAGGGGGGGGGCAGCTGCCCCCCCAAGTCCTTAGTAATATACATTTAATTAAGTTAAAACCCAGTTTTTTAGGGTCAAATTTTCAAAAGGGGGGGAGGGCCCCCAGGACCCCCTTTAGTATTGAAACCTTTATTATTCTCACTTTTCTATATTAAGTTCATTGAAATCAAAATTCTACCTAAAAATCTATGTCCAAATTTGGGTTTAGGTGTACCAAAAAACAGTTTGAAACCCTGTTTTTAGGGTCAGATTTCAAAACATTTTCTGGGGGTGGGCAGTCAGGCACTCCTTTAGTATTTAAAACTTTATTATTCACACTTTTTTATAATAAGTTCATTAAAATCAATATTCTACTTAAAAATGTTTGTCCAAATTTGGGCTTACATGTACTAAAAAACAGTTTAAAACCCTGTTCCTAGGGTCAAATTTCCAAAATTTTTCTGGGGGAGGACCCCCAGACCCCCCTTGAACCTTTATTACTAAACCTTTATATATAAGTTTTTCTTTCACACAAATTTTACCTAAAAAAGTGTTGAAAAAAGGTCAAATATCCCTCTCGAAACAATACTGTGGTTACGGCCCTTTCTCACATGGCTTTAAAACTGTTCTCCAAAAACATAAAAAAAGTCCACCCTGCTTGCCCCCCCCCTAAGTGGAACCCTGGCTACGCCCATGTCTCTTTGGCAACACAACTTGGCGTCATATTCAGTTCCTAGATGTTTTTCAGCAACTGGGATAAATGTTGCCCCAGCCGTAATTTATAAAACTTTCCCAGCCTGGGACTGCATATGTCCAATCCGGTGTGAAAGGATTAAATGATTAAGAGCAAGGGGATACAGAGGGACTAGATTTCAATATGGGTAACAGAAATTGAATAAAGGAAATTTTAATTGGGACAGTAATAGATAGATTACAAATTGAACAGTTATACCCCGTTCGCACTGGCCTCTATTTTCGTTAGCACTTTGTTGTCATGGAAACACACTAATCAATTCACTAGTCAATTAATAATCTTTTATGTGTTTTACTTGTATTTTTGGTGATTTTATTCATTAGTTTTGAGTTGTATTGAGAAATTAAATTTTTAATTATTTCACAAATCATGCTGTTATTGTTTACACACATCAGTAAAGTGCTTATTTTCGCCCCTTGTCAGTGCAAACGCCGTTTTCAAAAGATGGGGCGATTTTGCCTTTGTTTCCATGACAACAAAGTGCTAACGAAAATAAAGGCAAAAATAAAGGCCAGTGCGAACGGGGTATTACCGGGAATCCGGAGTTAAGTTTGGGTTAAATAAGACCGGAGGAACAACCTTACTGTAGTTGGTTGACTTTTTTTGTATCTGTGAAGGAAATATAAGTGGGCATACCTTTTTCAGCGTCTTTCCTGTCGGAGAGTCCCTCAGGTAAATATAGTTGAACTCTGTCCTGTCTATGGGACAAGTGTTGATGTTCTGCAACGAAAATGGGTAGAATAAATTCCCACTGAATTCATTTTTATCAAGAGTGATTCTAAAAACTAAACCATCGGCCCTAAGTGGGCCTATGATGAAAAACAATAGTGTTGAAAATCCAAACTACTGTTATATACTCTATTCATTTAGAATTGGCGCTTGAGAAATAGTGCTTTCCCCCACGCTAGAAGCGTAACCATAGTTACGCTCTTCGAGCAGCCAATAGTAAGCCTTCTTCGTCACTTTGACGAGGATAGTTGCTATGGTTACCAATCGGTGGTGGGGGAAGGAAATATTTTCAAGCGCCAGTTCAAAGTGAACAGAGTATAGTAAGGGGGGGGGGTTCTCCCCAAGTGGTGGATCCAGCCTGGACTTAAGGGGGGGGCAACCACATTTTTGGGTTGGGAATTTCCCAACAGAAAAATAAGACCCTAAAAACCCATTTTAGGTCATCTACAGGGACTTAACCCCCCACCAAAGTTAATTTCTCATAAATGGTTTTGACTCGCAATTTCTTTCCTAAGGTTCCTTCCTGAAGTATTTTATGGATCCAATGTGGAATTGTGGAAATTTACCCCAAAAAACATAGTTTTTACTCGTTTTGGAAACCTAGTCCGAGCCCAAAGGGAGCAATTGACTAGTTGCCACCCCTGGATCCGGGCTTGGTTCCATCCCAGAAAATTTTAGGACTTTAAGCACGTACAAACTGAATTTTTAAGCCATTTCTAATAGTTTACCACTTCTCAATGCTCATCGCCCCCCTTACCACCCAAAACAGGTTTACCACCCCTAAGGATCCCCCCTCTCGCTGCCCCTTTTGAGAATCACTCATACATGTGATTACACAGACAAAAAATTGGCGGAAAATATTAAAAAAATTCGATGGCACCTAAATTTTTCTTCATTTTAAGTAGAGGGGGTCCATCGGCTTCTACTTTCCGAGATCTAGGTTGGTAGGGTTTTTATGGCACATGACCCAAGACAGGGTATAGCCCTAGATCTAGGATTCGACATGCTAGATTCATATTTCTTAGCTTAAATCTTAACTAATTGTCATATTTATTCGATATTTTGACTTTTTTTCCGATTTTTCTTAAAATTTAGTACTAGGCCACACTAGTGGTCAGAGTTTTCAGTATAAAACAATAAGTGTGTCAGATTTTCAAAAACAAACAAGTGTTCCGTATGGTTTTTTGTATGGTAAAATCAAATATCTAGTCAGTTTTTCAAAAAAAATGTAAAAAACACGTGACTGAAAACGCTTATTGTTTAAAGATGTCAACAATCATACCATCAACTCCATTGCTTTCCAACAATGTTTATGAAAATAAGAGTGGAATTTCAGTTTCGAATTGTCGGATTTTAATTTTGCTAAGCAAATTGGCGGAAGAATCACATGTATGATCACTGCTCTAGATGAACCCTTGGTAATGGTAATAACAAGGCGTTAAAAATGGTCAGGAGGAGTTGAAATGCTCACCTTTGACCACTCTGTGATGCATTCTAGGCAGAAGACATGCTCACAATTCTCCGGGGTGCCGAGCCGCTTTCCATCCAAGCGAGAGAGGCAGACGGGACACGAGCCCCCCTCCCCACTCGAACTCCCTGACCCCACTTCCTCTTCTTCTTCCACTGAAACACACATTTATTAACAAATGCCAAATTTACACAACAACAAAAAAACAAATTAATAACATTATCTTCCACTGAAACACACATTTATTAACAAATACAGGTGACATGAAGGCAAATGCACATAATAGAAACAAAAAAAAGACTTTGCAAGTGATTTTCCAAAAAGCTCTTCCATGGGCACATAGATTACCTATAAAATTTCATTACAAGTAAAAATAAATGGATACCTAAAAAGAAATCACTTAACCCTTCATGGGCACAAACCACTGGTTGGAAATCGAATTTAACGACACAGAAAAAATTTAATTCATCGAAATATACTAAGAACAGAAATCAGCATAGGGGTGATTCTCTAGAAATCCAAAAAAAAGGAAAACAAATTTTGAAATATAAAATTTCTTTCAAAACTTCTGAATTTTTTAAAAATGTTAGATGAACATGTCTTAGTTGATATACAATAAGCGACAGTAAAGTTTAAATACATTTAGTGTGGTTTAGGTGGAATTTGCATGTTGATGAACTTAATGTTTAAAACAATTGAAAAGTAGAGTTCCAAGTTCTAAAAAGGGGGTTGGGGGTTCCCTTCAAAAAATTTTTGGTAATTTGATCCTAAAATTCAAGGTTTTAGCTTATTTTCAACAACTTGTCCTAATTTTTTGCGGTGGGAAGTTTGAAGAAAAATCGGAAAATCCGACAAAAATTGGAAGAACCTCATGCCTGTATAAGTAAAAAACATTGGATTAAACAGAAATTTGATTTTCAGTGAAAATCTCCAAAAACACTACATAAAAGTTTTTTCTGCACATCAATCAAAACGCAAGGTGAAAAAAACAAGTTTCAGGTAATCACCAAAGAATCTCGTTTTTTCGGAGTAGATCCGTAGTTTTCACCTGATTTTCCGAAGAATTTGGAGGGTACAATACTGTCCCCAGCCAAAATACTTGTTACTAATAACAACTTGGATTTGTAGAATTTTTTTTCTATATAAAATGAGGCGAAATTTTCCCCAAAACTCCCGTTCTGACATGTTCTGCACCCGTGAAGGAGAACCCATACCAGACCTGCCAACTCCCCTGCTTTTGAACCGAGTTTTCTGCCTGTAATTCAAATTTTCGGCTTCATTTTTTTGATCTGGTGCCTGATTATACTCCGAAAAACAGCCTTATAAAACTCCCCCAATCAAAATAGAGACTTGCGATTCAAAATAAAAGCCAGAAACTCCGGCCAAAAGCCGGAGAGTTGGCAGGTCTGCCATACCATCTGTGTATTCATCGGAGTCATCTTCTTCTGTGCTTTCCTCGTCTTCCGAACTGTTGCCACCGTCCTCCATCGGAAAGGAAGCCACTGCACTCATGACCTGGAAGCATCACATTCATTAGTTAAAACAAGTGTGGTCCAACCTGTAGTAAGAGAACATCAGACGTGTTTCCAACATCAGAATACCAAATTTACTTTATTGACTAAACGGGTAGTTCCATGGCAATGTAACATCAGTCACGCATAAATTCTCCCTTATTTCATACAAGATAACCTTCTCCTGCCTAAAAACTGGTGGGTTAGACTAACCCACCAATTAATATTTAATTCTTAAAGCGGACTTATTCTAAAGCTGTACCCTAATTAACAATTCATTATACAAAAATAAATGTTCCTCTAGGGCACATACAATTCAACCATATACAAATGGAAAACTAAAGATAGATTCAGTTTAATCGAACAATAATTCTTCAGTTGTGATTTAAGATCCACATTTAGCTCATTTTTTATACAACTCGCGCATAGCCTATATCGAGACAACCAAATGGTATACTCCAGCAATCCTAAAAGCCTTGTACCTCGGTTTGTAGGTATATTAGTGTGTATAATGAATAAATTTTCGGAGAATACACAGTCCATTGAGTGTCGTCTTTTAACAAACGTAAAAAGTCACACAAAACTAACGTTTACATTTGCAAAGTTCAAAATTAGAACATTGAAGTATATTCCCTTACGTTGTCAAAATCAGTCGAATTCAAACTTAATAAAGTTTTCTTTAACAAGGGTGATTTCTTTAAAATCAAATAAATTATTTTTTCTTCTCATAAATATAAAAAATAGAAGTTTTTAGGGTATTATGAGACATTAACAAATATATTGACAACATTCAACACGAACAATAACATTGATAAATTGTTGCCAAAGACTTTATAACAAATAACAAGAAAATGTGGCTTCGGAAAAAACTACTCAACCTCACTTATATTTCTTTGAAAGAAAAGCATATGTGCAAAAGAAAAGTCTTGTTATAAAAACCTTTGTTAAAATAAACTTTATTTAAAAAAAGGTATATTTTTAAATTAAGAGATACAATTTTTAAAAACTTCTTGTCTGTCAAGAAAACGCGGCCTCTTGCGGCGTTCATGGTAACCCTTGTCAAACCATAAACTTATGATGGCATTTTCTTTGTATTGTCACTGATTGTTGTCTTTCATTTCGGTTGGCCACTGGGTCTCGGACAAAAGCTTTCCATTGTAAGTAATGTTTAAAATTAATTTAATTATTACTCATTAATCATTTTTATTTCAATTATTTTCGTGAAGGTAAAGTTAATTTTGAGCAGCTTATGATTCTTTTATTCATTAATGTTAATAAATTCCCTAAAGGTTTCTCATTATGAAACCTCAAGGTTTTTCTGTTGGGATCAGTGAACTGCAATTTCTGCCATCTTGGTTTCATGGGTTCCCATTGAATTTTATTGCGAGCATTAAATTTTATTCTCTACTCTACTGTTGAATGTTTCTTGTCGCGACTTTCTTGTTTTCTATCGATGTTTTGAGTGGCCGGAGTAACTTAAAAGGTTTGTTGCTGCTTGGTTTACATCTATTTTGTTTCTGGAGCAGTGTCAATGATTACGCCAAGATCGGTGTTTAGTCGGTGAAATTTAAAATCCCGTGTCGTCCTTTGTGAAAAAAACTTGAATGCGTTATCGTGGTGTGTATCATATTATATAGTATTTATTAATGTGTATGATTTTAGCCGAGTTCTGCACTTGACGCATTGTTTGTTTACTACATTACTAGCTCCTTTGGTTCGAAGTATATTTGAAGCCTTTTTTTGTAGTATGCAACGATATTTACTGAGCTTCTCTTTTACTGAGTAAAAATCATCCCTCTTATGTTGTAAATGTAGAGTTTTGGTAGATAATTGTAATTTTCAACTTTTCACAGGTGTGGCCTTTTTGGAAAACCCCAGGAATGTAGTTTTAGTTTAGTGTGATTGCAATTGTATAAAATATTGGATCCTTTGTGATTAAAGTATGGAAATTATCTCATTAATATTCTCTATCCAATTTCGTAATTAATATCTATGTATGAAAAATCATACCAGTTTATCATGACTTGACTTATCCCTCTACCACTCCATTACTGGAGCATAGGGCCTCCGTCATGAGTCTCCACCTGACTCTATTGGTGGCAAGATGTTTTGCCTCCCTCCATGTCACTGATATCCTTCAGTTCCCTCTCAATCGTCCTTCGCCATGTTGTTTTAGGCCTTCCCCTCTTTCGATGACCCTGAGGGTTCCAGTCAAAGACCTGTCTAACCTTGAATTTTTCAGGTTTGCAAAGTACGTGGCCAGTCCATCTCCATTTCCTTTTCTTAATTTCAGACTCCACTGGTTTCTGTTTCGCTTTTCTTAGTAGATCTTCATTGTTAATTTTATGAAACCATTTTATATCCAGAATTCTTCTCAAGCATTTGTTAATGAAGATCTGGATTTTTTTCATGTTGGTCATATTGCAGTGCCATGTTTCAGATCCATAGAGAAGGGCAGATTTCACGTTAGTGTTAAACACTCTGATCTTGGTTGAGGTGGAGATGGTCTTATTTTTCCAAAACTTGTACAGGATTGCAGGCTCTTTATGCAGTCTGTTGGTAATATCTTCATCAGTTCCGCCTTTATTATTAATAATAGAGCCAAGATATGTGAAGCTTGTCACTTCTTCTAATAGACGAGATTAGTGTGACGTTTTTTGTTTTGTTTGGAAACATAAATTCAGTCTGTGATTGGTTCCGTGAACTGTACGGACAGTACGGATCCGTATGTAACCAATCACGGATCGAATAAATGTTTCCAAATAAAACAAAAACCGGAAGTGACGTTTTCACTAATCTCCTCTATTTGTGATTCTCCAAGAAGATGTCATTTGATTTTTTAGGGTTGATTTAGTTTATCATGAAATGTTGGGAATGTTGTTCTGTGGCCGCCCTTTAATTAACAATTGAGGGCCTTTTGTACCTCCATTAAATATTCTTTCAATCCCTAATTCAGAGATGGGCACCATTCCAGATTTTGCGGAATCATTCCGCATTTCGGCCCGGAATTCCGCAATTACGGATAAAGCTAGAAAATTAGGGAAACTACGCTAATTATATTGTAACGACAATGTATTAAATTTTTCTTCTCAATTCTCTGTTTATAGCTTCAATCCTTACATATTTTTAACTTAGAATTGCGAATAAAAACGCTAGTAACTGATGAGATGGGCAATCAATAAGAAGGGGGAATCAATCGGAATTCGGAATATTCTAATCTGCATGGATGATTGATTCATGAGAGAAAAAAAATGCCTTCTGTTCACAAATATTTGCGTTTTCAGGACATTTCTGAAACTTATCAAAAGATTGGGTCATTTTTCTACGTGCAGAAAACGCGGCATTGGGTCGGCAAGCCGCACGCCTTTTTTTATGGGCGGGGGCTATTACGGATGAGCGTTGTCTCAGGTTGGCAACCCTGCTAATTACAAAAATTGGCTTGATGAAAATGCCAAGTAAATAAAAATTCCAAAATGTGTGGGCACTTGATCGCTCTACTTTAAGCTATTTCAAAAACTTTTTTGCTGTCATTATATTTGCAATGTTAGTAACTCAATGTGATGTAGTAATGTTAGGATAAAAAAAACTCATTTGAAAACAATTGTTTTTTGAAAAGAACTTATTTCAACAGGAAGTAATGGTGCCAGTTTGAAATTTGAAAGGAATATTTTTTTGTCACTAGGAATATTGCGAAAGGGTCGTTTTAGCAAAGTTCATTTTCGTGAAGGGTTCCTAATTTTTGGCTGGATGGACTAGAAAATTTGAGGTCTTTAAAAACTGCAATATTGTCAGCTATGAAATTGAAATAAATTTGTCCCAGGATGTAATGAGATGATTACTGTTGCAGAGAGGCAGAATATGTCCGAACGCCTGAACGATGTTCGGGGGAAATTCAAGCAGCTGTGGGGAATTTTCCAAAAAAAATCAATCATTAGCCGAAAAACAGATATTTTGTGCTGTGACTACATCATAACCTCCAATTTCAATGTGAAAACAGCAGAGTTACGGATGTAGAGTGGTAGAAACTACGGATCTGCGCTAAAACACCTAATTTTCCAAGTTCTTAACCTGGATGTTGGCTTTTCCTTGCTTTCCGATTGGTATGCAGGAAAAACAATTTATCCGTGGTAGAATGGGTAATTTTTACTAATCAATAGTGTTCTTGTTTAATCACATCGATGTTCTTACTTAATTAAAATGTTGAGTTCACACAATAAGAAGAAATTTACAGGTAGCTCAAATTTGAGAAAAGTAGAAAATTTTTCATATTTTAGGGAAAGGGGCATTTTTTTAGCAAAGGATATAAGTGTGTAAGAAAGACTAAAAAAGAGTATAAAGATCATTAAAATTTAAATGTATTGATTAAGTGAAAATTATTGAATCTGAGAGAAGTTAAGGAACTGAAAATTTTTTTTTAATGAAATTTCATTTTGGGGGAAATTTTAGAGAAAAAAATTGTGTTCTCTGGGGAAATTTTGGATGCTGGAACATTTTCTGCACCCCTGAACTGTTGTGTTTCAGATAACATTCCAAGAGCTGGCCCCCTTTTGTTCTTTTGAAGTATATTCTTGTGAAGGGGCCGTTTAAGCAAAGTTAATTTTTGTGAAGGGGCCGCAAAACAGCCATAATTTTTGGCTGGATGGACGCCTGACTAGAAAACTTGAGTAAAACAGGGACTAATCCAGGGCCAATTTTAGTACCGTTTATCGGCACCTTCACAAAAAATCTACGAACAAAAACGGCACTTTCTCAAAAATTATTCTTATTATATGTGGATTGTTTATAGTTAATTGAGTATTCAAATTGCTATAAAACTGAAGAAATAGGTAATTTAATGCTGATTTCATGAACTTTGCAGTTTCCGTTAAAAATAGTTGTATAAAAATTTCACATAAATTCAAAAGATGTTACAATTTTTCACAAAAAAATAAAATACTGTTTAATTATTTCACCAAAATGGGGGTTAAGTTAAAAATCCTGTATTGGTCCCTGTAAAAAGATTGTGATATATTGTATGTGATGATTGTTGTTTCAGATTACATTCCAAGAAGAGCTGGCCCCCTTTTGTTCGGCTGTGGTCCCACTAAACGTAACAACGGAACGGCAGAGAAGGTCGGGGAGTGCTTCTCGATGCTCCGGAGGAAGGTGAGCGTTTAATTTATGTCTAATAAATATCCTGAAGCGAAAGTGCACATAAAGGCGTTCAGATTTACTTTGAGAAAGCCAAAAGAGTATTCGGCAGATTTTTTAATCTGTGAGGTAGACCCTCCTTTCAGGAAAAACCCTTGGTGATTGGCATTGCAGGGTTCATACGCTCCTTAAATCGGGGTTGGCCCGATTGGACCCAATGGGTTTTTTCAAAAACACCCATGTGAAAAAACCCACATTTTGGACCCATTTTCAGGTTTTTTCAAGTAAAATCAAGATTTTGGCAGTTCCTTCAAAATTTAATGTTTTTTTTTTAAAGTTTCGGATATTTTTAAAATTTTAATGGGTTTCTCAAAATTTAAACTAGGTTTTAAAAAATAAATGGTGTTTTTTCAATTTCAGAGTTTTAAAAAAAGTTAAATAGGTTCTTTCATTATTCAGTGGGTTTCTTCAAAATTTAGGACGTTTTAAGATTAAACTAGATATAAAAATAAAGATTGAAAAAAAATTTCAGTGGGTTTTCAAAGTTGAATAGATTTCTTTCAATAATGAATGGGTTTTTTCAAAGTTTAGGATATTTTTTTAAATTTTAGTGGGTTTTTTTTAAAGTAAAAAAACTTTGAAAAAACCCACTTAACTGTGGAAAAAGTGACATTATTTTGACAGAACACATTTAACATAGAAAGAACTCACCAAAATTTGAAAAAACCCACTTACTTTGTAGAAGAAAACCCCTTAATTTTGAAAAAAACCACACTTCTTCCGAAAAAACCCAGTTTTATATGGGTTTTTTCAGGGTTTTATTGAAAAAACCCAACCCATTTGGGTTTTATAAAAAAACCCCGGGTTTTTGCCAACCCTGCATTAAATACTCCTTGAAAATTATTTTCATTTTCAAGCACTATGGAAACTCCTCTAATTTAGGCTGTACTCCTTAAAAACTCCTTGATTTTCATCATGAAATTTTTTAAATATATTTATCTTGTCTATGAAAATAGTTTCAATCCGCATTATTTTCGAGAAAAATAATGGGTTACTGCGGAAAAATCTCGACTTTTCGTGAAGTGAGAGTGATTTTATAGCCTGATTCAAGAATGCAATTAGCAAAGCTTGCATTTTAAGCTGTGTAAAAAATTTTCTCTCAAATACTCCTTGAAATTTTTAAAAATACTCCTTGATTTTGATTTGTGAAAAATTGTATGAACCCTGAGACAATAAATTTGTTTAAACAATCCAAAAATGTGGCAATTGGGTAAGGCATATTCTGCTTTTTAGAATTCCCGATAAAGGGTTCATTACGGAAAAAATTAGTTGGAGTCTCTGGATTTATAGAACCAAATCCATCTGGAGTGTTAATAAAGAAAGTTGTTGAAAAGTTATGTGTTTCAGGGACGAAGGCCCCCGTCCATCCGCCACTAGCGTAGGCTCTCTCGCCGCTCGCAGATGGGTACCTCCAAGCAGCATCAAACGAGAAAGTAACTCCCAACACGACAAGCATGACCAAGTTTTCAGAAGAGTCCGAGGGTGAGTCCATCAAACCATTTTTAATCATCAATGGTCTAATAACAACACTTAAAAATTAACCCTCTTGTGGCACCATCAAAAAAGTGAAAACTTTTTTTCCTTCTTAATACATCCGAAATGCACCTATAATTTGTCTGGAAAATTTTTTTTTCTTGTGTGCACTCCTTCCTAGTTATTTTTATGAGGCCATATTTTTTCATTTTAACAGAAAATACTTGGTTTAGAACTTATTTTGAGCACAAAAAGTCAATTTGTCATTTTTTGGACTTATTCCCTTCTTCAAACTGACGATTCAATTGCCTTGGACAGACCACTGTTGTTTGTCTTTGGTTGATTGAGATCTCGGGGAGACACCCAATAATTTGGAACATTGTTTAAAAAAAGCTTTATTTTTAACTTTTGAGGGAGATCTTAAATCATAAAGGATGATGCCAATTTACCAAAGCAGGGGTTGATCCAGACAAAAATTGGGGCCCTTTTGCTGCCCCTTCACAAAAATAAATTCATAAAAACACCCCTTTCATGATATTCAAATTAGCTTTCGTGATAATTTGCAAGAAAACACTCACGAAATATTTGAATCTTCCATGATTTTCTTGGTTTGTGTGAGTCAATTTTACTTTAACGTACTCATCTGCCAACTATCACTGCTTCAATCTCTCTCACAGTAACAATTTCTTTTTCACAAAAAACAGACCTGCCAACTCTCCTGCTTTTGGACTTGGTTTTCTGCCTTGAATTCAAATCTCAGACTTCCTTTTTTCATTGCATAGCTGCCAAGTACTCCGATTTTATCGGAGTTACTCCTATTTTTGGTTTCTTCTCCGGTAATCCGATTTTCCCCTAAAAACTCTGATTTTCCGATTTAAAAAAATAAACCTATGTTTCAATCGTAAGTAAGAAGTTTTTAAGAGTAAGGTGAGTGAAATATATTAATTAAATAGTACATTTTCTTTTTAAAGTTGTATTTTTCCAAAAAAAAAAAGCATTTATTTATATTTTTGTTATAGAGCAGGAACCATGATTAATCGTTTTGGACGCCTTTGGTTGTAGCTTATAGATTATTTTGTTTTCATCTACTTTAAGGGGGGTGTTTTTGTTTCTTCATAGACATCGTTTTAGGGTTTTATCTAAATTATTTGTGCTTCGTAGTTCCACTATGAACTAAAAAGGCAGCTTAAATTTTAACTTGTGACTGAAAAAAGGTGGGTATGCTTTCCATGAAAGTACTCCTATTTTTTCCTCCATCAGGTTGGCAGCTATGCATTGTTTTGATCGGGTGCAGGATAAAAAACCGCTTAATAAAACTTCCAGCAGGGGTCTCAGACCTGCGCCAATTGCGCCAAAGTGCGCCAAATAAAAAAATCTGCTACAAACTGCTACAATTTGTGTTATTTGCGCCAAAACTGCTCCAAAATTAGATTTCAAGTGACATTTCCGAAATTTCTAAGTGATGCGCTATTTCGAAGCATCTCCTTGATTTTCATCATGAACATTTCTTTTTTAAGTTTATCTCCCTTATAAAATAGGTTTAAATCCGTAGCGTTTAGTCCGTTAAAAAGTCTGAAAAATCGCGATTTTTCGCGAAAGTTTCGGGTTTTTTGCGGGAGTGTTCCGTTCTTCGCGCGACTTACTTGGACAGCCGTGGGTGCCGATTCAAGTTGGCTTCTTCTTGTGTCATCATTGCGATGTAGAAAAAACAACTTTACCGTAATTAGGAACCCACAGGTCCGATGTTCCGGAAATCGGGAAAATAACGATTTTTCGCGACGGTTCCGTTTTTCCCGTGACTGCTTTTCCTACAGCAGCCTGATAAGTCGAAAGATTATTTTTTTCTCTATTTTATTTTTAGTCAGTATTTTCAGATATAAGAGGCTTTTCTAAGTTGTAAATTTTTACTGAAAGTTCGCTTTATATCAACTTAATAAGATAATACAGTGTTTTTTTAATCTGTGTTTTAGGTTCTGATCTGATTTCAGATTCTAAAAAAAACCTTCAAAAATACCAATTTCTTACTTTTTTCTCAACTTAACTAAATGTTTTTCACAATATTGTTTTTCAATTTAATTATTACTTAAATAATTATTCTATTAACTAATTTCTATTTGATTTTAGTTACTTTTAGAATTTTAAAGTGGTTTTAAAGCCTGATTCGGGAATGTAATTGGCATAGTGTGTGTTTAAAGCCGTGTAATAAATTTGTCTTTCTGAAGTTATATAGAAAAGTACTCCTTGAATTTTTTAAATACACTCCTTTAAAACTCCTGGAATACTCCTTGATTTTGATTTCTGAAAATTTGTATGAGCCCTGTAAAATAGCTTGCTTCATTTATTTATTGATTTCATATTTTGTAGAGGTAATGTAATGTTTTTATTGAAATGATATGGAACTGAATGTTGTGTGACCTTAGAATTTTGAATGAAAATCATCTACAAATTTAGTTTTGTAATCATGAAAAGGTAGATGGATCTTTTTTCTCGTCATACTACTGAAGTTATTAAATCTTCTTAAATTTGGTTAAGAATAAGGTTGATTTTGATGTTATAAATTATGATTTCTGCTACGAAACTTAATTTTTACCTGCTACAAAACTGGTTTCACCTGCTACAAAAGTAATTTTTACCTGCTACAAAACTTAGATTTTCTTGCTACAAAACTTTCTTGATGACTGAGACCCCTGTTCCAGTAAAAATAGAGACTGATGATTCAAAATAAAAGCCAGAAACTTCGGCCAAAAGCCGTAGAGTTGGCAGGTCTGCAGAAAATGATGAAATAGGTTCCAAAATATAAAACCTAGATCTACCCCTGCAAAGGAACCTAAGGTAAGAGGCGTATATGTGAGCCCTCCCCCATGATTCAGAACAGGATTTCATTTAGAATAGGTTGAAGCCAGATTAGGAGGACATTAATAAGCCTAACAAAAAATTATAAAAAGGTTGGTTCCAAACAGGGTTGTTACATTTAAAACACTTTTTACATTAAAAACCTTGTTTAAAACACATGTAGTTTTTAGCAAGTTGCTCCCTTTATTTAGGCAACAAACTCACTATTTTCATGTATGGATCACCCAGAGCCTCTAAAGATGGTGTCAAGTATAAGGCTTGGGTACAAACCACCAAATTGCCATGACATAGGCAGTACATTGCTCGATAAAGAGCACGATGCTGTGAAGAAAACTTGCAAAAATTCATTTAAATGAACGAACTGTTTGGTGTATTTAAAATTATAGCTTTATTAATCTAATTTCAAATTGAAAAATCAAATTTAAATTTTAAAAAATCATGAGTTTTTGTAGCATATCTCAGGGATGCAGAAAATGTTTTTACCTTCAAGATTTCCCACAATCTATTCAAAAATTTCCCCAAAATTTTAAAAAATGATAAATACCTTCAAAAATTCTGAATTATCGTCAGTATCAAAAATCTGTTTAAAAGTACAATGACACGAATCGCCACATAAATTTTTTTTACTGAACTGAAATTCAATTCAATAGCATACTTTTCCACAAAATTTCCCCAGATGGCTAAAATTTCCCCCGATCCTAGATTGCCGGATCGGACATATTCTGCATCCCTGGCATATCTTTGTCTTCTTTTGGGTAAAAAACCCAAATAAGACTTGTTTTAAACAACAAAAAAAAACGTTTGAAACAAATAAAACATGTTTTTTTTCAAACCCTGTTTCCAAAAATGACTTTTGTGTTTCAGCATCCTCAACAAGCTCACGCCCGAAAAGTTCCACAAGCTGAGCGAGGAGCTCCTGAGCGTTGGACTCGACTCCACACAGATCCTCAAAGGTGTCATTCTGCTGGTAAGGACTCAAATCAAGAGATTAACAGAGTGTAGTATTCATCTCCATAGACGCTAAGGGGCCATTCATTAATTACGTGAGGGGGAGAGGGGGTTGGAAAAATCTCTACATAACCTTACTTGGGGGATGGGGGGGTCGAACCCATTCTTACGTAAGATTTTCCAAGTTAATGTAAGCAAATTCCAATTATTCTAATCAAATTACTTTTGAACAACCCCAGAAAAACTTGAAACATACATGTGATTCTTCCGCCAATTTGCTTAGCAAAATTAAAATACAACAGTTTGATTTGCAAAACTGAAATTTCACTTTCTTATTTTCCAATCGTTTTATACGGAAAACTCTGACCGCTAGTGTGCCCTAGTACTAAATTTTAATATGAAAATTAGTTAAGATTATTTAAGCAAAAAAATATGAATATAGCATATCGAATCCTAGATCTCGGACTATACCCTGTCTTGGGCCATTAAAACCCAACCAACCTAGATCTCCGGAAGTAGAAGCCGATGAACCCCCTCTAGTTAAAATGAAGAAAAATTTAGGCGCCATCGAATTTTTTAAAAATATTTTCTGCCAATTTTTTGTCTGTGTAATCACGTGTGTTAAAAATGCTGACGATCTCGGTATATTATCGAAGCTTTAATTTAAAAAAAATTGAAGGTATATTAGATGTATCTTTTTTATTAGAGTAGCATCAAATTAAGATAAAAAATAAAACTGTTGAATCCATCTTCCAGTTATCAAAAGTCGAAACAAAACAAAAGCAAAAAGAGAGAGAAATCTTTATTAGTTTTGGTTTCAACATTTTTTGTTCTAACACAGCGTTTCTCAAACTTTCTATCGTCACGGACCCCTTTATGTAGCAGCCTGACATCGCGGACCCCCAACATTTCAAACACCAAAAGCCGTACCCAGACTTTTTTTGGAGTTTTAGATTAAATAAAATTAGTTTATATAAATCAATAAATTTTACAATTATTACTCAAGAGGCGTATGTAGAAATTTTTTCGGGAGGGGACAAAAATTATTCCTCCAGCCCCCTATGTACAGGGCTCCCATTGGCGACTAAAAAGGCGACTATTGCTACTATTTTCAAGGTTGGGCGACTATTTTAAGCTAAAAAGGGCCAAAAGCGACTATTTTCAATGATTTTCAGAGATTTTGGCTACTTTTTTTTAGTTTGGGCGACTATTTCCGTTTTTTTATCGTCAATCAAAATCAATCAATCGCCATTTTCAGAGACTACTACGGATTCTCCGTAGTTTCTACGGATGCCGTCGTTAAACTACGGACAACATCGAAAAAGCTACCGAAAATCGGAAATCTATCATAAAAAGCACTTAGAAGCGCAAGTTTTTTCCCAATTATGCTCTATTTTTAGGATATTTCCAGTCTACATAAAACAGGGTGCGAACAATCGGGTTTCGTGTTGCTTGCGGGGTATTCCGTTCTTCCTTGGACTTCTTTCTTGGATGGATGGACGGCGGGCGCCAAGTTGAAGTCGGCTTCTTGCGTTGTTAGTGCGATGTGGAAAAAACAAGTTTATTGTAGTTAGAAGCCGTCGTTCGGTGTTTAGGATCGAATTTTTCGGAAAAGTCGAAAAATAGCGATTTTTTGCGCAAGTACCGTTTTTCCAGCACATAGTTGAAGATGGCTTTCACATAGCTGCCAAGTTTTACGTATTGTCCGTAAAATTTACAGATTAGCACCAAAATTTACGGTTTTATGGATCGACCCGAAATGTTTACGGAATTTCGCCACATTAAAGTCTTGTCTGCCTTTGCTAGGCTTTTGGAAACTGGAAAATCGCGGAAAAAGCCGCGATTTTTCGAGAAAGTTTCGTTTTGTGTGCCGCGTGTTCCGTTCCTTCCGGGACTATTTTCGACGGCCGCGAACGCCAAGTTGAAGTCGGCTTCATCTCGTGTCAGTATTAGAATGCAGGAAAAACTACTTAATAACGTGGTCAAAGGCAACATGTCCGATGGTTAGAATCACGATCTTGAAAAGCCGAAAAATAGCAATTTTTCGTGAAAGTTCCGTTATATCCGCGATTGCTTCCTACCGGCGCGGCGCCTAATTGAAGTTGGCTTCCTTTCACTATTGTATTTACATTTCAGAAAAAACAACTTTACTATGGTCAGAACTAATTACTTAGGTGAATTATCACTAGACCTAATAACCTCAAGTAAATAAAAATTGATAAGGGCTAAAAATTTGATAAGAGCTGATAAATTAATAGAGGTTTAAGTTAAGTATTTATGTATTAAATCTATGCGCACATTATTTGTCGTAATCAAAATTATGGTTTTCATGTCGTACGAAGAGTTTTACTGATGCAAGTTTTCAAAAGTTGGCAGCTATGTTTTCACATTGTAGGAAAAATTTAAGGGTGGCCAGAGGAGCCTAATAAGTCTACTGATACCTCTCAGATCACGTTTTTATCGATTTTAGTCAGTGTTTTCAACTAATTTTTCTTAAGGATTTCCTAAGTTGTAAATTTTTACTGATGGATCACTGAAGCTTAATGCAGTATTTCTTAAAAATCTTGTTAGATTATAACCTGTTTCAGATATGATATCAGGGGGGATGGTAGGGGATCCACCCCTAAAAAAATCGGACTAGGTGTCTAAAACAACCCTGTTTTTAGGGTCAACTATGAGTGCTGCTGTGAGTTAATTACCCAAAATGAACATAATTTTTCTTTTTAAACTTTAAAGATTATTCTATTTTTGTTTGATTTGTGAATTTTCAGAGTATTTTCAGCTTTTATCTATTTTATTTGAAAAATCTACTGCTATTTTTTATGCAATGGGAGAATTTTATTTGGGAAGGCTATTTAGGGGGACTATTTTTCGTAATTTAGGCGACTATTTAGGAGACTATTTTTCATATTTGAGGAGACTATTGCTACTATTTCTGAAAGTGAAACTCAATGGGAGCCCTGTATGTATATTTCATAGGTCCGAGTAGCTTTTTAGTACATTTTTAAGTAGAAATTGCGTCATAGAGAACTTAATATAAAACAAGTTAAAAGTAATTAAGTTACTACCAAAGGGGGATCTAGGGGTCCTCCCCTAGAAAATTTTTGGAAATTAGACTCGAAAAAACTGGTTTTTAATTAGTTTTAATACCCTTAGTTAGAATTTTTTAATATAAGTTTTTATGAAAGATTTGCATTTGATAAACTTAATGTAAAAAATAGTTTATAACAATAGTGTTTTAAGAACAAAAAGGTATCTGGGGATCATCCCCAGAAAAGTTTTAGAAATTTTAAAACACACATGGTTTTACCTTGATTTTGATACACTTCATCCGAATTTCAGACTGTATTCTTAGGTAGGATTTCGTTTTAATAAACTTAATTTAAAAAAAGTTTTTCATAATAAAGTACCAAGTACTAAAGGGGTTTGGGGGTCCTCCCCCACAAAATTTTTGGACATTTTATCCAAAAAACAGGGTTTTAACTTGTTTTGATACACCAAGTCCATGTTTCAGGGAGGGGACAGGGCCCCGTAAACCAACCTTATATACGCCCTTGGATTACTCCATGTCTGTGAGGGTTTGGGGTCTCTCCCAAAAAAATTTTGAAAATTGGCCTCAAAAAGTAGTTTATATTCATTTGAGCCATGTTTTTGGTTACCTTGAAGAGAACAGTTCCTTGTAAACCATGTAAATTTCAAGGAAAAAATTATGCATTGAAGTTAAAATTTCAAGGGGGCTGGGGGTTCTCCCCCAGAAATTTTTTGAAATTTGACTCTTAAAACTAGTGTTTCATCTCATTTTGAGGCTCTTTGGGGAATTCTAAAAGTAACTTGAGGAATTCCCCAAGGTAACTCGCGGACCCCCTAGGAAGGCGCCGCGGACCCCCAGGGGTCCGCGGACCACAGTTTGAGAACCGCTGTTCTAACATCTTATTATTCTGAAAAATGAAATGGAATCTTACGTAAGAATAGGGGGTGAGGGGTTTGAAAATCTTACGTACCCTTACATGGGGGTAGGGGGGGTCAAAAATTGCCAAAATCATCCTTACATAATTAATGAATGGCCCCTAATAATTTCAACTTTTTTTAACAAGGATTTTCCCATTCACAAACTTCATGTACATTGGACGGGCCTCCTTTATACTCTGATCACTTAGAATATTGGCGCCTGAGACGTAATGTATTAGAAGCAGTTGCTATATACTGTAATTATCATCGAAAATTTTTTCTTGTGCAATAACAAGGCAGCCGAAACAGAAGTAGTTAAAATACTGTAAAAAAAATCGGTCCCTGAAGTTGTGTGATGAGCGTTATTAGGCATTTTTGATCCTGCTTCAGGCACCAGTTCTAAGTGAACAGACTATAATACCACGTCATTCCTGCTCATTCTGCCCACTGAAGCTGTCACTCAAATCGGAACTGGAGGGGGGAAAACAACACCGATGAAATTTAAATGCCGCTTGATAGAAGTTCCATATCCAATCAAGAATCACTTTCACCTTCTCCGATTGGCTGCTAGTGAAATTAATTATAATCTGGGAGCAGGAATTAAATTAGGTACCTAAACTGCCGTTTGGAATCTCTGTAAGCTCTATACTCTGTGATAACAACTTAAATGGAACAATCCGAGAATTCTGTTATTTTCTCGGTTCAATTCCGTTAAAGGTCCCGCTAAATATCATCACGCAAGTTCTTATGAGCGCCATATATTCAAATATGGACAAATTTTTCTGAGTTTTATCGATAAACGAAACACTTATTGATCAAGCTAAATATTTTAATCTATTAGTTCGAAATTATTTAGCAAGTATTCTGCTTTTGGGTAACCAGACAGCCCGGTGGCGCTAAAGGCCCAAGGTTCAAACCCTGGCCAAGGCAGACTCGGCCTTTCATTCCTCCGGGGTCGATTAACGAGTACCAAGTTTACTTGGGGAAATCAAGAGGGTGTTAGCATCAAGCTATAGCTCACTCAGCTGACCGTGACATTCAGTCACGTTCTGTAACAGCTCTGCATATGGCCTCACCCAGTGAGACCATGTTCTACTGGAGTTTGAAGGTCCACCGACCTAGTTACTGTTGTAAAAATTAAAAGTAAATTAGCAAAGGATAATTGGAGGGCTCAGAATTAAAATGGACCAAGTCCACCTTTTGTCATTTTTATGAGTTAGCAACACTATAATGCTACACCAACTATGTAAAATTCCAGTGCAATAGTGAACCAAGTCCTAGTTCTGATAATATCCGCTTGGCAGCAGCAAGTTCTGTTGCGTTAACATGTAATTTTGCTATGAAGCTTTAACTTTAAACGTCTGTAACTCAAAAGTAGCTAAAGTGGACTTGGTTCATTTCTATTCTGAACCCTCCAATTGCTACTTTAGACTCACCACACTTGTTGAGGGTGGTAGGTTTGTTTACCAGTGAAGAACATGATGGTTTGTTGTCCAAAGTGACTGGCTGGGCAGTTTGTTTTGATTGCCGAAGTGTATATTTGGACGGCCAGTGGCGCATGCGCTGTAGGTCTTGTGATTACGTAGCAGTCTCGGCGCTTAGTGATGGAACCAATGGAACGCCGAGCCGTGGAAATTAGTAGAGTTTAGTTGAAAAAAAGCCGTCCAAATATACAGTGCCTTTGATTGCCTAATTGAATTTAATGTTTGTTTTGGAGTTTGTTGCAGAACTGAGCTGAAGTGGTGGATGTGACATCATCACCTCCTGATTGGTTCAGAGTCTGGTGATGTCACATCTACCACTTGTATGAAGTAAACACTCTTGCTCTTTGAGCTACTTCTGCTCTTGTGAGGCCCTTTGGCCTGTTAGGGTTTTCTTACAGTTACTTGTACAGTAAAAGATGATCTGCTGAGCAGATAGATTGTTGGGTAGCCATTTTGTGTTTGTTTTGGCTGTGCCCATGTTGAACTGAAAAATGGTAACACTAACACTTTGTTGTTTTTTTACTAACTTTAAAATAAATTATGACTTTATTTTCTTAAACCTTTTCTAGTCCTTCTTGCTTTCATGAATTCAATTGATGTCATACTCTGCTAAATTATTTTGGATACCAGTCTCTTAAAATCGGGTATTAGTTTTGTGTCGGGGGAGTTACCATACTGTCTCCTAAGGAATTCTTTTCTCACAAATATTTGCGCCATATATACACACCAGCTTCCTTTTGTGTGGTTGATTATGGATAAGCGTTGTCATCCCTGTTGTCCCGCAAACATCAATTGTAATACAGTAAAGCACCGTTTATACGTCTTTCAAGGGACCGACGTAAATCGACGTATAAATGAAAAAACGTATAAACGAAAATGTCCTTAATTATTAGGTTTATAACGCTTCTAATGCAGATTTACAAAAATACATTAAATTTTAGGTTTTTCCGAAGAAAAAATTACTTTAAAACAGTTTTTGAACTGAAAAATATTAACTAATAAACTTTAAAATAGTATTAAATATTTTAAAATAAAACATTTTACATAAAAATTAAAGAAACCCTACCTTTATAGTGATAGGGTTTTAGAGAACGGCAGTTTTATGGTCCCGCTTTCTTTGAGGGGTCATTTACCGATCAAAAGAATTCTTCTCCTCTTCAGGGGGTGCTGGAGACCCCCCAAACCAGAGATAAGGGCCATAAAACTGTAGTGTAGCTGTGTAGCTCATCCCGGTTGTCCCGGTATCAGTTCAACGAACTGCTTCTACTCACCCCCACTCCATTGGTCATGCCCCCCCCCACAACGGCCAAGGAATGCAGTGCTCTTCAACCTTTCCTGGGGAAATTTTCCCACGGAATAACAACTGATACTGGATATTTTCGAATTTTGAGACAGCCGAAAACGACGTATAACCGATATTGCGCGTCGTATAAACGAAGAATTTTTGTATTAAAATGAATAGGAATGAATTGGGACTTAGCGAAAACGACGTATAAATGAGAGACGTATAAACGGTGCTTTACTGTACTTAACTTTTAACATTGAGACTCACACAGCAAGTGACTTATAGTTACATGATGCATCTTTAAACAAACCTAAAACACAACAACCCTTAAGGTGGGGTAAAAGTATAGAAGAGAAGTAGCAGTAATGCAAAGACCAAAGCTAGTATTTATATACCAAGTCAACCAATCACATGCCTGCTGTTTACCTGATCTTACTTCACTTAACTTCTTTCCTGAAACTTGGAAAACTGATTTGCATATTGTCTTTAACTTAACTTAACTTCCCTAACCTGATATTCAAATCAAGCAATCAAAAAGAGTAAATACAAACAACAGGCATGTACTGCATGGTTACAATCAGAAGGGTTAACACTTTGGATAGGTGAGGTGATACTATAAGGTACATTTATTTATATTACACAACAACAGTGTTAAAAGGAGGTTTCTGTTTCCACAGATCTTTGACAAGGCCCTCGATGAACCCAAGTACAGCTCCATGTATGCCCTGCTCTGCAGGAAGCTGTGTGAGGAGGCCCCCAACTTCGACCCTCCCTCCAACACCACAGACAGCCTCACCAGCAACGTGAGTCAAACTCTGTTCTTAAGTTCTTTTTTAAAATCTTCCTGTTTTATACTCTATTCATTTAGAATTGGCGCTCTTGAGAAATAGCCCCCACGCTAGAAGCGTAACCATAGTTACTATCTTCAAGCAGCCAATAGTAAGCCTTCTTCGTTGGTATGGTTACCGATCAGTGCAGAGACTCCAACTACTACGGATTCTCCATAGTTTCTACGGATGCCGTCGTTAAACTACGGACTACTGATAACATCGAAAAAGCTAAAGAAAAAGCTTTACACATAGTAATTACACTGTAGGAAAAATTTAAGCATGGCCATAGGAGCCTAATAATCTAGTGCAACGATGGGCAACCTACGGCCCGCGGGCCGGATCCGGCCCGCCTCGTCATTTTATCCGGCCCGCGGAACATTTTAAAAATTGTACCAAAAATCACTCTGGTTTTCGTCAACAAGAGCGAGCGAAAGAGGGGATACAGAACTTTCCCAAAAAATAACTTAATTTTAGCAGTTAAAACGTGCTGTACAACTATATTTCGTTCTTGGGAGGCGTCTATAAGCGTGGGAGACTTGTTACCTCACGACGGTTTATATTCCCCTCCCGTTGCACCTTAACTTGGAAGTAGAGAAAAGGCTTGTAACCGAATCCCAGTCGTTGTCATCATAGCAATTCGGGTTCAGAAGCCGGTTCTCACCCAAAAAAATCCGGTTGTTTCCGGCTCTACCATACGGACTATATTCATTCTCTGCCTTTCACAATGATTCTAAAGTAAATTTGTCCTCCTGAACATTAATTCATTCTCCATTAATTCTCCTGCATCGTGTAATGACAATTGTTAAAATTTGTCCTGATATATTTTTTCATTACTATATGAGCTCTGAATATTATTTTTAGCTCATATTGATGTAACTTAAACATTATAATTATTGTATGTAATCAAGATATTATTTTAATCCAGATTAATGTAACTTCATTATAATTATTGTATGTAATCAATATATTGTATACGTCCAGATTAAATTTTAACTTTAGTATTAAACTTCGTAAGTATATAATAAAACTACTCATTTTTTACTTAAAAAATATTACATATTATCTACTCTATGGCCCTCCACGTCATTATAATCATTGAATCCGGCCCGCGGATTCGAAAAGGTTGCCCATACCTGATCTAGTGATACCTCTCAGATCGCGTTTTTATTGATTTTAGTCAGTGTTTTCAACTAATTTTTCTTAAGGATTTTCTAAGTTGTAAACTTTTACTGATAGATCTTACTCTGAAGCTTAATTCAGTATTTTTTAAAATCTTGTTAGATTGTAACCTGTTTCAGATATGACATCAAGGTTGATGGTAGGGGATCCACCCCTAAAAAAATTGGACTAGGTGTATAAAACAACACTGTTTTTAGGTTGTTCTTACTCATTCAGGGTTCCCACGGGCCTTGAAAGTCCTTAAAAGTCCTTGAACTTTTTAAGGCTAAATTTAGGTACTTGAAAGTCCTTGAAAAATGTTCTTGGTCCTTGAAGGTCCTTGAGTTTTCACTCGGCCACTAATCGAACTTAATTTTTTCAGATCTTTGTTTTTTTCTAGAAATTTTCTTTAAAACTACTCTTATGAACATAACTTGCGGCCAGTTTTACAAACTGACAGTGAAGAGCGACTTCCCCTCTCGTTCCGATTGTATACGGGAAAAAAGTCTTGTTTTGAAATACGACTCATTTTTAAATGTCTGCGAAAAAGGTCCTTGAAAAATTTTGTCGAGGTCCTTGAAAAGTACTTGAAAGTCCTTGATTTTCAATGTTTTCAAAGAGTGGGAACCATGTCATTAGGACTACTGACAACCATCTTTGAAAGTTGGAGTCTTTGTCGGTGGTGGGGGAAGGAAATATTTTCAAGCGCCAGTTCAAAATGAACAGAGTATTAACAGGGCATATATAGCTTGTCTGCCGTGTTGCTTTGCGGAGAAAACCGGTTCTTTTTGCATTGTGTCGAAAGCAGAGAAAACTGTATAACATCAGGTAAAACTTGTAGAAATAGTAAAACTAGTAATGTGAAAAACAACGTTTAATCCACAATTAAAAAGCAGACAATTGTTTCGGGGATCAAAGGACCCCCTTCATCATTGCTAAAAGTAACAATTAAAGACAGGCGATCGGTATAAATACAAACAGAAAGCGACCTCTAGACAAGGAACAAGAAAACCAAATAAGTTAAATCGAAACACCCAGAGGAAAAATAAAAAGGAACAAGGTTAAATTACGAACAATTAAGATTTCCAAACAGGTGAAAAATAAGGTACACTATTTAAATCATTCATTAAAACTTTTTAAATGTTTTAATTGTGGATTAAACGTTGTTTTTACATTACTAGTTTCGGAGAAAACAGGTTTTCAGCCGCCGAGCGACGGCAGACAAGTGTAGGTACCACTGCTCTAAGGGGGTATCCATCACATGACCTGTTCTAAGGATTTCTGAATTCTTGTTTTGCAGACATTCCGCCGCCTTCTGCTTGCTAAGTGTCAGGATGAATTTGAGAACAGAAGAAAAGCCAGTGAAGGTATGCTCTAGATTATTCTAGCTCTTATTTTAACCAACTTTAAATTTCATCTAAAAAATCAGGGAAAATTGTCAATTTTGGCCAAAAACCTGGAAAATGAAATGTTTGCGTGTCAATTTCGGCTCTACTAAGTGAAAAAAAAAGTCATTTTATTGAAAATTATGTGCTCAAAATTGCAAGAAGTATCCGAAAAATGCCGTGAATTACTAGTTTTTTACCAAAAAATCTGGAAAAGTCGGGGAATTTAATTCTGAAATGGAGTGGGAACCCTGTAAAAGCGACATTTGTGAGATTCTTCAGATTTTTTTCCCTCAAACCTATTACCACAAAATAAATTCTGACAAGGTGTTAAAAATAAGCTAAAACTGATAACGCTAAAAGTGTTGCTTTTACTGTGTTCACCTCAATGTGCTGACTAATGTGTTCCTAACTTTGTTTAGAATATTTGATTGCTTGTTTGATCAAGGTATTTTTTTGAGGTTGTGGGTTTAGCTTTTTCCTGCTGATCAGGATGACACGTTTATTTACTTACCGAGAGTTTATAAGGGGTTTCTGATGGCCATATGCTTTTTAGTATGGTCACATGCCAGATTTGTTTACAATGTTTTTTGGAAATTAAATTGTTTGTGGATGTTAATCAGTATTTACAATGATTAATAAATTAATCTTTGTTTTTAAAGCTCTGCTATCTTTATTAGTCTACATTTTCTTTCAGATAAAAGCTTAAAAACATAGCTTTCAGATAAAAGCCCAGTGTGTGGCTAGCTTCTCTCTCATTTTGCTCTTGTTAATGAAGATGCATAGTACTTTTTTTGTTGTCTTTTTTATGACAACTTTATTTATATAGTAAGTGTTTATATTATAGGGTTTTTTTTCTGATGGCCAGATGCTTTTTAGTTTGGTCACATGCCAGATTTGTTTACAATGTTTCTTTTGGAAGATTAAATTGTTTATGGATGTTATAATCAGTATTTACAATAGTTAATTAATCTTTGTTTTTAAAGCTCTGCTATGTTTTGTTAGTCTTGGCTCTATTTAGAGTTTATAGGTAACAAAAACCTTGAATTTTAGGATCAAATGGGAGTACCCCCTACTTGGTATTGTTTTGTCCTTCTTCTCTCTCACCTTGCCTCAAACTTCACCTTTTTCCTTTTGGGATTCTGTTTACCTTTTTCTGGTGTTGACACTAACTTTAACCTGTGAAGTTTTGAACTGAGGTGAAGTGCTGATGTTTACATGAGTATAAGTAGTTCTGCTTCACTGAGGGGAGTTTTTCTTTTTCCCTTCATCTGTTACAGTCCTATTACACTGTTCTACAAATTTGACCTTCAAAATTTTTTCCTTGATGAAAATAGTCAATTCTTATAGATTTTGGGTCGCTGAATACGAAAATCACCATTAAAATTCTCAATTGACTCAGGATTTTCGGGGAACAGCCCCTCCCCCTTTTTACGTTTTTCGACAACCTTATAACTTTAAACTCAATTTTCAGGGTCAAAAAGCATTATTTTAGTCTTCAAATTGCTCTCCAGTTAACAAGAAATGTTCAAATTAATAAAATATGATAAATTTTTAACAAATGGATAGGGTTAAGGGGTAATTACCCCCCTAAAAATACAAAAAAATAGCTAAAAATTATAGAGGTTTCTATACGCTATTTTTTCCTCTTATTTTTTACGCAAATCCCGTTTGAAGGGTCCTAACCCTTCCCCAAGGACCCAAATTTGATGACAATATGCAGCAATAATTTTTACTAAAAGCGGTTGAGGTGTTAGCCTCCCAGAAGTCCCCGCGGAAGAGTTCGGAAGACTTCCAGAATCGTGAAGGCGCTCGCGAGTTCAGGAATTAATATCGATGATTTTGAAAAGATTACAAATGATGTTTTTCTTATATTTTGGGTCTATTCTAAGTAGAAACTCTTCAGTTCTTTAAAAACTGACCGGTTTTCAGGAGTGAGGATTCCATGTTTCAAGATGTATACAGATGCACGGCTGTGGATAACAATTAGGGGGCATCCCCTTAAAAACTGAGGGTGGTGGAGGAAAATGGGTGTCATATTTGAATTCAGCAGATCATTTTACACAAGAATCAGCTGAAATTCAGTAAGTGGCTTCAAATTTTTTTTTGTACAGCACAGTTAAACTCTAAGTGTGGCATTGAACCCTTCTGTGGGTGCTCTGGAGGCGCTCTCACCTCAACCGCTTTTAGCAAAAATCATTCTGCATATTGCCATCAAATTTGGGTCCTTGGGGAAGGGTTAGGACCCTTCAAACGGGAATTGCGTAAAAAATAGGAGGAAAAAATAGCGTATAAAAACCTCAATTTTTAGCTAATTTTTTGCATTCTTAGGGGGTTAACTACCCCTTAAACCTATCCATTTGTTATAAATTTATCATATTTTATTAATTTGAACATTTCTTGTCCCCTGGGGGGCAATTTGAAGATTAAAGCAATGCTTTTTGACCCTGAAAATCGAGTTCAAAGTTATAAAGTCGTTAAAAAACGTGAAAAGGGGGAGGGGCTGTTCCCCGAAAATCCTGAGTCAATTGAGAATTTTGATGGTAATTTTCGTATTCAGCGACCCAAAATCTATAAGAAATGACTATTTTCATCAAGGAAATTTTTTCAGTGTAGAACAGTGTTATTTGTGTTTGCCTCACTGCTAACTTTTAAATGTCTGTACAGACAACAGGTATTTTACTGTTCATGTGATATTTTATGAATTGTTTTGACAGATTAGTTTTTTATTAATTAACTAACTCCTTGGCATTACAGCCCCAGACCTGCCAACTCTCCAGCTTTTGGCCAGAGTTTCTGGCTTTTATTTTGAATCTCAAGTCTCTATTTTATTTGGGAGTTTTATAAGGCTGTTTTTCAGAGTATTATCAGGCACTCGATCAAAAAAAATGAAGCCAGGTATTTGAATTACAGGCAGAAAACTCGGTTCAAAAGCGGAGGAGTCTTAAGGGGTCCTTTTCAACCTCATCCAACCATCTTTTGATTTTTTTTGTCCCATTGAAAATCTTTCTAGTGCCCCTATCTTTCTCCATTCTCTCGAGGTGTCCCAACCAATGTATTGTTTTGGTCTTTGCATGATTATGTCAAATAGACTTTCAATCTCACAATTAAATCTTCCTCTAAAGGTCCTAAAATTGCTCTTAGAATTTTTCTCTCCCAGCTTTTCTTGTTTTTGAGCCCAGGTCTCTGCTCTATAGGTAACTGCTGGTCTGATTATAGTTTTATAAACCTTTGTTTTTCACGTTACTGTTTTAGATTTTTATTAATTAAATCACTCTAAATATCATGTTGTATATTCATGTGATCATGTTGTATATTCACAGGGTTCCCACGGTCCTTGAAAGTCCTTGAATTTTTTAAGGCTAAATTTAGGTACTTGAAAGTCCTTGAAAAACGTTCTAGGTCCTGGAAGGTCCTTGAATTTTCACTCGGCCACTAAATAAACTTAATTTTTTCAGATCTTTTTTTGTTTTTTTCTTGAAATTTTCTTTAAAACTACTCTTATGAACATAACTTGCGGCCAGTTTTACAAACTGACAGTGAAGAGCGACTTCTTCTCTCGTTCCGATTGTATGTGGGAAAAGTCTTGTTTTGAAATACGACTAATTTTTAAATGTCTGCAAAAAAGGTCCTTGAAAAATTTTGTCGAGGTCCTTGAAAAGTTCTTGGAAGTCCTTGATTTTCAATGTTTTCAAAGAGTGGGAACCATGTATTCATGATAAAGTGATTCATGTTGTATATTCATGATCATGTGATTCATGTTGTATATTCATGGTTCATGCGATGTTTTACAGGGTGTCCACTTAATTCTAAGCTAAGAATTCCCTGAGTTTTCCACAGGGTGTCTGCTAACCCTGGAAACAGGGAAAACCTAGAATACTCAGGGAATTCGAAAATGCCCTGGAAAACCTGGAATACTCGGGGAATTCCAAAAATATTCTGGAAAAATGTGATTTTGTACGATGCGTAGCGTTTTCCAGCGGGTTTTTTTTTACGTTGTGGAGTTACCATATCCGGTATTTAGTCAAATCAACGGCATCCTAGCTCGCACGAGCTAAATTTTTTAAAATTTGCAATATAATGAGAAAGTTAGATGTTATGTTTAAAAAAAAATGCCTTAAAGCTTTAGTTTGACCGAACCTGGAAAATCAAAAAAATTGTCCTGGAAAACTCGGGGAATTCTTAGCTTAGAATTAAGTGGACACCCTGATTCCAGGTTTTCTTGGTTTCCAGGGTTAGCAGACACCCTGTTTTACTAAAAAAAATTGTTTTTTTCCTTTCGAGCAGCCCTGGCGGTGGTGTCGAAGGAGGAAAGTGGAGGGGGGGTGTTGGGCAAGAAGCACAAGATGCTCGGCAACATCAAGTTCATCGGAGAGCTGGGCAAACAAGGGCTGCTGCAGGAGGCCGTGCTGCACCAGTGCGTTCGCCAGCTGCTGCTCGGCAGATCGCCAGGAGACCTCGAGTGCCTCTGCCAGATCCTGCGGACGGTCGGGGGCCGCTTGGACACGGAACGCGCACGCCCCCTGGTGGACCAGTACTTTGAGCGGGCGGGGCTGCTGGCCGCCTGCAACGAGCTGCCCGCCCGCATACGCTTCATGCTGCAGGACCTGCTCGAGCTCAGGAGGAACAGGGTGAGTGTTTGCTGTTGCAATGAGGAAGTTGCATGTGTCAGATTTACAAAAACAAACAAGTGTTCCGTATGGTTTTTTGTATGGGAAAATCAAATATCTAGTCAGTTTTTCAATGTACAGGTTAATTAAATATTTTAATTTAAAAGTCGAGAAATGAAAACGTTTATTGTTTAAACTGTAGGATGATGACGTCAACAATAATACCATCAACTCCATTGCTTTACAACAATGCCTAGTATAAGATGACGTCACATCCAAACTCTTGGCGTTTTCGCGCGCTTTTAAAAAGGGGATTTTTGTTCATTTTTTTGGCAATCAAAAAATGTCTCGATCGGCCTCAAATTTTGGGTAGTTGCTTATTTTTGCAAGAGGAATCGATTAAAAAAAATATAAAAAATCATGCAACTTCCTCATTGTTTTTCCATCCATCGATTCTTCCGCCGATGATGAGGAAGTTGCATGATTTTTTTAATCGATTCTTTTTGCAAAAATAAGCAACTACCCAAAATTTGAGGCTGATCGAGAAATTTTTTGATTGCCAAAAAAATTAACCAAGATTAGGGCTGCCCAACCTCAAGCCCGCGAACGAAATAAGAGCAACACCTTTTATTACTTTCAGTGGCGGATCCAGGATTTGGTTTTGGGGGCTAAAAATTTTCATAACCCAATTGAATCTTGTTAATGTTATTACGAAAAAGATAGTGAATTATCCTGCTCCAACTACCAAAAGGGGGGTCAGGGGATCTCCTCCATAAAATTTTTGGAAACCCCACTTTTTCAACTTGTTTTGGTACGCTTCATCCGAATTTTGTGTATAGATTTTTTGCGTTTTGACAAACTTAGTAAAAAATAGTTGTAATAACAGAGTTACAAGTGCCAAGGGGGTCTGGAGGTCCTCCCCCATAATTTTTTTTAAAATTTGAGCTTAAAATAACAGGAACAGGGTTTTAACTCATTTTGGTGCATAAAATATCATTAATATAGAGCCTTTTCATTTGGGGGCTTCAGCCCCTTAGCCTCCCCCTGGATCCGCTAGTTATTACTTTGTTTTCCGGGGGGTTTTCGCTGAGAAAAAATTCGTTAAAAATGCCAAGTTGCAAAAATACTGTAAATGAAAAGTTATAAAATGTATTGTTGTTATTAAGCATCAGTTAGCGCTTTTGCTTTTCAACTGTAATTTACTTTCTGGCCCTCCACACCTCATCAAATACCCTGAGTGGCCCTCCTCCAAAAAAGGTTGGGCACCCCTAACCAAGATCCACTTTTTTGAAAACGCCAAGAGTTTGGGATGTGACTTCATCGTACGATAAACATTGTTGGAAAGTAATGGCAAAGCTGCCAACCGTTCCGATTTTCAATTCTTGTAACGAATATAATACAAATTACAATACAATTTTAATAATACAATTGTAGAGAATAGGATACAGCTGTCTATTATTAAATTGTTCCGAATTTAAAAAATGGAAAACCGGGTTGAAAATTGAAAAAGAAACCGTAAAAATCGGAACGGGTTGGCAGGTATGCAATGGAGTTGATGGTATGATTGTTGACATCTTTAAACAATGAGCGTTTTCGGGCATGTGTTTTTTCTCGCCTTTTAAATTAAAATATTTAATTACCTGTACATTTTTTTGAAAAATTGACTGGATGTTTCATTTTACCATACAAATATCCATACGGAACACTTGTTTGTTTTTGGAAATCTGACACATGCAACTTCCTTATGTGCGGAAATCCGCCAATTTGCTTTCAAAATTAAAGTCCGACAATTTTATTTGCAAAACTCAAATTCCACTTTCTGATTTTCCAATTCTTTTTTTTACAGAAAACTCTGGCCGCAAAGGTTGCCTAGTAATAAATTTGGTTCAATTCTGTTAAATTGAACCATAAATTTAAGGTAAAATCAAAAAAATTATCCAAGTAATATGAAAAGCAGTTAATATTTAAGCCAAAAAATATGATACTAGCATCTCGAATCGTTGATCTCGGGAAGTAGAAGCCAATGGACCCCATCTATTTAAAATGAAGGAAAATTTAGGTGCCATCAAAATTTTTAAAAAAATATATTCAGCCAATTTATTGTCAGTAATCGCATATGATTTATGTTTTTAACTTCATCAGAATTATGCACGAATTGTAGATTTTATTACAAAACAGGGTGGCCACCAATATCGAATTATCAGGAAATTTGAAACTTTTGGAAAAGTCAGGGAATTTTGAAGAAAATCGGGAATATTTTGGCTGCTGACATGTCCTTCAAATTCTTATTTTTATTTTTTATTGCTTATTTTTAATTGATTATTGAAATTGTGAGTTACTCTTTGGTTAAAAAAATGAAGTTAAACGTTTTGTGAATTACTACAAGCCTTTTTATAATTATACCCCTTTAAAAACGTTTATTCAAAATGTGTCGTCGATAGTGTTCCGATTTCTGTTTCTGAAAAGTTGGCAGCTATGTACTAACTGTCTAAAACAGACTTTTGACCCTTCAACACATAACCCTAGAACTCATAACCTCAGAAATTACATTGGTCAAACAAGCAATCAGAATATCAAAACAAAGATATACATCAGTCACAATTGAGGTGAGAACAGTTTTGATGCAAAAATGAAGAGAATTGTTTTTGTTTCAGTGGGTTCCCCGAAGGAGCGGTTCTGAACACGCGCCCAAGACGATTGCCCAGGTGAGGGACGATGCGGCCAGAGACCTTGGGGGCTTCCTGCCCAACCGCTCCACCCCCAACCACATGATCCACATGGGGAAGCTACGAAGCGGGATGGACGACGTCTTCAGCTCCATGCCCATAGGTCAGTGTTCCATTCCACAGGGGTGCATCTAGGCCGGAAACAGCGCCTTCACAAAATCACTTTAATCATTGCCGAGCAGGGCCGTATTTAGGCACGTGCAACATGTGCTATAGCACAGGGCGGCAACATTTTGGGGGGCGGCAGATAACACCAATTCAAAATGCTACACACTATAGTTTTGAAAAAAAAATATACCACACAGTTTTCACATGAAGGGCCAAAAATGAGTAAATTCCCAGTTTTCTAGGGACATATTTTCAAACATATTCTGGGGGGTACCCCCAAAAGAATAATGAGAGGGAAAACAGGAAAATTCCAGAATATATGAGAAAGGTGAGTTAATGTAAATGGTGACAATCAAAGGGAGTTAAAAGAGAGTCAAATGGGCAGGGGCATTTACTTGAAACAGATATTGAAAAGGGGGCGGCAATAAATCGATATGCACAGGGCGGCAAAAACCCTAAATAAGGGCCTGTTGCCGAGTGTAATTTTATTAAAAAGAATTGTATATTTACAGAAATAGGACCTTATTTTAGAATTATTTTCACCAAATTCAATTCTGCTTTTCACAAAATTCCTTAAAACGGTGAAAAATCCTGGATGCACCCCTGTTCCAACTCCATCAGTTCAGCCTTTCCCAAGCTATTTTAACCCTTCACTGCACGGTGTGCCGAATTCGGCACATACCAATAAAACTCCTAAATTTTCCCACATGTGTTAAATTTAAGTTATCTGAGTTTTGTGCCCCATCTAGAACATACATATATATAATATTAACTACTCAGTGTGGATCTAGATAGCAGCTTCTCACTGATTATTAGGTTTTTATGTCTCCATAACAGTTGCATCCATTTTGTATTTAATCAAAGATTTTGATTGATCTTTTTTTACCAGTAAATCTTGAAAATATCGCTTGGTAAATTAAGTGACATTTATATACACAACATATACTTCTTATTTAAATTGATTTTTCGTAAATACAATTATTACACCAGCTGTAAATCATGTTTTTAGGTTTGTGCCATACCATAAAAAAAACCATATATCTTAATGAAAAATTAAGTCTGGAATTTTTTAAATATTTTTCCTGTATTCGTGGCTGTTAGAAGATATTAAATTATTTTTTTCAAAAGAAACAAAAAAATCGTGCAGTGAAGGGTTAATGAACATAAATTTTAAGTACATCAGGCATGTGATTTTTCCGCTAATTTTAGAGGTGTTCGGAATCGGAATTCCGCTCAATTGTTGTGTGGAATTAATATTTGAAAGCTGGAAAAAATCAGATTATTTTGTTTCCTGAGCGGACATAAAGTGTACCAAAACGATTTAAAACCCTGTTTTTTAGGGTTTAATTTCAAAAAATTTCTGAGATTGAGTTTAGTAAGATGATAATCCTATCTAAGTATTAAAAAGCTGAATTGAACCTATTGTATGGGATATGGTTAATGAATTTAGGCCCCTCCCGAAATAAGTTTCTATACCACTGTAACTAATCTCGACGATAGAAAACATTGCATAGCATTTTATGGGAAAATGGAAAACTGAAATATTTTATCGTTGGGCGCACCTAGACCAGGCTTCATGGCGGGCATAGGGTGGGGGACCCCTGGTCTAGAGAGTCTTAGTCAGTTCCATTTCTTCATTAAGTCTGCAGCGGCTGTTGTTGTATAAGGTCCGTCATGTTGTCCGATCTTTTATCTCTTATTTTTACATCGATCCTGGAATTGGTCAGGTGTATAAGAAGCTCTTAAAGATACTCAGCGTTCTGTCGACCCCGATCTTGGGACTGCTCTGCTGTCTCAGCAGCTCCGCCAAGTCTTTGCAGTTGTGGAAACGTCTCATTAAGTCTAGCTACTTTCATAGCTTTATTAGAGCTTTGGGAAATATTAGACTTACGCTTCTTAGTAGGTACTCTTTTCCTACACTTCCAAAAAACAAAATCACCTTTAAATTTTTTTCTTTTTAAGTATGGCTTTATTGGAATAAATATTAATCCATTGAAAATACATACAGAAAAAGGGTTAACATATAAAGGAATAGAAGAGAAAACATGATGAACAAAGTCAGGAACATTATGCTGGAGGCTTCCCAGTATAGGTGACCGCCCCTCAGTTGGGCATCTTTGTCTTTACATGAAATAAGATGGGCTGCTGCATTCAGAGTGCCACAGATATGACAGTCCTTAGAGTTGAGGAAACCCATTCTTTGGCAAGCCAGTCGTGGCCTGTTTTGCAAATTTGGCCGTCAAGGAGTCCTTTCGACTAGAATCCCACTTGTCTCTGTTTGAAAAGGCCGTGGAATGTTGAGCTGGAAACATTTCATTTTTTCTTCAGTGATGTTAGCTTCAAGGATCACCAGCTCTCTCTTCCTCCACAATCCTTCCCGAAAACCACGAGAGTCCCCCTGCATTCCAATGGAGGAAACCACATCTCTCTGCCTTAGAACTTCCGCTTTGATTTGCCATTGCCAAAGCCTCTTTTACCCAGGGAGCACTTAAAGTATGTCATGGGCGCGAGTAACATCCCTTTAAATATTGAAATCAATAATTACGTCGTTGAATCTTTGATCGCATCAATCGGCTAGTCTTCAATACTGAAAGTCGGCATCTAGGAATTTCAATACTTTGGTTTTTAGGGGGCTGAGTTGAGGAGGTCGAACTTTATAGAATAGGAGCCTAAACTAAATGAGCACTATTGGTTAAAAGGTAAAGAAATTTAATTACAAGACGATACAGCTCCCAACTGAGCTGCGCAAAACAGGAGTTTTAATATAACAAGCGGTGACACATGCGGGATTCTTGATAGTCTTCTCTAGGTGTTACGTCATTCCCACATTATTAACTTACATTCGATACTTTTTGGTATCTTGGTAGCCCATATAATATAACATAATAATAATAACAAAATTTTTTTTACCGTGCTTAATTTTTCTATGCCTCTGCTGGTTATAAGCAGTAGAGCACGTCACTGGGCACTCAAACCTTTTTTTGAAGGGTTTTTTTGCGCCTTCCTCTTGTCTTGTGTTTGGCGCAATATGATCCAATTTGGGTCGTTAAAAATCAAATAACCAACCCAACAATTGTATGTATCTGGAATTTGCTTTGTCTGCAAAAAGAAACAATAAGTTACAGAGCTTCACTGGGGATAGAATGGCCTAATCTGGCCTTTGTCCCAAAAAAACATACAGTGGCAGAGCTACCACCTCTAGCTGGAGCCCGCTTGCCATGAAAATCCAGAGAAGGTTTTCTGTTTCTAAGGATATTTCTAAGATATTATAAATTCCTACATAGTCATTCCAGTTGACATAGACAATACAATACACATAAGTAAAATTAATTCAAGTTGCATCAAGCATTCAAGTCCAGCATCACTAATTTCATGAAAGGCCTGAAATAAAATAAAGAGTTAATATGCTTCACAGTGAGGAAAAGGCATTTTGCATACTGAACACTTTCGGGACGGGCGTCTCAACCGTGAGTGAATGAGGTATTTGCATGAGTGAAGGATTTGCTTGATTTTATACTTTTTCGATACATTATGGTCTTAAACTCCCAAATTTCTGATTTTTAAGTTCAAAAATGTGTTTTAAATAATTTAAAATTCAATTTTATTTTTGCCAAAACGTCAAAAGTCACGTTATCAGAAAACGGGCTTCTATTGGATGTGACGTCACAGCGCATGGAAACCATTGTGTTTTCTGTTTTCACGTGATCAGAAAACGGGCTCCTATTGGATGGGACCTCACAGTGCATGATTTGTGATTCGAGTGTTTTAGCGCCAAAACAAAAAACGAAATTTCAAAAATTTATATCTCAGAAACTAGGCTACGAAAATACATGATGTAAACGTCATTCTTCATGGTTTTTTGTCTACTATTTTAATAAAATTTAATCCCAAAACGTGAGAATACCTCATTGCTTCCACCGGCGTCTCACGCTAAGCTCCTCCAAATCCCCCCTGTAGTACATATTACTACAGTGCGGACATTTGACACATATGGCCCCACAGGTGGCGCACTATACCCTGTCATGCGCCATAAAAACCCATCCACAGAGGAGAGTTGTCCTTGGACGAAATACTTTTTAAATTTCCAATAACTATGTCCACACTGAAAACTGCTTTTAATCAAATTCAGAAAACGGAAAAGGTTGCTTTTACTGGGTTGGAAGGACTTAAGTTTAATCCACTTTGTTTTGGGTTGAAAAACTCACCGAAAGCCTTTCAGGCCGTATCTCAAGAGGGATCTCAAGAGAGATGCAATAGTGTACATCGATGACATAGTATTATATAGCAAAAATATTGAGGAATGCATGATGTTGTTGGATAAAGTGCTGGACTGATTTGAAAGGCTCTTCTCCAAGTTAATTCCTGGGATACCTTTTGACACTACAAGGGCTAACAGAGAAGCTGAAAGACCAACTTCTTTTGGAGGGATCCCTCCCAATCAAAATATAGTTCTTGAATTCTTTGCAATATTCTCAGCCCTGACTTTCTTCTTCAGGAAGTATCTAATAGGGAGAAAATTCAAATTGTTAACGGATCCCCTCGATGGTTTTCTTTCAAATAAGAACTCAATAATATTGAAATTGGCTCTCGAGGAATCACACAATCGTGTATGTAAAAAAAGGCAAATTAAATGTAGTGGCCAACCATCTATCCCATTGATGCTATAACTATCGAATTTCCAAATAATGAAGAGTTAAGCATTTCTGTGTTTTCCTTTTTAAGACTCATTATTCGCTTGAAGGTTTTTGTTCGATTTTTGTAAAGTTTGGATTTCAGACTTTAGATCGTTTATTAAAGAGATGTTGAACTCGATTGATTTTTCGAGATCTGCAAATCTTGCATTAATAAGATCTCTTAATTCACTAAATTGAGATTGCATAGTAGCTGAAGAATCATCATTTAAAAGTTGATTTGCGGCACCTCTGGTTGACACTTTAGTGGAACTGACGTTACTGCATGCGACACAGATCCATTTAGATCTTTTGTTCTGAGATAAGTTGTTGAAAGCTACTTTCTACAATTTGATATGAATTTTCGGTTTTTTACTGGCTTGAAGGAAAATTTTTTTAACTTATTTATAATTAACTTATCATTTTGCTTCAAATTTTCTAAGCAATCAATTACTGTAGAAACAGTATTGAATGCATGAAAAAGAGTGGTTTCTCTTTCTTGAAGAACTCGTTCCAGACAAGAAACTACCTCCGATAGTTCCACCGCATGAAACTTTCTCGAGTTATTGATTTTAACAAAGCCTTAGGACGAGTCTGTTTTAGATAACGTAGAACAGTTCTCTAGATGGAGCTCAATTGACTCATAGAGCTGGAAAAAGTTTTTAAACGCGCAAATGGGGTAACCATTGAGTCTCACTGACCGGGGTAGGAACCATATCTTTGTATTCCAGGGACGATATTACTTTTTTGCACGATTGTTAGGGCTATTATGGTAAAACTTATAAAGTTGATACAAAAAACTCTTGAGAGCTCTGGAAATTTTTTGATTGCGTCCTTAAACGCTAGCTCTAATCTGCAGTGAATCTTTACAATGTTGTTGTTACATTCGGATAGTCTTTGCGCAACTCCAGTCTTTACACCTTGCATAGTTGCTGCACCATAAAAGTTTTTTGAAGGGATTATCAAGCTCAAGAAGGTTGACACAAGTGTCTTTTTTAGTGAATTGTTTCAGCCCTTAGGCAAAGAACACAAATTTAAAAATTTAACTGACTGTTTACAGTGCTTAATATAAATGATTAGCTTAATTGAACAGTCAGTCGACTCATCACATATCAATGAAAACGAATTTCACATATTAGGTCTTTCAAACATGCCTTGGAGATAAAAGTAAATTCTTTGCATGCTTTATAGGTAAGTTTGACCTAATTCTATTACCAGAATCTTAAGGAAACTGGTATCTAATACAATTTAGCAGAGTATGATATCAATTGAATTCATGAAGGCAAGGAGGACTAATGGTTTAAGAAAATAAAGTCATTTATTTTAAGTTAGTAAAACATTAAAACAACAAAGTGTTACCATTCAGTGCATCCTTCAACATGAGCACAGCCAAAAACAAACAACCAGCTAAGATGGCTACCAACACTTTATCTGCTCAGCAGATCATCCTTATCATAAAAAATCGTTGGGGAGTGGAGAAGAGAAAATCTAAAAGGCCAAAGGGCCCTTACAATAACTGGAGCAGCAGCTGAAGAGAAGTTGAAGTAGCTCAAAGAGCCAGAGTGTTTACTTTATACATGTGGCAGGAGATGTGACATCACCAGACCCTGAACCAATCAGGAGGTGATGATGTCACATCCACCACTTCAGCTCAGTTCTGCAACAGTATTCAGAAAACTCCAAAACAAACAGTGAAACATTAAACTCACTTTGGACAACAAACCAGCTTCACTGGTAAACAAACCTACCACCCTCAACAAGTGTGGTGAGTCTAAAGCAGCATTTCTCCTATGCTAATTTGCTTTTTACTTTTACAACAAATTCAACATTTTTCATTTCATTCAGTTGGCATTGCCATTTAAAGTAGGCCATAGCGTTTTTGGCGAGAGCAGTTCTAAACAAATGACACAATCTGTCTTTTTGCTTACCGCATCAATAAAGCCGTACTTGCTTCAGTACTTGCCTTTCTGGAACCCACAGCTTTCCTGTGCGGAATGCTGGGACTTGATGGAGTCTATCCTAAAATTGAGGGAGCCAGTTGTGAATACAGAATTTTCATAATTTGCAAATGGAACAATCCATCTTCTTTTCCAAAGCATCGTATTCTAATCATTCAAAGGCCGTTAACCACTGGTCCTTAAACTCGTTTACTCATCTGGTAAGCAATATTTCGTTCTTTAGTAGAATCGTCTTTTCTTTTTCGCTGGAGGCTCTCCTATCCCGTATCGCCACATTTCGGGTTGTACTTGCTTCACCAAATGCAATCATCAAACGCGCTTAAAATACCGCTATCACTGAACATGTCGTTTTTACAAGTGCTCGAGAAACCCGAGCATGCGCAGGTGTCTCAAATCATTCAAACTATCCAGGGAACCGAACCCCCTCCCCTGAACTAATCGGAACCGGTTTGTTTTTGGAGAGAGAGTACCGTGCATGCCTCTTTCATGACTCCGCTCCTCTCCCACTCAAAGCGGGAAAAAAACGCTACTTGAACAGGATAGCTGGAGGGTGGGATATATATTTTTGTCTTGTGTTTGGCAATAGCCTTCTTTCAGACCTGTGAACTGTGTTTTTGTGTTGTGTAAGGTCAGATGTTCAATGTGTTCATGTCAGCAGTAAGCCTGAAATCGATTCCTCCCGACAAATTTATTAATTATATTAATCCCCCTTTAGACAAATGGTCAAAAACTAGGTGAATAGTGTCATAATTTTCAGCTACAGAGTTTAATATATTCAAGTATTAATACATGTGTGGATATTTCCATTAATTTCATGAACCATGCCATTTATTATTATAACTTTTGTTTGAATCCAGTTGACTATTATCATTCCTTATGGGAAGTATGTAAGCAGGTATGGTGTTCCTCTAGATGCAAGAGCAAAAATGACCCATTCAGTTGCAAATGACGCTCGACATATATTTGAGAATTCATAATTGCCAACTGCAGCTCTTTACATCTATGTCCGGTCTGGACTTAGTATAGCAAGAACCATTCTAGCATAGAATTCGCATATGATTAAATTTCGCATTATGATGTACTGCCTACTCTGTATTCAAAAAGACACACAGACCACAGGCAATTTGGTCTGAAAAGAAAACATCTATTGGCCATGGCTATTCTACTTTTAATTTCAACTTATATATTAGTGCTGCTTGTGTTCATTGTTCCTAGATATTTGCCTTATTTCACGAAAGAAAGCTCTGCTCTCGTTTGATGTTCAACATCTTTGAATCGTGAAAAGTCTCTTTTTAGTTTGTACCTTTTTTTCATCTCTTCTTGCCTTTTTATAGTCCTCCACTGATCTTCTTTCGTGCCTTTTAAGGCACGAAAGGCTTTTTTAGTATTTCCTTTTATAGGTCTGTGCATTAGTAAAGGACTCAATTGTCCTTAACAGTAATGTCCCTACTTACTAAAATTACCCTGGAAAAAAACTTTTTGTAAAAAATAACATAATAAAAGGAAAATTTTACAAAACACTTAAAGAAGCTACTTTTTTAAGGATTCAATAAAACATAATTAAAACACGAAAAATAACATAAGCATGGTAAAAATTTTGTTATTATTATTGTTTTTTCTATGCCTCTGCAGGTTGTAACGTGTAGAACAGGTCACTGGGCAATTGGGGCACTCAAACTTTTTTTGAAGGGTTTTGTTGCGCCCGGAGTGCCCTCTGGAGGTAATTCTGCTCCGCGGAGGTGAACCACCTCAGGACTCAACTAAAGGAAAAAAACTTTTAGGGAACTTTTTCATCCATTTGTGCTTCACCACTTTCCACCAATTGAAGTGGAACTTTCTTCGTCTGCAAAAAGAAACAATATAAGTTACAGAGCTTCACTACCACTGGTTACAACTAATGGTTGAACAGCTTTAGAATCGGTGATTTAAAATTGTTGGATCATCATGTAGAAAAATAAGACGAAGTCGGGTAGTGAACAGATCCATTTATTAACAAAAGCACAGATATATATATATATATACAAAATTTACAGAGAATGCCACCTGGCATATGAAAGAAACAAAGCTACGTGATTTGCATAAATCGGGCAATTTGCATAAAACGGGAGGAAAGTTCGATTCCCAACAAAAATGCTTGGAAGAAATAACTACAAACATTATTACACTACATTTTTTAAGTTTTTCATTTCCTTCAGAGGAAAATAATTCAATATTTGGTTTCTTTGATTCGTATGGTGGTGTGTTGTTCACTCTCTATGGGGCTGGTGAGGTTTTGGTTGCTGGCTGATTTTCCTTTAAGGGAATAACACAAATCGAGGTGGCAACCAGGTGTCGTACTTGGCAGCAAGATGGGTTTTTAGACCCTCATCTAGTGATTTATACAGCTTATCATCAGCTAAACCAATGTTTTGAAATCGGTCCTTAATCGTAAGTAGCTCGTCGCTTAAGGCGCAAAATGACATAACTGACATTTTGGCTATTTTGAGTTATGCATCAATCTTTATGCAAATCCCGGCCCCGGATCACCTGGCACCAACGATTTTGCGAAAAAATGGCTCAAATCGATGCAATCGTCAATTTTGTGATTTTAGCGTAACTGCATTCGTAAGGCAAAATGACATAATTGCACGCCCTTCATTGATATTGTTAGGGCCACAGAGAAGCGTTTCATCTCAATCCCCGGTCAAAAAGGCCTAAAATGAAGGTTTAAAACTATAATAAAATTATTTTCTTTAATTAATAGCCAAACTGTTTTTTTCATCTCCTGCAAAATAGGGAAAATGCAGTTATGTCATTTTGCGCCTTAAGCGACGAGCTACACCTGTTCTTCTTTCTGGTTAAATCGTCAATTATAAATTGTTGTTTATCAAGCGAAGCTTCCAAAGAACTTATGATGGAACTTTCTACAACATTTATAACAAAATACCTCTGGAGTCTTGCGTATTAGATCGTAGACGGCCGATTATATTTTTGTCTTGTGTTTGGCGCAATATGATCTAATTTGGGTCGTGCGCCATTCACAGTGTTCTAGACATGTGTTCCTCTAGATCATGCAAGAGTTGATGCTCTTGTCGTTACAAAGCAAAAATGACCCATTCAGTTGCAAATAACGCTCAACATATATTTGAGAATTCATAATTACCAACTGCAGCTCTTTACATCTATGTCCGGTCTGGACTTAGTATAGCAAGAACCATTCTAGCATAGAATTATCTAGTAACTATAAAGTTTCTTTTACTTTACTGTCAATAGCCATTGTAACAACTTTTCCAGCTGGTTTCCATGATAATAATTTAATTTTTGTCATTTTAGACAGAAAAGTTTGTATTATCTTTTATTCTATCACTCCCGAAATGCTCAAAAGCTTTCTTCCCTTCATCATCTCGTCTGCATACATCATGTTTTTTGCATTTTCGGGCTTTCTTCTTTGAATGTGTGGGCATCGAACTCTCTACCTTGTGAAAAGAAATCTTTACCTTTAATCGAACCTTTTACCATAGAACTTTTAAACCTTTATTACATGCAGATTTTAACTTGTATATTTTAATCTTAATCGTTATAGAAATGTAATTATAAATAGCAGCAATAGTGTATACCAGCACTACCGCACACACGCACCTTTACTTTGTATTTTACTAACCGTTTTAAATGTTGTGTTAAGTTTTTAATAAACGTTGTTTTGTTAATCAATGCCCGGCTTTTGATTTGATCTTCTGCGTTCACAACGACTTGGAGTGATGGCTTTCCGCCACATTAGTGACTGCCACAAATGGATTACTGGTTTGTACAACTGGTCTGAGCTTTCTAATAATTTCATCAGGATTCTTTATTAAGTGATGGTGCTTATATTTTCCATTTCTAGAAAATCCACACATTATTTCCAATTTATCTAGTCTGTTTTCTTTTGAGGGGACAACTTTTCGGACACTTACCATATGAAATTTCTTTCTTAAGGTCTATTGTGAATTTTCCTACTGTAACTAACGCCGTTGAGATTGACCTTTTCGTTCAGGCGGCATCCGCTTTTAACTCTTTCGTCTTATCTCGTGACGTCTAAGATGAATACACTATCTTTATTCATTTTTTCCTCCTCGAGGAAAGCTCTCCTCGTGGCACATAAGGCCCCACCCTCTTTGGTCTGCCGCAGGGAAGTTGAAACTTGGCCATACAGTTTGAACCAATATTCAGTACAATACCAGTACAAAAACCAATACAGTCCTCCTTTGTATGCCGCTAAATTCGAGCTGGGAGACAAGTACAGGCCTCTTCAGAGAAAATTCCAAACAGCTGTGTGGCTTTTCCTTTCATCATCATGTCTCGGAATTTGTCCGGCCAGTCGCGCTCGTGATGTCGGCTCAAAATTTATCTTCAGAATCTCCCATGATGCCTCTTTTCCGTCGCTGCTGATACCCTTAAATCTAAAAAAGGTAGACTAAAATAATAGCAGAGCTTTTAAAATAACAAAGAGTAATTTATTAACGAATGTAAACATTATTTAACAACTATGAACACATCTAACTTTCAAAACAACTAAATCTGACATGTGGCCAACCTAAGAAAACATCTAGCTATCAAGAAACCCCTATAATATCTAAACACTAAACATAATGATTAAAAGTGTCATCCTGACTAGCAGGAACAAAGACACAAACAGAAAGACTAAGTATACATTCTATAATCAGTACACAAAGGTAAGAGAAACAGCCAGCCTCACACTGGGCTTTTATCTGAAATACTATGTGATGTCATACCAACCTAAGCCAATCAGAGGTGATGACATCACAGACTCAAATCACTTCAGTTACAAAGTCAAAACTAGGCAGTCCAAATTAAACAGACTTTTGACCCTAGAATACATAACACTAGAGCTCTTAACCTCAAAAATTACATTGGTCAAACAAGCAATCAGAATATCAAAACAAAGTTAAATACATATTGGTTACAATTGAGGTGAACAAAACAACACTTTTAGTTATCAGCTGCAATCAAGGTTAGGAATTTTCTTTCAATTCCCTGGTGGTGTCTCCAGTTGATGCGATCTTTCTCCGGAGCAGCTGTGATAAATTCCCAGCAGTTTCTATCAATGAGAATCACCTCGAGTACTTCCCCAACAAACTGTTGGGGATTTCTTGTTAAAAAATCCTTTTATTATTTTGAATGGGAGATTTATAAAATTTGGAGGTAATTAGGAAGTCCTAAAAAATCGGGATTTATGGAATATGTTTGATACCTTTAGGTTGGCATTTTCCAGCGACATTACCAAGTTGGTATTCTGGAATATCAGGTGTTCGTTTTGATTCCTTAACTTCAGAATCAAGAGCTCCAGCTCCGCAATTTTTTGAGTTTCGACCATTCCTAGAATCAATCATATTTATATTAATATAAATGCATTACTGCCATAAAATGTACACAATGGCTCATATTCCATGGGTTAGGGATACAGTCGGTGACAAAAAATCGAAACAGACGATTGGTTGGGGTTAGAAGGATACTGTAAAGGCCAATTTTCACGATTTAGTGTCTATTTTAAAACAACACTGGTCACAGGTAGCGCACTATACCCTGTCATGCGCCATAAAAACCCAATCATCCATCCACGGGAGAGTTGTCCTTGAGCTGAATGTGGGAGATTTATAAAATTTGGAGGTAATTAGGACGGATTCTTGCGTGATTGCTAGGTTGTCTTTCAATTGGCTGCTGATCAGTCCTCTCTTGAATATCAGTATCCGGGTTCATTGCCGAAAGGGCTAACTTATATTAACTTATATATTTCCAATGACTGAAATCAGATGGGAGATAAGAGTGATATCTCAAAAAATGTAAAGATCGGCAAATTTTTATGTTTTTGATGAAATATGAAAACAAAAAATTGGCACAATGGCCAATATACCAGGACAATGTGAATTTTGTGCTTCAAAAATAATTTGAGTCACAGCCATATACTCAATGCACACTATGCAGAATCTTTCTTTGTATATTTTACTTTATTATAATAAAAATGAACAGGCACCGCAGCGCTCCTGTTTTTCCTATTTTTCCTATTTTTTTCACATTAGCTCCTTTTTTCCTATTTTTACGATCCATTTTATTTTTCCTCCTTTTTTCAGCTTTTTTCTCCTTTTTTTCCTATTTTTTTAACCCTTGGGATCGACTTTCTTGGTTTATGTTTTGTTGTGGGTAGGGATTGATGTCAATACTATCGGTCCGTTGTCAACGCTTGTGCATACGAAATGGAGTGATTTGTTTCCTTCCAGCGGGACGCGACGTGGCCGCCGCGGAGCGTCCTCTCCCGTTGAGGCAAAGCTGTCCTCCGTTGCTTTTAGCCCAGGAAAACGGTAGTTTTTCAAAAATTTCGACGATTTTATATGTTTTTGAGAGCGCTGATTACGAATTTGAAGTTTGCTCTCACGTGGGGGGTCGGCTTCTTATCTAAAATTGCAAAAAAATTGATAATTTCTTGCTCTTTTTTTCGATTCTTCGCTTATATTTAAAAACTATAAATTTCTCGAAGATAATTTCAATCACAAGTAAAGTAAAAGTTAAAGTAAACAAAAATTCCTACAAAATGCACTCATCAACTTTGACAAGTGGTTTTGCCGCTAGAGTGCACTGAAAAACATCGATTTTTTGGCCTATCCGCAAAAAAAAAGGAAAACGCGTGCTTCTACCCTCTACAAAATGAAAACTATTCAAGTTATCAACAAAAATTTTATACCAAGTGAAAGAGCATTTAATTTTCTATTATTAACGTGCTTTCTAGCCAGGGTTGGCCAGGTTTTTCCCACCCCCGGTAAATACCATGGTAAAAACCGGTATTTACCGTCCTGGGAAAAACTAGGTTTTTCCCACATGGGAAAAAGTGGGAAAAACTGATTATTTATTGAATTTATTCTGTTCAAAATGAATGTTTTAAAAGTTTTTACAGCCTTTTTTTAGAAAAATGACCTGAAATAAGCTTTATCTTATGTTATGAATATGGGTTTTATCATTTGTCTGAGGAATGTCATCTTTTGATGGTTATGCCCTGTTCATCGGATTATCTATCATACCTTGTTAAACTTCAAAAAAGTTATCTTGCAATCAAGATTTACATTTACGTTATATTTTATAATTTAAATTAGGTTTTTATTTACATTTAAAAAAACTATATATAATGCTTCTCTTAAAGACACAGATATTATAAGCAAATTTGTTTTAAAATATTCTCTATTTTTATGAAATTCATTAATATTAAAAAATATATGCAATTTTTATGTTAAATGTCATAATTCTCTTGCTCACTTATATTTTTCCCACCTAATAATTTTAACTCCCCTCCCAAATAAGTCATTTTTAACTAAAAGTTTTTATAGTATGATTAAAAAGGCCATAACCTAATACTTCCATTATTTTGTCAATTGGAAGTTTTTCCCACTTTTTCCCAGTTTTTCCCGGTATTTACCAGTTTTTCCCACTTTTTCCCGGTATTTACCAGTTTTTCCCAGTGGTATGGGAAAAACTAGTTTTGGACGGGAAAAACCCAACCCTGTTTCTAGCATCATTGTTTGAGAAGGGGAGAGGGAGTGAAGCAAAGATCGATAATAAAACTGTTGCGGCTCGCAGACCAGACGGACTTTTGCATTTGTTAATCTGCAATCTGCGCTTTATTTCCGGTAAATTCCTATATTAAATTATGGGAGTGTTTTAATAAACGAAATTATGTTTTTTGCATCGCTAAATCCGAATTTCAAGTTTATTTTAATTTTGAAAGTCATCTTCACGTCAAAAATTGCAAAAAATCTCAAATTTTTACTCGTTTTTTAGGTTTTTCATCGATTTTCTAAACAAGTATTCATTTTACGAAAAATAGCATGAAACCAAATAAAATTACGTAAAATTTCCTATAAGATGCACTTGTTCATTTTTATTTTGCGAGGAGCGGTGTACGTTTTATAGCATTTTGAAGAAAAGCAATTTTCATGTTTTTGTGTAAAGTCAGGAAACAGCTCTATACTCAGCGCGCTCTAGCGTCAATACATCTCATTATAAAATTAAAATCAAGCAGTGCATTTTGTGGGAAATTAAATGTTCTTTCATTTGGTATAAACCAGGGGTTCCCAAACTTTTTTGGACCGTGGACCCCCTGACCACATTTTTCGTACCCCATGGACCCCCTGTCTTAGGAACCATTCAAAAAGTAGCTAAAATCTTATGTTTATGATATTTATATTTCTAAACCACTCATAAATTTTGTAATTTTGCCATTCATATGGTTACTTGATATTTTTAAGGAAATTATAATAATCAAACATTTAAAAAGTTCGAAATAAAAACAAAACTAAAATTATAGTAATATCACTACCATTCGACGTCACAAAAACTTTTAGCTACAGTGGCGAATCCAGGATTTTTGTCTGGGGGGCTGAGTTTCACAAATAACTTAATTGCTATTATGGGCTGTTCAGGGTTATTAGTATAAGTATCTGAAAGGAGGAGGGGGGTTGCCAGTGCCGTACCCAGATTTTTGTTTAGGGGGGTTACTCAACATCTTTTCGAGGTCTAATAGTAATACTAAGTTTTAGGTGAGATGACATCGTAAGGTTTATTTTGGTGCACTAAATTTCAAAATTGTGAAAAATGTCAACTCCAAGTAAAAGGGGGGTCTGGGGGTCCTCCCCCATAAAAATTTTGAAAATTTGCCCCTCAAAATAGTGTTTTAGCTCATTTTGAAGCCTTATTCCACCCAAAGAGCACCACTCATTGTAAGCGGCAGAATTTTCAAGGAAAAAAGTTTATGTTATTATGAATTGGAAAATTTCTAGGTGGTTTAAGGGTTCCTATTCCAGAATTTTTTTTTTATTTTGCCCTTAAAAGTGGCATTTTAACTCATGTTGAGACACTTAAGGTTACATCCAAGAGGATCCCTCTTTGTAAATCCCTAAAGTTGCAAGGAAAAACCGTACCTATTATATTCCAAGATTTCGAGGGGGTGTGGGGGTCTTCCCCCAGAAATTTTTTGTAATTTTTACCCTTAAAAGTAGGGTTCCGACTCAATTTGAGACCCTTTGGGTAAAATCACCGAATGTCCGCAAAGTGTTGAAATTTCTTTTTTGGCTTCATTGCTATTACCAAAACTTGAATGTCTTATTACTGGGGGGCTGCAGTCTGTAGCCCCACAACCCCCCCTTCTGGATTCGCCACTGTTTAGCTATAAGGACTCCGTGATAACCAACTTTTCACATTACTAAAATTTGATTATAAGAAAGAAAAGTTTTGAAACTGGTCAAAATTTTTCATTTTGATTAAATTTTTCCAGTGGACCTCTGAAAGTCAGTATGGACCCCCTAAAAGTCTCTGTGGACCCCCAATTTTCATTTTCATACCCGTGGACCCCCTGGAAGTCGCTGTGGACCCCTGGGGGTCCATATGGACCACTTTGGGAACCGCTGGTATAAACTATTTGTCGGTAACTAGAATTTATTTAGAGCTGTAGTGGAGGAAATCGTTCATCACTTTTTTGTAGAAAAGCAAAAAAATATCTTCATTTCAAAACGTACAGCTCTCCTTGCAAAATAAAAATGAACCAGGAAATTTTACGTACTTAAATTTGGTTTCATGCTATTTTTCGAAAAGTTAATATTGTTTTAGAAAATCGATGAAAAACCGAAAAAAAAACCTAAAATGTGAGATTTTTTGCAATTTTTGATGTGAAGATTACTTTCAAAATTAAAATAAACTTGAAATTCGGATTTAGCGATGCAGAAAACATATAAATTAGTTCATTAAAACACTCCCATAATTTAATATGGTAATTTAAAAAATTTATTTTTAAATTTATGCATGCGTAGTCATCAATTCATCCAAAACAACCCATTTTATTGGTAATATACCGGAAATAAAGCGCAGATTAACAACCGCATAAGTCCGTTTGGTCTGCGAGCCGCAACAGTTTTATTATAGATCTTTGCTTCACTCTCCCTTCTCAAAAATGATAATAGAAAGCACGTTATTTATATAAAATTAAATTATCTTTAACGCGGTATAAATTTTTTGTTAATAACTTGAATAGTTTTCATTTTGTAGAGGGTAGAAGTGCGCGTTTTCCTTTTTTTGCGGAAAGGCAAAAAAAATCGATGTTTTTCAGCGCGCTCTAGCGTCAAAACCACTCTTCAGAAAATCAAAGTTGAATAGCGCATTTTGTAGGAAATTTGGTTAACTTCAACTTTGTAATTAAAATTATCTTCGAGAAATTCATAGTTTTCGAAATATAAGCGAAGAATCGAAAAAAGAGCAAACAATTATCGATTTTTCGCGGCATCGCGGGAGCACTCGATACGAATGGGCTTCGCCACAGGTTGGTATCCCTGTTGTGCTATTTTAACGCTAATTTAAGAAAAATATTCCTTTTTTCTCCTATTTTTTAAAAAAAATTTCCTTGTTTCTCCTATTTTTTTTAGAAAAATAATCCTTTTTTTCTCCTATTTTTTCTTTACTTCTCCTGTTTTTCCTATTTTTTTTATGAAAAATCGGCTGCGGTGCCTGAATGAATGTAAAATGAATCTTTCTTTTATGTCTTTCTGTAGTTAAGTTAAATGTATAAAAAAATATCTATTTTTCTGAAAACAACATAATTTGGGACATAAAGGGCCAAAAAAAACAGGCCTCACTTCAGCTCAGACTTCAGTGAGAATTTTTAAGGGTAATAAACAAATAGCTACCTTTTTTCAAAATGTCTAAACAGGTCAGTATCATCAGGGCTCAAAATTTTCTTGGCGTTGAAAAATGTTCCACTCCTTAAGGGGTAGCTTTGAAAATGTTGAGAACCACTGTCCTAGATGCTTGCCAGGCATCATCAGCAGTTCTTCTCAATTAGAAGTTTCGAAGCGACGTGAATAGTTGTGGGCAGACTCCATGGAGATCGGATTGTGATTGGTTGGTGCCTGATCTGCTTGAATTGAACAAAGTTCAAAATTCCATCGGTTTTGGTTGTTTCTGCCTTCCCATTGTAGTTATTTTTATGGTTTAATATCTCACAAAGGCTTTGCACTGTGTCTAATCGGGGACTAATGCAGGTCAAATTTAGGTACCGTTTATCGGCACCTTCACAAAAAATGTACTCACAAAAATTCTAAAATTATTTTTTAATGATAGACGAATTGTTTATGACAAAATTGGTCTTTAAATTGCTATAAAACTGTAGCAATAAGTAATTTGCTGTTTTCATTAATTTTATAGTTCCCCTTAAGAAAACTTGTGAAAAATTTCACACTAATGAAAAAGCTTTTACAATTTTTCACAAAAATTGAAAGGATGTGTAAGTTCTTCACTAAAATGGGGGTTAAGTTTAAAATCCTGGATTAGTCCCTGCTAATGTTAAAATGTCCTACAGTGAATTGTGTTGAAGAAAAAGCAACAGAGACTGTGCAGATACTTGTAAGTTAAAAAGGTCAAACGAAAATCAATTGCACACATGATAAAAGGTTTATTAATTATCTTTCAATATTACTTTTAATAAACCTTTTGCAATTGATTTTTGTCCACTGACGAAAAGGGGATGTGGGTTTTTTCAAATTTTAGTGAGTTCTTTCTCTGTTAAATGTGTTCTGTCAAAATAATGTCAGTTTTTCCATAGTTAAGTGGGTTTTTTCAAAGTTTTTATACTTTGAAAAAACCCACTGAAATGGTAAAAACATCCCTTATTTACTGAAACCTGGTTTAAATTTTGAAAAAACCCACTAAAATTTAAAAAATATCCTTAACTTTGAAAAAACCCATTCAATATTGAAAGAAATCTATTCAACTTTGAAAAAAACCCACTGAACTTCAAAAAAATCTTCCTTATTTTTTATTTTTATATCTAGTTTGAACTTTAAACGTCCTAAATTTTGAAAAAAAAAACTACATTCAATATTGAAAAACCCACTGAATAATGAAAGAACCTATTTAACTTTAGCTCCCTGAAATTGAAAAAAACACCATTTAATTTTTAAAAACTAGTTTAAATTTTGAAAAAACCCATTAAAATTGTAAAAATATCCTTAACTTTGAAAAAAAAACACATTAAATTTTGAAAGAACTGCAAAAATCTTGATTTTTCTTGAAAAAACCCAAAAATGGGTCCAAAATGTGGTTTTTTTCACATGGGTTTTTTTGAAAAAACCCATTGGGTCCAATCCAGCCAACCCTGCTTTTAATGAACATTTTATCATGTGCAATTGATTTTGACCTTTTTAACTTACGGAGTTGTGTTGTTTTCAGGTGTGGGCTCTCTGGGCACCGGCCCTGGCGTCATTTCCACGGACACTTTCCCCAACTACTCCAGCAACATGGGAAGGCCCCGCATCACAACAGGTGGGTCAGAACATCAACTAAACTTCTTTCAGATTTAAATTTTAACCACAGCTCAAAAGTGCCTCTTTTATTAAATACAAATTAAGTCGACCAACTACAGGCGTAAGCCCAGCAAGGTTGGTCCAGTCTTTTTAACCCACACTACCAGAATCCCAGTATCTGTCAATTTTCCCCTTGAACTCGTTTACCCCACTTGAATTTACAATTGTTTCAGGCAACCATCTATCCACTACCCTATTAAAGAAATAATGCTTTCTACAATCCGTCTTAAGTTTTCCTTTATTCAATTTGAATTTGTGACCCCTTGTTCCCGTATTGAAATCTAGTCTCCCTGTGTCCCCTTGCATTTTAAAAAGTTGAATCAAATCCCCTTTAATCCTCTCTAGAGTGAACGCTTCTTTAATCTTCCCTCATAACTTAAACTGGATATACCCTTGACCATTTTAGTAGCCCTATGCTGAACCCTTTCAATTGCATCAATATCTATTAAAAGTATAAAAAAACTTTTTTTTCTCTTCAAATTTGAGTTATCTGTAAATTTCTCCTCAATTAACTGTAATTTTAAGTGACTGTAATATGACCAATATTCAAAAGTCTACGCACCTTTTTTTTAAAAAAAAAGCTTTGATTTGAAAATAGTTCTTTAACCTAATTCTGAATGAACTGGAGTTTATGTGCCAAAAGTAATTTGGAATATCCTTCTGAAAATTTCCTGTATTCATCTTAAAAGTTATTGTAATTACTGATTTTTCAATCCCTAGATAAATAGTTTTTGGATTTTCACATGTTCAAAAGATATTTTAGGCTACTTTTACCTTTTACTGTTTTTACCCATAACAATGACATAAAGCAGTAGTTACTCCCTTACTGCCCCCTCTTTTGTATGTAAGCTTTCCATCTTATCACCAAATATTTAAAAGAAACGCCTTTAGTTTGACCGAACCTGGAAAGTCAAAAAAATTGTCCTGGAAAAACTCGGGGAATTCTTAGCTTAGAATTAAGTGGACATCCTGAGTAACTATCCTTGACTCGGATTAGAAGAAAAAAAAGTGCCACTTGTCTTTATAATCCCAATGAACAAGGGTTTTTTCTTCAGGGAGCAACCCGGCGTTCTTCAACCGGCCGAAGCAGTTTGGCAACAGGGGTGAGCACCACGACCTGTTCCCTGCCTACAACCCCCCAATGCGCAACAACAACAACAGCGCCCCCTCGTCACGAGAACTGCCCCCCAGGTTCCTCAAGAAGTCACTGCAGACCACGCCCACGGAGGAGGTAATGAATGACCAATATTTTTAAAATCGATATTCTGTGCGAAATTCCAGCTTGATTAGACAATTTTTCCAATTGGAAAAATGGATTAGGAATAGTCCTTTTTGAATGATGCGTTGTGACGTCACACAGGGTTCCCACGGTCCTTAAAAGTCCAGGCATGTGATTTTTCTGCTAATTAGCAGAAATCCGCTAGTTTTAGAGGTATTGAGAATCGGAATTCCGCTCAATTGTGTGTGCAATTCATATTTCAAAGCGGGAAAAAATCGAGATATTTTGTTTCCTGAGCGAACATAAAGTGTAAACCCTGTTATTTTAGGGTCAAAATTCAAAAAATTTCTGAGATTGAGTTTAGATGATAATCCAGACAAATAGATAAGAATCCAATCTAAAAAGTATTAAAAAGCTAAATGGAACCTATTGTATGGGATAGAGATTTGAATTTGGGCCCCTCCCGAAATAAATTTCTATAAGACTGTAACTTATCTAGAAGACGCTTCTAAAAAATTTCAGATAATTTCTTTCTTGTGCAATCACATGCCTGAAGTCCTTGATTTTTTTTAAGGCTAAATTTAGGTACTTGAAAGTCCTTGAAAAACGTTCTAGGTCCTGGAAAAATGACTTTGGTCCTTGAGTTTTCACTCGGCCTCTAATCGAACTTAATTTTTTCAGATCTTTGTTTTTTTCTTGAAATTTTCTTTAAAACTACTCTTATGAACATAACTTGCGGCCAGTTTTACAAACTGACAGTGAAGAGTGACCTCTCCTCTCGTTCCGATTGTATGCGGGAAAAATGACTTGTCTTGAAATACGACTCATTTTTAAATGTCTGCGAAAAAGGTCCTTGAAAGTCCTTGATTTTCAATGTTTTCAAAGAGTGGGAACCATGTCACCGGTCATGCTCTTCTCTAAATAATAGTTTTATTAAGGGCCACCCGAAAGTATGGATTCAAAAAGAAGAATGGATAGTTGTTTTTTTCTATAGTCTTTTCATTTTGAACTGGCGCTTGAAAATATTTCCTTCCCCCACCACCGATCGGTAACCATAGCAACTATCCTCGTCAAAGTGACGAAGAAGGCTTACTATTGGCTGCTTGAAAAGCATAACTATGGTTACGCTTCTAGCGTGGGAGAAAGCACTATTTCTTAAGTGCCAATTCTAAATGAATAGAGTATAGCAGTGAAGAACTGTGGAATCGTAATTTTTTTGAAATTTGTGGCAAATGATCCGTTTTAACTTTTTGAAATAAATATTCCACTTCTTGTTAGTAGTATTAAGAATCACTATTAAATAAAAAGCAAAGCAGAGAGAGTCTCACACTTACTATATAAACAAAACAACTAAAAGCTTTGCTAGATGGATTATGTAGCCATGTCTCTGAGCGAGTCACGATGGTAACAGCCAATGATAGTGCGTTTCTGATTGCATCACTTTTCGCTCATTTCTAATTGTTAATAATAAAAGAACTAATTATCTTTGAGATTTAATAATTATTCCTCTGTTGTTCTCCAGATCAGCCTCCGTCCGGCCCAGAACTCCATGGTAAAGAACAAGCAGGCGTTTTCTGTGGCCAACAAGCCACTGCTGAGAGAACCCCCTCCACCAGTGGCCCCCAAGGTGGTGGAGCAGCCCCCCCTGGTCGTGAAAGTGGTGGAGAAGGGGCGACGACCCCCGCCCACTCGGGAGGAGGTGCTCAAGCGGGCGGATGAGCTGCTCACAGAGTACCTCGCGTCACAGGACGCTGAGGCGGCAGTCAGGACCTTCAAGGACATCAGGGCGCCCAGGAAGTGAGTTCTCTTCACAACCATTTTTCCCAGCATCCTGGGAATTCCCACATTTTTTGAGAGGTGGGAATAAACCGGGAATATTAGGGGAATACATAGCTGCCAATTATCCCGGTTTACCCGGGAGTTTCCCAGTTTTTCAATCATTTTCCGATTTTACGGCCGGAAGCTAGTTTCTCCCGGTTTTTCACAATTTTTAGGAAATTTCTATATTTTTGCGAGTCTTCTCTAGATTTTGCTCATTTGAGCCTCAATACAGTCTGCATTTTCAGATACTGATTCAAAGTAATCGATTATGGCAGAACTATGTAAAATCAAGGGGGGGAAATATGAAATAATGAATATGTGTATTTTTTTGTAAACATTAAAAATGTTCCTCATTTCAGTTCATAGAAGACGGATTTTTTAAGTAATATTGCAATGCATATACATGTATGTTAAAATCTTCCGGTTTTTGAACAAACTCAGTTGGCAGCTATGGGAATATTGGGAATTTTGACCGTAAAAAACATCGATATAGTTGTAATAACAGAGTTACAAGGGGGTCTGGGGGTGCTCCCCCAGAAAAATTTTTAATATTTGACCTTAAAGTAACAGGGTTTTCACTAATTTTGGTGCATAAAATGTCATATTATATAGAGTAAAACTTTTCATTTTGGGGGGGCTTGAGCCCCCTAGCCCCCCCCTGGATCCGCTAGTGGACCCCCTATTATGTAGCATTCTCCAATGTCTGAAGAAGGAGAATTAACTTAAGTATGTTTGATAGGCACGTGGGTGAAGTGCTGTTGGGCTGGATGAAGAGGACGATCGAGAAGGGCAGCGAAGGAGACAGAGAACTGCTCAGCCAGCTCATGGTGGAGCTCAAGAAGGAAGGACAGCTCACCCCCACACAGCTCATGGAGGTATGCATTCACCTTGAAAAGTGCTGAACTTTCTTAATTCATTTAATAAAGTGTTTAAAAAGTACTTAAGGTAACCTAAATGACGTAAATAACCTACCCCTAAAATGACGATTTCGGACTTTTTCGTCGAAAATTTGGTTCTTACATTTTCAAGTAGTTGTAAATTTTTATTGATAGATCACTTTGAAGCTAGATAAGATAATATAGCAGCGTTTTTAAAAAATCTTGTTGGATTATAACCTGCTTCAGATATGATATCAAGGGGATGGCAAGGGATCCATCCCCCCCCCCCAAAAAAAAGAACTGGCTGTCCAAAACAAGTTAAAACTTTGTTTTTAAGGGTCGAATTTCAAAAAAAAAATCTGGGAGGGGACCCCCAGACACTCTTTGTGCTTGGATCTCTATAATTAACAACTTTTTATATCTTAAACAAAATCTTAAAATTAAACATCAAAGAAGTAAGAGCATATTTTGGTATTTCCTCTTTTTTGCTTTTTGGTCAATCGCATCCCTGAGTAAATAAAGGGTTCTTTAACAATGTTTTGGCGCTTTTTTGGACTTTTGGCGCCATTAAACCCCAACCAACCTTGACTTGTGCTCATTGTGTTTGACAGGCTCTGCGCGGTGTGTTTGGTCTCCTGAGCGGGCTGGAGACGGAGGTGCCTCGTGCTCGTTCCCACGCCGCTGGGCTGTGCGGTCGAGCTGTGGGGGCGGGGCTCGTGACGCTGGGGGGGCTGGCGGAGGGGCTGGCCCACGGACAGCACTACCCGCTCTTCCTGCTCTGCCTGCAGCAGCTGCACAAGGCACAGGGAAGGGCCTGGCTGCAGGACGCCTTCCAACAGAGCAAGGTCAACCTCCTGCACATGCTGCCAGGTCAGTACATCCTCCTACTCCTACACAGGGGGGGCAACCGCCCCCCCTCCAAGGTTTCCACTGTAATGTGAAAAATAGCTGCAAGTCCCTGTAAAATTCAGAACTACTTTGATATACACCCCCAAATTGGAAATTTGGCAACTTTTTTTCTCGCCAAGCCAAATACCTGTTTTAAACGCTGATGAAATCGCTGAAACATTTTTGGAATATAACAGAAAAACAAATAATAGTAAAACTTTGATATTTGAACCAAGAACAAAAATATTTTTTATAAAAATATTGTAATTTAGTTTTTCCAAAAATTCTCATTAGTTTTGGAATTATTAAAGTTCAAAATTTAAATTTTTTCCAGTAATTCACTAGGCTACACATTACTACTACATATACACAAAAAACAAGAAACAGCAAACTTAAAAAGTCCGTAGGGAGTGCCAGATTTGGTGCGTAATTTTTGGGGGTATATCAAAGTAGCACCGAAAATTCTGCAACTTCCACAAGGAGCTTTGGGTGACACTCAAAAGGAGTTAAAACACTCCTTTTGAGGGTTCAATTTCAAAAATTTTCTGGGGGAGGACCCCCAGCCCCCCTCTTAAATTTTCACGTCTCTTATTTAGTGTTTTCTCCTTTGAAAACTATTCCTCAAACAAGAAGCTTTTCTCTTTTGAAGCTCCCCAAAAAGTTTGAAAAAGAGATAAAATACTAGTTTAAAAGGGAATTAAAATTCCTGGGGGAGGACCCCTAGCCCCCCTTAAAACTTTGACGTTTATTTGCAACTGTAATTTGCAGTGTGAAAGTGAGAGAGAAAGCTAGCCACACACTTTATCTAAAAGGACCATGTGATGTCATACAAGGTTAAACCAATGAGAGGTGATGACATCACAGGCTCAATTCACTTCACTAACACAGTCAGATACTAAAGTGTCAAAATTAAACAGACTCTTAAGTCTACAACACACAACTCTAGAACTCACAACCTCAAAAAAATAGCTTGATCAATCAAAAGTTCAAAACAAAGTCACCTGTATACTCACCTGTGTTGAAAAAGAAAATGAGAAGAAGTTGATTGTGTCGTTGCAGAGATGGATAGGACGAAGGAACGTCTGGCGGACATATTGGAAGACAGGGGTCTGAGCTTCTTGCTGCCTCTTCTGCGCATCCAGGCGGACCTGTGGCGCCAATTGCAGACGGACCCCTCTCCCACCGCCCTCTACCGCTGGATCAAGGATCAGGTGGACCCCGCTCAGCACACCCTGCCAGGCTTTGTGCAGGCCCTCGTTGCATGGTGAGTCTCTTTTAAGAGATTTGACCCGTTGAATCTTTTGATGTAAGCTTTGAAGGGGGTTAATTTTTTCATACAGCAAATTATCCTCCAGGGATGCTCGGACCTGGAAAAAGTTGTAACAGTCCCCCGAACCTAATAGAATTTCCCCAAACCTTATGTATTGCCCCTATGGAGCTGGCAGGGGCTTCCCCAGGTTATTATATAAGTAGGTTCAGGCACTTTTTCCAGGTCCGGGATGCTAAATATTTTCAGCCAATTTACTGTTAGAGTAATCACATGTATGACAAACGGGGGTGGCAGAACTTTAAGGCTCCCCAGAGCGGAAGACCCCAAGTGACTATTTTTTGTTGGCCTCCTTTGTCGATGAGCCTAATGAAAGATGTTGTTTCAGCCTGCTCAAGTACATCACTCAGGAGACCACCCTGCAGGGGGGTGAGGGGGTGCCCGAGAAGCACCTGCTCGACCGAGAGAGGGAAATGCTCGACAAGTTCAAGGTGAGTGAAAACAGTTTATTTTAACTGTGTTGCATTTCTCACTCAAACAACTCTACTCATGATAGATCAGTAAACACTTTTATCCACTTTAAAAACTTTTTTACATTCATCATTATCAGGGACTAATGCAGGCCAATTTTAGTTCCGTTTATCGGCACCTTCTCAAAAATTCTAAAATTATTTTTAGTGATAGGTGTATTGTTTATGGTTACATAGCTGCCAACTCTTCCGGTTTAGCCGGAAGATTTCAGTTTTTTTTCATTGATTTTTTTTACTAAAAAAGATGTCCATTCCTGCCATAGTACTTGACGTAACTATGATAGGTAACCAAATTGGCTAACTCAGATTTGATGCAAGATCTGATAAAATTGAGGTTGCATCTTTTACAGTGGAAAGTCCAATAGCGCGACTGTGCTAGCTGGATGAACAGAACAAATCAAAGCTCTTAAAAATAAAAGTAGTTCATTTTTACTACTGAAATAATAAGTTAAATATGAAGCATAATGATTAACAAGCATCCGATCGACAGAGCGAATCTGATAGAAAGGCAAGCGTCTGAAAGTGAGAGAGCAATTGATAGATTGAGTGAATGAATCTAGGAACATTCCGGTGCCCACTTTTATACAGGCGAAAACCGTCGATGCCACTACGCAGAAACTAAAACTCGCGTAAGCTCGAAGGGGAAAAGTATACGCCTGGCACCGGAATGATCTGTGCTCAAGTCTCGGGCGCATATCAGCTACGGGTGGCAGACAAAAATATGTCTGATTTATCTAACAAGATTAAGAAAAAAATGCTTCTGGTCTTGATTTTTTAAAATCTTCCGTTTTTTAATAATTCCAATGTTGGCAGGTATGTGGTTAAATTAGTCTTTAAAAACTGTAAGAAATAAGTAATTTATTGCTGCCTTCATTAATTTTATAGTTCCCATTTAAACTATTTATAAAAAATTTCACCTATTGCTTACTATGGTTTAAACATGGCTGCTTATTGGTTGGCAGAAAACAGTTTTCCGTCCAATGTAATTTTTCTTCAATAATTTTGTTGCATTTCTCACTGTGAAACAACTCTACTCGTGATCCTTTTCAACAAAAACTTCAGACTTTTAATGGGGAAAAACTGGAATTTTCAACTAAAAACCACATATTTTGTGAATGGAGGTAAATTTTCATATCTGATGCAGCTGAATAATTTTATTCTTGCACTTTTCAGACTTTTTTTTTTCAGTCTCATCCCTGTCGTTGACTAAACTTAATTTCATTTTTATGGGTTAAAAACATTTTTAAAAAATGTAGCTTAAATCCCTTTTTAACATGTTAAAATTCAAAAAAAAAATTCTGGACTACCAGGCCTATCTATGGATTGAGATATGAATAATTTTGTTTACTTTTAAGAGGAAATTTTTTGAGAAGGATATACTCAATTTCCCTTGGACTAAAGAGTTCAGCTCATTCAGAAAGAAATATTTTAAAATCAAAGCTTTTGAAAAAGCAGGGTCTTATAAAAGGTGGAATTATCACTGTCTGGTTCTTTTAATGAAGACAAACACAAATTGAAGTATTAATTCACTTTATTTTACCCTTTATAACCTGAATTAACTTCCCTGAAATTAATTGAAATTAAATTGAATTTTTGCATCATTAGATAAAATCTCCAACCAGTTCTCAGAACTACACTCTTAGAGTCATTTTGAGTGCTGTCAGATTACGAATCTTTGGGTGTTTGATCAAAGCGGTACTTATAAGTACCGTCAGGATAAAAAGGGTTAAGGTATCCGCCTACCTTTGAGATAATTTTTTTTAAATACTCGATTTACGAAATTAGTTTTTTAATTTTTAGTTTAAATGTACATCAAAACATTGATTAATGCTAAAAAAACAAAATTAATTATATTTTCTAAAATATGGGGTAATACGTGTAAAATTTAAGTGAATTTTTTTAAAACCCCTCTCACTCTTGCCCAAAAACTATTATCCCTATATAAATTTCCTTTGGACACAAGTATCCTATAACACTTATCTTCAGGATGGACTATTGTCCAAGACATATTTTGAAATGTAATTGTTTTGGTTAATAACAGTATGATTAATATACTGTTAAAATTTGGAATGAATATCTTGGATAGCTTTTGAGTAATCATGTAAATAGTGGAGGGTTTTTATGCAGAATTCAGTTCTGAGAAAATTAGCTTCAAAGTTTATTTTTGTATAGGATTGCCGACGACTATCTGTTTTAAAATAATGCTGTAATTTCTTTTGTAATTCACCTACGAGTAAAATGAAAAACAGTTTTGGAAAGATAAAAGTCTAAACTACTTGAAAATGTAAGAAACAAATTTTCGAGGAAAAGTTGAAAATAGTTATTTTAGGGGTAGGCGGATACCTTAAATACTTAGCTCTGACACTGAGCCGTCATCCTCACGCGACGGGCTCTCTTCTTTTCTCTCGTTGCCAGATCCAAAACCACTTGCCGTCTTGGCGCCACCTAACGCCTGACCTGATAACGTCGCTTTGGATTTCGAACATTACAATCGCCCAATAATTTGAAATTAAATTTCAAGGTCCAACTTAACTTTTGAGTAGTGTCCATATAGTACTAGCTTTTTTATTTGGTTTGGTTAATAAATTGTTCTTTTTTCAGCCGGTGTTCCAGGCTTTCCTGCACGAGCACCCTGACCTGCAATTGGTGGCGCTCTATGCACTCCAAGTCCACTGCTACAACTACGCCTTCCCCAAAGGTGAGAACATCCCACAGATTATACTCTATTCTTTTAGAATTGGCGCTTGAGAAATAGTGCTTTCCCCCACGCTAAAAGCATAACCATAGTTACGCTCTTCGAGCAGCCAATAGTAAGCCTTCTTCGTCACTTTGACGTGGGTAGTTGCCATGGTTACCGATCGGTTGTGGGGGGGAAGGAAATATTTTCAAGTGCCAGTTCAAAATGAACAGAGTATAATGCAGTTTTGGGGGAATATTCAATTTGCCTCCCTGGGAAGTTTTTAAATAATATCTTTCAGGAGTGCATCTAGAATGAAATTAGGCCTGAAAACGGCCCCTTCACAAAATTCCGGTTCCTAAAAACGGACTTTAATCAAGCTATATGCACTCGCTAAGTGTAATTTTATTTTTAAAAATAATATATTTACAGAAGTAGGACCTTATTTTAGAATGAAAAATTACTTTCACAAAATTCCCAAAAACGGCCCCTGGCATAAAATCCTGGATGCACCCCTGTCTTTAAAACTAGCACTCTTAAGCTGTTTTGAGACTGATGTAAAATGAGTTAAAAAATGCATTTTAAACAAAATAGTTTCTATTTTTGAGCTTTTTCAAAAATGGCTTAACTTAGGTAAGACGAGGCCCAAAGGTGTCGCATTCAAGTCACACAATTAAATCATAATCTTTTGTATTCAAGGTTATGCAAAAATAAATAGTCTGATAATATACACAAACACGCGAAGCAGAAATTTTTGCCCCTGCTGAAAATTTTCTGCAAAACAAAAAGCCTTTTTTATTTAGAAATTTTTCTGCTGGCTTTTTTTTATCAATGAATTTTTCTCTTGTTTTTCGCCAAATACATATGTCCCAGGATTTCTATTTATGCAACAACTACAAGGCAATATTATCAGATCTTCAGAATCTGTGTATCACACTTATTATGCCAAGAATTAGTTGCATTTTAAAAGAAGCGGGCAGTTTATTAAATAAGAAGGGCATTTAAGAAAGAAATGAGTAAATTCTTGCAGAAAATTTTTACATGAGTTTGCTGAAAGGTCATTAGGGGACATCCATAAATTACGCGAGGTTTTTTCCAAAATCTGGACCCCCGTTTGGTGAGATTTAGTGAGCTTTTTCTGGACCCCCCCTCCCCCCACGTGAGATTTACCTACAACCTTTAAAAATAATTTTCTATCCTATTTGTTTGCATTTTACTTTAAAAAAAAGAAAATAGTATAATTTCTAACTTATAAAGTTGACGTGAGATTTTAATCGACCCCCCCTCCCCCTTTGGTGAGATTTGGTAAGATTTTTCCAAACCCCTCCCCCCCTTTTTGATCTCGCGTAATTTATGGATGTCCCCTTATAAATAACCTGATCAGATTTTAGCAATATGAGCAAGTTACTTTAGGAAGTAATGTATTTTAAAAGCATTTTTTTACCTTTGTCATTCATTACCCAGTAAATAAAAATTCCACTGATTTACACTAATTACAAACTTACTATAAAAACTCTCGATAATTACTCTCTAGGGAAGTAGGTTTCCTTAAAATTGAACGATTGCTCTTTAAAAAAAAGTTGGTCTTTTTATTACAATAATTTATTAATGTTTGTTTATATCAATGGGTTAAAAGTTATCTTTGGGGAAGTTGGTTCTTAAAATTTAACAGTTCTTTTTTTTAAAGTTGGTCTAATAGTTGATTGCTTGTATAGGCATGCTGCTGAGCTGGTTCATGCTGAATAATTGCTAAAACATTAATAGGCTGACCTTTTAAATCTCAATTAAGTACAACAAAAACACATTTTTCCAGAGCTTTTATATTTGCCAACTATATTGGAAAAGCAAGTAAATATTTTGGTTTACATTAACCCTACAATGCAAATTTAATTTTTTTCTACTTTGTCCTTGTGAAATTAATTTGTGCCCCTTGTGAAATTAACTGTGAAGTGAAATAAAACCAAATGCTCTAAAAATATAAAAAAAACAACTTAATCCTTTCAAAACAATTTTTTTTCCAAGGTGAAAATTTTTTTTTATTTTAATTTATAGGGTCCTTTTATTCTGGCGTTTTCTGTGTCTTGACTTTTGTCTCACTAGCCACTAACAAAGGTCTCAAAATAGTGCCCCTGCTGTGATCTACTGGCAATCTAAAGTGCTAATACAATGAAATGTTATATTTATTGTACTTATTGAATGGTGTTACCGTTTGGAAATGGAAGTTTGCGTAGGAAATGGGGAAAAATGTTGTGTACCAAATGACTACAGTATGCACTGTAGGGTTAATAAGTTTAAAGTTATCTTTGGGGAAGTTGTTCTTTTAAAAAAAGTTGGTCTATTTAACACATGGGTGCCACTCTTCCCAATCTGAGGACAAAATTCCGTCTTTTTAAAAGTTCTGTGAACGGAATTCCGTTCCGGGAATATTGAAACCCAAAGTAAGCTGATGAATTGGCAGCTATTTGTACTGAATTTCAGTACTTATACAGCTCACAAATAAGCCAGTTTTACTCAGAAACAGCTTTAGCTTAAATATTAAGGAACTATTTATGATAATTTTTTTACTGGGGGAAAGGATAGTTTAAAGTTCCGTCTTGCAATTTTTGAAGAGTGGCACCCCTGGGGTGCAGAATATGTCCGAACGCCTGAACAATGTTCAGGGGAAATTCAAGCAGCCCAAGATATAAAGAAAAACTTAACTTAGAGATATTTGCCCAAGATAGAAAGAAAAACTTAAAAAATCCAACATTATTAGCTGACAAACAGGTGTTTTGTGCAGTGGCTGCATCATAACCTCCAATTTCAACCAAAATCAGGTGAAAACAGCGGAGTTACGGATGTAGAGTGGGAAAAACTAACGCATCTGCTCTAAAAATCCTAGTTTTCAAAGTGAATACCTGGATGTTGGCTTTTCCCCCGTTATGCAGGAAAAACAATATCCTCACTCACTCAATTCATTCACTAAACTTCAATTCACTAAATAATTTTCACTAAAAATAGCGTTCTTGTTCAATCACATCGATATTCTTAATTAAAATGTTGAGTTCACATTAAGGAGAAATTTACACGAATTTGAGAAAAGTAGACAATTTTTCATATTTTAAGAAAAGGGTTCGAATTCGAGCTAAGATTATAAGGGTGTAAGAAAGACTTAAAAAGAGTGTCAAGATCATATTTAAATTTATTTGAAAATTATTGAATCTTAAAGAAGTTTAATAACTGAATTCACTATTTTTTAATGAAATTTTGGAGAAAACAAATTGTGTTCTGGGTCCTGAAACATTTTCTGCACCCCTGTGGCACCCATGATTTAACATCCTATATTAGTAATTTAAAGTTATCTCAGGGGAACTCCAATTAGAAACCCCTGTTCATTAATATTTGACCATAAAAACAATAGTAAATAATTTGTTTTTAGGCATGCTGCTTCGTTGGTTCATGCTGCTGTACGACCAGGAGATTGTGGAAGAGGAGGCGTTCCTCAAATGGAAGGAGGACGTCAACGACGAGTACCCTGGAAAGGGAAAGGCGCTCTTCCAGGTAAATACACTACTACTCATTCCACTCCAACTACTCCCAAACTCCCGTTAGAGTCCTGAAAATCCGCAATAAGTGTTAAATACCCTATCCATGTTTAATGCTTTACAATCTGCTGTTACGATGGTAAGCCCTACTTGAACGCTAAATGGCATTGCAATCAGTGGCGTATATAAGGGGGGGGCGAAGGGGCCCTGGCCCCCCCGAAATCCGGACTTGGTGTACCAAAACAAGCTAAAACCCTATTTTTAGGCACAAATTTCCAAAAATTTTATTATTCCAAATCTTTTTACAATAAGTTCATCAAAATCCCAATCCTACTTAAAAATATATGTCCAAAATTAGGATTAGGCGTACCAAAACAGAGTAGAAATACTGTTTTTAGGGTCAAATTTCCAAAAACTTTCTGTGGGAGGACCCCCAGATCCCCTTTCCTACTTGGCACTCTATTATTTTCAACTTGTTTTTATATTAAGTTCACCCAAATGCAAATTCTATCTATAAATATGAATCAAAAATTCAGACTAGGCAGTGGCGGATCCAGCCTGGACCTAAGGGGGGGGGCAACCACATTTTAAGAAGGTTCTTTCCCAGAAGAATTTAGAAAATCTGATCTCTTATTGGAAATACTTGGATGACGTCCCAGGGAAAAAGGGGGTCTGGGGGTCCTACCCCAGAAAACTTTTTGAAATTTTACCTTAAAAAGTAGTCTTTTGACTCATTTTTGAACATTTAAAATGGGATCGGGGATAGCATTTTAACGTCCCATCCTTCCGAGATACCAAACGAGGGACCGCTCTTAAGATGAGCGGTCATCACTGCACTAGATGGCAGTGGCGTAAATATAAATTTATTTCTGAAGGAACCAAATATCTTCCAAAAAATAAGTCATTAAGAAGCTAGATTTCTGCAACGAGGGAGAGGACCTAAAATTATTCCTAAGCTTCCTCATAGGTTTTATGTACTTTTTTAATGCATTTGTAGGAAAGATCTTATTTTAAAGAACTCATTCTCAAAGAACTTATTTTAAGTATAATTTGAGTCTTAAAGTACAGAATGAGAGAAGTGAGTAATTTATTAAGTTTGATGTACCAAAGGGGGTCTTGGGGGGGACTGGGGGCCCTCCCCCAGAAGATTTTTTAGAAAAATTTACTTTAAAAAAGGTTTTCTAACTAGTTTTGGTACCTATAAAGCCCAAATTTCAGGTATACATTTTTGTGTAGGATTTTCATTTTGATGTGAGCAGAATGTAAAGAAGTTATGAATAATTGAGTTTCAAATGCAAAAGGGGGTCTGGGGGTCCTCCCCCAGAAAATTTTCGGAAATTTGACCCCAAAAACATGGTTTTAACTTGTTTTGTATATACATTGTCCGAATTTCGGATGTCCGATTTTGGTTTTTTCCTTTTCTTACCGTAATTTTTAAAAAAGGTACCTGAGCCCAAGGGGGGGGCAAAAGGCCTGTTGCCCCCCCCCTGGATCCGCCACTGGGACTAGGTGTACCAAAACTGGTTAAAAACCAGTTTTTAAAAGTCAAATTTCAAAACTTTTTTGGGGGTGGACCCCCAGACCCCCTTTGGTATTTGGAACAAAATTATTCATAACTTTTTTTATAATAAGTGCTTTTATATTTAAATTTTAACAAAAAAATTTTTTCGAAAGTTACATTGTACGTAATAAATTTGCTTGGGAGGGGGTGAAAAATAATTTTGGGCCCCTCCCGAAATAATTTTCTATATACGCCACTGATTGCAATGGTTGAGGCTCAAAATAGTTTTGAGTTCTTTCCTTTCTTCGATAAAATTGACCGCAAAAGACATGGCTAGTGTTTCCAAGTCGGGTTATAAACCATGGTTGGCTTTAAAACGATTGAAAAAATTTAGCGGTCATGCTTTCTGCAATATTTGTACCGTTTTGGTGGTTCCGGGGATAGCACTACTCCTGAAGTAGCATAAGAAATCTGGAATTTTTTTTCCTGGGCCCCTGAAGCTTTCTGGAAAAGGTTGGCAACCCTGCTCATTCACAAGAATTTAAATTAGCATCAGGGTTCCCACTGGTCAGGGAATACCTGGAAAAGTCAGGGAATTTAAATTTCACCTTAAAAGTCGGGGAAAATTGCTCATTTTGGCCCAAAACCTGGAAAATCCTTAAAAATACCTGGAAAATAAAAAAATTTAATGTTTGCGTGTCAATTTTGGCTCTAGTAAGTGAAAAAATTGTCAATTTGTTGAAAATTATGTGTTCAAAAATGCAAGAAGTATCCGAAAAATGCCGTGAATTGCTAGATTTTTTTACTGAAAAATCTTAATAATTGACCTGGAAAAGTCGGAATTTTATTTCTGAAATTGAGTGGGAACCTAGACCAGGGGTTTCCAACTTCTAAGTACTCGCGGGCCGCAACCGAAATCACAAGTCAAGTGGTGGGCCGCAAAGTAATCTGGCTCCTTTTTAACTATGATAATTTTTTTGGGGTGAGTCTTCAATATAAAACTTTTCCAACAAAAGAGGGACGATATATGAATATTTTTACTCTTGTACAACTCGTAGGAATACTGAATATATTTAATATTCAGAATAATACTAAAATGACTTCCTCAAAAAAATGCTTGTAAATTTTCCTTAGAGGATTGTTTTACCTAATTTTTTGATACTCCATTCTGTCCCTCCTCATGATAAAGCAGGTTATAAAAGCCTTCCTACCCCCTTGCTACGCTCAGGGGGAATTTCAGGTTTTACAAACGACCTCTCGAAACTTCAAGCTTTTAATTCTTGCACCATAAAAAACGATCGAAGCTAGTCCATAATCTGAGAGGTAAATGGGAGGGGTTTCGGGGGTTCTCCCCCGAAAAAATTTTGAATTTTAGTGTGCTAAAAAGTGTTTTGTAGCTACTTTTTGGAGGGTTTCCAGAGAGCTTCGCGGGCCGCACAAAAACCTACTTAAATTTGGAAAATACTAAAATTCATGCATCCTTTCATTCCAAGTACTATGTCGATGGCATCAGGAGAAAACCTCGTACAGTCGCAGTCGGGATGAATACTGTATTCTAGATTGGCGAGTGTGTGTTTGCGCCGCCAATGAGGATTTACTTACAACCAAATTTATTTAAGAGTTTCAAGTCATTATGGCCAAAACAAGGGTTAAATCGATTCCACTGGGAACACCAGTATCATCCTGTAACCCTATAGGAGCAGTGAAGCTTTTTGCTTTGATTTCACACCTGCATTTAACTAAACCGCATCTAAAAAACAAAACGGTTCTTTCCATAGAGGTGTTCTCTCTACGGATTCTCTGTAGTTTCTACGGATGCCTACGGATGTTTTGGCACACCTATTCCAAAATTTAGATTTACATTTCTGGCAGGATTTGCATTTTAAAATTCCAAGCAAAAAAGGGAGATGTGGATTGTGGAGGTCATCCCCAAAAAATTTTTTAAAATTTAATCCTATTAACAGGGCTTACCTTGGTTTTGATAATACACCTACTCTGAATTTCACGTACTATATATTTTTAGGTAGGATTTTGATGAACTTATAAAAAGTTTTGAGTACGAAAGGAGGTTAGGTGGGTTCTCCCCCAGAAATTGATGCTTAATTTCAGGGTTTTAACTTCTTTTGGTAGACCAAGTCCAAATTTTGATGGGCACTTTCGCCCCCCATACGACTTTCCGTACTCTTTTACATTTCAAACAATTTTTTTGTTACTTCTGTACAACTACAGTTTCACCAAATGAAAAAGAAAAAAAGTATGTATTTGTCCCTTTTTCTGTGAAAAGCAGTGTTTTTGATAAGTTATAAAAAAGATATTTGGCATTTTACGAAAGCAAGAATAAAAGGAAAAAAGATTGAAAAAGTAGGATAATATTCACTGTTTTCACCCTCCATAAACAGTTAAGAATATTTGTTCCATATTTAAAATTTCGTAATTTTTTGCAACTTTTCTTGGTTATTGTGGCGGCACCCCAGGGTGCCGCGGCACACAGTTTGAGAACCTCTGACCTAGACCATCCCTGTATTCAATACTGTGTTGCCTTCACACTACTATGGATTCATTCACAAGAATTTAAATTAGCTCTGCATGCCTTTAGCTCCTTATAAGGCTAAATTCTTCAAGGCTTTCCCAAATATAACAAATCATGCAACTTCCTCATTGGGTTGGATCTAATGGGTTTTTCAAAATTTAAACCAGGTTTCCATAATAAGGGGGGTTTTACGATTTCAGTGGTTTTTTTTTCAAAGTATAAAAAGTTTCTCAACTTTTAAAAAACCTACATAAATTTGGAAAATACTAAAATTCATGCATATCCTTTTATTCCAAGTACTATGTCGATGGTATCAGGAGAAAACCTCGTACAATCGCAGTCACGATAAATACTGTATTCTAGACTGGCGAGTGTGTGTTTGTGCTCCAAATATGCCAATGAGGATTTACTTACAACCAAATTTATTTAAGAGTTTCAAGTCATTAAGGCCGAAACAAGGGTTGAATCGATTCCACTGGGAACACCAGTATCATCCTGTAACCCTATAGGAGCAGTGAAGCTTTTTGCTTTGATTTCACACCTGCATTTAACTAAACCGCATCTAACAAACAAAACGGTTCTTTCCATAGAGTTGTTCTCTCTTGCTTGTGGTTTTGCCAAGCCAGCTGGAACAAAAAATCAGTCTCCTTGTCACAGATTATAACACCTGTTTTTTTTTGCTTTCAGTTCATTAAAATTCACTCTCTACCTGTTGACTGCGAAAAATGGTCTTTGGCAAGAAAGCGAATCTCGCTCACTTATACTGTATCTATTGGTAGGATTTCTCAGAGGTGCAGAATATGTCCGAACGCGCGAACGATGTTCGGGGGAAATTTGAGGAGATCTGGGGAAATTTTTCCCCAAGATAGAAAGAAAAACTAAAAAATCTAACATCATTAGCTGAAAAACGGATATTTTGTGCTGTGACTACTACATCATAACCTCCAATTTCAACAGGAAAACAGCCGAGTTAAGGATTTAGAGTGGGAAAAACTACGGATCTGCCGTAAAAAACTCATTTTCTAGGTTCTTAACCTGGATGTTGGTTTTTCCTTGTGCTTTTCGAATGGTATGCAGGAAAAACAACCTATCAGTGGTAGAATGGGTAATTTTCACTATTAATAGCGTTCTTGCTCAATCACATCAATGTTCATAATAAAAATGTTGAGTTCATTAAGGAGAAATTTACAGGTAGCTCAAATTTGAGATAATTAGAAAATTTTTCATATTTTAGGGAAAGGGGCAATTTTTTTGAGCAAAGGATATAAGTGTGTAGGAAAGACTAAAAAAGAGTATAAAGATCATTAAAATTTAAATTTATGGATTATTTGAAAATTATTGAATCTGAAAAAAGTATATATGCACTGAATAAACTATTTTTTAATGAAATTTCATTTTTGGGGAAATTTTGGAGAAAAAAATTGTGTTCTGGGGAAATTTTGGATCCTGGAACATTTTCTGCACCCCTGGGATTTCTATTATACGAGGTTTTCTCCTGACGCCATCGATGTGTTGCTTGCTTTCACACTATGTCCTAAAAACTACGGAAACATTCACAAGACAGTTGCACATTTAAATTAGCTCTGCATGCATGGCTAATGATCCTCCCATTCTCAAACAACCCCCTTCAATTCTCCCAGTGCTCGGTATAAAATATTTTAAAGACAAATATTGAAAAAAGTTAAAAAACTTGCCAATTAGCTGATTTCCAGGGTTAAATCTTCATTGGAGGTTGGAGTCTCTGCATAGATTACTGTTGTCATCTTAAATACTTAATTTAACAAACCAACAAAATATGTTTATCAAAAGTTTTAAATATATTAGTAGAAAACACAATCGCACTATAAGAAAAGGTTTCCAAACAACTACAGCAAAAAGGATATTTGAGAAGGGACGCATGTCAACTAAGCCACCAAAAATTAACGGGAATGGAACGTGCAGAAGAGTTAGTGCAACTCCTCCACGGAGGTATTTATATGCAAGTTGACCTCGGTTCAGTAACATCTCAAAGTAAGTTAACTCAGAAAGGTCATTCCCAAAAGAAAAAGTTAAGGGCTGGATGGAAAATAACAAGTTTGCATAGCTGCCAACTCTTCCGTTTTAGCCGGAGGATTTCAGTTTATTACTTCGTCGTCCCATTTTCAATCAATTTCTTCCGTTTTTTGTCCAAATAACTTAAGCAGCCTATTTTTGCGAAGGACAGAAAGGTTGGATAACAATTTTCTAAAAAAAAAAAAGGCTAAATCTTGTGCATATCAGGCTTAAAAAAGTTAAGAGAAATAATATTATTTAAAAAGAAATTAATTGTTTGATCTGAAATTAGTTTTTTTTTAATGTGGATGTAAAGTTAGGTAGGTTAGTGTGCTCATTTGATATTAAATTTGGTGTTTTTTGAACTGAAAGATATTCATTCATGCTACCTTTATTAACTTAGGGGTAGTAACTATGGTAGATAGTCTTGACTTAGTTTAAGAAAAAAAATGCCATGTGGGTACCTTGATTTTTAAAATCTTTTTTTTATAATCCTAATGTTGGCAGTTTGTTGCATTTTATTTTGACACCACAGGGTTGTTACATTTTAAACACTCGTTTCAAACAAAGCAAAAAAACTTGTTTAAATCACATATATTTGTTAGCAAGTTGCTCCCCTTATTTAGGCAACAAACTTACTATTTCCATGTATGGATCATCCAGAGCCTAAAAAGATGGTGTCAAGTATAAGGCTTGGGTACAAATTGCCATGACATAGGCAGTACATTGCTCGATAAAGAGCACGATGCTGTGAAGAAAAAATTCAAAAATTCATTTAAATGAACGAACTGTTTGTGGTGTATTTGAAAGTATAGCTTTATTAATCTCATTTCGATTTGAAAAGTCAAATTTAAATTTTAAAAAATCATGGATTTTTTCATCATTTCTATGTCGAGGGTAAAAAAAACAAATAAAACGTTTGAAACATGTTTTTTGTTTTTTATTTTAAAAAAAACATGTTTTTCCAACCCTGTTTTGACGTTGTGGTCTCTGTTTCAGGTGAACCAGTGGCTGACTTGGCTGGAAGAGGCCGAGGAAGAAGGGTCGGACGACGGAGAGAACTAGAATCTCTTCTGAGCACCAAGTGCCCCCCTTCTACTCCTCTTTTTAACTATTTATTCTACTCCTCTCAACGGCAACAATTCAAATTTCGTTTCTCAATCCTCCCAATCATTCAATTTGGCCAATCGGTCGCGAAATTAGAGTCCCCCGACCCCCACGTTTACCCACAGCTCAAATAACTGATAGAGATCTGATTATTAATATCGTTACTATTAAGGCATAAATTAATAGTAGATTATTATTTTAGAATGTGTAAAATTTATTATATTGGTACTGAGATCTCTATGGTTGTCCCTGTGGTTAAACGTGCCGGCTGGAGGACTCTTTCCAAAACTGTTAACAAGAAGAAAAAATCGTTTTATTCAATCCATTTTTTTACAATGTTTTTTGAAATTGACAGTGTGGAAATTGTGTTGACACTTTCTCGGTGGCGGATGAGCGGTTTGTATGTATACAAAAATGAATTTCGATGATTTGTGTCGCATGTTGTTGTGTTCTCCTCCTAAAGGCAGGGTTTTTTAAAAAGAAGGCATTTGTTGGTTTTACGTCCTCGTGTGTTTTTGTACCGATTTTAAATTTCTTCCAACTTTTTTTTTTGTTTTGGTTCGTATTAGTTGCCGTGACGATGATACGCAAAGTGCTGTGTTTTTACTACCAATAGTGACCCATGTGAACTGACTCTCTACTCTACTCTACTAAAAAAAAAAATGACAGTCTAACCGAAAGAATGAATTCTTCTAGCAAAAAACTTCTATATTAAAAGGAAATAAAAAAATTGTAGTGATAATTAAAGAGCAATCATATTTGTACTTGAATAAAATTTCATTACAAAACACTCGGATCTGCTTCTTTTCTTATTTTTTGCAGGACGACTGTGAGCCAACACCAGTAGGCAGAGACTTAAGTCTGTAATTACTGCCAGGGGTGCAAACAATGTCCGAACAGGGTTCGGGGGAAATTCAGGTAGTTGGGGGAAACCACATAGTATAGAGCTTAACAGAGTGTTCATCTCCATAGACGCTAATGGCAACTTTTTTTAACAGGGCTTTTCCCATTGAAAAATTTTATGCCAAACGGAACCGCCTCCTTTAATACCACGTCATTCCTGCTAATTCTGTCATTCGCCCACTGAAGCTGTCACTCAAATCCAAATCGCCTATAATCAGTGTTAAAATCAAATTGAGCACATTTCACGTTCTCTGATTGGCTGTTAGTGAACTGAATTATAATATGCGCGCTGAATTAAATAAATGACCTAAAGGGGAAAACGGCGGTTTGGCATCACTGTTAAGCTCTCTACTCTGTGGGGGAAAACAACGTCAGATCGACAACCTGATGAATTAGATTTGGAAAGGAGACAAGGTAATTGAGCGAACTCATCTCAGCTTCCAATAAAACTGGAAAATTAAAGACAAAGCGGCTTCCAGTGAGCCAGCAAATGTCTCCTCCTCTTTCGACCAGTTCTCGAAATAATTCAATCTTCTGTCAAAAACCCTTTTTTTTACTATCGTCGGTTCTGCCGTAAGATAGTGTTTCGAATGATAAGCAGGAAAAACAATGTTGACGGGAATTTTCACTAAAAATCTTACTCTTGTTTAATCACAACAAAGGTGTTTTTGACTTGAAGTTAAAGAAGAGTGTTTTTCAATGTAGCTCAAACCAAAAAAAATTAATTCGTATTTTAAGATTAGAGACATTTTTGAGTTAAGGCGACATGTATATAAAAAAAGAATAAAAGAAGGTATTAATAAGTCCATAAAAATTAAATCTCTTGCATTGTTTCCGGAAGTTGAGTCATTAAGAAAACTATTTTATAACAAAAACTGTGTGTACTTAGTATAGTAACAAGTTAAAATGAAAATAGGAGGATATTTTTGGGGAAATAATGATGGAGATATTTTGGACAATATTACAAGGTTTCCACGGGTCACCTATAAGTCATGGAATTTAAATTTCACCTAAAAAGTCGGGGGAAATTGCTAATTTTGGTCAAGAACCTGGAAAATCATAAAAATACCTGGAAAATGTTAAATGTTAGCGTGTCAATTTTGGCTCTAGTAAGTGAAAAAATAGTCTATTTACTGAAATTTATGTGTTCAAAAATGCAAAAAGTATCCGAAGAATGCCGTGAGTTGCTAGTTTTTTTTACCGATAAATCTTAAAAATTGACCTGTTGGAAAAGTCGGGGAATTTTATTTCTGAAATTGAGTGGGAACCTTGTACTAATTAATTTAATTATGTTCTGGGAAGCTCTTTTGTGCACCCCTGGCCTAGCTATAGGCGCCAGCAGAAAAGTCTTGCAATATTGTTGCGATTGGAACAGATATTCCCACTTAATTTCAGAGGTAATTTATAAACGATGAACAAACTTTTTGTGCAAGGCAATCTTTTGTACTTTCAGAGTGTTTTTTGTCGAAGGTTTTTCTCCTTGTGGCAAAGTTTCCCCTGCCACTTGTTTATTACTTAATCTCCCATCAGCAGCGGAATAGCCTACTAGTCAGTAGCATATTCAGGGACCTGGGTTCGATCCTACCTGGGAGAATAGTGATTTTTAAGTATTCTAAATTATTTAAAAATAAATATTTTTTTGTTTTAAATATACAACTCCTGTTAAATAAGAGATATGGAGGGTTCAGAATAGAAATGAACCAAGTCCACTTTAGCTACTTTTGAGCTACAGACGCTTAAAGCTTCATAGCAAAATGAATATTTTACTTTACTTTTTAACTTTAGGACATTTTTTATAATTTAAAAAATAAATAATGTAGGAATTGAACTTGGGGCAATCAGACGGTATGCTACCTGACTAAGCTATTCCAAAAATAAAAAATATTACTTCGTTGCTAAATAAGTGAGGGGGTAAAACTGAGGGGCCTCGAAGGGTTTAAAAATATTATCTTCCAATAGCCACTTCCAGGAAAAACTATTAAAAAAAAATTTTTTGTATCTTATGTAGTTACGGCCAAATAAAACAAAAATGCCAAAAGAAAATTGGCAAACTTTTTAGTTTTTAAAAAAATTAAATTTGGAGGCTGAAACAACTTTATAAATAATTTTTCCATTTCTCTGAATGTGCTATTGTTTCTGCAATAACTCATAATTTCGATGATTAAATTTTCCGAATTATTTCTAGCTACACTGAAAACCCCCTAATTTTTATGCCCAAGAAAAAATATCACATAAACCTGTAGGAAGCTAAGCCTCCACAGCATTCAAAATAAGTTGCACAAAATGTGGCTATATTCTACAATCTGCGCTCCAAGTAAAAATGAATGTTTGGGGTTAAGTAAGTTTTAGCTCATTTCGAGACCTTGTAAAAGCTAAAGCATTTTTAAGGGGAAAATTATAAACATGCGCCTAATTTTCGAGGGGGCTGGAGGTCCTCCTTCAGAAAATATACTGCCCCTTTAACCCTTTATGCCCAAAATTATTTTCCTCATCCACAATATGTCAAGTTTACGTAACTGCAACTATAAGTAAACTAAATATGGCCTTACATGACGAAAATTGGACGAATTTGGAACATATGGCCTTACATGACGAAAATTGGACGAATTTGGAACATTGGGGAGTGGGACCCCGTCGGGACATAAAGGGTTATATATAAAGTAAATAGTGTTTTCGAAGTGTCTATTTGCACGGCCCGTGGCGCATGCGCTGTAGGTCTCGTGATTACGTAGCAGTCTCGGTGCTTAGTGATGGAACCAATGGAACGCCGGGCCGTGGACATTAGAGTAGAGTTTAGTTGAAAAAAGGCCGTGCCAATAGCCAGTGCCAAGTGTTTTACACTGAAACTTTTTGTGGAACACCCTAAAGAAGACCGCTTCTTCAAAGACGCAGAATTTTCAAGGGAAAAAGCACACCCCAAGAATTTTTTTTTGAATTTAAGCATAAAATAAGTGGCTTTTGAGCTATTTGTGATGGTTTCTCGGGGGGGGGAGGGCATGGCCCTTGACCCGCCCGTGTCTCCATCACTTCAAAATAAGTTTCGCCAAACACAAAAAAGTTCGACCGTGCTTGATCGAAATTATTTGTGATCCTGTTCCCTGCCTTTAATGTTTGAGAAATAAATTGGGAATAAAATAACTGTCAGAATACTTCTGAATCATAGTAATAAGACAGACGCTTAAATAGGGAAGACAGTAGGCCAAAGTGAAACTCTTCCAAAATAGGTTTTCCCTCTCTATAGACGAGGGGAGTAATAATTCCTCCAAAGAGGGGTGGCACGCTCCCCTGTTTGCGCGGGAGGTGAAAAATGGTTGTGGCACCAGGTCGTTAACGAGTGGGAAATATCAACATGATATCCACTTATTAGATGGGAAAGATGGAAATGATTCCAAATTAGTTTAGAACAGGGGTTTCCAACTGGTGGCCCCCTCCCTGAAAACCCCAAAAGAAAGTAGCTTCAGAACAATTTTTAGCTTACTAAAATTAAAAAAAAAACGATGGGGGTGGACCCCCCTCTTAGATTAGTCGTTTTTTATGGTGAAAAGTTTCGAGGGGTCGGTTGACCCTGAAATTCCCCCTGTTATGAAAGTCAACCCAAGAGGAGGGGGAAACCCAAAAATTTGGTAAAACACTATTTTTTAGGGAAAAGTAATGAGGCGGTATTTTAATACATACATGTGATTCTTCCGCCAATTCGCTTAGGGGCCATTCATTAAATACGTAAGGATGATTTTGGCATTTTTTTTGACCCACCCCCATGTAAGGGCACGTAAGATTTTTCAAATCCCTCCCCCCTCTATTCTTACGTAAGATTCCATTTCGTTTTTCAAAATAATAAATTGTTGGAACAAAAAAAGTTGAAACCAAAACTAATAAAGATTTCTCTCTCTTTTTGCTTTTGTTTTGTTTGACTTTTGACAAAAGCCTTATTATGTTTGATTAGAATAATTGGAATATGTGTACATTAACTTGGAAAATCTTACGTAAGAATGGATTTGACCCCCCCCAAGTAAGGGTAGGTAGAGATTTTTCCAACCCCCCCCCCTCGGGACCCTTACGTAATTAATGAATGGCCCCTTAGCAAAATTAAAATCTGACAATTCGATTTGCAACACTGTAATTCCACTCTTATTTTCCTATCGTTTTATACTGAAAACTCTGACCGCTAGTGTGACCTAGTACTAAATTTTAAGAAAAATCGAAAAAAAAATTTAAAAATATCGAAGTAATATGAAAATTAGTTCAGATATAAGCTAAAAAATATGAATCTAGCTCTAGCATATCGAATCCTATACATCTAGGGCTATATACCCTGTCTTGGGTCATGGGCCATAAAAACCCAACCTAGATCTCGGGAAGTAAAAGCGTACTTAAAATGAAGAAAAATTTAGGTGCCATCGAATTTTTGTTATTATTTTCCGCCAATTTTTTGTCCGTGCAATCACATGTATGTTTAAAGCAATGGAGCAGATTTTTATGGGCTACAATGTTCGGTTTCAGGCGAGCTCCAAAAGCAGAAGGATGTTTATAGAAGAATCGTTTTTTTAAAATGTGTCCAACTACAAACACAATTGTCAAACTATCCTATAAAAATCGGCTTTTGAGACTTACTTTAAACAGGGGAAGGATTTTGTGTCTCGAGTTTTTAAGGAAGAATCTCATCAGAAGGTTCAAATGAGCGAATTAAAACTGAATCCCATTGCTTTAAACATTTCTTTTACCTGTAGGCTAAGCGCGCACTAGAGACTTCTGTCGCGGCGACTTATAACACTAGGTCACTAATGCATTTCTATGGCGAGATTCTTGGCAATCGGCCAAGAGTCTCGTCGCCTAATGCGCGCGCTCTAGTTTCTTGCAATATCCAGGGTGATAATTTTGTCTCAGTCGCCGTGACAAAAGTCTCTAGTGCGCGCTTAGCCTTTAAGAAGAAAAACAGCAGACAATCTCATCGTTATTTAGAACTTCTTTTTAAAATCCGGAGTTTTAGTTTTTGATAAGTCAAATAATTCCAAATGTACCAAATTAATTGAAAATTATAGAAAACCTGCCTGTTTTCCATATTTTCAAATAGATATTTAAAGTTTTTGATTAAATCACGGCTAATAATAGAGAAGAGGACTGCCACGCAAAAGTGGGGGGAAAGTGACGTGGGAGGGGGAGAACGGAACCCCTTGCTATGGGGAAAGAATGCCGCCCAATAATCGAGCAATAGAACATTCATTAGTGGGCGGCTCTCTATTGGAGTGACGTCATCCGCATATCCATGGATACGAAGGACCCTAATAGTTTGAATGAACGCGGGGCATTTTTATCAAATCAAATTTTTGCGTAGTGTTTTTCTTCAAGTACATTAGGTAAATCCTGTCGCATTTGGGAGCGTATGTTATATTTTTTACCACTCTTCTATTATGTGAGACCAATATAAAATACAGCAGACCCTCGCATATTCGCGGATTTCGATCTCAAAGTTTTTTAGAAATGAAACTTGCATATTTGGCAGAAAAGATATATATAATTGTACGATTCCGGTATTTATTATGTAAAACTATTTTGAAAAATGTAACTTCTTCTATTAAGCAAGTTTTCTAATTAGTAACCCTTTTTGTATTTACTACAAATTATTTACAGTTACTTATTACATTAAAGTTAAAACAACTTTTTCCATGAAACAGTTTTATGTAATAAATGACGAAATCGAACCATTTATATATCTGTTATACTATCATATATGCGCGTTTTAAAACTGGGTTCGTTATTTATGCGTATTCATTCCCTACGTCCAATTTTCGTCATGTAAGGCCAAATGTAGTTTACTTATAGTTGCAGTTGTGGCGGAAAGGCCATCACTCCAAGTAAATGTCGTTTGTGGGCACAGAAGAGTAATAAAAAGCCATGCTTGGTTTAACAAAAACGTAACGTTTATTAAAAACTCAACACAACATTTTAAAAGTTAGTAAAATACAAAAAGGTAAAGGTGCGTGTGTGCATAGTGCCAGTACAATATCCCCTGCTATTTATAATTACATAACGATTAAGATTAAAATAAATTTACAAGTTAAAATCTGCATGTAATAAAGGTTAAAAAGTTCTATTGTAAAAAAGGTAAGGTAAAGAGTTCGATGCCCACACAGTTACGTAAACTTGACATATTTTGGATGAGAATGAGGAAAATAATTTGGAGCATAAAGGGTTAAGAAAACAAATAAGCATCGAAATAAAAAAAATTCCGCGTATTTTCCTCCCTTGGATATTTCTACTGAATAAAAAATAAAATAAAAATTGGTGAATTGCCTCCATTGTTTCCAAATAACCATTCATCAAATAAGTTTCAGAGTAGGGTACCCATATATGGGTCTCCTGGGCAACTCATATGTTTCTATTTTTTAATTTGCAATTTGTGTATAAAAAATAAAGCTTCTTTCATAGTTTCCTTGGTAATTAATAAAATTACAGGTGGTAATACTGAGAAAGTATTCATTTTAACTCCTAAATTCGAAAACAGTTGTAAGCGACATGAATAGAAGGCAGGAGAACCAGCTGCTCTGTGATCGTTCTTTTAATTAGTATTTTGTTGATTTTTTTTAATCTGAAGGGAAGTGAAATGTTTGTTTTCATTAGATTGTGTTCAGCTCTTCTAATAAACATCATCGAAAACCTCGATTCTGCTAAAAAGGTATTTTTGTTTTTAATTTCATTGTTTAAATCCGCGTTTGTGTAGTAGTATTAGTGTGATAAAAAAGTGGGTTTTAAGTGTGATATTATATCTATATAATGAATTAGAACAATCGATTCGCGGAAGTGAATCTTGATATTTTCATCTGCCGTCATCACGAAAAAAAAATTTCGCGCTTAAATGACAGATGTTCGTTTGGGTTTCTGAATCGAACGAAAGGGGGTTTTGGCTTGACTTAATTTGGAGTAATTAAAGGTTTTTTTATGTATAGTCAGATGCGGCTCGGTGGGTAAGAGGGGTTCACTATTAAATTTAGTAAAAATACCACAACAGAAGAAGGGGTATGGAAGCTCATCCTGAATAAGGTTGGAATTTAATACAGATACATACTTGCCAACTTTTACGGATTGTCCGTAATGTTTACGGACTTTCTTTAGTATTACGGTTTTAAGGATCGATTGAAAAATATTACGGATTTTGCGTTTTTGTCCACTTAACTATCCGTGAAAACCCACAACCCTCGCGACGTAAACGATTTTCTCTAATTTTATCTACTTCAAAAACCAGATTCCTCTAATAATCCCTGTCCTTACGATTTTCACAATTTTGGCCGTTTTATTGAGTGAAATTAGGTTTTTCTAAGAAAGAAAGGCTTTCTTGTAAGTTTTTTTGGATACGCCAGCGAGTCTAGACACGCGCTTACCTGTAAAGTTTGCTTCTTCTCGTGTTTCGGTCGCAATGCGAAAAAAAACAACTTTACCGAGATTGGAATTCGCGTTGATGTTTTTCAGGCTTCAAGAATTGTAGTTTTGTAATGTTACGCAAAACGTTTTACGGATTTCAAAAGTATGCAAATATAAAGAGACAATTTCGAGGGTCCTTCCTCGAAAAACATTTGGATTTGAGCATGCTAAAAAGTGGATTTAAAAGATCTATTGTTAGATGAAGGGTTTCCAACTTCGAAGGATCAGGATTCTCTTTATCCATCCAGAAAAAAGTTTCGGAGGGGAATTTCGGGAGGGGGTAAATATGAACTGCTTTTGTGCCAGCCGCCATGTTTACCCACAGCTCAAATACACAACCATGAAGATGTAACTAGTATTAATATCATCATTAATGTGTCCTAAAATAATAACTAACTAGGTAAAGGGGGTTTGGTGTCCTCCCCAGAAAATTTTATTCAGGTTTGGGCAGCAGCAGGGGCGTCATTTCAGTTTTTGGTTGGGGGGGCAAGGCATTTTTTTAAGTGGATCTGGACCTTGCTGTAACTAGAGTTTTTTTTTGCCTCAACTTCATTTTTAAGGTAATATGTCAAAATTTGACAACTCCAAGGAAAAATGGGGGGTCTGGGGGTTCCCCCCCAGGAAAATTTTGAAAATTTGGATCTTAAAGTAGTGTTTGTGTTTTAGCTCATTTTGAGACCTTTTGGGCTGCATCCAAAGAGAACAGTTTCTTGTAAACCACATAATTTTCTAGGGAAAAGAGTTATAAATAAACGTCAAAGTTTTAAGGGGGGCTAGGAGTCCTCCCCCAGGAATTTTAATTCCCCCTTTAAAATAGTGTTTTATCTCTTTTCCAAACTCTTAGGGGAACTTCTAAAGAGAAAAGCTTCTTGTAAAAGTAATGGTTTTCAAGGGGGAAAACACTAAATAAGAGACGTGAAAATTTTAAAGGGGGGCTGGGGGTCCTCCCCCATTTTTGAAATTGAACCCTCAAAAGTAATATTGTAACTCCTTTTGACACATTTTGAGTTGCACCCAAAGCTCCTTGTGGAAGTTACAGAATTTTCAAGGGATTTGCAGCTATTTTTCACATTACAGTGGAAACCTTGGGGGGGGCGGTTGCCCCCCCTGCCCTCCCTAAATGACGCCCATGGGCAGCAGGGTCGTTTCGGTGGTATATCTCATCCGAATTTATCTTCAAGAATTAATGAATACGTATTTTTGGTAGGATTTTTTTTATTTTGACGAACTTATTACAAAGAAAAGTAAATAATAGAGGGCCAAGTACCCAAGGGGTGGGGTTCCAAATACTATTTCCAAAAGACCCCCGAGAAAATTCCTGGAAGTTTGGCTCCAAAAAACAGGGTTTTAACTCGTCTTGGTTATTTTGTTGCCCCTTATCATGGGCGGATTTAGATGGTGAACCTTGGGGGTGCATACTGGAAAACTTAAGGGTGCAAGCTGTCCCTGATGGCTTTGAAAACATGATTTTCCCCTATAAAATTGGAATTTTCTCAAAAAGTTGGGGGTGCGTTGCACCCCCTTAAATCCGCCCGTGCCCCTTATATACGTCTCTGAGTTCCGATCTACCCCCTTTATTACTGTTCGTTCTCTTCCCCTTCGTTATTTAAAAAACTTCTGCTTAGGGATTTCCGCCACTTAAAAAACAAACTTGTTATTAAATTAAATCCCGAGAGTCGTTTTCCGCACGCGCCCTGTCAGATCGATATCCGGAGCTATTCCGTAATTAAAATTCCGCTCAACAGGTTTTTTCTCCCAAAAGAGGAGGGGTGAGGGGGTGGGTGGGCGAAATTAATCGTCTGAGGAGCTAAACATCCCCCCGGTGGCGCGTGATCTGTTGCCTCCCCCGCTCGAACACGTGCGGACAGCCCCCCCACTCTGACTTTTATTGCTCCCCCGTTGAGGGATGAGGGCACTTGTTGAGCGAATTATTAAATCGGATATCACCCCCTCGGGGGTCGGTTGCCCGCTCGCTCTCTTCCGATCCCTTTACATACGCTTCTGTGTTACCACCGCTTAATCGCGAACTATGTTTTTGTACTCAATTCAGCTCTTTGAAAACTCCTTGAAAATGATTTTCATTTTCAAGCACTATATGGAAACTCCTTGAATTTAGGCTGTACTCCTTAAAAACTCCTTGATTTTCATGATGAAATTTTTTAAATATATTTATCCTGTCTATAAAAATAGTTTCAATCCGCATTATTTTCGAGAAAAATAATGGGTTACCGCGGAAAAATCTCGACTTTTCGTGAAAGTGAGAGTGATTTTAAAACCTGATTCAGGAATGCAATTGGCAAAGCGTGCGTTTTAAGCTGTGTAAAAAATTTTCTCTCAAAAACTCCTTGAAATTTTTAAAAACACTCCTTGAAAACTACTTGAATACTCCTTGATTTTGATTTGTGAAAAATTGTATGAACCCTGTGAACTGTATATTTCCGTGTGTGTTTTTAGGGTTTCATAAAATATAAATGAGGTACATGCAATTAGTCTTATAACTAATTATGCATTAATAAGTCAATATAAGCTTGCAATAAGGAATGCAGTCTTTGGTATAAATCAGGGATTAGCTCCCTGAAAACTCCCAAAAACAGGAGTACTTTTTAAAATTCAAAATTTTTTCAGACCCCCTTTATATAGTAGCGTTTATCGTTTTTTATAGTGCCTTTGGAGAGGTTGTATTTTCTGAAATTCCCTTGAGTGGGGTTATCACAGAGTATAGAGCTATAGTCTGTTCATTTTGAACTGGCGCTTGAAAATATTTCCTTCCCCCACCACCAATCGGTAACCATAGCAACTATCCTCGTCAAAGTGACGGCTTACTATTGGCTGCGCAAAGAGCGTAGCTATGGTTACGCTTCTAGCGTGGGGGAAAGCACTATTTCTCAAGTTTTAGGTCATAAGGGAGTATCCGAATATTAATTGATACACTACTTTTGGGGAACAAACATTTTGTGGAGAAAGTATCCCTTTAAGTCAGTATTAAAATATATTTTAAAAATTATTCTTTATACGTAAATAACCCCCTGTTGTTGTTGTTGTTGTCGTGTGCCACTTGGAATACCCAAGCTCCACAAGGATTCAAGGCAAAGGGCTCCTGAGAAAGTGAGGCCCATAAATGGCAGGACTTCTGCCTCATCATGAGATATGATAGATGCTGCCACTATCTATCGCCACCTCCACAATTTTGCCATGTATCTGAAGGGGAGGGAAATAGTCTCCAGACACCTGGACCCGTGGTAAACTGCGCCATGACGGACCACAAGACTTTCGGACCCACAGATTTAACGAGCACGTACTCCGCATATACTCGATGGGTCTTTTGTTCCATTTGTTGAACTTTTCCAGCGGAACTTTAATAAAATTAAAAGCTTTCCCCCCAGATAAGTATATCATGGATTTAAAAAGGTGCCATATTTCACTAGGCTCAGTATCTCTCATGTGATATGAGGCAGGCCATTTATCAGCTTCTCAGGAGTCCTTTTGCCTTATTGAATCCTTCTTGGGTATTATTTCAATCGACAACAGGCTTTTAAATCTGAAATCATAACCCTACTGTCAGAGATATTTTTAACGCCTCTGGAGAGCGTATTTCACGCATTGAAAATCGGAAATACGCTTTTAAAAACTAGCCAGGCGTATTTTCACGCTTTGGATTTTTAACATGGCGCCCCACCAAAATCGAAAAATAATATTTTTTCTACTGAAATTTGTGATATTAAATAAATATTTCATTTAGAATGTTAAATGACAAATAAATTTTTTTATTGTTAATTGTTAAATATTTTCACTAATTTTTTACAGATGCTGTATGTTAAAAACCCAAATAGCATCCTCATTTTTTCTATTTCATTTTGTCTATTAAAAAAATTGTTTCCTATTGTCATATTATATTATCGTATTTCACTCCTCATAAATGAATTTCACGCTTCCTAAAAAAGGTCAAGGAGTATTTTTACTCTTCCTGAAAAGTCCTAAGAATAACCCTGTATACAGTGTTGTTCTTAGGATTTTTTTGGAGGAGTAAAAATACTCCTTGACTTTTTTAAGAGGCGTGAAATTTATTTATGAGGAGTGAAATACCGGAAATTGCATAAACTATATATATATATAAAGAGACAAATCTTTTATAAAAACGCTTTTTTTAATGAACAAACTGAAATAGAAAAAATGAGGATGCTATTTTGGTTTTTAACAAGTATAGCATCGGTTAATAAAAGTAGAAAGTATTAAGCATTATAAATAAAATAATTTATTTTACATTAAACATTATAAATGAAATATTTATTTATTACAAATTTGAGTAGAAAATTTTTTTGATTTCAGTGGGTTGCCATGCATTTTTTAAGCAAAACGTTTATTAAAAATTCAAAGCGTGAAAATACGCCTGGAAAAGCGTATTTCCTATTTTCAAAGCGTGAAATACGTTCTCAGAGGCGTTAAAATTATCACTGCCTGTATACTGTGTTATAGTACATTGCGAAAAAGTGTTTCGAAGCCCTTCTATTTGGTGTGTTTTTTGTCCGCATCATCGAGCTCTAATCCGTCTAATCCCCCGATTACGCAACACCAGAGAGGGGGGGGGTCGGAGTGGTGGTGATTTTCCGGGCGATTCGTCGCGCGCGCGGCACCTGCGAGAGAGGGTGTGCAGGTGCCCCCCCCTCCGTGAGTCAATGGAGGGAGTCATTGGCATTCATGGCATCAATATGCCCCACTTCAATATATGGGCGGTTTTTTATTGCAGTGGGGGGTCCACAATATTGGAGACCGAAACTTCTTGTTTTCCATACATTGCTTTTTTAATCCGGTTTTATAATCTTTTCGGTTAATCAGGGTGTCCGCTAACCCTGGAAACAGGGAAAACCTGGAATACTCAGGGAATTCAAAAATGCCCAGGAAAACCTGGAATACTAAGGGAATTCCAAAAATATTCTGGAAAAATGTGATTTTGTACGATGCTTAGCGTTTTCCAGCGGTTTTTTTACGTTGTGAAGTTACCATCTCCGGTATTTAGTCAAATCAACGGCATCCTAGCTCGCACGAGCTAAATTTTTTTAAATTTGCAATATAATGAGAAAGTTAGATGTTATGTTTAAAAAAACGCCTTAAAGCTTTAGTTTGACCGAACCTGGAAAATCAAAAAAATTGTCCTGGAAAACCTGGAAAACTCGGGGAATTCTTAGCTTAGAATTAAGTGGACACCCTGGTTAATGCAATCGAAGCCTTTGGCATCTCCACTCAGGCCTGGGTACTGTATAGAGAGCGTATTGAGTGAAAATGATAACCACGTATGGTTGCAACAAAAGTATTTATTTCGTGGCGAGTAAAATAATAGTCTAAAAACGGGTTTCCAACTTTTAAGTACTCGAGGGCCACAATCAAAATCACAAGTCAAGTGGTGGGCCACAAAGTAATCTGGCTCCTTTTTAACGTTGATAGTATTTTTGGGGTGAAGAGTCTTCAATATAAATAGTGTTTTAATTAGTTTTTAGAACTTCTATAACGACTAAATAAGGATCACTCCTTATCTTGCGAGAGAGGGGATAACATCTTGCGAGAGAGGGGATAACATTCTGCGAGAGAGGGGATAACATCTTGTGAGAGAGGGGATAACATTCTGCGAGAGAGGGGATAACATTCTGCGAGAGAGGGGATAACATTCTGCGAGAGAGGGGATAACATCTTGCGAGAGAGGGGATAACATTCTGCGAGAGAGGGGATAACATCTTGCGAGAGAGGGGATAACATTCTGCGAGAGAGGGGATAACATCTTGCGAGAGAGGGGATAACATTCTGCGAGAGAGGGGATAACATTCTGCGAGAGAGGGGATAACATTCTGCGAGAGAGGGGATAACATCTTGCGAGAGAGGGGATAACATTCTGCGAGAGAGGGGATAACATCTTGCGAGAGAGGGGATAACATTCTGCGAGAGAGGGGATAACATCTTGCGAGAGAGGGGATAACATTCTGCGAGAGAGGGGATAACATTCTGCGAGAGAGGGGATAACATTCTGCGAGAGAGGGGATAACATCTTGCGAGAGAGGGGATAACATTCTGCGAGAGAGGGGATAACATCTTGCGAGAGAGGGGATAACATTCTGCGAGAGAGGGGATAACATCTTGCGAGAGAGGGGATAACATTCTGCGAGAGAGGGGATAACATTCTGCGAGAGAGGGGATAACATTCTGCGAGAGAGGGGATAACATCTTGCGAGAGAGGGGATAACATTCTGCGAGAGAGGGGATAACATCTTGCGAGAGAGGGGATAACATTCTGCGAGAGAGGGGATAACATCTTGCGAGAGAGGGGATAACATTCTGCGAGAGAGGGGATAACATCTTGCGAGAGAGGGGATAACATTCTGCGAGAGAGGGGATAACATTCTGCGAGAGAGGGGATAACATCTTGCGAGAGAGGGGATAACATTCTGCGAGAGAGGGGATAACATCTTGCGAGAGAGGGGATAACATTCTGCGAGAGAGGGGATAACATCTTGCGAGAGAGGGGATAACATTCTGCGAGAGAGGGGATAACATTCTGCGAGAGAGGGGATAACATTCTGCGAGAGAGGGGATAACATCTTGCGAGAGAGGGGATAACATTCTGCGAGAGAGGGGATAACATCTTGCGAGAGAGGGGATAACATTCTGCGAGAGAGGGGATAACATCTTGCGAGAGAGGGGATAACATTCTGCGAGAGAGGGGATAACATCTTGCGAGAGAGGGGATAACATTCTGCGAGAGAGGGGATAACATTCTGCGAGAGAGGGGATAACATCTTGCGAGAGAGGGGATAACATTCTGCGAGAGAGGGGATAACATCTTGCGAGAGAGGGGATAACATTCTGCGAGAGAGGGGATAACATCTTGCGAGAGAGGGGATAACATTCTGCGAGAGAGGGGATAACATTCTGCGAGAGAGGGGATAACATTCTGCGAGAGAGGGGATAACATTCTGCGAGAGAGGGGATAACATCTTGCGAGAGAGGGGATAACATTCTGCGAGAGAGGGGATAACATTCTGCGAGAGAGGGGATAACATCTTGCGAGAGAGGGGATAACATTCTGCGAGAGAGGGGATAACATCTTGCGAGAGAGGGGATAACATTCTGCGAGAGAGGGGATAACATTCTGCGAGAGAGGGGATAACATCTTGCGAGAGAGGGGATAACATTCTGCGAGAGAGGGGATAACATTCTGCGAGAGAGGGGATAACATCTTGCGAGAGAGGGGATAACATTCTGCGAGAGAGGGGATAACATCTTGCGAGAGAGGGGATAACATTCTGCGAGAGAGGGGATAACATTCTGCGAGAGAGGGGATAACATTCTGCGAGAGAGGGGATAACATCTTGCGAGAGAGGGGATAACATTCTGCGAGAGAGGGGATAACATCTTGCGAGAGAGGGGATAACATTCTGCGAGAGAGGGGATAACATCTTGCGAGAGAGGGGATAACATTCTGCGAGAGAGGGGATAACATTCTGCGAGAGAGGGGATAACATTCTGCGAGAGAGGGGATAACATCTTGCGAGAGAGGGGATAACATTCTGCGAGAGAGGGGATAACATCTTGCGAGAGAGGGGATAACATTCTGCGAGAGAGGGGATAACATCTTGCGAGAGAGGGGATAACATTCTGCGAGAGAGGGGATAACATTCTGCGAGAGAGGGGATAACATTCTGCGAGAGAGGGGATAACATCTTGCGAGAGAGGGGATAACATTCTGCGAGAGAGGGGATAACATCTTGCGAGAGAGGGGATAACATTCTGCGAGAGAGGAGATAACATCTTGCGAGAGAGGGGATAACATTCTGCGAGAGAGGGGATAACATCTTGCGAGAGAGGGGATAACATTCTGCGAGAGAGGGGATAACATTCTGCGAGAGAGGGGATAACATTCTGCGAGAGAGGGGATAACATTCTGCGAGAGAGGGGATAACATCTTGCGAGAGAGGGGATAACATTCTGCGAGAGAGGGGATAACATCTTGCGAGAGAGGGGATAACATTCTGCGAGAGAGGGGATAACATCTTGCGAGAGAGGGGATAACATTCTGCGAGAGAGGGGATAACATCTTGCGAGAGAGGGGATAACATTCTGCGAGAGAGGGGATAACATCTTGCGAGAGAGGGGATAACATTCTGCGAGAGAGGGGATAACATTCTGCGAGAGAGGGGATAACATTCTGCGAGAGAGGGGATAACATTCTGCGAGAGAGGGGATAACATCTTGCGAGAGAGGGGATAACATTCTGCGAGAGAGGGGATAACATCTTGCGAGAGAGGGGATAACATTCTGCGAGAGAGGGGATAACATCTTGCGAGAGAGGGGATAACATTCTGCGAGAGAGGGGATAACATTCTGCGAGAGAGGGGATAACATTCTGCGAGAGAGGGGATAACATCTTGCGAGAGAGGGGATAACATTCTGCGAGAGAGGGGATAACATCTTGCGAGAGAGGGGATAACATTCTGCGAGAGAGGGGATAACATCTTGCGAGAGAGGGGATAACATTCTGCGAGAGAGGGGATAACATCTTGCGAGAGAGGGGATAACATTCTGCGAGAGAGGGGATAACATCTTGCGAGAGAGGGGATAACATTCTGCGAGAGAGGGGATAACATCTTGCGAGAGAGGGGATAACATTCTGCGAGAGAGGGGATAACATCTTGCGAGAGAGGGGATAACATTCTGCGAGAGAGGGGATAACATCTTGCGAGAGAGGGGATAACATTCTGCGAGAGAGGGGATAACATTCTGCGAGAGAGGGGATAACATTCTGCGAGAGAGGGGATAACATCTTGCGAGAGAGGGGATAACATTCTGCGAGAGAGGGGATAACATCTTGCGAGAGAGGGGATAACATTCTGCGAGAGAGGGGATAACATCTTGCGAGAGAGGGGATAACATTCTGCGAGAGAGGGGATAACATCTTGCGAGAGAGGGGATAACATTCTGCGAGAGAGGGGATAACATCTTGCGAGAGAGGGGATAACATTCTGCGAGAGAGGGGATAACATCTTGCGAGAGAGGGGATAACATTCTGCGAGAGAGGGGATAACATTCTGCGAGAGAGGGGATAACATTCTGCGAGAGAGGGGATAACATTCTGCGAGAGAGGGGATAACATCTTGCGAGAGAGGGGATAACATTCTGCGAGAGAGGGGATAACATCTTGCGAGAGAGGGGATAACATTCTGCGAGAGAGGGGATAACATCTTGCGAGAGAGGGGATAACATTCTGCGAGAGAGGGGATAACATCTTGCGAGAGAGGGGATAACATTCTGCGAGAGAGGGGATAACATCTTGCGAGAGAGGGGATAACATTCTGCGAGAGAGGGGATAACATTCTGCGAGAGAGGGGATAACATTCTGCGAGAGAGGGGATAACATTCTGCGAGAGAGGGGATAACATCTTGCGAGAGAGGGGATAACATTCTGCGAGAGAGGGGATAACATCTTGCGAGAGAGGGGATAACATTCTGCGAGAGAGGGGATAACATCTTGCGAGAGAGGGGATAACATTCTGCGAGAGAGGGGATAACATTCTGCGAGAGAGGGGATAACATTCTGCGAGAGAGGGGATAACATCTTGCGAGAGAGGGGATAACATTCTGCGAGAGAGGGGATAACATTCTGCGAGAGAGGGGATAACATTCTGCGAGAGAGGGGATAACATCTTGCGAGAGAGGGGATAACATTCTGCGAGAGAGGGGATAACATCTTGCGAGAGAGGGGATAACATTCTGCGAGAGAGGGGATAACATCTTGCGAGAGAGGGGATAACATTCTGCGAGAGAGGGGATAACATTCTGCGAGAGAGGGGATAACATTCTGCGAGAGAGGGGATAACATCTTGCGAGAGAGGGGATAACATTCTGCGAGAGAGGGGATAACATCTTGCGAGAGAGGGGATAACATTCTGCGAGAGAGGGGATAACATTCTGCGAGAGCAGGGGATAACATTCTGCGAGAGAGGGGATAACATCTTGCGAGAGAGGGGATAACATTCTGCGAGAGAGGGGATAACATTCTGCGAGAGAGGGGATAACATTCTGCGAGAGAGGGGATAACATCTTGCGAGAGAGGGGATAACATTCTGCGAGAGAGGGGATAACATCTTGCGAGAGAGGGGATAACATTCTGCGAGAGAGGGGATAACATTCTGCGAGAGAGGGGATAACATTCTGCGAGAGAGGGGATAACATCTTGCGAGAGAGGGGATAACATTCTGCGAGAGAGGGGATAACATCTTGCGAGAGAGGGGATAACATTCTGCGAGAGAGGGGATAACATTCTGCGAGAGAGGGGATAACATTCTGCGAGAGAGGGGATAACATCTTGCGAGAGAGGGGATAACATTCTGCGAGAGAGGGGATAACATCTTGCGAGAGAGGGGATAACATTCTGCGAGAGAGGGGATAACATTCTTGCGAGAGAGGGGATAACATTCTGCGAGAGAGGGGATAACATCTTGCGAGAGAGGGGATAACATTCTGCGAGAGAGGGGATAACATTCTGCGAGAGAGGGGATAACATCTTGCGAGAGAGGGGATAACATTCTGCGAGAGAGGGGATAACATCTTGCGAGAGAGGGGATAACATTCTGCGAGAGAGGGGATAACATCTTGCGAGAGAGGGGATAACATTCTGCGAGAGAGGGGATAACATTCTGCGAGAGAGGGGATAACATTCTGCGAGAGAGGGGATAACATTCTGCGAGAGAGGGGATAACATCTTGCGAGAGAGGGGATAACATTCTGCGAGAGAGGGGATAACATCTTGCGAGAGAGGGGATAACATTCTGCGAGAGAGGGGATAACATTCTGCGAGAGAGGGGATAACATTCTGCGAGAGAGGGGATAACATCTTGCGAGAGAGGGGATAACATTCTGCGAGAGAGGGGATAACATCTTGCGAGAGAGGGGATAACATTCTGCGAGAGAGGGGATAACATCTTGCGAGAGAGGGGATAACATTCTGCGAGAGAGGGGATAACATTCTGCGAGAGAGGGGATAACATTCTGCGAGAGAGGGATAACATCTTGCGAGAGAGGGGATAACATTCTGCGAGAGAGGGGATAACATCTTGCGAGAGAGGGGATAACATTCTGCGAGAGAGGGGATAACATCTTGCGAGAGAGGGGATAACATTCTGCGAGAGAGGGGATAACATTCTGCGAGAGAGGGGATAACATTCTGCGAGAGAGGGGATAACATCTTGCGAGAGAGGGGATAACATTCTGCGAGAGAGGGGATAACATCTTGCGAGAGAGGGGATAACATTCTGCGAGAGAGGAGATAACATCTTGCGAGAGAGGGGATAACATTCTGCGAGAGAGGGGATAACATCTTGCGAGAGAGGGGATAACATTCTGCGAGAGAGGGGATAACATTCTGCGAGAGAGGGGATAACATTCTGCGAGAGAGGGGATAACATTCTGCGAGAGAGGGGATAACATCTTGCGAGAGAGGGGATAACATTCTGCGAGAGAGGGGATAACATCTTGCGAGAGAGGGGATAACATTCTGCGAGAGAGGGGATAACATCTTGCGAGAGAGGGGATAACATTCTGCGAGAGAGGGGATAACATTCTAAGAGAGAGGGGATAACATTTTGCGAGAGAGGGGATAACATTCTAAGAGAGAGGGGATAACATTTTGCGAGAGAGGGGACAACATTCTAAGAGAGAGGGGATAACATTTTGCGAGAGAGGGGATAACATTCTAAGAGAGAGGGGATAACATTTTGCGAGAGAGGGGATAACATTCTAAGAGAGAGGGGATAACATTTTGCGAGAGAGGGGATAACATTCTAAGAGAGAGGGGATAACATTTTGCGAGAGAGGGGATAACATTCTAAGAGAGAGGGGATAACATTTTGCGAGAGAGGGGATAACATTCTAAGAGAGAGGGGATAACATTTTGCGAGAGAGGGGATAACATTCTAAGAGAGAGGGGATAACATTTTGCGAGAGAGGGGATAACATTCTAAGAGAGAGGGGATAACATTTTGCGAGAGAGGGGATAACATTCTAAGAGAGAGGGGATAACATTTTGCGAGAGAGGGGATAACATTCTAAGAGAGAGGGGATAACATTTTGCGAGAGAGGGGATAACATTCTAAGAGAGAGGGGATAACATTTTGCGAGAGAGGGGATAACATTCTAAGAGAGAGGGGATAACATTTTGCGAGAGAGGGGATAACATTCTAAGAGAGAGGGGATAACATTTTGCGAGAGAGGGGATAACATTCTGCGAGAGAGGGGATAACATTCTAAGAGAGAGGGGATAACATTCTAAGAGAGAGGGGATAACATTTTGCGAGAGAGGGGATAACATTCTAAGAGAGAGGGGATAACATTTTGCGAGAGAGGGGATAACATTCTAAGAGAGAGGGGATAACATTTTGCGAGAGAGGGGATAACATTTTGCGAGAGAGGGGATAACATTTTGCGAGAGAGGGGATAACATTCTAAGAGAGAGGGGATAACATTTTGCGAGAGAGGGGATAACATTCTAAGAGAGAGGGGATAACATTTTGCGAGAGAGGGGATAACATTCTAAGAGAGAGGGGATAACATTTTGCGAGAGAGGGGATAACATTCTAAGAGAGAGGGGATAACATTTTGCGAGAGAGGGGATAACATTCTAAGAGAGAGGGGATAACATTTTGCGAGAGAGGGGATAACATTCTAAGAGAGAGGGGATAACATTTTGCGAGAGAGGGGATAACATTCTAAGAGAGAGGGGATAACATTTTGCGAGAGAGGGGATAACATTCTAAGAGAGAGGGGATAACATTTTGCGAGAGAGGGGATAACATTCTAAGAGAGAGGGGATAACATTTTGCGAGAGAGGGGATAACATTCTAAGAGAGAGGGGATAACATTCTAAGAGAGAGGGGATAACATTCTAAGAGAGAGGGGATAACATTTTGCGAGAGAGGGGATAACATTTTGCGAGAGAGGGGATAACATTTTGCGAGAGAGGGGATAACATTCTAAGAGAGAGGGGATAACATTTTGCGAGAGAGGGGATAACATTTTGCGAGAGAGGGGATAACATTTTGCGAGAGAGGGGATAACATTTTGCGAGAGAGGGGATAACATTCTAAGAGAGAGGGGATAACATTTTGCGAGAGAGGGGATAACATTTGCGAGAGAGGGGATAACATTTTGCGAGAGAGGGGATAACATTTTGCGAGAGAGGGGATAACATTCTAAGAGAGAGGGGATAACATTTTGCGAGAGAGGGGATAACATTTTGCGAGAGAGGGGATAACATTTTGCGAGAGAGGGGATAACATTTTGCGAGAGAGGGGATAACATTCTAAGAGAGAGGGGATAACATTTTGCGAGAGAGGGGATAACATTCTAAGAGAGAGGGGATAACATTTTGCGAGAGAGGGGATAACATTCTAAGAGAGAGGGGATAACATTTTGCGAGAGAGGGGATAACATTCTAAGAGAGAGGGGATAACATTTTGCGAGAGAGGGGATAACATTTTGCGAGAGAGGGGATAACATTTTGCGAGAGAGGGGATAACATTCTAAGAGAGAGGGGATAACATTTGCGAGAGAGGGGATAACATTCTAAGAGAGAGGGGATAACATTTTGCGAGAGAGGGGATAACATTCTAAGAGAGAGGGGATAACATTTTGCGAGAGAGGGGATAACATTCTAAGAGAGAGGGGATAACATTTTGCGAGAGAGGGATAACATTCTAAGAGAGAGGGGATAACATTTTGCGAGAGAGGGGATAACATTCTAAGAGAGAGGGGATAACATTTTGCGAGAGAGGGGATAACATTCTGCGAGAGAGGGGATAACATTCTAAGAGAGAGGGGATAACATTCTAAGAGAGAGGGGATAACATTTTGCGAGAGAGGGGATAACATTCTAAGAGAGAGGGGATAACATTTTGCGAGAGAGGGGATAACATTCTAAGAGAGAGGGGATAACATTTTGCGAGAGAGGGGATAACATTTTGCGAGAGAGGGGATAACATTCTAAGAGAGAGGGGATAACATTTTGCGAGAGAGGGGATAACATTTTGCGAGAGAGGGGATAACATTCTAAGAGAGAGGGGATAACATTTTGCGAGAGAGGGGATAACATTCTAAGAGAGAGGGGATAACATTTTGCGAGAGAGGGGATAACATTCTGCGAGAGAGGGGATAACATTCTAAGAGAGAGGGGATAACATTCTAAGAGAGAGGGGATAACATTTTGCGAGAGAGGGGATAACATTCTAAGAGAGAGGGGATAACATTTTGCGAGAGAGGGGATAACATTCTAAGAGAGAGGGGATAACATTTTGCGAGAGAGGGGATAACATTCTAAGAGAGAGGGGATAACATTTTGCGAGAGAGGGGATAACATTTTGCGAGAGAGGGGATAACATTTTGCGAGAGAGGGGATAACATTCTAAGAGAGAGGGGATAACATTTTGCGAGAGAGGGGATAACATTCTAAGAGAGAGGGGATAACATTTTGCGAGAGAGGGGATAACATTCTAAGAGAGAGGGGATAACATTTTGCGAGAGAGGGGATAACATTCTAAGAGAGAGGGGATAACATTTTGCGAGAGAGGGGATAACATTCTGCGAGAGAGGGGATAACATTCTAAGAGAGAGGGGATAACATTCTAAGAGAGAGGGGATAACATTTTGCGAGAGAGGGGATAACATTCTAAGAGAGAGGGGATAACATTTTGCGAGAGAGGGGATAACATTCTAAGAGAGAGGGGATAACATTTTGCGAGAGAGGGGATAACATTTTGCGAGAGAGGGGATAACATTCTAAGAGAGAGGGGATAACATTTTGCGAGAGAGGGGATAACATTTTGCGAGAGAGGGGATAACATTCTAAGAGAGAGGGGATAACATTTTGCGAGAGAGGGGATAACATTCTAAGAGAGAGGGGATAACATTTTGCGAGAGAGGGGATAACATTCTGCGAGAGAGGGGATAACATTCTAAGAGAGAGGGGATAACATTCTAAGAGAGAGGGGATAACATTTTGCGAGAGAGGGGATAACATTCTAAGAGAGAGGGGATAACATTTTGCGAGAGAGGGGATAACATTCTAAGAGAGAGGGGATAACATTTTGCGAGAGAGGGGATAACATTCTAAGAGAGAGGGGATAACATTTTGCGAGAGAGGGGATAACATTTTGCGAGAGAGGGGATAACATTTTGCGAGAGAGGGGATAACATTCTAAGAGAGAGGGGATAACATTTTGCGAGAGAGGGGATAACATTTTGCGAGAGAGGGGATAACATTCTAAGAGAGAGGGGATAACATTTTGCGAGAGAGGGGATAACATTTTGCGAGAGAGGGGATAACATTTTGCGAGAGAGGGGATAACATTCTAAGAGAGAGGGGATAACATTTTGCGAGAGAGGGGATAACATTTTGCGAGAGAGGGGATAACATTCTAAGAGAGAGGGGATAACATTTTGCGAGAGAGGGGATAACATTTTGCGAGAGAGGGGATAACATTTTGCGAGAGAGGGGATAACATTCTAAGAGAGAGGGGATAACATTTTGCGAGAGAGGGGATAACATTTTGCGAGAGAGGGGATAACATTTTGCGAGAGAGGGGATAACATTCTAAGAGAGAGGGGATAACATTTTGCGAGAGAGGGGATAACATTCTAAGAGAGAGGGGATAACATTTTGCGAGAGAGGGGATAACATTTTGCGAGAGAGGGGATAACATTTTGCGAGAGAGGGGATAACATTCTAAGAGAGAGGGGATAACATTTTGCGAGAGAGGGGATAACATTCTAAGAGAGAGGGGATAACATTTTGCGAGAGAGGGGATAACATTTGCGAGAGAGGGATAACATTTTGCGAGAGAGGGGATAACATTCTAAGAGAGAGGGGATAACATTTTGCGAGAGAGGGGATAACATTCTAAGAGAGAGGGGATAACATTTTGCGAGAGAGGGGATAACATTTTGCGAGAGAGGGGATAACATTTTGCGAGAGAGGGGATAACATTCTAAGAGAGAGGGGATAACATTTTGCGAGAGAGGGGATAACATTTTGCGAGAGAGGGGATAACATTTTGCGAGAGAGGGGATAACATTCTAAGAGAGAGGGGATAACATTTTGCGAGAGAGGGGATAACATTCTAAGAGAGAGGGGATAACATTTTGCGAGAGAGGGGATAACATTTTGCGAGAGAGGGGATAACATTTTGCGAGAGAGGGGATAACATTCTAAGAGAGAGGGGATAACATTTTGCGAGAGAGGGGATAACATTTTGCGAGAGAGGGGATAACATTTTGCGAGAGAGGGGATAACATTCTAAGAGAGAGGGGATAACATTTTGCGAGAGAGGGGATAACATTCTAAGAGAGAGGGGATAACATTTTGCGAGAGAGGGGATAACATTTTGCGAGAGAGGGGATAACATTTTGCGAGAGAGGGGATAACATTCTAAGAGAGAGGGGATAACATTTTGCGAGAGAGGGGATAACATTCTAAGAGAGAGGGGATAACATTTTGCGAGAGAGGGGATAACATTTTGCGAGAGAGGGGATAACATTTTGCGAGAGAGGGGATAACATTCTAAGAGAGAGGGGATAACATTTTGCGAGAGAGGGGATAACATTCTAAGAGAGAGGGGATAACATTTTGCGAGAGAGGGGATAACATTTTGCGAGAGAGGGGATAACATTTTGCGAGAGAGGGGATAACATTCTAAGAGAGAGGGGATAACATTTTGCGAGAGAGGGGATAACATTTTGCGAGAGAGGGGATAACATTTTGCGAGAGAGGGGATAACATTCTAAGAGAGAGGGGATAACATTTTGCGAGAGAGGGGATAACATTCTAAGAGAGAGGGGATAACATTTTGCGAGAGAGGGGATAACATTTTGCGAGAGAGGGGATAACATTTTGCGAGAGAGGGGATAACATTCTAAGAGAGAGGGGATAACATTTTGCGAGAGAGGGGATAACATTCTAAGAGAGAGGGGATAACATTTTGCGAGAGAGGGGATAACATTTTGCGAGAGAGGGGATAACATTTTGCGAGAGAGGGGATAACATTCTAAGAGAGAGGGGATAACATTTTGCGAGAGAGGGGATAACATTCTGCGAGAGAGGGGATAACATTCTAAGAGAGAGGGGATAACATTCTAAGAGAGAGGGGATAACATTTTGCGAGAGAGGGGATAACATTCTAAGAGAGAGGGGATAACATTTTGCGAGAGAGGGGATAACATTCTAAGAGAGAGGGGATAACATTTTGCGAGAGAGGGGATAACATTCTAAGAGAGAGGGGATAACATTTTGCGAGAGAGGGGATAACATTTTGCGAGAGAGGGGATAACATTTTGCGAGAGAGGGGATAACATTCTAAGAGAGAGGGGATAACATTTTGCGAGAGAGGGATAACATTTTGCGAGAGAGGGGATAACATTCTAAGAGAGAGGGGATAACATTTTGCGAGAGAGGGGATAACATTTTGCGAGAGAGGGGATAACATTTTGCGAGAGAGGGGATAACATTCTAAGAGAGAGGGGATAACATTTTGCGAGAGAGGGATAACATTTTGCGAGAGAGGGGATAACATTCTAAGAGAGAGGGGATAACATTTTGCGAGAGAGGGGATAACATTTTGCGAGAGAGGGGATAACATTTTGCGAGAGAGGGGATAACATTCTAAGAGAGAGGGGATAACATTTTGCGAGAGAGGGGATAACATTTTGCGAGAGAGGGGATAACATTTTGCGAGAGAGGGGATAACATTCTAAGAGAGAGGGGATAACATTTTGCGAGAGAGGGATAACATTCTAAGAGAGAGGGGATAACATTTTGCGAGAGAGGGGATAACATTTTGCGAGAGAGGGGATAACATTTTGCGAGAGAGGGGATAACATTCTAAGAGAGAGGGGATAACATTTTGCGAGAGAGGGGATAACATTCTAGAGAGAGGGGATAACATTTTGCGAGAGAGGGGATAACATTTTGCGAGAGAGGGGATAACATTTTGCGAGAGAGGGGATAACATTCTAAGAGAGAGGGGATAACATTTTGCGAGAGAGGGGATAACATTCTAAGAGAGAGGGGATAACATTTTGCGAGAGAGGGGATAACATTTTGCGAGAGAGGGGATAACATTTTGCGAGAGAGGGGATAACATTCTAAGAGAGAGGGATAACATTTTGCGAGAGAGGGGATAACATTTTGCGAGAGAGGGGATAACATTCTAAGAGAGAGGGGATAACATTTTGCGAGAGAGGGGATAACATTTTGCGAGAGAGGGGATAACATTTTGCGAGAGAGGGGATAACATTCTAAGAGAGAGGGGATAACATTTTGCGAGAGAGGGGATAACATTTTGCGAGAGAGGGATAACATTCTAAGAGAGAGGGGATAACATTTTGCGAGAGAGGGGATAACATTCTAAGAGAGAGGGGATAACATTTTGCGAGAGAGGGGATAACATTTTGCGAGAGAGGGGATAACATTTTGCGAGAGAGGGGATAACATTCTAAGAGAGAGGGGATAACATTTTGCGAGAGAGGGGATAACATTCTAAGAGAGAGGGGATAACATTTTGCGAGAGAGGGGATAACATTTTGCGAGAGAGGGGATAACATTTTGCGAGAGAGGGGATAACATTCTAAGAGAGAGGGGATAACATTTTGCGAGAGAGGGGATAACATTCTAAGAGAGAGGGGATAACATTTGCGAGAGAGGGGATAACATTTTGCGAGAGAGGGGATAACATTTTGCGAGAGAGGGGATAACATTCTAAGAGAGAGGGGATAACATTTGCGAGAGAGGGGATAACATTTTGCGAGAGAGGGGATAACATTCTAAGAGAGAGGGGATAACATTTTGCGAGAGAGGGGATAACATTTTGCGAGAGAGGGGATAACATTTTGCGAGAGAGGGGATAACATTCTAAGAGAGAGGGGATAACATTTTGCGAGAGAGGGGATAACATTTTGCGAGAGAGGGGATAACATTCTAAGAGAGAGGGGATAACATTTTGCGAGAGAGGGGATAACATTTTGCGAGAGAGGGGATAACATTTTGCGAGAGAGGGGATAACATTCTAAGAGAGAGGGGATAACATTTTGCGAGAGAGGGGATAACATTTTGCGAGAGAGGGGATAACATTTTGCGAGAGAGGGGATAACATTCTAAGAGAGAGGGGATAACATTTTGCGAGAGAGGGGATAACATTCTAAGAGAGAGGGGATAACATTTTGCGAGAGAGGGGATAACATTTTGCGAGAGAGGGGATAACATTTTGCGAGAGAGGGGATAACATTCTAAGAGAGAGGGGATAACATTTTGCGAGAGAGGGGATAACATTCTAAGAGAGAGGGGATAACATTTTGCGAGAGAGGGGATAACATTTTGCGAGAGAGGGGATAACATTTTGCGAGAGAGGGGATAACATTCTAAGAGAGAGGGGATAACATTTTGCGAGAGAGGGGATAACATTCTAAGAGAGAGGGGATAACATTTTGCGAGAGAGGGATAACATTGCGAGAGAGGGATAACATTCTAGAGAGAGGGATAACATTTTGCGAGAGAGGGGATAACATTTGCGAGAGAGGGGATAACATTCTAGAGAGAGGGGATAACATTTTGCGAGAGAGGGGATAACATTCTAAGAGAGAGGGGATAACATTCTAGAGAGAGAGGGGATAACATTTTGCGAGAGAGGGGATAACATTTTGCGAGAGAGGGGATAACATTCTAAGAGAGAGGGATAACATTTTGCGAGAGAGGGGATAACATTTTGCGAGAGAGGGGATAACATTCTAAGAGAGAGGGGATAACATTTTGCGAGAGAGGGGATAACATTCTAAGAGAGAGGGGATAACATTTTGCGAGAGAGGGGATAACATTTGCGAGAGAGGGGATAACATTTTGCGAGAGAGGGGATAACATTCTAAGAGAGAGGGGATAACATTTTGCGAGAGAGGGGATAACATTCTAAGAGAGAGGGGATAACATTTGCGAGAGAGGGGATAACATTTTGCGAGAGAGGGGATAACATTTTGCGAGAGAGGGGATAACATTCTAAGAGAGAGGGGATAACATTTTGCGAGAGAGGGGATAACATTCTAAGAGAGAGGGGATAACATTTTGCGAGAGAGGGGATAACATTTTGCGAGAGAGGGGATAACATTTTGCGAGAGAGGGGATAACATTCTAAGAGAGAGGGGATAACATTTTGCGAGAGAGGGGATAACATTTTGCGAGAGAGGGGATAACATTTTGCGAGAGAGGGGATAACATTCTAAGAGAGAGGGGATAACATTTGCGAGAGAGGGGATAACATTCTAAGAGAGAGGGGATAACATTTTGCGAGAGAGGGGATAACATTTTGCGAGAGAGGGGATAACATTTTGCGAGAGAGGGGATAACATTCTAAGAGAGAGGGGATAACATTTTGCGAGAGAGGGGATAACATTTTGCGAGAGAGGGGATAACATTTTGCGAGAGAGGGGATAACATTCTAAGAGAGAGGGGATAACATTTTGCGAGAGAGGGGATAACATTCTAAGAGAGAGGGGATAACATTTTGCGAGAGAGGGGATAACATTTTGCGAGAGAGGGGATAACATTTTGCGAGAGAGGGGATAACATTCTAAGAGAGAGGGGATAACATTTTGCGAGAGAGGGGATAACATTCTAAGAGAGAGGGGATAACATTTTGCGAGAGAGGGGATAACATTTTGCGAGAGAGGGGATAACATTTTGCGAGAGAGGGGATAACATTCTAAGAGAGAGGGGATAACATTTTGCGAGAGAGGGGATAACATTCTAAGAGAGAGGGGATAACATTTTGCGAGAGAGGGGATAACATTTTGCGAGAGAGGGGATAACATTTTGCGAGAGAGGGGATAACATTCTAAGAGAGAGGGGATAACATTTTGCGAGAGAGGGGATAACATTTTGCGAGAGAGGGGATAACATTTTGCGAGAGAGGGGATAACATTCTAAGAGAGAGGGGATAACATTTTGCGAGAGAGGGGATAACATTCTAAGAGAGAGGGGATAACATTTTGCGAGAGAGGGGATAACATTTGCGAGAGAGGGGATAACATTTGCGAGAGAGGGGATAACATTCTAAGAGAGAGGGGATAACATTTTGCGAGAGAGGGGATAACATTCTAAGAGAGAGGGGATAACATTTTGCGAGAGAGGGGATAACATTTTGCGAGAGAGGGGATAACATTTTGCGAGAGAGGGGATAACATTCTAAGAGAGAGGGGATAACATTTTGCGAGAGAGGGGATAACATTCTAAGAGAGAGGGGATAACATTTTGCGAGAGAGGGGATAACATTTTGCGAGAGAGGGGATAACATTTTGCGAGAGAGGGGATAACATTCTAAGAGAGAGGGGATAACATTTTGCGAGAGAGGGGATAACATTTTGCGAGAGAGGGGATAACATTCTAAGAGAGAGGGGATAACATTTTGCGAGAGAGGGGATAACATTTTGCGAGAGAGGGGATAACATTTGCGAGAGAGGGGATAACATTCTAAGAGAGAGGGGATAACATTTTGCGAGAGAGGGGATAACATTTTGCGAGAGAGGGGATAACATTTTGCGAGAGAGGGGATAACATTCTAAGAGAGAGGGGATAACATTTTGCGAGAGAGGGGATAACATTTTGCGAGAGAGGGGATAACATTCTAAGAGAGAGGGGATAACATTTTGCGAGAGAGGGGATAACATTCTAAGAGAGAGGGGATAACATTTTGCGAGAGAGGGGATAACATTCTAAGAGAGAGGGGATAACATTTTGCGAGAGAGGGGATAACATTCTAAGAGAGAGGGGATAACATTTTGCGAGAGAGGGGATAACATTCTAAGAGAGAGGGGATAACATTTTGCGAGAGAGGGGATAACATTCTACGAGAGAGGGGATAACATTCTTGAGAGAGAGGGGATAACATTCTAGAGAGAGGGGATAACATTTTGCGAGAGAGGGGATAACATTCTAAGAGAGAGGGGATAACATTTTGCGAGAGAGGGGATAACATTCTAAGAGAGAGGGGATAACATTTTGCGAGAGAGGGGATAACATTTTGCGAGAGAGGGGATAACATTTTGCGAGAGAGGGGGATAACATTCTAAGAGAGAGGGGATAACATTTTGCGAGAGAGGGGATAACATTCTAAGAGAGAGGGGATAACATTTTGCGAGAGAGGGGATAACATTCTAAGAGAGAGGGGATAACATTTTGCGAGAGAGGGGATAACATTCTAAGAGAGAGGGGATAACATTTTGCGAGAGAGGGGATAACATTCTAAGAGAGAGGGGATAACATTTTGCGAGAGAGGGGATAACATTCTAAGAGAGAGGGGATAACATTTTGCGAGAGAGGGGATAACATTTTGCGAGAGAGGGGATAACATTCTAAGAGAGAGGGGATAACATTCTAAGAGAGAGGGGATAACATTTTGCGAGAGAGGGGATAACATTCTAAGAGAGAGGGGATAACATTTTGCGAGAGAGGGGATAACATTTTGCGAGAGAGGGGATAACATTCTAGAGAGAGGGGATAACATTCTAAGAGAGAGGGGATAACATTTTGCGAGAGAGGGGATAACATTCTAAGAGAGAGGGGATAACATTTTGCGAGAGAGGGGATAACATTTTGCGAGAGAGGGGATAACATTCTAAGAGAGAGGGGATAACATTCTAAGAGAGAGGGGATAACATTTTGCGAGAGAGGGATAACATTCTAAGAGAGAGGGGATAACATTTTGCGAGAGAGGGGATAACATTCTAAGAGAGAGGGGATAACATTTGCGAGAGAGGGGATAACATTCTAAGAGAGAGGGGATAACATTTTGCGAGAGAGGGGATAACATTTTGCGAGAGAGGGGATAACATTTTGCGAGAGAGGGGATAACATTCTAAGAGAGAGGGGATAACATTTTGCGAGAGAGGGGATAACATTCTAAGAGAGAGGGGATAACATTTTGCGAGAGAGGGGATAACATTCTGCGAGAGAGGGGATAACATTTTGCGAGAGAGGGGATAACATTCTAAGAGAGAGGGGATAACATTTTGCGAGAGAGGGATAACATTCTGCGAGAGAGGGGATAACATTTCGAGAGAGGGGATAACATTCTAAGAGAGAGGGATAACATTTTGCGAGAGAGGGGATAACATTCTAAGAGAGAGGGGATAACATTTTGCGAGAGAGGGGATAACATTCTAAGAGAGAGGGGATAACATTTTGCGAGAGAGGGGATAACATTTTGCGAGAGAGGGGATAACATTTTGCGAGAGAGGGGATAACATTCTAAGAGAGAGGGGATAACATTTTGCGAGAGAGGGGATAACATTCTAAGAGAGAGGGGATAACATTTTGCGAGAGAGGGGATAACATTCTAAGAGAGAGGGGATAACATTTTGCGAGAGAGGGATAACATTCTAAGAGAGAGGGGATAACATTTTGCGAGAGAGGGGATAACATTCTAAGAGAGAGGGGATAACATTTGCGAGAGAGGGGATAACATTCTAAGAGAGAGGGATAACATTTTGCGAGAGAGGGGATAACATTTTGCGAGAGAGGGGATAACATTCTAAGAGAGAGGGGATAACATTCTAAGAGAGAGGGGATAACATTTTGCGAGAGAGGGGATAACATTCTAAGAGAGAGGGGATAACATTTTGCGAGAGAGGGGATAACATTTAGAGAGAGGGGATAACATTCTAAGAGAGAGGGGATAACATTTTGCGAGAGAGGGGATAACATTCTAAGAGAGAGGGGATAACATTTTGCGAGAGAGGGGATAACATTCTAAGAGAGAGGGGATAACATTTTGCGAGAGAGGGGATAACATTCTAAGAGAGAGGGGATAACATTTTGCGAGAGAGGGGATAACATTCTGCGAGAGAGGGGATAACATTTTGCGAGAGAGGGGATAACATTCTAAGAGAGAGGGGATAACATTTTGCGAGAGAGGGGATAACATTCTAAGAGAGAGGGGATAACATTTTGCGAGAGAGGGGATAACATTTTGCGAGAGAGGGGATAACATTTTGCGAGAGAGGGGATAACATTCTAAGAGAGAGGGGATAACATTTTGCGAGAGAGGGGATAACATTCTAAGAGAGAGGGGATAACATTTTGCGAGAGAGGGGATAACATTCTAAGAGAGAGGGGATAACATTCTAGAGAGAGGGGATAACATTTTGCGAGAGAGGGGATAACATTCTAGAGAGAGGGGATAACATTCTAAGAGAGAGGGGATAACATTTTGCGAGAGAGGGGATAACATTCTAAGAGAGAGGGGATAACATTCTAAGAGAGAGGGGATAACATTTTGCGAGAGAGGGGATAACATTCTAAGAGAGAGGGGATAACATTCTAAGAGAGAGGGATAACATTTTGCGAGAGAGGGGATAACATTCTAAGAGAGAGGGGATAACATTCTAAGAGAGAGGGGATAACATTTTGCGAGAGAGGGGATAACATTCTAGAGAGAGGGGATAACATTCTAAGAGAGAGGGATAACATTTTGCGAGAGAGGGGATAACATTCTAAGAGAGAGGGGATAACATTCTAAGAGAGAGGGGATAACATTTTGCGAGAGAGGGGATAACATTCTAAGAGAGAGGGGATAACATTCTAAGAGAGAGGGGATAACATTTTGCGAGAGAGGGGATAACATTCTAAGAGAGAGGGGATAACATTTTGCGAGAGAGGGGATAACATTCTAAGAGAGAGGGGATAACATTTTGCGAGAGAGGGATAACATTCTAAGAGAGAGGGGATAACATTTGCGAGAGAGGGGATAACATTCTGCGAGAGAGGGGATAACATTTGCGAGAGAGGGGATAACATTCTAAGAGAGAGGGGATAACATTTTGCGAGAGAGGGGATAACATTCTAAGAGAGAGGGGATAACATTTTGCGAGAGAGGGGATAACATTTTGCGAGAGAGGGGATAACATTCTAAGAGAGAGGGGATAACATTCTAGAGAGAGGGGATAACATTTTGCGAGAGAGGGGATAACATTCTAAGAGAGAGGGGATAACATTCTAAGAGAGAGGGGATAACATTTTGCGAGAGAGGGGATAACATTCTAAGAGAGAGGGGATAACATTTTGCGAGAGAGGGGATAACATTTTGCGAGAGAGGGGATAACATTCTAAGAGAGAGGGGATAACATTCTAAGAGAGAGGGGATAACATTTTGCGAGAGAGGGGATAACATTCTAAGAGAGAGGGGATAACATTCTAAGAGAGAGGGGATAACATTTTGCGAGAGAGGGGATAACATTCTAAGAGAGAGGGGATAACATTCTAAGAGAGAGGGGATAACATTTTGCGAGAGAGGGGATAACATTCTAAGAGAGAGGGGATAACATTCTGCGAGAGAGGGGATAACATTTGCGAGAGAGGGGATAACATTCTAAGAGAGAGGGGATAACATTCTAAGAGAGAGGGGATAACATTTTGCGAGAGAGGGATAACATTCTAAGAGAGAGGGGATAACATTCTAAGAGAGAGGGGATAACATTTTGCGAGAGAGGGGATAACATTCTAGAGAGAGGGGATAACATTCTAAGAGAGAGGGGATAACATTTTGCGAGAGAGGGATAACATTCTAAGAGAGAGGGGATAACATTTTGCGAGAGAGGGGATAACATTCTAAGAGAGAGGGATAACATTTTGCGAGAGAGGGGATAACATTCTAAGAGAGAGGGGATAACATTTTGCGAGAGAGGGGATAACATTCTGCGAGAGAGGGGATAACATTTTGCGAGAGAGGGGATAACATTCTAAGAGAGAGGGGATAACATTTTGCGAGAGAGGGGATAACATTCTAAGAGAGAGGGGATAACATTTTGCGAGAGAGGGGATAACATTTTGCGAGAGAGGGGATAACATTCTAGAGAGAGGGGATAACATTCTAAGAGAGAGGGGATAACATTTTGCGAGAGAGGGGATAACATTCTAAGAGAGAGGGGATAACATTTTGCGAGAGAGGGGATAACATTCTAAGAGAGAGGGGATAACATTCTAAGAGAGAGGGGATAACATTTTGCGAGAGAAGGGGGATAACATTTTGCGAGAGAGGGGATAACATTCTAAGAGAGAGGGGATAACATTTTGCGAGAGAGGGGATAACATTCTAAGAGAGAGGGGATAACATTTTGCGAGAGAGGGGATAACATTCTGCGAGAGAGGGGATAACATTTTGCGAGAGAGGGGATAACATTCTAAGAGAGAGGGGATAACATTTTGCGAGAGAGGGGATAACATTCTAAGAGAGAGGGGATAACATTTTGCGAGAGAGGGGATAACATTTGCGAGAGAGGGGATAACATTTTGCGAGAGAGGGGATAACATTCTAGAGAGAGGGGATAACATTTTGCGAGAGAGGGGATAACATTCTAAGAGAGAGGGGATAACATTTGCGAGAGAGGGGATAACATTCTAAGAGAGAGGGGATAACATTCTAAGAGAGAGGGGATAACATTCTAGAGAGAGGGGATAACATTCTAAGAGAGAGGGGATAACATTCTAAGAGAGAGGGGATAACATTTGCGAGAGAGGGGATAACATTCTAGAGAGAGGGGATAACATTCTAAGAGAGAGGGGATAACATTTTGCGAGAGAGGGGATAACATTCTAAGAGAGAGGGGATAACATTTTGCGAGAGAGGGGATAACATTCTAAGAGAGAGGGGATAACATTTTGCGAGAGAGGGGATAACATTCTAAGAGAGAGGGGATAACATTTTGCGAGAGAGGGGATAACATTCTACGAGAGAGGGGATAACATTTTGCGAGAGAGGGGATAACATTCTAAGAGAGAGGGGATAACATTTTGCGAGAGAGGGGATAACATTCTAAGAGAGAGGGGATAACATTTTGCGAGAGAGGGGATAACATTTTGCGAGAGAGGGGATAACATTTTGCGAGAGAGGGGATAACATTCTAAGAGAGAGGGGATAACATTTTGCGAGAGAGGGGATAACATTCTAAGAGAGAGGGGATAACATTTTGCGAGAGAGGGGATA